>OY756211.1:45700940-48100940 GCA_963576795.1 Metopia argyrocephala | reverse complement strand
AAGAGAAACATTATTCCATGTGACTAGGACCTCAGTATGTACTTATACTCTGTACATACAAATGTAAACAAGGCTGTATGCGCCTATATTAGGCGTAAGAGCTTACCAATGTGGTCTTCGATCTGGTAACTCTATTGTCAGCACATACCACCTGTTTGTTGAATACCACTACAATTGTGGACTAAAAAAGCTTAACAACAAATAAATTTGTTTTACTTTCCATTTTTATTAAACTTATTTCATTGTGGATAAAATAAGCAAAATATTTTTGCTCATAATTCAACGAACAAAAAATATGGCAGCCTTAATAAAGTATGGTAAGCTCAAAACCTCAAACTTTACGTTAAAAGTTAGGGGTAAGGCAATCTTCCCAATAACTTTATCGATCACTTTTAAGTTAAGGTTTAGTTGTAATAACCAAAAGTAATTTATCTGTCCGATAACATTATACCTTTAACTACAGGCAAGTTGTAATAATTGGCCTTAATCTTTTATAACCAATGTATTGTTCATGACAACTTAAATTGATATAATCCATTAAAGATAACAAATGGTTCTGAGTTATATGGAATTAATACCGGCATGAAACAGACTGTTTTTTTTATTTTTTATTTGATACACACATTATTACTAATGAGCTGCCAAACAAATCAACCACCTGTGTTGATTATACAGTCTAAAAATAAAGACAATTTAAATTACAATAACAACAAAAACAAATCATAAATTTAATACAAACAAAAGAAATGACAAAGTAACCAAAAAAAAATATCTTTAAATAAAGGCTTCCAAAATTTTGCATCATTGAGGAAATTTCCAATAAAAATCATCGGTATTAATCAATTTGTAGTTAACATGACAATTTTTATTTATTTATTTATTTATTTATTTATTTATTTATTTATTTATTTATTTATTTATTTATTTATTTATTTATTTATTTATTTATTTATTTATTTATTTATTTATTTATTTATTTATTTATTTATTTATTTATTTATTTATTTATTTATTTATTTATTTATTTATTTATTTATTTATTTATTTATTTATTTATTTATTTATTTATTTATTTATTTATTTATTTATTTATTTATTAACAGTGCCTTTTACTCCCCATGCTAAAAATAATACTGTGAACAACAATAACTTTTTTCACGAGAACTTGTATTTGTAATCAAATTTATATTTAATAGAGAGCTTAAATACAAAACGATTATCAATTAATTATTAAAATTCTTACACTGATGGTGAGATGATGATATATTGGCGGTTATTTGTAATAGAAAGCAAAAGCTAAAATATCAATATTTGTATCAAATATTTGCACCAATAGAGTTGGTGTTAAAGCGATAATTAATTAACACACAGCATGCTTCTTTTTTTTTGTGAAATATATTTTATAGTAACACACGTTAACCCTTTATAGCCCTAATATACATACAGAACCTGTTTTAGGGTTACGGCCTAGCTTGTGGCGGCATCCATGTTGTGTGTGTCAATTTTTATCCACATAAATTTATCCACGTACATTTTTCAACGTTTTTGCTTCGAAAAACCCAATGCTGAAGTTAATAACCCTAAAGGACAAAACAATAGTCTTCTCAAGACAAAATATTTTGATACACGACACTTTAAGATCATACTGTAAATGCCTAAAATATAACGAAAAAACTAAGAAGACCTCTACGGCTAAAAAAAATTGTTTTTTTTTCGGAATCTTCTTATAAAAATACTTTATATTAGAGGCGATACGGAGAAACCTTTTTTCCTTCCTCCACGTAGGATAATCACCTTGTCGTGGTGTAGAGGCTTACACTACAAGGACTTAACTGGCTAAACTGGCGGAGAGCAAGAATTCAGGGTCTCCCATGCCAGAAATCTAGTTGAGGAGTAGTAATCAAGAATTATCCTAAGATTTGGAACAAGGAGAAAAACCACAATATCATCTCCGATATCAATATAATCCTTTATTCCTCCCCTAATTTAGGCTTTACTGTGCGGGCTTCTTGGGGTTGATTGCTATTAGATTATTTAGTACTAAAGATATAATACTGGTAATTGATTAATCAGCATGAGAACTGATATCAAACATGATATTAGTAACCTAAAATCAAAGGTCCACACCCATTTTCTCCCTTCCCCGCCTATTTTCCTAGACCAGCAGAATCTACTGTATGAGTAGGGGTGATCCTCTGAGTGCTGGCCTCATTAATAAAAAAAAATGTTGTACGCTCTAGTGTATATACATATATAAAATTACTTATTAAAATATTTAAATATAAATACATGTGTAAGAGAAAAATTAAATATTTTTCTACAAATAGAAACTGAAGCGATGTTATAGAAAGCAAAGTACAGTCATGACGTAATGCTTACTTATACATATTGGCCTTAAATAATCCATGTGCAAATGTCAACGGTCAGCAGTATCACCGAAAGAGGCATCTAATGTCGTTTCCTCGTGTGAGTTTTTTTTTTTTTTTTTTAAATAATATATGACACTCTTTTATAAATGGGCACTCCCCAACTTCCTCGTTCGTGGACTATTTTTTTTTTATTATGTAAAGTTATACCAAAAAACTACAAAATTTTGAAATATTTGAAATCAATATTCGACCCATTGTTAAAACCTTAAGGCCAGATTTATTAGAAAATATAGTCAACAGTTTTATTGATCGAATAAATGTTGAGTCTGAAGCCGCGTTGGGAATAATACTTAAAACAGGAACTCCATTAAAAAATCAACCAGATTATATAAGTAGTTAACAAAAAGCAATTAATTATTAATAAAAATTATGAAAATTAAGTTTACTTTTTATATAATTTTAAAAAGCATATATATTTTTTATTTCAAGACATAATAATTAGCGCAATACACTAGCCGGAACCACATTTTCCTACTTTGCTATATAGACAGTTCAGTTGAATCATTGTGGTCCTGCAATTGGAATGTATCAAAACGGCACCTCGGTGCTAATTGCTGTTAATCACCTACCTAATTAGCTAGCCATGAGACCTACTAACATAACTCTCTATTGAATACAATTGTGAAATAATATGATGCCATAATATTAAAATGATTTAAGTAAATGGATACTGATATAATTAACAAAGAGTTTAAGAGTTTATTATGAATAAATGACATGCTGCTATAAAGGGTTTAGCAGACATGTTTTTGTTTTTTAATTGATTGCTAGTTTTTGCTATATACGAGTATTACTTGCAAAATTAAACTCATAAACATTTATTACCATATGGAAATATTTTTGCATTCCTTTTTCTTATTCAGCATTAAAAAAAATTTGCCGGCTATAAATATAAAAAATTAAGGAAGCCAATACATACATACAATATACTATAGGGGTTAAACCACCTCAACTCAACTTAAAATGTGCCTTTTTTGAAATGACTGTTTCCGAATTGGCTGGCTTTTGGTACGAATAAAGTATATCATAACACTAAGGCAAATATAAAATTAAAGAGCGCTGACACTTCTGAATCCGGAAATATAGGCTTCCGACTTATAGATAAAGAAAAATGACCTTTGACTTTTCCAAAGAAAAAATCATGTTGCATACTAAATCAAAGGTAATTTAGTACCCTTTCAAATGCGACTTTTGCGAGATTTGTAGCTATAATACTTTTTAAGAAAATTCCAATTAAGTGAATATAACTTTGTGCATTTTTGTACTGTTTTCCGATTTTCAAGACCTCATATTTCCGAATCCAGATGTGTCAGTGCTCCCAAACTTTGTATTAAATTTAGTTCTATGATATATTATATTTCTACAAACAATCATAAAATTCTGAGGGGGTGGGTTACACCCATTGGTTGATTTTACTTGGAGTATCCCATATAAGTACAGTTTCTAGTTATTGAATTATTTTGACTTTTTTTTCAATTTTAACAAAAATTGTGATGAAATTCACACTTTGTTTGAAAAAAAAAATTGAATGCTTTTTGAGAAAGGTTTGCTAATTTATATAATATCTCATTTAAATTAGTAAAAAAACAAAATAAAATGGTTTTACAAATGGAGAAGAAATACACACTGTACACAAAAAAAGAGAAGATCGATATACATATATAAACATACTTATATATATTTAATTTGTGATATACACGTATTAGCAACGATATTGTTATAACAAAAATAATAATAATAATGTTCTTAAAATATATAAAATATCATTATTTAGTTGATATGGGAGGTACCACGCCCACTTTTTTCATTTTGTCTATTCATTAACTGATGATTTTTATTGACTATGAAGTCACTTAGATGAAATCTAGAAACTTTTGCTTTAACCGTGCTGAAGATATACAAAAATCAACATTTGCTTTTGACGGGTTATCATGCCTATTTGCTTAATACCGCTCACTTTTCCGAACTACATTTATAGGAATATTCCCATATATCTATACATAAATTTGTTTTATGTGTCTACCTACAATATTAACTATGCTATGAATGAGCCTCTTGTTCGATCATTGATAACGTTAAATAGTATGAATGCTGCAGTAAGTATAGATGTCATGGTCCCGTGAAAATTTTAAACACTTTTTAGAAAAGAAGGTTGTAAATAATTTATTTTTAAGACATCTCTAGCCTGTAAGGATATATTATAAATCCATTGGCGAAATAAATAAATAAATAAATACAATTTTTTTTTTGCTTAGAGAAAAGGAAAAGGCAAAATTTCCCCAAATTTTAAATCAATCAGCTCATTAGGTTCGTTTATGCTTATCTATTTTAACCAGAGTCTGTAGCACAGCATCCAAATTATTTTTTCCCCTTTTTTATTACATACATTTGTATAAAATTGACCAAATTTTATCCATAAGTACCGCAACCTACAGTTTAAAGTCGACTCCGAATGACAGATTGATCTAGTAAGCCAATACTTTACATACTAGACTTCGGCGGCCACAGAATTTGTTATTATGAAAGGTAAAACTTGTATTATGTGTGTATTTATTATTTTCACCATGTGTGTATATACATATGTGCCTTCTTTTTCTAAAACTATTATTTTTTTATACAATTTGCTATAGTTACCTTATCGGTTGCTTTATGACTCGGCTGGAAAGAAAATATTTTAAACGATGTTTGTAAATTTCCTGAATATGATATAGTTAAAATAAAAATATTCCATTAAAATTAATATTTTATGAGACAGACAAACACAACAATATCCATAAAAAGAGCGAAAAAAAATGTTAAATGATACAAAAAATCTAGGTTATTAACACAATTATAGCCGCACACAAACACCCAGATTAGTGAAAATAAGAAAAGGAATTATCTGTAGGTGAGTAGTGAGTGTGTAAGTGGCAGAGTGAAAGATAAAGTGATTCACTGTCATACTCTATACATCTATACACATCTTATATGATATTGTTGCTGTTAAGAATAATAAATATTTTTATATCCAAAAAAAAAATTGTTTACTGGGCAAATAAACAGAAAAGAGATATAAAATCAAAAATAACAAGAACAATAGACATACATAAGTTTTAAAAGCAATTTTATTTCCAAAAAAAACGAAATGAGTTTCATTTTTTTTTTGCTTTTGGTTCTGTTCTTTTAAAAACAGCCAGAAATACGGTTTTTAGCCAATTGACCAGAACAATGCTTAGACAAAATGAAATATAAGCGGGCATTGTTTGCTATAGATTGACTGTGAATTGCAATAAAAGAAAGAGAATATAAAAAAAAAACCAGCCAATCAAAATATTAAAAATATTTTGAAGAGGCAAAAATTTAAGACAACAACAACGATATAAAGCGTAGAGTAAAGCATTAAATTTTTCGAATTGCAAAACACAAATGTTTCTAAATTTATAACGACTGTTTAACCGAATTGTAAAAGTATTTATTTATTTACTAAATCACAATGCAATATAAAATTATATTCTAATTAATTATTACGAGCAGAGTGACTATAGTCCTATAGGACCATAAGATCGTACTATCAGTCTGATACACTACCCACTAAATCATCACTGGGACACCCTATAAAATTATACTCGTACATAACTGGCCATTACAAAACTGTTACAGCCTTACGACCTAGCTTATGAAGGCAATCAGGTTATGTGTGTCAATTTTTATCCATAAGTACCGGAACCTACAACTTAAAGTCGACTCTGAACGACAAACTAGAGAAGCTTGTTCATGGCAATCATTTACTCTCAGAGCCTTTGCCAGTATACTGATTTAAAATAAGCTAACTTTAAACATTTAAAAATAATGTGTACGATAAATTTTCTTAAACTAGATGTAATAAGCAAAGGAATAAAAACTTCAGCAATATAATAATTTTATGATGTTTAAATATGAACTTCTAGGGTCACCATGGACCAATTTAAGCATAATAGAACTCTGAGGACTGACAAATGAAGTGCTATTAAAATAACAAGTACGTGGTACCAAGCAAATGAAAATGGATAGGACATACATAACATAGACCCAGTGCTTTGTCTTATAGTCAAAATCTTTTATATAAAAATGATAGTGTGTTAATGGATTTGTTTGCTTGTATAAAGTCTGCAAACAGCTTAACAACTAAGCCGATTTGTAATGAACTAGAGGCTATAAGATTTCAAAAATTCCAACTGGGTATTGCCACGCACATAAAAAGTAAATATATGTCTATATCTTCAAAATAGTAACATTAAGAATCTTTAAGTTTGGTTCAAATGGCTTCATAGTCAATACAAATCATCAGTTAAAAAGTGAGCGGAATAAAATATGTGGTCATGGTAACTCCAATACCAACTCAATATATATATTTTTTTTTTATCTAGAAAACAGTTCAAGCCCGAATAACTTCACAGTCATTACACATCTTGAGTCAAAGAGTGGGCTGGATATGACAAGTGGGCATTGCACCTTTCACAAAAACTAAATATTTATTTATTAAAAATTAAAGATTTATCTTTAGAAGAGTATTTTTGCTAAATTATTTGATAGCACTTGGTCAAAAGATTTTTTTTACTGAAAAATTCAGTAAATTCAGCGACCTCTTCTGGCGATGATTTCCAGGACGACAGAATTGTGTAAGTGGATAAGGTATATCGCATACAAAATAACTATGAATTTGATATACATATATTGTAAGAACGCTAATACTGAAATACATCATCAATTTAAATGTGAGCGGTGATAGGTTCTTGGAAGTGGCTCTCTTCATGATTTTTTTTTCTCTTAAATTCTATTACAATAAAATAAATTTAAAGTTGAAAGAACTTTTGCAAAATATTGCATGCCAGTAATAATTATTAACAAAAATTAATTTGAAAATGTTCGCATTATAGGAGTATGTTTAATAAATAAAAAAAATGCGTCTTAATAAGCCATTGGCAAAATTATGTCAAATTAGTTTTCATATCAACACCTTTCATCTTAGAGTTTAGCTAAGACATGATAAATAAACATCCTTTTTTTCAGTAAAATTACGCAGCCCACCTACGGCAAAAACTCATTTTATTTTTTCAATTTTATTAAATAATATTTAATAGTGCTAATTTTATAAGAATTATTATAATCAAATGCTTATTGTATTTTTTTATACAAATTATGAAGATTTTTTTATTATTCTTTATCATTTTAAAGTTCAAAAAACTTATGCAGTGGGCAAAAAATCCCCAAGAAATATTTTTTTTTTCATTTGAATTGTAAATAAAAGACTCTGACTAATGCAAATGAAAAAGTGGAAAAAAAATAATAAAAAAAATTAATTTTCTCTTCACTGCACAATGGGTCAAACATGTTTTAATGCTAACATGTGATTAGTGAGCAGAAAAACATCTATTGCAGATACTTTTAGTAAAATGTGATTAAATTTTGAAAATTTATAAAAAAAAATATTTTATTTTTAATAAAAATATAAAAAAAGTTTTATCTAATAATAAAATTGCTATAATTATTCCGCAACGATAATATTATATTTTACATTTGAGCAGTTTTAATCAATCTAATCAACTACAATTAGCACAAGGTGCCGTTTTGATACCATTACAGGAACGAACTGAACTCCTCTAAGTCGGAAAAAGAACTGCAGCCAACCAGAGCTGTCTAAAAAGTGGAGTAAAACGAGAGGATCCAGCCTTGGGCACTGTGACAAGCTATCAAAAAAGGCACCCCAAGAAACTTTAAACATTTAATCATGTTTACGAACTTTTTCAATTATTTTTTCTATAATGTGACTCATTTTATTTAACAAATCACAAACAATTTGTCAATTTGTATGGAAAAATGGATTAAGCTCCTGTTTTGTTTTATTAGTCACTCAAAACTGATGCCTACATATATGTATACGAGTATCATTGAAAACACTTACAAAATACGAACAATATAGAGAACTAACTCATAATGACTTGACAACAAAATAGCGTCTAATGACTTAACCACTAACTAACTTACGAATATAATAAGTTAACTTGTGTTTTAGTGAGACTAGTGCAAGCTTGAGTAAGTAATGATCATATTGTTGGTCCTACAGTGTTAAAATCAAATTAAATTTTTTACGTAAACGAGGTAATTCTTGAGTAACCTGTGACCCATTACTGATTAACTATAAGCCTAAGGTTCTACAGGGTTATGTCGAATCTTCATTCCAATATAGACCAACACACACTCACTACAATCAAGGCCAGGTGACCATTCTCCAACTAAAAAAAAATTACATACAGCAGAATTTCGAAAAAGTTAACGGCTATGGTATAAAAGTTATTGACTTTTCGAACTTTTTAAGCGTTTAAATAAATAAAAATAAAAAAAAAAAAAATAATTAAAAAGACATTTCGCAACTAACGCACCAAATTTTAAAAATGTATACCCTTGCTCATATACTATAAAGTTAAACACCGATTCTGATGAGTGAGAGAAACATTTGAGGGCAGCTTGTTGTCTTCAAACTATAGTATAAGATTTATGCCCAATACATTTATCTGAAACAATATTTGTGGTCGTAAATTACTTATATAAAAATTTAATTTAAAAATTAATAAATAAAATTGAATGAAGTACAAATTATTCAAGATTTCTTTAATCGCCCTAAGCAACATGGATTTGTGAATTTAACAATTACAAAAAGATAAACATGTGATTTCTTATTTAAGAGTTTTTCAATCTGTCGTAGTCCTTTTTTTGCTGTGAGACAAAACATTTATGTAAGTGGTAAAAATAAGTTAAAATAGTCTACATCGAATCGAATTTTTTTAAATTTTTTGCGATTTTGGTCTTTAAGGTGATTTTTTTTTTTTTTTTACTTTATATCTGCAAACTTTTCTTCTTCATGACAAGAGCTACAACTATGTCTTAGAAAGCAAATGCAAATTCAGAACGGTTTGCAAGATACGCGCATGAAAAATGACATAAAGGCCCCAAATGTTTGGGCAAAACTGGAAGACACGGGTCTTATTTTCTTGGTCTTTCATCACATAGTGGTGTCCGTATATGGCTGTATTTCCATGACTTAAAAAATTACACACAGTGTTATAAAACAGACTTTTCTTCACAGATCAAGTTTACTTTTTTCATCCAAAAAAACTGATTGTTTGGTACACGCTATTTTTTATTTTATTTTCTGATTCTGATTTTTTATCTGTCTTTTTCTCATATCTCTTAAAATATGATACTAGAATAACCGCCTATTTATAGAGGACTATTGCCGTATGATAACCAACTTTTCTGGGACTAAAATTGAACATTATGAGGGGGACGACACATGCTTTTAACAAAACGGTATTATGACTGATATTGGCTTTATTGCACACGAAATTTTTCGGCCTCAAAATTTTTCTACTTTGCGTCGTCATTTTAGTTCAATTACACTATATGGGACTAAAATTGAACATTATGAGGGGGACGACACATGCTTTTAACAAAACGGTATTATGACTGATATTGGCTTTATTGCACACGAAATTTTTCGGCCTCAAAATTTTTCTACTTTGCGTCGTCATTTTAGTTCAATTACACTATATGGTTATATGCAAAAAATCTAATTATTTATTAAATTACAATGCAATATCAAATGATATTCTAATTTATTATAAGGAATAGAGTGACAACGACCATAACCTCGGTGTAGGGTCTCCTGTTGAAATCCAGCTCAAAACCCTCGCACTAGCAATCTAGCAGACTACCCACTAGATGAAAGATGAATGATGATGAACCATAAAAATTAAAACGAAGCAAGACTTGCAAATTTGAAACCTCTTTCACTAGATTTTATTCAGTTGTAAATGCATTATAATTTAATTTTAAAACTTATTGTTAGATGCCGTTAACTTTTTTAGTTCAGTGTATGTCAGCACTTTATCTAAAAGTCAAATACAAACAATTGAAAGAGATTCTATTCTGAGTTGGGAAAAAAAGAAATGAAGAGAAATTTTGTTAAATTAAGCTTAACAAACAGCAAAGCTTTTATTTATTTTTAAAATTTGCGAGAATTTAAATAAAAAACATATGAAAATAAAACACATTTATCACAACAAAATACATGTTCTCATATAAAGAATTCGCAGTACAATAAAAAGTACAATTTGCACGTACTAGAGAGAGAGAGAGAGAGAGTTTAAAAATTTTTGAATATAAAACAAAACGCTACCCCAAAAGCAATTGTTGTCTTGTGCCAGAAGGGCTCGCTCTTCTTGTTAAATTTTGTTTATAAGCGATAAAGCTTTTGACCAAGATCTTTTTAGCAACATCTTTCTTTTTCAAGTCAAGCAGCAACAAAAATTCTTAACGTAAGCAGAAGCCACAACACAGGCAGCAACAATTTTACAAAATTCTCTATTTACCTTAAGCAGCAGCACATAAACACGTACACCGACACTTGAATTTTTCGTAAAGTTTCACATTTCGCACAATAAATTGTTAAACAACAACAATATGTAACAATAAAAACAACAAACAAATGCCCGCTAAATTTTGTTAAGAGCATTTATATTTTTGTTTTTTATTGTTTATTCTGTATTCTGGCCAATTGTATAGAGGGGGGCTTATTTATAAGAGTGCGTGTATAAGAGAATAGAGGCATAAGCGTATGTAAGTGTTTGTGCTCATTTGGGCTGTGATTGCCCAGCAAATAAACAAGAAGGCTCCTCATCACTATCATCACCATCAACGTAACGGCCAACAACATCATTTAAGCCAAAAATAAAACAAACAAACAAAAAAAAACAGCATTTTATAATTCAGAACAGAACAAAATTAAATCAGAATGAACTTAATCAACGAGCGAAGGTATAAAAGAATCCAACATTTTAGTTTTTAGAAGATTCTCTTTTTTAAAACGATCGGTGGAAATTGTCCGGTTGCGATTGCGCGCAATTACATAGTAACGCGAAATTTCTTCATATGCCTGTGTGTCAAACTCTAAGAAACGGTTATATTTGAATTTAAAAGAAGTGATTCAAAATAATAAGAACTAAAAAAAAAATTACTGAAAAAAATTACAGAAAAATTTTAAAATTTTCGTGAAAAAAAAATTAAACAAAATTTATTATAATAAAATTTTAAAAATTTAAAACCAAAAAAAAAAAAAAAAATCTACAATTATTTACTAAAAGAAAAGACTGTAAACTCGATATATTGCAATGGAAATATATTATTAATTTTTAAAAGAAAACGGTGAGTGTAAACTAAAAATAAAATCTATTCAACAAAAATAAGATTCCCACCATTATTTTATAACAATATTGCAGTTATAGTGTTCAAATCAAATTAATTATTGATAAAAAAATGTGTATAAAAAATCATAGCTTAAAATAAATAAAAACAAAAAATTTAAATAAAAAAATAAAAATAAAAAAATAACCTCTTCAGAGTCACAGTATACACATGGGGTCTTCAATTAATTTAAATTATTGAAAATTACTGGCTCTTAAGACTGATGCCGATAATTTCCTAGACTAAAGAAGTATTAAAATTAAATAAATAAATAGATGACGGTGCCGCCAAAAATATAAACCCAGAAAAAAGGTATTATTTTAAAACAAATGAGTTGAACGATTGTTTTTAAGTTCAAAGTGGTTAAATAAGACATATTACCTTTAAGGCTTGACAAGACTTTTAAGTATAATATATGAGCACAATAAATAATAAATTTTTCTAAAAAGCGAGTGTCATATAAAAAAAAAACGAGAGAAAATTGTGAAATAGAATAGATTGAATTTAAAAAAATTAAAAATTTTTTTGTACCAATGAAAATTCCATTCTAGATTTTGAACTTTTCGGCGGGGATTTTTTTCAATTTTCTGGGATCTCGAGATAGCTCTCTATAAAAATTTTAAATCAAAATTGTTTGTTTTAAGTAACGCAATTATTTAAACAAAAAAATTACCTTAAAACGCTTTCTCTGACTTTTGCTGGTCTCTTCTTGATAAGGTTGGTTCCGTTAACTCTATTGAAGTATCAGAAATTACCGCCTTTGGGTCGCTTGGGGAAGTGCACCGTGTATCTATGCACAATCTTCTTAACCTAGCCTGTATATATATACTACCTTTTCTGGTTTAAAAAATAATTTGTTCAATACATACATACATAATTGGCCATTACCACGTTCTTGCGGAGTCACGGCCTTGCTTCTCGCTGCACTCATGTCGTGGGTGTTAGTTTTTATCCATGAGTACCGGGACCTACAGTTTAAAGTCGACTCCAAACGACAAACTTGAGAAGCATTTTCATGGCAATTAGTTACTCTCAGAGCTTCTGCCAGAAGACTGGTAAGAGGTTTGAACCCTGCCTCAGCAATCGTCTTAGTTAGTCAACATATTCACCACTAAACCACATCGACTACACAGTTAAAGCATTAGTAGGTCAAAAGTCTGTTTCTTAAGCTACGTACAGTGTGGTAAATCACAAATTTAGCTGGTAATATTTCGTCTAAACGTTAATGAGCTTTTCAATATTTTAGGTAATGGTAATTTTTTTAGCTCTGAAAAAAGGTAAGCCGTAAAGGCAGTTGTTGTCAACAAGTGCATTAAAATTTCAAAGAAAAGAGTATTTTTTGTGTGATTTTGATTTACGATTAAAAAGGCTACGGTGATTTTATTATCATAATTTTTTTTATTATTACTAAGCTCTATTTGGAGAAAATATATTAAACTTTTAATTGAATTATTTCCATTGTAAGCATTAAATTAACATTTTTTGTAAAAAGTTTGGAAAGTACAAAAAAAGAATTCCTTTTTTCAAGTAGAGTTGAAACTATTTATTATGGGTTAATATTTCAAGGTTTCACTTTTAGGTAAAGCAAAAACAGCTTGCGCAGTTTTGCGACTGCTATACATTTTGCTTCACTTTTCCAGTATGACCTCTACCCTTTCGCGAAAGGAAACTTTTTAAGAATGGGTAAAAACTGCCAAAATATGTACGCTTATTGATACTATTAATGGTTAGCTATGGACTTCAAAATACATCAGAAGACGCCACAGCGTGTAAAAAAAACTAATAATATTAGATACAGTTGTATGAAAGGTGGGCGTGGCATAATCCAATTTAGCCCATTTTTCCAATGGTATATATTAGACCAGTGATATCTTGTACCTAAAATCATAAGTCTAGCTTCATTAGTTTCCATCTAGATTGGCAAAATTTTACACTGTGCTACGGTCACCTTGGCCTAATATTTTATGAATAATAGAATTTCAGATTCATTTGATCTAGAATAGTTTAAATTTTTCTGAAAAAGACAATGAATTTCATATAGTGAATATTAATACAAGATTGATAATTTTAATGGCCCAACTTCAAGAGGCCATCAATATTAAATTCGAGCTAACTTTTCAAAACCCTTTGACAGTTCTGTCTACTTAATGGTCTACTTGCATTATCCATTGGAATAATGTATAATGCTGGTTTTTCTTGTTGCACTGTGTTATTCCTAACAAATAGAGCATAAAAGAAAATTAAATAAAAAATATATTAATTTTGATGAAAATAAAAAAAAATTAATTCTCAATATTTTCCAATAAGCAATTATTTTAACATTTTTCCCAATAATGCAGAACAATATTAAACCATCAAAATATTTTTAAACATTTTCTTTACTAAAGTACAAGCAACAATTAAAAGTGTTGAATTAAAAATATAAATTGTATAAAAAAAATTTTAAAAATATTTAATATTTCCATGAATAACACTTAAAGCCATATGAACTTGAACTTCAAACACAGGGGAGGGTATTGATTTTACAAATATGGATTTCCCTCCAAACGATTTTTTCGTTTTACAAAAATGGTATAAAATTTATTAAATTAATCAAATTATTGCATATTTTTTTTCTACAATTAACTTTTATTATTTCTATTTTTGAACTTGAAAATGAATTTCGTTTTCATTTAAATTTCTCAACACGTAAACCGAAATGTAAATAAAAAATAAAAAAAAACATAAAATAAAATAACAAATTATGAATTGCTATGTTTGCTAACCAGACACACGGGTTGACATCTACTCTTCTATGTTATAGTTTTGGTCAAATACTCGTATATCGATCTGTAAAGTAATTGGGGGAAAAAACCATTAATTGACACTATTGTTCAAAAGTTATTGTGTGTCTAAAGAGCAGAGGAAATACTCAAAGAAATAAATGAGAAGAATGATACGGATGTGGTCTTTCTAGAGTGTTTATTTAAAAGCTGGTTGAGAAATTTGTTAAGATAAAATAGAAAATGATATTATTTGAAAATCTATCACATACATACATATGTACATAATTATGTAGTCGTATATATACAGAGCAAATAGTTGCTGTTCAATTGATTTCTAATGGTTCTTTTTTCTAAAATTGACAGTGTTGTGCAGAATGAAAAAAAAAATTAAACATGAAAAGACTTTAGAGAAGAAGATAAAGCGAATATAACAACAAGCCAACTAAGTTGTGATTTTTCACAGATGCTCTTATACGAGTATGTGCTGAATAAGGTTTTGAGATTTTCCTTTTTTTTTTTCTTTTTTAAATGAGCAAATAATCATTTTTTTTTTCTTGTTTGTATAACACTCGAAAAAATTCATTGACAGATCAAGGAAGCAAAACATATAAAAACTAAATATCCGAAACATTTTAATAAAAGCAGTCCATCTGTCCATTATATATGCAATCTTTGCAGTCAAAAGACGTAAATTACCCATCAGCAAACACAATTAATTTGGTTTAGAAGAGGACCATGGATTTCGATAGAGTTTTTTAATTTTTGTCAGACAACGCTTTAATTAGATCAAAGTTAATGCACGGCCACCGTCGTACATATCATTCATGTCGACTAATGTGGATAAGGTCGAATAAAGGGCAAAAACAAAATAAATTGTAATTCTGTTTCATCCAAATAAGATGACAATTACAAGAACAGCAATGATGGTAAGAAAAGGAGAATATGATAGAAACTGTTGTGTGACTTTACTTCGACTAACTCATACAAGTGTATGTACATACGGTAATAATTTCAGTATGCGATTTCCAAAAAAGTGTGAGTTAAATAGTTGATGTTTGGTCTCGAATATACACAGGACACAAAGAACTCTGATGAGACTACCGTAGCTGGAGTCGAAAACAATTGTTCAGTTTGGCTAGTGTACTATTCCTTCACGGACATCATTTCTTCTTTAATTACCAAAAAATATTCATTGCAGTTAACTTTGATTTAATTAAAGCGTTTTCTGACAAAAACAAAATTAAAATTGATCACACCTTTCCTGGGGCTCGAACCCGAGTCTTCAGCACTTAAAATAGAGTTTTTTAAACTCACGCTGGACAAATGTTCTTAAATATTCTATAAATCTGTATATCGAGATAATTATCTGTAAAATTGTAATAGAAATTAATAAATATTAATGTGAAATTCGTTAAGATACATTAGCTATAAAGGAGGCATTTAACATAAGAGATAGAGATATACAAGGTGCCGTGCATATCAGCATATTCCTGTTGCATTAGAGTGTGCTTGGTAAATGAGTTCCAGATTACTAATTGGTACTCCAAAATAGGACATTTTCATGTGTTAAAATATAAAATTAGAATGAGAGTATCTTAAGGGAAGCTTTGAATGTACTTCCCTAAGGTTAAAAGGGGCTTGATACTGGAGGAATTTATTTATTTATTTATTTTATTTATTTATTTATTAAAAAAAAAAGTCAATGGAATAAATCCTTACAGACTATTTACAAATTAACAATATATAAAAATTAACACAACAAAATTACAATTAGTTACATATTTAGAAATACAATTATTTTACGTTTAATAATTCTAGAATTTAAAGAAAAATCAATTAATTCTGACAAATAATTATATTGGCTGCATAATCTATTAAAAGGATTAGCCATATTATAGTTAAATCTACAAAATTGAACAAAAAGAGGATTATAAAATCGAGAATTACGACAAGGAATATTAAATTTAACAGATTTTAAAAGAGATTCACAACAAATATTTCCATTAATCAGATTAATCATAAAAGATACATTTAACATTATACGACGACTTTTAAGCGTTGGTAGTTTAATTAATGCTAATCTGGAAGTATATGAAGGCAAATCAGTATAGTTCCAACCAAGGCCACGTAAACAGAATAACAAAAACTGCTTCTGCACAGATTCAATACGATCACTATGAACATTGTAGTAAGGATCCCATACTATTGACCCATATTCTAGAATTGGTCTCACAAGTGACACATAGAGTTGTTTCGTAATATAAGGATCGGTGAACTCCTTAGCCCATCTCTTTATGAATCCCAGGACACATTTAGCTTTGTTTACAGTCAAAGTAATATGCTCATTAAAATTCAATCTCATGTCAAGAAGAATGCCAAGATCGATAAATGTTTCAACCATCTCCAATTGATTACCTCCAAGTGAATAATTAACATTAATGATATTCCTACGTGAGAAACTCATGTATTTGCATTTTTTAATATTCAATTCCATCATGTTGTATTGACACCATAAAAAAAAGTTGTTAAGGTCACTTTGAAACAAAACATGTTCAGTAATATTTTTATACGATAGAAACATCTTCACATCATCAGCATACATTAAGATATGGGCAAAATTAATAACATTTGGAAGATCATTAACAAACAATGAAAATAAAAGTGGACCAAGATGACTGCCTTGGGGAACACCGGAGCGAACATAAATAAACTTAGAAACGTTATTATGCACTCGTACTGTTTGTTTCCTACCCATCAAATATGACCTCATCCAATTTAAGCCAATCTGAGTAACTCCCAGCGAATCAAGTTTATTCAGAAGTAGTCTGTGGTTTACCTTATCAAATGCTTTACTGAAATCAGTATAAATCACATCAGTTTGCTTTCCTTCAGTAAAACCAGCATTAACTACAGTTGTTAATTGTAGTACATTAGTTATTGTTGAACAGCCTTTTCTAAACCCATGTTGATAAGGTGATAATAACGATGAGGTATGATGACGAAGAAAATCAGCAATTAATTTCTCAAATAGTTTTGGAATAGAACTCAGCTTAGCAATGCCTCTATAATTTGTTATATTAGATCTATTACCAGATTTAAAAAGCGGTACAATATACGAATCCTTCCAACACGCAGGAAAATAACCATATTTAATAGAGGCATTAAACAACAAAGATAACGGTGTGACAAACGACTCAGCACATCGACTTAAAATACAATTTGGAACACCATCAGGACCGGGACTAAAGGACATCTTCAGCTTCTTTAAGGACAGCAAAATATCACTTTCATGTAAAGTAGGAAGAGATATTACTTGATTTGATGGAATCGAATAAGGATATATATTTTTATCATTATAAACTGCATCAGAATAAGTACTGGCAAAGAAATCGGCAAACATATCACATATGTCATCAATATCACTAGATTCACGATCGTTAAATTTCATTACATTTGGATAACCAACAGCCTTTCTTTTAGAATTGACGAATGTATAAAATGATCTTGGGTTACGGATGAAGTTTTTCTTTACTCTAATTAAATACTTTTTATACAAAAGACGGTTGAGCATAATATATTCAGACCGTGCAACAGAGTACTTTGAATAATCAATAATAGAGCCAGATTTCTTATAATTTTTATAGCATTTATTTTTAAGATTCTTCAATCGAGACAGTTGAACAGAATTCCATGGTGGACCAACTTCTACATTATAATTCATTTTGGGAACACAAATTTCAAAAAAAGAATAAATTAACTTGTAAAAATTTGTTACGCTGCAGTCAATGTCAGTATTGCTATTAAAAGAAATAGGTATAATGTCATTCCAGCAAATATTTCCCATCAATGAATTAAATAAATTATAGTTAGTTTGATTGAAGCAAAAAATCTTGCATCCTTTACTATGCTTTAATTTAGATTCAGATGAAGTACACAAAATAATATTTATAGTAGGATGATATAGATCTTCCGGTAAAGTAACAGGTTCTGCACGTATAACTGAGCAAGCATTGAGATCATTGACGAACACTAAGTCCAGTAATTTTCCAAAATTATTTAATACTGAATTCATCTGGTAAAGGGATAGACCCAAAATTTCATTTAAAAATTCTTCATGACAGTTTCTATTTTTCACTGGTATTAAATATGGTACATCAGATGTAAGTTTCCATTCAACTGAAGAAAGATTAAAATCACCAACAACAAAAACAGTATCACATTTGTCAGCAAGAGAAGAAACAGACTTGATAACATCAGCATGATTGGCATAAATAGAATAGTCAGAATTTGGAGGAACATATGAGCAGGTAAAATAAACTTTCGATCTTTTTAATTTCACTACAACAGCAACAATTTCAATATTAGAACGTTGAGTTACAATTTCTTCAGATGGAAATGAACAAGAAACAGCGATTAGAACACCACCACCTTTACGTAAACTGCGATCATATCTATATAACTTATAATTATTACAAAGAATTTCCGAGTTGAAAATATTGCTATTTAGCCAAGTTTCAGTAAATATAACAACATCATAAGTAAACTCGTAACTATCAACTAGAAGAGTAGCTAATTTGGTATTTAAGCCACGAACATTCTGATATATAATATTCAAAAAATTATCAGAAGTATTATCACACTTAATTAGTTTTTTGAGATTCCTGACTGTAAGCGAGCGATATTACTATCATAATGAGTCCTCATTCTCTCTCTATAAGTATATTCACGGACTAATGTATTTGCAGGCCAGAAGTTAGGATCAACAATATTATCAAAAATATCCGGAGGGGTGGAAATTTTAAATGATGCAATGGACCTTGGAGTGGAAAATTTAAATTTTTGAATTATAACATTTACATCTCGTCTAAATTTAGATTTGATGTAATAGTCAACATCATCCAATGAAGTTTCACTTGCTAACCGTGATACAAAAACAGTCTTCATGGGTGGAACGGCAAGAAGCGGCTTAGGCATAATCGTATCATTCCCTGCCCGTCTATTTACGTCAGCGTTAACTGGTAAAGATTTTACATTGGAACTAGATCTAGTATCAATTGCAGGAGAAGTTAACTGACCAGAATAAACATTATTTGAAATAGTGGATGGCGTAGAATATGTTTCACCGACAGCATCGGGAATAATAATAGTCGTTACAGGTGAATTGACTGACGAAGGTATTGAAAGTAAGTTGTCAGATTTTAGCTTTTCATTAGAACCTTTATCAACAGCACCAAAATTATCCAAGCTAGGAAAATTATTATATAAGTCCTCAAACTTTGCAAGTTGGGATTGTAAAGACAAAAAGTCTTTATTAAGTTTATTAAATTGATCCTTATAGCTCTTGAAAAATCTATAAAATTCCATGTTAATTTTTTTACACGAAGCGCAAGTCCAGTGTAATGATTTCACAGGATCTAAAAGCGCATCCGCATCTCTTGCCTTCAGTGCAGTACATTTTAGGTGATAATTACCCATACAAAGCCAGCAGGTTACCATACGATCATTACCAGAAGAAGCACAATTAGTATTTAGGCAATTCATTTTTGTTCAATAAAATATATGTGTATGTAATAATTTAGTTATTTTCTTTTTTTTCAAATTTAAGGATACGTTAGAATAATTCAAAAGTAGATGTCGCCACAACCAGTTAGCAAATACACAAACCAATATATAATAATAGTATAAACCTATGGCCATGTTAGATTACTGCTACTATGTACGTAATACAGTGATATAACTGATTATATTTCACCGATGGAGTCATTCAACTGAAACTTCTTCATTTTCTTTTATATCCAAGATGAATGGAGTCGGTGTCTACACTTATGATTGTTCGATAGACCAAAGTATTGGTGTGGCTTTTTAGGCTTATAGAGTGGAAATCCAGAAATCTGTGCATCTTTACGCTACTTTTAGTGTCTTCCAAGGCTCGCCGAGGACTTTAGATTCAAGTATAATTACGCTTTTCTTTTAGATATCCAAACAGCGATCCGTACAATAGGATCAGCTATGACTACTTCTGAGCATAGCAGTAGAAGCCTTAATACTTTAGTAAACACAATATTGCTTAAATATGACTGCTGGGAAACAGAAATATAGAGGTTAAGGAAATGAGGAACTCCATTGGATATATATCTTGCAGAACTTGTCTTCCCATCAATGAAAGTTATTAGGAGGAAGATTGACAGAGAATACTATTGCATTGCGGGTCAAAGGTGAACTGGTCTGAAGACTTGCAGGAGCAACAGGTCGCTTTGGGCAGGATATGACATGAGGGAAACCAGAACGTTATTGAATATGAAAGGTAGAAATTCCAGTAATATCACAGCTGTGATAACTTGTTTTTAAGCTATTGGGCAGCAAGCAGCCAATGTGAACCTCCCATTTAATACTTAGTGTTACAGCTACAAGCAACCAGTGAAAAGAAAGACAAGTTTTTATTTTATCTGCTAGAGTGCTGCCCTATTAAGTAAGATTGTAGGAACTTTGGATAAACATCAATTCGAAATATTGGGCAGCGGGTCGATGAGAGCTTTGGGTCACTTATGAATGGCATAGACTGTATACAGCTATGTGATGCAGAACCATTTCTTCTTCTTTTAACAAGTTGGTAGCGAGGGTGTGGCATAAAAATGGCGCGAGAGTGCTAATTGAAGTCTTACATCGCCACACAAATCAATCAGCCAACCAAAAAGTATTTTGCAAACAAAATTTTTAATTATGTGCTTAAGAATTAAGTATTTCTTAAATTAATTTTCAATTACTAATCGGCATTATTTATTTAATTTTATTTTGACAATTTTAAATTCTCTTTAGACTTGATTTAAACTTTCATAATTAAACCTTTTCCTTGAGTGTAACTTTTGAATTTGGTAGGTTAACATACGTATTCTTCTATAACATAAATATGTTTGACTTAGTATGATACGATAATGGCCATAGTCCTGCAACAGTATTGACATTTTGGCCACTACCAAACGTCCGCTAAAAATAATAAAAACAGAAATTATCAATGCATGCTTATCGTACAGATTTTATATGACGCTGGATTTTAAATCAACATCATTATTATCATGGCTCATTATCATCATTATTATAGTTATCGATGTTATTATAATCACAGACAAAAATCTGTTGTTCTTGGTTAGTGTTCCTTTTTTGGCCACAACAAATGCAAAAAGAATGTAAGCCTGCCTAGAAATTCAGATCACGTTTGGCAAATTATTATTATGCGAATATCGCTTATATTGTAGAACAGGCCCAAACAAAAGTTAAAAAAATCACCAGTAAAATAATAATCTGTTGGTGAAATAGTAAAAGAAGACATCAACTTTAAGACACTAAAGCAACCACTTGAGAGCCAAGGATCTATGGTTGGATATAAATGATTTTCAATGTTTTATTTTTTATTTTTCAAAAAATTGTTACAAATAGTTGTGTTGAACAGATTACCAAGTCAGTCATTGTAGATACAGAATTTCTTTGTCTAAAAAATAATTCCACAATAAGTCTTTGGTATTATTTTCTTGAGCAATTCTTTGTAATGATACTCTTCTTGCAGCAGTAGCAGCAGCAATCCAAAATGAAAAACATAAAATTCTTTACGCATATGATTAAAAATAATTTTTATTCTTTATTTTTTTGTATTTCTGCTGTTTTTCAATTTTATAAATTAAATTGCTCACTACTTTAGTTTGTATTTTATGTTGTGTCTGGTTCTCTTAAGTAAAATATTTTAATTTCGGTTTTTTCTTCTTTCTGACAGCCGGATCTATTAAAATAAAATCTTATTTAAGCCATAGCTGAGTGCAGGAAGGTCCTTGTTGGGTATGGTAAAGTTTTTGGGGCCACTTTTGTGACTGCCTTGTTGGCTAATATTGTCATTTGATAATTTTGACATTTACGCCGTTACTGTCAATAAATTTTGATAAAAATCATCCTCTAGTTTATGCCAAGTTTCTTTTTTCAAACTGTTTTTCATTTCTTTAATGGGTGTGATTTTTTAATATTTTTGTATTGCATGTGTTTTTTGCTCTTTTTTATGATAAAACCAAATGGCCCATAACTAATGTGATAAATGACATGAATTGTATGAATTTAAATTAAATATTTGTTTTTTTTTTCTTTTTTTTCTTTTTGAGTTTAGACGATACTTTTAATCTTCTGTAAAATATTTATAAATGCCAATAATATTTTTCGTATTTTACTTAATAAACAAATTGAACATTTTAATTGATTTTAGTGAAAAGAGTCAATGAAATGCTATTTATTTAGTCTGTTTCATGATACAGAAAAAATGCGCACGAACACATTCTTTGGATGTGAGCAACAGTCTGATAATATTCACAACCTATAAGGGCGAATCTATAAGTTCGTGAGTTTTTAAACGAAACACAGTTTTTTTTTAATATTTTTTAACATCATCTCCTTTTAGCTCAACGTCCAGCATTTCTCCAATTTTTGTATCCCTTCCAAAAAAAAAAAAAAATAGGATTTTCAAGGTCCATAAAATTGGCAATTGTTTGATCAATATTTCTATCTCTAAATTTCTTTTTACCGAGCCATTTCTGTAGGTTTGGAGATAGGAAATAGTCCCAGAGGGCTAAATCCGGATAATATGGGAGATGAGGTACCAATTCGCAACCCAATTCATATAATTTTGCCATTAATACTGCACACGTATTCACTCGTACATTATGTTTTTTTCTTTTTTTAAACCAATACTCAAGGGTAAACCCCTACTTAATGCTGTGCATAGTATTGGAATTTTTTGGAAAGGACAGTACATACATATATATTTTTGTAATATTATTATTAAGCGCCTTAGGAATGAAACAAATTGCTGTGAAGCATTCAAAGGCCAGTGTTATACCTTCAATCTTGAATGATCAACAGCAATTGCCTCAACGTTGTATGTTGATTGTGGTTTGAGTGCCTTCGCTAAGTAGGTTTAGCTGTTATCTGCTACTTCCCAATAGGTGCGCTTTTTTCCTGAATTTTCGTTTTTGTTGACATTTATTAAGGTAGAATAGAATGGAATGTCGAGGGGCGGTGTCTTTGTAGATGGTCTGCTTTGGGTGGGAGGGGAATCTCTTAATTTTTTTTTTAAATTATAATTTTGAAAAAATCACAAATTAACTTTTTTTATTTTTAACCTTGCTGGGATTTGAACCTGGGTCGTTTGAGTTTTTGTGCGAGCGCTCTAACCACTATACCACGCACCCCCTTTGATGAAAAGGAACTTTTTTCTTGGCCATATGGGGTCGTTTTTTTGAAAATCCTCGTTAAATCGGTCCAATAACTTGGCATAACTTATGCGGTATATTTTTATTTTCCCTTTTGACAGTAATCCTTGTGAGCAGCTTTCTTAAACCCAGCTGATCATTTAAAATCTAAACCACGTTGCCGATGTCATCAATAAGCCGTTACTCTTCGATCGGCCAATACCATATCCTGAATTTTTTCGAAATTTTCATTTGTACTTGAGCGATCACATTAAAGTCAGTAAACCACTTTTTTACCATTGACATCGATAGTACAGAATCACACAGTATTATTTATCAGGCTTTTACTTGGTTTGATTGTTTTTTTTTTCAAAAAACACACCATGTTGTATGCCATGTAATAGTGTGCAAATATTGAAAAGTTCTTTTAAGATTATTTTACTTGAAAATCTATTTTCTATTTTGCATTTAATCTTTTTCTATAACCACATTTTAACATGGTCTTTAATAAAATTTTATTAAATTGCAGTAATCAGGTGTTTCAATGTAAATTTCAATTAAATTTAATGGTTCAATTTTTTTATTTTTTTTTTCTTCAAAATACCAATATTACACCTCAACCAACAGACGGACAACCAAAAACTCATTATTTATATTCATTGCAGACATGCATGTTAAACATAATACCCTGTTTATAAGTAAAAATAAGAGTAAATGAAAAAGAGGAAAAAAATTCTTTTAAAACTCGCTTCTTATTTTAAAATATTTAAATCTGTTTAAGGATATTTAAAGGAATGGGAAAGAAAAATAACAACTGGTCAAAGGTAATTCTTATCTATTTAAAATAAATAAAAAAAAATTCTTGTCTTTCTCATTATACAGTCTGTTACTTTTCTCCCTCTCTCTCTCTCTCTATCTACCGCTCTGTATCTCTTTATTGTAAGAAATGGGAGTCTGAGAAAAATTTACATAAAATTATACGAAATGAAATGGCATCATCATTAACAACCAACAGGAAGAGTAACACAATTTGCTTTACAAATTCCAATTTTTTTTGTTTAGATTTTTTATAATCTGACCACTTGTTAGACGTTGTAGGTGGAGAGCAAAAAAAAAAAAAAAGACATGCAATAGAGAAATGATAATAAAATGAAATGTTTAAAGAAAGACTTGACGCATAAAATACGAAATAAAAGGAAACCAAAGCTGTAGTATAGTTTTGTGAAAGCAAAAATAGCACAAAAATATTCTTTGCCATGAAGATGAAATGATGAAAAAAAGGCCAAAAACACATATGTGTGTGGTGGTTAGCCAATGGCATGGGCTAAAAATTAGATGAGTGTGTTTTTTTTTTTTCTTTTGGAATGTTAATAGCGATTGTCATGCTTATTGGCACATAATTGACACATAAAATTACCATAATTTTTCCTTTCTACTGACTAAATATAAAAATTTATTTTTTCCTTTCTACGTACGTATCTTCTAAACACCCTTTAAAATGAAAATTATGTGCCTTTCTTTGTCTATAATAGGCTTTATAAAGAAGCTTTGATAGGAGACTGACGTAGGTATGCGTATTATGTTTGTAGGATAAATGTCTTCGATGTTGGGTATGTAAATACTTACATATGTATTTGTGTATGTATGTATGTATGCAAGAAATATCCCTATTAACTGGGTGGTAGGCCGTGACAAGTGAAAAGAATCCGTTAAGAAATTGTGACATAAATATGTGTTTAGAATAATTTCAATGTGTTTTTTAAAAACTTTTATACCTTTTTTTTTAACGAATATAGGAAGGAAGTATACCTATAGAAACGTTGAAACTGGTTCTATTTTTGAAAATTAACAGCCTTATTTATAATAAAAAGACAGCAGCTCGCTGTATGTAGTATCTAAATTTGTCATTTCTATACGTGAAAAATCTTACTCAAACGTACGATTTCTTTAATTTTGGATTCTCTGGTAAAGTAAAATATAAGAGAACAAGAACAATTTAGAAGCGATTTGGGGCTTACTTATCGCACACAATAGCTTTAGTTTTCGAAAAACTTCACTTTCGTTGTTGGAATCATTTTCAATTATTCAATTATAATCTGCAGTGATTACTCTTTGAAAATTTCAAATCACGCTCAGCATTATGCTATATATTGCGAAAATTATAACTCAGTCTAGCTACTAGGTGGAGACCTTTACTATCTGTAGATGCACGTGGAACGCAATCAGAAGCGCCAAATCAATGATTTCATCATCGCTTAGAATCTTATCTAAAATTAAATTCTCTATATCTGCAGGCAATTAATTGCCAACGCCTTAATAAATATATTAAATATGAAATTTTACAAATTAAAATAAAAACTTATTAATTTTTAGGTCGCGTTATACCAAATAAAATCGCGTAAAACAGAATGAAGTGTGATTTGAGCATTGCGCTAGAATTAGTTGTACATAGTTTACGTCAATGTTGAAAAAAGTAATAAAAATAATGGTTATTGGCTCTTAAAAGTAATAATTTTTAAAAATTGGAATCTGTCAGAGTTTGAAAAAATTGTTTTGGGTTACATACATAATTGGCCTTTACACCCCTGTGTCAGGGTTACGGCCTAGTACTAACAAGTTTTTTTATTTAAATTTAGAAACAAATATACTTTTTCTACTGAACTCTTAGGGCACTGCTGCACGTTCAATATATATACTATATTGTGATATTTGGATCGCGATCCATTTTAATGGATTGATGTATTACGAGCGTATGCTACATGTTCAATATTTATCTCGTCAGTATTTAGCTTATTTTTGCGCAGTGCAGATCGGTTATTAAAAAAATGTCTTTAGCCGAAGAGTCCCACAATTCCTGTAATGCCTCCAAATTAAAAATAAAGTTTTTTTAAAAAACTTTGACACTTTGACTATCTTCTGCCATTACAATTTATTAAAACAAACTTTACACAAATGTAATAAAAATTTTTACTTTTTATTTGATAAATTTGTTGCACTGCGTCTTTTATTTTATGTTTTATTTCACTTCTTATTAACGTATCGCGATCAGCGATCTGGATTCCATAATTAAGGCCTTTTCGCGATCCGTCAATACTGCATGCTATAATTGCAATATCGCGATATGTATTGAACATGTACCAGTGCCCTTAGATCATATTGTTTACCCAGGAGTAATAAAAATATTAATATTTGCGAACTTGTGTTGTAAATTTCCACTCTTGAAGGTATACTTCCTCTCATAAAAATGCCTTGTCTAATACGAATAAAACAAGGTTGTATGACGCTCTTGCTTTATGTCAAAACTTGTTAAGGGAAAACCGCTTTAAAACCTTTAAAGTAGTATATCCCCCACCCAGATAGACAACCAAAAATAAGCGCTCGTAACAAAACAATTTTAGAGATTGTCAAAAACAACAACAAAATATACGAAATATAATAAGAATTGACAATAATATTTTTTTTTCTTTATTTTGGGTGTGTTACACACTTACAGACACACAAACGTTTATATAGAAGGTAACTGCTGTAAGAATGAATAAAAAATTCAGATGTTTTTTTTTCCTGTTTGTGCGCTTTTAGAATCTTTAAGCAGTTTCCCTGGTTATTAAATGTGTAACCAGAACCAACCAAAAACAAATTGAATATGAGAATATTGCAGACAAATATTTTAAAATGGGTTCTGTGTACTGATTTCATTTAACAATCAACAGTAATAATAAGCAAAGAATTTCCCCTTTTTTTGGTTAATCTTGTGATACTTTAGATAGAAAAAAATAAAATTTAATATTAAAAAAGAAGGAATTTATTTAATGTTTATTGGTTTGTATTTGGGTTACAAACAAATTTTATTCATACTTTTGTTCTGTCTTTTTTTTTTTTCAAACACCACTCGGAATTTTTAAAAACTTTCTTTTGTATCATTTAGTTTGTGTTCTTCTGAAAATTGTATTTAAAAAACAAATTTAATTTTAAATTCCGCAGACATTTAAACCTGCTTTTGTTTTTTGTTTTCATATTTTTTTCAGATACTTCTTTTATTATTATTTTTATTATTTCATTTAATATTTTATTATTTAGGTCACTGTAATATTTGTTATCAGTTCTTTTGTATGTATAGTATGTAGTAGTGTTCTGTATTCCAATATCAGTTTTAGTTTCAATATTTATGGCTATTTGGATTTTATTTAAATTGGCCTAAAACTTTTGCTTTTCGCTTTTATTTTTTAGTGCACTAATTTTTTATTAAAATAATGTGGGCGACCAGCTCTCAATCTAAACGTTATTTAAATTCTTATTTTGGTGTCAGAAAAAACCAATTAAATCAAGATTAAAAAAGTAGGTTTGAAAAAAAAATAATACTGAAACCGGTGATGATTTGAAATTCTTGCAAATGAGTTATTGTTCCCATATATGACCAGTATTCATCATTCAAAGACTTATATATTAAGCTTATTAAAAATATGCTTTATAAGCTTTCTTATTTCTATTATATTACTTTATTACTCGTAATCATGTAGACTTAATTGGGCTTGAGATCAATTTTTTAACAGAACTTCTTCTTTCTAATATTTCGCTACCCTGTTGTATAGGACAGTTGTCCATTATAAAATATTTGTAATTTTTTGAGTGAGTGTAAGTGGTACAATCTCCTAGTGACGTCTTGCGAACAGGGTCGAATTTAATGCCCGCAAGACTCAATTTTGTTTTATCACGCATAGAAGTAGTGGAAATGATGCAATCTTGTTATCTGTGACTATGTTGTACTGTAAATATTAATGAGGCGAAAACTCTTGATGTTCTGGGCATATGCATTAATTGTGATGCCCGCTGGAATGATCACATATTTCGGACGTCCAAAAACCATTCAATTTCCTTGGTTTTTTTTAAAATGTGTATTAATACTTCACTCCTTCTGACCTTCTTAATATTTACAAGACCTTTATCCGACCTAGGATGGAAAAAAACTGTCATGCCCGTCTATTTTAGGGCTCCTCGACCGAGTAAAGAAAAGGGTGAAGATGTTTATCAAGGATGATAGAGTATCTAACTCAATCGATCGCCTCGCAATGTCTCGTGCATTTCATTGTTCTATCAGTACTATCAAGGGAGGTGCTCGGATGAAATAACGCCTTGGTTCCTAATAATTATATATTTTTACTTACCACAGGTACCTTCCCCCTGGGAGGTAGGGACATAACGCTGCTGGCGATACTCGCGCCAGTGGCAGAAAACTCCCGGGGCATATGGAATTCAACCTAGCTCTGAGTGGCCTGGCGCTCGCTATAGGCAGAGAGTGGTTGGTGATGCATGGCGCCGCGTGTGCTATCGGAGACTTGGCTGGCATCAGTCCAGGGGGCTGCTATACCCGAGACAGCATAGGGTACTCAGTTTGTTCTTGTCTCTGTAAGTGTGCGTGGCAGGAATTTTCTGGCGTTCTCAAGGACTGACAAGATATGCCTTAATCTGCTACTACGGGCATCAGGAAGCCCCCGGTTTGCTTGTGCTCCCTGTCATCCAGGGAGTGAGGCAAATCGGTCTGATGGTTTGGGTGCGGCCCCTCGGGGAGTACACGTAGTGGCAGTGGTATATGCTGGGTAGTAGTTTAACCTCCTCAACAAGGGGGGTTGCTCCTATCCAGGAAATGGTGGTGACGAAATTGTTAACCCAATGTCCATGGGCTCTCCTCTGACCGGTGTGTCTCAGACATATCCGAAATTAGAGGGTACCGGCTTTGAGTGGCGCTGGTTGGACGCTTATGTTCAACTGCCGTCCGGACACGGGCGGCATGTTATATATCTAAGGACGGTGCGTATGTAAAATCTATCTATTCGTACCACACGTACCTCTTTTCGAGCCATTATTTAGAAGTTGACTGTTGATTGTATTATAGAGAAAATTTTTTCTTTAACCGCACTGTTCGTTAATGGAACAATTTTCACGCGAGAGTTTTTATTGTCAATTACGATATCAATGTGTTTAAATCAAATGTTCAAAAACACTACTCCCGCTTTCACCCTTCCCTTAAGATAGTTTTCTAAGCCTAGTCTTAATATAAAAAAGACATTAAAATTTTTATTTTAAAACGTTTAACTACAAACTTAAAAACTGAGATTTAAACACGGCAGAGAACGTTAAAATTTTTATTATTGTTTTCATACTATTTGAATTTGAATGCTTCAAACCAGCTCATAGTATAGAGAGGATCAGATCTTGCAGATCTTATGGTAAAATTGCTACGACAAGCAAGGCTCAGGACTAACGATTATATACAAAGAAAAAAAATCTCAGCACTATAGTTTAACTTCAACAACTTAAGGTAGAAGTACATAAAACGTCGTCGACAAGTATCGAACGTTTAAAACAATTTAGCGCCTGAAATATGGTAATTTATTCAATTTTATTCAATCCTTCGGCTGTTTTTTATTTGTCAGTTTACGTCGGTTCTTCTTTTTTAACTTTGCAGTCGTAGTTTTGTTTGTTATACAAGCAAGTTTTTATTCTCTGCCCCAAATCTTGTTTGCCGTTTAAATGACATTCCGCACTTACATATATTTTCCCTTTTTTTATTTTATTATAGCACAGTTTACATACAATATACTTCAGATAATGGAAAGCGATATATAGAACAATAAATAACAAAAGTGTTTCCTAGTCCTCCGCTTTGGTCTTGTGAGGAATAATTTTTGGAAAGAAGTTAAAACCACTTTCTATAGAAAAGAATATAAAACACTAAAAAATTAGTACAAAGAAAAGAAATGCCCCTAATTAAGAGTGCATTTACTCTGAAATTCCAGCGACCACTCTACATCATCACCACCTTTTGCGAACTAACTAATGACAGAGCGCATTATAAATAAATATGTGTGTGAAAATCAGCTTTTTTCATAACAATGAAAATGTTCATTTAACTGATTATGACCTTGACCTACAATGTTTGCCTTATTTTCTTAAAATTTTACAAATAATTTCTTTTTTTTTTTTTGTTCAATAGTAACTCAATTTAAAATTCATTGTTTTTAACCTCCTACGGATCATTAAAAATGAATTCGTATTAAACGAAAAAAAAACAACAAAACAAAAACACGATAGCATTAAATTTAAACAAATCAATTTAAATTCTACTGATTATCTCGTTCTAGTCTATTCAAATACTTTTCAAAAAAAAAAAAACATTTACCGGCACGCAGACTAGAATTTAAAGAAAATTCTCTTTAAGAAATCCTAAAATGAAACATGAGGCAAAACAATAAAAACAACAATTACTTTTAAGACAACAGCTACAGTATTGGGGGAGTATGGAGTTCAAATTAGTTAATCAACGAAGCGTTAAGATATAAATAAATACAACAACTACAAACATAATAGTCAATATCAAAAAAGATTTACTAAAGAAATCACAAAAAACAGTATAAGCGAGAAATAGTGAGAGAGAGAGAGCGAGAGAGCAAGATAAAAGCATCAAATCAAGTCAAACAAAGACAATTTTATTAAACAATTGTATGTAAATTACCAACAACAATAACTATTTAAGCGATTAAATAAATGGGCTCAGAAACGAGTGTATGTATGTATGTAAGTATGCTTTGTAATTATAAGGTGTATGTACTTATACATAGAAATAAAAGCATAGAAACTATTGGTTATGGGGCCCTTACTAAAGTCGATACATCAGAGTGGAAAACAAAATTGTAGAACAATTGAATAACAAATATTCACGTGCCATCAAATTTACTTGTACACTCATTCTTATCTACATACATACATACTCACTCACAATTGAAGTCTTGTTAGTTACCATACTTATAGTATGTCACCTTTTAAAACTGGACGCATTTAAAACAACATAACTGGCGCTTTCAGAAAGTAAAATTTGCTTCTTCAGATAATTAAATTATTTGCTCTTTCATACAATTTCAAAATTTAACAATTTGGGAAAGTCGTAGTATAGTGGTTAGAGCCTACTCACGTACAGATGACGGCAGAATTTAAATAAAATTAACTTTCCTTTAAAATAAATAACATAAGTTTTAAGTCGCCAGGTTGTTCAGTATTTCTTTTAAACTTCATAAACAAATGATCACAGTAAAGAGGTTTATCCTCGTTATGTAATTCAATACTTTCATTTGAAAGGTATCATTCAGAACAGTATTACTACAGAGCTAGATTCTACCACTCTGGTTAGGAATCCAAAATATTGAAAAGTAGTAATTAAACCAGAATGTCAAGACGTAAACGATAACAGTCGACCAATTGAGGTGATCACGCCAGTAACGATTAAAAAAATTCACGCAATGGAAGTCTATGGTCTTTGGATACAGGACTGTGAGCTGGTTAAAATGACAGATACTTCAAAAAATTTTATACATCGCATATTAAAGAAATTTTGTTGATGAGAAAGTTGTCCATAAAAAAAAAATCCGCGTTTGCGTGGTGAATATGGCTCTGTGGCAAAAGATTCGTAATTTGTTTTGAAGAGTTCGATAGTTTATACCATAAACAAGGTATCGAAGCTGTTGTATACTTGTTCCACTGGAAAAAGTGTATATATTCAAAAAGAGATCATGAAATGTATTTTTTATAGTGTTTCTTTGTTAGCTCAGCTAGTTTTTTGGTCGCATCACTACTGTAGTGTAAGTCTTAAGCCCGTCTGTACATGATAATATAAGAACTGCAGCAATGGCTGTCAGTAAATTACATGTTTAATAACAGATCATAAAGGCATAACAATAAACTCTTTTTTTAATTTTTTAATGGTTTTACTAACACTAATGTAAATGTAATGTCGAATCGCCAGTTGTTTATGGTTTGTTAACGTAAACATGATCTTCCAAATTGCCTCAGAGAAAATTATCAGGCGACAGTAAATCACTAGATTGTGGCGGCCAATTAACATCGCCCTATCGCGAATGGAAAATTTCTCCTGCAATAACTAACTAAAGATGATTTTGTTGAAAAATGCTTTGCTTTTGTTCAGTTTTCCATACGCTCTACGCAAACCATGGTAGTGTTTGGTTCCATATTTAAAATTTCCCAAATTTTTACTAAATAAATGTCAAAGGATGACAGCTCAATTCTTGGCAGTTGTACATTTTAGTTTCTAAACTCAAATGTACACACCCTATTCAAAGTTTATTTTAAAACTTAATTTTCAAAGCAATGACTCTCTTTATATGTATGTGTTCAGATTTTACCTGTGTCACACTATAAAAATGCATTTGTTTTTTTTACAAATTCGCTGTTTTTAATAAAAAAAAAACAACTTTTCTGTATAATAAATTTTAACTTGAACTTCAACCATTAAATAATTACCCATTCATCATGAATTACAAACTAAAATAATATTGAAATCGATTACAACTACAATGTTTAAATACATTTTCAAGAAATACAAAAACGATTGAAATCTTAAACCATAAAATCTTAATAGAAAATGATTTTCTTTACAATTTCAAGTTGATTTTCCCTTTCAATTTATCATAAATGGAAGACATCCATTTTTAATGTTTCAAATGAATGATTAAATAATTGTAAATAATGGCTGTAGAGAAACCACTAAAAGAGGAAGATGAAGTTTTTAAATATATGTAAAAAAAATAATATGCAGAAACTATTTATAAAACATAAATGAGATGTAAATAAAATAAACGAGTTCTTTTCGCTTTAATTTTTAAAACTTTAAAAGTTATGAAACTTAACTATATATGTATATGAAATATATTGCTTATGGAAATAAGCATGTCTCTATAACCATAAAATCTTATAGTAAAGACATGTAAACTAAATGAGAATTATATCCCATTTAAGCCCATTATTACAACTTGGCGATAGTTAAAGATCAAATTTTATCGCAGAGATAAATTACTCTTAGTTACTAAAAGTAATTTTTACCTAAATTGACCGATAAGGTTGTTTGTTGGGAAATTTATCTGAAGTTGTGCAATAAACTTTGCTTTCCCATCTTTAATACCAAAACAAAACAAGAAAACCAAAAAAAAAAACAAATATAAATAAATTTTTTTTAAATACTGATTTAATAATGGTCCAACATCCCTTTTCTCACCTGCAACACTTTCATTAATACGCCAAAGCTAGGAGAAGTTCTCTTAAGGCATCTCTCAAAATTTAGTTTGTTTAACAAATTTCATACAATGTACGAGTAGTTATTGGGTCGTTCACCTGTTCCCTTTTATATTCGGTTTTTAAGAAATTTTAACATGCGAATCAATCATTTCGCTATTTTGTATAATTAAATTCATAGTTTTTTTTTTTTTTTTGGAACACCTGTCCAATATCCGTGTGTATATTCAATAATCAATATTATGCGATATTTTTTAATGCTTTTGTCAGCAGCCACATTATTCGAGTTATCTGCTCATTTTAAAACATTTTTTTTCTTTTTTTTTTTTTGAGGATTAATTTTCGCTCTATACCATCATATGTGGTAATAGGTATTAAAATTTTATGCTTTTATTGAAAAGAACAAAAAAAAAAATATTTAATGGGCAAAGAAAAAGGATAGTGCCATACTTATTTATTTATAATAAACTGTTTATTCAATTCAAACAGGGATACCGAAACACTTCAGGGTCTAGCTTGGCAAGTTTATTTTTCACACAAAATAAGTACAGAAATTTGTACCAGTACTCGATACTTGGTACCCCGTACTCAATACTTTGTCAGTGCTACTTGAATTTTGTTACATTGCTAACAAACACTAAACCTCATTACATGTATGTGTTCTCCTCTTTTTGAAGCTAGTCAGGTGGTTGGGCACGCTTAACCCACTTACTTTTCTTCGACGGGGCTAGCATGGTTTTAAATAATTTAAACGAAGATTAATAAAAAGTAATTACTTTGAATTCAATTCCACAGTAGCCACTATACATACAAATGTATAGTGATTGTTGGTTTTGCATTAATGAAACGAATGAACTCAATTTGCATTATTCCTTTTAAATTTTGCTATTTTACAGACTCTGCTGCGGTAATGTTTGCTGTTTTTTTAAAATTTTTTTTTTATTTCATTGTAATTAATAAGTACTTAAGCTGATTTTAATTTAATTAAAACAAAAACATTAACAAAAATCAACTGTACGAGTATATGAGACAGTGAAACATAAATCAATCAAATTGTGGTAAAATAGGCAACAATAACGTACTCAAATGATGAAATGAATGGACTTTATGTGAAAAGAAATTTTAAATGATGTTTATTTGTCGCATTTGGATCAGAAATGTTAAGCGCGAAACAATAACTATGAAATTCCATTAAACTCTTAACAAAGATTATTAAATAAAAATGTCAGGAAAAGTCTTAAAGCAGCAGTTGATAAAGAGAATAGCATTAAAAAAAATAATAATAATAATTAGAATCATTAAATCAAACTTTTTTTTAATACGAATCATTCCATCGTTGCAACACATACATATAGTATGTGAGTTGTGCAAACTGTGAAATATTAATATTCAAAAATATTCTAAAATGATTTAAATCTAAAATTATATAAAAATTCTTAGGGCCTTAGAATAATATATCAATAGGGATCCTAAAGTGGTTTGCTTTCTCCCAATCTTCGAACCACTCTACTCGTATATAAAAACAGTTTGTCCAATTTGAGTTATTTTTAAAATCGAGAGTCACAAAACCGATTTATAAACCAATTTATGATTTAAAAATGTATGCTTTCACTGATGATGTTTTTGTAATTGAGGGAGAGTTTCTAAATTTACTCCAAATAACTTTATGACCAATATAAATCATCAGTCAAAAAGTGGGCGTGGCAACTTCCATATAAATTAAATATTAATTTTTGTATATATTTGCCACGATAATAGTGTAATTTCAAATTTAGTACAAAGAACTTCGTAGTCAATCATATCATTAATCGAAATATGGATTAAATTGAGTAATTGATTGTGATATCATGAGAACTGTAATCGCGAAAGTTTCAAAATTTAGAACAAAAAGATTTATATCCAATGTGTTTTAGACATATAAAAATATATATTAGAAATTACATGGAAATATTTTTTATATTAAACTTTGTATTTACTTCAAATAGGAGTAGCGAAACTCTCCGGGAATAGACTAATATTCCTTTAAACTAAAATTGTATGCATACACACATACATTACTGGCTATTGCAACCCTATTTCAGGGTTGCGGCCTAGCTTCTTGCTGCACCCATGTTGTGAGTGTCAATTTTTATTCATAAGTGCCGGGAACTACAATTTAAAGTCGACTCCGAACGACAGACTTGAGAAACATTTAGATAGACTCAGAGCTCTTGCCAAAAGACTGCTAAGAGGTAGTCGCCAAAAGCAATATTTTTTCATATTTTTATTTTTCAAGATGTTAGAGCTGGAGCTTCAGGTGCTCTTGTCTAGTAAGCGTTAGATTACGGTGAATACAACTTATGGACATCAAATTTTTAAAATTACTTTTGATAGTAAAATAGGATTTCTAATATAAAAGCTTAACAGCACCATTTAGTAGTACTTTTCTTTAAAACTTTAAGCCCTTTGTAAACCTATTCATAAAAAAGCTTGCAAAAATTTTCGTCTATTTAAAAATGTAATAATAAAATAACCTTAATAACGTATTCAAAAATTGCACAACTAAAATGAAAAATTTCAATTAACCCAAATATATTAAGTTTTGTGACTTGAATGTACAACAAATCGCTTCGAAGAATTTTCAATTCAAATAAAAATTCTTTTCTGTAGAAATTTCATGCAGCAATATTGCAATTATCAGCATCAACATCGTCATTTTCACATTATCAAGCATAATTGTACAAATACATGTACAAACTCAAGCCAAGGGAATCATCATTAGTTAGCATTTATCAAGAATACTTATATATACATACATACGCACAAGCCAGAATTTAAAAGAAATATTTTGTTTTTCTTTTTCCAAAAATTTTACGCTTTATAGTGTTTGAACATCAAAATCACACACAGAACACACACACACACAAGTGGCTTCATATCCACTCGGCCTTATCAGTACAAAATTTGAAAGCCAACCATTCAAAGTCAACATTTTCAAATAAATTCAGTCAATAGAGGAGTCCTTTTTCTTTTACTAAAAAAAGAACTCAAATATTGTATTGAATCTTTTTCTTCGTATAGTAAATTTATCCCCCTCTTCCTTAATTCCAATGCACTTTAAAAATGTTTGATGTTTCCTACTTCGGCATAAGTGTGGACAGAAAGTGTTTATGTCAAGAAATATTAAGTTTTGCCATAAAAATGTCAATACTGGTTTTTTTATGTCTTATGCACGAGTATAGTGCCAGGGGGTTGAATGGTTGTGTGAAATGTCAAAGTAAAACAGAAAATTTTATTGAAACGTTGAAAATTGATTGCAATCTGCTGGAGATGTTTAATGAATTTTAATAATAAAAGTAATATATTACGTTGTTGATGAAAAAAAATAATTTTCGGTATAAAAAATTATTAATCGAAAAACTTTTATAAAATCAGGCAAAACATCCAATAATATATTTAATAATTGTGCGTCAAGTTCTTTTAAATCTGTTCTTTAGCAGTTTTTTGTGAGAATATAATAATCTATTTTCCGATATTTTTTTAATTATTAATTAACTATAATGGCACAAAAAAGAAGACGCGAAATATCGAGAAATAAATGAGTTTCATTTTTGTTTCGTTAGAAACGCTTTAATTAGATCAAAGTTAACTGCAATGAATATTTTTGGTAATCAAAGGAGAAATGATGTCCGTGAAGGAATAGTACACAAGCCTAATTAAACAATTGTTTTCGACTCCAGTGCAGCAGTCTCATCAGAGTTCTTTGTGTCCTGTGTATATTCAAGTCAAAACCTCAAGAAATCACATACTGAAATTACTACTTTTTTCCATATATACATATGTACATACACTTGTATGAGTTAGTCCAAGTAAAGTCACCTAACAGTTTCTATCATATTCTCCTTTTCTCACCATCATGGCAGTCATTTTATTTGGATGAAACAGAATTACAATTTATTTTTGTTTTTGCCCTGTTATTTTATTTTAACCATATTAGTCGACATCGACGACATGTTCGACTGTCGTCAGAAACGTTTTAATTAAATCAAAGATGAGTTTCATTTGAAAACTTTGCGCTGAATTAATTTCCTGATAAGTTGTATACCCATTATCTCGATTAGATGCCTAGATTCCTTTAAATTTCATTTCGTTGGCAACTTTCTTTAAGTCACTTCAATGAAAAATATTTTAAAATCGCTTTCGGACAAGAGCCAAAAAAAGAATGCAATTCTTTCTTTTCATATGATCGTTTTGCGATCGTTTTTAAAGGAATTGCAATTAAAGGTCTTTAATTTTAGCATTTAACTATTTGTACAAAAAAACTATTAATTTAAAATTGTGAAAATGCGAATGTGCAACTTATAATTTCGTACTTACTTTTACATTTCGCACTACCTAAGAACAAGTGCCTTTATTTTGTGCTAAATTTCGCTCAAAACATATATTCAATTAAGCTGCCAAAATTAGAAAAGCCGATATGTTTACTTTTAATAGCACCAAACTAGAGAAGTGCTTATGTATAGTTAACCAATTAAAACGTATCTTTGAAATCCAAAGGTGAGAAACTTTGCATTTCTTTAATTGAAAACGTAAATACCGGAATAGTCTTTTAAATATTGAGGAAAGTAGAAAACTGATGTTTTCGATATTCCCATCGAACCATTGCACGGTTAATTTTGGATATTATTACCAAGAAAGCTTTTCAAGCTCTTTACCTCTAGCCAATAAAAGAAATTGAGAATTGAGATTTGAGTACAATGTTTTTACTTCAGCACAAGAAATTGGATGTCAATCTGTCAGGGCAAGTATCGCAGCGATAAAAAGAGCTGCTACAAGCTGTGAATTTAAAAAAACTGAATTTAAAAAAATCTTTCAATAAGATAAGCACCAAAAATGAGTTGTTATTCATAAAAGAGCTTATGCCAGGGGACACTCAAGTAGCGATTAGTAATGATGGGACGCAAACTTATTTTTGATGGCTAATATGTGGATAATTATTATTTCCGTGATATGATGAAACGCCTTCACAACAGAAAGTGTAGAGATATGATTGATTAAACTCTGCTTTCCTTAAGAAAAAAAAATCTTTATGAACTGTTTCATGGTATTCCGCAACAAAGTAATTTTAAAATTTTCAACCAATATGTTCGTTGTTTTATTTTACTACTATTTTCTCCATTTCTTAAAAACAATTTCAAATGTTTAGAGTTGGCTAATGAACAGGAAGATAATTCTACGATAAGGAACCATTAATTTAAACCATTAAGTACTCCTGTTATTTGCAGCCAATTTATGATTCCAAAGAAAATCGTATATTTGAACTTATTTAATTTAGGGAAAAGAGATAGTACCTGCCCACGCATTAAGATGTTTACAATTTTCACATTAAAATTTAAAAAATTGCGGCTTTATTTAAAATTTATTAAGTGGTCCCAAGCATATAAACTGAAAATTTATTTTTTTCTGTCATTAACATTAATAATATTGGTATTTACTTTTAAGAAAATATCCTTTCCGATGATGGCAAAATATTTGCTATCGCCAAACAAATATAAAAATAATTTCTTTGGTTGTGATCATCTGGTCAAAAGTACATATTATTTATACATTTGTTTTTAAAATAAGTTTCATATTTTGACAATAATGAAATAATTAATTTTATTTTTTTTTTTTTTCATTTCAGGTAAGAATACTTACATATGACAAAATATTTTCGGGATTTTATATTGGTTATATACATTATACACCACGACCTCATTTTGCGTCGTGGTTACGTTCCAAAAAATACTACACAAGTTGAAACGACGCAAAGTGAATTCTGATTTTCTATAGCAAACAATGTAAAGATCGAAGATGGGTTCCAGGGTTACGCTAATACTACTTTTTAGAAAGAATATTTAACAGAGTAAACATTTAAAACGCAGAAATAATATACAATTTTATTACAATATGTATATGGGATATTCCAAGTCAAATCAACCAATGGTTTTAACCCACCCCCTCCGAATTTTATAATTTTTTGTAGAAGTATGTATAGTATATCATAGAACTAAATTAAATACAAAGTTTGGGAGCACTGACACATCTGGGTCCGGAAATATGAGGCCTTGAAATTCGGAAAACAGTACAAAAAAGCACAAAGTTATATTCACTTAATTGGAATTTTCTTAAAAAGTATTACAGGTACGCATCTCATAAAAGTCGCATTTGAAAGAGTATTAAATTACCTTTGATTTAATATGCAACATAATTTTTTCTTTGAAAAAGTCAAAGGTAAATTTTCTGCGAAATATAAGCAGAAACATTTTAATTTTTGTTCTAATTTTTATATTTTTTTACTCTTGTTTGTACAGACAAATTATGGTAAAGTTGCAATTAAGATAATGTAGAGTAAACAAAAGATAGCAAGATATTTTTTTTTATTTATTTTTAAGCTCATGTTTCTTCAATTAGTAGTATGTACTTTACTTATGTGTACAACAATACAAAATGTCCATAAGTATTTGAAATACGATTAAGTATTGCAAATACTCGTATATTATAAGAAAGGGTGCAAATGTGTTGCATTTTCAAATTTATTATTACTATAAAAAAATCAGAAGAAAAAAATCGGTTAAAGTACTATGTAATAAAAAATTTTCATTAGTAATTCCAATACATCAGTAAGAAAAGTACTCATTGTCCCGGTGAGACCAAAACGTCCCGAGTTATATTCTGTGTAGCCTATGTATGTATACTCGTACTACAACGGCATTGAATGTCCAAAGGCCAATGTGAAAGTTAAACATTAAATCCTTTCAAAGAGCCTTAAACTACGCCAACATCAGGCAAATATTTGACGAAAAAGTATAGTCATCATTGTATTTAACCAATTATTATTTTTTTTAGTAAGAATTAAAAGAAAATGTATTTTAACAAAATTCAAAAAGTTATCTGAAAACTTTTTTATGTACAAACTTCAAGTTTCGTATAACACGATTTCATATAAGAATGTGAAATATAGATATATGCCTTATTTTAAAAGGCCGCCCTATATTTTGTCTTTAATTTTCTTTTTTTGTTTTTTTTTTCATTATAAGTCTTATCAGAATACCCTATCGCTGGCGCTTGTTTTACACCAAAGTCAATGAACAAACTTTTGAAACACAAGCACTGACTTGAAGATTTGTAACATACGTGTACCTGTTAACCATTTACAGAAATGTAACATGAATTAATAAACGAATAGATGAATGAATGAGTGAAAGAGTACATGTTTAAATAAGTAGGATTACAGAGTCTACCTTGTTCAACAGTCTGTCTTGCAATTATTCTGTATGTCCATGTGTAACCCTTGCCGGAAATTTAGTTGTTTGCCAATTTCATATACGATTGATTTCTTCTACACGTTCCAGAGACAAAACTTGTTTTGCTTTGTAAGATTACAAACATCAAACCCGCTTACACCCACCTAATATGGAATAGCTACATACATATGTTGTGTGTTTTTGTATCTTTTCATTTCGTACTTTAATTTGATACAAATTGTTTGAATATTTGAAGATGATAGCTATTGTAGGCTTTTCTCCTTTTAATCAGTTTTGTGTTTCTTTTACAAACAGACATACCTTTGTTTCCTTTTCCTTTTTTTTCTTTAATTTTTTAGCAATAAAACAAAGTTTTGAAATTTCGTTTGCAGAAAACATGAGATTTTTCTTTTTTGTTCATTCTTTTGTTTTATTTTAAAATTGATGGCTAAAGAACATGACAAGACATTTATATGTTGGCCAAATAATAGCGTCAACAATGGTTTAATGACAACGATGAGAGAATGAAAATAAAAACTCTAATTTGTAAAGGTGAAATGGTACTCCAGGAATTTTGATATAAAAAAAAACAGCAAAAACAACAAAACAATACTTTTGTGTTTTCTTTAAAACTAAATGACAATCACAAGCATAACAAAAAATTATTTGAAGGAAACCAATCGATTTTTCTTGAATCAAAAAAATGCAATTGAGTTTTTGTGGTCGATTACTAAACAATTGTTGCGAGAAAATAAAACAACAACAATAACAACTAAACAAAGTTAAAAAAATAAGAGAAAAATCACCTAAAAACTAGGACAATAACAAAAAAGAAAACACTTGACATTGTCAAGCCATATAAAAGTTTCAAACACACACAACAGTTACTCACTCGCATACGCATACATGATAAAAGCAATTTTGAAAATTGTCAAGTGACATGAAAAATAACATGAAAAGAAACTGAACACAAACACTACCATATAAAAACGATAAAATGGAGACTGATCTTCGTCTAAAAGCATAACGATAATGCTGTTGATGATGATAAACTGAATGGAATACATTAGATAACAATAATTTGTATTACACAGATTCTTTTTTTTTCTATTCTTGCTATTTACTTTTACTTTTCTTTCCTTTTCTATTTTATTTGTTTGTTTTACTTGTTTTCTATCACAAATAATCATTTAGAAAACAAGCAGACTTTTAAGTAAATAAATTGGAAATATGCCATTAGAGAGAGATAGAGATAAAGAAATAATAAAGAACCTGTTACAACTCCAACCTGATTTAATAAAACCTCAAAATATTTTCAAGACGTTACAAAATTCTAAAGTTAAAATTTCTTTTAAAAAACTTAGTTTCAATTAGACAATTAAAAAGTATATTGTATGAGCTATTTGATGCTTGAAATATTAACAATAAGTTAAAGCACTAGAAAATTCAGATTTTTTTTATTATTAACGCCAGCACTTAGAGGATGACCCCCACTCATGCAGTACATTGTGCTGGTCTAGGAAAGTATGTTATGGGAAGTGGAAAAAAGGGGGTAGTGCTTGTGGACATTTGATTTAAACTTACTGAAATCGTAATTGGCAGAAAAAATATTCGCTGGTAGATTGTTATATAAACGATCCGTGCAGCTAATGCATTGTTCACTGGACAATCGACAAACTACAAAAAGATGTGCTCTGAGAGAGGTACGAGTAGTCCGCAAAAATATTCGATTACTCGGAATCAGATTCCTTATTCATTAAAGCATCTTCCATGGTAGTACCGATAGAACGCTACATCTGGCCGATGCTCCAACGAATCGAAAGAGTTGGATGCCCTACCGTCACTGATAAGCACCTTCGCCTTTTCTGTATACGGTTCAGAATCCCCAAAATAGATTTCAAAGCACCGGCCAATTCATGAAAGATATATTCCATCCTTAATAAAGGTCTTGTAAATATTGAGAAGATCGGATGGAGTGAAGATATCTTGCACTGTTTTAAAAAACCGAAACACTTGACTGCTTCTTTCGGCACTCGAAATATGTGATCAGTCCAACGGACATCATAATTAATTCTCATACCGAGAACACCAAAATCGTCCACCTCCTCAGTATTTATATTACCCATAGTCACAAATGACAAGATTGCATCATCACCAACACTCCTATGCGTGATAAAGCAACATTGGGTCTTCCGCTCATTAAATTCGACTCTGTTCGCACGACCACACTCAGAGATTATCTGTAGGTTATTTGTATGTGTATCATTCATTCATTTCCGAATTGCAAAGAGTCTCTGCAGAGCTAAATAACGCTTGACGCAGTTACTTGATAAAATGAATTGAAACACAACTTTTATCAGCGGAAAGCTGGCGCAATAGTTCTTCTTAGAAGCAGCAAAACTAAAAGCAAATAAAATAATGAATATCTGTTTGTTATGGAAATAAATATTTCAGTGATACCATGTTCAATTGTACGGAACCGCAAAGATAAAATCGCTTGTTTGAAAAGAACTTGTATCACTCTAAATTCTTGAAACAAATATACCTACCTAAGTCACAAGTAAATGTCTTCTTTTAGAGACCCATAAATGATCCGGTTATTCTATTTGGGAAACAAAGATTTGGCGCTCAATAATTGCAATGATGTTAGTTTAAATCAAAACCGACTTGTAATGTAAGAGTTTTTACTTGTCATTATAGATATAAATAAATGCAATAGATTAATCTTGTATAGTTTTGTTTTTCTTTGTAATAAAAAATGTTTTTTTTTAGCTCGTATTTATTTAACATTTCATATTGCTAATAAGTTTTTGCTGCCTCAAAAAATAAAAATTAATCTAAGTTCGGCAGCAGCAGCAAAGGCTTTTGTTCAGGGTTTTGCTGTGCTGCCATTAAAATAATCGTGTGTATTCTAGTTTTGACAATTTGATGCCTGCTGATTGCTGTCGTCTATGTGTTTAATGCTTTATACGGTAGAGATATGGCCAAACAGCTGATTACTTATGTATTGTTAGATAGATTAAAATACATTTACTGTGATTTAAATTTTTAGAAAAGTTTTGTTAAAGAACATTTTGCATTCAATGGTTTATAGGTTCGAAATATACAAGATTTGCACATCTTGCATATCAGAAGAAAAGTACATAACTTGTAAAAAGAGATTAAAGGACTTTAAGGCAACAGCAGAAAATGTTAATAAAAGTACTCGAATTTAAAGGTTAAAAAACCAATCAAATATACAAACGACCATATAAATATATCTTGAAAAATACTCGTAGTTACGCTGAATTGTTACAAATCGCAAGCCCTGGTGATAATTGCATCCTCATTTTCTAACTGCCAATTAATAATTAAACAATTTTCATTTGATCCTTTCATTTTCAAATCCTTTTTCGTTTCTTTCTTTAATATTTAATTTTTTGGTACCTTAAATCAGATTTACCATCATTCAAAATTAATTCCAGATTTGACTAAAAAAGTATTCGAACTACCCAATTACATTTCATTATTAATTTCATGCACTTGTTATTCATTATATGGAAAGTTTATTTAAAGGTTTGAACATAAAACCCAACAACGATGGTCCTTTGGTTATAAAATTTCAATTTTGTTATTTATAATAGAATGTAATGAATGCAACAACAAGTATAATAATGATGACAATAATGAATGTCGATGTTAATGTTAGTGCTTCTGTTTTATTTGTTGATAAAAATCTGATGTCATAAAATTTACATAAAAGGTTTTCGTGTAAAATTTATTTTAAATAAATTTTGTCTTCCCATTCAATGCCACTCTAGCTATTACTTACAATTACTGGCTTTTAAATTGTACTCCGGAAGAGCTGAAAGGTAACACAAACTACAAAATAAAAAAAAATAAAAAAAATAAAAGAAAAATACAATTTGCCCTAAATGGTTGCAACAGTAGAACAAACACTAAAGACGTAGTAACAACATTTTGGAAGAACTTGCCAGCCAAAAGTACAAAATGTAAAGGAGACGAACAATTTTCGCAATAACCATAAACTATTGATCACTTAAAGTAAATGCATACTTACACTCAACTTATGGGTTATTTTGCATTTAAATGAACTGAAAATTGGACATTACTATTTTTATGGGTATTGGATTTTAATTTAAAATATAAAATAAAAAATAAATATAAAACAAAAATATTTTAAAAAAGCAGTTCAAGTTTTAGAGCAGGAGCAGTGACATTGAAGCTACATCTCTTAAATTGGTTGTTATTCAGATTAGTTTTGTTAATGCACAATGAAAGGATATACCTTTAAAAAAACCTCCAATATTGTAAAATAGTTTTACCAAAATGGGTGAAACCTCAGCCCTAAATAAATTAAAAATCGTCTTCAGTGTTGAAAACCATTTGTAGATATATCGCAATATCACCAACAAAATGTTTAAACTCGGAATGACAGTTAATCACGATCCAAAGATTTCGAGTTCATATCCAAAAACCGATTGCTACAGCGCACTGATTATCAACTTCCTTTGCTCAGAATTGTATGACACGAAGTTTATTCTTATTTAGTTTAGTAGAACTGCACCATGTGCCACACAGCTCATGCTGAACAATAATAAATGAATACGAACTAGTCAACGAGATCATGCGACTTAACTCCGGTAGACTCCTTCTCAGGATTTTTTCTGAATTCACAGGTATATGCAGCTTAAGAAACATATATAATCGTTAGAAATCAGATTGATTATAACTAGGCTTATTAAAAATAGTATATTTGTATTAAAATCAAGGCAGACATTTACACGATCTTTTATTCAAATCATGCATTGATAAGTATTGAAAAGGAATAACAAATTTCAGCAATAAAAATCTCACACAGATTTTGTTTATTTCATTTATTTATTTTTAATAAATAATAAAAAGTTATAAATGAATTACCATTTACTAGAAAAGAAAACTTTCTTAGGCCGAGGCCACGCAATGAGCGGCTGAGCGGTGAGCGGCAAAAAATTAAAACATATGGAATACTACTGAAGTGGCCAAGTAATGAGCGGCATTTCTGAGCGGCTAAGCGGCGCCGCTCAGGAATAGAACTTGTTCTAATTTTTAGTTGATTTCTCAGCGGCGAAATATAAGCCACTTGCCGCTCAAACTCGCCGCTCTACCGCTCAGCTGCTCATTACGTGGCCTCAGTCTTAGGCTGCCATATTGTTCTTGAAATTCAAAGTTGGCGCTTTGCTAAAAATCGTTTTAATGAAAGCATTTTTAAAACTTAAAGGCAAAAAATATTGTAAAAAAAAGAAATTTTATTTTCTTCGTAGGCGTCAAAGAGCGTTCTGAGACATTGCTTCAAGAAGTACTTTATGCTGGATTTAAAATTAAAACTGACAATTATTGCTATTCGTAACCCTTTAATTTGTGATTCGTTTTACTTTCGTGGCGGCTCAATGTAGCATAAACCATTATAATAGTCGTCTCAGAATTGGACATAAAAAAATCATTATTTAATAGCTAGAAGAAAGTATTTAGGCATTACGCCGACTATAAGAAACACTGCTGCCTCATACAACGTACAATCTCTGTACTGTAAGTAGAGCAGTGGCTCACTTCTTACTGCTTATCTCTATACCACGCAGCCATAGAGGAGAAAATATATTTGATTAACAAAACCACTGTGAATATTATAAAATTATATGTCGAAAAGAAATTTCTTTTTAGATGAAAATTCAAAGTGTATGGCAACTTAAGAAACAAAATTACTATAAATTTACTTTATTCATTACCCCAAAAAAATTTGTTGATTTCGTTCGGAACAAATGTATGAAATTTCGTTTTAGGCATTAATTACGATATATGCGACAACAAATGTTTATCTGGTAAAATCATATGGAGTGAAGCATGATAACATATTAAAATCCTGTTTAAATCCGTTAACTAAGATTTTTTCATTGAACACTCCATAGTGTATGTATGTATAAAGTTCATCTGCAAAGAAACCGCTCCCTGTATTACATTCTTCACATTAATATCATGTTAAGAAGCTATTAATTTTGGTTTCGCTTGTAAAGTTCATCTGCAAAGAAACCGCTCCCTGAAATTCTACTCTACTCCACTTTAACAATTAACAACAAAAACGAAAAAACGAATGATCATGAGAAAAGCGCCAATTATTGGGAAGTAGCACATAACAGCCAAACTTACTTAGCGAAGGTACTCACCACAATCAATATGCAACGATGGGGCAGTTGCTGTTGATCTCAATCCTAAGGCGCTTAATAATATAAGAAAATAATGATATATGTACTGTCCTTTCCACAAAAATTCCAATGCAAGGCACAGCATTAGTAGGGGTTTACCCCTGAGTATTGGTCTCAATAAAAATAAATAAATTACATGCTTGAGATATACATTTTCTACAATCTTAAAGTATGGTCAGTATGGCTCAATTTTTAAAACAAATGCGGTAAAATAAAGTTAACAAGTGTCAATCAAACTTTAGTTGAGTCGCCAATTGTCAAAATTCTGCTTGTAGTAGGACTTAATTACGCTTAAGGTCAATAAATATTTTATAATAACTTTTGTTAGACATTTAATTTGTTCAATAAAATTTGTGAAAAAAGAAAAATGTCGCAAAATTATTAACGATTATTAGGCAACAAGAAATATTTAGTTGCCTGCTGCCATCATCTACCAATATAATCGACACATTAGTCTCTTTTGAGGTTCTGCTATAATTTTTTTTTTTACACTTAAGTTTTCAATTATCAAATCTGTGTATTAAAAATGTTAATTTAAAATAAAATATCTCAAGCTTGAAAATTTGTTTTTCAACTTCCATACACTTGGTTGCTGCAAAAATTCACGCTGTTTAATGTGTACGGGTATATACCGTAGGGATATCTTAAAATAAATTTAATATCTGAAAACATCCAAAACTGTCTTCACCGTCATGTAAATGTAAACACTGAAGTATTTTATTTTACTTTATTTTGTGATTTATTTATGAAATTAAACTGCTACTACAGCTGTTTCCATCGCCTTAATACCACCAATATTGTAAAAAAGTTTTTATTGCTGCTGCCCCTTGTGTTATTGTTATTCGTATATCCTCAGCCATACGTATGTGGTATACTCGTCCTTTAAGAATAGTTTATTATGAAAAAACAAACAAATTTACAAGAGCTTAAGCATGTTAATGTATTTTATGTAAATACATACATAGCCATATAAACATATACATACATGCATACATACATTCGTGCACATAAACTAAATCAATATAAACTTTTATATGAACATAGATTTCTGTTGTAATAAAACAATTGGCAACAGGTGCGTATAAAGGCTGTAGATAAACAAATAAATAAACAAACTTTGTTTGTGCAGTATAAATATTTACTTCAAGCATAAGAGTAGAGTGTAATACAAAAGATAATTTCCTTATAAATTTATGTAAACAACAACAACAGCAACCTATAGATAAAAAGGAACACAGTGTCCTTTTTTCTTGCTTTCCATTTACAAAAATTTATGATGTATTGACTTACAATCTGTAAAATCCTCCTCCTTTTTTTTTTGTAAAACTCATTCTACCAATAATGTTTTCTGTTTTGTTGATTTTGAAAAGATTGTGTTGTCATTGCTTTTCTGATTTACATTATTTTTATAGAGTAGGAAAGGATTTTAGTTTAAAAAACTATCACAACTACTGTTTAGAGGAGTGTATCTGTGTCTACAGAAATTTATGCAAATTACGAGTATTTCTTCAACATTATCAAGAGCATGACAACGATAACAATAATCTTCTTAATCAGATATAGTTGAAAGCAGTTATTTGAAAGAATAACATTTATGTATATCTAGCTTTCTATTTCTTAATTTGCATAAAACAAAGTATGTGTGATAGAAACGTCATATCGTCGATGGAGTTAAAGAACGCTGTAACTGACAAAAAATCGAAAATACGTTTTTTGCATCATTTTTATCAGAAAAAAAAAAAAATACGCGGTCTTCGTTTTGAAAAATACCATTGTATTGGTTCTACTTTCATATAGGTTTTTTGGCTCTAGTAAACATTTAAGGTTTTGTCAGTTACAGCGTTCTTTAATTCCATCGACGATATATTTCCTTCAAATAAAGGTCCCTTTTTAAACACAGTTTTTAAACAGTTTTTAACTCAATTATAAGCTACTTGTGCAATAAGAAAACTTTATGCGTTTGGTTGAGTGCCAAAGTTGTATTTGTCAAGCATGTGCTCAAATCTACATGATATCTGACATTTACTTTAAAAAACCTGAAATAAATTGAAATATATAGAACAAAAGCTGAGCAAAAAGTTTAATGTAAAATTTACTCGTAATATTGAATTTGCATTTACATTTCTTTACAGAATTTATCAGCCAAATAATTATTTCAGCTTACAGTGATTTTCGTACAAAAAAATTAATTTTCTTAAAATAATTTGCTATGCTCTTCTGCAGCATTGTCAGGAAAAATAAAACATTAAAATATTTGTTATATTTCAAACAAAAACTTTTTATGACAAAAGAGTTTTAGCTAAATTATTATTTTTTATAAAATTTTGTCTAAACTCAAGAAGATAGAACAGCTCTCAACTTCAAGAATTAATACCTTTACTTAACTGACAAAACCAATAAAGAAAGCAAAGAATCAAGTGGTATTGATACTCGTACTTAACAAAACTACTAAAAACCAAACTTAACAAAATAAATGGCGAAGACCTTCAATCACTGACAACAGTAGCAGCCACAACAATAACAGTGTCAGCCAGCAATAGCAATTGTAGTTGTATTTTAAATATAACATGGCAATACTAGGAATCGTTGGATTGTTGATGGCCCTAAAATAAAACAGAAACAACCAACAGCATAACAACCATAACCATAAATTTTTAAAGAAAATAAATTTTAAAAACAAAATGTTGGCACTACTTGTATCAAAATCTATAACAATACCAATAACAACTACAAAAACAATATCAAGACCAATAATGCCAATAGTAAACGAAACTATCAGCAGCATAAAATTGAAATTATTGCTACTGATGTTTTGCTATGATGCAACATCAGTTTAAACAACAACAGCAGGCTGAAAAATAAACATTTTAACACACATTTTCACTGACATGGGTTTGAATTTTTTATAACAAATTGACAAATTCATGATGGCACATGACAAAACAAAAGGGCCAGCAATAGCAACAATAACAGCAACAGTGAAAACAACTCTAACAAAAAGAAAAAATTCTAACATTTCATTCAGTTTTTCCATCTTTATGGCATTTTGTTTTTTGGTGTTTTGTCTTTTACAACACCCACTGTTTAATATTCAAAACAACAAAAAACAAAAAAACATGACATTTAAAGTCTCCACAAAGTCATCAATTGGGTTTTTAACTTTAAAGCTGACATTTGTTTAAAAGCAAATGACAGCGCACATATCGCTATTATGCCGCGCTAAGAGTTCGAGTAGAACTAAAAATATGTACTGATGTTGCTTGGCATGGCTAACAGAAGTGAAAAGATGCTTCTAACCCAGCAATAGTGTAAAAAAAAGAACTTGAATAAAACTGAATGACAGATTGATTTTTGATTTGTTTTTCCTTTCAATAGCGTAATTTATTTCAATAGTTTCGTAACAATTTACAAACAGAATTGTATGTAATTTTTCTTAAATTTCAAATTTTTTCCAAGTTTTACTTAAGAACGAGCTTTATTAATCTGCAGGGATTTTTCATTTATTAGAGCGTTGATCTGTTAGTTGTTTTGCTATTGCTATTAGGAATGACGAACGGGATTGATTTTAAAAAATCTGTGGATTCGGGATTTTGGAAATCCCGATTCCGAAATCTCGGGATATCCCGGGACTAATCGGGATTTCAGATTAATTATTAAAAATGTCCACAAATTTTTTTTATGTTTTCTCATTTATATAAAACGAATATGTATATAATAGTATCCACAAACATATGTATGTATATAGTGCGTGCCACCTTACAAAGAAAAAATTTTTCCTCGTACCGCCTCTATTATAAAGTATTTTTGCAAGGAGTTTAAAAATTTTTTTTTTTTTGGCGAACGTAGGGGTTACTTCTTTAGTTTTTTCGTTAATTCTTAGGCACTTACAGTTCGCTCATAAAGTCAGCGTGTTTGGTCTTCTCGAGACAAAAATATGTATTGATATATCATACTTTAGTAGTTTCTTTTTGTCTCTTTCTTGCATTTATCAAATTCAGAGTTGGGTTTATTGCATTAGATATAATTTCCCGTAAATTTAGTGGTAGTGGAAAAAATAGTGCATTATTGCCTCTTATATTAAGTGGTAATGGACATTTATTGCATTAAATAAAACAAATTTAGTGGTAGTGGAAATTTAGTGCACTAAATAAATCGATTTTAGTAGTAATGGAAATTTAGTGCACTAATTCTGAATGATTAGTGGCTGGCAGTATAAACAGTCCGCGCCATTAAAATCTAACCTTTGGTATGACCATGTTAGCATATACGAGTGGTTTGTATGACTGCTTTGTTTTCTGTAAATAAATAATAAATTAAATACATTTGCCTGGTTACAGGGTCTGGCAATCCCAGTTCGAGACCCAGTAAGAGTTTGAGTCCCATTTTTAAATTAAGTTTGTTTCATCAGAAACGTTTTAATAAGACCAAAGTTAAAATCTATTAAGAATTTAGATTTTTTGCAATGATTTTTTTGATAATCAAAGGCCAACTGAACATGTTGTCGACCCCAGCTACGGTAGTCTCATTAAAATTCTTCGTGTTTTATTTTCCGTTTCTATATGTGCAAACACTTGATGAGTTAGTCGAAGTAAAGTCAAAAACAACATACGAGTATTCTATCTAACTCTTCTTTTCTCTGAATCATTAATTTAATTTTGATATAATTAAAGCGTTTCTGACGAAACTACAAAAATTTCCTTTATTTTTTTTTTATTTTTATTAATAAATTTAAGTAAAAAAAAAGTATAAGGAGTTTTGAAACAAAAATTTTATTTAATTTAAAGATTTTTTGAAAAAAAATATGACAACCCTCCCTGTACGTAACAGTGTACAGCAGTGAACATTTTCTTGCAGCCCTTTAGTCCTTCCACAACTAAATTGCGTTGTTTGTTTTAATTAATACTGCTTTTGATTTCAATAAAATTGCTTTTAAATTTTAAAATTTAATTAGCCGGAGGCATTTATTTCCCTTCTCCATTACAATTTGCTTTGTGATAAGACTATTGACTTAAAATATTTACATAAAATAGATTAAAATGAATCATAAATTAAACTAATTATTAAATTATTTGCAAAATCGCTGGAGATAACTGGAAATAAAAAACAACAAATATTTCAACAGCTACTGCCGACATTCCAACATATTAGACGTGACATTTCTTAGTCAATAAAAATAAAAAAATAAAAAAACTGAATAATTTATAGCGTTAACGTCTTTCATTTGCTATTTCAACAGGTTGATTTACCTGAGGGACAAAAACAAATGGACTAAAAAAAAACAATGATTGTGACAAAAACACAAAGCACTCACCCGTATATTAATAGTGGATCCTCTTATCAATCTATTTTTAAAATGTTTAACAAAAACACTGAAGACAACTAAATGGTGAAAATAATATTAAAAAAAATATATATTAATCGAGAAAGACTTGGATTTTATAGAGCAAAAAAATAATCATAATTGTGACAAACGAAAGCACTTTATACAGTCAGTCAGTCATTCAGTCATTTATACTTTTAGTGAGTCTTTAGGGCACTGGTAACAAAAAAAAATGGCTCATTTGTTAGCTTTAAATAGCGGCGAGCAAATAACAGCTATTGATATAATTTTATTCTTTAAATTTTATTTTTTATTTCTTTTTTATTACTCTTACTATTAGTGGCCTTTACCTTTATTGACGAATAACTAGAGAAACCTTAAGCAGCAACGCCTTAATACTGTAGAACAAAGTGAAGATTTAAAAGCAATTATAAGTGGATGAAGCATAAGAAATACTGCTTCAAGTTATTATATTGAACAAAAAAAAAAAATTGCCACCACTTTTAATGGTATAATTTTCTTAAAAAGGAACTCACAAAGAAGTAGAAAAAATAAAAGAATTTTTCACTTTTACTTTTATTTTATGTTGCTTTTGGTTATAGATTGACGTTAATGGTGTTTTTGCTGTTGACCAAATGACTGGGTCTCATGCAATTTAATCAAGTTGCGGGCAATTGACTTCATTGTCAATGGCGTTGACTATGACGATGACGCTCGTGATAATGATATGGTTGGTGTTATTATTTGTTGCTGTTGTTGGTGTTGTAATTTCCCATTACTACCAAATGAATATATCCCCTTTACAAACCCAAGAAAAAGCCAACTATTGAATGCAGACTTTAGCTGGCCAAAATGCATAAATTTCTTACAACAGTCGGTCTGTTGTGTTGAATGCAACAGTATGGTTAGCTGTTGTTAAAACGTTGGCGGCAAATTAATAAATGCCTTCAACGACCTTGAGTCTGCAGCGAATAAAAAGTATTTTTTTTCTCTGCTTTGACTTCTTTTTTCTTTGGCTTACAAGACTGGTTTTTATAGGAATTTCAATTGTGTGCTGCCAGTTTTCTTGGCTTAGGTTGGCATAAACTGTTCATGTCCGCAAAAACCAAATTAATATTTATTATATTTTTTTGACTTTAAACAATTCTAAAAGCTACAATTTTATGACCAATACACTTTTTACCCTCATCACTAATTCTGGCATATTTAGTATTGAAGCCTTTGTTGAATATCTCTGTAGAAGGGCATTATCATAAATTAATAAATTGTTGCTTTGCTAAGGTTCAACCAGAAATTATAGATCCTATAAAATAAAACTATTGTTAAGCTTAATAATTACAAACGAGCTCATAGAAAGGCTACAATGATGGCTAATGATGGTCATGAATACTTGACAATACTTATGACGACAACAATGTTGTTGATGACGATTAGGGACTTGTGTGCAAAAGAATTGTTTTTTTTTTATATACAAATTATAATTTTAAATTAATGTCTTATATATGTGTATTATATATCATTTGTAGTTTTGGATCGGTGGGTCATATAAGTTATTTTTCAGTAACATCTACCACTCAGTAGAAATTGAATTTGACTGAAATATCAAGTAATAGTGATAAATTTTACACAAACACAGATATTATATTTTAATTTTGCCATTTGTTAAGTGGGCGTGGTGATTTAGTGAGTAAAAGTCTTTAATTCAGAAATTGTCGTGCGGAAGTTTATGTCGTCTCAAGAAGTAAAGAACGCTGTAACTGACAAAACATTTAATGTTCACCAGAGCCAAAAAATCTGTATGAAAGTAGAACAAAGGCACTGGTATTTTTCAAAACGCAGACGGCGTAAATGAATTTCTTTTCATCATAGAAATCTGGGACCGGGACCAATCGACGCCTATGTTTTTTCTAATAAAAATGACGCAAAAAACGTATTTTAGATTTTTTGTCAGTTACAGCGTTCTTTTATATATAAATACTTTTAATTTTATTTTATAACGATGGGGTAGCGAAGCACACTGGCTTCAGCTAGTATTAAATATAAAACATAATACACTTAGAACTCTAATCTAAAGAATTTCTTATTTATTAGCAGTTTTATTTTATAGATATAACGATTCAAACAAATGATCAAAATTCATCATTAAAAACATATGTCGCATGAGTTGACATGCTAGTTTTCCATGTTGCTGTATACAAAATGAGTATTGCATTGCAGTGCATAGGTTTGAACCCAACATATTTTACATTGTGCTAACATGTCATGACCAACATATTTGAACGGCATAACATGGCATTGCAATTGCATGATGTGATTCTTGTTACGATGTTGTGTAGATCAGTGTCCTTTTTTAGAGTTAATTTGAATTATTTAAACACGCTTTCGCAAGTTAAACGCTCTATTTTCATAAATGGAATCCTCTGCATTAAATAAATGTCACTTTAAATGACAGAAACTATTTAACAAATGACAGGCTTGCCAAATGGGCAATTTTGAAATTAAGAAATGGATAACCCAATATTTACAAAAATATAAAAATTACTTGCCCACTCAATGGAGGTTAATTTTTTGTGGTATCTGTTGTAGAGGAATACGTTTTTCAAAACTAATCAAATTCTCTGAAATTTTCAAAGTCGACAGTTCTCAAGCAGCTAAAAAAACATCAATTTGTTTTAAATACAAGCATAACTTGTAACTCATATACAAGCGATTTGTAAGAATTTTTTATATTTATTAATTTTCTTTCAGTATTTTGAGTTCTGAATAAATAATTTATTAAATTTCTTTTGTTTTTTTTTTATTCCAGCTAATCTCTCAATGAAGTACATGTGCAGGTATGTGCTAAATTCCCTTTATGTGTCAAATGATGGCAAATGTAATTACTTTTGTTTGTAATAAATAAATAAAAACTTTATATTTTATACAATTTCTCCTGACAATATGTTACTTCAACAATTAGCGACCAAAATATAGCGACGTAAAAATCTGTTGATACATAGTTTTTTTTTATTCCTTCGCTTAATGACAATTTTGAATATCAAAAATATAAAATAATTTGCCCAATTAAGTTGTATTGTATGCCTTTGAACAAAAAACACTAAATTTCATTTCACTCGAATTCGTTTTTCAGAACATACCCGTATATGTTTCTCAAAATATGTAAGACTAAGTTAAAAAAAAATTGGAAGCTTGGCATTAATTCTTAATTAATTATTACTATGGTATAGAATAAATTCGTACCAGTCTTTTTATTTTGGTAAAACATTTAATTGCCTTTCATAAAAATTTTTTCCCTGCTAAAAAAGTTTCAATTCCCATGTATGTACTCGTATTTGTACATATGATATGATTTTAAATATGGCAAAAAAATTTCTAGTGATTTATGATTATTACATACGAAAACAATATCAAAAACATGAAATAATTTATCAAAAAAAAAAAAATATATATATGGAATCAATTTATAAACCAGACATTCGTACACACACATACAGTCAGTCACATAGTCATCGTTAGACTGGTCAATAAATGTACGAATAGGAGAAATAAAAATGTGAAGAATGCATTAAAGTTAACGCCCACGTCGACAACATATTTGCATCATTGCAAATAATAATTCATTTTTAAATATATTTTAAATTCAATAAACGGGAAACGAATTCATGATACCCTACATAAGTACATACATACTTAAATAAATAAATTTATATGCTTAGGATTTTTAGTGAGAAAGGCAAAAGTGATAATAGAATACTAGATTTACTTAAGTTTTAAATGAAATGAAATAAAAATATGTGTATTTCACATTCTTGTTGCATACTTCAGCGGTAAGTCGACTTTTATTGTAGTGTATTTGCTACTAACCTATGCATTCAAAAATTCATATAAACTAAATTGTACAGCGTAGATCTTTATTAACATTAAGCTTTTGGTGAAAATCTTTTGCGTACAAAGACAAGATTTTTCTGATAACCATTTTTGGTCACAAAAATTCGTTTATCATTGTCTCGCCACTAAAGCCGATTTTGTTGAAAAATGCGCTGTTTCTGTTTAGTTTTTTACATAGTCAATTCACATACGTTTTACGCAAACAATGAGGCGTTCCATGGGTAAAATTTTCCCTGTTTTTTATTAAATAAATGTCAAAGGATGACAGCACAATTCCTGACATTTCATCATTTGACAGCCAATTTACTTACTAATCTAAAATTTACCCACCCTTTAATTACACGTACATATGTATATCAAAAATTTCTTGTTAACCTAAGAAACATAAATAATATGTATATAATATATTTTCTATACACGTAGTGTTTCGCTAACCTTCTTTGATTTAAATAAAAGGTCTAATATGCACTATTTCACTGATGACGTATATCGACAAAGGAAGTGTACTAAATTTAGAAACTTTCGCTTTAAACCCTTTCAAGATATACAAACAAATATTTATTTTATATGGGAGGTACAACTTGTTTAGATCAAATTTAGAAACCTTCGTTTTACCCACTTTCAAGACATAAAACCGTTCTTATTTTTTCAGAACTGAAAAATATTATACGACTTATTCTCAGACTTATTGCATATAAACACAAAATTTCATAGAAATTCGGAGTAGAATGTATTGCTACAAACAGTGTGACACGAAAATTTTATACATCTATCATGTGTTGCAATGTTGTCATAACAAAACAAAATTCGATTTTGAGGTAATCAAATAGAATTATTCTGTATATCATGTTTTATCTTCTGTAATAGTATTACGTTAATATCTTTTATATTCACCTTTTATAAAGAAAATATAATGTTGATCTAAATCGATATGTTTGTGTTTGTGTGCTACTTCCTTGGCTACCATTAAGGAACTGTTAGTGTATTAAAAAAACATTATTACGAAATTATCGAAGTGACATTTAAGACAGTAAAAAAGGTTACTTAGCTTAGTTTCAAGTACTCGTGCGGACACAATAAGTCATAAGTAAGTAATTAAAAGAATTAACAAATTTATTATTTTCTTCTACAACAAAGGATACTTATCAATTATTTTATCTGCCTATAAATAATAATTAAGAGCTTTGGGTTATACAAATTTTGTTCCCAACATAATATATTTTTATTCTCGGGAGTATATTTAAAACTCTATGCACTTGTTACCGTAACAGAACAATAGTCCTTTACTGACAACAATTTATAGCAAAACTACAGCTACAAGAGCTCAACAGCATATTAAAATTAACATTAAATTTAAAAATTTTAAAACAAAATCTTGTTTTTTTTTTTTCTTAATAGAGATGAAATGAAAAAAACACACAAAAATATTATAAAAAGTACCAGCTGGGTATATTTGTTTGAGAAAATATTTTTCTCTTTTATTTACTCTTATTATTGTTGTCATTGCTAATGTTGCAAGCAAAAGTAGCAGCAATTCTTGGTTGTTTATGGTTGGTCTAGTGACCACATCATATAAATCTTAAATAAGAAGCTCACGAATAAGTAGACAGACAAATAGACAAACAAGCAAATAAACAAATGAATAAATGAACGGAGAACACTTATGCATTGAAAATTATATTTACAAATACATGCATACAGATATAAGTAAATATACTGGAATACAAATGGACACCCTGTCACACATACAGACGACATGCAGTTATAATTATTATTGTCCTTATTCGAAAAAGAGGCGACCAAGTGAAATGCACACACTTAGCGATACACAGGACCTTACACACACACATGCTTATTGTTTGTATAACAATATGCGTAACAGGCTATAAATATTTTTACTGTTGTTATTGTAGTTGTAGATACAAAACTATGAAAATATTTAAGTTGCTTAACTTGGGCCTGCTCTAAGAGATATGGGCTAAATTTAATTTGTGTGTTGATCGAAGTAGAAGCAGAAGAATGAATTTCTGAAAATTATGACCATCTGGTTCATTGAGAACAAGAGGTAATGGGTCAGCACAAATACATACAATACATATATTTTAAATGCATACAAACAAATGCACTTTTGCTACTCACACACATTAATAATTCTGTAGAATACATTAGAAATCCAAATCCAATTTATAAGAGTCCTCTGCTACTGTTTAAATAAACGATATAACGAAATGAAATGCAAATGTAAATGGAAAGACAGAATATGTTTGTATTATATAAAAACAAAATATTGTAGACGACCCACTAACATCGGGACATGGTAATATGGGTATAATGCTTACAAGATCTAAGTAGATGATATGAAATTTAAACAGAGAGAGACACAGACAGGGGCAATTTAATTCTTGTCATATCAAAAAGAAATAATCGAAAAACAAATTTCATATATGACTGACACTGGCATCTTAGGCTTTTTTTAAACATTTTCAAATAAAGCAATTCTTAATTATTGTCAAACAGATAGCCTTCCATAGGGGTATCCTTCCTTTAAAAACCAATTATTTTAACAGGTTTCCATTAATAAATTATCATTAAAATTGTTTTAAACAGAAACAACATCAAGGAAACTAAACACTTTTGTTAATGACAAATGTATGCCAAAAATAAATATCTATTAAAAACGTTGCTAAGTAGAGGAATGTTTTCCAAGCAACAGTTACAAAGTGTTAAGATTTATGGAAATACAACAAAAAAATAAAAATAAATATGGTAAGAGATTTTGAGGTTTTGTATTTACACAAAACTGCTACCGATTTTAATTATCAAATATATAGGCATACGCTTAATAATACGGCAGATCACAGTTTTGGCCATTTGTGAAAATTTGATAAGTTCGAAATTGAAAATTGCTTTACTGGCTACAAGGATTTGCATTATTTATTGATCAGAAAATGAAAAACAAGAAGAGTTTTAACTTTGCTCTAAAAACACCTTTTAGGTCAAATACAGACGCTGTTGCTAGAATAAACTTCATATCGTTACGAAGAAAATAATAAAGAAAACCTATACAAATCCTATATCTATGAAAACAAAAACGCGAAATTAATAAAGGCGTAAGAAAAACATTTATTGAGGCAATATTTCATAGAAAAAATAACTACGTAATACTGTTTAAAATATTTAGCTTTCAAGCAAGGCATATGTCACACACACATGTGCATAAACGAACGAAAACACTTTATAAAGACAATAGAAACATGTTAAACACTTTACATAAGAATACAAATAAAAATGTTTAGCATTGTCCATAAATAAGAAGAGATTTGTGTTCAACATATTTTTTGCGTATTAGGTAGAGTTCAAAATGCGTTCGCACTTACAGGTGATCATCACCAGCTGCTTAGAGTGGTGAATCCAAACAATCGCTCCTCCTTCTCTGGTGAGAATACCTTCCCGGAACCGATTTCCGCCTTACTTCTGGAAAGCCGAGAGCGACGTCCACATAAGGACCATTTTCACTCTGCCATGTCTGGGAACGCCAGAATTGGGTCCAGCATCAAGCTATTTGAACCACTTCTCATTTCTGACTGGAATATATCGAGATCCTTCTTCTTTCTGAGCAGCATGTTCTCGAAGTAGTGCGGTATGGTGGTTCATAGCTGCTCGCATTCAAGCATCTTATTGACTATATTGTCGATATTTAAATTCCCGACTCGTACCCACAGCGCATTTCTTTCATCATGCCATTTGATGTAGTAGAAAAAGGTATGTGAGAGGGATTAGCCACCTTGCCCATTTGGAACAAGTATTTTCGGAAATAACCACGGCTCGAGAAGAATTGAGTCAAGAAGTTGTTAACCTTCCCGAAATTTCTTCGGATTCATCTCTCTACACAGAGGATGAGTCTCGCCGTCCATCTACCGGTCGTGTCGGAGTTCCATCTGTTTTGCCATCGCTGCAGGGACTGGCTTCTTAGCTCCTCGGGACTAATGCTGACGTTAGTTCCCCTTGCGTCCCAAGCCCTATTCAGCATATGACAGGCATACAAACAAATATAGTAAACTGAATAAAAAGGTATATGTATAAACTGTTACTGTGGACAATGTCGGAAAATTCTGGAAATAAAATATGGCTATAAAAGGAGAACCAACAATTTGTCAGCTAGTCAGTATAAAATAATCAGTTGTATAATGACTGAAGTACAGTTTGCAATAGTCGATTTTGTATAAAAGTATATAAAGAAAGTTATTTAATGGCCACTTAAATCAAGTCATAAAATGTATATTAATATGCAATTACGAATCTGCAAAATAATTTTATATATTAAAAATATTTTACTACTGAAAATATTACAAAAATATAAGAAATAAATCTATATAATAAAGAAACGTTTTGGAAATATTGTGCATGAATATTTTGGCATTAAAAATATGTCCTAAAAGTGAGTGCTGCTCGTTCTAACAACTGATCAAAAGTAACAACGTTTTGATAAATGAAAACAATTCTCTTAAACACTAATACGCCAATAAAACAAATAGAATGCAAAAAAACGAATCCAAAACGTTCAACAGCTGGCAAGCTTATGACATCAGTATTATAAGTATAGGATACTCTTGGTATAAGGTTTATCGCTTACCTCAAAAAGGTTTAAACCACTCAAAATGATTGGAGTTTAGAGTTCATTGAACAATCAGGAGAATAAACAGAATTCAATGAACGAAATCTAAATCGTTTAATAAAACGCGATCACCTGGCACACCTGGGGCATCATGTTCATCACAAAGCTTTTCTAGAAAGTTTGCAGGATTAAAATACAAAAAAAAAACGCTTAATCTTGTAGAAAAAAAATGATTCTTTCATGAAGACAATGCTGCACAAGTGTAACAAACCTATCAAAACGATGACAAATGTTTATGAATTTGTATTCGAATTGTTAACCCTTCCACCATGGTATCCAGATCTAGCCACCATTGCCATTTATTTGTTCAACAACATTTTCCAAACACACTTTATTTAAAATGTAATTAACACGAAAAAAATAATTAATATGTATTTAGATTTAGATATTTTAAAAATTCTTTTTACAAACATATGTTTGCAAGAGTATAAAAAAGTAAATTTTTTAACTACAATAAAAAAAGGCTTTTTGTTATTTGTAAAATTTTAAAATTTCTAAAAATGAGTAAAAAAAAAAACACAAACTAATTTTAGAAATAAGAATCATTCAGAAAAAAGAAAAACTCTTTCTTTCCTTATCTCCTGTACAAAGAGCCTTAAGGAAACTTTATGTTGTTGAAGTACACCAAATATCCTTTGGCGAGACATAAGCCTGTAGCAAACGTACATATGTTTACCAACAAACAGCTCTTAAAGCATCAGCTACAAACCAGAAAAAAGTAAAGGCTGCCAAAAGGAAAAAATCTTAAAGTACTGCTCTTTAGTCCTTTTTAGGACCTTAAGAGAATGAAAGAGAGAGACTGTTAGAGTGTATGAGTAGCTATCAAACTCATATGTAACATATTCAACAACCACCACAAGTAAGTGTAGTTGTTGGGATATAATTTCCGGGCAAAAGGGTAACAAATTTTAAACTTTATCTACAGAATTTTTTGGTTTTACCATTATTGTTCATTAACAACAACCACAACGACAAGAAAAAGAGAAACAACAACAATGCTAACAAATGCAACAACTTGGCAAAGTTATAAGCAGAAAATTGGTTATAAATTTGTCTAAAAAGGATCATATAGTAGTACTCATGCATGTACAATATAAAAAAGTCTAAATTTTGAAATTTAGAAGAGTTGTTGTAAAAAGCACGCATATATACTCGTACCAACGCAAAAAAAAGAAAAACGAGGGCTGTCGATTATAATAACAAAGGAAAAAACTTAAACAAATATGTTTATCTATTGTATTATTTATAAAAATGGAGGCGATTTTGGCTTTCGTATGTTGCCGTACATCGCTTAAACCCCTAAACCGATTTCAACCAAACCTATGAAGAGGGTAGGTACTGGGACCTATATGGTTTATAATAATGTTTGTTTAAATACCGAAATCGCATTTGTGTGGTAAGTAAACCCCAAATCGTTATTAGATCGTCCTTAATTTTTGTATATGTTGAGAACAGTTAGAGCTTCGCAACTTATCACTTAAAAATTGGGCGGTATTGGACAATTGCGCGTGCTAATTTTCTTACAAACTTAATATAAATTTTTGCGTATATGGAGAGAGGTTAAGAGTAAAGTTACTGAATTTTGCCTGAATGACTTGGCAATCAATGAAAATCTACACTCCCACAGAAACTAAATATTGATTGAGAACGGTAAGGTAAAGGTAAAGTTACTGAATTTGATCTGGATGTCTCAGTCAAAAAGTGAGAGGAATTGTATAAATGGGCATGGTATTTCTCATACAAAGTAAGTGCTGATTTTTTATATATGTACCTTGGTAATGGTTAAAGTGCATTCTTTTCATTTCTTGGCTGGCAAAGAAGTTACAATGTCCGCTAGTTGTATATAAAATTTTGTAACATTCAATTTAGACTTTAAAGTTGAAACAACACGCTAAACATTTTTCAAAATTACAAAATTCTTACATCAATTATCAAACCGTTATCTAAGACACAAACCACAGCGGCTTTAGAAGCGGATATGTCTTATGTAGCAAAACATTTTTTTTTTATTGAGCCCAATGCATAGGGGTAAACCCCTACTTATGTTGTGCATTGTATTGGAAATTTTTTTTCGGAAAGGACAGTATATGTATATATGTATATATTATTTTTCTTATATTATTATTAAACGCCTTAGGAATGGGATAAATTGCTGTGAATTGATTTTTCAAAAACCAGTGTTATATCTTCACCCTTGAATGATCAACAGCAATTGCCTCATCGTTTTGCATGTTAATTTTGTGGTAAGTGCATTCGCTAAGTAGGTTTAGCTGTTATCTGCTACTTCCTAATAGGCGGAGCTTTTCTTCTGATCATTCGTTTTTGTTGACATTGGTTAGAGTGGAATGTCAGAGAGTGGTTTCTTTATAGATGGACTTCTTGGAGGGGGGACCCGGCAAATTAAAATTTTTATTTTTACCTTTAATGGGATTTGAACCTGGGCCGTTGGAGTTTTTGTGCGAGTGCTGTAACCACTACACCACGTATAGAGATTAATGGGATGTGACGCTATTAAAAGGAAAATTTTTACCTAAGCGCTACTTGAACGGAGTTAAGTTCATATGTTTTAGAAAGTTGTTTGTTGTTGAGATCTTAGGTAAATTTAAATATATCCATGACTTAAAAATTACATACAGGGTTAGCTAATTACTGGGAAGTTCAAAGTTTAACTCTTCTCACACAATCCTCTGATATATCACATATAAATACATATGGAAGCAGAGTGTATGAAACATTTGTGTCTGTTAAGTAGCCATATACAGGTATGTCTCGTATAACACGGTTAAAACACGATTTAGAAAAAAACGAGGTTTTAGTAAAACGCGAAATTTAAAATATTTATATTGGTCTATATTTATATACTTATACATATATGTACTATATTTGTATAATATCTACGTTTTAAGCGAATTATACCCGTATAAGGCAAACATTTCAATTTATTCTTGATAAAATAGACTCTAGTGCTAACATGACAGTTTCAGAGTTGTGGAAAACTTTTTCAATTTTGAACTGTATTCAATTAGTAGCATCGTCTATTAAAGAAGTAAAAAAGCCTACGCTGTACGGATCTTGAAAAACCATTGAATATCAAAATCAGTCGGGTATTAAATTTGGCCCGCCATTTTAGTGGAGAAGGTTTTTATAATATCGCCGAAGTTGATATTTATGAAATAATCAATACAACTGAAGATTTTAATGAGGAGGTGTTGCTGCGTTTGAAAATGATTCGGAGGAAGATTACTATGAAACAACTCCAGATTATATCTTAAAGCGCATACGAGGAGGGTTAAATTTGGCGGAAAAAATGAATTTTTTTTTCAGTTAATAAACCGTCAATAGATAGATCCAAATAAATAGATCAAATAGATATAAATCTAGCGCCTTTAATGAAATCAAAAAAGAACTTGAGAGGAAATAAAGTAACACCTAAGAAGTTTTTAAATGAAAACTATTTATGTTTTCTGATTTTTTTAAGAGCAATATTCAGTGGCAATTTATTTGAATATTGAATATATCGATAGAGAGATAGATGTTAAGGATGTTAAGCGCCTTATGTCAATGGGACAAGTTGCTGTCAATTTGATCACTCAAAGACCAGTGTTATACCATCATTCTTGAAGGTATAACCAGCAAGTTCCCCATCTGTCGGTGGATGTTGAATGTGAGTGGTGAGTGTCTTCACTAAGTGGTTAGCTGTCATCTTCCCAAAAGGTAGCTCTGTATTCCTGATCATACATTTCTCGGTGGAATATACTGGAAATGTCAGGGAGCGGAATCTTAAAGCTGGACTTCTTGGAGGGGGACCTCTTATTTTTAAATTATAATATTTGAAAACCGCAAAATTTTTTTTTTAATGTTTCTACTTCGCTGGGATTTGAACATTGGTTGTTTGAGCGATGTATACCACGATCCCCCCTCCCTTTAATAAATTTATTTTATTTATTTTTGAATTATAATTTTGAGTTGAAATAAAAATAAAATAAATAATAAATAAAATATTTTATTAAAAACAAAAAATATTTTTCGCCTTATTGGCAAATACATTTAGGCCCATTATTACAACTTCCCGGTAGTTAAAGGTAGGATTTTATCAGACCGATAAATAGCTTTTTGTTATTACAAGTTAACTTTAACCTAAAGATAAGGCAATCTTCCCAAAAAATTTATCGGTCACTTTAGGTTAAAATTTATTTGTAAAACAAAAAGCGATTTATCTCTCTGATAAAATTCTGCCTTTAACTACCGGGAAGTTGTAATAATGGGCCTTAATATGATATGAAATGTATGCTTTTGGGGATAAGAACAGAAAAACAGAAATAGAGAAATAGAATTTGAATTTTTTTGAAAAACCGAAATCTATTGCTTTGTAAATGCTTTTGTTTGGTTTTTATATCCTAAATGGGATATGATTCGCATTTAGTCTATAACTATTTTAACATAAGTATTTATAGTTTTGAATACCACCTTTGGGAAAAAGTCTCCTGACGAGTCTCTTAAGCAGAGACGAAATGACCATAGAGAAATGCTTATCCCCAAAAGCATACATTTCATATCATATTAAATAATTTATTTTCAAAACAAGTTTTTAGGAAGATAACCCCAAAGCTAAGTCTACTACAATGCGATCTATACTTATATAACGCGGAAATTTCGTGGAATGTAACTACTGCGTTATACAAGAGATACCTGTACTTCATAGGTACATACATACATACATATATGCATATATATTTGTACTTTTGCCCATATGTGTAAGTAGTTGAAAATGGTTCTGCTGTAATTTTTTTCAGTAAGATTGTTGTTGCATGTAAAAAGCTTTATTGAGGTTTTGGTTGGAACGAAAGTGAAATATACAAATAAAATCAAAGCAACAGGAAATATATGTTTTTTAGTTACAAAATGTAGCAATAGCCTTAAATTGAAAATCCTTCAGTATTTACAACTTTTTACCTTTTTTTTTCTATGGCAGTAACTACAAGACAAACATATTATTGAAAAAAAAAGAAAAATTTGAGGCAAAAACAAATTATGTGTGCATTTGATTTGTGGTTTTCAAAAATATTTTTGGTTTTTTTTTACGGAAAAGAAAAACTTTTCTTAAAATAAATTTGTAAAGACGTACAAATATAGAAAATTTTATTTATCACATGCAAAATATCCGACATATGACTTAGTCTGTATATTTTACCAATTCTACTTTTTATGTTCAACGGTTTAATTGGTTTTGAAAAAATTAAAAAAAAGAAATTGAAAAAATTTTTGTGGTTTATTTTGTTTAGAACAACAACAGCAAATAAATTTAAAAAAAATTTCAGGTAAAACTAACACCAGTGGTAATTCTTTTTTATAATAATTGTTCTACCGAAACCTAATTTCCGTTTATAACTGTTGCTAAAAGCCATTTGAATTCAATGTGGTTGTGTGACTGGCATTAGAAATCAAGATTTAATGCAATTGAGTGCCTTTCTATTCTATGGCTTAAAATATTTCAGGATATTGCTTTTGTGTATGCTGAGAATAGAAATTTTTCAAAAGTAATTATTAATAGAGACCTATGATTCGATAATTATTTTGTCAGAAAAATGCAAATGCTAGAAGCCTTATAAAAATTTTAAAAGAAAAAAAATTCCAAGGATGGAAGCTTTATTTTAAAGAAAAAAGTTATACCCAGTGAAGATCAATTATATAGAAAAGTTTACTTTTGGAATGAACATACTTTTATGAGTACATGTGAAAACCAAGCTGATTGATTACATACAAGGGTGTCAGAATAAACACCTCAAACACTAACCAATTTAAAATTTCTCTGATTAATAATATTTTAGTTGCTACGGAATTTAAAGTTAATTTCACATAATCATAGTCACGCAAAGTATATTCTTTAAGCATTTAAAAGTAACAATTTCGTCAGCTGTTATGTAATATATAAACCTATTTTAAATGTAAAATTATATTTTAGAGTTAAAACAAAGTAAACTTGTTTTAAACTTATTTAACATCAATTTCAGTTCTAACAGCTGTTAACTGTTTAAATAGAGGAGCACTGACCTTAATAACTGACTAATTGACCTGCTCATGCCAGAAACGGCAATGAAGATTCACAAAATTGTACTAGATGATCACATCGGATATTGCCGAAGAATTTGATAATGGTGCAGTTATACGCAAAAAGAGTACCGAGTATGTTAACTGTATATCGGGGGGAATGAGAAGGCAGATGAGCTTGCCAGGAGCGCCTCTACCGGAGGGGAGTCTGTTGCTTCTTACTCAGATGTCCACTGCCCTATGACTGTCATTAGAGAGTAGATATCCAAGTTTTTCCTTGCGAAAGCACAGAGCTGATGGAATTCCATCTCTTCCTGTGGTGCTTTTAGGGCACTTTGGCCTCGGTATAACCGCGGTAGGACTCTAGGAATCTTGGGGATTCCTCGTCAGTCCCTGTCCATACTTATAGCTGTGTATACGGGCAGCTGGCTGAGAGGTTCGACCTGCCCTTTAATTCGCACTGCAGAATTTGCGGGGATACTTCTGAGAGTGAGACAGTAGTTCATTTAATTTGTGATAGCCCAGGTCTGGCAGCCAAACAATTGAAGTTTTTAGGGGTGCCTTTTTTCGATAGCTTGGCGCAATGTGTTAACCTAAACCCCCTTGCTTTACTCCACTTTTTAGGCAGCTCTGGTTGGCTGTAGCTCTTTTCCTATTTTAGGTGAATTCAGTTTGGTCCGGCAATGGTTTCAAAACGGCACCTTGTGCTAGTTGTAGTTGATCACGTTTTCGGTTAACTGGCCTTTTGACCCACCTACCTATGTTCACTGTATAAAAAAACAGCACCAAGAAGATATTTGAGTGCAGTGTTGGGCGATGTTTCACCTCAATAAATCCGATTTTGACGTCGATTGGTAGCCAGGGATGAGACAAAACTAAGGCAAAGAAAAAGGTGAAATAAGAGAAACTTGTTCAACAAATAAAAAGCCAGGCCATGCCATTTCTTTTTCAGAATACGTGTGCATTAATTTTTATTTAGCAATTATAAGTTCATAACTTTCCGCAGGGTTAAAACATTAAAATTTGAGAAAGAAAAATTTACTGCATTTGGAAAAAAGATAGTGTTGTTCTTTTATCACGACATTGCACATATTCACTACTGATTGATTACAATTTGAATTTCTTTATCACACGGAGATTTAGCTCCCACTGATTGTTTCCTATTTTCAAAGAGAAGAGACCGCTCTCTTATACTATGCAGAATGTACCTCTAGGAAATTTAAATTTTAATATATTCCTTTTGTACGAAATATTTCATGTTACCCTATGAATTAGAAGCTTCTTATAAATTTATATATGGAAAAGAATCAGACATACTTGGCTGGTTCTTAAATAAGATGTAACTTTAAGATGAACTGTGATGATGTTGATGATGATTGTAGCCCTTTAAAATAATATTTTCGTTTTTTTACAGTTGTTTTTTGTGGCATGATGCTCCATAAGCAATGCAACAATAATAAATATATAAAAGAAAGAAGAGTACAAACTGATGAAGACACACGCATACAGATAAAATAGAAAATAAATATGCAACTGATGCTGTAATAAATACTTCAACATGTAACAACAACAATAGGGAAATAGTAGTAACAAATAAAAACTGTGGTCACGTTCTAATGTTGCAAGAAAAGCTTAAAGGCAACTTGCAATTTGGTTTATTACAAATTTATATACATAAACTGGTATGTGTGTGTGTGTGCGCATTTGTAAAAGGATGATGATATTTTTTCACACAAACCTTCTTCTACTGCAGTTTTGATAAACAACTTTAAATATAAATTCTTCAAATCCATTTCAGTTTTTTGTTTTCTTTTTTTTTTTTTTGCTTTATTAAGAAAAATATGAGTGTTGCTCTTACTTTTTCCTTAAGTTCTAAACTTTATTTATAAAGAAATTTTTGTCGGTTACTTATTTTTTTACTGGGTTAAACCATAGTTAGTGAGAGATGTTTCCTTTTTTATTTTGTTCTTGATTTTAAACAATTTATTTGATTTTAGTCATGTTTTTTTATAAATTATTTTTTATTTCTTTTATTTTATCAAATGAAACTGCAAAGAAGTTGTCTGTACGCAACAAAATTATTGTGGTTTTAGTGTTTGTGGATTGTAAAAACGAAACCCTCAGTATTTCAATTTTTTTTTCTTTTTGTTTCTATTGATGCCACAAATTTATTTTGAAAAAAAAATAAATGAAAATTTCAAGACTTTAGCAAACCAAAGAAATGATAGTTGGTTTTAGGAAAATGTTAATCCTATAAAAACAAAGTAATGTTGTTGTTGAAGAAACTATAGGCAACTGAAATTCAAAAATTTTAAACCAGGAGGTGTCAAATTTATTTTGGCTTTCTAGCCCTCAGCTTTAAATGCTTTATGACAAATACTGACAATAAAAGTCAAAGTTTTTGCATTAATTTATATATAATGCATATAACCAGTGTAATGGTAGATGCGAGTGCTGGTCTCGCCCTTGTCAAGTCCTAAATAGGCTGTGTCATTTTGCTTGTGTTTGACATCCATTGACAGCAAATTAGCTCATGGATTGAGGAAAATATAAAAAATTTCTAGTTTTTTAACAATATCTACGTCTGATAAATATACTGTGAAAGAAAGCTGGCTTAGTGAATATCAGAAGGTGTCGATCATTTCGGATGCTCGTTCACTCTATTCGAGTTACAGTTGTTTTTTCCTAATATTTTTTAGGAACAATTTAAATTAAATAATTTATAATTTAAAACAATACAGTAATTTGGGCACTTGGAAAATTAAACGCACTAAAAACACGACCGTTTATGTTCAATTATACTTTGCAAGTGATTTTTTATTATGTTTTTTCATCTTACAGCTAACTTATCTATGTACATAAATTCAGTTATTCTTATTATTATTAGTATCAATATTATCATTATTATTATAGTTATTATTATTATCATTATTATGGTTATTGTTAATTAGGATATTATTATTATTATATAAATAAGTTTATTAAATAAATAGGTGTTATGGCGCAACATCCCGGCCCCATTGAAGGACTGCACGTCTTCAAATATCTGGCAGTGGAGCCAATTTATGGACTGGGCGCTTATATACGCCGCTTCGGGTTTTGACCTCCGCCACTCTGACCTTGCCGTCTTCTCCTTCTATAGCTTTGACGACTCTCCCGATCAGCCAATGCTGTGGCGGGCAACTGTCCTCGTGGACGATTACCAACTGACCTACTTTCAAGTTGGGCATTCCGTGGTGCCATTTGGCTTTGCCTTGCAACCCCAGGATATAGTCTCGTGACCAAGCCTGCCAGAATGTCCGCTTGAGACCGCAGAGCAGACGCCATCGCCTGCATAACTTCGCCTCTTTGTCTCTCCCTCCTTCTACGGATTCTGGCGGCAGCGAACGCAGACCCTCCCCGATTAGCAGGTGTGCTGGGGTTAATGCTTCTCCGTCGTTCGGGTCTGGGGACAGCGGTGCAATTGGGCGACTGTTGAGCACCGCCTCTACTTCTGCGAGCATTGTTTCTATTTCTTCTTGGTTGAGTGATGCGTTGCCCACGGCGCGCAGAAGTAGGAACTTCGCTTGTTTGACTGCTGCTTCCCACAGTCCTCCGAAGTGAGGCGCCCGAGGTGGTATGAAGCTGAACTTCACCCCGGACGACGCTGCGTACGACTCGACGGCCTGTCGACTCTTGTCGTACGTTTGTTGCCGCTCTTTCAGTACTCGGCTGGCTCCTGCGAAATTTGTCGCGTTGTCGCAATACACCGTCTGTGGAAGACCTCTCCTGGCAGCGAACCTTTTAAAACAGAGAATAAACGAATCAGTAGACAGATCAGAGACTAATTCTAAATGTATTGCTTTAGAGGTGAAACACACAAAAACCGCTATATACATTTTTAATGGTGGTCTACCACGAATTCTTAATGAAACGTTTACAGGACCACAGAAGTCTACACCGACTATTAAAAATGGCCGAGTAGCTCTCACTCTATTAGTGGGCAAGTTTCCCATAATTTGGGACATTAGTTTCGGCTTATAGCGGAAGCAATGTACACACTTGCGAACTATCCTACCGCACTCTTCCTTGGCATTTATGAGCCAGATATTTTCCCTTGAAAGGGCTATTAGAGCTTTAGTGCCAGCATGACAATTTTGAATATGAAGATTTCGCAAATATAGTGTGACAAAGCTATTTCTTTTTGGTAACAACAGTGGGAATTTGGCATTATAATCCAAATCTGCATTTAGCAGTCTCCCACCTACCCTTATAACTGAAAACTTTCTTCCTTCATCATCAAATGTATGGATGAATGGTGTCAATCTTTGAATATTCGATGGCAAGACTTCAGACTTTTGCATTTTTGCAATCTCCTCAGAAAAATTGGATTTCTGGACTGTCTCTACAAGTCGATAAAACGACCATTTCAATTCTTTAGCAGTAGGCGTAACAGCCTTATCAACCTTTCTTTTCATTATACTATCAACGAATCTCAATATGAAAGAAGTTACTCGTAATAACTTTCTGTATGACGAGTATTTATCAATTAGATCCAACAAGAAGTTTTTCGGATCCTCTTTTGGCTAAAAATAAAGTACTTGTAAAGTAGAATTCAATCCGAACGGTGTTATTCTTTTTAAGTGCCCAATAATTTTTTCTTTGCAATTATAATTTATTTAATTGTAAATTTCAAAAAAGTTCTTAAAAACTATTAAGAACAAACATAAATAACAACATTCCTGTTCAACGTTGGAGTACCAGTTTTTTGAAGGAAGCAAGAAGTTTTTCGGATCCTCTACTGCTAAAAATACGCTAACCTTTTTCCTTTCTAATAATTTTTGATTCTCTGTTAACTCAAAATGTTCGTTAACAGGCCATTTTGATCTGTCGCTTAGTAGAAACGACGGTCCTTCAAACCAAATAGAATTTATTAATTCACCCACATCACATCCTCTTGAGACAATATCGGCTGGATTCTGTTTAGTTGGCACATGACGCCAAAAGACCCGATGGGACCACTCCTGAATCTCAGCAACTCGATTTGATACAAAAGTAGCTAGAGAAGATGGATGGGTTTTTATCCAGTATAAGGTAATTTCTGAATCTGTCCAGAAATAAACGTTTTCGACTTCAAATGTTATCATCAACTTAATTCGATTCCACAACTTAGCCAGAAGATGTGCTGCACATAACTCGAGTCTCGGAAGAGATTTGGTTTTAAGTGGTGCTACCTTAGATTTGGCAGTAAGTAGCCTTGAAACAATTATACCCGAATCAGCACTTCTGATATATATGCAGCACCCGTATGCTTTCATGGACGCATCAGCAAATCCATGTATTTGAATCTTCGCAGTTGAAGTTGTGGACACAAATCTTGGGATTGTTATTGAATCAAGCTTTTCTAAATTAGATTTGAAATTTTCCCATGAAGTATTTAAACTCATAGGAATTGATTCATCCCAGTCAAGTTTTTGTATCCAAAGTTCTTGAAGTAACATTTTCGATTTCGTAACAATTGGGCTTAACAAACCGAGAGGATCGAATAATCGAGAAGAAATAGATAATATATTTCTTTTTGTCGATTTCAAATCATGAAAATTATCGTCCAAATGAAATTTAAACATATCATTCTTCGGTATCCAATGTATGCCCAGAGCCTTCGCAGATTCGGAGTCACTGTGTAATAGTCGCTCCTTTTGCAAAGAATCTATAAAGTCAGGATGATTAGAAACCCATTTTGCAAGTCTGAAACCAGCTGAACTTAAAATTTCAGAAATCTGGTCACAGATAACTCTTAGATCTTGGTAGCTTTCAGCTCCAGTTAACAGATCATCGACATAGAAATCACTACGAATAATACTTGAACCAATAGGTAATGTCTCTTTGTATAAGTCACTCAAATGTATTAAACATCTGATAGCCAAAAATGGCGCAGAAGCCGTACCATACGTAACAGTATTCAAACGAAATACTTGTATACTATCAGATGGATTCTGCCTCCAAAGGATTAACTGATAATTTCTGTCAGTCTCGCCAACCAAAACTTGACGGTACATTTTCTCGATATCAGCAGTGATTGCGTATTTGTGAAATCGAAAACGAAACAATGTCGAGTATAATTCTTCCTGAACTGTGGGACCAACCATTAATAAATCGTTAAGTGATACCTGTGAAGAAGTTCGACATGAGGCATCAAAAACTACCCTTAGTTTGGTAGTAGTACTCTGAGGTCGCAACACACATTGATGTGGGATAAAATAGTGAGGAAAATCTGGAATTCTGTCAACAATTGACATATGACCTAAATTGAAATACTCTTTCATAAAATCATGATACATTGTCTGCATAATCGGATCCTTAGTAATTTTCCTCTCTAGTGAAAGAAATCGCCTTTTTGCAGTTTCAAAGGATGAACCGAGAGCCCCCGTATCAGATTTAAAAGGTAGTGAGACTTCAAATCGTCCTGACGGCAAGCGTCGTATTGAGTTTCTAAAAATTTCCTCACATTGTTGCTGTTCAACAGAATACACTCTAGTAACCCCATTTGGAAGTTCTTCTAACTCCCAGAATTTTCGAACAATTGAATCTACGTAATTTTCGTCCTCTATAGATCCGTTTAAATGAAGAACGTTAACATTGCTTCTAGAACCCTTTGATTGATGGTACTTTCCAGTAACAATCCAACCAAGTGAAGTTTTCTGAAGAATCGGAAGATTGGGATTGGATTTAATTTGCCCAACGCAAATCAAATCAAAAAATACTTCAGCACCTAACAAAATGTCAATTTTTCGAGGTTCATAGAAGTAAGGATCAGCTAATTCAATATTTTTCGGAATGTTTAAACAAGTCGTACTAATTTTACGATCAGGTTGTAAATTCGTAATAGAACTCAATACCCAAAACTTCGATGTAAATTGGGTAGAGTTAACCCTCGACGTGACAGTTAAATTTACGCATGATTTAGAATGTGAATTTGTCTCGCTTATACCATTTAAATTCAATCTACCTCTTTCTCTTTTCAACCGCAGTAGCTGTGCAAGTTCCTCGGTTATCAAATTAGGTTGAGAACCAGAATCTAGAAGAGCTCTAGCCAAAATAATATCACCAGAATTATTTCTAACTTTCACAACAGCTGTCGCAAGAATAATGCGTTCATTCGAAGATGAATGATTAACCGATGCGTGCGAAGTTGAAGGTCTGTCAAATTTAGTACTAGCAGAATTACTATTGTTAGAACTTGCATTAGTATTATATCTATGTAGCAATGAATTGTGAGAACCATTGCAAATTCTGCACTTGGATGCTGTGCATCTTGCTACTGTATGTCCCTTTCTTAGACAATTAATACATGCTGGGATGGATTTTATAAAATCAAATCTCTGATCCACAGGTTCTGCAGTGAAAGAAGGGCAATTTATTATATTATGTTGATTAGATTTACAAAACAAACATTTATCAGAAGTTTGTTTGAATTTTGTACAATTTAGAGATGTTCTGTTAAATTTTTTCGTAGGAATTTCAGTTTTATTCTTAACAAACCTCGCTCTTGAATTTGAAGACTCATCAGCAGCAATATGCTGATATCGTTTATTCAAGGCGGTTTCGCAGTCTGACCATAGTGGCAACTTTTCGAAATCTTGTTGCTCTTCCCATTTTGATCTAGTCACTGGGTCTACTTTTGACATCACTAAATGTATTAAAATCGCATTTGTTATTTTCTTATCATCACCAATTGATAATAGTGAATCATATATTGCGGACACAGTATCGATCATGCTTCTCAAAGCAGTGGCCGAGGGTTTTGTGATCTCTGGTAGATCAAAAAGTTTTGATATGTTATCGAAAAATATCAGACACTCATTGTCATAAACCTTCTTTAAGCTTGCCAATGCTTTGGGATAATTTTCCTCTGAAATCTGAAAAGCTTTGACTGTACCCAAAGCTTCATCGGATAAGCACGATATTAAATGATTAAATTTTTCAATATCTGTCAACGTCGGATCATTGTGGACCAAGTTCTCAAATAAGCTCATAAAGTTTTTATAATCGGAATATTTTCCGCTAAATTTGGGGAGCTTCATATTTGGTAATCTTGACTGGTGAGATTGTGAAAAGAATGAAGTTTCAGGAACATGTGGTTCCCTATTCTTGGCCAGAAGACTTAAAAACATTGATTTAGTGGTCACACAAATATCTTCAAGCTCAGCTCTATCATTATTATCGGGATCTAAATTATCCACCTCTGACTGAAGCGTCATTGCTTGCTCGATATAATTTTTTAAAATATCCAATCTACATTCCAATTCAATTGGATTAAAAGAAATTGTTCTTTCAGCGATGGACTGACGAATTCGAGTTATATTCTGTACGACTTTCGCTTTAGTCATAAGTAATTTACTCAATTCCGGATCGGAATTAGTATCTTGGCGCTTTTTACCAGTCATTGTTATTAATTTCAGAGATTAATAAACAAAAACTAAGAAATATAAATTGAATTTCTAAACACTCAAATTAACTTTGAATCAATTTATCAAAATTAATTTCTATTAAATTCTCTCGTCAGCTAACGAAATATTCAACGAAATAAATTTTCTTTTATTAATGATCAATTCCGAATACCATTAATCCAATCTTAATCAATAAAAAATCAGCCTTTGGTGAAAATAATCAAATTATATTTTACCAAGAAAATCGTTTTATAAGGATAAATTCACTATTCGCAAGTGTGAACACACTAATTAATAAATATTCTATTATTATATGAAAGTAAATTATTCGAAGCTAGTGTGAACGCACAAAACAATTTATTTACCGAATTACTATGAATTTATCTTTTCGATGCTAGTGTAAACGCTTTACACTGTTAGCAGCTGTTTTAATGTAAATGGTATATGAACAATCGGAATGAAACAAATAATGTAAATGAAAATAAAGAAAATAAATATATATGCAAATGATATAATTATTAATTTTAGTGATAAAACATAATAATAATTAACACTCGCGAATAATTTCGTATATTTAAAGTGCAAATAATTAATACGTATGTAATCTATTATTTGCAAATAATGCCGACGGTAAACAAGAATATTTCTATTGCCTCTATGTATAACAAAGAGAACAAATATATGTACGCGTGTATGTATATATGTTCGTATTGAATTTTAACACTCGCGATCGTTTCACTTTAAGGGTGGTTTTTATAATTTCAAATAAATTAATTGAATATATTGTTTTACAAATTATAAAGTGTAAAATATTCTTGTGTTCGACTTGAAAAGCGAATTCAATTTTGATTAATTTACAAAATCTCTTAATTTTGAATAATTTACAAAATTAAGGCTATATAAAACACAAGAATTATTTTACACTGTTACCTCTTGTTCTGATTCGGAACTACTTCCCAAATTATGCTCAGCTCTGCACAGGATACAACGGCAACGGGGCATCTGGACAGGACTTTTCTAATCGCACTTCTTTATGGTCAGAGCGGGGTTTGATGATTTTGTTTTTGTTATTGTTGGTGATGAGGATGATGTTGGTGATGATTATGTTGTGTTTAAGTAGATTTTGTTACTTCGTTTGTTCTTGTATTGTTCACTTACACAACTTTTTGTTATTAAATGGTTTTAATATTTGAAACGTTTTTCACTTTGTGTTTATAAATATGTATGTATTTTATATTTATGTTTTTATTTTATTTTTTATGGTACGTATTTTTATTGTTGCATAAACTTTAAATAACTTATAAAATTTATCACGCACTATTAATTTTCAAGTCCCTGCTCGGGCGCCAAAATGTTTTTTCCTAATATTTTTTAGGAACAATTTAAATTAAATAATTTATAATTTAAAACAATACAGTAATTTGGGCACTTGGAAAATTAAACGCACTAAAAACACGACCGTTTATGTTCAATTATACTTTGCAAGTGATTTTTTATTATGTTTTTTCATCTTACAGCTAACTTATCTATGTACATAAATTCAGTTATTCTTATTATTATTAGTATCAATATTATCATTATTATTATAGTTATTATTATTATCATTATTATGGTTATTGTTAATTAGGATATTATTATTATTATATAAATAAGTTTATTAAATAAATAGGTGTTATGGCGCAACAACAGTTAATAGTTACATATTACTTATAAATAAAAAATAAATAAAATAATATTTCTATTTTGTACTCCATGTGATTGAAAAAAAGAATATAACCCGAATGAACATAATCAAGAAAAGTGCGATAGTCATATTTCTAAAATTATTGTGTCTGAAAATGTTAATATAATGAATTGTTCTTTCGAGTTCATTCATAAAAATTATTCATTCATTCATTCATAAACGAGATACTAGAGTAGTTGGACCTGTAGATCTATTGCATAGCCCCAAATTTAGCCGGGATTCCTATAATATTCTCCCCAGTCTCTGAGAATTCCCTATCTGATAAATGATAAACACATAAGTACCTCATCCCACTTTGCATGAATGCTGCACAATTTCCCAGTATTTGCTCTGATGAATCGATTGCCTCGTCACAGAATTTGCACATATCGCTTGAAGCGTTTCCCAACCTATTCAAATAGGCCAATTAAAAAATTCAAATTAAATTTTTGTGTTATTTTTTGACCATTTCAAAGAATATCGCGCTTTAAAATTACCTATTATAGAGAAGATTATAAGAAAACATATACAATATAATACAATAACACTAATCATGCTTCTTCCCTTCAAATTTGTAAACAAATAATCGACGCATAGATGCGACATATTGTTGTTTTTTTGCATGGTTTGCTACGTTTGCAACACTTACAAGGGCTTTTGCAATGACGAATGATTACCGCTAATGTATTTAAATATCCCACTATTTTTAGTACCCACTAAAAAAGGAGTTTTTTGCCTGATGTTGGTTTGACATTAAAATGACTTCGATATTTATTTATTATTTTTTTTTTTTTTTGCTTTAACGCAGTTGCTCTTTACATTTGCCTTATCTATAACTTACGTTGCGATTTTTCTTTATTTCTTTTCTTTTACAGTTTCCAACAATCAAAAAGTCATTTGAATTAAATGCACGTTTCATTCATTCAAAAGAACAAGAAAAAAATTACTTTTCCTTTTTTTCCATTTAAGACGATTTTCATTCCACTGAAGATTTACAATAATTTTCATTGGTACTGTTGGTATTCAAAAACTATATGAAACAACAAAAATAAGTACAAATGTACAGAATGTGCAAAAATGTGTTCAAAATAAGTGATGTAACAGAAGCCACACAAATTACCCTAAAAGTAGTGTAAAATTTATGGATTATTTAGAAGAATATCAAAATTATAAGGATTTTCAATAAAATAAAAAAAAAAAATTCCACAAAATTTTGATCCCTTATGCCTTACACAGATCAGCCAAGTCCATTATTATCTGCATTTTTTATGTGTAGGGTATTGGAAAAATTTGTTAATGAACAACAAGTACATGTGTAGTTTAAGGAAGATAGTGCGGACGTATTTATGCATGTGTATAGGTATAATTTACACATACAAACACACATTAGAATATATATGTATGTGGTAGCAAAAAACTGAAATGACAGTCAGTGAATGCCAAAGGGTGAAGTGGGGCAAAAAAAATACAACTTGGTAGCCATTAGTAACGCATACAATGACACAGCAATAAAAAATATGAAAATACATGCTCGTACATCATACACTTTTTTACTCTTTCACACAAACATTCACTAAAAATTATCCATTTGCATACACATGCATGTACATGTGGAAGTGAATGTGTTTGAGCTCTTAAAAAAAAACCCTATGAAGAAAAGTAATTTCTTATGCACGTCATTACCTCACATAAGTAGTTTTTAACATGACGTTAAATTTTCTTTTATTTCTTTATTTAGTTTTTTTCCTTTTTTCTTTTTTATCATATATTTTTTGCTGCTACTGTTGTTGTTTCATATTATTTAACCTCTTATTCTGCTTTTTATTATAGCTGTGTGTGTGTTTGTATATGTGTGTGTTTTAAGTCATATTCCCTTTAGATTTCTGTGCATTTATGCATTTACAGCTCGTTTAATATAAATTTTTAACACTTTTTTTTACAAAAAATAAAAGAAAAAATTTTCAAGATGAGCAAAACATTTAGCGAAGTGCAATAGAAGAACAAAAAATAAAAATAAAAAAACAAGTGTTCAACACAAATTTACAGTAATATTTATGCACATTAGAAATAACAATTGTTTAGCATTAAATAAACCATGTCGTAAAATATTATAAAACTGTTTATAAGGGTAGTACCATCATACAGGGGAAATAATATCACTGAAAAAATTTTGAAATTTAGATATGAAAGAATACAATTTTAATATAAATTTAAGATACGAGTTAGAACTATTGAAACATACCAATACATCTTCAAATGAACTACTACTCCTCAATTTAAGATGTTCTCCTTTAACATCTTTAGACCTAAAAGGGTGCTGGTGTTTATTAAAAAAAATTTTATGAAACTAACCGAGACTTATCCATCCCAGTTGAAAAATTCTAGTTGAGTTTAAATTAGTAACAGACTCTTGACACAGAAAAACGAACATTCACGCCTAAATATATTCTTACAAGATAGCGGATGGTCACAATTATTGATGGGATTACTAAAGACAAACTGTATTCTTCGTAAATCGCATAGATCTATAAGATCTATTCTATTGAAGACACTTCAAAGGTTTACCTATCAACCGGTCTTTAGCAGTAAATATAATTGTGACCTTATGCAACATTTGTAAAATATAACCCAAACACACCTTATAGAACATATCCTACAACTGAGCCAATGTGTAACAGCCCTTGGAAAACATAATCCAGTTGATGCTGTCTTTATAGATTTTTGTAAAGCATTTGATAAGGATAAAGAAAATCGGCTTTCATAGTGGATTCCGTAGTTGGTTGCGTTCATATTTGATGAATAGAAGGTATACAGTTATGATTGAGAATTTTGTTTCCTCACCACCTCGCGAGTGCCTCAAGGTAGTATCTAATGCCACCTGTTGTTTCTTATTTTATAAATGATATTGATCATTTTATAACGGGAGAGAGACGTACTGAGTCTGATGTTTATATTTTACAAAATTTTATCCATGGTATATTTACTTGGTGTCGTTGGAACAATTTATCCTTAAATATAAGTAAATGCTTTGAGATGACATTTTGCAAACCTCATATTAGTAATCGTAGATGCATATATTCAATATAAACTACACAATGAGAATTTGGAGGCAGTTGACCGTATACTAGATCTTGGCATTATTTTTAATAGCGAATTAAATTTTCATGTTCATTTGGACTATATAATTCCTACAGCTTATTCTGAGTCTTCATTTATAAGAAGAAACTGCAAAGGCTTTTTTAATGCTTCTACGCTGAGATTATTAAATATTAGTTTCGTTCGTTCTAAGTTAGAATATTGTTCATTTGTATGGAACCCTTATTATTCTGTACATTCTAATCAGAAAAAATATGTGTAAAGTATGCTCTTCGTGGTGAGCGTGAACTTTTAGTACATTCCTCATATTATGCTCGCTGCTTGCTTTTGGGATTGAAACCACTTTATATTAGAAGAACTACCCATTCTGCGATGATAATTTTTAATCTAATTAATGGAATTACTGACTGTGTTTATCTGCTTAATTTTGTCTTTTTTTGTATTCCTTTTAGATCGTTAAGATCTTATAACTTGTTTTAGGTATCTACCTACAATACTAACTATGCTATGAATGAGCCCCTTGTTTGATCATTGATAACGTTATGTATAAATAGTATGCATTATCCATTGAAAGTAGTGAAGCCAGACTGTATTACTTTCATTGTAACATATACTGATGGCTTTAACTTGTACGTTGTGGTTAGTTCTTAGATTCATAGAACCAACTGACACTACTCAATCCTCTTTCTAAAATTCTAAATGAGTTTGAATCAGTCTAAATTAATCTATATGGATAGTCGCCGTGGTCTAGTGGTTAGTGTGTTGGCTTACTAACACGATAGCTCTGTGTTCAAATCTCAGCTCTGACATCTTGAATATGAAAAAATTATTTTTTTCGGCGATTACCATTCACCAGTCTTCTGGTAAAAGCTCTGGGAGTAATTGATTGCCATGAAAAAGCTTCTCAAATCTCTTGTTCGGAGTCGACTTTAAACTGTAGGTCCCGGTACACATGGATTAAAATTAACAAACACAATATGAGTGCTTCGAGAAGCTAGGCCGTAACCATGACACAGGGTTGTAATGGATAATTATGTATGTATGTATGTATGTATGTATGTATGTCATATATTGTATGATAAGACTCCAAAATTCTAAAATACAACACATTTTTACAAAAGAACCAATATTAATAGGGTAACCAAAACAAAAAGCTCTTAAAAATATGAAAAATATTTTAAAATAAAAGAAAAGCCGCTTAGATTTATTGTTTCTCTTTTTTATTTTATTTTATTTGAAAGCGTTGCTATGGAAAACTTAAAATTGCTGCAATAGATTTTATAATGAAATTGTCTGTCTTCGTGAGATGAGTACATTCTTATCGTTTTTCATCTCTACATATTTGAAATTCTGTAGCTCCTTTGTATGATATTTTTTAGGATAGGAAGTACTATTCGATTAGCAGAAAAATCCTTAAGTTTTTTATAAAACTCATTTAAATTTTGTAAATACTGTGTCTTCTATGTCCTCGAGAACATCGGCAATTGTTCATACGGTGTCCAACTATATTTACCTGGGAAATTAATGAAAGATTCTTGGTTTCCAATTTTGCGACATCTTTATGGAACATATTTTAAATTTATCAGATGAAAGTTTCGTGTAGGCCTAATAGAAACGCATATGTTAATTTTACTGAGAAGGAACTATGAATTCACTATACCATGAATTAATCCATGTAAAAAAAAAGCACTGAGCATAATTCGATGGCTTTCCAAGGTAGGTAACCTAATAATAGCAAGCCTATTAGTACAAGATGGCAACACGAAAGAATTAACGTTAAGATATTTAACGATATTTGGTTACGCCGTTCATTGACATTCTGTAAAGACTCGCACCTATTTGTATACCCAGCTGATGAATAAGTACAGTTTGGATTTGATTATGTCTGCTTGATGAAAAAGTAAAATTTGAAGACTTTCAACCTTTATTTGCAATAAATGGGACTAAATTTGAGTACCATTCACTTACAAGTATACAAACTCTACGAACACCATGTGATAGATTGGTTATGGGAGGTATAACGCAAAAAGAGTTAAAAAATAAGCTTAAAATGGAAAAATAACTAAATCGATATTTCCAAAAATAAGCGTTTTAAAATATAAAAAATTTCACTTGATTTTTAATGATCGAAATTTGTTTTTAATTTTTGAATATGACATATAATTATAAAATCGAATTTTTAATTTAATTTGACACCGTAGATTTTTTTGTGTCATACCTTTCGTGCTAAAATAGTGTGACATTAAAGGTGTCTTCAGAAAGATAAAAAAGGATATCCAATTTATTCTTAATTCTCTGCAACAAAAACTACTTATTATCTTCTTTTTTTACTTTAATTATGATATTTATTTAAAATATGCCCTATCGACCATAAAAACTTTTTTAAATATCATTTGAAATACTGAATATTTAAAAATTTTAAATTTTTTTTCTCTCAATTTAAAGACAAACAAATTTTTCAAATATTTTCTTTTATTCTCTATATTGTTTTAATTTGATGTTTTATTTTTAAGAAAATATTTTGATTACATTGAATAGAGAATTCAGTAATTGTTTACCCAGTAAACGATTTTAAGGACATAATAAATTTAAATAAAATGGAGTACGAAAAATGTTGTGCAATTTTTTTTTTTTGCCAATTAGTTTTGTGTAAAGACATGTTATATCTCGTACATACATATATAGTAGAAATTATATACAACAATTTGATTTTATACTTGTATAGACATTTCTTAAGAGATCATTTTAAACCAGACAAACGCAAGAAATAATATATTAATTTTTAATTAATTACTATAAATTAGCATCCAACAATAAACAAAATAAATGCTGCAATAAATAGTGGCACGGCTTTTATCATAAAATTTTCGACAAATGTAAACATTGCTTTAGATTTTAATGCCCGTATTCATAAAAAATGAAATTGGTTTATAGAGTGCTTATTTGACATATTTCTATGGAGTAATTGGCAAATAAGCAATTAATAAAACTGTTTTATTTTTTATGAATACAGGCATAAATCTTTTAAATATTTTAACACTCAGCTATGTCACACAGTTAATTTAATTGCGGAATCGGAATAGCAGTAATATTTTAATTGTTCAAAATACAAAAAATCTTAAAAATTTTGTAAAATGAATTCATGAGACACAAAAAATTATAATTCAGTCAATAAAAAGAGAAACGATTTCATTCCGAAAACTATATTTATTTTATTGTTTTGTTTATTATTGTTTTGTTACAAATGCTTCAATAATATCAAAGTTAAAATCTATTAAGAAAATGATATCCGTGAAGGAATAGTAATCTAGCTGTGTTTCTGTTATTTGTTATGTGTTCAGTAATAGAGGAAAATATCTGATTACAAAAATACTGAGGAAATACCTGTTTTTCAGAATGGATAAAATCTTAAAGTGAAATGACTATGAAATAAGAACTAAATACTAAGTGTACTACTAAAAATATTTACTGGTTTTTATTATTTTCATCTTATAAAATAACAAATTTATTTTAAAGAATTTATCAAGAACAATAACAAATAAATTCTTTATTGACCACAAATAAATAATTTAAATAAAAAAAACAGATATTTCTTTTATTTTAGACCAACTGCTGTTTTCTCTATTTTTTTTTTATAAATATTTTTGATATCTTCTCACTGTTTGTGTCTAATAAATAAACCAATAGGTAACACTTGATATAATTGAATATTTTACAAAATTAAATAAACAAATGCAAGAACAACAATTCTTGCTATATGAACAATAACAATTATAATTGCAGAAATACAACAACTGTAATAACAATAATGGAGAACAAAATATACAAAAATTTTATTTTTTTTATTTTAGAATAACAGACAGACGAACGTATAGACAGAAAATTGTTTTTAATGCAATTAAAAGTAGAAATGCCAATTGTATGCAAAGGGTCACCAATACAGAAAAAAACTATAAAAAATAAATAAAACAAAACAGGATATACATATACACAGGTACATATGTATGTACATAGTATGTGTATATAAATTGATATCCTTACAACCACAATGACAAAGAAAAACTAAAAATTTTTTGTTTTTTCGATTATTGATGTTGGTGTAGTGTCTTTTAAAAAATTAAAAAAAAACAAAGAGGTAAAGAAACTATACACAGAAGTAAATAACTGAGTTCGACATATAACAATAATCTACAATGTTGCACCTATTGTTATATGTAGATATGTATGTATGTATATGTGTGCCTATGCGTATGTAATACATATGTTCTTACAGAGTATGAAAACTAGAAAAGGACCTAAAGCTGAAAGATTATAATTTAAAAAATATTTTAAAGCACATTCTTTAGAAAACACTTAATCTTAGGTGGGCCATTAAAAGTTATGGTCATCTTTATATATAACAAATACTTTTTTAGGCCGTTTGAACTTTAAGTTGTAAAAAAAATTCTTAAAATTTTAATTAACATCTAAAAAAAATTTCTGTTAGAAAGACAAAAGCATGTCATTTACCATGTAAAAATGCATTTCGTGGCTGTACTTAACAAAACGTTTTCTAAGGTTGGGGTCATGGGCTTTTACTCAGCAGAAGAGAAGACAAACTCCTTAACTAGGGAGGTCACTTGACAGATATATTTCTCAAAATCAACTTATATCTAAATTATTATATATTATAATTACATAATTAATCATCATCCTAAGTCCAAAATATTTATAAAAACGATATGACGATATGGGAAATCAGTTTGTCTCTATATATTGTTCGTGCTTTGCCTGCTCATTAAGGCAGTTTTTTTCCAAACAAGTTTAAACTAAATCTCGTTTCCATGTTAAAAATTTTATGAAGTAAATGAGAATTACATTTCAAACAATAGTTCAGACCATAAATAACAAACGAAATAGCTATAGAGACAAGCTTATTCCTCAATTAAAGTTAAGAATGAATAATTTTATATAAATAATAATTGTTAATGCATTACGAATGAATGTTTGGTAATACTTAAAGCAAATATTAATCTCAATTAATGAATGCTTGCGGTCGTTACCCTGATGCAACCGCATCTCTACAGTTTAAATGTCATCCTTATTGTGTATTAATTATATTGCGGTAACTATCTCCATTGACCATAAAACAAGCTCCGACTTCATTAGAAATGTTAAAAAAACAAGATCCAGTATTTGGGTTAAATTCTGGTCTTGGTGTGTTCTGCAGTTTCATATAGTAAAATTTTATGGCCAACATTTTTGTGGTACATTTCATCCCCGCCGCTCTCCTTTTTCGGGAAACTTTTTACGATTTGTTAGAATAAAGACGCAAAACACAGTTATGCTGGGGAGGTGGAGGGTTAATATGTTCTACAAAAATATTTATCATTATATTTTCTACAAAGTTGCTGAACTTCTTATACACCTCAGATCTAAGGGAAGCATAGTTTTATACACCGATATGCTGCAAGAGTTGGCCAGAGATTGAAAATTTTAACCGCCTGTAAAATAAAGAAAGATGTGTATATTTTTATAGTCTGCTCTACCAGGATCAATCGTCAGAACCCCGAAATTTTGCAAAAAGTTTAAAATTGCTGTACAGTTTTATGAACTTAAATTTTCAACATAGAGTAAAAACGAACTATTTAAATTTGTATTTTACTTAGGTCCTTATTTCTATTCACAATAATACCTCTCTGGTAAGAAAAATACTATAAAACTAAATAATAAATAAATAAAATATCAAATTTATATTTGCAATCAATAGAAAATAGTACAGAGCGCATAACAAACAAAAATTATTGTAAAAAATAAAAAAAAATGAATAAAAAATCATCACATTTGCAATTTCTATCCTTCCTTTTCTATCCTTCCTTCCATTTCGATAGACAGATATTGTTTCAGTTAGTAATTCTATATGCTTAGCATAGGGTATTCTGTACTTGTATTACCCCAAGTGTGTATTTATTTCAAATAAAAGTTTATTTTTTTTTCTACTTTTTATTTAAATTTATAATTTTTTTCAAACACTGATAGACACAATATTGTAATAAAAAATTTATTAAAAAAAAAAAAATAATGAAATGCATATATTTATTCATAGAACTAAAAAAACTTTAGCATATAAAAAAATTATATTTTATTTTTTGGAAAATGTTTTTCAAAGTCCTTAAAAAAGCGGATAGTTTTGGTATAATTTTTATTGAGAGTAGTCTCAAATACCGGACGATTCTTAAAGAGTTGTTTTTTTTTATAAATAAATAAAAAATTTTTATTGGTATTGAGCTATCGCAAAAATTTTCTCGTAATTAATTGCTTTTTTTATAGCTTTTTAAAATTTTTAGGAATTTTTGTAATATTTTTATTATTGCTTAAACAAAACTTCAATTAATGTGCTGAAGGCCCGAAGTTCGAGTCCCAGGAAAGGTGTGATCAATATTTTTATAATTTAATTTTTTGTTTCATCAGAAACGCTTTAATTAGATCAAAGTTAACTGCAATAAATATTTTTGGTAATTAAAGAAGAAATGATGTCCGTAAAGGAATAGTACACTAGCCAAACTGAACAATTGTTTTCGACTCCATCATCAGATGAGACTACCGTAGCTGGAGTCGCAAACAATTGTTCAGTTTGGGTAGTGTACTATTCCTTCACGGACATCATTTTTTCTTTAATTACCAAAAATATTCATTGCAGTTAACTTTGATCTAATTAAAGCGTTTCTGACGAAACAAAATAAACTTCAATTAGTTTTAATTTCTATATAATGAAAAAATAATTTTTTTTTAATTTTTTAATTTTTCTTTGTTGGAGAATAACTAGTAAACCTTAATACATAATAGAAATACTCTTTATATTTTTTACTTAAAAGATTTTTTTACTTAATAATCTTAATGAAACACTGTGCTTGCTATTAACTTTAATTTTTTTAACTTTAATTGCTCTTTTATGTCTTTTTAGAGAAACAAAGAGAAAAAAGTACAAACATATGTAAATTGCACTCCGAACATCAATTGTAATTTCATCTACCTAAATATGGACGTCCTCTAAGCCGACGTCCAGTGAGCTTCGCATCGAAAACATGGCAGAGCCGCTGGATGTTAATGCGCTGGACAACATATAACAATAAATATTATATATGAAAACTCATAAAAATTCTTTAATATGACCATTTTTCTTGAAATAAATAAATTATGGGGACGAATTACGGCATTCGATATCAAACGAAATTTCTATGAAAATTGTTTTACAATTGTATGAAATTTCTATCGATATCGAATGCCGTAATTTGCTCCATGATTTAATATCCATTGCCCCCTTTTCGAGTTACATTAGAGAAGAATTGTAATATAGAAATTAAAATAATTGGTTTTTCCTTAATATTAGATTATTTCAAGACTTTCGCAATTTGCCAAAACATTTTCAAAGCATTTAAAACTTTTCCCTCATTTTCCGCTGAACACATACCTACATAACTTAATAAAACTATCTTGTCTTAAAAACCTCACATACATACATAAAAAAACGATTATATTTTGCCGAAAAATTTATTTAAAATTAACAAAAATTGCTATCAAAACTTAAAAGAGGAAAACGACAATGAACAACAAAATTTTCATTTCCAAAATCTTGTTGAATATGAATTTATGATCTGCTTAAAGTAAATATTTTCTCATAAGCATAATTTAGAGTTGAAAATAAAAAAAAAAATTCAAATCCTAAAACTTAGATACTCAACCTGATTCGTAAAAAAAAGAACTGTTTTGCAACGCACTTACTACACATTTGCCATTTACATACAACTGCCCAAGCAGCTACAACCGAAAAGAAAAGTGTTTTACACAAAATAAAACGAAAAACGAGAAAAAAAAATCAAAATTGTGCAAAATTTCATTTAACATGTTCTTTACGTGCGTTTGTGTATTGCTTTGGTAAGCGAATTGAAAAAGTTTTTCAAAAATTCCATTTCTTTTTAACAGCGAATTAAGTTTTCTGTGGCGAAACTTTACTTATTAAGAAAAGGAATTTTCTTCAGGATGCTCTTTGCGAGTTTTGAATATTTGAAAATAAAAGTGTGAAAAAGAAAATAAAAATCAACAAATTGTAACGAACGATGCTACGGCGATGAAGATGATGATTGCGAAAACTTTATTTTTATGTAGACCAACAATTTCTCTTATTAGAAATTACCAAATCTTTAAATGAAGCTTTACATATACGTACATACTAGTGTAATAAGATTTGAAAGCATACACGTAGTACGAGTATATGTAGGGGTCAATTCACTTTGATTTAAAAAACAATTTAAAATTGATTTCAAATAAAATAGTTTGTTTTTAGAAGCAAGGAATCTGGATCTCGATTGTGGTTCTTTTATAGTGATTTAAGGGCATTGAGCATGGACTATTACAACAGTAATAAGATGTTTTTACAATTTAAGGGACTACTGTTACTAAATGTTTACTGAGATTTAAACGAATATCGTTTTTTAAACTTTGTACCGACTTGAGACATACAGTGATTGCTTTAGTAATTCTTATATTTAATGTTACAGTTTCAAACAACATATGTATATGGCTACAGTAATTGTTTTCTATGGTGTTCTGTTACTAGATTTTAATTTCATTTTAGTAAACATTTTTTTAACAATGTATTTATCTTGTTCTCAATCAGAGTAGGCAAACAAACAAAACATTTCGCAAACGTTACCTCAAAGTCATAAACTTTTCAAATTTTCTTTAATCGTATTATACATGACCAAAACCAAAATAAATACTTTCTAAATGAGAAAGAGCGCAGACGAAACAATTCGCTTTTCGTCCTTGTGCTTGCTTTTTTAATCCCTTACATTCGTACAATTTGCTCTTTTTTCTTCTTCCTTTCTTTTTCTTTTCCTGCGTTCTACCAACGCAGTTAATGTATTTGTTGTGCTAAAAATAAAAACAATATACAAAACTAAATGGGACAATCGCTCTCACTGTTTTTGTTTTGCTTTTGTTTTACTCATTGTAAAGAAAAAAACAAAATGAGATCAAACGTTTCGTTTTGTTTATTTTCCTACTCTGTTTTCAATTTTATATCTCCAAGCATTTGCAGACTATTCAAGTCTACTATAGCTTTCATGGGTCACATTCGACGTATTCTTTATACTGTTTGCTAGTTTTCTTATTTGTGAATGCTTCTCTAGTTAATTTTATTTCGTTCTTAGAGTTCATCCATTATTACATGGGTAGTTGTTCAGTAAGTTATACCACCACCAAATGAATCTTCGGCTTTTGCATAGATGTAGGAAGTCGTATAATTTCGATTTCAATATATTTTGCCTGTTGACATATGTCGACCGATTTGAAGAGTTCAGAATTTTATATGAAAAACACAAAAAAAAAAACACAAAAACACAATTTGTGGCCATTTCAGTGATTTCTTCTAGAGAGAGTTAAATAATTGATTATCAGGTATGTTCTGAAAATCACTTTTTGTAGGAGTGATTTCAAATCACGAGAAAGGTGTTCTGAGCACAAAATTTTTTGAAATTTTGTGATTTGAAATCGTCAGGTAAATTCTTGTCGATATTAAATCACTTGCCTTTTTAAACACTATTTTACTTACAATTGGGCGAAAAAAGTAAAACTAACATATAACATAATTTGTTCTTTATTTATTTTTACAAAAAAAAATTATAATTTCATGCAGAAAAATTCTAAAATTTGCAAATTTTAAAACACATTACAATTTTCATAAAATTTTTTGATTTGTTTACATTTTTCACAATTTGCTTTTATTTTTCAAAACGATTTTTGGAGTTGCCAGATTTACAACATGTTATTTTATTTTACGTATAATTTGACCAAATTTGTCAATTAAATTAATTATTAAAAACTAAAATTTATAAAATTTGTTCATAAAAATTAATATAATGTAAAATAGTTTACATAGATTGGTTAATTTTTGAAATATAAATGTGCGATTTTAATGCAAATGCCAGCAATGAATCTGGCAGCTCTATAAACGACACAAAAGAGCTTAAAGTTTGTGGTTTAGAACAATGAAAAACACTTCTAAAAACAAAAAAGCTCGTGATTTTCAGAACACCTAAGAATTTCTTGCGTGATTTTAAACTTACATGTGATTTGAAATCACGTGATTTTCAGAACATGCCTGTATTGTTAGAAATGTGTAATTGAAAACATATTTATTTCAGCTTTTGTACAATTCCTACAGTGACGGTTGTCATTTTCGCCTTTAGCCCTATTTGAACTGACATTAAAATGTAACAAATTTTACTAGAACGAGCTTTAAAGGCTTAAATATAAAAACCAAAAGAAAACTTTCGAAAACAACCAATACCAATCAAATGTATACATTAAGAAATCTTTTTTGCAAAATAAAATTTTAAAAAAGTGTTTATTGCAGACATTTTTGTTACTTTTATGATAAATTTGCTTTATAAAACGATTGTTTTAATACCACACATACAGAAAATGTTCCCATATATGCTGTACGAGTGGTTGTTTTTGGCATACTTGTTAGGTGCACTTAAGTAAAAGGCTCTGCAAATTATTTCTTGACCTTTTTGAGCAGTAATAAGTCCTGCTTGCTTTTGAGGCTCATTCATGCAACTAGCTTATATTTCGATTTTTTTAAAAAAATTTTTCAAAACATATGTCATGAAATTTGGCTGTGATTATAATTGGAACTTTCTTGATCACACTTTATCGTGTTAGTAAGAATAGGGTTAATTTATAAATCATTTCAAAAACACAAACTAATAGAATTTAGTTCTGATCTTATAAAGGAGTTCTATGAAGAAACAAAAGAACAGTTTCAACTATTTTTACGCGTTCTTCGGTTGCTAGTCAATACGTATTCGGAAATGACAAACTTCTTACTATTTAACGGCTGACAGCCTTGGTATACCGAAAGTTTTGAAACGCCTAAATACGTACATACAGACACAATTGGCCATTAACACCCTGTTTTAGAGTTACCATCGACCTACTTTCTCGCAGCACCTATGTTGTGTGTGTCAGCTGGATGCCTATATGGATAAATCAAATAATTATCTCTCTCTTGTTAAACTTGAAACAATTAATATGGAAAGAAAAAGTGCATTACGCTGAAATATGCTTATTTAAAACTGTTTTTTCTAGCTGTATGCACAGACTTTTTTTTTAATTTTATTATAATATCTGAATAGTTCACGCCGGCGATAGGTTTCTTTTTTATACGATTAATATGTACATAAATGAACGAAAGGAATAGTGGGATATTTTTCCAAACAATATTTTTAAAAGTTTCTTGAAATGGTTCAAGAATTTTCAGAACTGCCCTTATATGAGCAACACTTACTTATGGCAAACATGTCCACTATCCATCTCTCCCATCATTTTACCGTAAAATTAAAAACTTACCAAGACCTTGTGCGAATAAAAAATATTTAAACTGAGTAAAATGGGTTAGCAAAAATCGGGTTACTTGAGGTTTTTAATTTTTACTCGTTTTTTTTTTAGTATGAAACTAACCAGTATTGTACCATTTTACAATTCTAAATGGCACTTGCCAAGGCACTTTAGTACATTTTTTTTTAAAGGAGGGCCTTTCAAAGGTCACAAAATTTTAACATTTTAAATTCATAGCTTAACAAGTAGTTTTAATTCTAGAAAGCTTGGGGCAATTGCGTCATTATTTTTGACTGTATTTCGAGAGATGTTATATAGGGTTACGGTACCAAAGTTTAAAAGAACAAAAATAATAAAAATTAACAACAATAAGGGAAAATTTGTTACAGTTTGACCAAAATTTTAGGTTTTTCAAATGCCCATAACTTTCAAACTGAATCCTGTCACCCCGTTTCGGCTTGACGTTGAGTTCTGGGACACCCTGTATCTTTTAAAGTTGAGGTGATTTTTTGAATATAACAGAGGCCATGAACACCAGTACGCAATATGTTATGATCAGACTAAAACTGTCTACACGGTGACCAAAATACTAAATGGGCGTGGCAAAAAAATTAGTTTTGAAATTAAATTTATCATTATTTCCAGGGAGTGACAATTTTATTTTTTTTAATGCCTACTTATCTAATTTCGCCCATTTTTTATATGATGATTTAAAATACCCATGAAGCTATTTGCAATAAATTGAAAAATGTCTACTGTAACCCTTTCCAAGATATACAAAAATGAATATTTACTGTATATGAGAGGTACTGTACCAGCAAATACGGTTCATTTAACCCACTTGTTGACTTTAAAGCTATTTGTAGCAAACTAAGAGACTCTCACCCTGATGATTCTGAAGATGGTGATAGTGTTAAATTTCAAGGAAATCGATTCAGCCATTTAGCTGTCTATATATAGACTTCAAACAAATAGACAATTAATTTTTATATATTTATTTGAAATGCTGTATATGAGTGTACTAAATATGGAGTTAATTTGATAGACATGTCTCTTTTAGGGGGGTTTTTTTTCTTTTGATTTTTGTTAAATATGTTCAGTTTTCTCTGTAAAATAACCCTTTTTGTGTTTGCAAGAGTTCAATGCAAAATTCCAGCATTTGTCTTGATACTTCATAGTTGCTGTTACAACATGTTTTTAGTATCTGTTGTTCACTGTATATTGTAGCACGGAAGTACATGGGTTGTTTGCTTCAACAACTTGTTTCTTGTTTAATGGAATGTTGCTACTTTAGGCCCAAAACACATAGAAAAGTAACGCCCAAACAAAAAAACAAACAAAAAAAAATAAATTCAACATCTAACACAGATATATACGTTGAAACACACAAACACAGACAGACAATAAATTCAATACACATCATGGCCTCTCGAAGTTTGAATTATGTTTCCTTTCCTTGGGTAGTAGTGCTCTCTACTTGCCACTTCCGGTAAATGTTTAGTTTCGTTAGTTTCGCTGTTTGCCTTCTATTAACCCGCACCGAACAATGAAATTTTAGCACTGGTAATGAAGGCTGCTAACAGGCAAAGCTTTCGCTTATTATTTTTTGGTTTTATTTTTACTTTTATTTTTTAAGGCTCTCAGCTACAACAAAACCTTTTAATGGAAAAGAGTTGTGCATCGTATTTTATACAGAGCGAGAAAGAGAGAGAGAGAGCGGGAGTGAGAGCTACGCATTTGTAATTGTAACTTTCTGTGGGCAAAACAACATAAATTTTTGTTTAATTTTATAAAACACACTTGAGCACGTTCTGTTTTGTTTGGCAAAAGTGGCATACAAAATATGGGCTTTATTTTCATTTGTTTTATTCTCTACAGTTTTATTTTTGTTTGTTTTGTTAAAAATGTTGAAAGTAAAAAACAAAACATGCAACATTACACACAGATTTTACACAAGTTTTAAATAATTTTTTCGTTAATTTTTCTTTTTTTTTCCTTAACAGATAACGATTCTCATTGGAATCAATGGAATAATTGACAAAAAGTCAGCTAGAGTTGTGCATTTTTTACATCCAATTGGGCAGAGAACTCTTTAGTAAAGCAGGTAAGACTTACTGATGACTTAAAACTTAAAATAAAATACTTCCTCAAAGGAGAGCATAAAATATTTGATACTCTTTTTTTACTTGTAAAATTAATTGCTCGTACCTGCACACAGATTTGCTGATTGTAATTTATTGATACCAGAAAAAGCGAGGAAAAATTATCTGAAGTAAAGAATATAAAAATTAAAAGTACAGGGTGTCGGCTGGGAAGGTATACTAGTTTGATTGTTTATAATTTTTGAATAAATGAAAGGGAATGGATCTTATATTGATAAATGTTTTATTTAATGTCGGCAATTATGTATGGTATACAATATCAGATAAATGTCCGCCTCTGTTAGTCTCACTAATGCGAGCCCTTTTAAGCAATTTTTTCAATACATTTTCATACATTTCACGCAGTATTTCATTAATGTTGTCACGAATATTTTGTTTGTGCTGCTCCAGCGTTTGCATTAACCTTGTTTTTTAGATAACCCCACAAAGAGAAGTGGAAGCCAATCATCATCACCATTCCTCGAAATAACTTGTTCTGGAAAGAGGTCTCGCAGTCATTCCTTAGTAATCCTAGCTGTATGCGATGTAGCACCGTTTTGTTGAAACCACATTGTCTCAAGAATTAAAAGAACGCTGTAACTGACAAAAAATCGAAAATACGTTTCTTACATCATTTTTATCTGAAAAAAAAAATACGCGTCGATTGGTCCCGGTCCCAGATTTCTACGATGAAAATTAATTCACTTACGCTGTCTTCGTTTTGAAAAATACCAGTGTATTTGTTCTACTTTCATATAGGTTTTTTGGCTCTGGTGAACATTTAAGGTTTTGTCAGTTACAGCGTTCTTTAATTCCATCGACGACATGTTACTCAAGCCCAAAGCATGCAATTGTGGCGTTAAAAAGTTTTCAATCGTACCACGATATCGCTCGCCATTGATAGTTCCCATTACACCGTTTTCAGTTTTAAAGAAGTGAGTTCCAATGATTCCTCCTGACCAAATTGCACACCAAAGTATAACTTTTAATGGATGCAGAGGTGCCCAGAACCGACTATTCTGTTTTTTAATATATCCCTTCAAATGAAAATGTGCCTCTTCACTCATTATCATTTTTTTATGAAAAAATAATTGATTTTGATAAAATGTTTAAACGATTAAAACACTTTGGTTTACCGAATATTTCTCCACAATAAATTTGCCACTTCTCTATTTCAAGACTGTCAAGACTAATGTTTCCCAAAATGGCGGCAAAACGAAGTACACCTGCCCGGCGAACAACCTGTAATTGTTAGTGAGTATGTTCTCATATTTTGGTTAAAGTTATTAAAATTTTAATTGACTATTTGATAGAAAACTCTAAATAACTTTGCTTTTCAAAATTATTAATAATATTGGTAAGGGTAAAACTAGTAAATGATTTAATTAGAAGTGCAAACGTTGCACAAATCTGTTAACTAAGAATGCTGGTTTATTATTTTGATAGCTTACACAAAAGTTAGAACTTAGTATAAGCATGTTCTTTGTTTTTTGTAAAACCATGTACACTAAATAGATATAATCCCACAGCTATCATATTAACATTCTCAAATATTTATTTCAAACATCGTTTGATAATGCAATGTGTCAAGTAAACTAATGCATGGCGTGCATGTTCGATAGTCCGAGATTAGTTGATTCGATTTCCAGATCTGTAGCGTAGCCTATTTACCATTTGGCACAAAAAATAACCCCTCGACCATGTAGCATAATTTTTTAGCTTTTATCTAGCATTTTCTAGCATATATTTTTTTTAAGTCTAAAAATATACAAGAAAAGCTTACCATAAAAGTTTTTATTAATAAATTTCTTTTATTTTAAATTCAATAAAAACCTTTAATTTTTTTTAAATTTAAAGCAGAAGGTGAATAATAGAAGTCTGACCTTTAGAGCTGAAAATAATGAAAAATTCAAATTTCAATAACAAATCAAAAAAATGTAAATTCTGCTTTAACGTTGTTAACAAAACATCAATAATTTTTGCTCAATAAACTGCTGTAGATTTCAATGCAAAAAAATTCGTGCAACCGACAAAAAACAAAAAAAAAAACAAAAAAAGGAAAAAATAGAAAACGACCATAAAAATAAACACCTTGAAAACGGTTGTATTTCATAATGGTACGAGTACATAAAGGTGCATGAAAATAGAATGTCATCTGTGAATTATTATTATTTTTTTAAGGAAAAGAAAACAACAATAAACGTTCATGCAAACGCTGCAAAATTCTTACATTCAATAGTAATTGTCAAAGTGAAAATGACAGTATAAGTATTAGCGAAGCAGGTGTTTAAGGTGGACAGGTAATAAGGAGATAACGTTTATTCTTGAATATTTTTACAATATTTTGAAAGTGTAACTTATATTTACTCGAATTTAATACAATGTAATTACAATCCAATTAACGTTGTGAGAGAAGATAAGGTATTGGGACTTCATTTCTTGTGACCGACCTGCTGCATTTTAACAAAAATAAAAAGCAACAAAAGATATAAAATAAAAAATTAAAGAAATCAAAATAAATTAGAACCTCCTATCAAATTTTTACTTTGGATTAGATGTACCATTCCTACATAGTCAATTCTGGTCTTTTATAAACTTGATTATTAAGTATAACCAGAAAGCCACGAGTTCAAACCTCTGCTTTGACATCTTGAAAGTAGGAAATATAAAAAAAAATGTATTCCTAACTCTAAACAGTCTTTTGGAAGAAGCTCTGAAAGTTACTGATTGTCATGAGAAAGCTTCTCAAGTCTGTCGTTTGGAGTCGACGTTAAACTGTAGGTCCCGGTACTTATAGATAAAAATTTGCACATAATATGAGTGCTGCTACAAGTTAGGTCGTAAGCCTGAGACAGGGTGGTTATGGCCAATTATGTGTGTATGTATAAAGCTATTTAGTAACTTTTGTTTTTACCGTTCTCAAGATATTCAAAGTCAATATTAATATTTTCAAAGGTATAAGATGGAAAAAGAAACTGTATTTAAGGAAGTAAGCAGTCAGTCACTAGAATGCTCACTGATATTTTCTCGATGAATAGCAGCTATTTGATGCTTGTATAACGCAATGATTGCCCAAACAAATCTGCATCTACTTGTTTCTCAGTTCAGTGTTCGCTACTCTACATTCGTTCGAAAAGCACACGTATAGCGTTGTTGTTTTTTCAGTTCACAGAAGTTTTTTTCTGACATATTTAATCGGTAGTACATTGCTTCACAGCCAACAGACCGTACTCGTATTACTGTATGTCTAGAAATTGCTTCAGAAAGGGAATATTTTAACGGTAAAGCATGACTCAACGTATCTAAAGTTTAAAGAACGGCAGAGCAGCCAGGTGGTGACATAGGTTTTAAGTTAAATGGAAATCCGCTTTACGACATTTAAGTCGGTGCCGTACATCTGTTGGAAAATCTAAATTTTAAGGATATCCAAAATAGCATCCATATTTTGCCTAGTCCATTTTCAAGTCTTAGTTTACGATAAAGATTTAATCAGCTGGAAGATATTATTTTTGTTTTTAAAGAGACTGTTTCCACTGTTTTTAAGACCTTCAGGCCTTTAACTATTTTTTAAATCATCATATAGAAAGTAATCAAATTTTTAGCAGTATACTAATAATGAAAAGTTTAGATTTTCTTATTTTCGACTAAAACGATAAACCTAATCTTCAAAAATGAACATATGAAGTGCTTACCTAATAAAACTCTATTTATAACCGTATTTCTGCCCGTAAAAATTTACGTCATGGCGTAATACTGTCATAGATTTCACATGAAAGACTTCTTTACTGCATACAATAGAAAAACGAAAGATGATGCTCTTGGCGATGGTGCTGGTGATGTTGGTGTTCATTGTTTATTGTTGAAATTCAAAAATAAAAATTACAAAAAGAGAAGTTTAGAAAAAGAAAATCACAATGCAACAGCAACTATGCAAACCCCGAATTTATTGAAATAAGCCACGACAACGACAACAAATGGGCAAAAAAAAAGAAATGAATGTCGAAAGAAATATTGCAAAAATAGAAAAAATAAACGGATGTAAACAACGTGCATAGAATAAATAGGCCAAAATGACGAAAACATTTTTCTTTTTAATATTTTTTTAAAACAGAACTGAACAATAGAAAAGTAAGAGAAAGAAAAAAAAAACAGAAAGAAAATACAGCATAAAATGGGAAATGCTGACAAAAAAGCCATGTTGAAGACATAAATGATGGGGATGAGGATAAGACAGGTAAAAAATGCAAACAATTGCACAGCAACACTTATCTAAACCTACATGTAGACAAATATACTTGCACCAGATGTAGAATGACACACTAAACACGTAGCACGGATACTTATTCGCTAGCACCTATGCAAATAGACTCGTACACTTTCTATGAAAAATACACCAAAAATTGTGTGAAAAAAAAAGAAGGGAAAAACTGATGTTGTCGAAGTACGAGTATTTTTGTTATTTTTTTTTTTTTTACAGAAGACTTTTTCAGGTTTGCAAAATGTACCAACTCTGTGGCCTTAACAAAGGCTGCAGAAAAATAAAATTGTGAGATGAAAGAAATAAAAAATAAAATGGTGACGTTAGTTTTGTGGTTTTAAAACCACCAACATAATAACAAAAAAAGGAAATACTCTTTTCATAAACTCTCAATCGCATACACACAAATAAATGCAACTACGCTTAAACACACACATGCTTGGACTCTTCATGCAATACTCAAAAGAATGCAAATGTTGACAAGTGATGTGGCTTTTGAAATCTTTGCATTTTGGCGGTTTTCTCCAACTCACCCATTTACATTTTTAAGGGTCACTTTGTGATTTCGAGATTAAACTCAAGATTTTTATGTGGCTTAGTTATCATGAAAGTTAATCCAGTTTTAATTCAATATCAAGATTTTTGGAGTGGTAGCTTAAACGCTGTAGTTACTCAAATGTCAACAGCACTTCATAACAATTTCTTTTTAGATATACAAAAATTAATTTATTTATAGTCAAATATATTGTCGATCGAATAAAAATTGTTTTAATATTTTTGTATTAAATACATATGTAATAGGGAGCTTAAAAAAAACTACTACTGTTTTACTTCGTCATAATCCTCTTAATTAATTCAAATGAATTTAGTTTGTTTTATTGCAATGATTTCTCAATCATAAGAGTAAATGATATCGATGAATAAATTGTGTTCCAGCTGAGCTGAACATGCTTTCGGCCCCAGCTACGTTAGTCTCAACAAAGTTCTGTGTATTCTATGTTCATGACAATCATTACCTATTTCAGTTACACTTTTAGGTAGAACCCGTGTGGGATTATATAGAATTATACATCTTTTTCTTTATGTTTTGTAATGAATTATTCGACATCTTACCAAAACACATTCCATCATATTCTCTCTTTCTCTTCGTAATTTCATTGTCGTCTTATTTACATGAAATATAATTAAAAATTTTTTTCTTTTCTTATTGCTCTCTTATTACATTTATCGTCAAAAGTCGACATCGACGACAAATACGACCAAAGACGTGGTGATCAGCCCATTAAAGCCCAGTTTTAGTGCAATATGAAGCATAGGGCAACAACTTTACACCCCGGGCTTAGATACAATCAAAGTTGTGGATTGTTATGGGATAATCGTATATAAAGATATAATTAAAACACGTTTTATTTTATACTCTTTTGAATTAATACGTTTGGAAAATAAATTTATTGTTACACTTTAATCTCCTTGCAGTTTCACTAACTTGCCTAAGGGAATTACTGTTCAGGAATTAAAAAAACGGCAGCGTTTGGGAAACAAGAAAGTGTTGCTGCATCAAGGCAATTCAGCAGTTTATAGGAACATCTATTTTTAGGATAACCAAAATCAATGAGTTAAATTCTGAATTGGTATATAACTTACTTTATTTGTCTTTATGTCGTTAATTGCATTAAGTTTGTTTATACTGAAATTAGAATTATTTTTAAGAATGTTCTCATCGACGTATTTTTTTTTTAATATTTATTGTCTTTACTGTGAGAAATTTTGTTAACAAGATTTGATGAGGTAGATACTGTTCAATATTGCCACTGAAAAAAATTTTGTTCTACCAAAATTTCTTTCAAAATCTACCAAAATTTCTTTCAAAATCTACCAAATACCATTTTTATTTAAAAACTGTTTAAGAACTGTTTTTGGAGATGGAAAACAATTTCTATTAACACCTTGTGTTGGTACATATAAATAACCAAATAATAATATGAAATGTATGCTTTTAGGGATAAGCGTGTCTCTATGGCCATTTCGTCTCTGCTTAAGAGACTCGTCAGGAGACTTTTTTCCAAAGATGGTATTCAAAAAATAAAATAAGATTAAATTGCTTAATATAAGCAAAAATTTAGATTTTATGCTTGACTATAAATACGGCAATCTTGAACTTTTCGACTGAAACTCCCTATTAAGATTGTTTATAATGGGCAATATAAAAGATATATTTATTATATATTGTTTATAGTGGTATAAGATAAAAATAAAAAGTAACATTTAACTGTTTGTGTCATACTTTCCGCAAGTTCTACTGCTACAAGGCCGTTCACCTTATAAAACCTAAATATATAATATATAATTTTAAACTATCCCACTGTTCCACAATTCTAGATAGTACACCTTCTAAGGAAAGTCAATTTGTTTGGCCTAAAATTTTATGGGTTTCTACTGAGCAGTATATTTGAAATTCTTTTGATTCCACAATTCTTTTAGGGCTATGGGAAAAAAATTTTATATATAGCTTCACAAAATTTTAATATTCTTTGGAAGTTTTTTAGAAGCGTAGCTACAGTAAAGATGAAAAGAGTGACATGTACGCTTTAAGTAAAACAAATCTACTTCGTTGGTAAAAAATATTCTTTAATCTGCAAAAAAGTTAAAGTTGCATCTGCCTTTGTAAGCTCCAATAATGCCAAAAATCTATCCTCCACATAACTTTCATCATCAAAATAACGTACAATCAAAACGAAACATTTTTTTAAAAATAAATGCGTGGTCTCGTCCACAATTAAAGAGAACTTTTTCTTTTTTAAAATGGATATTGTATTTTCTTTTGCTTGTTTTGCAATGCATTCGGTTATTTTAACAGATTTTGTTCTACCACATTTAATAAGCTTAATTCGGCATTTCTAACCAGTTGACTTTAACTTTGCTCACTTTTATAAAATTTTAATTTAAATTTTATAATCTACCAAAATCGTATTCAGCCTACCATCCTACCAAACAAAAAAAATTACTACCAATTTTGGTAAAATTCTGCCAATAGTGGCAACGCTGATACTGTTTTACTCAGATTGATTACATAACTGCGTATAGTAGTGTAACTCCGAATATTTAAAATTAAAATTTAAAAATAAGAGGTACCACCCCCCTCCAAGTAGACTATTTACAAAGAAACCGCTCCCCGACATTCCACTCTATTCCAACTTAACCAATGTCAACAAAGAAAAACTAATGATCAGAAGAAAAGCGCCACCTATTGGGAAGTAGTAGATAACTGCTAAGCCTACTAAGCTTACTTAGCGAAGGCACACTCACCACACAATCAACATCCAACGATGAGGCAATTGCTGTTGATCATTTCAGGGTGAAGGTATAACACTGGCCTTCACAGCAATTTGTCTCATTCCTAAAGCGCTTAATAATAGTATAATTATATAAGTACTGCCTTTCCAAAATTCTAATAAAATGTACAGCATATAGTAGGAGTTTAACTTATTTTAACCCGAGTTTCCTTTTTTTCTCTTTGATCATCATCCATCTACCTTTTCTTTTACCTTGGAGTACCAACCTTCTTAGCTCTCGCGCAGTACTTTCTATTTTCAGACTTAAAAAATTTTTAAAAATTGACATACGATTTGTCAACAACGAAAAGAATAGATGATTGATGCCTATATTAAGGGCCTAGATAGTTGTTGCTATAAATACTCTATTAAAACTACTACTGGATATGGCTGGAAAAAGTTTATCAAGCTAAAAAGAGGTCACCCTCGCATGTTACACATCAATATGTAGACAAATCTAATGTGAAGCTAAAATACCAATGAAAATGCAAAGATTAAACTTAATTTAATTGTTAATCACAAAAACAAAAATGGCCCTGATACTCCATTGTATACATGTACTTTTCTATATATATATGTATATATAAATAAAAGTGCATTCGACTTCTCTTCTATTTGAAAGTATCAGCTCAGAACATGTTCCTTGCCTACATCTATTTTGCTAAAGAAATGCAAACCTCATTGGCTGACAACTGTTCGCAGCACAACTCTCTCACGTACCTGTGTTATCCTTCTAAAGAATGTCTTTGCGTAAACATTTATTAAGAAATTGAATTTTCTGCCATTGATTGCATTTTATACTTACATGATGTTGTACTATAATTTTGTACTTTTCTTGAAAATAAGTAACATGTTTTTATGTACTTTTCTTTCGCTTACAAAATATGCATATGCATTTAAAAAGAAAAAAACCCCCTATCGTATTGTAATGCACGAAGAGATGAGAAGTATTTTTATGTGTATCGGTTTTTATTTTTTATATATTTTGCCACTGAATTCTTTTAAAGTTTTATTTGTTTCGTTTACATATGATTTTTTTATTTTTTATTTTCATTTTATTATACAAAAAACGTATTTTACTTTGCCAATATTTTCGTTAATGCAAATAAAGCGTTCAAGTAGAACGTGGCGTATGATTGATAGGCAATATATGAAATCAATATTACTCATACGTATTAAGGATTGTTTTAATGCACGGACGGCTACATGTTCTTCCATAGATTTAACCAACAGAAATATGTGAGAGATATTTTAAATAGCTGAACACATAAGTATATACAAAATAATAAAGTGCCACAACAAAGTTTATTTCAAGTGTTTAAAATACGTTAAACTGCAACAAATTAGTTGGCGAGTATAGATTTTAGTAATTTGTCGTATATATTGAATATGCAAGTCTAGTCAGTAGAATGCGATGGCCAAAAAGCCACATTCAGAAGTTCAGACTGCTGGAGGTCACTATCAAGAAAGAAACTTAGTCATCTAATAGGTTTCGTTAAGAAAGTTTGGTGATTTATAGGCAACAATGCGATAGTTATTGCAAATTTCTATTGTTGGTTCGTCCTATGTCTTATTATTCTTTTTTTTTTTTTCTTGTCTTTTTCTTAAAAGAGGGGATCACAATATCTGAATCTCTGCCTAAAGGCATAATTGTTTTTAGTGTTTTCAATTTCTAGGCAAACCTAATAGGTGCTTTAATTAGAAGAAATGAATTGCTTACAATTCAAAAAGAACTTTAAATTTGTTTTTAAGATGCTATCGTGCATTGTATATTAAAAGAAAAATCTGCCCTTTTCGCTTTTCCATTTTTACTTTGACATTTATTTTTCTAAATTATAAAAAAAGGTCTTATGCAAAAGAACAATATATGACGTTTAACATTTTAAAAAGTGTTCGGTTGTGCAGTTGTCGTGGCTAAGCACATTTGTCCTATTAAGAGAAATGCTTTGGGTCACAGCTGACCATTTGTCACAAAAAACACGAACAATATAGGTTATAAAAACGTCAGTTTTTGGTCCTACAGATAATAATCAAGAAGTGTCAAATTGCATAACCTTGGAACATAATTAACAGTCAAATCTGTTTAGAATAATTCGATGTTTGCAGTTTTGTATGATAGTGAGCTCCATTCTGTTGAATAGTCATCTCACTTGAAACAATGTCATCCATATATACAAAAAAATATAATGGATGGTGATATTGACAATAACGCGAGCTTTACATTCGTTCTTGATGAAATTTGGAGTGTATAGAGATGTTGAGGCTTAAGTGCACTTCATATACGATATTATTAGTTAACCCGTGAAAATAAAAATGGATGAGCATTGAGGAGCTGCATGTAAATCACTAGGGCGGCAATATGATGCACAAATAGGGAGATCGTGGTATACTGGTTAGAGCGTTCGCACAGAAACTCAAACGACCGAGGTTCAAATCCCAGCGAAGATGAAAAATTTATTTTGCGGTTTTTCAAAATTATTATTTAAAAATAAGAGGTTTCCCACCCCTAGAAGTCCATCTTCAAGAAAATGCTCCCTGACATTCCAGTCTATTCCGCCAACAGTCTTTTCCAGACAACAGCTAACCTACTTAGTGGAGACGCTTACCACTCATATTCAACATCCACAGACATATGGGGCAATTCCTGCGGAACATTCAAGGGTGGAGTTATAACACTGGCCCTCGAGTGGTCAAATTCACAGCAACTTGTCTCATCAACAAAATTTTAATACAATGCACTGCATGAGTAGGGTTTACACCTGCCTGATTTTACAGCCTTGACAGATGATGTTGATGTTGAATGTTGATGATTGAGAGAAGACTTTAACAGTTCGTTTGACATCTAACCCTATTGATAATGATATCACACCTAGAAAAACACAAAATATTTACTTAGAATTTTACACGCTCTTAAACATACAAATATTTTTGTGTTCGATCGTTCAGAAAGTCTTTAGTTAAAATAAAGTTTTCCATTATAATCGATTTCACTAATTTCAGTTCTTTACTTAATACTATTTAGTCCCGTATTAATATTTAAATTTGTGTTGGCTTTGCACTTTAAGTAGAAAACAAATGTTTCATCTTTACCGAAATACATACATACAGAATTTTCTGTGTGTTAACTTTTATCCATGAGTACCGGGACCTACAGTTTAAAGTCGACTTAGAACGACAGACTCGAGAAGCTTGTTCATGGCAATCAGTTATTTATAGAGCTTTTGCCAGAAGATTGCTAAGAAGTAGTGGCCTAAAGAAATACTTTTTTTTATATTTCTTTTTTCTACATTAATAATAGTTAAATCTAAAAAAAACTATTTATGTAGAAGTTAATTATGACAACCATGATTTACTATGTTGAATTCAATCATTCTAAAATTGACAGCAAATATACAACGAAAAGTATATTGTAATGCAGAAAAATGCTGTAGAATTTAAACAATTTGAATTTCTTTTTTTTATTGTTTTATAAATCTATTGATTTCTGTTGCAAAAATTTTAATTGCTCTATTATTTCTCATGGTTATCGCCATTTTTTTTTTTGTCATGATTTCTGTTAATGGTTTTTGTTTTTAAAAAAAATCGTTTCCAAATAAAGTTGTATTGTATTGTATTGTTGCATAGGGTTTTCCGTTGACTTGATTCGAAACAATTTTTTATTATTTTTTTTTTCGAACAATTCCGATTTTAATGCCAAACGGAAGTGTGGCAACAAACGGAAATTGTCAGCAGACAGTCGTTAAAACGAGCTCAGAACTCTCATGGACACCATATACATGTATTGGAAAGGAACTAAAAAAAGAAATTAAAATCGAAATAAAAAAATTTTAAAAAACAAATCAAGAAAAAAAGCAAAAATTAAATTTTAACAAGTGAATTTGTTAAATAACGTTCTGTTAAAGCGACTAAAAAAAAAACATGGTGGATAGAAATAAAAATAATTTCCTTTGAAAATAAAGTCAATTGTAAAACCGAAAAACAACACCCAGTCTCTAAAAGTGAATTCGAAAAACAAATGGCGAATAAAGTCTGTATAGAAAAAATTTAAAAATCTTATATTTTTTTTAACAAAACAAAAGGTTTGTTTGTAATATTTTAAAAATTGTATTTAAACACTAGGGGAATAAAAAAGCAAAGTAGGCTATATTTTTTTAATAAAAGTCAATAAGATTTTTCAAAGAAAATAGCTTAAGACGTCAACATATAAAACAGAAAAAAGTTGTAAAAACTTATTCGAAATTTTTTTTTAATTTATTTTCGTCAAATAAGGCTAAAATTTGAGGCTGCTAATAATTCTTATTTCCTTATTTGGTTAGAGAACAAGCATCCTTTTTGAACTTTATACAGGTTCTTCTAGTAACTAACAAAGAGCACGGTTCCATGTAATTATACAGTAAAAGCTAAACAGACCATTCTTAACATTACCTAAAGCTGCAATGGCCGAAGTATAGTTCTAACCCTATTCTTACTATTATGGGCCTATAATGCTCGCTTTGACATTAAAATCAATGTAATAAAGAGAATTTCATGGATTTTACAGAGTGTCCGCCAAGAAGGTATAGTATAGTACTTTGTTTTGCCGCCATTTTGGTGCACATTAGTCTTGACAGTTTATATTTGGCAGTCGTGAAGTAGAGACGGTGCAAATGTATTATGGAAAAATATTTATTAAACCATCGTGTTTTAATCGTTGAAACATTTTATCAAAATCAATCATCGATTACTGTGACGATGAAAAAGTTACGTTAATTTTTTGGAAAAAATAACGTGCCAACAAGACGAATTATTTGTAGTAATGCCGAAGAAAGAGGAGCTGATAATCCCAAGCATGGACCACAACGTACTGAAAGAAAGTGTAGAAAACAATCCATCAACCTCAATTCGATGCTGTGCTTAGGAGTTTGTTTTTCAAAGAACAACTTTGGCCACAATTTTGAACAACGATTTGCAGTTGTTTCCATTTAAGATTCAGTTGGCACGAGAGCTTCTTCCAGAAGACCATTTACGCCTCCGTGCTTATGCCAACAGTTCGCCGATGACAACCCCGTTTTTCATTTGAATGGATATGTGAATAAACAGAATAGTCGGTCCTGGGCAATGGAAAAACCTAAAATTATTCATCAGTCACCATTGCATCCATAAAAAGTGTCAGTTTGCTGTGCAATTTGGTCAGGAAAAATCATTGGACCTCACTTTTCTGAAACTGAAAACGACGTAACGGTAACTGTCAATGGGGAGCGTTATTGTGATATAATTGAAAACTTTTTAGCGGCACAATTATATGTTTTGGACTTAACTAACTTGTGGTTTCAACAAGACGGTGCCACATCCCATACAGCAAAAATTATTGTACACTGGTGTTACTGCGAGACCTCTTTCCACAACAAGTTATTTTAAGAAATGGTGATGTTGAATGGCTTCCACGGTTGCCTGATTTGACTGCTCCGGATTTCTTCTTCCGGGGATATCTCAAAAGCAAGGTTTATGCAAACAAATCAGAAGCGATGGAGCTACCGAAACAAAATTCTCAGACTGAAAATAATGAAATACCGAGTGAAATGTGTGAGAATGTAATAAAAAAAAATTGCTTAAAAGGGCTCGCATTAGTGAGACTAACAGAGGCAGACATCATCAGGGATGCATTTTTATGTTTTTTTTTTTTGTTTATATTAAATGTATTCACAATGCATGTAAATATTTTGTGCATGTATATGTATGTACATTTTAGTTTGTTTTGGTATTTTACCAACCGTGTAAACGCAAAAAATATCTGTCGTAAGATTTTTACTCTTATTTTTAAAATATGGATGAAATTTTATAATATTTTCTCTTTGATTTTACGTACGATAATACATCCGCCTTCAGATCTATTCTCTTTCATTTAATCAAAATTATAAGCAAACAAAGTAGTATACCTTCCCGGCGGACACCCTGTATTTTACATGTGATTTGAAAAATTTTGTAAAAGCAAAAATAAAAAAAAATATAAAATATTTCTATCTGCTAAGGTTCAAAATACAAAATTGTTACATGAGTCAAAGATGCCCAGTAGAAACTGATATCAGCAAATTAAACTCACACGTATACTTACGCTCTTTTTGATCGTCAATCAACCAATAGGAAATCAGCATGTTGAGTGGGAGAGACAAACTACACTTGCAGAACTTCTTCGTCACTCTCACCAATACTACTACCTTGGGCATCAATGCATTAAGTACTTGCATGAGCCTCATATGCAGTAAGGACTTATTCTCCTCAAATACATAAAAGATATAGAAATAAATTGTAGCGTCCTAAAATTGAGTGCAGTGAACAAGTTGTGCAAGATAAAAATTTTCCGAATACATCTACTGAGACTACAAATAAGCGCAGCCGATGCTGTTTAGGTGATACTAAAAAAATCTCATAATAAAGCAAACCCGTCAAAAGTGCAACAAAAATGTATGAAATTAAATTTCTTTTATATTTTATTATTTAAAAATTGTAATGAGTAAAGATTTCTTTACTATTTTCATTTGTTTGTTACTGTTTTCGACTGTTCTCCTTTAGATTTTAATTATGTGTCTTATAGGCTGATATTAAATTTGTTACATTTTTATGTGACAAAGAATAGGTTTAAAGTCTGAAAAAGTACCCCAGCCAAAAATTAATATTGGAGTTGAAATATCAATAAATAGGTACAGAAATGGTTTATTTAGTCCACCTGCCGATATTTGTAATTACAATATTTAAAAAAAAAAAACTAGAAACAGTTTTGAATTAAAACTCATCCAATATGAAATTAAGAACTCTTCAATAAATAATAATAAAGTATTTATTTAGATAAATATTTGTACTTAAAAAAAAAACACATTGTCGATTTTTAATTAGAGTAAAACAAACTTTTTTATGAACAAATCATTACTTTACTCAAAGCGCATTAAACGCAAAATAAAAATGATAATCATAATAATATCAGACACTGATTACTAATAATTATTTCTTCGGAATGTTTTAATAGTTATTTAATATTAATTCAAGAAATATGCATTTTTATAGAATTTTTTTTCTGCGGAATTACAGACAAATAGTTATAATATTTAATAATTTATTCATTAGGTTGAAATAAAGCAATAAAAAACATTTTATAAACTATGCTAGTTTTTTACTATATTTTTGCCTCAAAAAAAGAAAGTTAAAATATTTCCTTGTTATCCCAAGTTAGCAATTGACTTTAAAAATGTTTTTGTTTAACTTAATTTTTAATATAAAAAAACTTTTAAATTACGGAAATAAATTTCCTATTATAAGTCAAAAAAAAAAAAAAACTTATTAAAAAATTGCCATCTAAAATAGTTACTCTTACATGGTATTTATCTGCTACAATGTTTTACAAAAATTACCCAATCCATTTTATATTAAAAATTTTAGAATTGGCTTTACAAAGAAAAAAATTGGTACAAAATTCACTCAAATAAACTACACTATATATAAAATTATACCCTAAAAGCATGCCTAAGTTTTTAATAAATTTTAAGACAAGCTATATGCTTGCACACAAACACAGAAAAAAATTAATAAAAATAAAATAACCCAGCAATCAAAAATTAAAGCGTTTCAAATATGTATAATGCTTTTATGAGTTGCTTTTTATTGATGTTGTTTTTTTTTTTTTTCAAATCAAACTTTTTTTTTGGGCATCTAATCTTAGATTTGATTTTCTAATTTAATTCGATATAATAGAGAGTTTATATATTTATCTCTTTGCGTTATATACTTGTTGCATTTATATTGTATCATTTTATTAGGTCGATGATAAAGCTGCAGAGTGTAATCAACCACCAATGATACAAGAAATAATGTCACAACAAACGTTTGAGAAAATAAGACAGTTCATCCATTTTAAAGATGAAATTAATTTACCACTACCTAATGTCCTCAATATGTGTAAAAAAATAGAGATCACGCTCTTTTCGTTAAATATTTGTCTAAGGTTACCTTAGCTTACGAAGGGCGTTTGAAGTCTTTATCGTGTTGATATACACAATATAACGTCACTCTTTGTAAGACTTCTTTGTACATATTTTTATCAATATGATTTTATATAAATGTCCAAAATGTTAGGTTAGGTCGATTGTAACCTACAAATTAAATTTAAACTTGGCAGGAAATAAGTCCTTATTGAACTGATCTTTAGTTTAATTAAATGTTCCCGTGCAAATTAAATTATAGAAGTAAATGTTATTTTATTTTGTCCGATCTATAGAATTTTATTTATGCTTTCACTAATATACCCTGAATGGCACGTGCACTTATATTAATATCTTTTACATATACATATAGCAGATCTTTCTACTTATGTGTATGTCCTCTATTATACTGAAGAACTGAAATACAGTTTAAAGTCGACTACAAACAACAGATTTGAGAAGCTTATTCATGGAAATCAATTACTCTCAGAGCTTTTGCCAGAAGACTGCTGAGAGGTAGTCGCCGAAAGAAATAATTTTTTCATATTTATTTTTTTTTTTCACGATGTCAGAGTTCAGATTTGAACGCGGCACTATAGTCTATAATATATGCATATAATCGCTTATGAATTCAAGCCTTTGTGTTAATTGGGTAATGTGGCATGAAGACTCCCACACATCAATGACTCTTATACATTCAATGTAAAAATGTGTAATAAAAATTATACTTTTTCAAAAAAAAAACTTTTTTCAAAAACCAAAACTAATAATAAAACAGGAGAGAGAAGACATTTTTTTCTGTCGTTCATTAATAAAATTGTATATTAAAAGCCTAAGGCTGTATTCACGAAGTCAAACACATAGTACATGCACACACACACATTTATTAATTTATATCAAGTGCATGTGGTATATAATTTTTAATATTTTGTCATACATATGGTGGACCAAAACGGAAGCACACATACACAGACATACATACAGTGCTGAGCATTATGTTTATTTTCCTAAACTAAATATTTCTTTTTCTTTCAACGTATACATTAATAACTTTTGTTGTCTTATATACATACATGCGTATTAACATTAATGTGTGTTTGTGGATTTGTTCGTTCTTTTGAAGTCTGTAGACAGCTAAACAGCTAAACCAATTTACTTGAAAATTTTACAATATAGGGTGGTATATGAAATACAAAGTACTTCTATATCTTCAAAATTGTTATAGTAAAACTCTCTAAATTTCATATTCAATACAAAGTATAAGCCAACGAGAGAATAGAACCATAGAATTGGGAATTGTACGTCTCATACAAAATAAATAATGATTTTTGGATATCTTGAAAACGATTAAATCTTAAGATATTTCATTCGCTTTGATTGAATTCATAGTCATTATAAATTAAAAATTAAAAAACAATTGTAATTCGAAAAGTAGACACCGGACCTTCTATACAAAGTAAAGAACTATTTTTTAATATTTTGCTAAATGTTTTGAATTTGATCTAAATTCTTATTTGATTAGCATAAATCAGCAGTTAAAAATCGGCTGAATTGAACAAGTGGTCGTAATATCTTCAATGGAATGATTTTTGTATATCTTGAGAACAGTAATAGTATCTAAATATTTCGAATTTTGTTACAACCAACTTCGTTGTAAATATACATCATCAATCAAAACATGAGCGATGCTTGCTCTTTCCATACTTTTTTTAATTAAATTTTTTATGAAATTAAAATAGGGGTAGCGCAGCACGCCGGGGTTTAGCTAGTTATTAACTAAATACGTGTTTCCTAAAGGAACTACACGAAGGAGTATCGAAATATCAAAGTAAAATAATTGCGTTTTTATCTAAAAGGACCTTAGGCTTGAACAATTATTTTAATGGAATAACAAAAAAATAAAATGTTTAAAATATTCTAATATTTTATGTGATATCTTAGAAAAATAGGATCTTATGCCGTTTTATTCAAAGGCAGGCTTAAAAACAAAATGCTTGAAATGACCACGAGCCATGAACCAAATGATCATCATCAATATAATTACTAGTACAAGAGAGTATTTGTTAATCACGCGCATCCAGTGCTACTACTCTATCCTAACTAAATGGTTCTCATATGGAAAGGGGTACAACGAAGGTACAACTTCTACACTCAAGTAAATTTCTCCAAGTAAATTCAAATTTGACGTTCTCCATATCAAATGGGTACCGGTTGAACATTTAAAATCTGGTTGTACCCAAAGCATTTTAATTACACAAAATGTGCTCCGTGGTTTCACCGTTATTCAAACACTATGTTTCATTCAGATAATAAATCCTACTGGAATGATATTTCAAGTACTAAAGCGGTACTATTAACGTGCTATTGAAATAATGTCCGTTCTCTGTAATTTATGCAGCTCTTCCTTATAAAAAAAGCTTTAACATCTCATTCACGTGGTGCCTATTATACTTTGAAATAAATTCTGCCCAGTTAACCATACAAAAGAACAATTTCGATGCCGATGATCCCGGAATGTATGAGAACCTAACTTTTGCTATAAATTTTCCTGTTCTGTACACTGTATAATTATAATTACAATTCTTTTTTTCTGTAAAGAAATATTCAAAATTATTAAACATTCGAGTATGAAGACTACCAACGTAGTGTCATCCACTATGTATGTTGGTATGTAATATATTTGTGTGTAGGTTTAAGCTAAAATGTGTATCATTTTAATATATGTATGTATGCATATTTTGCGGGTGTAGGTGAATTTCTTTTTTTTTGTTTGTTTTGTTTTCTTTACTGAGAGCAATAAAATAAACACACACAAAAATTTTAATATGAAGTTGCAAAATAATCACAACATTTACGATGATGATGAGATGACAACAAAACAAAAAATAAACGAGAGAAAGAAATAATTTCCTTCTATTATAAGCAAAAGTTTTTCTTTATTTTAATATTTTTTACTCTCTCTCTCTCTCTTTCTCTCTCTATCTGTGGTCGTAATTCCTACTGTTTGTGTGCGCCTGTGATGCTGAGCTGGTGAATATTACACAAAATATGTGAGAATAATGAATATTTCGTTTAATTTTTTTAGAAATGTGGGCTATGAGTACAATAGTTTTGCTTATTTTCTTTTAGCTAGACACAGTGATACACGAGTGTGTGAGTATACAAAAGATTAATAGTTTCTATATATAAGTACATACATACATATGTTTGTATGTGTTTGAAATTTATATGCAACTTATTAATATCCTTCTGGTACATCCTGTTTTATTTCATTTTTATTTTTATCAATTTTCACAATTTTTTGTTTTTGTATTTTTTTGTATTTTTATTATATAACGTGTTAATGGATGCTGGTGGGCGAATTTAAAAGCAACTGCACAATTTTTGGTTTTTTCTTCTTTTTGAAATAAATCAAGTTACCTGGCACACTTTATTTAGTATGTCAATCCCTAAATATCAGTTAGCAAAGAAAGAAAATAATTAAAGTTTGTCAACGTATTTACGATGTTTGCACAGAGTATAAATTAAGGAAGATAAATATATGATTGGCTTAAATTAACTTATTAATAACATTGGCTACTTCTGTGGCCCTGATTACGTTAACAAAAATCTATTGAATACTATTAAATTATGAGTGATATGAGCATTACTGCATTTCTTTTTCCACTGGACCATAACCGTAGACATACCACACATTTGGCTTAAAATATAAGGAACCCACTGTTTGCCATGCTTACACAATTTTATTTTTAAGTATACATAAAAAGCAGTTTTCACAGAGTCCAATAAAAATTCCAATACTTATTATTTATAAAATAAAATTATTTATATCCGTTCTACTAAAAATATATATAGTGACTACGAAGTAATTCAGACCAAGCTGTAAAACCGATCTCAATATATACAGAAATCAACAGTTAGTTTATGTATGAAGAACAACGGCTATTTGTCCGCACTTTTCCATACTGATGATTTTTGTTGACTACGAAATTAATCACACCAAATTCAGAGACTTTACCTTCAAGACTTCTCAAGATATAAGGAAATCAATATTTAACTTGTATGGCCGGTACCACGCTCATTTCTAAAATTCCGCGCACTTTTTGAATGATGATAGTGAAGATATGCAAAAATCTGTATTTAGTTTGTATAGGAGGTAACACGCCTATTTGTCCGATTGTGCTTACTTTCTGGCTAATAATTTCCCTTCTCAAATTTTTCGTTCGGAGTCGACGTTAAACTGTAGGTCCCGCTACTCCTGGATATAAATTAACATACACAACATGAGTGCTGCGAGAAGCTAGGCCGTAACTCTGAAACAGGGTGATGATGGCCAATTATGTATGTATGTATGTATGTATGCCCTTCAAGCTACCAATGTTTTCGAAAGTTCATGACAGGAAACACACATTACATTCATGATAGGCATACTGCTGTTAAATCTTGTATTTTTCGCCATGAAGTGATTATTATTAGTAGCCTGTCAGTGTATATGATAAAACATTGGAATCTAAATATAGAAAGGATTCGGCATGAATATAACCAGAAAGAAGAGTTTTAAAAACGTATTCCTCATCAACAATAATTAGATTGTTTTTAGTACATTCCATTGATCTTAAGATATGTTTCCTGATTTTTTGAATAATAAAATTATGTATCCCCCTCACCTGTGTCTTCTTATAAAATTTTCTATTAGAAATATAGCACTATCCTGTGACCTGAACAAAGAATTACAGGCTCTTAAACATATACTTTTTAATCCTCTCATTTTCTTTATGTATGAATGTGAAATGTTATACCAAATTTGGAAACCATATACTATAATTGGCTTAATCAGTGATTGATAAAGAACAACATATAATGGCTTCTACGTAGAGTTAAGGTATTCTGAAAGCAATGGTCTTTTTTGCATAAAAAAATAGTTTTTAGTTTTAAGATTAGTTTGTTAACATGCTTGTCAAAGTGTAGACATTTATGGAGGTTTAAATTTAAATCTAAGTTTGTTTATTTGGAATACAAAAATTATTACGAAATTTAATACCAAACTTTTCGCAATGGTTTCTAATGTTAGAATTGCAACTGTAAACACAAAAGCGAAAGCAATTGTCTTACACTGATTTATTTTTACCTTCAATGTCCAAAGAAAACCTATGATTTAAAATTAACTTTTCTTTCTTTTAATTACAGGTACGTGCAACAGTCGAATTTTTTAAATAACATATAACTTTACTCAGTGTAAGTATGTACGTATGTAGTATAGCATTTTGATTCAAAAGTATAAAAAAAACCTACAATTGAAATTTATTTAAATTTATATCGGAGACTAAATGATTTCTTAGTTTACTTTTAAACGTCAATATCCTTCTAGAATGTGTCAGAAAGTGATTGATAAATAGCATATTATACTACGATGTATGCAACTTTGTATTCTTTTAAAAAAATATGAAACAGTATTATAATTTGGTCTGGCTATCTAAGAAAAGATAATTGAGGAATTTAATTTGTAAGCCGTGAATATGGAAATATTAATGGATGGCGTAGCTGCAATTAAGGCTCTAAATCTATAACAGCTCAGCTAATATATCACCAAATCAAGCTGATTGGTGACCGCAATTAAAGGACCGACGAATACAAAGTAAATGCTTCTTTTATGAATGAAATTACAGCTTGGGAAGACATTTTTGCCCTATCCGTTTCTGGATTAAATACACTCTGTAAAGTGGCACTTCAGCTGGGATTTAATCACAAATGGCAAGATACTCGTATTAAGAATGCTATATCTTTACGACAAAAACAACTAAGACAATTATTTCAATCGAATCACGATAAGGCCTCTCATTGTAAAACGTAGTTATGACCTACTTATAAAATAACAATTGTAGAAGTTGTTGAGACAAAGGAGAGAGTTGTTATGCGAATATAAAAGCATAGACACAGATTTCTTATGATCCTAGGTCTTATTCTGTAAATCTCCTAAGCTAAAATTCTATCGCTAAAAATTTATAAACTTGATTTAGAACTTTTTGGCTACGAATACAATTCTTGAACGCCTATTGTAAGTAAAAAGCTTCATGCAAATCATATCTAAAATTTTTAATTTTACATATTCTAACGTCAAGCCTGTTTTAAGAACTCAAAATTTTAGCAGTTTAGCTTAAGATAATTACAGAATAAGGCCCCAGTTTACGACCTACATTGTATGGATGATATGCCACTAACAAATCTGATAAAGTTTATTAGTTGACATATACCAGTGTATTGTAGTAAGGATAGTAGGTAAGGAAATATTTGCATTTCTTTATGGGTATCATTTATTAAATTCAAAAGCACTTGCTATAGTACCCTAATGTTTTACCAAAACCTATGCTAATACTGTTACATTCAAAACCAGGTTTTTTTTTTTCTTTCCCTTAAAAACCTTCTTAATATTTCTACTCTGACTTACAAATCAAAACCTGAAAATAAATTTTCTTATGGTGAACTAAAAACCCTATTAAAACAGTTACCAAAATATAAGGTCAGTGAAAAGAGTGGTTTTAAAAGTTTTATTTTTTTATTTCAATATTAGATATTGTGGACAGCGTATTGGATCATAAACACTTTTACATTTACTAAACGAAAATAATTTAAAAACTTAAACAAAAAGAAGAGTACTATGGACCAATGTTTCAACAAGAAAAGCTATTCGTTATTTAAATCACAGCAACCAGAATGCATGCTCACATCCATACATCCTAAATACCTATACAAACCGTACAGTGGCGCCAAAAATTGGTTAGATTATATGCTATAACAAGTGCGACTTTAGAATTCATCAAGAGTCATAAGGAATTAATAGCAATATAAGTTTTTAATTAAGATAAATAAAATTAAACTTTAATTTTTAAAAACCTATTATTTGTTAAGATAAAAAGTGAAGTTTTCAAAATTTTATGACAAAAGTAAATAATGCATCGCTAATAAGCGAACGTATGAAAAAGAGGAAGTAATTTCAGTATGTGATTTCTTAAAAAGTGTGAGTCAAATAGTGGATGTTTAGTCATGAATATGTACAGACAAAAAAAAAACTCTGATGAGACTACCATAGCTGGAGTCGAAAACATGTTCACTTTGGCTAGTGTATTACTTTTCCTTTACTAACATCATTTTCTCCTTTGATTATCAAACAATTCATTGCAAGAAAATCTAAATTCTTTATCGAATTTAACTTTGATCTAATTAAATCGTTTCTGAAGAAACAGCCTTTTCTTTTACAAATATAATCTTTTTGTTTTAATAAGATTTTTTTAAATAAATAGGGAACCCTGTGCCTGCTTTGCCAGAAAAAATTTAGTTTGTAAGGGAGGTACCACGTACACTTGTTCATTTCCGCCCAATTTTTAAATAATGACTTGCATGGATTATAGAGACTTTCAGACTTAATTCTGAAATTTCACCTTTAACCGTTCTCAAGATATACATAAATAAGAACAACTTGGAAGCGATTTGGGGCTTGATTATCGCACTAATGCGATTTCGGCCTATAGCTAAACATTAGTACAAACCATATAGATCCCAGTGTCTACCGTCTTCATAAGTTTGGTTAAACTCGGTCCACGTATTTAGCAGTGATGCGACGATAGAAGAATTTACAGGAAAACTGGTACTTTTTAAATATATCTACTCGTAAATTAATAAGTATATATTTTGATAAGTTCTAAAGTTAGATTTGTTAAACATGTCGCCAAATTTACTCCCTACTGTACATACATATTAGTGTGCATTCGGCAATATACGAATTGCAAAAATGGTGGCATGGGCTATTATGGTGTAAGTGCCAAGCAGAAAATATGCTGTTATATGATCTATTTGTTTTACATCCATCACTTTATCAGCACTTTCTTTTACATTTTTCTTTTTTTTTTATTAAATGGACTGTTGTGCTGTTATTGTTGATATTGCAACAGTTAAAACTTTTTTCATTTTAAATATGTAATAATAACAGTATTAACAACAACAGTAAAAACCATAAATGTTTTAATTTTTCTTTTGTTATCATTGGCGTTGTCATTCTCCTCTTAAGCTTCATGGCTATATTGGCTATCATCTTTTTTTTACGTTTTTACGCGAAAACGCCATAACATCAGATATCAGTTATCAACGTATAAATACTTTCCATTTACAAAAAATATAACAACTCTCTGCTTGAACTATCAATGTATAGCGTCAGGAAATATTAAAAATGGAAGAGAGATAAAAGAGAGAGTAATAAGGCAGCAAAAGTTGAAAGAGGAAGAAGCTGATTTTTCAACCAAAAATATTTTAATAAGCCAAGCCATGGAGGTCAAAATATCGATAAATATTTGTTTGTTTACTATACTATAAAACTGATAGTGTGTGTGTGTGACTTTAAGGATGAAATGTTGATGCCATCTTTTAAGTAAAACCCATATGTTTAATCGAAGTTATTTTGTTTAATTTTTTTTTTTTTTTTGCCTTTTTTTACTTTTTGTTGTACAAAAATGTTTTAAAATATTTTTTTATGCATATTTGTGCGTATGAGTTATAAAATTGATGCAATAACATTTTATGTGAAAACATAGCATGAGAATGGCTGATAGGGGGCGAAGGACGAGGAAAGAAGGGGAGAAAAAAGTAAATAACAGTGGGAAAAATCGTAGATAATATTTGAAAAAATTAAAACGAGTGATATGATTAAAATATTTGGAGAACTAAAAGAAAAACCCATTATTGTAAAAATGTCCGACAAATTAATAGTGATTGCGTAAAGTGTGTGATTTCTTTCTGCTGAATGTAAAGGCCGTTTGTCAGTAGTCAACAGTTAACTGGTACAGTGTGTAACTAGATGATCAAATGCCGATAGGCATAGTAGAGTCTTATTTTTAAAGAATTTAATTTAGTTACCTTCAAAGACAAATAATACTTAATTAATGACAATTAAATGAGCGACTCGAAAAAAGTTGCAAAACTTTCGCATACCTAAAAATTATAGCAATTTGAAATTACGTTCGATTCTAATTGTACTCGATTTTTCGTTTTTTTTTTTTTTTTGAAAATAGCCGTATAAATAAATTACACACACTTTCCTACCGTAAGTTTTCTTGTCTGGCCAAAATATGTGAAATTGACAGGACAAGAGCACGAAGTCGGTATATATTTTGTATTAAGAAAAAGCTACACAACATATAAATTGGCCCATGGCATAAAAAGAGATGCCAAACAATGACAGAACGAGATGAAGTCTTTAGTTTTAATGTTGAGCCACTTTATCATGTTAAAGTTGTTGTTTTTTGCTGCCACTGCTTAAAGGCGTTTTAATGCAAATAACTGTTGTTTTTTCTTTTCATTTTCAGTTTTCTTTTATTTTTATATCATTATTATTGATGTTGCTCGTATTATTGCCACAGTTTCTTGTTCATGTTTTTATATTATTGTTATTATAGTTGTTGTTGTTTACTTAAAAATAAAAATAAAACAAAAAGTTGCACAATTTTCCTGGTAAACATGTGTGAGAAATGGTCAAATGACTTTTATAAGTGGTTTTGTAGCACAGCATGAGATAAGCAAAGAGCATGAATTAAAAATGAAAATGAATAATAAAATTGATAAGAAAACAAAAAAAAAAGAAGAAGAAGCCGCGTAACGTGTAAATGATCTGAAAATAAATGTACAATTTTATATTTCTTTTGTTTGTTTAATGTGTAAATATGCATTTTGTATGTACACTAGGGTGTTTCATTTTTTCCAAAGTAGTGTTCTTCATATGACTTTTTTTACGCCCCGACCCAGCAGAAATTTTTTCAAATTTGGAAGCAATAAATAAATTGTAAGCAATAATGGAAGCATTATTCATACCTTAAAGCTTCCAAAGATGCTATAGGATAAGGTATTATTTTTGAGTTTGTACAATATTTGCTTACTGGTTGCAATAAATTTGCATTTCTATTGCATTTTAGCGGCTCATTTTATATAAAAATCATGCATTATTGATGCGCACGAGTAAGTAATTGTTTACAATTTCTCCCTTACAGAATAGCTTATTGATAAGCACTAGTTTCTGCTGGGGAGTCTCGGTAATATAAAAGTTATGTTAAAGACTAAAATATGAGATGAATTGTAATAGTTTGTCACAATAAAGTATATATTAATGAACTTTAAACGACCCATTACTTCTTTTGTTCGCTTGGTGACGACTTTTGTGTGGTGTTCGACTACTCTCAACAAGAATTGTTTTTGTTGCTCGTCTCTTACTAATTCGATAAACTTTTTTATCATAGCAATTCCCTTTTCTGCTGTATCATTTACAACTTTAAGATTATTCACATGTGTTCTAAGAGTTTCACATTTCGTTAAATTTTTACTTTCATGTTCTCTTTCCAAATTTCTAATAATATTTTTTTTTTTTATATTCCTCAAAAAAAAAAATAGACCGATGTTTGTTAGATACCAAAGATGCCTTTTAGCAACTATGAGGGCTCTTTTTTTTTTTTTTTTTTTGAATCCGGATAAGTGCTTAGAAGCTGTAGCATATCTAAATCATTCTTTGGAGCCCATCTACTTTCAGCTGCCTTATGCCAAAAATGAACATATATAAGGCTAATAAATTCTGCAACACGTTTCATTTCTTGTACTTAGTATGTGTTGGGGAATATTTAAATATTTACTGAAGAGTACATTCTTAAGTGCATATACTGCTTTTGCCGTCCATCTTGCGTGATGCGTAGCGTCTGAGATCCTGAAACTGAAAACGTTTCCAGTGTCTTCTCTTCGATTTTCCTCTCTTAGGATATCCTGAATGTAGCTTACCATATGCACACGTTGTTCTTCGACATAGCTTTTAACGTTATTTTCTTCATCTTGAATTGTCGTATAAACGGTCTTATCTAATTAAGTCCACAAGTATTGGAACTTTTGAAATACAGAATTATTTGGACTGTTATGTGTTTTGACAAGCAAAGGCAAAAAAGCAAAACTAACGGCCGTCTTTTTAAAATCGAGTACCCGTACTTTTTAATATTATAAATTTCTTTATTTTGTCATCCAATCTTCTTATTTTTAAGTTTTATATAACCGAGACTCGGGCCGTAGGCAACATGAAAAACACATCTTTGGAAAAAGTTAAACCCCCTAATGTACACTCATACATAAATATATACATATTTTATAACAAAACGTGTGTAAGTATGTATGCATTGAAGAAAATCAGAAAGCTTATGATGGTAGAAGAAAAGGTCTAATTGAGTATTGACTTCTTAGCTACAGTTTTTTTTAATTCAATTTTAAAGCAATATTTCGAATAGTTCAAGAGATATAGACTTAAGAATCAGTTCACGTTCTTTGAAAGTTATACTAAAATCCAACCCCAGCTAAAACTTCAAAAATGAATTTAAAAAAAAATTTAGCTAATACCCAGCTAGATGTTTTCTTCTACCATCATAAGCTTTCAGATTTTGGGGATCACAATTGATTTAAGATTTTGAGGTTGAAATATGTGCTACAGTGTTATTATTAAAATTTATTTCCTTGTATTAGTTTTTACAATTGTACGTTATTTTTGTGCTTAAGAAACACTCTGAATAAGTAAAATTCTGTTGAAAACATTGTTAAAACGGATTGTCTGATCTTAAAAATAATAAACCAGATTCAGATTTTGCATCATTTTTTTTCTGTTTTTTTTTTTTTTGCAAACAAGAGCGTATGTTTGATTGAATATTTTTTTCTTGCCCAATACCAAAGCTGTGACTGTTATTGCCAATTGACAGTAAATTAAGTCAGTCCCCTTAAAGTCAGTAAATCAGTGTGTCTGTTTTCATATTTTTTGGTCATTTATGCTTGAAGAGGGTCAAGGCTTTAATTGCATCTCAAGAATTATTAATTTTATCAAAGTTGTCATCATGGAGGACTTTCCTTAACGAGCATTTTATCTGCCCGTTTATTTTCATAAAAATATCGATGTTTCAAACCAGGATTTTTTTTTTTAATTAAGCAGTTTAATTCACTCTAGCACTTCCTTAAAACATAGAGGTAGTAGAGCATGTCTGGCCATACAGGTTCATCAAAGCACGATTACGTCAAAGGATAGCTGTTTGTAGGTTTTCTTAATAGCATAGATCTAAATGTGAAATAGAAGACACTTCTAAAGAATGCTATAGGTGTTATTCAAATCCCTCAAAACCAAATACAACACCGCTGTTTATTTGGGATGCGTCTGTATAAAGCTTGATGTCGATTTCATTCTGACCTGGAAGGGTTTCATACCTCGAAGTGAATATCAGTGTAAGGTTCTCTAAGGCAGTTGTCAAAAGATTGTTTTGACCATTCGCAAGCCTCTCAATCAAGAATCCCATCGACACTTTGGTTTATGCAATGTTGATATTTAATAAATAAACTATATAAGTATTATTTTTTTTCTTTTGGTAAAAATATTAAATTATTTTTTTATAATTTAATAGCGAAAATAAAACACAATGAAAAATGTTGATGTTTGGTCTTGAATATGCACAGGACACAAAGAACTCTGATGAGACGACTACCGTAGCTGGAGTCGAAAACAATTGTTCAGTTTGTCCAGTATACTATACCTTCACGGACATCATTTTCTCCTTGTACTTACGTATTATGAAAAAATAAAATTCATTTCAAAAATCTAAATTCTTTATAGAATTTAACTTTGATCTGATTAAAGCGTTTCTGACGAAACTAAACTATATATTATTATTTTTTCTTTCTTTTTGCAAAAATATTTAATTCTTTTTTTTTATAATTTAATAGCAAAAATAAAACACAATGAAAAATGTTTTCATAGTTAACAATAAACAAATTGATGAATTTCCGTTGAATTCATTTAAAATTATTGTTGTTGATTCTTGTTTTTCCATTTTAATTTGAAAACTTCAAGGCTTTATTTAAATTGGAAAATAGAATAGAGGTAAACACACACATACAAATGTATGTATGTTTCTATGTATATGTACATTCAAATGCACATATAAATTTATGTTGTATGTAAAAGCAAATAGAATTTTCCAGATTTAATTATAATTTATGATTATGGTTAAAACATAAATTTGTATAAATGTCAAGGAACATTAAATTTCTACAAATATTATAAATAAATAATAATAATAATATAATAATAATAGAAACAAGATTTATAAAGTTTATCAAATATAAGAGACCTATAACAATAACAACAGCAATATTAGTAGAAAGAAGAATAAAAACATCATATGAATGATTTTAGAAAATGCATTAAAACACTCGTACAGCGAACCAATAATAATCATTTACGATACACATGTATGTGAGTGCGTATAAGCATAAATTAACCAATTCTCATATAAATACAGTGGCACACATATTAATAATTTTCCCATTATAATAGGGATGACATTAGAAACTTTAAAATTGTACCAATAAAGAACAACTTGATATTTAGGATTAAAGAAATATTAAAACTAAAAGTACTTTTTTTTTTTGTTATTCATTTTGATATTTTAATTTATTCATGTTTTTCAAAGAAAAGTAGTCACACCTCTTAGATACAAATTATGATTATGTGCTAAAGAAAACGAAAATATACACAGAAAAAAAAAGTGTTGTTATGGCAAATACTTTTTGCAGTTGAGGAAATTGTATATGTCCCAAATAAATAGTATTTGATTTAAATGATATTTTATTTGCCACAAAGAATTTCGGCGAATACACTGTATTTGTCGCAACTACAAAATTGCAGTTGACATAAATCAAGAGCAAAATTATTTGATCCAAATTGAATTTTCTTTAAGTTAAATGTAATTGCATTTAAAAATTCATGTCAACAGCAATTTATTAAAATCAAATGTTTTCTTATTTGAAATTACATGAGAAAAATTATTTAAGCCAAATACGGATTGCTGTTGTGGTAACAGTAGTCTTGTATTTTCAAATGCAATCCGCAGTTAGTTTTGTTTTATTGTTTAGGAATTTTCTCTCATTCGTTTAAATTTTGTTTGCGGTATTAAAAACACGTGCGTGTGAAAAAAAAGCAAATATGTGTGAGTTTTTTACAGGAGTATATTTTCGCCGTAGTATTTAGTGTGTTGGCTTACTTAGACGATAGTGCCGGGTTCAAATCTCAGCCCTTACATCTTCAAAAAAAATAGAAATATGAAAAAATTATTTCTTTCGGCAACTACTACTCAAAAATCTGCTGGCAAAAAAGCTTCTCAAATCTGTCGTTCGGAGTTGACTTTAAAAACTGTATATAAATATAGTTTATGTATTATGTACTATAATGAATGTATATTATATTATTTATATATGTTATATAGTATTATATATGTATGTATGTATTGTTATATTGTGCTCTCAATTGCCTTACTATGTATTACATATATTAATATTTTAGATATAATTAAAGCTAAGTTACCAATTCATTGTACATATGTATGTGTATATTCCTGAAAAATCTTTAATTTTATTTTTGTTTGTAAATAAAATCTAAAAATTTAAAAAAATTTTGACATTTGTCGAATTGTATTTGTGACAAAAACTATTGCATTTGGGGCAAAGGCAATTGTATTTGGTAGGACAGTTTTTGCATTTGTCGAATTGTATTTGGGACAAAGACAATCGCATTTGTTAAAACCATTTTTGCATTTGCTCAATTGTATTTAATGTAACAGCAATTTTGTAGTTGCGACAAATAGAAACTGCTATTGGTAACGATCCGAATGTAAATTCTATTTGCGGTAAGGTTAAAATCATTTGCCATTACTACGTTTTTTTTCTGTGTACCAGCACTGATCCTGAAATATTGCTCTTCGACGTTTGCATATCCATTGGCTAATCTTTTCAGCGTAGTTTATAGTGCCGGTGTGTATCCATTTTACTAGAAGTTTGGTAATGTAAGATAGGGATAAAAAAATTTAAGTTCCAGGTCATGGAGAATGTGATAAATCATCACCCTATGAGGTATGTAGAGTCCAACAACTTGCCAAGCGACCGGCAGTATGGTTTTCGCAGTGGTCACTGGTGATCTGCTGGCTTCGATTTCCGGGAGGTGGAGTGGATCTATCCACCGATTTGGTGAAAGTAACGTAGTCGCTCTGGATATCTCCAATGGGTTCGACAGAGTCTGGCACCAGGCTCTCATTTCCATACTGACTGCTTTTGATCTTGGTAATCATTTCTGTCGTTTTATATCAAGTTTACTCGAGCACCGCGTTATAAGAGGGTTATAGACGGTGTCTCGTCTAAGGAGTGCAGGTTAAATTGGTGAGGTCCGTTCTACTCTGTTTTGTCTCAAACCTAATTGCTGATGTTTTTAATGATGTACTCTCTCTATCATAAAATCCTATCTACTCTTTTGCCGATGATAGCAACATTTGTCAATCATATTTATTTAATCTTAGGCTGAGCCTTATGGAGATTAGGTTAAGAAGGCAGAAGACACAGGGTTAAATTTAATGCGCTCAAGACCTAATATTGCTTTCTTACTCATAGGCGTGGTGGGAATCATGCATTCTTGTCATTTGTTGCTATAGATAAAATTAACATTGAGAAGTCGAACGCGCTTGATGTTCTAGGCATGAGAATTAATTGTAATGCCCGTGTAAAGTGATCACATATTTCGAGTGTCGAAAGAGGCATTAAAGTGCCTCGGTTTTTTAAAAAATACTTCACTCCATCTGACCTTCTTATTATTTACAAAAACGTTATCCAATCCATGATGGAATACAACTCTCATGTATTGGCCGGCACATCAAAGTCGAATTTGGAGCTTCTCTGCCTTGTGCAGGAAAAGGTGAAGGTGCTTATCAATGATGGTGAGGTATCCAACTCTATCGATACATTTGAGTATCGATGCAACGTGGCGTTCGTTTCACTATTCTATCGATACTACCATGGGAGGTTCTCTGATGAAATAAAAGCATTAATTACTATCTCTCACAGAGCACATCGTTTTGTAGTTGCTTGTCTAGTTCGTTTATGTAACAATCTTCCCTGGCATGTTTTTCCTAAAAATTACGATGCGAATAGATTAAAATCAAATGTCCACAAACACTACTCTCTTTTTCCCCCTCCTCATAATACATTTTCCTTGAGTTTTAGTCTCTTTAAAAAAATGAAATTACTAATCTATGTGAACAAAATAACTAAAAACTTGTTTTTTAATTTGTAATTTAAAGAAAAAATAATCACCAGCTGCTTTCAAATCTGCGAACTATTTGTTTTCACTATTTTCCACTTTTTTTTTTGTTTCAATTTATTAATGTTTCTGTTTGTGAGTGTATGTGAATGTGCGTGTACATGAAATGTATTTATTAGTTTATCTATGAATGAGTTCATTTATAAGTTTATAATCATTATAATCAGTATAAAATGATAATGAATTTTATAACGCAAAATTTTTCTATTCATTATTGTTGCTGCTTTAAATTTATAATAAGGAAAACCAAAAAAAATAAAACTTAACAAATATTCTTTAAGCCGTCAAGGCCATTTGACAGAAGTTTTTAAGTGTACTTCAATACAATTTAGTGGCTTAATGATTCCCATGATACAATTATAGTACTTGTTTATGTATATGAAATGATATATGATTCAAGCATTACAGGAATTTTAATCATTGTCCCACACCCGAAGCATCTTCGACCAAGCAACATCGGTACTGAATTAAATAAAAATCAATAGTTGAATGCATTGCTCTTCCTGAAAAGCAATTTATTCCAAATCTCACAAACATACAAGGAATCTAGCCTAAATGACATCATGGTCAAAGAAAATCATCGGTCAGAAAGTTGGCGGTATGGGACAGGTTGGCATAGTACCTCTCATAGAAACTAAATACTGATTTTTGTAGAACGTTAAAGCTAAAGTTTCTAAATTTGGTCTGAAAATCATCAGTCAGAAAGTGGACGAAATTGGCAAGTGGGCGTGGAACCACACAAACTAACTCTTGATAGATAAAAACAAACTGTGGAAACTGTGGGTTTGATTTATTGCAGTAGTTGGTATTAATCACAATCTAAAAATTCACCATAGAAGCAACAATTTTGTATTTAATTAAGGTTAGTATTTAGTCCCAATATCTGTACAGGATCCTGAAAAGAATTACCTAGTCAGTAGTATCTTAATAATTTGGAAAATTTTAAATCACTTTGAAAGAGGTATTGCTCTCCTATAGCACCAGTAACAATATCACTATCAATTTACAGCCGCTTGACTATTGGCATTATCTGCAGGATAAAAAGTAATTTGTAGCAAATACTGGTTATACGTAGGTAGGCAAGTAAGTCGAATGGCTAGTTAATCAAAAACGTGATCAACTACAATCAGCACAAGGTGCCGTTTTGAAACCATTACAGGACCAAATTGAAATTACCCAAAATAGAAAAAGAACTACAGCCAATAAGAGCTGTTCATAAAGTGGAATAAAGCAAGGGTTATACGTAGTATGTAGTACATTCAAATTGGAAGGGACATGTATCTAGCATGCAGACAAGTGCAGCAATCAGTAGGTTTGTTCATGGTAGGCAAATACACCATTTGATAGTGGAGTTTTTTTAATAAAATTTTAAAATTAAATAACATTTGGAGGAATCTGATTTTTCATCACCTAAGTATTTCAGTTATTTTGTTATATTTTTGTAAAATTTTGTGAAATTAAATATGCGTTTTTATTTAAAAAATAATTTTAAAACATGTGTCATGGATTTGTTTCATTCATTTTCATATCGTATCTACAATTATGAGTTGCCCATTGTTATTGCTGTTGTTATGGCTACTGCTGTTTCAATTTGAAGAGCGCATTGGAAATTGTTTTATTATGTTCTCAATCAAAATGCAATTCATTTAAATACTAAATCGAAAAACTAATATTTTATTTTATTATGACAGAAATACGAGTGAAAAATAGAATCCAGATTAAGTTCATAATGTTTTAATTGCGCTTATTTGTGTCAAAAATTTATGTCATTTTTATTCTAATTTATTATTTTAATATTGTAGCATTTCTATAAATTTTATATTTTAATCAACAAGAAAAAAAATAAAATATTTTTTGTTTTTAATTTACAAATTTCAACATTAAAAGCAACACGGTACTTAACTTGTTTACAATAACACCTTAAAAACAAATTTTAATACTCTTATCGTATGTTATATACCAAGTACTCATAAGTACAGTACAGCGCAAAAGTTTACTAACTATAGAACAAATTTGAAAATTAAACTGGAAATCTTATTAATAAAATTTGTAATTTTTTTACTAGAAGAAAATTTATTAAAAAAAAGTGTATTTATTTATGTACATACATACATACATAACTGGCCTTTACAACCCTGTGTCAGGATTACGGCCTAGCTTCTCGCAGAACTCATGTTGTGTATGTCAATTTTTATCCATGAATACCGGGACCTACAGTTTAAAGTCGACTCCGAACGACAGATTTGAGAAGCTTTTTCATGGCAATTAATTACTCCCAGAGCTTTTGCCAGAAGACTGCTGAGAGGTAGTCGCCGAAAGAAATAATTGTTTCGTATTTCTTTTTTTTTTTTAAAAGATGTCGGAGCTGAGATTTGAACCCAGCACTATCGTCTTCGTAAGCCAACACACTAACCACTAGACCACGGCGACTACTTCTACTTCTTAATAGATTTACTTCTAGCAAAATTCGGTAAAAAAAACATTCTCTTTAATTATTCATGATATATTTTTTCCGATTGTTTATATAAAACGCAGCAAAATTTTTGACGAAGAAAAACGACTGGTTGTGATTGTGAAAACGTTTTTTAGAATGAATGTTGTTCATCCCTTACGTATTATAGAATTAAGAAATAAACTCTATGAGCGTATTTGAAGTGAAAACGAGAATAGGAATTGTCTCGCAAGAGTAGATACTTCCGAAGCAGGAAAGTAAACGGCGAGCATGTTCTCGAAGACATGGATATTCAACAGCATTTTTCCGGGTTTATATGGGATCCTTTTTAGCGTTAAAAATGTTTTGAAAAATGATAAATTACTCAACAGGGAAGCGTTGAGAGATGCCAGTCAAAGAAGCTAAAGCAAGGTGTGACACTCAAATGGGAGATCTGAAACCGAGTTATGTTTTCTTCTTAGGCAAGGTAGTTGGCGCTGCTAGCGCTAATTTAAATTTTTTTTGCAAACACAATTAGCTGACTATGTATGACAAATTTTGTAAATAGTGTTTTATAATTTTATTTTATTTTAAAATAAATAGTACATAAAATATTATTCGTTTTTTTAGATATGTAAATTACATAAACTTTGTGGACTCTTCAGTAAAGTGAAAAATTGTTTATTTGGATATAAAACTAACATTTCGGCAATACTCTAAAAAAATCATAATTGATTTCTGAAATTCTTAAATCTCCGAATAAATAATTTTTCACTTACCTAAAAATTCTACAATTTTTTAATTCCCAATATTCCTTCTAAATAATTTTTTCGCTCAACTGTCATGGCGTTATTTACAATAGTTGTTTGAAACGAACTCTACTATTTTGTACTTGGTAGCAAAGGGCCGCAATAGAACCTCGCGGAGGCCGCAGGTTCCCCACCTATGCACTAGACCATGGCGACTACAATTATTTATGCGACTACATTTATTTATGTACTATTGAATTATTGCGTATCCAGTCTTCAGGGGGATTACCGTATCAAGGTTACATTGGATTGGCTTAAATAAACACAATATTATAGTCTTGAAAAGCTTTTTCATTGCACTCAGTTGTTCTCAAAGCTTTTGCCAGAAGACTTCTAAGAGGTAGTCGCCGAAAGAAATAATTTGTTCATATTTCAGAGATGGGGTTTGAACCTGCAGCTTTTGTCTTAGTAAGCCAACGGAGTCTACATACAAGAAATGTAGAAACATTAAATGACAGTTCGTGAAATTGTTTAAAATTGCGGTACTATTCTGTTTCATCATTAGCATTTCATATTTATTGTCTGTTCGAAAGTCTGGATTTACAATATAGAAATTAAAAGCAAACATTTTTCAATTCTCTCAATTCTCTTGCGTAAAACTTTTACAAACATTCGTGTACTACACTTTCACATTTTGTTGTTGTGCAAGAAGAATATAATTTTCACTACTTCTAAATCATAATATGAATGGAATTTATTTCAATTGCATTCCAATAAATTCGTATCTTTGTAAAGTCATTAACGATTATTTGCAATGATATTTAATAAAAATAAATTAGAACTTACTTAGCTGGCCATAACAATCCGCTAACGGGTTTCGACTTTCTTGCGATTTATGTAAGCTAGATTGTTCTGATAAGAATAACCATTTTGAGAAATTATTATGGTTTGGATGGTAAAACAAAGTCGTTCCGAAAAAATTCAACAAACAATTTATAAAACTTTATATTTTAAACAACCATTTTCAATTTTTTGTGCTATGCAGTTGGTTATGCCAGATTTCCTACCATTTTTGAATTCTATTTAAACATAAAATTTAATTTACCTGAAAGTAAAAAAGAATAAAAATATATGAATATTTTGTATAAAATTTTTTATAAAATTCGTTTCTTTAAATTTTTTAGCTGACTGTCACAATCAATATGTAACCCTAATATTCCATAAATTCCTATTTAGCTGAAGGGCTATTTCCCAGTATTAAAATATCATAAAAATTATTAGTTTTTATTTTTTCTAATTTATTAAGAATTATAAATTATAATTAGTTGAGCTAAATTGATTTATACTCATATTAACAATGTATTTTAAATTTCTGAATAAATGATATGAATGCGTATAAAACAATACAAATAGGCCTTTAATTGACAATATTAGGGCGACTCCAAACAGTTAAGTTATTGGCATTATCTGTCAAACAACAAATAAATAAACCCACTTAATAAGGAAATATAAAAAATAAACTTTTATTTATTTAAACATCGATTATTAGCAGTTTAGGCATTTTATTTTTCTTTTTTAATTTTAGTGCACCCTACTAATTAAGTATTTATGTATGTATATGCGCTTAAACTAATATGAATTATTTATTTTTTGGAAATTTATAGGTTTTTGGTCATGGAAAAAAAAAACTAACTTTAATGGATCATTAGTTTTTGTTTATTGTTATGAATTTAGACACTAGAAAGTTTATTTGTGTGTAATTATGCAATAAATATGGACTTGTAACATAAATCTCGACATTATAATTAATTTTAAACAAATGGAGTTTTATGAGGAAACAAATGTAAACGAATGTGCTTTGGCATCAACAATGTGTAAAATTTTTAAAACAGCAGCTACGTTTTTAATTATTTAAATTTACCAAATTTTTGAAAATCATTTTTGAAATTTCCAAGAGTTTCTACAGCTACGAGTATGTATGTAATCTATGGCAGAGCGGTTTGTGGCTTATTTCTAAACGTCAATCCTAAGCGATAAGAATTGTCTAATTTAATTAATATTAACAAAAAAAACCTTTAAAGCATTAAAAAACTCGCTAGGGTCATTGACAAATTCACCAATCTTACTGCAAAATTTACAAATACATTTCTATATTTAAATTTGATCTATATTTATCTTATAAATTAGAAAACCTGTTGTACAGTATTCCACGGAAATTGTCCCACGCTTAATTGCCTGCCACGCTTATTTACCTCAATTTCTAAGTCCCCATATTATTTTACCATTTTCTAATAAAATTCCACGGTTAATTAACTTTCTCTTAACTCCATTATTCGCTTAATTACCATAAATACTTATATTTTCCCCAAAGAGAAAATTCACTTAAAATTCCCTCGTTTAATTACCCAAAATAATTATTTTCTAAAAACTGCAGCTTAACTTAACTATGTTTATACAAGTATTAAATGTCGGTTAAATTTACTTTCAAACTACTTGTTTGATATAGCCTTGCATTAAAAGTCTACCAATATAAGCATAAAGTTAATTCCTTTTCACATGTAATGACTGCAGTGTACACAGGCAATTAAGCGTATTCGTTGAATTACGTCAAAGAGGCAACTAACCGTATTCGTTTAAATGACTTCCACGCATAATTGCCCAAAAATTTTTTCAATTTTGTCGAGGCAATTATCCGTGGAATACTGTATTATAATGGCGATGGATTTTTTTTATTTGTTGCTTTCATTCTTTACCACTTAGAAATCCATTAAATAAAAGAACAAATGTTATTTGTTCTTGTAAGCGACGTTTTCCTACTTAGAAGTAGCGTCTCTCTTATATCAATTTGCTACTCACTGCTCTGCCGCTCATTATGTGTAATTTTTTTTAAGTTACAAACACAATGTTTTTCCAAGTCACTGCAGTATTATGCAACAGAAATCTGTACCCTGATTTTTGTTTTCTACAGGAAAATATTGCGGAAAAAACGATAACTAGTATTATTATTTGTTCATCACAAACTACGTCTTATACTCTGTGGTCTAATATTCCAATATTTCAAGTAAAGACTCACTTCAAAAGTTGTGGGAAAACTTCTGAATTGGAGAATATTGATAATTTCCTTTGCGATTGCTTAAGTCTGACATTTAAACTTTGAAGACCTTCACGCAGTGCACAAGCCTAGAATCCTTTATTTGACTTATTGACTTTACAAACTGCTCTGGATGGCTGTTTTTTTTCCTCATTTAGTGAATTCAGTGTCGTCGTCTAATAATACCCAAACGGCACTTTGTGTAAATTGTAGTTGATAGCGTTTTTGGTCGGCTTCATTTTTAAAATGAAAAAATACTTTGTGGACATCCTTGACTTCTCGATAACAAATTTGGCTAAAATGAAAATAATTTTTTTTATATCTCAAACGATCTTTATTGTAAAAAATATTTTTTTTTATCTGGGCCAGCACACTGGAAATGACCCCTACTAATGTATTCAAATGTGCTGGTCTAGAAAATTATGAGCGAAAGAGAATATGGACCTTTGATTTGAACTTACAAATATTATGTATGATATCATTCAGAATAAAACAAAGGTCCTACTTTAAAAATGCGAATCGCAAGGAAATCGGTTGCTGTTGATTAATTATTCATTGGCCAGTATTATACCTTCACCACTGAACAATCCAACAGTAATCAACCCCAAGAAGCCCACACAGTAAAGTTTAAGTTAGGGGAGGAATAATATATTATAATGATATTGGAGATGATGTTGTTGTAGTTCTCCCTGATCCAGTCCCTGGGATAATTCTTAATAATTGCTCCTCAACTGCCTTTCTGGCATGGAAGACCAGGGAGATATTGCTCTCCATCAACTTAGCCACATTGAGTCCTTGTAGTGTAAGCCTCTACTCCACCACAAGAAGATTATCATAATTTGAAGAATAGCTTATTCCTGTTTGAGATTATTTCAGTCATAAAAACTTTGAAGTTTTTTGATCGAAAAACTTGCGTTTTGCTAGCATCTATATCATTTAAATTTACACAATTAAGAGAGTTCTGTAGTGATCGGAACAAATGATAATCTATAGATGCAGAGTTCGGGGTAATTGGGTAGCTTCACTCTCCTTCATCCATTACTTTTTTTTCACATTATTTTTTTACGTGATCAACCTTTTATTGCCCATAATTATTTTCTTTAGAAATGATTTCTTTTCAGTTCGTTATACCAGTACATTTCTAATGGAAATGAGGTCCATTATTTTCTCACTGTTACGAGTAATTCGTGTAGCGCTTAAACATTGAGCTTCTTTGTATATCCAATATCGTTAAATGGTTAATAGCTATTCGGAATGAAAACCTGCGCATCAACGTCTGCACTGCTATTGTGCAGTTCTTTTTAAATGTTTTCTATGATTTCATCGTCGATTTTTTCAGAGATTATTCGCATATAACGAGGCGGACCTTTTACATCAAAACTATTGAGCCGAAGACGAGCTTTTTCTTTTTCTAGTTACAACATTTTTTTAGTAAACTGTGCTATATTTTTATTTTATCTATAAGAAAAGCAAAATATGACGGTAGATTTCCGAATTTATATTCATTTTTAATTGGGAAGAGAACAGCTAACCTACTTGGTTGAAGACGCTCACCACTTACATTCAACATCCACCATCGTTGCTGTTGATCATTCAAGGGCGAAGGTATAACACTGGCCTTTGAGTATCAACTGAGAGCAACTTGTCTCATTGACATTAGGAGCTTACTAAAAATTGAAAAATCGATCTGTCTATCTTCAAAATCCAATACAATAAATAAACTGCATGAGTAAAGGTTTACCCTTCAGTATTGTATAGTTCAAAATTGCTGACAGTTTAGAGTTTCTAACTAAAGTTCTACAAACTCTGTTAATACTTTTAAAATCTAAAGCAAATTCATGGTATAAGCCCGTCTACATGACGACAACATAACTACACTAGCAAAACATATTTTAATAACAAACTGTCGTTAAAATCTTGCCATTTTTTTGTCACTTTCAAACATTATTTTTTAAACCGCAGTTTATTTCCCTTATTTTTAGGGCACTATTTCTTATCGCTTATAGTGGAATAAAAAATTCATGGGATGTGTTTTACTGTTTATACCCATTAAATGTTAAGTAAAAAACAATGTGTTTAAATTGTTAATTCAAACTTATTATTTCAATGGAAAACTATTTTATATGGCAGAAGTTTTTAGATAAATATGACAAATGCATGGAAATGAAATATCCAAAATAACTCCTTTAAATTATACTTTAAAAAAATTAAATAAATTTTAAATATTTCTAGAGCAGCCATGAGAAAAAAAATAACAGACAAAATACAAATACACATCACACATATGAGAGTAACAATAACAATAACAAAATAACATAAAATATTATTTATTTAAAAATATTTTAATTTTGTTTTTATAATATGCAAATTTTCTAGGATTTCATGTAGAAACGGAAGAAACGGAAAAAACACAAACACATAGAGAAGTATTATAAATAAATACATGTGTACATACAGAAAAATTTATTTTATATTAAAATGAAACTAAAACATGTGTATATATACATAGGTATGTATGTATGTATATGCTTATTATTGTTGGTGTTGTTGTTGTTGCTACTGCTATTTCGGTTATATGTTGATGCTACATTTGTATAAATATTGAAATGAACCAAGATTTATGAAATAAAATACTGAAAAAAAGACACCAATACGATCACATATACACCAACATTTACACAGAAAAAAAAAGAAAGAGAGAGATATGAGTGAAAACGAAATATTATCTAACAAAATTTCTTATTATAACCTTTTATTCAAAAATATACCGGCATAAGTAACAGGAGTATAAATTTACAATATTAAAAGCATAGTTTTGGGGGTATATATGTATAGATTAAGTAAATGAATTATTAGCAGTTAATACAATTATTGGACTTACATACAATGACAATTTCTTTTTCAATCATTAGGTCCATTTCTTTTCTTCTTGACTTATCAAAGTTGTGCCATAGAAGTCCATCGCTATAGACCAAAATTTTCGATTTAAACCACCACAATACTAGAATAGCTACCTATTAACCTATTATGGAACCCAAGATTCTTTTATAAAAGTTACATACATATATTCATAATTGGCCATTACAATAGTGTGTCAGGGTTACGGCCTAGCTTCTCGCAGCACTCATGTTGTGTTTGTTAATTTGTATCCATGAGTTTAAAGTCGACTCCGAACGACGGACTTGAGAAGCTTATACATGGCAATCAGTTACTCTCATAACTTTTACCAGAGGGAGACCCCGAAAGAAATATTTTTTTTAATTTCCTTTTTCAAGAGCTGAGGTTTTAACCCGGATCTCTTGTCTAGTAAGCCAACACATACAAAAAAAAGTTATGGATAAAAAAAAAGCAGAGCCATTAAAAAAAAAATTTTAATTTTACATTAATTAATTAATTTTACATTTTTCGAATTTACTTAATTCGAAAAAATATATAATCATTAAAATTACTTAACTTAAAATACCACAGTTCTGTCGATTTTTTTGTGTTTTACTGCTACAAAACGATTATACGATTATGTTTATGTTCCACTCTATCTACTATTTATTGCTGGTTTCGTTTTTTAATTATACCACGATTCAAAACAAATAAAATCTAGGGTCATAAATACTTTATGTAAGCAAACCCTGGGCTCCTGATACCCGTAGTACCAGATTAGAGTAGGTTTCTATGGTCAGTCTCTGAGAGCGTCAGGAATAAATTACCAACCACTCTCTGCCTATAGCGAGCACCAGACCACCAAGAGCTAGGTGAACTCCATATTTCCCGGTAAGTACAGGCCCCTGGTGTGACGTATCATTTACTGTATTCCCGGAGAAGGAGAGAATTGCGCACAGTGTTTTAATAAAAAGTATGATGTTTGCCTTCTTTCCTAAAAAAATAAATAAATAAATCAAGTTTCTCTTGGTTTCATGTAAGACGCCGGCTATCATATTTAGTTTATTTATGCTCAACATTACAAGACTTGCATTAACAATGAAACAAATTTGAAACATAATTTTCTATGCGATATGTTACCAATTTTAAGTGTAGGGTGTTAAATACATTTTATATGTACTCGTATGTGCGTCCTGATATGGCATTCATATCGTACAGACAAATAAACAATTTCCTGTTTTTGTGAAAATAATCTCACTCACAAATATAAGTTCGTTTTGTATGTAAAGTGGATATTATATGAGTATGATATGAGTATTTCTGTGTTCGTGTGTACAAAAATAGATTCAATACATTATTGCAATAAAAAACATATTTTTGATAAACTTTTATTTACTCTTTCCTTCAATGATTGCATTTGTAAACGTATCATTATTTGCTTTTATTCTATATTCTGTGTATCGCATAAATGCACACATTCACAGGAGTTTCAATACAAATATGTATACAAATAAGAAATGAAAAAATATAGGTATTTCGATAAGAAATCTATGTACATCTGTATGTCAAAAGCTGTAATATTGTAGTACATTAGTTACGGTCTATCAAAGGAAATAATATTTTTAAATATAAAAAATAAAAATGCTTTATTGCTGATTAACACAAAATTAAGGTAAAAATATTTTATATACTTCAGTTGTCAAAAATAGGACATTACGAACCTTAAATTTGTTTTTGTTTTCTTATTACTGCTTCTGATACAAGATTTTATAATTTTTATGAAAATTATTTTAATTTCCACTACAAGGTACTGTTGTAAAATAGCTTAGAAACTCAAAACTAAATTAGTAAGTATTGTACTAAAAACTAGTGACTCTCTTAAATATCAACTGACTTCACAAAGGATATTAATTAATAAGGGCAAAAAATTATTTGGCTTACTAAGACATGAGCTCCATACTTCTGACAGCACCTTTAGGCGACAACCTCTCAGCATATATAACTGGCCATTACAGATCTGTTTCTGGGTAACGGCCTACAGTTTAAAGTTGACTCCGAACGACATACTTGAGATGCTTGTTAATGGCAATCAGTTACTCTCAGAGCACGTGCCAGAAGACTGCTGAGAGGTAGTCACTGAAAGATATATTTTTTTATATATCTTTTTTTCTAAGATATCAGAACTGAGGATTGAACCCGGCGCTCATGTCTTAGTAAGCCAATACACTAACCACTAGACCACGGCGACTGCGGCGCATATTATTTTTTTTTTTTTTAATATTGTCCCTTCTTCTTTATGCATAAAAACTGCGGCTATTTTTCACTGACATATGTACGAGTATGTCGCCGCATAATGCTTAAAGACGTAGACCGATTTCAACAAAACTTATGAGGAAGGTAGTTGTTGAGACCTATATGGTTTATATGGCTAATCTGCTGCTTTTATAACGTATTGTGCGATTCATTCGAAATCAATTATAAAAAAATGTGGTCTTACCTTTTAAGTATGATGTACAAATATGCAATCACTTTGAATAAATGCTTTTATTTCATCAGAGCACAGCCACATTGCGGCATTGCCATGATTGACTTTTTCTGTGTTCCTTTTATAATGAATTGTGCGATTCATTCGAAATCATTTATAAAAAAAATGTGGTCTTACCTTTTAAGTACGATGTACGAATATGCAATTATTTTGAATAAATGCTTTTATTTCATCAGAGCACAGCCACATTGCGGCATTGCCATGATTGACTTTTTCTGTGCTCGAATTAGAACTCTCAAAATAGACTTTGAATTACCGGCCCATATATGACATTTGTTTTCCATCTTGGGTCGGTTAAAGTCTTTGTAAGTATATGTATTAGTAAGAAGAGGTGAAGTGAATTATGTTTTGCACCGTTTTTTTTTTTTTTTTTTTTTAATTGAGACCAATACTCAGGGGTAAACCCCTAATGAATGCTGTGCATTGTATTGAAATTTTGGAAAGGACAGTACATATATTATTATTAATTATTATTAAGTGCCTTAGGAATAAGACAGATTGCTGTGAATTGGTCATTCAAAGGCCAGTGTTATACCTTCACCCTTGAATGATCAAGAGCAATTGCCTTATCGTTGCATGTTGTCAGTGGTTAAGATGGAATAGAGTGGAATGTCGAAACACTTGGATGCATCTCTCGTTACGCCTATATCATCAAAAGCGTCCATTGTCTCAATGTCTAAATTACCCATAATCACAGGTGACAAAATTGCATTATCACCACTAAGCCTATATGTGAAAAAGCAATATTGTGTTTTGGGCGCATTATATTCAACTTTGTATTCTAGCGATCTCACTCGAAGATTGTCAACATGATGCCGTCTCATCCCAGGCTGCAAGAGGAGCGGCCAACGAATAAATCCGCTAAAGAATAAATAGATTTTAAACAGACGATCGGTAAGAAATACCAAAAACAAAGTAGGAGTCAAAACGTTGTCATGGGATATAGACGAAATAAATGATTACGAACACCAAAAGCAGTATTGTTCGAAATGACATTCTCTACCCAGACTCTATCTCGTAGATATTCAGTGCGTCAGTCCTGTTCTAGACATACTCGTAAACCACAAAAATTTTAAAAAATCAGTAAAAAACTATAAATCAGAGTTTGTGAATTGAAAAACTTATATTTAAAACTGCCTGTAAAAACACAACACCACTTTACACGTACTTCTTCACCCAGCATAAGACCATGCTGCAGCAGTCTACACTTTTGTTTGTGCTGAAGAGGCATATAATCAGAATTAGAAATAAATCCAAAACACCTTGTGTAAGACTACATTTTCCGAAAAGTTGTACTTGATAAATAAAAGACCTGCACTATAAGCCGTGTAGGACAAAATTATATTATTACGAGTTTTAGGTGATCTAGCGGCATGAGACCGAATACTGTCATGATAAAATTTTGTGGCTTTAGGCCTAATTGAATTATTCGATCTTATTTGGTCGTCCGTTCACTTGAATTGGATATGACCTCCTTGTAATCGTCCGGTCTACTTTTAGCATCTTACAATACAAGAAAATGCAAAATTTAGTATTTCTATGAAAAGACAAAAGGGTCTAGACCAATGTTATTAAAATTTAATCATTTTAAAGTGTTTATAATCAATCAAATCAATTTAAACTTTTGTCAACATTTTAGTCCAAAAATTGGTGCTTTAATTATATTTATTAAACAATTTTACACAAAAACAAAATATCAGTATTGTCGCCCAGGCAAAACTGTTAAGACAGTTTAAAGTACAATATTTAATTGATGCTTTAAATTATTATTTCCAGAAATGCATTGTGGTCTAGATGTTATGAGTTAATAAGTTTATATGTTTTTAAACAGCCTAAAGTAGAGTTAATTTTTATTTTACTATTTGATCGTTAATTAAATTCATTTTAATTAATCTTTTTTGTTGTCTTTTATTTTTAGTTTTATATCGTATTTGGAATATAATTTAAGGTAAGTCCCCACAAAATTGTTTATGGTTTAACACAAAACAAATACAGAAAATTTAAATAATCAAATAAATCCTCAATTTATTAAAACAACCTCAAATAAGTATTTAAGCTTATAATCTAAATAACCCAAAAAACCATATACATACATATTAGAATACAGTTAAACTAAAAGAAAGAGAGAGAGAGAGAAAAATATATTCCATTACAATATTTTTAAATAAAAACCAATCAGGCATTTTATTACTGTGTATGTGAGTGAGTGAGTAAAACAAAACACACACGCATAAACACTTCCTGTCGCACATTTGTATCATACAAACACACATACAAACTTTTTAATTTTGTTTATACCGTTTTTATTATTGTCACAAACATTTGTACGATTAATAAACAAATGCAATTTGTTATGTTAATGCTAAACATGTTTTTGTTGTTGCTGTTATTGATTTTATAAATTAATTAAAATGGTTGATTTAAAAATGTAAGCCTCCTCTTTTAAGGCTTGTTTATAAAAAGATTGGAAGAAGAGTTAAACAGTTGGTGGACGTGGCAGTGGATAAATCAACACGAAGCTCAATTGCGTAAATTTTGGTTTTTATGTCATGCCATGAAATGGTTTTGTTGCTTTTTCTGAAAATTTTAAATTTTAATACAATTTTTTTATATGTTTTTCTTTATGGTTTTTATTGTTGTTATATGGAAAAATCTAATAATTGGTTTATCAACAGTATAACAAAAAAAACAAAAAACACACACACACTAATAAACCAACAAAAAAAAATAACATAAAATTTGACTAAACTATCCCAGGCAAAAAGAACAAACGTGCAGGTATTTTTTCTCTAATTTGTTTGCCCCTCTTTGTATGTGTTTCAATAAGTAAAACACAAAAAGGATAAAGTTTGTGAATGCATTTTTATGGCATTTGAGGTCTTTTGGCAAATTGAATAGTTTATGCCACAGGTTAAAACATTTTTGTTAATAAATTTTATTTTCTGCACACATACATATGCATATGAGTGTTATTATTAAACAATTTGCTTTTATAATAAATATGCAATTGGTTTTATAAAAAGAAACTTAAAGATAGAACTACAAAAAAAGGAAAGAAAAATTTAGATCAGTTTAGATTATGTCGTAAAGGTTATGATACTCTTTGAAAGCAATCATGTCCAAGAAATATGTTTACGAAAAAATTCTACCCAATGACATCTCCAGATTTTCCCTACGATAGCTGTTCTACAATCATTTCTGGATTCCCCTAACACCGTATGAAATAACTTTGCTTTCTAACATAACCACGGGTAAAGAATATTTTGCTACAAATGTCAGTATATTACTCTAGCATCCAATCAGCATATTTACGCCGCTATGAACGGTCATACTTAGCTTTAATTGAGTAAACTTTATATGAATAGTGATGCAAATCTAAAAACTCATATACTTAGCTGAAACGAGAAGAACTTCATCTTCAGAAACGGGGGGTTTAACATTGCCATTTAAAACCAAGTTAAAGCAACGAGTAACCAGCTTAAACACGTCATAGAATATGAGAAGGTGACCAATGACAAATGCAGAACACATTGATCACATCACCTCAGGATACTAAATTTTGGTACATACGCACTACCCAGAATGATACAAAATTATTTAATCAGTTAGGCGATATCAACAACGATCCATATTATCTATAACAACCAATCGCAAATGTGAAAAATTTTAATTTCAAATTGGGACATAAGCATCCAAACAGATAAAACCGATCTGATATCACTGATATTAAAATAAGTGTGCCAATCGACAGCAATGTACCGTGGAAATATACCGAAAAATTAACTAAAATGATACGTTAGCAGTTGATCAAGCGACTATGGAAGCAACATATATACATAACTGGTCATTACCACCTTGCTTCAGAGTTACGGCCTAGCTTCTCGCAGCACTCATGTTGTGTGTGTTAATTTTTATCCATGAGTACTGGGACCTACAGTTTAAAGGTGACTCCGAACGACAGATTTAAGAAACTTTTTCATGGCAATCAATTACTCTCAGAGCTTTTGTCAGAAGACTGCTGAGAGGTAGTTGCCGAAAGAAATAATTTTTTCTTATTTCTTTTTTTTTCAATATATTAGAGCTAAGATTTGAACCCAGCGGTATCGTCTTAGTAATCCAACACACTAACCACTAGATCACGGCGGCTACAACATATTTACATTGACTCTAATAAAAATACCAGAAATTATACACCGCAATATCCAGAAGGCTGTCGTATAGAAGACATATAATATCCTTTTTAACCACAGATAAAGTCATAATGAGCTAAAAGACAAACCTAATTGCTGAGAGGGCCGTAAAACCCACAAATACGGGCTAGAATTGACCTCCGATTCGAAAATCAGTCCATTTAGGCCAAAATAGGCGCATTGCTATTCCCCACCAGATAGTGGGTACATCAGAATTATAACCCAATACTGCGTACGCATAGCCTAGCGGAATATTTAATAGTAATTCAGGATCCATATGGTATTGTCCCACGATCTTTCACATTAATCTTGAAAGCAGCGCACTCCATATAAACTGTATCAATTTGATCTGCTTGATCCCAAATGGCCCACTTGTACACACACCAGAAATCCTATGCAAATTTGAAAAAAACTGAGAGAATAAGCTCTTCAGATTTTAGATCTGATTCTATGTCTGTTTCTACTTTCAGACCATTATAAATGTATATCGAAGCCGTATCATCTTCTTAGGTACCAAAATACACAGTTCAGCGAACACAAAGCACAACATTGTCAACATAAGTCAGTCCTCTTTCTATTGAGCTTACGAAGAATTCCATTTAAAGCTAAAAGAGAAGAGAAAATACATTTTGGACTGTCCGTTTTCCCAACCACTTTTTTTATTGTATTACCAATAGTCAAAGTTAAGTATATGGCTGGCTACTTAGCATGTATCCCATATACTTTGTTATACTCTGGCCAACAACGAAGCCTTAGAGAAAACTGTAAAACCTCAAATTTAAAAAAGAATTCAATAATGTATTTATTTCTATCAACTCAATGCTCAAGGAAATCAACGGAAAACGCCATAGATAACATTTAACTTCCTGACATTTCTCATTTCATTAATTATACAGGATTTTTCAAAAGGGACGCTACAAAAGTAGAGCGACAAGGACAGCAAAAGACGCAATATTTCTTGCCGCTCTTTTGACATTTTTCTTCAGTAAGGTTTGCCACTTCATGATGGAAAGATATATGAGCCAACAACGAGTCGGAATTATTAAAATTTACAATCGAAATTCGAGTCAGTGGCCTCAACTTTAAGAGCGCTACGTCCAATTTATGGTCGTCATAATAGTCCTAGCAAATCAACACTTGAGCGTCCAGTGGAAAAATTTTAATCCACAGGCACAGTACAAAATGTTGCCGTGCCATTGAGACAAAGAAGTGCCTATAGTGTCGAGAACATTGCTGCCGCTGAGGCTTCAGTTGAAGAAAGCCCAAATGTGCAAGAACTGAAGCCAATTAACAACCAGAAGCGTCATATGTTCGTGAATTGGGTTAAGCAACAACTTGAAAATGACTCGGATTTTCATCGAGAAATCATCTTCGGCGATAAGGCTCATTTCTGGCTGAATGTCTTCGTCAATAAACAAAATATGCGTTATTAGCCAGGCAGCAATCCACACGTACTCCATGAGTCATCATTGAAACCCTGAAACAGAAGTAAATATTCTTAAAAGTTAAAGCATATTGTAGGATATGACATAGGCCGACTAGGATTGACTTACTCCAATATTACATTAATTCTAACATTCAAGGCTAATTGTTGATTAATTTATAAAACGATACAGACACAATTAATTTTATTCTACAAAGATTCATATTTTAAATTTCCGTTTTTCTACAATATCCGTTTGTCTAGCATATGGTTTTAACCTTGAAAATTTTTGCACATTTCTTTTACTTTAAGTTTATTTGGAAGAAAACCCCCATTCAAAATTCATACAAAAATTCAGTTGATTTTCTTTTCTCTATTAATACTGGTTAATAAGTAATACAGAAAAAGCAGTCTGTCATAAAAATTAAAGCGCGTGTTTTATCTCTCTATACTCGTATATGTAAGCAGAAAAGAAAATTCATTATGATTTAATTTTTTTCTTTATTATTATTTTTGTTTTTGTTACAAATTAAAAATGTAAAATATTAAATCATTTTGACAGCAAAAATTATTTTCTTATCGTTGCCTTTATACGACACTCACATCATATTTAGCATCATGCCTGTCAGTATCAGTAATAAAAAACATCATTTCTTAAAGCAGTGTCTGAGCAGAAATGAAAATTCTATTACATGATTCGAAAAGTTTTCACATTAAATCAAAGAAAATTTAAACTTTTTGATTTATATAAACTGATGTTAGTTTTGCATTTTAACAAATAATTCTCAATATTTGTCAAAAATATATATTAAATTTTTCTTTTTCGACAAACTTCTTACATATTTTTACAATAGTATTTAAAGTATAACACTTTTCTCTCAGTGCATTTTGACCTTTGCTCTTTTTTTAAATTTTCTTTGATTTCACTTGTAATTTTTATTAAGGTTTTGATGTTTATCGCTAAAGAATTTATTAAAAGGATGCACAAATAAAGTCAGATGCACAAACATACACACTATCAAACAAGCATAGAGTTTTACATACTTAGGAAAGTAGATAAAAAAATATTTGAAACAGACAAGTTCGCCTTTAAGATGCACTATATTGTTGCGACTTTTTTTTTTTTTTTTGCTTGTTGTTTAAACAAAATTGTAAAATGTTAGAAACAAATATGTATTGACTGCATATAATGCAACTCCATTATGTTATAATTAAGATGTTATTGTAAAATGTATTTGCACCTGCACATGATGCACAGTAGTTTGTTTTAATAGAGTGATTCGGTAAAACTAAACTAGGTTTCATAGAAAGATGAAATCTATACTAATACTTAATGTCTAAAGTAATAAAACAAAAGTAATAAAACAACACATTCTTTTTATGATGGGCAATATCTACAAGAGTTGTAGCCTTGGTCTAGTGGTTAGTGTATAAGACGAGAGCTTCGGGTTCAAACCCAAGATCTGAAATTTTGAAAAAAAAATATGAAAAAATTATTTCTTTCGGCGACTACCTCTCAGTAGTCTTCTGGCAAAAGCTCTGAGAGTAACTAATTGCCATGAACAAGCTTTTCAAATCTGTCGTTCGGAGTGGTAACTCTGGAACAGAGTTGAAATTGGCCATTATTTTTTTTTTAGTTTTTGTTCACTGTGTCTTAATTATTCAGTCGTTTTTGCTAAAATTTGTCTTAATTTAGCATCCTGTACAAGCTTTATAGAAAGTCATATGGTAACAGTTTCTCAAAATCGAAACATTCTACTTTGTTTGTCTTATGATTCAAATCAAAACACTGTGCCAAGGATTGGTGTAGAGTAGACAAATTAAATGAACACCCAATACCTTTGTAGAGATGATGGCATTCTGTTGTTCATCAAAATCATAATTTTCTTTTTATTCTCCTGCAAGAAAGTTATTTACTTCTTCAACTCTGGTACACAACAATATCCCAGTTAGCATTTGGTAGATTGTTTTTCAAAAATGTCTTGCTGAGCAATTTTCGAGTATTTTTGTTGATCAAAAACTGATTTCTATTCTGAATATTTCAATAAAGAATAACTCAGAAACGAGTCTCACTTAAGTTTAAAAAGTGTTTTATAGAAAATACAATTTAGAAATTATATAGTATTCGAAAATTGTTCACCAGGGTGTTTAAAATGTGAATATTTAGTTCATTATTTTTTTATCACATTTTGTTGGGGTACGAGATTAAAACCTGCTACAAGTATATATTTTATTTAAACCAATACTCAGGGATAAACCCCTACTCATACTGTACATTGTATTGGAATGTAAAAGTATGTATCATTAAGCGCCTTTTTTCGATGAGACAACTTGCTGGCATTTGATCAGTCAAAGGCCAATGTTATACATTCACCTTTGAATTGATCAACAGTAATTGCCCCATCTGTCGTTGGATGTTAATTATAAGTGGTGAGCGTCTCCACTAAGTAGGTTATCTGCTATCTTCCAGAAGGTGGCGCTGTACTCCTGAGCATTCATTTTTAATGCCTGCCAAAGGTGCAATAGAGTGTAAATGTCAAGGAGCGGTTTCCTTGTGGCGGACTACTTTGGAAGGGGTAACCCTCTTATTTTTTGAAACTATAATTTTTTTTTAGGAAAAGTGCTAACTTTTATTTTTCATTTTTGTCCTTCACTTGGATTTGAACTATAGCATGACCCCTTTTAGTGCCTTTTGGTGATCAACTGACAGCAACTCGTTTCATTGACATAAGGAGCTTAAATGGAACTATGAATGGGAACTATATATCTTCAATCATTCCAATACAACGCAGGCATGAGTAGGAGTGTAAACCAATGAGTATTGGTCATACAAAGAAAAAAATCATACAAATGCTTGCTGGGAAACAGTATATGTATGTGCGCTTTGTATACTTGTAGTTTACTCGCATGCTACTGACACATTTGATGTTTTATGATTGAGATGATGACAATAACGACATAGATGTTCATTTTGTTTTGTAAGAACAAGAGAGGTGAAGAATATTTGCTTGTATGTGTAAAAGATTTTTACTTCGCTTTAATGCATTTGTAGTTGTTAAATCATTTCCTTTACACGCAGACACCAATAATATTTATTGTTCTCAAACATAAAATTTAAAAGTCCATATATCAGAAAATCTTTAAATAAATATTCGCACAACCCGATAACAAAATATTGAACAAAAATAAATGGCATTTTTATAAAATACCTTAAACTTGAAATAAAGCTTAAAAGAGAATACTTTTTTATTGCAATATTTTAACATTTATTGTCAATAAACTGCATGTAAATATTAATTTGCTTTTTATACTTTTTTTTGTTCAGGCGAAAAAACTATATAAATATTTTCTTTTACACTCATTTACGATAAGTGTGAATAATTAATTTGAAAAACGTCAGAGGTTTTGAAAAAACTGTATGTTTGTAAGAGAGATTTAGAAAAATTCGTTAACATTCGAAACCTTCTGTATTGGTTAAGACAAAACTTTGAAAATACGAATATTCTCGTTCTGTAGATAAACTTAATAAGTCGCGTTTCTGTATAATTTTCGTTTTTTTTAGTAATAAAAAACCTAAATTTTTTATTTTTATTTATTGATTCATTCGTTTTAATTCTATTATTTAAAATTGTAAACGATAGATTCTCCTATAGTAGAATCTAGCGCTGTTCTAATATTTATTAGTCGAACTCTTTTCAAAGTATTGAATTGCTTAACAGGACAAATTAATTAAATAATTTATTTTTAAAGTTAATATAAAAGCCTTCGATATTTCAAATACAAATTAAAATTTTAAATATTTATTCTATTAAGTAATTCAGAATCAGCAAAACATACCGTGTCCTCTGCGAGAAGACGGTTCAAAAATTATACGAAATAACAAATAATAATGAAAAGCTACAAGTAAATCTGGCGAATAAGGTGCATAATGAAGAAAGTCGAAATTTAATACATTGACTTCAGCAATAGCAATAGTAAAAGTGGTGTATGAACTGAACCAAAAGCGGTCTCTTTTTTAAGTTCATCTCGTACAAACTGCAGCATAATACTCGTCATTGATTGTTTTACCTGTTTAAAGATTGTCAATGAAAACTAAATAACACGCATCCCAAAAAACAGACGTTAGTCAGTACTCCCTAATCAGCAGAAAATTTTTCAAATTTAGAAGCAATAAATAAAATTGTAAGCAATAATGGAAGCATTATATTGTTTATTCATACCTTAAAGCTTTCAAAGATGCTGTAGGATAAGGTATTATTTTTGATTTTTTATAATATTTGCTTACTGGTTGCAATAAATTTGCGTTTCTATTGCATTTTAGCGGCTCATTTCATATAAAAGTCATGCATTATTGATGCGCACGAGTAAGTGATTGTTTACAAATTCTCCCTTACAAAATGGCTTATTGGTAAGCACTAATTTCTGCTAGTTAACGGAACAGCCATCTTCCAAAAAGGTTTTCCCATTTCAGCTCACTGCTTTTATTATTTGTTGTCTCGGATATGTCTATTACTTGGTTTTTGTGGTGGAACCTCACCAAAAATTCAATTCAAACAGCTGTTTCTGTTCAGTTGCAAACAAACACGGGCTTTATCAACGCCCAGCCTTTTCATCACCAACTTTTCCTTTAGCATGCAATATATGAAACTTTTTGAAATGCTTGTGACTTCATCTAGCACAAAATTTTGTGAACTTTGTTAAACATTTTTGGCGGCATTAATTCAATTGACCGATCCTCTAGTATGGCCTCGTTGCAATTCCGTTACCCGATATTCTAAGAAATCTCCAAAAGAGGATTAACTAATATTACACTTTGAAACTTTGAATTTATATCTTACTAGTCATACAGCCTGTTCTTGCCAAGCGTAAACATATTTCACATAACTTACATACATATGTATATAACTTAAAAACATTTAACAAAAATTATAAGAAAAACTTAATGGTTATTTCAATAGCCACACGCACCGACCACAGTCGGAAAATCAAAAGTCTGGCCCCGTCTTTCACATGTGGAGCAAATGAGCTTTAAGTATGCAAAATTTCGAAATCGATAAACAAAAAAAATGTGTTCATGATAAAACAAATCTATGGCTCGTGTAGACTGGCTGTTATGACTGTTATGACGGTATGTGTTCTTCCAGCAGTGTATCTGTACTCTAAAGGTGGTTTTACACTAGCCCACTGAGTATAACGACACGTCAAAAACTCAAATAAAATGAAAAAGTATAAAAGTGTGAAAACAATTTGTAATGAATTGTCAAAAAATACGGATAGAAATTTGACAGTCATATGGCTCTCATCATTTTTAGAAATTTTTCTAAATCATTAGATTTTTCATTTTATCAGAGTTGCTTTTTTACGCAAATATAAAAAAAAATCAGGGTTGGAAAACTGAAAATTTTTAGTCATAATTTTGCTTATTCCTTTTTTATTAAATAACTACAAATATACAAAATATAGTTAACATTTGAAGTTATTTCTCTTTAACATAAAATAAATTACAAATATTTGTTGTAAAAAATTATTAAATATGTTTTTTATTATGAAACATTAATAAAACAAATATTGCCGTATCAACATGTCCATTGTTGGAGAAAGTGAAAAACACAAACAGCTGTTGTTTCCATTTGATTTGAAATGTGATAGTGTAAAAGCAAAATGTAATAAAGGGTCTATGAAATAACTCCCACGAAATAAGTCCCACTTTTAAAAACGATATAAGTCCCACCAAAAATTGCTTAAAAAATGAAATAACTCCCACGAAATAAGTCCCACCTTTTAAAACGAAATAAGTCCCACCAAAATGAAATGATTTAAAGATTTACTTGAAATGAAATAACTCCCACTCAAAATGAAATAATTCCCCCGTGAATAATATATTTTTTATATGAATTAAGTCCCACTTTCATAAACGAAATAAGTTTTTTTTTATAATTTTTTTTAATATTGTTTTTCCAGTAGTTAAGTTCGGTACCTATTTGTACACATTTCTTTAAAGTTTTTTTGTTATAGTAAGTATAAAGTAATTAATAACAAAAAAAAAGGAGAGCCATGAGAGATAAGGACAAAAAATTATAGTTGTCCCTTTTACGAAATGTTCAATATATAACTTTTTGCATAAGAAAAAAGTGAGAAATGAAGCCATAATGGCCTTATATTTCATGGCTCTATCGCATTCCTCCATAAAAAAATCATTTATTTAGCAGATAAATATTTGAAGGGTTTCATGAACTTCTGCACGACAGAATGGACATACTAGTTTACTGGTTTGATCAATTTTGTGAGTTTGCATTGTAAGACAGCATTCACTGCAAATTTTCAAGTGCTTACAAGAAAAAAATAAGATATTTGGCTGCTTTATGAAACAAACCACGCACATATTATTATTAATTGTATTCTGGTTGGTTTCAATATGGTTTAACGACTCGTCTTCAATGTCCTCTTCCAAATATGATAATTCTTCAAAAAGATCTTCATCAGGCTCCATTTGTACAATTACATAAATTATTTTTGATAACACCAGTTGGTCAAGGAATTTAGAAGGAGTTATAGTACCTTGTAAGAGATCCTTCTTGAATTTCGAAATCATATCTGCTTTCAAAACACAGGACTTTTTAATACGCTTTTTTCCACACTACCAGTGGTATTCATCAATAGTTCAAATTTTCTTACTTTTTCAAATTCTTGCATCTGTAAAAATGCTACAAATTTGAAAAAAGTAGCCCTCTTTGGAATGCTTTTTCCTATGACGCTATTGTAAGCTTCTATTGCAGACGTACACAGAAAAAACTAGATTGTAAATACAACAAATTTTTTTGTATATACAATTAAAATATTATTCAATTTTGCGCTAACAATGGTTTTTGTAAATACAAATACGACAATTGTAGGTTTCCTTAAGAAAAGAAAAAAAAATGCAACGGTACCATGTTTTTTCAATTATTGTGGTTAACAAACTATTTGTTGAAAAGATTACAAGACTTTCAGTAAATGTTTTTGTTGCACTATTTTATCAATCTTTTTTTTTAAATTAAATCGTCTTCATGTTCTCCTTTGCTGGGATTTGAACCTGGGCTGTTGTGTGTTGTATGCAAGCGCTCTAACCATTACACCACGTCACTCCTAATTTTTATAATGTTGTTTTTGTACTAAATATGCGCAACTAACCTAAAGAAAAGAATTCAACAAAAAATTTATTTAAACGTTTTTATTGAAAATGTATGGTACCGTAATAATTTATTTTATTTTTTTTGTCAAAGTTTACTTTGAAAAAAGAAAAAAAATGTAACGGTACCATCTTTTTTCAACAATTGTGGTTAACAACCCAATTGTTGGAAAAATTTCAACACTTTCAATAAATATTTTTGTAAAACTTCCTTATAAATCTCATATGTTTTTGTTGTTTTTTTATAACTAAGTCTTCTTGTTTTTGAAAATATTGCTTAAATAATAACAACAATTTTAATTAGCATAATTTGTTGAAAATAAATCCTAATATTTGTAATATCAAAAAAATATTTGATTGTATTTATAAAACACATATTAAAAATAAAATTTTACATTAACAGCCCACTCTGTTGATTGAATTTTGGTGATATTTTTTTCTGTGTAGTGCGGATTTCAGAATCGAAAACTGAAAAGTTATGTGGACCGATCTGTAATAATGAAATCATAACACCTTTTTATAAATATTATGTATATAAATATTATATAACAAGAATTCTACAAAAAAGGATGTCCATGTCTTTTATCTGTACTGAATAGATCATTTGGTTTTTTTTTTTTTTAAAGCTGCAAAACGTACTGTATGTTACTAGTTTTTTATATTAATTTAAATTCTCTTTTTTATACAAATTCTTGAACTAAAAAGTGTCATGTTTTACAAATTGAACAATTACTTGAACTGATTGTTACATATATTGTAGAACAACAAGAATAACAGCCACATTATTACTCAAGTTTTTTATATTTCGTTATATTGTATTAAAGTTTAAAAATATTTCATTTCATTTCTCTGTATATTAATTTGTATTTATTTGTTGCAACATGAAGCATGTACGTCTGGCTGCCAACAGGCTAAATCTTTTCTTTTAAGAAAAAAAAAATACATTTTTATTTTTGTTTTTGCATTTATGAAATAAAAGTGATGTCAAAAGTTTAAAGAGAAGTAGAAAATAAAATACTTTCTTTACTGACTACTAGTTTTTCAGACTCTTTCATATAAACATCTGCAGGATATTTAAAGTTATCTTAAGAAAACAAAAACTTGAGGGGAAAATAAAATAAAATTAAATAGTAAAAAACTATAAATACTTTGAAGTCAACAAAAATTATGAGAAAAGGCAAACAGATGATAAAAATAAATGCATTTTGAAATGCAAAAGAAAAAAAGAAAACAAAACGTATTCAAAAGAAAATTATCAAAATATGAAAAACAGAGAAATAAACAATTTGAATGTTAATCATAAGGTTTTATAAGGATCATTGCTTAGAAAAAACAAGAAAAAAAAGAAAATATTTTCTTATTTTTCTGAAAACTCAGCAAAGAACCAGCAAAATTCAAAATATGTTTTTTTTTTTCGCTAAAAATTCGAAAACAAAAGGATTTGAAACTGAAAAAAGGATAGGAAAAAAGTCAAAACAAAAGTTTAAATGTTCATTGGTTTTCTTATATTTTATTTTTTTGTTTCTTTCCAAAAACTTCCTTTTGTTTTAAACAGACACCAGTATTGAAATTTATCGTCAAGATTGCTTTTGTTTTTTCCTCCTGTTCGAATTTTAATGGAAAGTGCTGAAAAGTGAACAACAATGACAACAATGAGCCTTTTAAAAATGAATATTTCAAGTGTTAAATTTAGAATATAGTTTGACAACTTTTGTACTTGTTAGTTACAAAGAAAAATTAATACTAGAAGTATGTATTTTTTGTTTTTTTTCTTTTTTTTGTTAATTTCTTTAAATCAATTATAAAATGTTTATGGGTCTGTAGAAGAAGTGAAAACAAAAGTGAATACTCGTACTGCAGAAAATATTGCTGCTGTTCGCGATATTTTGGGTGAAAAGTTGTCCATCTCAAATCGTCATCATGCCCAACAATTGCACCTGTCACGCTAGTCGTTGATAAACATTATGATATGTGGTTAGGACGGTGACACTTGCCACAAAGCTAACGAAACAGTGGCCATTTTGCGCTACAAATTGAATTGGCCACCACAATCATATGATCTGACACCGTTTGACTTCTTTCTTTCGAGTTATTTGAAAGAAAAGGTGTACGTTGATAAGCCAGCAACAATTCAAGAGCTAAAGGATAAGATAGATCGGTACATTAACGGTATAGAACCTCGCGGCGGCCATTTGGTCGATATATTGTTCCATACATAATTGAACCATACCATCATCATTATCATAACAAAAAGAAATGACAATAATTTTTTAAATAATTTGTGTTTCCTTCAATATCAATATCGGCCCTTAAAATTTAACCACACTTTACAATGAATAATTCGTATTATCGTAAATATTTAGTTACTAGTATGTCACTAATCTACTGTAGTCCATTTGCCTTAGATATGCAGATAAACACGTATAAAAAATGTAACGGTACCATCTTTTTTCAACAACTGGTGTTAACAACCCAATTGTTGGAAAAATTACAACACTTTAAATAAATATTTTTGTTAAACGTTTTATAAACCTCATATTTTGTTGTTGTTTTTTTAATTAAGTCTTATTATTTTCCAAAATATTGCTTAAATAATAACAACAATTTTAATTGGCATAATTTATTGAAAATAAATCGTAATATTTGTAATATCAAAAAAATATTTGATTGCATTTCTAAAACACATAAGTATTTAAAAGAAAATTTCACATTAACAACTCACTTTGTTGATTGAATTTTGGTGATATTTTTTTCTGTGTGAGAACTACCCAGAACCATGAAACTTTACAAGCTACAATAAAATAATTTTTAATTTTCTAAATTGTAATTCCTATTCCATGGGTGGATTTAATTTACAGTGAACTTTTTCATTTCAGAAGAAGAAAAAACACTTTATTCAAGTGCTATAAATGTTACTCGCATGTATGCAGTATAAGCCTTAACTTATTGCCCCACCTACTTATGTTCAAGCACAGTTACATATTCGGTTCGGTTTATTCGTTGATACATACATATATACGAGTAGCATTACATACGCCAAACAACAAAGTTGTTCGCCTCTGGTTGAGTTCTATTTCTAAATTGTGTTTCCTACTATTGCTTTAAGTAATTCTAAGCTGAAAGAGAAAAAAATATTTTTCGCCTTTTAGTACATCCACGAGAGGATCACGTTTTATAATCAAGCCAATTAACTTTTTGATTAATTTTCTTACAATTTTGGACTTAAGCGTGTATTTCAGAAATTGTTTTTCCTTTAAATATTTGTTTCCTTAGAACAAAAACTTCTTGCTCTATGACTACAAATAAAAACTTATGGTTTTAATTGTGTTATTGTTGTCTTTGGCATAATAATAATAATGAGAGTCTTATTAAGAAAATAACAACAGCAACACTAAGAATTTTTTTGTAAGATACACCATGATGTCAAAGAAACAAATTTAAAATACAAAAATAATATTAAGAGCAATACCAGAATTTAAAAATTCGTAATTTACAAAACAAGTCGATACAATTTGACACTTTGCGGTCTAATGCATTCAAAATAAAGTCTTTTTTATATGCTGGAGGCCCGAAATTCGAGCCCCAGGAAAATGTGTGATCAATTTTTTTATTTACAATTACAATTTAATTTCATATTTATGCTATAAGGGTATACCTAGAGGGTTGTATACACATATCGGGTGTTTCTATAGAGGTACTGGCGGCCATTTTGTCAGCAGTCAATGAAGTAAGTGCATGGGTCCGATTTTCAAAAGCGAATTTTGTTTAGCTATGAAGCTTACTTTTGTTAGAATGGATTTGTCAATTTGGTGTGATGATAACCTTCAAGTATATCTTCCTTCTGGGTGTAGTGCAATAGACTAGAGTCCCATGTGGAAATTGCACTTGAATAAGGCGCTTTTAAAGAATTTAAAAACTTCAATTTACAATGACAAACAATAATATTGCTACGCTTCAGCTGGGAGTTACCTGGTGCGTTCTATCAGTCCAATGTTTGACTCGTTTTTCCAATAAATCTGTCCGTACGCCATCAAGGATAGCTTAGATATCGGCTGGCAATATCTTAAGAGTTACTGTTCAATAGCTTAGAATAGTCCGACAAAAAGTAATGTAGAGGCGTTAAGTGAATTCCGAATATAAAGTTGTCACTAAATGTAATAGAGACTCGTTAACGGCCCGAGAGTTGTTTTCACTCCATATACGGCAATTTTATATATTGACATGGCCCTTTAACCGGAAACCAGACCTTTGCAACCAAACACACTCTAATTTCTTTAATCTCCCTACAATCTCCACAATTGGAAAGCATTTTTCTAGCGTAAAACAATCCATATGGACTTTTAAAATCTTACTGACCGCAAATGTCAAAACAATTTGACATTCTTGTTCATAATCCATACATACATACATATGTACATATGAGTCCACGTACTTCGACCACGAATATCTGATTAAACAAAGTTTTCTTAATTAAGAGTATAAGAAATTGCTTTTCTGATAAAAATTTTAAAAGAATTTAATTTTTTTTTTCTACCAAATATTTATATATACACTGATTAAAAAACAAATACAAAACAGTAGTTGTCAAATACATCTGTAACAATAGTATCCAAATTTTAATGTTTAAAAATACGAAGAAGTGTCAGTATCTCTTTTTCTTTTTTCCTTTCACTTTTGTTTTACAAAAGTAAAGTGTCAGTATCTCTACTTTTCTCGGGTTGTTTTTTTTTTATACAAAAGTTTCTTAATTTTTTCTTTCCCTTTGGTTTTATATTCTTTTATTCTTGTTAACAAGAAATAACCTTTAGGGTGTTGGAATTAAAATGTTTAAGACTAAAAATAACAAAAAAAAATAATAATAATTAAAAACAATTGGCTTTAGAAACAACCAAAAAGAAGAAAATTAAGCTACTCAAAGGATGGGTTAAGAATATTAAAAAGTATTTTTTGGGTTTTGTTTTTAATACCAGATAAATGAAAACAATGAAATTATTTTCCTCAGATTATAAAAATTTCTTTATTTTTTGGTTAAAATTTTTGAGGAATTTAAGAATTGAAGCAATTGGAATTGTAAGCATTAAAAAGCCACAATTTAGAGATTTTAAAGCATTATATCCTAAAATTAATTATAATTGGCCAATTAGTCTTACCTCCTTTGTTCTTAAGGTGCTGGAAAGGGTGATAGACAGTCATCTTCGTCAGAACCTGGAGAGCAAGCTCTCGGCTGCCCAGCATGCCTATGGGAGGGGGAAGTCCACCGAGACGGCACTACATGAGGTGGTGGGTTCGGTGGAAAAATCCTTGGAGTGTAAGCAGTTCACTCTTGCTGCCTTCATTGATATTGAAGGTGCCTTCAACAATGTAAGGACTGGGTCTATTACTAGGGCTTTAAGGGACTTAGGGGTGGAGAGATATATCTATCTTTGGGTCGCTTCTCTGCTCAGATGCAGGGAAATTAATGCGGTGCTAGCTGGGGCCAAGGTCACAAGATTTGTGAGCAGGGGAACACCCCAGGGTGGTGTTCTTTCACCCCTTTTATGGCTAGTCACCGTTAATGAGATCCTATCCGTAATTAATGGCGGTGGGGTCAAGGTAGTTGCTTATGCTGATGACCTGGTCCTGCTGGTTTCGGGACCATTCCCTTCAGTTATGAGTGAGATCTTGGAGGGTGCTTTAGGTAAGCTGGGTGATTGGGCCGCCAGGTGTGGTCTTCGGGTTAATCCTTCTAAAACTCAGCTAATGCTATTCACCAGAAGATACAAACCTCCGCTGTTTAGACTGCCCAGAATGGGTAGTCAGACTCTGGAGCTCTCATCCAGGGTCAAGTATCTGGGTGTAATACTGGACCCCAAGCTCCATTGGAGGCTTCATGTAGAGGAGCGGGTGAAAAAGGCCTATGTGGCCTTTTACTCCTGTAAATCTATGTTTGGTCGAAGATGGGGACTCAGACCTCATATGGTGCTCTGGATGTACAACCAGGTGGTCTTGCCAATTTTAACCTATGGTTGCTTGGTGTGGTGGGTAGCCCTTCGCAAGGGCTATATTATCACTAAGCTGGAAAGAGTGCAGAGGACTGCGTGTATAGGTATCACTGGGGCCTGCAGGACTTGCCCCAATGCTGCTCTGAACGTCATTCTGCACCTACTGCCTGTGGACCTTCAGGCTATGTCGATTTCAACTCAGAGTGCGATCAGATTGAGAGAGCTGGGCCTCTGGGGACGATTTTCAGGGGGCCATAGTAATATTCTAGGGCTACTCCCTCCTCATATACGGGATATACGTACTGACCTTGCCCTCCGGAAGTTGGATTTTGGGGGGTGTGCCAAGGGTGTCTTCCCCAGTAGGGAAGAATGGGCATTAGGAAGGGTTGGTATGGGTCCCGGTTTTTCGGTCTTCACGGATGGCTCTAAGATGGATTCCGGCGTGGGGGCTGGTATTTTCTCCGAGTCTGCCAAACTGGCAGAGTCTTTTAGATTGCCGGACACATGCAGTGTTTTCCAGGCCGAGGTGTTTGCAATCATGCAAGCACTGAGGATTCTAAGGGAACGGTGTATAGGGGGTGAAGTTAGGGTTTTTTTCTGATAGCCAGGCTGCTATCAGAGCCCTGGCTTCGCCCATGGGAAACTCTTCCCTCGTCCTTCGTTGTAAGGAGGAGCTGAAGCGTCTTGGGGACGTTTGTGGCATCTCCTTGGTCTGGGTTCCTGGTCATAGGGATATCCTGGGAAATGAGAGGGCAGATGAGCTCGCTAGGGGAGCTTCTGCCGGAGGGGAGCATGTTGCTACCTACCTGGATGTCCACTGCCCTATGACCACCATTAAGGAAAGGATATCCAAGTTTTTCCTTGGGAAAGCACAGAGCAGGTGGAATTCCATCACTACCTGTGCTGTTTCTAGGACACTTTGGCCACGGTATAACCGGGGTAGGACTCTGGGAATCTTGGGGATTCCCCGTCAGTCCTTGTCCAGACTCATAGCGGTGTATACGGGTCACTGGCTGATCGGTAGACACGCAGAGAGGCTGGGCCTCCCCTTTAATCCGCACTGCAGAAGTTGCGGGGATTCTTCTAAGAGGGAGACTGTGGAACATTTTCTTTGTGACTGTCCAGGTCTGGCGGTCAGACGTTTGAAATTTTTTGGGGTGCCCTTTTTCGACGGCTTGGCGCAATGTGCGAACCTGGACCCCCTTGCTTTACTTCACTTTATAGACAGCTCTGGTTGGCTGTAGTTATATTCTCTTCTTTTTCTACTTTTGGGTAACTTTAGTTTGGTCCTGCAATGGTATCAAAACGGCATCTTGTGCTAATTGTAGTTGATCGGAGTTTCGGATCAACTGGCCATTTGACCTACCTACCTACCTGGCATATAAATGAGGTAAAAGTTCAGCTTAAACTGAGCAAACACACAAAATTTAAGAACCAAATTGAAAATATTAAGAAAGCCAGTAAAGAAACACAGACAATGAGTACTTCTTTAGGTACTTCTAATTAAAAAATGTTCAAAAAACTTAATCATTTAAAGATTTGGTGCTTAAAAATTGGTCTTTAGATTGTTAATAAACTCTGATTATTATCTCAGGGTACAGTATCCAGTGCAAATCCAGACAAATTTGCTTTAAAAGTTTACAAGCATCTGTAAAGATTCAAAATATTTCAAGTCAAAGAGAGCAGGACATTTTTCATTTAGCAAAGCAACACCATAACTTCTAAGTAACGTTTTTAAAATAGAGAGACTAATATGAGATAATACACGATGGCGGCAGTAGTTTGGGTAAAATTGCATACATGCATACATAATGTGCCATTATAACCCTGTGTCAGGGTTACGGCCTAGCTTCTAGCAGCACTCATCTTATGTGTATTAACTTTTATTCATGAGTACCGGGACCTACAGTTTAAAGTCGACTCCGAACGACAGACTTTGGAAGCTTTTTCATGACAATCAGTTACTCTCAGAGCTTTTGCCAGAAGACTGCTGATAGGTGGTCGCCGAAAGAAATAATTTTTTCATAGCTGGGGTTTGAACACTGGGCTCATGTTTTAGTAAGCCAACACACTAACCACTAGACCACGGCGACTGCAGAGTAAGATTACTTTCGTAAATAAAATCAAACCCCAGCTCTGACATCTTAAAAAAAAGAAATATGAAAAAAATATTTCATTCGGCGACCCCCTTTTAGAAAATCTCTGAGAGTAACTAATTACCATGAACAAGCCTGTCAAATCTGACATTCGGTATCGACATTTAACTGTAGGTCCCGGTACTTATGGATAAAAATTGACGAACACAATATGGCTGCTGTTGTAATGGCTAATTAAGTGTGCATGTATGTTGTTTAGTCGGAAGTATTTTGTAAACCAGAAACGATTGGAATTGATGAGGTAGTACTAGTGTATTGAGGACCTATTTTTTCCTTCTTTAAAAAAACGTCATAAAACTTTTGGACAGCGTCTTTTATATCAAAAATTTGTCAATTTTAAAATACCCAGTAGGTGAAGTACACTTTTGAGGACCCTTTCAATACAGAGTAAGTCTACGGAGTATATAAGACCTTCAAAGGAATGAAACTCTAGGCGTGGCTTATTCTAACTTTACTCGTGATATTAGTGCATCATATACTTGTATTTAAATTGGTTTTACAATAGATTATTGTTGACTAGATTATTATTGATTACCATGTACACTTTTAGTTTTAAAATTCCCATAAGATTTGACACAAAATCCAGCCCTAAATGCCAAAGATTTTTAATCAAAAAGTCTACCCTTAATGTGTTCTTGCTTTAACTTTCAATATAAAACTGTCAAACTGTTAAAAGAAACAATCAAATCAACAAACAACAAAAACATTTCATAAGAGTTTAAAAGTAATCAATTACATTCAAAAAAATGTAAGAAAAAGGAAAACGAATTGTCCACTTTTAATAGAGATGATGGTCATTTCAATCAATTGTTGGTTTTTTATACTCTACACAGACATACGGTGTTTGCAGAACCTTAAATAAATCACATATAAAGCGACATTTCTCAATCTCTTTCTTTTCTGTAGTATAGAGAATTCGTTAAATCCACTCTAACTTTAAAGAAATATAACAATTGACACAAGAGAAAGATTAATAATTATTTTAGGCATACTACCACGAACGTATTCGACCAAGAACAAACTATACATCCAATTTTGAACATCGTTGGTATGAAATGCGTCAGTTCCTTCCTTCCTTCCTTCGACTTTACAGGAAGCCACTTGACATATCCATTAGTCGAAAACAATTAAACGCAAAATTTTAATTTTAATAACTCGATGTCCGCATTCATTTCGTATTGCTTTCACTTGACGTAAAGCGATCTCTGTCTTCGTTTTGAAGAAATTAGATTTAGTGATGTGTATAAACTTCACCAAACTTTACATATTTCTGTGGGGTTTATTGTGAATTTTTTTTTTCAATCGAATGTATCAATTTCGCTTATTAACAAACCCTTCAAGACAAAAATCAGCTTTAGCTCTGACCACGAATCATAAAGTTGTCTGAAGTTCTTCAATTTTGTGACTTATTTTCAAAATAAATCTGAAAAATGTTGGCCAATCAGTTAAGATAGCCAGAATATACTGATCATAAATGGAAAAAATTGAGCACAGTATGGCAATTTGTTAATAGTAGGTTGTATCTGACTTAAAAAAAAACATCCACCATATGTGACTACATATTTGACCTACATTTGTTGAAAATTTCCACTCAGCTAAGGAAAAAAGTTAACATCTGATAAGATAAGTAGTCCGATAACTAATTTTTATCTTAAAGGCTTTGCAAGAAACCTTGTATCCTTTAAGAAGTGATATTCATTTGTAAGATTGGACTAAGTATGCCAGTTCGATGTGTGCTTAATTTATTTTATAAAATATTTGGTCTTAGACTGAAATTTGATTCCTTACAAAACGATATCTAACATATTCATATAATTTTTTTATTTTCAACTTCAGAAATTTATATATCCAAAGAAATTTTAATAAAGAAATTTTACTCCGATTGTCTTTTTGAAAATTTCAAGCAACCTTCACTTCAGCAGCCACTTTTCAGATATTTTAACTATTATTGCAAAAACGAAAATTGGTTTTACCTTGCCCTAATTAAAATAAATCTTACAAAGAGGCAAATATATTGATATGAGTTGTACTTCAAGAAATGCAACCAATAGTGTAACGAAGGTTTGAAAAATCTCCGACAGCTAACCAAAAAAGGGTAATAAATACAGATAATCTTGTATATCGTCGATGGAATTAAAGAACGCTGTAACTGACAAAACCTTAAATGTTCACCAGAGCCAAAAAACCTGCATAAAAGTAGAACAAATACACTGGTATTTTTCATTTCGCAGACAGCGTAAGTGAACTTATTTTCATCGTAGAGATCTAAGACCGGGACCAATCGGCGCGTATATTTTTTTTTTATAAAAATTATGCAAAAAACGTATTTTCGATTTTTTGTCAGTTACAGCGTTCTTTAATTCCATTGACGATATGATGGAAATCGATTTTGATCGGAGTTGAAATCGGTTAAAATTTCAGGTGCTATAACTTCCAAATCTTTCGCCACATGCCGGAATATATCCCTTAGTTGAAATACGAGGGTTACCTACATTGACGAACTAGTAAGCATTGTAAGCATGCGGCCTGTATGCAGCCATTGTGGATGAACACTTTAGTAAATGTCACGCAATATTTTAAAACTACAGTGTGGTGTAGCCTACTTTATTATCGAACTTGACCAACAATTACGTTTTTACTGGTTAATATACAATAAGTTTTCTTAAAAATCGACACACACTTTCTATTTCACAAGTAATAATGGCGAATAAAAATAGAAAAATAGTTCTCCATAAACTTTTTAATTTTCTTTTAAAACATAAAAGAAACAAAAAAAAAACAAAAATACAAACAAATCAGAATAAAGCAAACAAAATTAAAAAAGAAGTTACAAAAATTACAAAAACAAGAAAAGAACTAAAGTTTCTGTTTTTTCATACAATTTTGTCAAAACTTCAAATATATTTCGATGGAGAAACACATTGGTGGCAAAAACTAAATTAAAAGTATCTTTTTTTAAGGCAGAATTTTCTATCCATAAATGTCTGTTCATTCGTGCCAGGAATTGAAAAAAATTTTGTAGTTTTTACCTTTTAACGGTAGTGTAAAAAATTGTAATAACATACAGTGGGCAAAATTAGGAAAAAAGGGAAATATTTTGTCTAAAGACACAAATGTTTTTGCAAATCTAAAAAGTCAGTGAACTTTTACAATTTTTGAATACATTTAATCCTTTTTTTACACAATAGATACATGCTAGGAAGCATCGTGATAACATATATAGTAATGTATTGAATCAATGAAACCACTTTAAAGGGCATAAAATAAATGAAAAAAATAATAAAAAATTAAATTAAATTTTAATATATATGTACATGTATATCCATAACAAATTTTCAACATGTCTACAAGTTCTGGAAAATGTTTCCCGTATATGTGACCACTTCTTTGTGTAGAAATAGGAAAAGTTTATATTTTTATCAAACTAATAGTGTTTAAAAATAGGATATGGGGTATAAGCTTGTGTAAAAGTTGTTCCAGTAGTCTAGTGAAGTGTGTTAAAATGCTGAAATAAGGGGTTTGCTCTGTTGCACTATATAGTGCATATATTTTTCGTCCCTCGTCAGGAGGATTTTTCAATAATTTTCAAATAAACTTGAACACACTTATTGCTGATTCATAGAAGACATCAAGCTAAAAGCACGAACGAATCACGAATGGACAAATACGCAACACACTAGACCATTTTTCGCCTTCCTTACGTTGTATAGCACAGATGTCGATGTAGTGCCAATGCACAAAATTGCACTTCTAAAAAAAATTTTGATTTAACTCAGAAAATTGAAACCTTAATAAAGCCACCAACAGAAAAATAGCTGCTTATTACGAAAAAGCCAAACAATAACAAAAATAGAAAATTGTATTTTTAGAACTTGAAACATATGTAAGTATGTTTTTGGATAGGTGGAAATAATATATCGGTGTAAATATCTGAAATATATTTTTAAGTCACGAATGACATGCAAATAATCTTCGAATGGGGTAGCGCGAACAGGGTTGAATTAAATGCGCCCAAGATTCAATTTTGTTTTATCACCAATAAGCGTGGTGCTGATGCAATCTTATCATCTGTGACTATGAATAATGTAAATATTGAGGAGGCGGACGCTATCGAATTTCTGTGCATGAGAATTAACTGTGATGTTCGTTGGAATGATCAAATTTTTCGAGTAACGAAAGAAGCATTCAAGGGCGTCGGTTTTTTAAAACGGTGCAAGAATTACTTCACTCCATCAAACCTTCTTAATATTTACAAGACCTTTAAACGACCCAAGTTGGAATACCACTTTCATTTCCAGACTGGTGATTCAAAGTCTATTTTTAAACTTCTCGACTGCGTACATGACAGGGCGTAGATGTAGAGTATCCAACTCTATCGATTTATTGGAGCATCGGCGTAATGCTTCATGTGTTTCACTATTCTATCGATACTACCACGGGAGGTGCTCTGATGAAATAAAGACATTATAGACGAATAATCGTATATTCCTACTTACTACTCGTACCTCTCACATATTTTGTAGTTGATTGTCCAATGAATCGTATGATGTATTATAAAGACAATTCGTTGTTTGTCCGCACTGTTCATTTATGGAATAGTCTTCCTACGAATGTTCTTTCCTATCAATTACGATATAAACAAATTCAAATTAAATATCTACAAATACTACTCCCTTTTCCCTCCTCCTCGTAATATAATTTCTTAACACTATAGTAGTACATTACACTGCAAGAGTTAGTACTGGTCTCGTAAAAAAAACTATATATATCCATTAACGAATATAAAAAAAACCAAAAACAAAAACCAAAACAACTGCTATAAGCACATTTACCGCTGCCGACCATCTATCACACGACTACAAAAGACCTTGGCTACAAAAGTAGCTAAGTAAGCAGCTACTTATATTTTATAGACTACAGCTACAAAATAAATATCTAGAATGTAAACAAACGGGCATATGATTATTCTTCGTCATCTTATTATATTTCTAGTACTAGCCAACAAAAATAAAAATTAGCCAAAGTTGTCTAAGGGCTAAAATAGTATACGTGGACTCAGTAGACGTGTTGCCGATAAAATAAATATTCTCATATGCACACATGCATTCTATTTTTGACAACCTTAGGTCTATAGTCGGTATCAGCTGTTACGTTTTTTACACAACAAAAAGTGATATTCACTTTGTTCGGATGCAAAATTGTTTGACGTTTATATTTATACGTGTGTTGTAGGCAATTTGTGTTGTCCATGATGAGTTTGCTGCCATATCGCGAATATTTTACTACGCTAACCGTGAAGGGGAAATAAGTTTAATATAGACATAGTATATACCTTATTTTAGATTCCTACGATCAAAAATGGCGATTTTATTAACGAAATTCAAACGGACGTATAGTGCGTATATTTCAAAATGCAAAAGGACATAACTACATACATATTTATATGAAAATCTTACATACAAATTCATTTATATACAATAAATGATGAATGACAATCCTTATATCTTGACCCTGAACATTATATGAATTTCAGGATTTACAAAATTTTTGATTTTAAGGTTTTTGCTTCTCTTGTAAAAAATCAAAAAGTGTAGTTACGTGAGTTTCCATATAATATGACGATATGTATATATAGGTATATATGTATGTATATAGTGAAATATTTAAAGAAAATAGGTAATAAGTACATATGGCAGTAAACTCATCATGGATTTATACTACTTTCAAAAACAACGGCTCATATGAAAATTTGCAATATTTTATTATTTTAACCATTTGTAATCCACTATGCAGTGTAATTACACTATTTTGAAGTGTCAATCAATCGATGAAAATTACTTTGCTAAGAAATCACTTCCTTTTTTATATTTTTTTCTTACAACTTCCTCATTTTCTTTCATTTATTTGTTAAAAGAAAAAAAAGTAAATGTTTTCCGTTTTACTCTAGTTTTGCTTAGTTTTCAAATTCATTCACCTTTTTTAATTCTATTATTTTCAGTTTTCTTTTGCTTCATAAATTAGCACCTTATGAATAAATATTTTTGCATTTTTAAGAAAAAGTAATTTCTTGGCTTTTTCTTCTCATCATTTATTATGCGCTCATTAGTATTTTCTATTCAATATTCTTTTATAAAATTTAAGTCTCATCTAATTTAAATTTCAAAGTTGTCTTTCTTTTTATTCAATTTATTTATTTTTTTCTAATTTTGACATCTTTTACCTGTAACGTCTCTTTTAACACACGACTGATTAACTTCAAAAGTTAAAATCTTTGATTTTCTTATTTTGTTTTTTTTTTCTTTTTTAATTTTATTTAATGGTTTTTACTGTCTACTGACAAATAATTAAAAGACGTCTTCTCAACATTAAGTTAAAATGAGTCTTTATGTTCGTGTTCTTGACCTTTTATTTTACTTTTGTTTTCATTGACTCTATGGAAACATACATTTTTTTCGCTACAAATTGTTATACTCTATATAGCCTACTAAATAGCATGACAAATTACACGTGTTTTAATACTAAAAAAATACAAACAGGGCTATATTGACATGAATTTACTTATAGTTTCAATAGATATTTAACAGTAGCCATAAGTATAAAACTAAAACAAAACTAGATCATGAGAAATATATTGTCGTGATTTTTTTCTGAAATATTGGCAAGTTAAACACAACCTATAATTTTGATATTTACGTCGTGTGCAATAGAAAAAAATGAAACACGTTATAGAGCTTTCTGAGTTTGTTCACGTAATACACATGCATGCATACATACAGACATATGTAAATGGTCATTACAACCCTATTTCAGGCATACAGCCTAGCTTCTTGCGTAACCCATGTTGTGTGTGCCAATTTTTGTCCATGAGTACCGGAACCTACAGTTTAAAATCAACTGCGAGGGACAGACTTAAGAAAGTTTGTTCATAGCAATCACTTACTCTCAGAAGTTTTGCCAGAAGACAGCTAAGAGATACTTATAATAGCCAAACGAAATATTTTTTCATATTTATTTATTTTTTTTTTTCTAAAGATGTCAGATCTGGGGTAACAGAGTAGTCAATGTAAACAAAAGATTGTTCACGTTAAACGATGTTCAGGTTAGACGGTCTTCATGTTACCGCGAGTGTACTGTATTAAATATATTTAAAAAACTAAATTTTCACTGGGTGCCAGAGGCCAACAACGAGAACAGTAAAAGTAAATAAAGTTTAACCGTGATTGGTAATTTCATACGAGTATACTTAAAAGCACTCATACTTGTCATATTGTTTAGCGGTTTGGTAGTTTTTCAAAGTTAAAAGTTTAAACAAGTGCTCTTAAACAAGTGTTAAGCATTACAATTGTATAACGAGCAAGCCTTAAAAATTAAGTTAAAAAGTATTTCAAAAATTTTAAATTTAGCCCTATATTTTAGTTGAGACTTCCTTGTCGTAATTCTTAATATTGTGATTGTTTAGCTCTGTAGTCGCAAAATAACCTATAAGTTCCGTGTACTAAAAGTTCTGCTTTAGCACGAGTTCGCCTGAAACTTTCAATGTAGAAGTGTTCGTCAATTCAACAAACTCCCACAATTCTTAATTAACCATATCGAAATTTTTACGATCAGAAAATCAAACGAACGTCCAAATTTATTTTTTTTATTGAATCCAATACTCAGGAGTAAACCCCTACTCAATTTTTAAAGGAGAGGATAGAGATTTCTTATCTAGCACTTATCGAATAAGACAAGTTTCCGTCAATTAGATGATTACTCAAACGCTCGTGTTATACATTTTGCCTTGAATGACCAATAGCAATTGCCCCTCTGTAGTTTAATATTTATTGTGGTGACGATCTTCGCTAAGTAGGTAGCTATTATTTACTACTTCCCAGTAAGTGGCGCTTTTCTCCTGATCATTCGTATTTTTATGTCAATAGAGTGGGAGCGGTTTTCAGAGGATAGTCCTCTTGGAGAATGGACTGCTTGTTTTATTACTTTTTAAATTAAATTTTCGAAAAACCGTAAATTTTTACCCTTCATTTTTCTCCTTTGCTGGGATTTGAACCAGGACTGTTTGAGTTTTTGTGCGAGCGCTCTAACTACTATACAATGCACCCCCAATGTGCGAAAAGAGTAGGTTCTTTAAAAAAAATCAAAGGTCTACATATATTTTAACCAAAAAACAAATTTATTTTATTTAAATTTATTTCTCTATCAGCTGTGTAAACTTCAAAGAAATTATTAATTTCAGTTGGGATATTTTACAGTTTAGTTGGGTAACACACACGTGGTTCAATTGACAAATTTTTTTCTGTTATTTTTTTATATCATAGCTATCATATGTGTCAAACTCAAAAGCTTTAATCTAATTATTTTATTTTAATTTATGCAAAAAAAAAATCTATTTGTTTTGCATCCAGTATTATGTCAACCCATGATTCTGAGAACTTCAGTTTAAGTATTTAAAATTAATTTAAGCATTAAAAAAATACTATATATTAAAATAATTTCTTTATATTTCTATTTTCAGGTAATTTTAAATATTTTATACCCGCATTAATTTGATTTTGTAAGTAAATAAATTAATCAACTGTTTTAATTCCCAGTGCATACTTTAAAAATATAATATTGTATTTTACCATAAAAAAAATCGAAAAAATTCAATATTTTTTTAGCTTTAATAATCCCTCTAAAAAATGAAAATTGTTCCCAATCAATGATTTGCGTAAAAAAATTTATATTTCAATATAAAAAGAAATACAACAACAAATAATTTGAATAAAATATCAAAAGTGATAAAATTAAGTACAATGTTTTTTTATTATTTTCCTATCACACATTTAAAAAACAATTTGCGAAAACAAAAAAAAAACCACTATGAAAAACATGACCAGCAAAAGATAAAAATTCTATTATACTTGTATGCCATGTGACCATAATCATTATCAAACATCATTAAATATACACAAAAAAACAGAACGGACTTTAACCAACACTTACATAAACACTCAATACATGTGCATACATACATACATATTTACATGAATATTAGCTTTCGCATAAATAAGGATTTACTCGTAATATAAGCATAACAATGAGATAGAACACAGATAGAGAGACAGAGAGAGAAAGACAGAGCATTTATAAGCCTCATTCAAATGTCATCACAGTTTAACATTTAACAATCTTTCATATATTTATGTATGTATATGGTTTTAGGTATTATTGAATATCATTTTTATGTATAAAATTAGCATTATGAAGCATTAGCCGAATGACAATCACAAAATCATTTAAAGTACTGAAGCCTTAAACAAACTAAACGCTCAAACCAAATCAAACAGGATATTATGCTGGTTTTGATATAAAATTCTAAAATAATTACAATAATCAACCAAATGGCATCAATTGTTTTTTTCTTTGTAATTTTATACTTAAACATGTTAAAGGGGTCTTAAATGTACCCCCGATTTTAACATCTTTGAAATATGTATGTAATTTCAGAAATTTACAGAAGAAATAATCACCAAATGGCCAAACTTGCCCGGTATCATGTTAAGTTTTGTAGGGTTTCAGGTCTACTAAACATTTTAGAAAATGATATGAATAAAGAGTTAGTGAGTAACTAATGATTCATCACTCAGCACGACTCTTGTGAATGAATACCTTTATACCACTTTAGTCCCTTTAGCAAAATAACTATATAATGGATAAATGAAAAAGAATAGAACTCAGGTGTGGTTATAGAATAACTGAAAAACGTTGGCGTTCTCAGGAACGATTAACTCTAATACCAATGAAGTATAGCTCTTATACTGCAGTAGTAACGTACATTATTTTTTCAATCTCATCTGTGAGTTTTAAACCTATAATGTAAAATATAATTAACAAACTGTTGAATCGCAAAAAGGAATAACTTTAATACAATCGAACGAAAGTCATCACTATGTTTTAAGTCGAAATCTTATAAAGGGTGATTTTTTAGCTATTATCTTTTTGGCAACACTGTTTTAAATAGCTGACGCATGTTTGGTGTTTTATTTCACTGTCAAACATCTTCAGTTTGGTCTATAATTTAACCATGAATCGTCTTACAAACGAACTACGCTTGCAATTATTGAATTTTATTATAAAAATGAGTGGTCTGTTAAGAAAGTTCATCGCGCATCACAGTTTGGCGCGGTTTATGGGTCTGTGGCATCATTGGACCGTACTTCTTCAAAGATGATGCTAATCGTAACGTAAGTGTGAATGGTGAGTGCTATTGTGAAATGTTATCCAACTTTTTTTTGCCCAAAATGCAAGAGCTTGACTTGCATGACATGTGGTTCCAACAAGACGGTGCCACATGGCACACAGCACGCGTAACAATGGACTTATTGAGAGGCGAGTTCGGTCAACATTTTATTTCACGTTCGGAACCGGTTAATTGGCCGCCTAGATCGTGTGATTTAACGCCTTTAGACTATTTTTTGTAGTTCTATGTTAAAGCTCATGTCTATACAGCCAAGCCCGCTTCAATTGACGCATTGGAAGACAACATTGAAGCATTTATTCGTGAGATACCGGCCGAAATTTTGGAAAGAGTATGCCAAAATTGGACTAAGCGGATGGACCTCTTTGAGGCGCAATATTTGCATGAAATAATCTTCAAACATTAAATGATATATCGATTCAAATAAAGATTTAATTGATTTTTCTGAATTTTATGCGTTTTTTTGACAAACTTTCCTATAGCTCTTAAAAAATCACACTTTACTATGGATGTAAAGTTTTTTATAGTCTTATACTACACACCTCAATTTACTTTCGTCTGCTCAGAATGAATAGCCAAAATCTACTGGCTCTTTCGGGGTTTAAATCAACAAACAAACAAACAAAAATTAATCTCACCGTTATATGCTAAAACATGTTTTTATCATATGCAAATATGAATAAATTTTAAAGCAATTTTTATTAACAAAATTTATTAACTTTATTATAATTTTTAATGCATAATACAAACAATCCACATACTCATGTTTTAAGTGATAAATTATTAATGAAATATAAGTTTGAAGGATATCGTATAGAAAAAACAGCATGAACAGAGACAATTTTAAACCCAAAAGTGTATAAAAATTAATGCGTTAAATGATTGACTTTTATGCAGACATTTAAATTGTGAATAATAAAACTGAAAATAAATATTTAAACATATTGCAATGAAAATAAAGAAGAAAAGAAATCTGCATTTAAATATGTCTTAAAAAAATTTAAAAAATCTCTTAATTCCTCTTAACTCTGTCTGTTGTCTTTACACTTAACTGCTGCATATACTCGTACTTGTACTAACGGAATACCTTTAGGCAATTTGAAAAGTTTATCTCTTCTTATGCGTTGTGTTTTATTCTCCTTCTCACCCTTCCAATTTTCCTCTTACCAATATCAACAAGATTTACTACTTTTATGCCAGGCAGCAAATCTGACTCGTTTGTCTTATAAAAATAAATGCAACACAGAAACGAACTGCGAAAAATTTAACGGATTACAAGTGAAAAACGACAAAATATCTGTCTCATCAAAATCTTTTGTCGGGTAAAGAAATTTTATTTCCAGGAAAATTTATTCATTGTTGTGGATTTTAAATTGTCGTTTTGTTTCGTTACTGTTTTTCTTCGTAAGAAAAGTTTTTGCAAAAAAAAAAACACAATTTTTTTATTAATTCACTCTTTGTGCGTGTGTTGACCAGGCCTAAGCACTGAGAAACTTTGCTTTATTTTTTAATCTAACTCAGTTTCATTATAAAGACAAACAAAATTCACTACAACAAGTAATTAAATAAGACAAATAAAATGAAAGATAAGGCGAAAATATTTTTGATTTATAAAATCAATTTTATACGAAAACATGTTTTGTAAATCACTTATTAATCAAGATTATATATATTTTTTTTTTATTTTTTAGTTTGTTTTTATTAGTTATTTTGGTCAGAATGAATTTGAATGAATTTATTTTGTTTTTTAAATAATTTTACAATTAAAGGACAGAAAGATATACGAGAAGGAATTGTACACTGGCCGAACTGAACATCTTTTCTATATACTTTTTAATGAGTTAGTCGAAGTCTTGTCAAACACATGACGTTTTTTTCACATTACATTTTTTAATTAATTGAATCAAAATACAATTGCATTTCGTTCCCGATTACCAGACTTAGCCGAGGTAGTTAGAAGGCGTCGCTTTGATTAAGAAATCAACAGTTGAAATTAAATAAAATAATATTTTTAATTTAGGTAGTCGCAGTGGTCTAGTGGTTCAGGATTCAAACCTCAGCTCTGACTTCTTGAAAAAACAAATATGAAAACAAAACGTTATGCCAAATTTAGATATATGTATAAATATGTTATCTATAATATTTAGCATACAACATTGTTATTTATTGTTTTTATTGTATTATTTATTATATATCTATTACATACATAAATAAAAAAAATAATATGAAAACAATATTTCTTTCGACGACCACCTCTTATCAGTCTTCTTGAAAAAGCTCTGAGAGTAACTGATTGCCATGAAAAAGCTTCTCAAGTTTGTAGTTCGGAATCGATCATAAACTTTAGGTCCCGGTACTCATGAATAAAATCTACAATAACACACACAACATGCACGCTGCGAGAACCTAGGCCATAACTTTGAAACAGGGTGGTAATGGCCAATTATGTATGTATGTAATATTTTTCAATGCTGATTTACAATAGTATAAATTGGCTTAAAAATATTTTTATGATGCTTGTTCATCCCAACGGGAAATGGTAATCGAGAAGGTAATACAAGGAATATATAAAATGTTGGTTCGGTAAGCTATTACCTTTAACCCAGACCATGTCCTAGGAAAGTAATAAATGTTTTTAATGTTCCCCCGTAATAAGTATTAGTATTAATTATTTGTAATGCATAAAGTTATTATTTATTAATAATTAGAAGAAATAACTAGAAATAACAAATTTTTTAATAAAATGAATAAACATGATAAGCAATATTTGCTTGTATGCCTCATGAAGCAGATAGTATTTAATTGATTATAAAATAAGATAATCAACTTTTTCTCGCTGGGACGTTTTCTTATCAAATATAGATTAAATGTAGGTTTTTAGAAGTTTTGTGCTAATAATTGTGTTACCAGTGAAAAGTATAAATTTATTTCTTTAACATGAATAGACAAAAATCAGCTGAAGCAGAACGAATGCTCTCTGAGGCGTATTTTGATTGATTCAATGCGCAAGAAATGGTTGGAAGAGTTCATAAATGATAATTTTGATACAAAATATAAAAACCGCCCCGGGTTAGCAATGCTATCAAGCTGGAAGAATAAGATCAGTGGCACACAATAGAAAAAACAGCATTCAATCAGCAATTTGTCAAAAAGTTATAGAAGAAAGGCGTTGAAAAATTTGTATAATGCCTGCTTCAAATTCTATTAACCCGCTATTCAAAGAACTCATTTTTGCAGCAAATTTTTACAAGGAAATATGAATCTATTACGCAAAGAAATATCAGACAAACCCAAACATTCAAGGCAAGAGTTCTAAAATCGAGCTAGTGGTTCGTAGGGTACCTGTACCCAAAACATTTGATGAGATAGAAGCCATCGCACATATTGCATTATAACACTGCACGGCTACATGTTACAAGATTCGTTAAAACTTCAGATTCAGATTTAAAAATTTTATCTTTATTCATTTTTTGTAAACACTTGAAGATTCTTTTGAAGCGTATCCGTATTTGGGCAAAAACAAGTCCAGTGGCCATTTTACTTTATTTTGTTAAACTAAACAAGAAAAAACTAACTTTTGACTAGCGCTAATGTTATATTTAAATCGGTATAAAAGAAGAGCATAATATTAAATATTGAAGTATATATTCTAAAATTGTGTAAATTTTCCTGTACATATTTTTGCCAGAAATGTGTAATTTAGGCAACAAATGAACATAACATTGACATGTATGGTACTCATATGTAAAATAGTGCACAGTTCTAACAAAAACTATAAGAAAAATAAATTTTTTTTGTCATATTTCCTATGTCACGTATTTAATCCTTTATTTCAGGGATGAGCAACACGAGGCCCGCAGGCCGCTTGCGGCTCTTTCAACCTATTTATGCGGCCCGCCAAACAAATGTTGCTGCTTCTCAAAAATACACATAATGTATTGACACATTAATCAACGAATTTCAATTACGAAGAAACTGAGAAGAGAGCAGTTTCCATGAAAATGTTTTCCTAACCATTAATTATCGATGTGGATACAGTTCCCGAAGAATTTCGAAGGGAAGTGATGGACATGCAGAATAATACTGATGTAAAAAATGTATTTCTCTCAGTAAACATCGAGATTGTTTATAAATCCAACAACCGACCAATTACCACCGATCAAGACTGAGTAATGCACGATTAGAAACTTGTGTATGTGTACCTACCTCATCAATTCCGTCTGATATTGATCAGGTTGTATCGAAAAAACAGTGCCAAATTTCTCATTAAAAATTTCAAGCAAATACTTTTTTTTTTGACATTAAATTTTATATTTTTTTATTCTAATTTTTATTATAAATAGAGTTTTGTAAATTATTAGTATTTATGTGCGGCCCGCCAAAAAATGTTAAAATTTAAAGTGGCCCGTTGATTAAAAAGGTTGCTCACCCTGTTTAATTATTCATATCAAGTTTATGGCAAGGCAATCAAAAATTGTAGAAGTGTTCTAAAAACAAAAGTCTCAATATTTTAAAAAATTCTTGGGAAATTTACTACCTTTCTAAAGTCGTTTTATATCATTATTTATAATTACGAAATATAATGAAAGTGCATGCAAGAATTATTTCATCCCAACGTAAGTTTTCACATCTTAATTCTATTTAATATTCCTGTATAACGCTTCTTCCGCCATCCTTGGGCATTTTGTCTTTTTCGCTTCAAGCATTTAAATAATCGTGAATAAAAATTTTCAAATGGTTTGGTTGTCTTTAGACTTTTATATTTCAGTTTACTCGTAGGTTTAAAAAAAAATAAGAAATACAAATCTTGTTTAGCTTTCCGTTTAAGGATTTATTTGATATAAATTTTCTTGTCTTAATACAACACAAGGTAGAGAGAAATACAAAAAATACAGACAAAGCACAATTGAAATTTCACGTAATGTAAGATAAATTCATTTACAATTGCAGAAGGCAGTGCGAGTGAACAGTGGTTAAGATGAAAAAAAATTCAAAATATTTATATATTATTTATTCATTCATATATATATACATTTACATATGTATATATATACATATAAATTTATTTTTTTGTGATGTCTAAAATATATATATTTTTTTTCTTAGTTTTTCTCTCAAAATATTTAAAATAGATTTCATGCTTTCTTCTCTGATTTAAAACACTGTAATTTTATTTTGAATTTACTTTCTTTACCTTTTTAACTACAAGATCTTTATTTAAAACTTTTATTTACTTTTTACATTTCCATTTGATAAGTTTATTTTGCATTTCCCCCCACATTTTTATTTGATCTTAAATTTTAAATAGACAAAATAAGGAAACATTTTCCTTTTAATAGATTAAAAAATCATATACTGCTGGCAAATTCTACAACTTTTAATAACTCCATAGAATTGAATACTTTCATTTGGGTACACAATACTGCTCCATACTTGTAACGGATTTTTTTTTTTTTTTTGAGTTTTTAACATTTTGAAAATGAAAAAACGTAACTTGAAATTTAATACTTTTGAATATAATTTGAATTAAATGTAAATTTGACTTTAGATTCAACAATAATTACACTGGTTTACACTAAAAATGTACATTTGATGAGATGTGATTTTTCTTATGTATTTTCTTCCGCAGAATTCAAAAATCAAGGTTAAAATTTTTTTTATGGAACAGTTTTTGAGATATGGTCCATTTCTCATTTTTTCGACCTTTTTTCACTTGACAAATTATATCTCGAGATAGATATGTCCTATTGGGTCGTTCTTGGTACCATATGGAAGGTATTAAGATGACGAACAAACATGTATAACTGGATTTTTGATTTTTGGATGTGATTTTTCTTATGTATTTTCTTCCGCAGAATTCAAAAATCAAGGTTAAAATTTTTTTTATGGAACAGTTTTTGAGATATGGTCCATTTCTCATTTTTTCGACCTTTTTTCACTTGACAAATTATATCTCGAGATAGATATGTCCTATTGGGTCGTTCTTGGTACCATATGGAAGGTATTAAGATGACGAACAAACATGTATAACTGGATTTTTGATCTGTAAAGTGGTTCAAAATATATTGATGAAAATATGACACATTTTCAAAAAAATCATATTTTACAGTGCTTCTGTGCCGATGGAAAAGTACAAATCGTCAAAAAAACATCTGGTTTCTCTTCATGTACGACAAGATAATACTTCTACGCAAGAGCTAACACCAACCAGAAGAAAATCGACCGAAAAGTGACAAAGGTATAAGCTATTGAGTAAAACAATCCAAAATATTTTCCAGTTGTGATACTCATATTGAATGTATTTGGCCATTGTGGCGTATGATTGACGTATGTATTAAAATCGTTTAAACCCAATAAATTGTAAAAAAAAATAAAATATTCGAAAAATATGGGATTTGATTGTTTCACTCAATAGCTTATACCTTTGTCATTTTTCGGTCGATTTTCTTCTGGTTGGTGTTAGTTCTTGCGTAGAAGTATCATCTTCACGTACATGAAGAGAAACCAGATGTTTTTTCGACGACTTGTACTTTTCCATCGGCACAGAAGCACTGTAAAATATGATTTTTTTGAAAATGTGTCAATGACATCTCATCAAATGTACATGAAAAAAATTTCATTTTGTAAACTAGTGTTATTACAATATAATGAACCTCAAACAATGAAGCATGAATAACTCTAAACAGTTATAAATATTTACATTAATTCCGAATAAAAATGTATTAATTATAATTATTATAAATTTTTTCGAACTAAATTTGAATATTTATTAGATCTATATTATACTTATTGTATAATTTTAATAGTTTTAAGATCCTAATACTGATACTCATATGAGAATTAATATCCGTTAAGGAATATGTACACCACTAGCAGAACTGATGAGAAGAAAAAAAAACTCTGATGACCACTTTCGTAGCTGGGTTAAAGACTAATTCAGTTCATTCTTATAAATTTTTAAAAATCTCAAAAAAAAAAAAAAAAAACAGTCCACTGCTTGGATTGTTCCTTTAACTTGGTTTTGTAATGGTGAATACATGTCTCATAAATGGCTTCAAGTAGGCTTTATTGCGATAAAATATTGTCAAACACTCCATAGAAACATCTTTTGTTTCATAGCACCTATCATGCCCACAGATATATCAATTTTAATCTTCAATCTCCCTCCATTTCATTTAGCTCCCTAACCTTCAGCCATCGATTATCGAAAACCTTTTAAAGAATTTTCTCAGCCCTTTCCAGCGAGTACATTCTAATATGTCGACATCTCCTGTGTTTATCTTCGCAACTAGTACTAGTATTCCTAATTTTTTATAGTCATTAACGAAGGAGTAGATTGTAGAAAAAAAATTTTTATATTGGACTTTTTCTTATGGGTAAAAAGAGAAAACTGCTTTTACGCATATACAAGGTCATCACCATTGTGTTATGTTGAACAATACCGACTAAACAACCTCCTTTGTCCCTCCACTAGAAAGTGATTCACTCCGGAACTGCACATAGCATTACTTCATGATATGTAGATTGGACGAAGATGAAGAGATGAACAAATTTTTCCACCATTTCAACTAATTAACCGTCTGTTTTTGGAGTCTTCAAGAAAAAAAAATATTAAATAGGCGACACCTTGAAATTTAGAATAATAAAAAACAAGTTTTGTAAGGTTGCCTCTACTCATCAAAATAATTCCTTTTTTTAACTTCTGCAGCCATCTATGCGTTCGGTAGGTTAGTTTTGAGACCGTCGTCATATATAACTTGTTTCGCAGATGCTTATTGTGACGTAGTACGGTGATATGTTGAAAGTGGTAACGGTGTAACTTAAAGCCTGCCAACTTGTACTCTTTAGTTTTTAAGTGTTATAAAACTTCAATTATTATTTCTTATTGAATTAATATGGCTTCTACTGATTTTAAATTATTTTTGGTTTTAGTTTTGCATACCGTTCTATTAAAGTTTTTATTTAATTTTGACGATACCAGACATATGGACCACTGAACCAATTTACTCATGTATGGACCACTGAACCAATTTACTCTAAAGTCAATGTGAAATCATTTCCAATAAATTAAACTCATAAAAAACAGCTTACTTGTGGAATTTTAAGGATCCAAAAATTACAAAAAAATTAAAACGAAATCAACAAAATAAAAAAAAGCAAAAAATTTGTTTTGAAGCGAATGTCCAAAAAACGGCTATAAGTATCTAGAAGTCAAGCCTTTTATATAAAAAAAACGAAATATTTAAAAGTTTTTTTTAATATTATTTTTTGTAGTAATTCTACAATGTTTTCCAAACCCTCCCTCTAAATGACACCTTCTGAATAGAATTAAATTACAAAATCACTGCTTTAGAATATAAATAATGACTAACAGTTCTGTAAATATAAAGGCACAAAAAAGGTTTCATTTGGGATTTTAAAAAATGTTTTTTAATTTTTTAATATAATTTTTGTAAATTTTGTATTTTACTGGTTTGTTTATATTGGGCCAGAAAATTCTTTCCCAATGGACACTTAAATTGATTCAGTAATTAATTTAATGATGACAGATTAATTTTATTTTGAAATTTTGTTTATTTTATTTTTTCTTCCTAATGTTTAACAATTGTTCTGATTTAAATGTTTCAAAAATAAATGTTAAAATAATTTTTCAAATTGTCACTCAATTACAATAAAGTGTACAATATAAATACACTTTGAAATGTCCCGGGGGCTAACAAAAAAATATGAAAGCGATATAAATATTTTAATTACACAAAAAAATTAAATAAAATGAAATGAAATGAAAAATAAAAAGGTTGTAATTTTTATGTAATTAAATAATGGTAAAATAAATTATTTATTTTTTTGGTGTTTATTTTGAAAGGAAAATAACTGGCAGTGATTTTTAAATTATTCATATACTCGTAATAATGTGGGTATTGAATAGAAATCACTACAGTCTACTTTACCATATCCACAGGTTAGGTTGTTCCTTTTTTTTGGGTCTTTATGAAATATTGCAGTGCAAGCTTTAATAAAGCATGTGTTTATATTTGAGCAAATGTTGCTGTAGTCGCCGTGGTCTAGTGGTTAGCGCGTTGGCTTACTAAAACAATAGTGCCGGGTTCAAATCTCAGCTCTGACATCTTTAAAAAAGAAATATGAAAAAATTATTTCTTTCGGCGACTACCTCTCCGCAGTCTTCTGGCAAAAGCTCTAGGAGTAATTGATTGCCATGAAAAAGCTTCTCAAACCTGTCGTCCGGAGTCGACTTTAATCTGTAGGTCCCGGTACTCATGGGTAAAAATTAACACACACAACATGAGTGCTGCGAGAAGCTAGGCCGTAACCCTGACACAGGGTTGTAATGGCCAATTATGTATGTATGTATGTATGTAAATGTTGCTGTTACTAATATACATATATTATAATAAAACCTCTTAGAAAATTATAAGTGAGTAGTTCATTGTGCGTACATGTGATTTGAGTTTAATATCTCTGCAATCTCAATACTTCTAGTGATTTTTTAATCAACGCCAGAAATTCTACAGCCTTAGTGGTGGATATGTTCCCGATAGAAGCCATCAAGAACCCCTCATTCACATAATATGTTTGTCGCTATGTCTGATACCTGTAAGTATGATTAACTGTTGAACTTTACAACAGCTGCTAAATTGTGGACTAAACCGCCTTATCATGACCAAAAACTTTCTGAGTGTTCCAGTATTCCAAGCGCCCTTATGGCTGCTTGGCTGTCCAAGAATATATTGCATGTTCTACTTTAAGGCATAATTTTTTAAATAAAAACAAACATACCGAGTCTTAAAACTTAATTTCTGCTTTATATAGTGGAGCGTTTATAATTTTTGTCTGTTAATAGCGCTCATATTGTAGGAGCTACATTTAGCGAATTGGCATAATTTGTTTTATCAACATTATCAACATTTATCAACAGTGATGGATATGTGATTTAAAAACAGCTGCAACTTATAAAATTGTTTTATAAAATCAAATATTTTATTTTGGTAAACGTTTGGCTTTGATTTTTGCGTCGTTAGCTAGATCTGCATCCGTACGGAGTTCCTGACTAGAGCTGGTGCTAAAGGTAAACCAATATGCTCTTTGTTTCATTAAAAATACTCTTCGGCAATAACATTTATTTCTGTACGAATAGGTTCAAACAAAATTGTGCGATACCATTCCGCATATAATCATGAGATTCAATTTAGAATTAATAGAAAAAAAAGTAACTAAATATTTAATAAATAAGAAACCGATCATATGAAAAATTTATTAAAATTTTCCAACGTCATTAAAAATATTTTTTAAGATTATGACAATAAGCAGGTATGTTTACTATTGATCTTCTGTTTAAAAATGTCAAATTTTTAAATAAATTCAAAATTCAGATAAGTTCAGATATCGTACATAATATTGTTAGTTATAATGTTTAATAATATTTGTTATTAAATTTTTATGCAACAATGTTGCAATAGCAGTACTCTGTTTTTGTTTTGAAAAGCATTAGAAATGTAACCTGTAAAATGATTTTCTACTGCAACAATTGTTTCATTTCAGTTTGTTTTTCATGCGAATTGGTAGAACCATACACTTCTTTGGGACGAAACAGTATTTGCAAAGATCTGCAATACAATTTTTTTTCCATCAGTACTGGGACCTACAGTATAACATCGAATCTGAACGACAGACTTGGGAAGCTTATTCATGGCCATCAGTTACTCTCAGAGCCAAAAGAAATATACTATATTTTCATATTTCATTCTTTTAACATGTTAAAGCTGGAGTTTGACCCACATACTGGACTACAGCGACCACAGAAAATATTTAAATCAATTTTGAAAACCCTACCCAAATATATGTATAAAAAAAATTTTGTAGATCTGTGTAGATTTATAGAATTTCGTCCGAAGGAAGTGTTGCCTATATTATTTCGTAAGAATAAACAACTTGACTGAAACTTATTGCAGTTGGAAATAATGCTGACAAATAAATTTCGCAAGAACTTTGCAACATTTTTCACAAATATTTCATGCGAAACAGTTTTATACATATGTAATTTGATAGCATTTCGCCCGAAATTTTCAATACAATATCACATTTCCGAAAAATTTTATTTTTCAAAAATTTACTCCTAAAATATTTAATTACAACTTAAGACACCTTTGCTTCTTTTATAACTTGTAAGTTTTTTGTAATGTTTAACTTATTTTTAATTGTTTTACAAAAGTTTTGGAAACTTGTAGACAAGTATTTAATTTAAAATATTATTTGAATAAATAAAATTGCATGAAATAGAAATCTTAAAAGGCTGGAAAATAACCTTTAAACCTTGGTGACATTTCCATAAAAACATACTCTTTATAGCCCTTAAAAGTACATAAAATTATTAGCCACAACAACAAGTTTATTAAATATATGTGTATGTATAGTATATATAAAATTTTTTTAAATAAACAAAGAAAAACTTAAAAAAAAGTATTCCTTGTACACGCATAAAAGCATTTAAAATACAGTGAAAAAAGGGAACAAAAAAAACTTTTTGAATAATTTGCTTTTTATTCAGACTTTTATAGGCATAATGAGCAATTCAAATAAATTTCGGCCAGTTGGTGATGGGTTGACTTAATGGCTGGCTAAGGTCGTTGTGGTATGAATTGGCTGCATGTCTGAAAAAAATTTTTTGTTTTTTTTTTTTTTAACAAAAAATAAAAAAACAATCATAAAGTCAATGTTATTGTGTGACTTGAATAGAACAAATCAGCATCAAGTATTTTAAAAAACCAAAAAAGATGCCATTCCCTGGACAATTTACTTTATTTGTTTTGTATTTAAATCTCTTAAGCTTTCGGGTACAATTGTTTGTACCCTACACCTCTGTAGACGTTGAGAGTAGATAGGAACCATATTATTGAAAGTATAGTGTTTCTGTCAAATTGATTGCCATCATTAATTCAGTTTAATTTTACCAAATCACCAATCCTCAATATATCCCATCAAAAATTGGAGCTTACTGATAAGAGGTTTTGGAAGGAAAAGAAGGTACATTCTTCCTTACATAATTTATTACGGAAAACTGGATTTTTATATAGCGAGTTACCACTTTGAAGTAATACAGCCAGCTTTTCAGCAAGGGAAAATAGTTGTCTTGAAAATTTTTCAAATGGTTGGAATACCACCTCATTCTTTTAAAGAGACGACTATAAAAACTTATTTTGTTTAATTTTAATGGTACTACATTATTACATGCTTCTTATTAAGACTTCATCTAGACAACAGCAGTTAACTGTCTTTTGAGCTTCCAAAAATATGAACTATTTTTAGTGAAATGTAAATGCTAACGTTGGTGCCTAATTTTTAGAAATATTCACACTGAGAAATGAGGCTCATTTCATAATAAACGAGTATATCAACAAACAATATTATCAAGTTTTGGATACAGAGCCATCGTTAATATATCTTTGAGAAAGACATTGGTCAGGCAATTAACATCAAATGCCAGCAGTATAGTTATATAGATATAAATAGCAGATATAGATACCAAGGTCAAATGCTTTCAACAAGATGGCACTATGTATCACACAGCACATGCTACATTGGGCATACAACATAAGTTATTTGAGGGCGTGGATATTTGATAAAGAAAAAAACAAGCGTATTATTGAAACCATTTTATTCACTTCAAATTGAATTTATTTTACTTCAAATTTAATTAAAACACTGTTGCTTGTATTTATCTGTTCTTAATTATTTTTGAAAAAATGCTTAAAGAAAACAATTTTTTTTTATTGAGACCAATACTCAGGGGTAAACCCCTACTAAATGCTGTGCATTGTATTTGAATTTTTTTGTGAAAAGGACAACACGTTATGACAACAGTACATATATTTTATTTTTCTTATATTATTAAGCGCCTTAGAAATGAGACAAATTGCTGTGAATTGATCATTCATAGGCCAGTGTTATACCTTCATACTTGAATGATCAACAGCAATTGCCCCAGCGTTGTATGTTGATTGCGGTTAGTGCCTTCTCTAAGTAGGTTTTTGGCTGTTATCTGCTACTTCCCAATAGGTGGGGCTTTTCTCCTGATCATTAGTTTTTCGTTGTCAAAGGTTAAGGTGGAATAGAGTGAAATGTCAGGGAGCGGTTACTCTGTCGATGGATTTCTTGGAAGGGGGGGGACACCTTATTTTTAAATTATAATTTTGAAAAATCCGCAATCTAACTTTTTAATTTTTTACCTTTGCTGGGATTCGAAACTGGGCCGTTTGAGTTTTTGTGCGATCGCTCCATATGTATATGTTGTTTCCATTAAATATTTGACAAATGTGAACGTAGCTCTAAACGATTAATTCAGTACATTTAAATATAGAGTGTCAAAATAGTCAAGATAACTTGTGTTTTCTTTATAATCCTATAAGCCTATATTCAATTTGTTTATCATTTTTTGAGATGTTCTGGGAGCGTTCTGTAATACGAGTATGTTTTTTGGCTGAATTAAGTGAATTTTAGGTAACTGAATTTTTACTTTAGTGAAGGTTGTTGTGGGGATGTTTGCTGTTTGTTTCAGAGACCATCTGAATGTTTGAATTATAGTTTTAGATTTTTGTTTTTTATAACTTCCTTAATAACTTTGGCCAATTATAAAAGTATTACTTTTATACAACAGCCCAATGAATGTGAATAGTAACTGCAGAAGTGTGAAACACACTGTAGCTGTAACTACAAATTTTAATCGCCAAAATCAACCAATCACATTGCTTGTTAGATAGAGCGAAAGTTACAAAACTTTTGTTTTTCCTGGCGTATTGTACAACAGAGTTGAAACGAATGTTTGTGCCTTATATTTATGTATATGTGCCACAATATCACTGAGCCTGGTTGTGTATGTGGTGTGTGTCCATTCTCTGCGGCAACTAAATGAATCGTAAATTCACACCAATTATGCGGGTAAACATAAACTGAGTTTGCATGCAATTAATTTATTTTTTTTTTACATGAAAATAAAGTTTATTTTTTGCCTATCCCTTGGCTCAATAACCGTAATTCAGGCTACTGAATATTTTTTTTTTTTAATTCTGACTAAGGCAGTCAACATTTCCACACAAATGCTGAAATGTCTACTGTTGCCTTTTTTTGTATGTTGACATACGTATGTATAATGACTTTCGAATAGAAAAAAGGAGATCTATTTTTTTGTGGGAGAAAATATTTTTATAAAAAATAAATTTTTAAATGTGGTTTGCTTTTAATTGTTGATTGTTATGAAAACCTTTAATTTGTGGGCAAAAAAGCAAAAAACCGTTTTAATCTGCTATTATTTCTGATAACGATTGACATATTTTGTAATTTTGTATGTTTATTTGAGAAACTTATATTATTGGTACAGATTATTTAAGAAATAAAACAGAAGAATTATAAAAGAGTGTTAGATATTCTGAACTGTAGGTACATAAGTACCAAACCATGGAAAACATATATATAGTACGTTGCCCACTTTAACCAAAATTACTTGTTTTGACACCGTTGCATAGGCATAGAACCTCAATTCTTCCTCAGCGTCATCGAAAATTTGGACCATCGGATGGAGGTGTGCCGCCGAGGTCCCTTCACAGCTTTTTTAGTAAACCAAAAATTCTTTTGTTTTGCTTCTTTTATTTAAGTTTTGTTGTAATTAATTTGTATTCTGTTCACTTAAAAATAAGACAGAAAGTTTAAAAATTAGAGAACAATCACATCAAATTATGATTTTGTAATTCTTTATTAAGTTATTATCTGAACTTTTGATGTGTTAAAAAATTTAAATTCTACAAATTTGAAAATAAACACCAATTTTATGAACTTTGGCATATGTACGAGAGAAATCCAAAAACTAACCGACCCGATTGATGAATATTAACACATATAAAACATATGCTTTCAGTTTTAAGTCGTCACTTTGTTTAGTATTTCTTTCAAAATATTCGAAATGAGCGATTCTAGAGAATTTTTTAATATGAGTTATTAAGAATCTCCGTCCAACTAATTTTAGAGCAGAGCCACAATTTACTCTGGAGAAGTTTGTTAACGACTATTAAATACAGGGTAGTAAAAATTAAACGAATTCAAACAATCGGTGAATTAAAGTATCGACGATAGAACAGATACCTAAAACTCCGAAAATGGGATGAGATGATCATCAGCTGGAACATTACAAAAAGTACTATATATTGCATATTGAAAATTTGAGAAATCTTTAATAAGAAATTCTTAATAAAAACTTTATTTTTCATCCGATTTTATTCAAAATACGCTTAAAATATTTGTAATTAAATAATCTATTTGGTAAAAAAATAAAACAGTCCAGATCTTCAATATAACGTAGGAAAAAATTGAAATGAAAATGAAAAATTTGGAAAAAAAACGTAAAAAATAGGAAAATTTTGAAATTTGAGGTGCCATATCTCAGCGATTTCTTATTAGATAGAATGTTCCAGCATATTAGCGGAAAGGGCATTCAATTACCTTTCCATCGATATGCCACTTATCTCGATCGAACTTTTTGGTTGGACTCCGCAAGGGTTTGAGTGGGGTCATACACCGAAAAACACAAAAGTACCGTTATCTAAAAAACGGTACTTGGAAAAAAATAATAATTGCGTTTTTCGTGCTCAGGAGGTCCGAATTAACTTATCTAGGCATGTGGCGTTCTTGGTATTTTTTGGCTGTAAACCAGTGTAATTAAAGAAAAAATGCTCATTAGCAAGTGAAAAAGGGCTATTTCGTTTCAACAATGGATCTTTTTTGCATTATTGATTTAAATTTAAAATTTTGAACGAAAAAACATATTCGTCAGATTTATCTTCGGATTATAATATATTTCCAAACTTAAGAGATTTGATAACAATAAAGGGCAGTTCTTATTATATACAAGGTATCGAAGCTATTGAAGGAGATTATGTTTTATTGTCTTATGTAGACTCGTATATGTATATTTTTTCTCGGTTTGTAATTTATTTATAACCAATTAAGAATATTTGAAAATAAAAATTCTTTTGTTTTAAAATAAGATTTGTTTCTTTATAACTCTTGATTGTAAATAATTATCTTAATTTATTCACTATTTTATTCGTTTTTTTTTTTTTTTTTCTCATTATTAACAATTCGTTAATCATATCATTTTATTAATAAAATTCGAATCACATACGAAAGGTGTTTTTTGGCATATTCTCTTCCCCAACATTGTTAACACACTTAATGCTGTGTTTGTAAATAAAAATCACACTTCCTCTCAAGATATTTATTTATTTTCATATCTGAACATCTTTAAAAATAAATAAATATTTGTTTTAACGCTCGTAAATCTTGTACAAAACGTTAATACAACCACAAAATAAAAGTTTATTCAACTTTTGGCACAGATTTGACGTTTAAAAGGCGAGACAACAGCAGCACAAAAAGCCGTGAAGAACAGCAACAACAATATGTTGAAATAAAAACACTCAAATCCGTTAAAATGCCGGTAAAATTGTCAACAACTTTGTTTTTCGGTATTTTGTTTTCATTTTTATTTAAAGTCACGTTTTACTGAATAAAAAGCTTCAAAAAAGACCACCACTATTAACAGCGGTTGTGGTGTAGTAGCAATACTGGAAGTGGACTGACTAGTCCACTTAATTGTTGTCAAACACATTGTCATATAGAAAGACAAGTGCACGACCAGTTGAATTAATGTCTTAAAAATGACGACAACAGTAATCAAATAAGCATTTAAACTAAAAAGGCAGCAAGCAACTACAACAACATAAACTGAAAACTATTCTATAAAATAAATAAAAAAAAAAATTATTGTTGAGCCAATGACTTTGAAACTCTGCAAAATAGTGTATCAGCGAAGGCGATGAAGATAATTTTAAATATGTTTATAATGTTTGCGTTAATGGAGATTTCTTCAAATTTGAGTCCAATGTTTTCATAGCCTCAGCTAATTAAGATTCTTTTTCTGAAAATTTTTACATAAACTGTCTCAAAATACAAAACAGTGTTTTAATTGTGTTTTTAGATTTTTATTTTTTATACTGAATCGTTAAGTACATAGGGTAGGGTTATTGACGTAATTACATGTCAGCAAATAGCCCCTATGGCTTTGTTGGCACATGTGCATAGTTGTTGACTTATTAACATAGACCTTTGATTTCAAATAACCCCATAACATAAATCTCATGGTGCTAAATCATATGATTTAGGGGGCCAATGCTGATTACCAAAACAAAAGATTACATGACAAGATAATATCTCATGCAGTAATTGAATAATTTCATTGGCTATATGGCATGTGGCATAGAGCTGCAAAACTATCGATAGTCGTCCCCATCGATAGTTTCGATAGTTTAAAAAAAACAATCGATACTATCGATACTATCGGTTTTCTATTTTTCTGAGAAAATTAGAATCGCAATACGAATTTTTGGATATATTTTTACTAGGTTCTTCTAAAATCTAGTGGATGAGTAGAATTCAATTTGTATCGGAAGTCCAGTAAGTAAAACTCTATTAAAATATAGCAAGTACCATGTATGTATATGGGTTATTATTCGCTTTCAACTGTCTTTCATAATAAATGTATTAATTTAAATAAAAGACATACATATGTATACTATTGTAAAATAAATTTCAATTTTATTGCAAAATAACAAAAAAAACGCAAATTATTTGCCAAACAAAAAAAAATAATTAAAGCTGTTAATTTGAGATAATTTTTTTTAATTTAACGTTAACCGTAAAAGGCTTTAACGTTCAAAACGTAAAACATACATTCTACATATGTAAATATCAAAATTCTAATTAGAAGGGATTATAAAAAACAATTCATAAATAAAATTAGATACAGAAGCGTTAAATTTAGGTATTTATAAGTTATACCAGGTTTACCCAATAATTTTTGTTAATGAACAGGAGTTTATCGACCGTTTTTGGTCTATGGTCGTAATTGGCTTTTCCGCTTCTCTGAAACTAGGGTGCGAGCGTTTAAGGTGATCTAATAAATATGTAGTATTGCCGCTAGTTTTATAATATTTGCCACATAAACGGCATTTAGCACAATTTTTATCTTTGGTTATTTCAAAATAAGTCCAAACATCTGAATACGTCCTACGTATCTTTTTTTGAATACCCTCTTCATCATCGTTGTCTACCTCAATGTTTTCGTTGACATATTCTATTAAACACAGACAGACATACACACTCCTATGGATGTGTCCATTGGACACATATGTACATACATTTAAATAGTATTGTAATAATACTTACTTTCTGATAATTGTAGGAATCTCCCCATCTTTTAAAACTGTTTTTTATTTAAATATTCTTTATTCTTTTAGAAATACTATTTATAATACCAGAAACTTTTACTTTAAAACTTCTTTGTATTATTTTTGTGCCGCCAATAATTCGCCGCTGTATTAAGGAAGCCGTTGCCGCTGAATAAAAATAACTAAGTTTAAATAAAATTAATTACCCTAAGGAGCTTAATAGGATAACACTTTTTTTGAAATATTGACTCTATTTTATTTTACATTAAATAAATGCAAATATATTATTTTTATTGAAAAATTAGAACATACATACAAAAATTTACCGGCGGCAAAAAATCTGCGTTGAAAAAGTTTACTTTTAAAATTTTCCGATAGTATCGCTACCGATAGTGAAACCATCGATAGTCGGCCAAGAATGAAACTATCGATACTATCGATAGTACTATCGATTGTTTTGCAGCTCTAATGTGGCACCGTCTTGTTGACAACAATTATTAGCCAAATTTCGATTGACAGAACTGTGTTATGTTGTCACGATATCGAGCACCAGTAACAGTTGTTGCTTGACCAGTTTGACAGTTGCTTCCTGCCAAAATTTACACCAATCAGTGATACGTTATTGAAAATCGGTGAATTTGTTTGCGTGAATTCAAGGAAAAGACTCTCAGGGTTTATTCGGTTCCAATAAGTATGCGGATACAACTTTTGTTTTTCAAGAAAAACTGCAAATTCTAAATCTCATAAAGTCATTTTACTTGGCTCATATCTGCTAGACTAGAAACTCATTTTAAATAAATTGTTCTTTAAAATAAAAAGGAAATGCTGTATTTTATATAAAAACGGCATTAAAATGTTTGTATGTTGGCTGTATGTTGACAAGAGCTCCGGTTCAAACCCCAGCTCTGACATCATGCAAAAAATAAATTTAAAAAAAATAATTTGTTCGGCGATTACCTCTAAGCAGTCTTCTGGCAAAAGCTTTGAGAATAATTAATTGCCAAGTCTGTCGTTCGGAGTCGGTTTTAAACTTTAAAATTTGACACACACAGCATTATTGCTGTAAGAAGCTAGGCCATAACCCTAAGACAGGGTTGTCATATCCAATTATATATGTATGTAATGAAAATATCTATCACGTATAAGCATAAAAGTTTTTAATAGTTTTCGTTTTACAATATTGAAGTAAGTTCAATAGAATTTTATTAAATAAAATATTACTTTTTACAAAATCAAATTATAAATTTTTCTAAATGAAACACTGCTCTATAGAACACAATTACTACATTTTTAAAAATTTGATTTTTGTTACCAAAATGTCAGCGACCCACAATGCTCTATGGGATGGTGAGCGTGGCCAATTTTGATGAACCTTGGCATGTATCTTTTGTGAAGGTTCATTAAAGAAGAAGAAGACTTTTGCTTTTTTAGGAACAATTTTATGCAAACAAATCGCTTTGGATTGTGTGGGCGGTAGGCGATGGGCGTGTTAAATTTTAATGAAATTACACTACTTTCATAACGAAGTCAAAATAATGTTCGGTGACAACTTTTATTGATCTGGGACCACTTCGTATAATTTTTGCACAAAAATGTATGAAACTATTCCACTCCCTGTGCGCTATAGAGAGTTTCTTGAATTTTATCCATTATTGTCTATGTACACTCCCATCACGGCTACAGTATTGATATTTGAATGGCTTATTTTTGAATGACGGGGGAGTTTAGTATCTCCAAATTATGCAGTCTCCCTTATTTTTTCAACAGTTGACTATGTTAAAACGTATTTTGATTGATTGATTTGATTATACTCGTATTTTGTATAAAATTTTTTAAACCAGGTTATTTACAATAGCCAATTGTAGGTGAACTTTTCATATTCTGGATTAATTTAGTACAGATATAGATCAACTGCAATAAATAATAATGTTTCTTAACTAATAGTATTGTGCTACTTCAAGCAAACGCTTAATCTTATGATTACAATCAAATTCAAACGTTAAAATAATGATTCAAAATTCGTTTAAAAACTGAATGCTTACAATGAATTACGGTCATTCGAAATAAGTTTTTCAATTCTTATTTAACATTCAAGAAATTTCCCTTTTTACGTTTTTTTTTTTATTTTTACACAAAAATTTTCTTCTGTACCTTCAATTAAGAATATTTTTGCAAAGGAATAAAACAATTGTCTTTAAATTTAATTTTTCCTTTCGTTTCCTTTTCTTTCATAATTTCATCATATTTCCTCGCACTGCATTGATTGGCAACATTTATTAAAACAATTTCATTCAACTTGCGCTACCCTTGCAATCCATTTATATTGACAACGTCATAACAATATAGCGGCATTATATCAAAATCGATACATAAAAAGACAAAAGAAAAAAATTCGAAGTCCTAAAGATAACTGCTTTTCTTATACCATTTTTACAACAGCATATGAGACCAAATTTCATCTTGCTGTGCGAGGGATTGACTATTGCGTTATATATTTTATGGTTAAAAAAAATTAATAAAAATTCATAATGGGTGTTTTTTATAGAGTGACACAAGTTTAAATCATGATAAAGCAATGAAATATATTTTTAATGTTAATATAACGGGCTTTATTGAAAGGAAAATTTTATGAAATTAATGTTTAAATATATTTTCTCCCATGTGGCAATCCAGAACACCAATTTACAACAACTTTTTGCATACATATGGGCCAATGACTCCGCCGGCCTACAAAGCTCATCAAAGAGTAATTTTCTGTAGATGTAATGGTGTTTGGGCAAAAGCTTGTGGATTCTCCTTATTCTAAACGGGACAATTCTGCTTTTTACGTGACCATACAACCAGAATTGGGATTAATGGGAAAATAAAATTTTAAATGGAAATTCAAAATCAACATCAATTTGAGTTTGACGAAAAGAATAATTATTTTGATTAAAAATTTCAATATTTTGCACGCGTTGGTTTGGTGTAAGTCGATTCATATTGAAATTTCAGAGCAAACTTAACACATAGCAACTATCAGCTGTTAAGTGGGTGGTAAAATAAAGAAGTGATGCCAACTCAAATTTGTAACATTCTATAAAAACCACCCTTTATAAGTAGAAACTTTTGTGTGGTGGTTCATTATTGGAAGGAAAAATCAGTTTGAATTGAATGACATTATCGTTGATGGCCAAATTGTTAAAAGATAATATTGTTATGACGTGCAAAATAAAAAACTTTTATCACATGGAGAAGAGCATAAAGGTAGATTCAAAATAATCGAAAACAAAATAGAAATATTGCAAATCTTTTGGAAAGAATGTATAAGATTTGATTTTGATGAAATGTTTAATTGAGATCTAAAGCTCGAGTAACTTTTCAAGTAACTCAATAAAGTTGTTTGATAGATTTCTTAATTTATATCACATGTAATCAGCCAACTTAAGTCATAGACTGGCAACTTAATTATGGGCTCATCAATTTTATAGCAGCCAGTCAAATTCATTGTAATGCACTATGGGTGTGACATTTATTAACTGCCAAATACAATAGAATTTTTATACAAATAAATTGTTTACAACATTAAAATGATAGTTGAAATGTTTCTCCGTGTTTTTTTTTTTTTTTTTTTTTCTTAACAACTAAATGTCACTTGTTCAAAATTGTTAATCACTTTGAATGGATGACTTATACCTGCGTTTGTAATTATAAGAGCAACACAGTGTTACACAGACAATTTTCGACATATTTTGTAGCAAAACTTTCTTTAGATTGCATTTTCGGATCATGCAAAATGTACGGTAAATAAGTAACCAATTCTTGTTTTGCTCTAAAGCTAGTATTATGCCGCAAAACAAGTAAGTGAACACCTACTATTACATTTTTGTAAAATAGGTTTAAATTCTGATACACAAAAAATTTAAAATTATGAGCTGTTTTTAAAAGCTAAAAATTATAAAATATACTTATTTTATTTATAACACAGATATAAACCTACATAATTGCATCATTACAACCATGTTTCAGAATTACGGCCTAGCTGCTCGCAACATCCAGTCCAGGAGACTGTTAAATGTAGTCGCCGAAATGAAATTTTTTTATATATCTATTTTTTTTAAGATATCAGTATTTATAACACAGTCGATATATATGTTTGTATCGTGTATTATTTTGTATGAATGGGTATGTATTTAATAGTAAAAACTATTAAAAAAAAGTAAAAACTTTTCTATAATAATTTATTTTTTTTTTTTACAATTTCTTAACATTTTTGACATTTAGTGGTGGAATGCAGTTTTATTACTTAAGTTGGTTTTTTTTTTTTTTTTTTCTTTTCTTGCTTACTTTTGCAAAGCATTTGGTGGCTATAATATTAAAAGCTTAAGTAATTACTTTCTGTTTTGTCGAAAATTTTTACTTCTTTGAATTATTTGTATTATTTTACTATTTTTAAGATCATATAAGTACTATATATTTTTAAGTAAAAAAAACGTTAATACCTTTTTACTTTTTTTTGTTGTTGATTATTTTCCATTGATGGCTGCTATACTTAAAATGTTAGTAAAATGGTATTTATGCATTAAAATGCATTAAATAGTTTGAATGAATGAACAGATACGAGTATGCACGTGACTGGCTTTTCATGGACGGAGTTGAGTGTTTTTATTGTATCCTTTTTATATAGAATGCATTCCAATATTATGGTGTGTTAATTGAATTTCATTACATGACGTCAATTAAACACATGCATGAATGGCTATTGTAGAACTCAATCAATAATGACATTTTCTCCTTTCATTTTATTTATAATGATGGCAACAGAAAACTGCCTATGACCAGGACATAACGGAAGAACACAACAAAAAACATATATAACAAGACACTAGCAGGACCATAGGCATAAAATTAAAAGTACAAAAAAAAAAAAAAAAACTAGCATGCACAGTGCTAAAATAATGAAATCTTTTAAAAGGATATCTCAGCTGAAATATTATATTCTTCGTGTTATGAATAGAAAATTGAAATGAAAAGCTTATAGAAAAAAAAAATTATTATGATTATATAGGCGGAATGTGTAGATTCACACAAATAACTGTAGTGTAGTTTTCTAGTCGTAACAATAACTTGACACTGATGAAAACAATAATACGAAAATGAAAAACTTTAGCAACTTCTGATCGCTATACATACTTATGTATGAATTTAGTAGTGAGGAACACAATTAAAGAAATTATTATTAGGAAATGGGTCCAGAGAGTATTGAATCTAATAAACTACCTTTCAACAGAACAACAAAGTCTGTGAATTTTTGAAATATTTCACAACAAGACTAAGTAATTAGAATAAATGGGCAATTTAAAAGCTTGCATATGTCATTAGGGAGCATATTCCTCCTATTAGTAAACAAGCACACATTTTCTAAGCAAAAGTTTATGCTTTATGAGGACTTCCATGCCAGTGATGAAGCTAACATTTTTGGAAATGTTCACATTGCGAGGGGGAAGGTGTATCGAAAGGCTGTTAGTGCAAAATATCAATAATTTCATCAGACTGCCTAAGGGTAACCTCACAAGAATATGTGTGCAAAGATAAATTCGAATTTGAAAAGCAAAGACACAAACCATTTTTTTAGCAAGCACAACTTTTGCGTTTGACAGCTTAACAGCGATTACCTTTTTTATTATTAAGGCCGGCACTCAGGGGACTGTAAGGGCCTGCCATAATTCATTCATATTCATGTACTACATAATTCTGCAGTACATTATGCCGGTCTAGAAAAATACGGTATGGGAAGGGAGAAAGAGGGAGTAGTGCTTGTGGACATTTGATTTAAACTTACTGATATCGTAATTGAAAAGAAAAACATTCGTTCAAAGATTGTTTCATAAAGAAGAGGTGCAACTAATGGACGAATTACCTTTATAATAAATTGCGCGATTCACTGGACAAACACTACAAATGGATGTGCTCTGACAGAGTTACGAGTAGTCCGCAAAAATATGTGATTATGAGGAATCAAGTCCCTTATTTCATCAAAACACCTCCTATGGTAGTACCGATACGACAAAAAAACGCACGCCACATTGCGCCGATTTTCCATCGAATCGATAGAGTTGGATACCCTACAATCGCTGATAAGCACCTTCGCCCTCTCCTGTACACGGTCGAGAAGCCTCAACATAGGCTTTGAAGTCCCGGCACATACATGAGAGTTGTATTCCATTCTAAGCCGGAAAAAGGTCTTGTAAATATTAAGAAGATTAGATGGAGTGAAGCATTTCTTGCACTGTTTAAAAAGCTTGAATGCTTCTTTCGACACTCGAAATATTCCAACATCAAAATTAATTCTGATTCCCATAACGTCAAGAGCGTATGTAAAATCATGCGAACGAAAAGAAGTCACTCATTATTGATCGAGAGAGCGCGCCACTATGTTTAACGTGAACGAAAGTTTTTTTTTGCTTTATGTTGGAGATGCACGATATTTACAAATTTTCAAATTTCAATGTTGGTGAATTAACAGTTTATTGCAATAACTGAAAATTACAAAAACAGAAAAAATCTCTGAAATCGTTAAATTACACTATGAATCTAAAATATTTACCTTGTTTTTCGAATTTACTTTAATTATACTTGTTGTACTGAAAACAGTAACTGGGACGCAAAACAGTTACCTTTGGTTAAGAATACGAACAAATGAAAACGTTCGACATCATGGGCAGGCTATTTCAATTTCACTGGGACCATAACCTGGAACGTAGCTTTTTTTAATAATTAATCTTTACAGTTTAATAATTTATTATAGGTCGAACAATATATGAGAAAAGGTTTTAATACAATTTATTTATGGACGAGTATATTAGACAATATGACCGAAAATAACAGTTATAGTAGTAAATATTTGGATTGCAAGTACAGTGTTATACATATATGAACGCTATATTTCAACACTTACTTATTGTTTTTGCATTAGCTCTAATTTTTTTCTTCCAAATTTATTATACGAGTAATACGATGTTAAGTACAATATATACATGGAATTTTAAATAAAATAAAATTTTTATAATTATAGTTTGTTTAAAGCAATTATGCTTGTATATCTAGTGGAAGGCAAATGTTTTAATTTTATATTGCATTTTAATCCTTTAAACTTCTGCTATAATTTTTATATGGTAGTCGCTCAAGTAGTTTGGAGATTGTTACAAAAATTGACAAGGTAATGAGATGGCAAATGGTCGATAAAGCAACATTTTCCATTTTCCATTTTTTTTTTTATTTTTAAATTTCGCTTTTAATTTTTTGACTCTTTCTGTTTGTTTTTTATTGCGTCTACATTGTCCAGTTGATTCGATTCGATTTCAATGCAACAACGTTAATGTGATTTCCCCTTTAACGATAACAAAGTGCAACAGCACAAAAAAAGGACAATTTAAATTAAAAAATAAAACTTTTATAGTTGGAAACTGTCAACTATGTATTAACCTACATTATGCTTTTCTTTGTAATGACTAGTATATAGTTTTTAAACCCAATAATGAGTACCGGGACCTACAGTTTAATGTCGTCTCCTAACGACAGACTTGAAAAGCTTCTTCATGACAATTAATTACTCTCAGAGCTTCTCCTAAAAGACTGCTGAGAGGTAGTCGTCGAAAGAAATATTTTTTTATATTCTTTTTTTTTTGATGTCAGAGCTGGGTGCAGAACCCGGGGCTCATGTCTTAGTAAGCCTACACACTAACCACTAGACCACGCCGACTACGACCACTCTGATTGAGGTATCTTCAAAACATGCATTCTGAGTGCAGCAACTGCTTCTTCAGGTGTCGAAAAACGTTGACCTCTCAGCTTGGTTTTTTCGTACGGGAATAAAAAAAAGTCATTAGGCGCCAATTCAGAACCATAATGCTGATGACTCATCAAATCGATGTTTTCGGTGCTCAAAAATGCAGTTGGGAGAGCTCGCATTGTCGTGGTGAAGAATGATCCATCTTCGGCGTTTGGTTTTCCTGATTTCTTAGAAAACCACTGAAATATAGTTTAAGTGAAATTTTTTGTCAAATAACCGCTTAATTGGTTTCCGGTTATTTTTTGTACATTAACTAGCTAACCGGATTTATTTGCAAAATATTGAAACGCCAAAAAAATAATATATATAAGTAATATAGATAAATTCTTTCTTGCGAAATATCTAGGGTAAGAAATTGAAATATTAGAGAACATTTGCAACTTAATAGTTTAGGAAAATTTACGAATCTAGTCTTGTCTTTATTCACACGTTCATAATACTTCCACACTTTCGACGACAACTGGGTAAAAAGGACAACGTCTGTTGTTTTCTACAATTTTATTATATTTAGTAAGTAGTTTTCTATCAAGGCCCATTAATACAGGTCATTGCATCTCTACAACAATACAACTATAGAAAAAACCACACGTATTTTGTGTCGTGTGATCCATCTATATTTGTCAAAATTATAAAAGGTTTTTGTAGAAAATGGTGGAAAAGAAACTAAAATCAGTGTTGCCACAGTCCGTAAAATTTAGTAACCAAATTTGAATAAGAAAATTCAATAAATTAAAACTAAACATTTAAATGTCGGCTAATTTTATACATATAAAATTCAATTTCAACATACGTTCTATGATATCAACTGTAAAATAAAGTGAAAGTCTCCCATATAAAACATATTGTTACGAAGAAATAATTTTGTAAAACAAAATCATAATTGCATTCCCTTAAATTAGTAATTTCACTGTTCCTAGCATTTGGGCTACATAAAAAAATTATTACAATAAGAAAATATATGTCGGAAAATCAAGTACGTTTAAAATTATATAAATTTTTAAATTATAAAAGATTTATTATTGCTGTGGAATTACTTAGTTAAATACTAAGCAATAGAGACAATAACAATTAGTAGAAAAACTGTAGGTATTATAAATAAGGCTTCACATTATTCTTTTTAGTTATATATACAAGATTATAGTGTAAATAAAAGCTTTAAAATTCAAAAGTATCTGTATTTTTAGTTTGCAGTAAAGAGCCCTAGTATACAAAACGAACTATAAAGGACAATTCATAACAATATTATCCTGCTTGAACCTAAAATATTACAATGTTTAGTTAAAACTATTATTATTCATTTAAAATAAAAATACCATTTTCTTTTTAAAGAAAGAAAAAACACAAAAAGAAAATATATATGTAAGAAAAAAGTAGCCAACTTTGATTAGATATAGCCAATATGGCAACACTGATTGAAAACATAAACATTCAAATAAAAACAAAAACGATAAAAATGTAAACAAACTTTGACATTTATAGATATGTTTACATAAAATCAGCCTGAGAGATGCAATGACCTGTATTAATGGGCCTTGTTTTCTATAAAATGTGTTAAATATTTTGTATGTAAGATGATACATTCATATATATACTTCTTATACGCGCATTAAATTACTAATACAGCTGTTTCTTTAGAGTTGCCGGATTAATAAAAAAATATACATTTAAGGAAATTGTCTTGTGTGTATTTTGTAGTTTTTATATATAAAAAGAGATTTTAAAAACTGGCTATTCGATGACAAAATAACAGTATTTTAAATATTCGACAAGTGAAAATGTTGACATCTTAAGCGCCGAAGTTTAATCGGCTCTGCATAGAATAGCATGCACCTGATACACAACTTTATAATTCTCAATGTCAATGTACTACAACTAATCGTAAAGAAGGCTTAAAAACGAGTAACTTTTTTATTTTGCATTACATAAGTATATCTGCACAAACATATTTGCGCAATAAACTATCCGGACGTAGGGTGTAAAAACTTGTTAGTAAAAAAAACACACATCATTTAAATGTTGCTTAAAAGCCATAAGCAGGTCAACTGATCACTTAATAGAAGTAGGGCGTGTTAAAAAATTACATTTTTAAACAAACCAGTAAAAAATTATTAATAAATAAAATGTTACAAAATCATATGAAAAGTACAAACATGTTTTATGGAGATATACTTTGACATGACAGGCATAATATAAAACAACAACAGAAAAATGAAATGACATTAACACGTTAAAAGAGGGGTTACCCTCTTTTGAAACAGTTTATGTTTTTTCAATCAATACCTTTTGTTATGGTGAAAATGATGACGGATTTTCCGTTTTCTTGCCCCCTGTTGTCGTTATCAATATTTTTTGCATTATATATTGCAACATTAATTTTTTTAAGCAAATTAAATAATTATTACTAAGATTTGTATATTAATAGCCATTAGGAAACTGAATAAAAACCAAAAATATCAAAATCTTGTCATATTTCAAGATTATGGTAATTTGAAATTATAATCAATATCAATTTCATAGGTTTAGATATTCATTAAGTATTTCCAGGAAAAGTTTTTCTGATAAAAAAATTTGTTCTTTGCCTTAAAGAAAACTCGCTGCAAAATTTTACCACTGATGAGTAGCCGAAACTGAGGTATACTCATATTTTGAATTAAAAGAGCAATAATACTGTAAAAATTGTAACTACTTAAAAACTGTATGAACGCAATTATCATCATATCGCTCTTGAAAGCAAAAAAATACGTTTTTGCTATAATAGGCTAAAAACATTTCAGTCCAGTTATCAGATGTTTTGCTTTGTAGTAACCGCTTTTTGTAAATATCCAGAATACATCAAAAAAGTTACAACAAAGTTCAAGTAACAAAATTAAAAACTAAAATAAAAAAACCCCACAAGCAGAACAAATCTTAACAATTTTAAATTCCGCACAACACATATAATTAGAAGCCATACATTCCATTAGAATTTATTTGATTAAAGAATTCGTACTAAATTAATAAATGTACTCGGACATCATCGTTACTTGCATTTAGTGTTCGTTAAAAGCTTTTTAAGTAATTATATTATATTCTTTCTTCCTTCCTTGTATCCTTCCTCCCCTTTTTTTTTTTTTTTGTTTCTTACTTTATGATTACCAATTAATTTCTATCATTTTACTTGCTCTTTCCTTTTTTTTCTACTGAAGTTTTCTCTGCAGTACTTTTCGCTTAAGTAAAAAGTTCTTCAAATTCGGGTTTGCTTTTCTCATTCTTTCTTATATTCTTGTTTTTAAATACTTATTCATATTTTATGACACTTGATGGTTTGCAACAAAAATTAATATTTTCCTTCTTAAATATTAAGAAGATGCTAAGGAGTTAAGCTGAGGTATATTTGATTTATCACAAGGTATGCAAAGAATTTGGTTAAAAATGAAATAGGAAATTAAATTTAAGGAAATTCAAAAGCAATGTAAAAAACTGAATTGATTAAAGTGCCTAAAAGTATACTCTTCATACTTAACAAGGCTTTTAATTAAAGTGCCTTAAAGTATTCTTCCGTTTCTTAAGTTAAATTTTTTTATGTTTCATAGATAAATATTTTATGCAGAATTTTTTAACAAAACGATAGTTTTGTGGTCTGTAAATTACATTTCTAATACTTTTAGATGCAAAATATGTTTGCTTGTTTCTCCATAATTTGTTTTAAGAGTTTTTATCAAAAAATTTAAATGTAATTTCTTATATAAGAACCAAATTATTTATTATACCACATGTTATATGAATTGTTTACTAATTACTACCCAATAATATACTCGTAATATATAACAAAAATGTTATTGAAATATGGGTTTAAGTGATCACAAGGTGCTGCTACTTAGATAAATAAGGCATAACCTTAACATTATATTCCCACTAAAGATGACGTATAAGTGAAAAATTTTAAATAAATTACGTTCCAACAGAAATATAATGCATAGAATTGGGAGCAAATTACAGCATTAGATATCGAGTGAAATTTCTATGAAAATTGTTGTAAAATTGTGTGAAATTTCGATCAATATCGAATGCCATAAGTTAGACCATATCCATTGATATTAATTTCTATGAGTACAATAATATTATATTTATTGACAATAAAATTTAAAAATAAATTCATTTAATGATTGAGAAGTCGTTAAAGTAATATTATTCTTAAATCGCTTTAAGTTTTGTTTTTTGTTATTGAATACCTAAAATTATGCTATGCTGTGCTGGCAAAGATAAAGTCAATTATGTTTTAAACATTTTTTTTTAAGTAATTTAAAGTCAAATATCATGTAAGTATTTGTTTTCTTTTTTTTAATTTAAAAGTTTTTAAATCCGATTTTAAATTATTAGCCAAAATTTCTGTTTTCTTCCCATACGGAAAAGGTGTTCTTTTGTTATGTGTAATTTTTTTTTTCCTCAAAAAATTTTCGGTGAAATTTTTAATTTTAGTTTTTAAATACAAAATTTCACTTAATTTTTTTGGGGGGTCCAGCCGTACCCTTTTTTTACAATAAGTAATTTTCAATCCGTAATTTTAGCTCTGACATCTTAAAAAAAAGAAATATGAAAAGCTATTTCTTTCGGCGACTACCTCTTATCAGTTTTCTGGTAAAAGCTCTGAGAGTAACTCATTGCCATGAACTGTCTTCTTAAATCTGTCGTTGAGAGTAGCCTTTAAACTGTAGCTTTCGGTACTAATAGATTGAAATTGACATTGTTGTACTGGCCAATTTTGTATGTATGTATGTAATTTTCAAAGTAAAAAGAATAAGTAACATGAGCAATATTCTTAAGATGCAAATACATACTTACAGAAAAACATATAACCTCTACTGTACAATAATGACACTACATTTGCACTTGCATATGAGCAAATATTTTTGTTTAATTCAATTTGCATCATTGTGAATTCGATTTGCGCTGTAACGGTTTGAGTTCTTAGAATGTCGTATTGCGTTGTTACTTTAAGTATCCTTTAATTACCTGGGTATGTTAAGTTAGGTTAGGGTGGCTCATCAAAATATAAGGTTTTTCTTTAACTAAAAATTAGACTAATTGCCATAAGCATCTCAACCAATTCCAGGATTAATAGTTTTTCTTAGAGCATTAACCATCGCTATTTCGGTAAATAATAACAAGGAAAAAGGCAAAGAATTTGTGTTGGCTCCACTTCTTCAGATCCAAATCTCCATAGAAGGGAAATATCAAATCTGACGGCATTCCTTCTAATGAAATAGAAATGAAACCCTTTATGAAACCCGCAATAGTGTAATAGACAAGGAATATATTCAAAACGAATTCAATTGTATTGAACCAGATTAATTTCAATTTCAATTTGTATGTAGAAGTATTTTGGGAAAATATATGAGGGCACCTGGGTAGTTGAATGCAAAGGCAATGGCTTCTTGCAATTCACAACAATTGTTTAGGACTATAATACTCAAATTCAAGTAATAATAAAACAATAGAATATATAATTCGATTCGCAATATTTTATTCCACGCTGTATAGCTTTGATAGCGTTTAATTGAGGCTATCGCAATCAAAATACAAAATCGTTTTGATAGCATCTAAAATTATGCTTTGATTTTCCCAATTGTATACTTCGGTTTATAAAAATTTTATTGATATTTCTTAAATATTTTATCTTTTTATAGAGTATTTTTGAGAGTCTATGTAATATCCCTAAATAACTATATACTCTTACTTCTCTGTGTTCCCTTTTTTGTTTTTGTGTAATTTCTTTTAATGAAGATTAAAAATGAAAAAAGCGGCATAATTTTTTTTTAATTCCGTGAAACTTAATGACTTTTTGTTACAAATTTTATTTAACTTTCTTGTTTCTTGTAATTTTTTCATTCTCTACTATTCACTCACTCACTGTCCTCCCGAGTGTCCTGGAAACATTAATAGAATTTGCCAAAGTTTCAATAGGAAAACATGAGCATAATGATAATCACAAATACAGCCCAATAGTGGTTCTTAGCAATGGTTATAACTAAAGAAACTGTAATTACACCATTTCCAGGGAAAAAAGTTGTATAAAAAGAAAATGTCGAACTAGAAATTTGCAGAAAATATTTGCCGTTGCTAATATTGTGGAAAATTTATTTGAAATCGCAAAAAAAAAAACCTATTAAAATTATATTTTAACCTTCAATTGAGAAACAAAACACTAATTGTTCTTGGAATAATTACTTAATAATCTACTAAATTTGATTAATTTGTTTAAGAAAAAAATTTATACTTCTATCCTACAAAAAGAAATTTTAAAATTGTTGTCATTATTGTTCAACAGAGTTGGTTGGTTGATGCATTTAGCTGCCAAAAAAATAAAATCGTTTAAGATAACGCGATGCGTTCAAAAATCCAAAAATTTTCTACGGTTTGATGCCACGCACTCACTTTACATGGAACTATGGATAAGTCAGAAATTTCAGCCTCGTTCTTATTTGGCTTCTTAATTGTTGAAACGGTGTTATATAATAGAATCTCGTTTTATTGACTGAAAAGAGACTCTTCTTTATATAACGAATACTTTGTAAAAGTGCATTGAAATTTATACTTTTAAACCAGAAAGAACGACCACATTTATTACAGTATAACTTAGTTGTGCTGTTGTAACACTTGATGCACTTGTTCTTTATTATTTGCTAAGCACAATGGGAAATATATGCTAAATTTTGGAAAATATTTTAATTATGATTTTGAATAATCTACAAGATTTTATGGCAAACAATAGAAACTCACTATTAAAATAAATTTTGAAGTGTTGATTTTATACTTTTTAGTTTTTGCTTCTAAAAACCAATTGATTTTTAAGGCATGACGGGCAAATATTTGATGAAGAAGATGCAACAGACATTTTCAAAAAAGCATTTAATTTTTAAATTTTTATTGTAGAGAATTTAATTTATTCAATAGTTTGGAAAATTTTTAAAAATGAGTTTCCATTAAACGAAATTTCTGGATAGAATACTGGTTGCGTTTTATTTGTGAAACAAAAGCGTAATGCAGTACCGTAAGTAACTCTTTTTTAAGCAGCTTTATTTTATCTTATCAAATATGCAGTACTTTTCTTCTCTGCGTTTATATCGGGCTTTGAGATCCATTATAGATATGTGCGTCATTAGAAAAAAATTACGAATTTGTGAAAATGTCAATTCACATGATAACATAAAAGGTCAATAGAGCAATTAAACGAGCCATACCATCTTTCTTGTCTTTACAAATTTTTGGCAGTTCCCGTTTGTTACAACGTACTGTACCCACCAGCATAGTATTTTTTCTAATAATTTGGAGGGTAAAGAAAGACATGTATACGGCTGCATTAGTCTGATTACTACATATTCGCTGAGAGGTGTTAACAAATCTCGTGTCTCGTCCTTTCCTAGATAAGGAAAACCAATTACTACGTACTTTGTTTCAACATCGGACGCCAGCCAGAATTTGATCCCAAACTTATCTGGTCTGTGTGGCGTATACTGTGTGAACCTACATCTGGCCTTCGTAGAAAACAATTGCTCATCGACTGTAATATATGGTCCCGGTTTGAAACAGTTTTGACTGTTGGCAATAAATTTATCCCAAACAGTCGACACTAACGCAGATTTATCATTTTGTAAGCGTTGACTTCTTTCATTTCTTTTATCGAACCGAATGAACCGTAAACCCATGCCTAGTCATACTTTTGGAAAACAATTCAGGAGCCCATTTTTTGATCCACACATACGATAGTTTTAAACTTTTTGCTTCGTATGTAACACGTGTATACAGAATTCCAATGAGGACTTCAATTTTTCTTGTGAAAGTGTCCACTTTTTCCCCAAAACTCTAGAAGCTTCTAATTCGGTGCAAGTTCTTATATAGTCTAATATATGGTGGTCTATCAATAGTAAGAAGGCACTGCTTACCTCCTCTTCAATAATATTTCTCGTTGGGAACACGAAAAAAGGTTGTAGTGTATGCTAAATCTAAACAAAAATCGATTGATGATATGGAAAACACACCAGTCAAAATGACTGGTACCGGTATAAGTATAAAAAATAAAAATTTATTTTTAATCTGTGGACACAAAATCAAAAAAAGTTATCAAATTAATTATATTTTGTTATCGTTATAAAAATCATATACTAGTTTTGGGAAAAAATATTCACACAAAGTCAATATTTGTGGTAAATAAAGCAAAACCAGTCCTTTTGACTGGTGCGGTAAATCTGGTGTTAAAAATGAAATAGGAAATCAAATTTAAGGAAGTTCTAAAGCAATTCAAAAAACAAAATTAAATCAAGTGCCTAAAAGTATGCTCTTCGAATTTAACAAAGCTTTAAATTACAGTGCCTTATTTTATGCTTCCGTTTTTTTTTAAGTTTAACTTTATTCACACATAAATAGGAGTATTTTTATACAGAATTTTTTAACAAAACCATTGTTTTGTGGTGTTTAAATTACTTTACTAATACTTTTAGTGTTCTTAAAGTATATATATATTAAAAATAACTATTTTTCAATTCACACTTATTTCCTATTTAATGGTAAAAATATTTATAATACATACATACATACATACATACATATATAATTGGCCATTACAGCCCTGTGTCAGGGTTACGGCCTAGCTTCTCGCAGCACTCATATTGTGTGTGTTAAGTTTTATCCATGAGTACTGGGACCCACAGTTTAAAGTCGACTCCGAACGACAGATTTGAGGAGCTTTTTCATGGCAATCAATTATTCCCAGAGCTTTTGCCAGAAGACTGCTGAGAGGTAGTCGCCGAAATAAATAATTTTTTCATATTTCTTTTTTTTCAAGATGTCAGAGCTGAGACTTGAACCCGGCGCTATCGTCTTAGTAAGCCAACACACTAACCACTAGACCACGGCGACTACAACATACATATACATACATACATACATAATTAGCCACTATTTATAATACTATGCTAAAAAAAAGTATAAAATGGGTTCTTCTAAATACGATTAGATACAAATTTGCTTTAGAACTCAAATATCGCGAAAATCTCTACCCAAGGACTACGTAAAGCCATTTAGTGAGTACAGACTTAGCGCTTGTGGAAGTTCACTTAGTAAGTTCAAGAAATAAATAATAATAATATTTGTACTTTAGCATACAGGCTATAGTATACGAATCTAAGAAAATCTTTTTTTTTTTGTGTTTCTTTTTTTTTATTACTTAAATCGACTAGTAATTTAAGCTACAAGGTGTCGTAATTAAATGAAGGTTATTCGATAACCAACGCTATGATTGACCGCAACTTTTTCTCTTAAACGTCTTAATACATTGAAGTCCTTTTGCTCAACGTATTCGTATTGAGCCCGGTTTAATATTTCGATGGCAGTGCATTGTTTTACTCCCTGCACACTTTTGCACGGATTTTAGTTTTTACTAAAACTAAATTTTATTTTATGTAGAGTTTTACAACTTTGGAATTTTTCTGACGTTTTAGAAAATGTCCAAACAGAAAGGGTTGAGTGCTCTGAATTTTCTTTTTGTATTTTTTATAAATTTGAACATTTAAAAAAAATACAGTTTATTAAACTATTTAAATTCGCTTTAGAATATATTACAGATAATATTCTTGATCCATCGAAGCAAATCTCAAAAACTCGTATAATTGTGTGCTATTTGCTTATTTCAGCTCATTGTGCTCAGCAGGCTATAACAAATAGGTGGTTAATAGGATGGTTTTATGTTTTTTTTTTTACAAAAATAGATAAAAAGTAATGCCTCTTACATTCTAAGGCTCAATTATAAACGGTCGCATGTATTCTTGTAAATAGTGGGAGGTCCTTTTTTTGTCTTGTTATCCTGCAATAACTGCAACAACAACAAAATTTAACTGCCATGAGAGGCAGAGAAAGACCAAGAAAATGAGATGTCGGGAAAGCCACTGGTATAACCAAAGCGATAATAATAAATTCCCTTTACAAACGAGAACAAAGTGTTGACAGGATTATAAGGAAACCACGGATGAGAGTTTAAGCGCAAGACATTATAATAGTTAAAGATGAAATGAAAAAAATTAAAAGAATAAATGAATTACTAAATGAATGAGTAAAGAAGTGCAAAGGAATAGAAATTAACTTCGAGTTGCTTTAAAACAATAAAGAAAAAACTGTTTTAAACATTTCTCATTTAAGTTACAATTGCAACATTCAAGAGCAGGAAACCTTAATAAAGGAAATGTATATCCTTTTATGCAAGTTTATAGTTTTTTCTTCTTAAATAAAGCACAATTAACTTAGTAAAGAGAATTTCATGCATCTTTGTATTTCGGTTTTAACGATTTTTGAACGGTTTCCAGTTGTAGCTCAAAATAAAGATGAAGGATTAATGTTTATTGTATGCCGGAATTGATTGTTAAATTTTAATTTCATTGAAAACCAAAAATTCAAAGAAGTTTATACTCACAAGAAGACAATATTCATAATGTAATGTGGCTTTTTCTAGTTCCAATGCACCAAAAGGATTATCTGGTCATTAGTGACGTAGTCTATTTATATTTAAGGACATGTACAAATTTATTTTGATTCTATTTCGCTTAGACCAATAAAGTGCAGTATTTTATGAAAGTGAAGTGAAATCATGCAAAAGATAAAATTCATTTTTTAATGCGAATATTCTTGAGAAAGTGACTGTTAATTGAATAAATATTCTTGTAACCTGTAGGTAAACTGTAGAAAAAAAATTAGTTTTCAATTTATTTACCCATCTTTACGAAACCGCCTTGTCTATTGAAAGAAATATTTTACTAAAGAAAGGAATATTTTTCTTCATTTTTTCTATATTTTCTCACTTAGACAACTCCTTGTTATCCCCTATACAGCAAATAAACTAATTAGCTAAATTGATATGAAATTTCCAGAGCATGAAATAATATTTTTGCCGCAGTAAAACTAATTGAAAATAAATAAATTTTTCATTTTTAATTTGTTAACAATAAAGATGATATCTTTATAATTTTCTTTTTTTTTCTTTCCAGGATTACACATAGAAAAAGCAACACAAAAAAATATACAGAAAATATTGAAATAACGAAAAAAATTACGTTCAAGAAATATCAAATACAAACTAACGAATACAGCAGACATATTTTTGTTGAAATGGCGCCAAAACTGACGCCATTTCCTCTGACATCAGCCGGAGCAATAGCAAAAGTAGTATCCAGAAGATGGCATAATTTAAAAATGATTACAGCAGCAACAACTTTAATTGCAATTCTATTAATGAAAAGTCAACAAACTTTTGCACAAGGTAAGTTAAAGAAAAACTCCAAAAATATTGGTGAAATAGAAAATTATTTTAAATTAAAAACCGAAGAATAGAAAAATTAAAACATTTTCAATCGATACGAAATTCTGCATCAAGTTCTTTCAAAATGGTATAAACAAAACAACAACAAAATCGTAATAATAGAGTATGTATGATGGTTTGTTTATAAAGGGTTTTTCAATAAGAGCGCTACAAAAGTTTTTTTAAATAAAACAATAACGGTTTTGGATAGCAATGAAATTCTTTATTCCTGTAAAAGTACGTTCGATGCTATTTTGTATGGAACTTGACTTCTTTTGCACGCTTGCAGAAGTCCAACCGCTGAACCCAATTTTCGACGGTTTTCAAGAATAAATCGGCCGATACTGCTGCAATTTCACGTTCGATATTCATGCCAAGTTCATCAATCGTCACTGTTGGCATAGACCCACAGGAAATAGTCGGCGTCAAATCGCACGACCGAGGGGGCCAATAGCCTGGACCACTTCGTGAGATAACACGTTCTCCAAACTTGGTTTCAAATAAATTGATTGTGTGGCTTGTGGCACCGTCCTGTTGGAACCATATGTCCTCCAAGTCCATATCATCCAATTGGGGCCAAAAATATTCGGTTATAAGTGAACGGTAGCAATTCCTATTCACAGTAACGTGACGGTCTTGATCATCACGGAAGATGACTCCGCCGGCCCATAAACCGCACCAAACCGTAATTTTTTCGGGATGCCATGATGACTCATGGAGTACGAGTGGATTGCTGCCTGACCAACAACGCATATTTTGTTTATTGACGAAGCCATTCAGCCAGAATATAAATTGGACGTAGAGCTTTAACATTGAGGCCACTGACTCCGCATTTCGGTAGCAAATTTTAATAATTTCGAATCGTTGTTGCCTTATATATCTTTCCATCATGAAATGGCAAACCTTACTGAAGAGAAATGTCAAAAGAGCGACAAGAAATTTGGCGTCCTTTGCTGTCCCTGTCGATCTACTTTTGTAGCGTCCCGTTTGAAAAACCCTGTGCATTTGTTTAACGTTAAATAGCTATTTTATGCATCATTCTATGTATTAAAAATGAGCATGGCCCATAAAAGCGTGACAAATTAATAAAATCATGCCATAAACAAATATATTTAGTAAACTAGTGTATACTGGTACCAGTTGTCGACAATTCCATAAAGTTTGAGCAGGACGCAACGTCCACTTTCAGATATACGTAGAACTAGAGATAGAGACTTAGAAATTTTTATAGGTTACTAAAGAGGATGTCATTTAGCATCCACTTATCGCCATCATTGGCATAACTGCATATACACTCTGGTGCAATATTATAGCCACACTAACTTTTTCAGCAGTTTTATTTATATTTATTTATATATAAAGAGTTGAGAGAACTTGTTCTCTGATTGACTCTATATGTTTTCTATTGAGTTCTGATCAGGTGAACAAGCTGTTTAAAAATTAGCTGCTGAAAAATTAAAATTTTTTCCCTCTGCCTTTCAAAAAATAGTTTTAGGTTTGTCTGGAGAAGAATTGTGTACTCTGTCGAATTCATTTTAGTACTCGAGAAACTCAACTTTAGCATCCCGTCGGCGCAGGATGCTCCCAAACCACCAAAGAACCTCCACTAAAATTTTGTGTGGGAAAATAGAGTGGTTCTTCTCATAAATCTCTTCAGTAATAGTTATACCCGTCCAGACTGTCTAAGATAAATTTTTTCTTATCAGAAAAAACAATCTAAAATAAAAGATTTTTAAGAGTGTAGTCAATACGTTTATTTTTGCCAAATGGAGGGTATAGTGGTTAAGCGCTCGCACAGAAACTCACACGACCGAGGTTCAAAATTATAAAAACGAAATTTTCGGTTTTCTAAAATTATAATTTAAATTAAACAAAAAATAAAAATAAAAAAATGAAATATTAATGGTCGATTATTCCACAAAGAAGGTGGCAGGCAGACACGCCCACTTTAAGAAATTCATAAAACTACGTATGCTCAGGAAAGGCAACTGTGTAGAAATATACACAAGTCTCATAAATTCTATATATTTTAATAGCATTCGAAAGGTCAGTCTTTTATAAATTCGCTAAGAAAATAAAATTCAATTGATATTGAACTAAAGTATTACAGCTTGATTAACTATGAAAAAATTCAAAACGGATCCCTGTTACACCTGACAATGTATTCCGGACAAATTTGAATTTCAATATTATAATTTCAAATTCACTTATTTTCCTAAATTCCATGTGTTGTACCATATACTTCGACTATCGTTTACAACATTTATGTGTATATGTTGTTGTATAAAAGGGGCCTTTGTTTTTCTCTTTCTTGAGTATTACGAGTATATAACTGACCAGAAATGTAAATTAAGTAAAACTTATTTCGACATAAGCTTATATAAAAATTTTTATATAAAATCCTTAAAATTATTAATTACAATACATTTTAATGATTTACATAAATCAGCATCATTTACATTTTTGTCTGATAAGATATTAAGCATTCAGGCGTGACGGTCTGATTATCTCACATTTTTTATTTAAATAAATCAACAAAAAAAAAAGACATTTAAAAATTAAATTAAATTTAATTAAATTAAATTCTTTTGCTGTTGTTTATTTTTACCACAAAATTGTTAAATTTTTTGTTATTTTCTGTTTATTTAAAACCACAAAACTTTATGAATTATTGACAAAAGCGTCGTATTGAACTGTATTTACTATACAGGCACAACAGTGTAAAATTTAAGCATTTATTTTAAATATTTATTTAAAAAGGTAAAGCAAACCCTAAATATATATTTTTTGTTAAACACTAATTGGTTAGTTGTAGAAAACTTCAAATAGGAGAAGCGCACTCGCTGGGGTTTAGCTAGCAATGTATATACATATTGTATTGGTGTAATGGGTTAGACACCAATGTATAAGTATTTAAATTAAAGGTGTTTGTGTTTATAATGTGAGATACATATCTATAAAGTTTTACAAATTTATTAATTTCTAGAAATATGCACATAAATTTATTTATTTGTGGGTGAGATCCGTTGTCGTCTTTGTCGATGTTTTTTCTTTAATTTACAAAATTTTTTTATTTATTTTTTATGTTAACATAACGTCTGCGGAAACGTTTCGCTAATTAAAAACATTTAATTTGATTGGACTTCTAACTGATTTTTACACAAATCAAAATTATGGGGATCGGTTGGCGCACTTTAAATAGGTCAAAATGAGATTTTTCTAAATTTGAAAATTTCACAGAGGCGTATTTTGACGATCTGGGTGGTAGGGTAAAGAGAATAGAATGCTTAACTAGATTTCCTTATTTTTTCATTCCTTTTTGCTTACATTCGATTTTTACACGCTGTCAAAGGTGCGTTCAAGTAAATTAAAAGTTTTAGCAGGCTGTGCAATGGCGTATGTTCAGTTTAATCATTTAAACAAAATGGAAAATTGTAAAGTAGGTATATATTATTCAATCCACTTAGGTAAATAAAATTATAATTTAAATTCATACTAGTAAAGCAGCATTGAAAAATATGGTATTTTTGTTAATTTCAATGGGTACCAAAAATGAACTCGGGACAAAGAGTTGTGTATCACCACTCGTCACCACTTCAATCTATGGTCAAATATAATCTTTAACATTGTATTGTTCAGATGACAAAAAAAATTGCGGGTTTTTGCGGTTTTGTGTTTTATAGCCATTTAAAGTGACCTGCTGTGGAAAAAATACCATAATTTCTGTTGCTGCTTTACTGTATCACTTTCGTTAATGTGCAGAGTGTTCTATATCTCAATGCATTTATTCATGCGGGTGTTAGACGAATAAAAAGTTATTGGGAGGTAGGGCTCTTGGAATCTTATTTTTTTATATATGTAAGCCTTTGTTTTTTATAAAAATTTATAAATTTGAGGTATTTTTTTTTTCAAATGCTGTAAAAGATCCCCTCTACCCCCCAATTTTAACAAGTTATTTTTTTACGCCTCTCCGAGTAATTTTTTCACATTCTGCTGCGTAAATTTACTTCAAATAATTTTGGCCGCCCAAATTGTCAAAATACCCCTCTGTGCATTGGGTCAAAATAAGAAACATTAGAATTCATTTTAGAAGTATGGTTCCTTGGGCAAAGTTTCTTATTTTAAACCCCAGAATACGATTTTCTTGTCAGTTGAGCCATTTTCCTGCGTCCCTACAAATCGACCCGCCCAAATATACATATAAGTATATAAAACAAAATAATTGCTATATAAATATAATGTTACAAAAATATTGCAATTAAAAATCTTTCAAGTTAAATTGTTTAAAAAAAACATTTGGCAAAGTTTACTTCTTTTGTGGGTAGTGCCACTCAATTCAGCATGCATGTATATAGTACGTACCTGTAAAGATAAATAAAAACAAAAACAAAAAATTAAAAATATGAAATAACTATGCAGGAAAGTAAAAAAAAGCTATTGTATGTTGTTATATAATGCATAAAAATTATTAAATATTTTACTATTGTGATAAAAACAGAAATATTATTTTAACCATAATTAAACACAATAAAAAATATTTAAAAATCTAGATGAATATGTATGTACGAGTATGTCATAAAATATACTCAAGCAATAAAAATTAATTGGAAAATAAAATATTCAAGGTATTATGGAGTGGTACAATGAGAAATGGAGATATGATATTTAAAATATTATTTTTTTAAACTATAAAAAAAGCTTAAAAATATTTATCGTTTTATGGTCTTGAAATCCGAGTTCAGATCTCAGTAAGAGGGATCAACTTTTTCAATTAATTTTGTTTCGTAAAAAACGTTTTCATTAGATCACAGTAAATATATGTACATATCCAGTGGTGTATTAATATAAATTAATCTTGAAACTAGAAAACCGAATGTATTTCATGAAGTACTAGCACGAAATAGTTACAAAACTACCGTTATGTGTGTAATACATGAAGTAGTTTTAAGACTAGTTTTATGTAATGCATTCATTCATTCATATTTGAGGTACTAGAGTATTTCGACCGGTAGATCTATTGTACAGCCCTCAACTTGACCGGGATTCCTACAATACCTCCCCCAGTCTCGTCGCTCTGACGAGTTTTAAAATGTCGGCCGGTGCCAACCTCGAGAATTACCTATCTAATAACTGATAGTCAGCAAGGTACCTCCTTCTATACTTTCTACAATTCAACACAATTGCCCAGTATGTGCTCTGTTGACTCGATCGCCTCGTCACAGAATCTGCACATATCGCTCGAAAGGATTCCAATCTTACTTAAGTGTCCATTGAGTCTGCAGTGCCCGATCAGAAGGCTCGGTAGTACTCTCAGATTATTCCTAGAGAACCTGAACCCTATAAACGACTCCAATCTTCTCTTATTCTGGGGTGCGTGGTATAGTGGTTAGAGAGCTCGCGCAAAAACTCAAACGGTCCAGGTTGAAATCCCTGCAAATGTGGAAAAAAAAGTTAGTTTGCGGTTTTTTCAAAATTATAATTTAAACATAAGGGGAGGACCTCGCTCCGTGAAATTCATCTACAAAGAAACCGCTGCCTGACATTCCACTTTCTTACACCTTAGCCACTGACAACAAAAAACGAATAATCAGGAAAAACCGCCACCTATTAGGAAGTAGCAGAGATAACAGCTAAGCCTACTTAGCGAAGGCACTCACCACACAGAATCAACAAACAACGAAGAGGCCATTTCTGTTGATCATTCAAGGATGAAGGTATAACACTGGCCTTTGAATAATCAAATCACAGCAATTTGCCTCATTCCTAAGGCGCTTAATAATAATATAAGAAAAGAAAAATAAATTGTATATATACTGTCCTTTCCAAAAAAAATCCAATGCAATGCACAGCAACAGTAGGAGTTTACCCCTGAGTACTGGTCTCAATAAAAAGAAATCTTCTCTTATTATAGTTAGTGAGCAAAAGTTTGGAAAGTCTAATAATGTAATGCATAGCTGGATTACATTGTCCTCGCCGAGGACATTGCAATGTTTAATAGAACACGTTTTTTTATATGTACATACATCCCGGTCTTTTATGTACTACTCTTTACACGTGTGTTTGGAATAGCCTCACTTTCTGCGATTGACAAGGCAGTTGTTTTATTTAATTTGTATAACAATGTACAGTGGTGGAAAAAATAATAAGAACGGGGAAAAAATTTAATATTTTCTTAAATTTTTATTTACTCTTACATAAATAAAATAAAGTAACTCCGTTAAATTAAACATATTCAATTCGACTATATAAAAATAAAAAAAAACAAGTAGAAGCTCTGCATAATTCTTTTAGTTAATTGGGTTTTTTGAAAAAAATACCTGGAAAAAATAATAAGAACTTTTTATATTTTGTAAAATATAAATAAATTTTTGTTTAAAAGTAACATGAAATCCTATTATTATTTCAATATTTGGTTGAATCTCCTTTCATTTTTGGCATATCCGCGGCATGGAGCCCACAAGGTTTCCGCAAACACTCGGCGAAATTGAACATCACTTTTTCTGAATTGTTATTCACATTTCGTCCCTATTTTTACTTTTAAAGCCCTCAATTTGTTTTTTTAGGACTCTCCAGAGGTGTTCAATAGGGTTTAGGTTTGGTGACTGCGATGGCCACTGTAATATCGTCACACGAATTTCGACAAACCACGATTTAACACTTCTACAGGGTGTTTCGGATCATTGCCCTGCATAAAATCCCATTTTAAGGGAATTTTCTCCTCCGCAAATGAAAGCATTTTATTTTTGAGGACTTTAAATAATCACTGGCCGTCATTTTTTCCTGTATTAATGAAATTGGACCAACACCAGAGGCAGATAAACAGCCCCAAATCATTAAGGAACCGCCACCGTGTTTGACGGTCTTTTTTGTGTATTTTGGGTCGCATTCTTTGTTTGCAGGACGTCGAACATATGTTTTACGCGTTCAATCCAAACAAATTTATTTTTGTTTCATCTGACCAGAATACATTTTTCCACGTTTGGCCGTTCAGATGTTTTTGGCAAATTGTACTCTTTCTTGTATATTTTTTTTTTTTTTGCTTAAAAGAGGTACATTTCTTGGCGTTCGACCCGTAAACCCAGCTTCCGCAATCTGTTTCGTATTGTGCGACTCGTCACAAGAGCACACAACTCACTTAATTGAACTTGACGATTGAAATGGGTTTTTTTTAGAGTACCGCACTAAAAGTTGGTCGAACTGTGCCGAAGTTTTACGTTTTCTTCCACGGTTTTCTGGGTTTTTATTGTAATGAATAGTGTTATAAACCTTACACTTGGAACAATTTAGAACCTGAAAAAACTTTCCTATGGAAAATCCGTCATATTTTAATTTTAAGATCAATTTTCTTTCAGAATCTGTAGTATGAACACCGCGACCCATATTTTGAAAATTATATATAGCACGATTGAAAATTAAAAAGTTTTGAATCAGGAAAATGTTTTTTATTAGCCTGGATTTATTAAATTTTAATTTTACCTTAAAAAAATTCGATAAGATTTTAAAGCACTTTACTCAATTTTATATACGTTCTTATTATTTTTTCCAAGGAGTATTTTACTTTTCTTTGAATAAAAAATAATTAAAGAGGAACAGAGTGGAAGAGTAAACAAATTATGAAATTCCATTAGATTTAAAAGAATTCCACACTGACTTCCAACAATAAAAGTCTAACGAGAAAAAGTTTGAAGCATGTTGACAGCGGATATAAATTCGTTCTTATTATTTTTTCCACCACTGTATGTATTTGTTAATAAAAAAAATTTATATATTTTTTCTTTATTTATTTCTCTAATTGATTAAATTTATTTCTAACGTACAAAAAAGTTAAAGCTCATTTTGATTTATATTTTATTACCTTTAAATAAAAAATGCCTAAAAGTATTATTTGGTTGCCAAAATCAAGGCAAATAAAAAAACGTCCTAATATTTAAAAGCAACTTTTTTCTATCAGTTTTTTGCATATGTAATAAAAATATTACTGTTATTTATTAAACAATTTATTTAAAAGCTCCCATATAAAACCACTTATCAGTTACAAATAAATTAAGGCAAAAAAAAAATTATTAATAAATTAAAAAAGAAAAAAAAACTAGCCTATACAAATACTTTAAACTCGAAGCTTTGACGCACTATAAATACACTATTTCTACATTGAAAGCTAACTAAATGGTAATGGAATATGAAATTTTTATTAAAAAATATGCCTAAAAGTTTTTCTATAAACAGCCTTAAGGATGTTATTGTTGATTTTCAGTACCAAAATTCAATTTCAAAAATATTTGTTACCAATAATTTGAAACAGCCAAAGGCTGTACAAAGCAAAACAAAATCCATGTATGACTTTTGAACAAACGAAATTCATTTAAAAAATCTAATTTAGTAGAATATCTACGGTTGTATAAAATATACCGATACCTTTAGATATTTTTTAAGCCTTTTAAGTTAATTGTTTATATTGTTTTTTATTTTTCGAAAAACTCATATAAAATAGGAATAAAAAAATAAAAATATGCGTCAGCTAAAAGTAAAACTCACGAAACAATATAGTGAGTGAACATTCGCAAAACTATACATTTAGCAATACAACTGATTGCCGCAATAAACTTAAGAGTCAGCCTAGTACGTTCGATTTATTTATAAATTTTTGAAAGGTTTTTTATTTGTTTGTTTTTTGGTTCAAGTATTTTATATATTTGGGTTACTTTGTCTACATTTATTAATTTTTTTTTAATATTTTTGCCGCATTGAGTTTTTGGCCACTTATAATTTTACAGTTCAATGATTGTATTTGTTGTCTGTATTTAAATAAATTAAAATAATATACAATTATACAAAAAATAATTTTAGTCTAAAATAATGGTCGAACAATATTGTATTGGGTAGGGGAAAATGTTAAATTCTTGTGTAAATAAAACCATATTGTGTACTTATATTTACTTTTAAATTTGTCAAATCAATAATGACAATATCTTTAAAAAATATGTGTTTAGATTACGGTCTGCTAGGCTTTGAAAGTTAAAAGTTTTAAAACGTGTTATTAAAACAGCATAACAATTTGTATAACGAGCAAACCTTAAAGAAAATAAAAAATAAAATATTTCGAAAATGCGAACTGTAACTCAAGGTAAATAGTTTGAATTTTATTTTGTTGATTCTTTGTCGTAATTCTTGATATTGTGATCATGTAGTTTTGTAGTATCAACCTATAAGTTCCATTGACCTAAAGCTGTGTTCGGGCAAGAGTTTGCATGAAAGTTTAAGTGTGAAAGTGTGTATTTTAAGTGCCCATTCATAATTCCCAGAATTGTCATTTTATTTTTGATTAGCTGTACCCAAAAGCTCTTTTTTTTTGATAATACGAATACTCAGGGGGCTACACTCCTACTCATGCTCTGCATTGTATTAGAATGTTTGAAGATATAGTTCCATTTAAGCGCCTTATATGGTACAAGTTGGTGTTGGTGGATCACTTAAAGGCCAGTGTTATAACTTCACCCTTGAAATGATCAACAGTAATTGCCCCATCTGTCCATGTTAATTTTTGTTTGTTATGAAGTGGTGAGGATCTTGGCTAAAATGTTATTCATAGGTTTTTATCCCTGCTTTTTAGTTCTGCCTGATTACGCAGTAGGTGGCGCTTTCTCCTGATCATTGAGTTGTTAGCTGAAAGGTAGTGAAATGTCAGGGGGCGATTTTCTTTGCGATGGACTTCTTGGAGGTGGGAGGGAACCTCTTATATATATTTTAATTTAATTTAAAACTTTGAAATGCCACACAATTTTTTTCAATTTTTATATTCTCCAATGGTAGGGCTCGAACCTGGGCTGATTGGTGTTTTAAGTAAGCGCTGTAATCACTATACTACTCCACCCCTACGCTTTCGGTTTGAAAGACAAACGGGCGCAGAAATTATCTACTAATAGACTGGTTTCATTAAAAATCAATAAAAATCTGAATATGTATCCACAAAAAAATCAATTTAAACAATACGATCTTATTTTATTTTCTCTGTCATCTGTGTAAATTTCAAAGAAATCATTAATTTCAGTTATTATGTATTTTCTTTTGGTGGGCGTAAGTAGTGGGCATGGTTCAATTGCATTTTTTCCTTTTTAATTTATTTATATATCATGATACTGAAATTGAAAGCCCTCGCATGATTATTTTAATTTATTACATAATTGGCCATTACGACCCTATGTCAGGGTTACGGCCTAGCTTCTCGCAGCACTAGTGTTGTGTGTGTTAATTTTTATTCATGAGTACAGGGACCTACAGTTTAAAGTCGACTCCGAACGACAGATTTGACAAGCTTTTCCTATTACTCCCAGAGCATTTGCCAGAAGACAGCTAAAAGGTAGTAGCCGAAAGAAATAATTTTTTTATATTTCTTTTGTTCAAGATGTCAGAGTTGAGATTTGAACCCGTCTTAGTAAGCCAACACACTAACCACTAGACCACGGTGACTACAATATTTCTCATGGTAGTGGTGTCAAAAGTTTTTGCAAATTATTGAAAACTAAGTAACTGGATACTAAATAACAATCTGAAATTGATATAAATTGTGTGGTTGTCGATAATCGTACATACATATATATACATATATATTCAAATATATATACAATATACAACTCTATCATCACTCTGAAAGTATTCCAAAAATCCACCATCTTTAGATCAAAAGTTGCATAATTTAGTTTCTTCTTTAATCAATGTTTTATCGTGCAGTCCTGATGCTGAGTCTGTTAGCGTGCCAAATCATTAAATGCAAGCTGGGTAAATCCCTTATGAACAGTTTTATCTTTTATTTAAAACCTTCATCATAGGGGTCATTTCGATGTTTAGCCAAACCGTATTCATTTCTTAAAAGAAAAATGTTTTAAAAACTGATACAGAGATCTCAACTAAATCAGTAATGGGGCAATTAGATGTTATATATGTATAAGTAAATACAGTTTTCTAGTTATATATTGACGTTTTTACTATACAAAAACAAAAATCGAATTATAGATATAGCAAATGGAAATTTATCACCTTATTTATTTTCCATATTAATCCCTTCTTTCACATCAATAAAACAATCTTTTAGGAAAAAAATATTCAGGTTACATGAATGCTCATACTATTGTCATATTGTTGGGAGGCTTGAAATACTAGAAAAAACTAACTAAACTCTAAAACCGTCAAGGCCGGAAATTGTTTCCCAGTGATTCGAAACTCCCTTTTAAGAAAACAAGAAAGAAAGAAAACATAAAAAGCCCGAAAGGTGACTAGTTTAGCGATATAATTTCTAGCAACTAACCTTATGAATTTAACACTTTTTTAATAGCAAATCGCTAAACAGTTTAGATTGTGGCATTACTTTTTCGTCATTCTATAGAACTTTTGTGTAAATAATTTTGTAATTGCAGTATTTCAATCAGAAGACAAATTTTTTTGTCAAAGTTCAAATTAAATCCAATACAGTTTCTATATTTAAAGCATATGTATTACATTTTTATGTAATTACTTTGTCCTTCACCCAATGTTTGTTCGTTTTTATTATTTTACCACAATAATTCAAATTTATTAAAGAAAAGGTATTCACCGTAAAAAATTGTAATAAATTTAATAAAAAAAATATGTGGAACGACAATTTTTTTCTTCCTTTTTTTAGTAATTAATTAAGGAAATCCAATTATTTAAAATCTAACTAAAAAACGCATTTATCAGGCATGTTCTGGAAATCACGTGATTCCAAATAACATGTAGTTTTAAACAAAATTTTTGGGTGTTTTTAAATTAAAAGAGATTTGTCTTTTGAATTCAAAATTTATGAGATTTTTTAACTTTTAAGTTCAGTTTTTGGGTGCCCCAGTAGCCCAGTGGGTAGAGTGCTCGACTGCTCGTGCGAGAGTTGTGGGTTTTATTCCCACCAGAGAGAGATCGTCATAGGACACATAGGTAAGCACATTAAAAGCTGGGATCTGCCCTTTAACCATCAATGCAGACGTTGTTGGAATACTTATGATAGGGAGACTATTGATTGTTTACTTTAAGACTGCCCAGGCTTAGCAGTCCAACGTTAAAGGTTTTTTCGGTTGCCAGAACTCCCTCATTCTCACCACTTTGCAGAAAGCTTTGGTTGACTGTAGTTGTTTTCTTACATACATACATACATAACTGGCCTTTACAACCCTGTGTCAGGATTACGGCCTAGCTTCTCGCAGCTCTCATGTTGTGTATGTCAATTTTTATCCATGAGTACCGGGACCTACAGTTTAATGTCGACTCCGAACGACAGACTTGAGAAGCTTGTTCATGGCAATTAGTTACTCTCAGAGCTTTTGCCAGAAGACTGCTGAGAGGTAGTCGCCGAAAGAAATATTTTTTTCATATTTCTTTTCTTGAAGATGCCAGAGCCTGGAGTCGAACCCAGGACCCATGTTTTAGTAAGCCAACACACTAACCACTAGACCACGGCGTTTGTTTTCTTGCTGGTGTTAATTCAATGTGGTCCTGTAATCTTATCAAAACGTAATTGTAGTTGAACACGTTTTAAATTTTTACATCTGTATGTAACTGCTACAATTTTATATATACCACTTATTTAAAAAATTCATTATAATTATCCATATTTATAATGCGAATAGCTTAAATATTTTAAATAATTTATCTATAATATATACTCATATTAATAATGCACATAACAAATTATTTTTGAAGATTTTTGGGCTGAAAATTGAAAATTACATAATTAGTAAACATTTTAACACAAAAATTTATATTTAAATTCAAATTACTCTCATAAATAACATTAAATTATATCATAAACTTTTCCATATACATATGAAATTATTAAATAGTGTTTAATTTTATGAAGTTTTTGAATTGAATTTTAAAGAGATGAAGGCAATAAAACATGTGGCAATACCCTACAAAAAAAAAAAATTTTTAAATTTGTTGTTACATTTACTTCAAACGACTGAAATTTTTCTTATTTGTAATAAAAAAAATTTTTACTTTCTTTTTTCTATTTCTATTCTGAACTAATCCTTTTCCAGCAATAAGTTACATTTCAATTTTAATATTAATAAATTTTCTGTATGCATTACTTAATAGCTTTTTCATAGCTTCAGCTACTATTTATCTTAAAGCTGTCAAACTTTAATGTTTTTTTTTAATTCGTTCATATACTTCTTGGAATTAATTGGACTTTAAAAATAGAAAAAAAATAATTTTCCTACACTCTTACTATAAGTATGAATTTAATATGAATTTAAGTTCAAATAAATCTATAAGGTACTAATTTTTAGCTTTTTTATTTTAAATAGCAGAACCCATTGTCAACGTATGACAAAGAAATCTTTGACTAATTAACTTCCTTTTTTGTGACTTTTATATATACGTAGTATATGTATGTTTGTATAAAAGAAAACTCTAAAAAAGAGAATATGAAAAATAGATGCTGAAAACTCAATTACATACTTATATACATATATGTATGTACTATGTATGTATGTATATCTATATAACCTGCTTTGCAATTCATTGAAGTAAAAACTTTAAAATAATTATCATTCGTTCGATATAAAGGGGAGTGTATGGTGTGCATATTTACTAGATTTGTAATATGAGCAAAAAATAGGTGAATAATCGAATAAATTTTTTAAAAGATGAACAAAATTTTGAGAATATTACACAATGCTGTAACCATAAAAACTGCGGCAAAGTGGGCTTGACCGTTTTCGATCTGATAATTTTTGAGTTATAAAAAAACCTCCATCTGGTTGATCAATCACTGAAAAAGTCGATCGACAACATTGAGGAAAACCGGCACACTAGAGAACTACATAGTTATCAGCTATATGAAGTAAGAAATTAGTGCAATAAATTTCCATTACCACTAAAATCGATTCATTTAGTGCACTTAATTTGTTTTATTCAATGAGTTAATCTTCCACTACCATTAAATTTGATTCATTTAATGCACTAAATTTCCACTACCACTAAAATAGTTTTATTTAGTGGTTAATTACTTCCATCTGCATTTAGTGGTAGCTGCAATATTGCTGCATTAATACTAAGTCGTTTAGTGGTAGTGGTAGCGATAATGCATTATAAATTCAATGCAATAAACCGAACTCTGGTATGTAGGTTTAGGGTTTGTTTGATTTACAATTGATTTGAAAATACATATGTATGTACATATCTGTCAATGGAATTAAAGAACGCTGTAACTGACAAAAAATCGAAAATACGTTTTTTGCATCATTTTTATCAGAAAAAAAATACGCGTTGATTGGTCCCGGTCGCAGATTTCTACGATGAAAATAAATTCACTTACGCCGTCTGCGAAATGAAAAACACTGGTGTATTTGTTCTACTTTTATACAGGTTTTTTGGCTCTGGTGAACATTTAGGGTTTGTCAGTTACAGCGTTCTTTAATTCCATCGACGATATATGCTGTGAATGTAATAGTATTCTATTTAAAAATGTCATAACAATTTTCATAAAATTACTAAAAACTTAAATTGGATTGCATCGAATATCTGAAAAAGAATATAGCAAAATCAGTGCAACTGTTTTCAAATTTTGAGATAAATAGAAAAGAATTGGCGTAAAAGTGGGCGTGGCAAATTTTTCTCTTGAAGAAAACTTAAAATATATTATTACAAACATTTAAAAGAAAAATTAGTCGATGGAGCCGTTTTCTGATTGTAGGTAAATCAAATAAGTGGCCACAAAAGCCACAAAATTGCGTCAAAATAGGTCCAGCCGTTCTCAACTGATGCGTTGACTAACTTGTTCGATTTATATAGAAGAAGATAGATTTCATTGTACTTGTAAGTATACATAGAATTTCACCGCAATAACATTTAGGAAAGAATTTTTACGACTTTGTGGCACAGACATCAAAAATAGTTCGCCATTTCTGGTATATTCGAATAAAACCTTTTTTTCGAACAATTTAAAACTCGAATAATTTTAAGTGTATAAAGAAAATAACCAAAACAGCCAGATAGGTGCTGAAATTGATGATGATGATTTAGAGAATATTGCTTGGAAAACGAAAACTAAATTAAAATCGTTTTCATTTACATTTTTTTTCAGTTTTTTTCCTTCTTTCTTTACATTTTAAACCATTTGTTTTTTTTACCGTCAATTTCATCGTACTCTTATATTACGAAAAAAAAATATATTCTGGCAGGATACTACAGGTGTTAATAGTGCCATACAAGTAAATGCAGCTTTTTATACCCCTTTTTCCGGGTATTACTTACTGTTGGGAAAAATGTAAATTTATCTTAAACTACTGATGAAATTGATGCTTTTAAGCTTGTCAGTCAACCAACCAACGCAGAGTAAACTGTCTTTTTTGCTGATTCTGTATATGGTTTGCCTCAACTGGCTTGGGCTATTTAGAAGACTTTATTATGATAACAGAAAACGTTGGTGCTGCAGCAAATGCATAATTTATGAAGATAAATGATCACAAGCTAAAATACCAAAAAAGAAAAAGACACACGTTTCTGGTAATAGACTTTGAAAGAAGCAAAATAAAAATAGAAAATATTTGTTGAAATAATAGAAATTATTTGCCAAAGAAAATCTAAAAAACAGGATTAAAAAATTAAAATAAAAATTAAGCGTTAAATAATGCATTTTTCTTCTCTCAAACAAGTGGTATTCTGACATAAAGCAAATTAATGAAAAATCATAATTAGTTTGTGGCAATATATGGAGCATAAGTAGAATTTAAATGTAATTTCAAAAAGAAATTCTTAACAGTAAATGATATAGAATAACTATGTGAACTCAAGCATTAGGGACTTTGTTGTGGCAGGGATCTAAAGCCTACCAGGTAGAAAAACTGTCTTAAGAACCTCTCGACATAAAAAGTGGACAATTTGGCGATAAAAATATTAATAAATATTTAATGCAAGTGTCTTTACTGGAATGTTTGTCTCTGTTTATACTTCTCATTCGTATGTTAAATACAATTGATTGAGTGCGTTTCTTTCTTAGGACATTTGGTTTTATACTCGTTTACCAATAGTTCGTAATTTTTATGTCACTCAGCATTATAATTGAATGTTTTTTGGAAGCTTCTTACAATGGTGATTTATGGCAAACATTAGGGCCTTTTAACACAATATTTTATAATAATATATAACTCTGCTAAAGGTAAAACTCCACTGCTGAAAATTTTTAAACTTGATTTGGGAATTTTTGGCTACAAATACAATTCGTGAGTGTTTATTGTAATTTAAAAGCTTCATGCCTTTTACCTCTAAACTTTTTAATTTTATATATTCTAAGGCCCAGCCTGTTTCAAAAACATTTTGACATTTGTAGTATTTCGCATTTTTTAAGTTTGCAAATTCGGTAATACAGTGTAAAAAAAATTTATAGATTTTACACCAACTATTTTCCGACTTCTTATGTATTCACATAAAAGATTCTTTTGTTGAAATTGATGAAAAAAGAAGAAATCATAATTAGTTTGTGGCAATATATGGAGCATAAGTAGAATTTAAATGTAATTTCAAAAAGAAATTCTTAACAGTAAATGATATAGAATAACTATCTGAACTCAAGCATTAGGGACTTTGTTGTGGCAGGGATCTAAAGCCTACCAGGTAGAAAAACTGTCTTAAGAACCTCTCGACATAAAAAGTGGGCAATTTGGCGATAAAAATATTAATAAATATTTAATGCAAGTGTCTTTACTGGAATGTTTGTCTCTGTTTATACTTCTCATTCGTATGTTAAATACAATTGATTGAGTGCGTTTCTTCCTTAGGACATTTGGTTTTATACTCGTTTACCAATAGTTCGTAATTTTTATGTCACTCAGCATTATAATTGAATGTTTTTTGGAAGCTTCTTACAATGGTGATTTATGGCAAACATTAGGGCTTTTTAACACAATATTTTTTAATAATATATAACTCTGCTAAAGATAAAACTCCACTGCTGAAAATTTTTAAACTTGATTTGTGAATTTTTGGCTACAAATACAATTCGTGAGTGTTTATTGTAATTTAAAAGCTTCATGCCTTTTACCTCTAAACTTTTTAATTTTATATATTCTAAGGCCCAGCCTGTTTCAAAAACATTTTGACATTTGTAGTATTTCGCATTTTTTAAGTTTGCAAATTCGGTAATACAGTGTAAAAAAAATTTATAGATTTTACACCAACTATTTTCCGACTTCTTATGTATGCACATAAAAGATTCTTTTGTTGAAATTGTTTAAACAGTTTTTAACAGTTAAAATTAATTTGTTTAGGAAAAAATCTGCTGCTGGTTTGATTAAGCAGCAATGCAATAGCTATAACGACAAGATTACGCCATAAGCAATAAGTTATTTAATTTACTATTTATTTAGCAGTGACATTTAATTCACTGCATTAAAGACATTGAATCAATAAACCATTGCATCGTTTGTGCATTGATTATCTGTCATTACTTTTATGAAAAAAATGTATGCATAGTATGACTTATTGTATTCCATCAATGAAGCAATTTCATAAAGAATCCAAAAATAATTTCATATCATATATGAATGTACATATAATATTCTTAACTAACAGAATGAAGGCTTAAGTAAGATCATTTATTCAATGTTAAAATTCAAGAAAAAAAAAAAACGAATGCTTTTTTACAATTGTATTCATTTTAAATGAATTTCTTAGTTCCAATAAATTAGTAACTAAATCATAAAAATTTAATATTAAATGAGGTGTTTTCCAATTATATTCAATAAAAACGAATTAAAATTGCTTTCATCAACACATGAAAATTATCTTTAAATCACGCATTATGCATTGGTTAAATTTATTAATGTTGAGTGATTTTAATTTCTCTAAACTTTTGTTCAAAGACATAATCGTCAATGCCTTTGTCATGTGTTAAACCCATAATTTCATAACACATTTGTCAATGTAAAATTTTGCTGGGTATTCATTCTCCTATACCATATAAACATTCATAAACAATTGACTAAATTCCAATAAAGAATGTTTTATTTAATTGCAGGTAAAGCCAAAAACTAGTGATCAGTCATTCTTGCTGAATAATCTAGTCTCAGTAATCTCTAGAGCAAACCATTTGTTATTCTTTCCTAAAGAAAGCATATAATTTAAAATAAAAAGCTTCCTTCGGCAATTATGCTATTTTTATTCAACTAAAAATTATCAGAATAACAACACCCTTTGCAAAGAACTACAAAATTGTTTGCATGTTTAAGATTATATTTTTAGATTTCCTTAAATTTAAAGCTTACGCATGCTCTGAAAGAGAATTCAAACAAAAATAAAAACTCTGTATTTAATATGAAATTGTAAAATAAAATATACAAATAAGAAAACCATAATGCCACTATAATTGTATGTTTAACACTCTGTAAGACAAATCATGATTATAAGGTGAACTACAGCTGCGCCTGCTGGTAAGTAGGTTGGTTGAAAAGATTCGATTTCTGCATATTGTTGTCTGAGAATACTTTTATTTCAAAATTTTTGTTGCAGAAAATGTCTTTGTTTAGTTGTATATTGTTGTTACACATAATTTAATTCATATAAAAGCCTTTAAAGTTTAAACTAAAGTGACCATGTACACTTGTGATACAGAGCGAAGAGATATTATCTTCAAACTAGTCTCATGGAATTTACTTCATTCTGAGAGACACTTAATTTAAAATGTAATAAGATTTATAAAAAATCACTAAAAAGCAACAAATTTTGACTTCTGTTCTTTACAATTTTTCACATTTATTACAAAAGAAAAATGTGTGGCATTCACAGTTTTTTTTTTTTTTTTTTTTCTTTCTTTTTAAAACATTGAAAAGTTTTTATAGTGTTTTAAGCCATATTTTAGTTTTCTCGATGCCATTTCATTTCTATTTTACAATTATAATTTACACAATTAAACTTCATGAAATTAAATTGCTGTTTTCAAAAGTAAAATAAAGTAAATGTGACTCGCACAACATCTTTTTCAACTTCAAAGAGGCAGTATAGCGTTGGCGACAGTATTTTCCTTTTTATTGAAATTCTCTTGCACTGTAAATGAATACTGAAGATAATTACCAAAAAAGAAAAAAAAAAGAAATAAAAGATGAAACCAAACTAGACATTATAGAGAAGACAATGACAATGTTTAAGAATTCACCAGCGAGGAGACAACTTTCGTATTATTTTCTTTCATTTTTCCTTTACCACAAACAACAATCACAACGTTCATAATAAGGTTGCAGTTGCCACATTGCTAATAATTTGTATGCCCCTACATCATCGTGTGTATGTGATAAGCTTTGCAACACCCGAAGCAACCGCGTCTTAAAACAAAAAATTTACTTAAAAGCTATAAAGCTACCAAAAAAAAAGTTTGGGCGACGCTAAATTACCTACTATATGTCTAGTAAGTAGTCGCCGTGGTCAAGTGGTTAGTGTGTGGGCTTACTAAGACGATAGCGCTGGGTTTAAATCTCGGCTCTGACATCTTGAAATAAAGAAATATGAAAAAATTATTTTTTTCAGCGACTACCTTTCAGCAGTCTTCTGGCAAAAGCTCTGGTAGTAATTAATTGAACAAGTTCCTCAAGTCTGTCGTTCGGAGTCGACATTAAACTGTAGGTCCCAGTACTCATGGATAAAGATTTATACACACAACATGGGTGGTGCAAGAAGCTAGGCAGTAATAAAATTTCTTCCAAATTCATCACTCTGACAAAGCTAGCAGCCAGTTTGTTGCTTAGTTTTCTTGCGCTGTACTGGTTATAAGAAAGAACCAAATTATTTTTAGTTTGATTTGGTTCAATATTTGGAAACGTTTCTTATTATCATGACTAGAAATGATATAAGCCCTTGCAAAATAAGCAAAATCCGAAGGAAGTCACAAAACTAAAAAACCTATAGTATAGATGGCGGCTGCAATTTGAAAAATAAAAATCTTTAATCAATATTGGGTATCTTATAAAACATATATGTTTTAAATTCCACGGTCCCAAATTGTTTGGTACTATTCTCCGATACTTTAAAAATAAACTATCACACTAAATTTGTTAAGATGGACGAAATTGTTCATCGCTATATAACTCAATATTTCCACTTAGAAAGTTTCAGTCCAGCCAATATTACAACCCAACTGGATTTTGCTCTGAGGGAGTTTACGTTACCATTACGTATTTTAACGACCCCTCATGAGATTATGCACACTGTCCTAACTGAAATGGCAAAAAGTGATATACACTGAATATTTATAGAAAAATTTATTGATGAGAAAGCTGTGCGCAAGGCTAGTGCCGAGTTTACTCACAATAGAACAAAAACAGCGTAGTGACAATATTTCAGTAAAGTGTTAGGCGACTTTTAACAGCAATAAAGCCGAGTTTTTGCTTCGTTCCGTAGTAATTTACGTCACAATAGAGACATATGAACAATCAGAGCAATGAACTAGAGAAAGCAATGAACTAGAAATTAAAAAATAGTAGTAAAATATTTACATTGTAGTGTAGTTTTTAGCATAGTCGTGCTATACCAATAATAACTTCTATTTTAAATTATACACAAAAGTTATATTATTATTAAAAATTATCGAGAGTTTCATTTATAAGAAAATGAAGACAACACTGAAAAAAAAATAACTAAAGACACACTATAAGTCATTTTAAATAACTATTATAAAGGCAGACATTTAAAAGAATTGAATTAATTAAATGCTGACAGAGAAAACAAATTTTATTTGGCAAGAAAATATAAATGCGAGTACATTAGAAAGAGTGACAATAAGTACTCAATTATAAATCATTTTGTGTATCCCATACATCACAACCTACTGCTGTGAGTGTACTCTGTCTCCCAATTTAAATATAAGTAGATGAAACAAAAAACGTGAATTAATATTATTTTGAGCAGAAAATTTTATTTCTACCAAAAATGTTTAAGTAAAAATATACCAAAACCCTTTGCAGTCTGCAAGAGTACAAGACATTGTCATTGCATTTAATTGAATATGATTACAAATCGTCTGAATTGAGAGTGTATTTTTCGTACAAATTTTATGAGAATTTGGGAATGGATTTAAAGTGAATTAAATTCATGCAATGAGTTAGAAGTCATGAAAACTATATTCTTTTTAAACTAATTTCATTTTATTTTGCTCTGTAGGGGTATGACAAGGGTAAGTCTTAACCCTTTACCGCCCGACGGTACTCACAAGTACCGATACATATTTCTATCGTTTGCTTATTACCCAGATATAACTTTGCAATATAATTTTGTAATGTGGGAAAGTATCATATTTTCTACCGATCACAATAAGCATCTCTCAGTCATTTGAAATATATTGCTAATAAAGTTAGTTTTTTTGCACAGTTCTAGCATTTACCCGAATGAATTTTTAGCACAATTAAAACTTTTTATAAAATAGAAATAGTGGGCATTTTAAGTTTTTATATTGTGAAATATATAGTCTAATAAGTACATATATGGGCAATTTCAAAAATTTTCGACATTTTGATATTTTTTTTTTCGAAATTTTTTTTTTTGGATGACACGAATGACGCTTTGGTCACGTGAAGGGTGATATTTTAGCATACCAAAACAGTTCGCGTTAATCATTTATTGCAAACGGCGCGAAAGTTATGGAGGTTTTAAGTTAAAATCTCTTTAAAAAAAATTTAAAGTTAAATTTATTGGTTTATTTTAATAAATGTTATATGGATGCATGAAACTCATTTCAAATTCATCACTGCAGTCCAAATTCATCAATGCACTGATAAAATACATAAAAAAATATCAATTATAATAAAAATTCCTTAACATTAAAAAACGCGAATTTTTGAAAAAATATGAATGCTTCACCGATTGTTATAATATGTGTTTATATAACGCATAATTAATTTATAGAAAAACAATGTTTTAACTTGCAAATTTAAAAAATAAAAAAATTATATAAGAATTATTTTTGAGGTTAGGATTTCTTTTTTTGATCTGTAAAATTTAAAATCATGAAAATTTTGTAATGCCTATTCGGTTTTATTATCAAGCTTAAAAAAGCCTTTCATTTGGTGTCAATCGCGGCGGAATCTATACATAACTGCAGATGTCACAAAGCCAAATGTGTTTGAAGAAAAATGCCGCTGTACCCGCTAAATATAGACCGAATTCAACCGTATTTATATATAATCTTTAGTTCACCGCCGCACTTCATTTCCAATAATTTACATTGATTTTAAACCACTGATTAACTAAAAAAAACGTGAAACAAAATCATGAAATTTCGCAAAATTTTTATTTTCTTTATAAAATTTTTGCGTTTCAAAATATTTTAACGCCTTCTTGACGTTGAGGTGCCATTTACTAAGAAGATTAGATCACGCAATACATAAACCAGTTTTAAAAAAGATTGCAAATGTCAGACGCGAAAAACTGTCATTTTTGACAAATTTACGCCAATCCTATAAAAGTTTGAGGTCATCGTTCTCAGCAACTAGTAGCCTGACATCGACGTGATATGGCGCAAATTTTTGAAAATTACACCATCTAATAAATACTGTTGACGAAATGCAATTCTCTTCAACGGCGCAAAAACGCTATAGAAAAAACTGCGAAAATTGAAAAATCGGAAAATTTTGGTTTCAAAGATGAACCGCTGAACAACTTTTTCCCAAATACTAGTACGGGCATAACTTTTATAGTGTAAATATCTACTAAGTCTAGTGACTTTATTTTATATCAGTGAGCATCGGAAGTTTGAAACTAAAAGTAGAAAAGTGATGAAATATGAAAAAACTCTTGTAAATTTCAAGCCTGTTTTTGAGTTTTTCAATATTTGAGTGCCCATAACTTTTAGAGATAAAGAACTGATGGTCTGAAATTTTGAATTTTTTAGTTTTCTAGTGTGGCCTACCATTCCCTTTTGACCGTTTTGGTCAATTCGAAAAAGTGGAGAAATAATAAGCATCTGAACTCAGTTTCAACAAATGTTGAAAATTTTTGAAATTGCCCATATACACTGTTTTAAGACTGACATAATTAGTATTTTGTTATGTATGTGTATTTTCTTAACGTGTACTGGTAAGTACCGTTGGTCAATAAACGAACTTGTTATAAAAAAATTTATATAAAATACTTCCAAGTTTGAAAAACTATTGGGCTGCAGAACTGTGAGTCGCAATAGGTTTGAGATAATGCTGAAATATTTACATGGCAATGGTAATACCTTGATCCCAAAAAACAGATTTGAAGAAGAAAATGAATGGGGCAAAAATAAAATAATTTACTTAGATAACTATTTTACTTCTATACCATACATAATTGGCCATTACAACCTTGTGTCAGGGTTACGGCCGAGCTTCTATACCGCTTTTGGAAAAACTACAGACCGAAGAAATGTTAGCTTGTGGCACAATTCGTCCGAATAGAAAATTTATTCCTCAAAATTTAAAGCCTGATAAGAAAATGAAAAGAAGCGATTGGGACTTGAGATTATCTAACACTGGTATCAGTTACTATAAATGGATTGACAAAAAATCTATTTACTTAAGAACGAACTTCTATGATAGTGAGTCTACAACTGTGTCTAGACGAGATCATAGGTGAAAGATTTCACCAGGAAATGGAAGAAATCGAGAGATGTTACAAAGGCTGGTGGGATGAACAAATGATGGCGGACTATTGTTGGTTCCTCATTCGTAAAGATCCATCCGAAAAAAAACGCAAAAGTTCAAGTCGCTGGTCATTTTAATTTTAATTTTTTGAATTTACGCCGAATATACTGTGTGAGCAATGAAAATGAAAATATTGTCTTTCCACAAAATCCTTAATAAAAACTTTATTTTTCATCAGATTTTTTTCAAAATACGCTTAAAGTATTGGTAACTAAGTAAACTATTTGGTAAAAAAATAAAACATTCCAGATATTCAATATAACGTAGGAAAAAATTGAAATGAAAATGAAAAATTTTGAAAAAAACGTAAAAAATAGGAAATTTTTGAAATTTGAGGTGCCATATCTCAGCGATTTCTTATCAGATAGAATTTTTCCGCATATCGATGGAAAAGGCATTCAATTATCTTTCCATCGATATATGGCATGTGGCGTTCTTGGTATTTTTCCAAAATAAAAATTTGTAAACCTGTGTAATTAAATTAATTTTATGGGTAGGTGTTTCAATCGTTTAAAAAATATTAAAAAGGGAATCCAAAAAGGTTTAAAAAACAAGTGCAAAATGAAAAAAATTAATTATAATCCATATATCCATACATATTCTGAAGAATCTGTTGTCCTCCTAGTTTAGTAAGGTCTCGATGTTTCGCTTTTTGCAGAAACATTGATAACAAGATTCCAGGAAGAAATCTATTTTCCGTTAAATAGCAAATCAGCCAAAGAAAATGTAATCTGCTTTTAAAAATTATGATTTGATCAAGATGAAGGTAAACATTTAAGAAATACTACTCCATTGTATATTGTAGTGAAATAAATTTACAATTTTATTGTAGAATTAAGTGCGTTTCACTTGCTTATTTCAACAAACTTTACAAAAAAAGTTAAACTGTGAATAAATTTATATGCAACACCAAAAATTTTTATATATATTAGGGGATGACTTATAACATGACATTTTAAGCCATATGCGACAAAACAGTAGACCAATAGCGCCAAAACATACTAATAGTTAAGTTTAGCTCTCAATGAGACTCTATGATCCAAAAGAACTACACAGTCAGTAGAGATGTAGTTTACTGGTGGATTTCTAAACAAAATTCTCTTCAGAAGTACTTCACCATCGATCTATTATTGACTTTCCTGCAGGAAATGTTTGGTCACTAATACTTCAAGAATACTACTCATAATGATAGTTTTACCATTCATCTTTTTGTCATATTCTTTTATCTTAAATTTATTTTTAGTTCAGCTCAAAATTCATATTCCTTTTAACAATTGCTTCTTTTACATTTTTTGTGTTTTATAGTATTTGTCACCGTATTAAAGAGAGAGAGTGAGAGAGAAAAAAGGCTTTTATAAATCTTACACATTAGTTACGAAATACAATGAGTAACTGTAATCAAGTTAAATATTTAATTTAATTGCAACACTATTATGCTTTCGAAAAGAACAATAAAATTAAAACAAAAAATTATAGAAAATAGAAAACGAGCAAAAAATAACGATTTTCTTTTTATATACATAGACAGGGAGTTAAGAAAAAAAATTTTCGTTAAAGTTGTTCTTTGTCACCGAGCATAGTTGTCGTATACTTTTTGCTCATAACACATAAAATAAAAGATTCTAAAAAGGATTCTAACAGGCATAGGAGCTTAACAGGCAGGCACAAGGGTGTATAAAGTTAAAAAAAAGATAAAATGACAACATCAGCAATTAAATAAGAAAGTTTAAATTTGATGTCATACAATATAATTGCAAAAACAGTAAGAAAAGTAAAAGATGATGAAAAATTTCTCAAAAGAAATGAAGAAAAAACCAGCACAAAAAAAGTAGAACGGAAAGAAACTTCGACTAGTCATAATAATTATTTTTATAAAACTTGGCAAAGTTAATGAAAAAATATAGACATTTTAATACTTTTTTCTGTTTTTTTTTTCATCTGTATGTCTTGATTTAGTTGATTTTATTCCTTTCATATCATTTTGGGAAGAAGAAGAAAGAAGGAAGAAAAACAAAACTGTTATTAAAATTTGACATTTATGAATAATGTCAGAAGGTTAAGGTCAAATTTAATTTTAAAAATGTTCATTTCAATTAATAGAGTTGAGAATTTAATGTAGACTATGAACTATTCAGCCTTAATTATTAGTTAGCAAAGTTGTAGCAACGAGTCAATAAATACTGGTCATGAAAAAGATTCAAATTCAAAATCTTAAGCGCCTCGCTTAAAGCATTAAGTGCATACAATATATGTATAGCAAAAACGTTGCTTATCAGATAAGTTACACAAACCTAATTGACCCTTTTTCAGAGTTACGTCCTTGCTTCACACAGCACTTGTATTGTGTGCGTCAACTTTTTTTCTATGACTATCGGGGTCTGCTGTTTAAAATCGAATCTGAACCACAGACTTGAGAAGCTTGTTCAAGGCAATCAGTTACACTCAGAGCTTTTGTCAAAGGACTGCTAAGAGGTGGTAGCTGGAAAAAGTACATTTTCATATTTGTTTCTTACACACTACATATTTTTGTACTAGACTACTAGAAGTGGTATCATACTCATATGTGTATGAGTTTCTAACAGCCTAATATGAAATATACTCATTCTAAAGCTGTTGCGCTGTGATCAATACTGCATAGCTTTTGGAAAAGTAAATGGTTAGTAAGGAGTGCTAAAGCGGATGCAGTGTCATTTCCATCGCATGGGTTTTGTATACCATAAGTTTGCTAAAGGCAAACGAAATGATATGTCTACAAGAAAGCGTTGTTCTTGTAAATATTTTTAACATCAGGGGGTCAATTCTGGTTCTGTTGAACAGTGAAACGAAAAGATTTGTATGAGCACTTTTCGCGTTATCATATCACAATTTGCGATTTCCGTTCATGTTACGAAAAAATTGTTTCATTCCACTTGTTATATAAAAAAAATAATATATGTATATTTTAACTTGTGCACAAAATGAGAACTAAAAACGTCATGAAACACTGAAAAAACTTTTCAGTTCAACGTTTCACAGAACAAGAATTGAAATCCAGAACTGCGCTCAATTTGTGGAGTAACTACTGCCCTAATATGTCTAAAACCAACTTGAGTATTAGTGTTCTAAGGATTATTCATCTTCCTAATCTCTACTCAGATTAATAATAGAAGATAGCGATGATGCACAGTTGGACTGCGAATAATTACACGGTATCACTGCTACCTTCATTGCTAATGTATTCGTAGCTCAATGCCGGTTATTCCACAGGGTCTCTACTCTGACTCTATTTCCAAACACTAGTTTTTGCAATATGTGGTAGCGTTTCATACAAAAAAACATAAGTACATACTAAATTTTATCTAATTTTTGTTTTTAATTAATAATATAAATTATTTATATATACAAACATATGTATACCATTTTATATACCTATATTTTATATTTGCTCCAGTAAACTAGTAGAAACTCTGGTCTGTTCGTAATTAGTTAGGACTTAATTTGTTCATAAATTGTAATAAGTAAATATCCCATTTCTTATATTTTCCTTATAATCGAGTAAATAGACATAAATTAAGTATAAGTTAATCTTAAAGCGAAACTGTCAAATTAAACAAAACATTCCTATATTTATCAGCTGTTTTAAGAAATTAGCATTTGTAACAAAGAGCAGATTACTTAATAAACGGCACTGCTTATATAAATTTATATAAAAGACTCCTGATAATTACAATAAAAGTCCGTGAAAGATTTAAAGTTAATCACGAGCAACAAATTTACCGAACAATTTATATGCATTAGCTTTCTTTGAAAAATTTTTTCCTCTAAAAAAAAATCAAAAAACAAACTCATCCAAACAAGTAAAAATAAAATAAAATCTTTAACATTTTTAAATTGACACTTAACAATAGGACTCATATAGGTTGTTAATATTTATAGGAAAAATATATATCCAAGCAATTTAAACAGTTTTCTTTAAAGTAACACAATAAGAAAAGAATAAATTGGCTGACATAGAAAAATCTTTAAAAATTCATTCTCAACATCCTTCGATTCCAGCCATATGTTTGCCAACATTCATTAACGTTTAACTACTAATGAAACAATAAATTACAATCATACAATATGAAATACAAATATTGACGGTAAAAACGCTATACGTTGCACAAATTACATGAGAATCTATAAGTACTCGTAGAACTAAACGAGTTTGTGTTTGTATGAGTCACCCACCTCACAGTGTTATATTATTAGAGAAATTTGAGTTAAAACAATAGTTCTGTTTTGTATTACTTATTGTTGCAGTTAAACAATTACAACTACATTTACAACAACAACAACAATAACAGCATCAACAATGTGAATAGAAGTTTGTAACAATGAAACACAAACTACATATTCACTGTTTATTTTACAGGCACAAGAATTATACCCCACCCACATAGAATAACGAATTAGGTTTAAAGTTATTATTTTATACAAGTAACCACGTTATTAAACACATTTTATAAGTTTTTATAAGTTGAAATGCACAATGGGTCTAAACTTATTATTATTTATTTACTGATTTATTTATATTTAAATTAAACTACAACATTAAACTATATTATCATTATTTATTATGAGCGGAGTGACTAGGACCAGGGTCTCTGGTGGGAATCGAACATGCAACCTTTGCATTAGCAGTCTAGCACACTATCCCCTTGACTACTGGGGCAGCCCTAAAGTTATTATAGAAAAACTTTTTAATCGCTCTTAAAGAGGCATTAATTTGATATACTTTTATTCAAGTAAAGAGTCAGTTTAAAAAAAATTATAAAAATTTTTTGACAACTCCTAATATTAATATTTGATTGAAAAACAAATATTATAAAAAAAATATAATTAAACTGGTCTTAATTCAGATTATACTCAATATTCTGTCTGAATATACTTTGTTAAATGTACAAGAATTTTTTGAATTCGAAATTCAAAGCAGAGAGTTGTGGGCTTTCCTTCAATGATGACCCTGCAGATAATATAACTAGTATGTGAGTAGAAGTATACTAGTTGCTTTTTACTTCAGACTGGACTATCTGTCCTTTTTTCATATATCGAACTATCGATTTTAACATTAGGTTGTCATAGGAGTCCAACTAGTTCATTTGTGCATAGTTACGTACTAGTATTATAGCATTTTCAGTTTAAATTAAACCTTTTTCAAAATAAATGAAACCTTTTTCAAAATGAACGCAACCTTTTTCAAATTAAACGAGACCTTTTTCAAATAAAACGAAACTCTTTTCAAAATAAGTGAAACTCTTTTCAAAATAAATGAAACTTTATTCAAAATAAATGAAACTTTATTCAAATTCATTTAAACATTTTTCAAATTAAATTAAACCAGTTATAGAATTTTCTAGAAAACAAAAGAAAAAAAAAAATAAAACATTCATTTTTAATTATGGATAATGCCAAAATCCATAAAACCCAGGAAATTCTAAATATGGTGGATAATAGTAACTGTACGCTTAAATTTTTACCACTTTATTCTCCTATGTTGAACCCGATAGAGAAAACATTTTCTAAGATAAAATTCCACGCCCGATCATTATTAAAGTGACATTACCACAGAACATAACATAGTAAGTGTATATAATTGAGGAAAGTGTCGCACAAATTAATCAAAATGATTGTGCGAATTATGTTATGGATATGATCATGTTAATTCCTAAAGCGGTCTGTGGACAAATTTTTCATTATTTTTAACAAGTATTATTTTAAAAATGAATATGTTTAATATGTTTTATTTTTTTTTCTTTTGTTTTCTATTAAATTCTATAAGTGGTTTAATTTAATTTGAAAAATGTTTAAATGAATTTGAATAAAGTTTCATTTATTTTGAAAAAAGTTTCATTTATTTTGAAAAGAGTTTCGTTTAATTTGAAAAAGGTTTTGTTCAATTTGTAAAAGGTTGCGTTCATTTTGAAAAAGGTTTCATTTATTTTGAAAAAGGTTTAATTTAAACTGAAAATGCTATATACTAGTAATTATTAACTAGAGCATGTATGTACATAAATATTAGTCTTTCCACTAGTATTTTTAAGACAGCTACGTAATTTACTGATGATTACCACTCCGTTTTATACCAGTTTTCTACTAGTTGCATTGTTGAAGATTGTACACCAGTTTTAGTGCCCAATTAAATATTGCCGAAATTAATTAAAATCAATGTTTTTAATAAGAATTTTTCTACATGTATTTAATATAATATAATATAACATAACATAACATAACATAACATAACATAACATAACATAACATAACATAACATAACATAACATAACATAACATAACATAACATAACATAACATAACATAACATAACATAACATAACATAACATAACATAACATAACATAACATAACATAACATAACATAACATAACATAACATAACATAACATAACATAACATAACATAACATAACATAACATAACATAACATAACATAACATAACATAACATAACATAACATAACATAACATAACATAACATAACATAACATAACATAACATAACATAACATAACATAACATAACATAACATAACATAACATAACATAACATAACATAACATAACATAACATAACATAACATAACATAACATAACATAACATAACATAACATAACATAACATAACATAACATAACATAACATAACATAACATAACATAACATAACATAACATACATTTTATATTAAAACATTAAAAAAAAATAAAAATGTTGTCCCTTTTGAACTAGTTCAAATCTGTCAATTTTGGGACAGTCTTTTTACAACTAGTAACATGACTGTCTCAAAACGTTATTAGTTGTAACTTTAGCTGCAGGGGAAATATAATGATTCGAATCTTGTAATGATCAGGAAATTAGTAATAGTTCTCATTGGAACTGAAGTGCTATTATGTGAGAAACCTAACAGTGTATATGTGTAGAATATTGGCAATATGCTCATGCGGACCATTAAGTCATAAGTCCCAACAAATCACAGTGTTTGAGAGAATCTGTATTTCGTAACAGTAAGGATTAGTAAGGAGAGATCTATAAGAGACGCCATGTCCATAGTAGGGATTAGGCATTAAATACGTATGTATGCAGATCGATCAATAAACAAACTAAAATTGGCTGTTAGATGGAGTACTAAATGGTAGACACATTTGCTTTTCCCTATATTATGCAAACCCATTGTTGCAATACCAACTTAATATAATAAAATTCTGAAGTAATAGAAACTAAATTAATTGATGCAACAGAAACGTCAAGTAAATAAATATTTTCACTCATCTCCTCTACCTATACCTAAAGTAATACAAGATTATACGAGTACAAGTATGCAATTATTACAACATGCTGACTATAAACTTTCTTTAACATACAAATAAAAACTCTCGTATTATGCAAACAAAGTAGATTTTTGTCTGTTTTCTATAACTAGAACATCATATAGAATCCTGCCACAAATTCTACCCATTTGGAAAAAAATTATTCACTTGGTTTATTTTAACATACATATGTATGTCTATACTTAGATACGAGTATGTAGGTGTGTATTTCGTTAAAATTTCTTTAAGGTTATTGTTGGCAATTGTTGCAAGATGTTATATGTTATTACTACAACTATTACATTGCTATTGCTTGCTGTTGCTCCTATTACAGTCGCTGTTATTTTGTATTTTCACAAAATATTAGAACCGCGGGTGTTCATTACAAATTGTTTATATTTTAAACATGATATTCAAAATTCATCACTTCATGCAGTCAATCACTCGTCGTTCGCTTACTTGTATTTTACTGCCACAAATATGCAAAATTTTGTTACTTCATTACATTCCTTTTTTTTCTAAAATTTCCATTCTAATGAATATCGTATAAGAGTTTGAATACTTAAAACTACCAAAATAAAGTAAAAATTATTTCATATATGCAAACAAGTTTTTAAAGAAATGTGTACATAAAGTTTGATCTAAGATGCGTTGTAAAGCGAGAAAATGTAAATTAAAAAACTTGTTAAATTAAAAAATAAAAATAAATAAAATCCGTAAAATTTCTAATATCAGAAAGTTTTAATGTAATCTACATATCCATATAAATATATATAAATCTCGTTGCAAGTTTGTTTGTTTGACCGACAACCACGCCTAAACGATTGAATCGATTTTGTTGAAATTTGAATTTGATTACTTCTACCGCCGAAAGTACAATAGAGTATATTTTTTGCAAAATTGGTTCTGGGCGTGGCGCCTCCCATATAAATCAAATATACATGGGCATACTGCATTACTTTTTTACTGCAATACGTAAATCAGTATTCAATAAAAAGTACTGATTACTGAATAGAGAAATCAGTATTGTCTAGAAAACCAACACACTACATACTAGGCTACAGTGGCCATGTGCTAAGTATATATGTATATCTAAAATGTATAGTTTTCTATGACTCAATCACTTAAATAAGACCAATATTGACCACTGGCATATAATATATGAATCTGGTTTATACCCACAGAACAATTGTATTACTTCCCAGGTATTTTTTATTTTTTTTTTTTATTTTATACCGTGTTGTGAGTTCAATTATCTCTACGATTTTGTATTGCAAATTCTAATATAATTTTGAATATTATTTACTTAAATTTTTGAGTCCTAAGTGTAATCTTAATAATGTAATGTAATACTCGTATTGTTCAAACTAAATTTTTAGAAAACAAAAATGTTAGGGCACTGTATCGCATTCACTATATATTGAACGTATAACATTGCCCTTAAAAATATTTCAAGGGTTTTTTTTTAATAAATTTGTTTTAAATTACAAAATGCATTTAGTTTGTCAAGAATAACAAAAAATTAATAAAAAAAATATATATATGCATGTTTGTATGTACTCGTATGTATGTATATCTAACAAAAAAAAACATTTTTATTTAAAAGACGCGAAAATATAAATAAAAGGGAATCATTATGTTTTTCTTATTCAATAATTTCTTTCAAATTCACGGTCATTGTCATTATCAAAGCTTTTTTATACCATTAAAATGCAAATTAGTTTTAAAGCACAGTTTTCATAAAAAATTAAATAAACAAGAAAAAAAAACTTCGATAATAGTATAACTTTTTAACTGTACAAATACAACTTTGAAATATAAAAACCAAAATCTCTTTGATTATTCACAACATTATTGTTTAATGTAAACAAATCTGTTTGATTTACCGTAGCTTACTAGTGGAAGGGGTGTAAATTATACGTATAAAGGTGTCAAAAATCAAGTTCGAAATGTTTAAGTAAACAGATGACTAAAGTCAATTTAATGATTTGTTAGTTTTTTTTTTTTTACTAAAAACCAAATACAGTAGAATCTCGAAGTTGTTAATTAGAATAAATATTAAGTACTATACGAAATACTAGTATGTAATATGAATTTTTTTATTAACGATTGTTTTGCCGTTCATAAAAGGTACTGTTGACAAATTTTAGAAGATAACATTGATTTTAAAGTGTCTGACAGCTCAAGTATCAAACAAAAAAATAAAACGAGGTAATGCTGATTATGCTTTTTCAACTGCAACTAAATTTATTCAACATATAATAGTTTTACAAAATTTTTCGTCAAATGTCGAAAGAAAGTCGGGTAAACTTAAATAGAACAAAGAATCGAAATAGGTTGGAAGCTGAAACTTTTGCTTACAAAAAGACTACTCAAAACATAAAAGTTTAATAATTTCTTAAGTCAAGTTTTTTACATATATAATTACCCAATTCACAAAATGTTATATTGTTGTAGATTATAGTTAAATGGCATTTCATTTTGTGAACACCTTGTCGTAAATATTGTTGTAGATGTTATCCTGTGTTATCAAATTTCTTAAATAGAAAATTTAAAAAGAAGAAGAGAAGAAAAACATTTCAAACAATTTTTAAAATACATTTGAAAAATAAAAAAAAAAATAAAAAAAATAAAAAAAAAGTTTTTAATTCTGGTGTATTGATACGACATTTCCGAAACATAGGAAAAATTGTCGTACATGTTGTAGTAGTTTTTAACATGGAAATTACCAACAACATTATGTAAAATAGTTGTAGTTTGTCATAGTTTCTACCGATCTACGACAACTATAACATTTTGTGAATTGTGTAAATATATTATAAGTTATTTATATTCCACACAATAAAGTATCCCTTTGAAAGCAATAATGTAGCACGTTTTTTATTGATATTGAACATATTTAATATAAAAATACTAAAAGACGAAAGAACCAAACTTGATTTCATATTCTTAATTTTAAAACAACTCTTTTTTTTACTGATTTTGATCTCGTTTCTTTCTATTTATTTCCAATGGTAGATTTTTAAGTAATTGTTTATTTGAAAAAACAAAATAGTTTTTAAGATTTTTCTAAAAATAAATCACATATTTTACAGATTTATAAATAATTTAAAGGCGATGAAAATGTGTTATAAAAACCCAAATTGTTACGTAGTCGTCCATGAACGATTCGTTCGTGTCCCCAGCCAGGCTCTTAATTACCCTTTGAACATAGCGGTTAACTTATTCGAGATTCCACTGTATTTTAGTAGAACTCATAATACTTATTTGTGATGAAACTGTTCAAATATAACAAAATAATTTTTTATAAAGTTTATCGAATTCATAAATTGAAAGCTATAAATATCATAAAATTAAAAAAAAACGCCAATAAAAAAGAGAAGAAATGCAGCAGCAGCTTTAAAAAGTTTTGAAATGAATTATGTTTTTACTTTTAAATGATGCCAAAGTAAAAAAAAAGATATGTACTTGTATACTTATAGTGAAGTAAATACTTATTAAAAAAAAATGCGAGATGAAGTTTATTTAAAGTTATAAAACTTTTGATCCATCAATAATTTCTATTCTTTTTTTTTTTTTTGGATTAATGAAATTTTCTACTACTGCTGGTACAACTGCTACTGACAGACGTCATAATATATAAATTATTTTGCCTCAAAAAGAAGAAGAAAAAATTTTTCAGGAAGAGTAAAGAAATCAACTAAAACTTTATGATACTCGTACCATTTGGTATTCTTTTGTAGCAAATTGTTAAAAATTCTCTTTTCAACAGCTTTTCTTCTTTTATTCGTTCGATACGTTACAATCTATTTTTTTGTTTGCTTCTGTTGCACTATATATTTATACAGTATGTATGTATATACATACATACATATATATATTTGGCATATTTTCATATTATTGCTACTGCAACAACAACAAATTGTGCAACATTTCTTTAAACTTCTTTACGAGTTTAATAGTAAAGTTGGAAATTCATTGTGTAGAAATGTAAGAAAAGAAATTGAAAACAAAAATTAATATTTTCTACAATTTAAAATACATTTTAGTATTACATACACACATAAGTGCATCTTTAATACATATATACACGAGTATTATAAAGTGGTCAAAAAACTACTGCAAACAATTTAAAGAATTTACTGCTAAAAAAAATTTAAGTGATTTCATAGAAAATTTTGTGACATTGAAAATGAAAAAAAGGAATAATATTTCATTACACGGTGTAGCCGGATGAAGGCCTTGTTGAGTAAATCATCGCTTAAAAACATAAAATTAGGGTCAGAACTGATTAGGTTGAAAATATTTTTTTTTTTTAAAATAAGTGGAAAAAGGTTTTGCTGTAACTTTAAATTTTAAGGGTATACTCCAATTAGAACTTCTGAAAACTGAAAAGTGATTTTCTTATACCAGATTATTATAAAAGTACATATAAAATAATTTTTGTAATTTTGAATCACACAACCATCAACATTTAGGCATTATGCAAAGAAATAGATACATTTGTCGTGTATGTTAAAACGTAAACACAGGAGATGCTAAGACATTTCGATATTTACTTTTCAACATAAATATGTATGTATAAATACATATGTACATACATACATATAAAGTTTCTGTTCCAACATATAATGGTCCGGCTTTAAAACTTAAAAAGCAAATAATATGTACGAGGGCTGTTCCAAAATTAGCTGACCTAACAAAGGCTTATTGTATTATTACTACGAAATAAACAAAATTAAAAAAAAAATTTGGAAAAGTTTTGATTAATTTCTCAACACAATCTTCTTTAGGTTCAGTTCATGTTTCTTAGCTTTATTCAATACTTCGATACTTCAATACTCTGCTTTTTATAGTAAAAACTGTTCAGAGCCTTAAAATAACAACAGCAACAATTCGTTGTTGGCAAATCTTTTATTACCAAGCAACTTTTTTCTAATTTTGGAAATAAAATTAATCCGAGGAACATAAATCTGGTGCGTAAGCAATGCGAACTTTATTTCATCGGTTTTGATCAACGTAATAGTGAATGTCGTCTTATAAACTGCTGTATTGTCTTGATGAAACAACGTTTTGCTTTTATCAAATGCGTTCTTTTTATTTAATTTCATCACTTAAAAGCTGTAGGAAGTTGATACAATATTTGCCATGCATTGTCTTTTTCAGTTTGCAGGCAACTTATAACATCTATCCCAGGTGGATCCCAAAAACAGCCGCCTAGGCCTTAACTGCCTTCTTTGAACATTTTATTCCCATTTCAGAACACTGCTTGAAGTGTTGAACCCTTGGCTCATATATGGTTATGAATCGACACAAAAACTTTGCTTCATTGCGATGAAATAGCGCCAAATATTTAATTGAAACATATTTACGACACTAGTTTTGTTCTATAGTGAGAAAATGCAGCACAGCTAACTCTTCAACAATATTTCCCTCAATACACAATATTATAGAGCGTTTTGAAATGTCTATAATTTCAGCTAGTTTGAACCAGACTTGTAACGAATGAGTGTGTACCAATTTATGCTTGTATTCGCAGCTCGTAGGGCCATCCTTAAATTCTGCTATCCAAATTTTTATACATATAAACAAGGAAAGAGACTTGCCTAGAGTAGAATACATCTTGGTTTTAAGTTTGGTTGGACTTAGACCTTTAAAATTAAAGTATTAACACCACCAAATTCACTGGGACCCTTTTTTTCTTTTCTCAAGCCTCAAAAAAATGCTTCGCACCTTAAACATTAACGCTTATGTTTTACAACGTGGCCAATATTTACCAAAAAAAAGGAATTTTTTCCACATATAGATCATACATACGTATATACATACATACATAATTGGCCATTACAACCCTGTGTCAAGGTTACTGCCTAGCTTCTCGCAGCACTCATGTTGTGTGTGTTAATTTTTATCCATGAGTACCGGGACTTACAGTTTAAAGTCGACTCTGAACGACAGATTTGAGAAGCATTTTCATGGCTATCAATTACTCTTAGAGCTTTTGCCAGAAGACTGCTGAGAGGTAGTCGCCGAAAGAAATAATTTTTTCATAATTTTTTTTTTCAAGATGTCAGAGCTGAACAAATATATCAGGGGATAAATTAAGGCATTCGATTTTGAACGAAATTTCTATGGATACTGTTTAAAAATTGTATGAAATTTTGTTCGATATCGAATGCCGTAATTTGCCCCAGGTCGGTTAGTTTTGATGCCGTCCTCGTACAAAATTTTTAATTAAATATGTAAATATAGACTGTAAGTATTTTATTTTTTGTCTGTCTTTCCTAATGGTTAATTTTACAATTATTATTTGCCATAATTTTATCCTTTTTGTGTGACTTTTAAAACTACATGTTAGAATTTTCTGGTCTCTTGTATAGTTTTTGCAAACATTTAAATCTGCTTTCTTTTTTTCTTGCCTTAGACAGAAAAATTTAAAACAGAAAGAATATCTAAAGAATGACGAAGGACAGACAATAAAAAAAATAATGTGAACAGAGTTGAAACAGAAAAAAAACTATAATTCAAATATTATTCGCACGACTAAACTGAACTGTTTTATTTCCCACTTAATTCTAGGTTTTGGTCAAACTTTATTTTCTCTTTCCACATTTTTTTTTTTTCATTCGCATTGATAGCTGCAAGAGTGGTTGCAGCAATTTCAAATATTTGTAAGTTAATTTGGAGTCGGTCTGCCAACATGGCTGTGAATACAAATACATTTACGTTTAACGTATGAATGAATAAGATTTGCTTCATAAATCCAATATTTTTTTAGTGAAAGTCCTTTCCATTGCTTGTTTAAACCACTTCACTTATCTTTTTAGTTTTTATTTTAATTTTTCTTTTTTTTTTTCCAGTGTAATAATTGTGTTAACATGCGATTTCAAAATTTAGAAAGAAAAAAAGTTGGAAGAGAAAATAGAAATTACATATCTACGTAATGCCGTTTTTACTTATTTATATACTTGTTTTCACAATTCGTTTTGGTTTTCTCTTGCACTGTAACGGAAAAGTATTTTTATCTTTCATATTGGTCATGCATAAAACTATGTTGACTTGGCTATAACCACTGATGACAATTCCAAATTCACATACACACATAAACACAGTGCCTTTTAACTGACTGGCTCTTGAGATCAAATAGAGCTTAAACAAAAGGTTATTAACTAAACTTAAAAAACTCACTTATAATCCGTATGAATCCCAATAATACTCTATTCACTGGTGTGTATGTGAGTTATTTATTTTTAGAGAAAGTAATTTTGCTTTTAAAAAAGTATAACTTTTAGAGAACTATTTAAGAATTAAAATTATTTTTTAGTCTTCGTAATAAATCAAAAATGAAATATTAGTAGAGCACAATGATTCATTTACAACTCTGATATATATATATATATATATATATATATATATATATATATATATATGTACATATAAATCTATACCAATTTCCTTCAGATAGGGGTCTTTGCCATAAGCACTAGGCGGCATGAAACAAAAGCCTTAAATTTTTTATTACCAAATACTTATAAGTAAATACACATAAGTAATATCATTAGGAAATTTTAGCAAAATTTGGCATAAAATTTAAATAACAATTTTTGCACAATTCAAAAGCATACGAGTATACTCGTTTACAAGAAGTTCTTAATATGTAGCATAGTTTTTAAAATTCTCCTAAGCCATTAACGCATTCAAAATCAAACTTTTACCTTTTCTATAAAAAAAATCTGCATATAAAGCATTATCTCTATAGGTTCAAAATTTAATTGCTTTTTGCCTACACACACATGTTTTGTATATATACAGATTTTAATTGAATACTTTGCATGCACATCAAATTCACCAATTGTACTTATATGAAGGGGTATAAAATGTAATAGATTTTAAATATTTTAACAATTCCCATATGATTAATTTCAAAAAGGCTACAATAACAACGTGTATGTACAAATGCTTGCTTGTAAATTATTGCAATTTACTTACATATGTATGTACATAAGCAAACTTCATATAAATAATTTTTAAATATATACATATGTATATATACTTATACATATATGTATATATTTTTATAAAACAAAAACAAACAAAAAATAAAAGACATTTGTATACTCAGTTCATGAGTGTTTCCACTTATACAATGAAGTGTGAGTTTTAGACCAAACTATACCGAGACACTTAACACAAAAACAACACAACAATATATGATAAAATTTAATTTTATGTACATTATTTTAAATTGTCGTAATCAACAATAGCAACACAGGTAAAAACAAATACAAATAATCACTTGGGAGGGACACTATTTAACTAAATGAGAATATAGAAACAATTTCTAGTTATTTTTTTTTAACCCCAACACAGATTAAATTTGAAATGTATGTCAAAAACTTAATAAATATTTTATTTTATAAAGTACCTATGGTGATATGGTTTTAGAAAGGGAAAGGTACTGAAAAGGGATAGGGTGTTTTTAAGTGGCAAATTTTAGACTTTGTGTACAATTGGTCGGATCGGTCTGTCGGCTGATTGTTTGGCTATAAATGAAATGCAATTAGTTTGTAGGCTATAAAATAAAAGTTAATTTGTATTTCAATGATTGAAACAGTAGTTTTAAACACAGAAAAATGTCTACTTAATATTAGCTTTTGCTGTTTTGCCAAGCAGAATAAAATAAGATTTTTTGCCATTAGGAATGAGCTTTAACCGTTCTCATACATACATACATACATAATTGGCCATTACAACCCTGGGTCAGGGTTATGGCATAGCTTCTCACAGCACTCATTTTATTTGTGTTAATTTTTATCCACGAGTACATGGATAATTACAGTTTACAGTCGACTCCAAACGACAGATTTGAGAAGCGTTTTCAATGCAAACTTTTACTCCCAGAGCTTTTGCCAGAAGACGGCTGAGAGGTAGTCGCCGAAAGAAATAATTCTTTCATGTTTCCTTTTTTTTAAGAAGTCAGAGCTGAGATTTAAACTCGACGTTCTCAAAATATACAAAAATCATACATATTGCAGAGTTGTAAATGAATCATTCTTTTTTGATTTCAATTCATTATGAATTAGCTAAATTTTGAATTAATTCTTTTCAACAAAAAAAAAAGAATTAAATTAAATTTGAATCAATTCATTTGAATTTAACGAACATGAATTGCAATTCATTTCCAATTCAAATGAATTGGGCAAAATGAGTTGCAATTCATTTGAATTAGGAAAAATGAATTGCAATTCATTTTTTAATTCAAAAGAATTGGTAAAAAGAATCGCAATTCATTTCTAATTCATTTGAACTGAATGGATTTGGAATTAATTCAAATGAATTAGAAAAGTAACTTGTAATTCAAATTTATCAAATCAAAAATGAATTGCATTCAATTGAAGTAAACTTGGTTTTTGGAATTTGGTTCTTTAAGTACTACTTATGAAATAAATGTAACAAAGAGAATTATTATAAATAAGTAATAAAAACTTGGATTAAAAGTAATAGACAATGGGTGATTCATTATTAGTAGTGGATATATTTTTATTACAAGGTACAGAATAGAAGTACTTGGAAAAAGGGTGATGCTTTTGCATTACAGTCTTTTTTTCAGAATCAATTCAATTCAAATAAATTGGAAATGTATAACAAATTCATTCGAGTTAATTCAAATGAATTGGTAAAATGAATTGCAATTCATATTTTAACTCATTTGAATTAATTCAAAATCAAATCAAATGAATTGGGAATGAATTGCAATTCATTTTTTTTAACTCATTTATATTAATTTAAAATCAATTCAATTCAAATGAATTGGAAATGAATTGCAATTCTTTTTACCAATTCATTTGAATTGAAAATGAATTGCAATTCATGTTTGCTAAATTCAAATGAATTGATTTAAATTTAATTCAATTCGTTTTTTGGAGAAAAGAATTAATTCAAAATTTTACCAATTCATTGATTGAATGATTCCCGAATTAATTCAAAAATGAATGATTCGTTTACAACTCTGACATATTGTATGGGACATAGGTGGGGAACCTGCGGCCTCCGCGAGGTTCTAATAAAACTGTTTTATTTTTTGTGAATACGGGCCTAAAATTATAAAACACTATTTACAAAATTTGTCATACATAGTCAGCTGATTGTGTTTGCAAACAAAATCTTAGCGCTAGCAGCGCCAACTACCTTGTCTAAGAAGTAAACATAACTCGGTTTCAGATCTCCCATTTGAGTGTCACACCTTGCTTTAGCTTCTCTGACTCGCATCTCTCAACGCTTCCCTGTTAAGTAATTTATAATTTTTCAAAATATTGCTTGTGAAAATAAAACATTCGATGAATATGTAGGTGTCTTGGATTGTTTAATAGAAGGGTATACTAATAGATTTTCTGATTTTTATGAGCACACTCCTGCTATAAAACTGGCATTTGAACCACATTTAATAGATAGATCCCAGGCTCCTTCAGAACCACAAATGAAGTTAATTGAATTAGGAGAAGATAGTATCATTAAATCCCTTTTTAACGCTAAAAAGGATCCCATATAAATCCGGAAAAATGCTGTTAAATATCAATGTCTTCGAGAACATATTCGCCGTTTACTTTCCTGCTTCGGAAGTACCTACTGTTGCAACACAATCAAGGCATTTCCTATTTTCGCTTTCACCTCAAATACGCTCATAGAGTTTATTTTTTAATTCTATAATACGTTAGGGATGAACAACTTGAAAACATACGTTTTTTCATTTTCTATATATTCTAAAAAACGTTTTCACCATCACAACCAGTCGTTTTTTTTCGTCAAAAATTGTGCTGCGTTTTACATAAACAATCGGAAACAATATATCATACATAATTAAAGAGAAGGCTTTTTTACCGAATTTTGCTAGAAGTAAATCTATTAAGAAGAAAGTATGAAAAATTAATATATAAAAATTTGTTTTCTAAAAAAAAGTATTTGGTTAAATTATTGGAAAATTGTTTTTGCAATATTTAGAGCTAAAAGACAAACAACGTCAGGTCAATTTAAATTGATGGTTGATTTTATGATGGAATATAAGGGCATTGGAAGATGAGTCAGCTCATTACGACCAGAAGATTAAAATGCTTTACGGAAAGAAATTACACAAAATGTTAATATAAATGTCCCTCCTGCTAGAGATGTAGCAGGATGGACAAGTTAAGTGGATCTAATCAAAGGCTCAAATTTAAATTCTACTTCCAATTATCGACTACATGTGATTATGAGTTGTGAAATTTCTGTAAAATCCCATTTGGAAATGACTTTTCATTATCTCCAAACTGGGTAATAGCAATATCCGCACACATCCTAAATTTAAAATATTTAATTCCTAAGGTCTGGCGAGACCAATACAAAAGGCAAACTGGTAATAAATAAACAGCAAATGGAGGCCACAGGTGAAGTTCTAAACAAAACCATTGCGTTAAATGATTTGGAAGAGGCAGTGTTTACTATTAAATTATAAAACATCCGTGAAAGGTGTTTCAAATGTAAATTCACTTGGAGTATTTGAAAAACCGGAAGCATTAGAAGAAGGAGTTAGTTTAAATATCAATAACATTATTGCTAAAGAGCCAGTACCTAAAAAATAAAAAAATTACAACCGAATTTTTTGCAGAAGCAATTAGAAGAGTTTTATGAAAATTACCAGTCTGTTTTTAGAACACGAATGGTTTTTGACATTCGTCTTTTTATATGAGAAACACTAACAAATTTGAGTGTTTTTGTTTCACATATAAAAAGACGAATGTCAAAAACCATTCGTGTTCTAAAAACAGGCTGTACGTTACTTTAAAGAAAGAATTTGGATATGTTAGAAAATAACTGAATGGGAAGTATTCTTTGAATTATTTCTTATTTTTGTATTTTCTAGTAAAAATTACTTCTTACTATTGTAGTTATAGGACTTCATCATCTAATGAAATTTTAAAAAGCCATTCGGGAATATTTGAGGGTAGTACGAAGATTTTTTAAATATTTTTGTATTAAATTTTATGTTTTTTACATGTATTTTTATTTAATCAAATAATAAAAATAAAATTTTAAGCAGTGGTGACAAAAATATGACAGTTATCGATAATTCATCACACGTATTTAAGAATGTATAGAATTTTAGTTGTCGAAAGTGAATGGTCGCATTCGACAATATAAGGTAAGTATTCCCGAATTATTCTTAATATTTTTTCTCATGTCAAAAATAAAAAAAAATTAAAGCTGTGTGTTACGAAGCTTGATCCAAATATACAATTACTGTCAAACAAAATCAAAGCCAAATAAGTCACGAACTTAGTAAATAACGAAATATTTTTTACTGTATTTTCTTATAATATTTTTATATTATTTAAAAACAAAAAATATTTTTCGCCATATAGGCAAATACATTTAATATACATAATATATGGAATGTATTGCTTTGGGGATAAGCATGTCTCCATGGCCATTTCGTATCTGCTTAAGAGACTCGTCAGGAGACTATTTCCCAAAGGTGGTAAGCAAAAATACAAATACTTATATTGAAATAGTTATAAACTAAATGCGAATAACATTTAGTATATAAAAACCAAACAAAAGTATTTATAAAACAATACATTTCTGTTTTTTAAAAATTTAAATTCTATTTTTCCTGTTCACCACAGTCAGCCAACAATTAGTTGGCCCCAAAGCAATACATTTCATATATTATGTATTTTTATATTATTCTAAATGTATATTACTTATATTTAAAATTTTGTAGTATTATTATTTATTTTTTCTAAATAAATTGTTAAATCTATAGAAAAACTATAATAATTTCACAAAAAGTCACTTTCTTAGGTCAATCAGTTTATGCGGCCTCTCGTATTGCCGACTAATTTAAATGTGGCCTCTAATGGTAAAAAGGTTCCCCACCTCTGATATGGGACGTACTACCTTAACTTGTCCAATTTTGTGATTAAGTGATGATTTAGGTATTGACTATGGAGTCTTTCAGACTAAATTTAGAAACTTTACCTTTAATTATTCTCAAGGTATACAAAAATCAAGGACAACTTGAAGACGATTTAGGGCTTACTTATCGCACACATACGATTTCGTATAAGTTTAGTTGAAATCAGCCAACGTGTTTATGCGTAATGCGGCAACATTTGAGTACGTAAGCCAAAAATCGCCTCCATTTTGGTACTCGTATATCGTCATATTAAATTCAGACGGATGTAACTACAGAAAATTTCGATATTGAGTTTTTTATTGATTATGGTTCGTTTTATCAAAATACATGTTCGTGCAAAATTTTAGATTCCTACGATCAAAAATGTTTTGATTTTAAGGTTTTTTGCTTCTCCTGTAAAAAAAAACAAAAAGTGTAGTTACGTCCGTTTGCATTTAATACGATGATATGTATATATGTACCCGTATATAAGATTTTACCCGAAAAAATTTTGTTTTTCATATTCCGAAAACTACATCACTTATCGAATTCAAAGGTAAGACAAGATAAGACAAGCAATTCCCAGAATTGAAAAACAAGGTGATGTCAACGGTCTGTCTAACAGTTTGTTTTTTATTATACAGGCATTTTCTATGATTCTGAACTCACGCAAGTGATTTTTTTTTGTGTTCTGAAAATCATGAACTGTTTATAAGTGCTTTAAGCTTTTTTATTTCGTTTATAGGTAGTGCTGTCAGATTCATTGCTTCCATTTGTATTAAAATCGCACATTTATATATCAAAAATTAGCCAATATGTGTAAAATGTTGTACAATATATTCATTTTTATAGACAAATTTAGTAAATTTTTGTTTTTAATTATTAATTTAAATCACAAATATAGTCGAATGATGCACAATATAATTAAATATATAAATAAAATGTTGTTAGTCTGGTAACTCTTAATGTCTTTTTAAAAAATAAAAACAAATTTAAAAAAGGTAAACAAACCAAAAAAATAAAAAATTATGAAATTTGTAATGTTTTTGAAAATTTGCAAATTTTATAATCTTTCTGAATGAAATTATGTATAATTTTTTATTGTAGAAATATGTAAAGAACAAATGATTTTACATGTTTGTTTCCCTTTTTTCGCCGAATTGTAAACAGAATAGTGTTGAAAAAGGCAAGTGATTTGATATCGACAAGCATTTACCTGACCGATTTTAAGTAACAAAATCTCAAACTACTTTGTGCTCAGAAAATCTTTTTGTTGAGATTTTTAAACTACTTTCACAAAAAGTGGTTTTCAGAACATACCTGATAATTGAATATTTGTAACATAAATGCCACATTCTTACTTGCCATTCAGACAACTCTTTTTTAATATGCTTATTAGTTATAAATATTTGAGATTGATTTTAATATTCAATAAAAAACGAAATATTTAAATGCTATTAGCGGTAATCACTCTACATTGTAAGTATTTTTGCAAGCCTTGAAAATGTAGCAAACCATATCAAGCAACAACAAAATTTGTAAAAATATGAGTGATTATGGCTATTGAGTTAAACAAAATTTCTAAATTTCATACCATTTATAATTACTTTTCTTTTGAATTTTAAAGTCGCTCAATATTTTATTATTACAAATTTAGTTCATAAAAAACCGAATCTCGGTGTTTTTTAACTGTAACTTAAGATATAGGAGGCATTTTGCGAATTCTTGCAGCACTTAACTTGTAAAAAATTCGTTAATTAAATGTTTATTAATTTTTTGAAAATTAAAATGTTTACAACTCTTATTATAATTGATTACTTCTATTTGAAGCAAATTAACCCACTGTCCCGTCTCATACATTCTTTCTATGGATGTGTACTTCAAGCTTTAAAAGCCTAAAGGAAAATTTAGGTTTATTATTTTGTAGCAATTTTAAATGCATATTAAAAAAGGTACCACAGTTTACATTTTAATGGCATAATAAAATTTTCGAAGAAAATCTCAGTATTAAATTAAGAAATCTTATTACTTAAAAAAAACCCAGGCTAAATTCATTAAGATGGTCCAAAAACAAAGGGTTATAAAATAAAACCACATAGGACGAAATTGTAACTAAACTTTCATGAAAGGAGGGTAATTAAGAAACATTAAAGTGTATAAAATGCAATTAAATAAAAAAAAAAATAAATAAATAAATTAGAAGAGCATATCAAGTCAAATAAACTACAATGTGTTATCTGTCAAAAAGCTGCCTCTTCGCTTGTTGTTGGTTAAAGCTATCAAAATGTATTGTTGTATATGGAGATGGGAGCTGCTAATATGTATTTCCTTATTATGTGTTTTGTAAAACTGTGCGTCCCTTATAATCAATTCGATTTGAAACTACCCAAGGCTTTTTAATAAGATCAATTTAATTTTTTTTTTTATTTATTGCTCATTTTAGCAGTGGCACTATCTTTTAGTATACTTACATATATATATTTTAAAGTACATATTTATTTTTTCTCAAAATAACCGTGTGTTGTTGTGTGGTTTTATGTTTATAAAATTGAGGTGATCTTATAATTGGCGATATAAATTAAATTTAAAATCTTGATTTTTGGCAAACAAAATTAAACGAAAACTACCTTCTTTTTTATATCATATACATATATAAGTATGTACATAAAACAGCTTTCCTGAAGATTAACTCTTAATTCATAAAAATAATTTTCTTTTATAAAATTCTTTATAAATAGACTAATTCTGAATACAAAAAAGACTAAATTTATGACGTTTAGGCCATATATGTATATTGGGGAGTGATCAGCCTATTAGTACGTACATTGAGGGTGAGTGTCAAGTACCTTAGTGTAACTTTGAGTCTTAATATTATATACAATAGACATATTAAACACTTATAACTTAATTCATAAAAAATATTTTAAGTTTATTAAGGATTTATTTGACAAGTATAACATAGAAATTTGTCAAATAAGCCTTTAAGAAACCTACAATATTTCTTATGAATAAGGCAGTTAAAGTCGGAGCTTTCTTGATTGTCTTTTTTAGTTTAAAAACGTATTCAATACTAAAATTCTCATTCATTCCTATATAACATAATTTCATGTTTGCGTTCGGTACAGTGCAGAACAGAGCATTAAAAATTTGTTGAACCCTCCACTTTGTTAGAGTACAAAAAATATTCTGATAATATACATATAATATATGTATGTATGTATGTATATGTATACGTATATGAACAGCAACTTTTATTGTTTTTAAAAATTTGAATGATTTCAATAAAAGCACTATAAAATTAATAATGATGTACATACACCTGACTAGACAGGTGATGCACTTAAAGGTAGTAAGATGTCGACTAGATATTACTAAACAGCGAATACTGTTTGCTGGCCCAATTGCATACAATCGGTTACCTAATCATATAAGAACTCTCACAGTGCTTTTGACATTTAAAGGTATAAGTAGTGTAAAGACAATATTGTTACAAAAAGTCGAACTACTTCTTGAACATTAAATTTGTTGAAATTATTGAAATTATTTTGAATTTCGTCGTGCTCTTCACCTCATTTTATATATCTCGAGTTAATGATGCCACTTTAGATTTTTGACACCAAAATTTTTAAAATCTGCAATCTCCGAAACTGGACGAGATATTCGAGAACGGATTGCAGACTTGAAAAACTTGGTTTAGAGAACCTAAAGTGGCATCATTAACTCGAGATTTATAAAAAATATGAAATAGCGGATAGAGCACATAAACTCCCGCACCACGATATTTTTACTTAATCTAGATAGAGCCCACTTACATAAGAGCTTTTGCAAATATTGCAAAAACAATATAGTTTTCAAAATAAGTAGTATTGATGAGATTACAAAAATAATAATCAAAATCGCACTACGATTTGATTCTAAACATTGTTAATTGTATCTTAATTGCAAATGCATGTATATATTAATTTAGTAATTGTTGCCAAGGACAGTTGATATTGTTTGTCTAATATCTAATAAGTTTTCCTCGTCACTAGTATTACTTCTTAAAATTTATCTTCTTCCATCAGAGTTGATGATTCAGTTGTCATATCTTTCTCTAATTCTTCAACATCTGAGTTACCATTATTTTCTCTTTCTTCAATAATTTGCTCTTTATTATATCCCCTTTTTACCTTCATTGTAATCGGGGTATTAAATTGAACGCATTAGAAAAAGTATATACTGTTTATATTTACATTGTACATACATATATGTACGTTAGTTAGTTATATGTTAGTTTTTTGGATAAAACAGAGTAGATAGTAGTCTCCGGAGTCTAGTGGTTAGTGTGTTGGTTTACTTACTGACATCTTAAAAAAAATTAAATATGAACAAATATTTTTTTCCGCGGCTACCTTTTAGCCGTATTCTGGTAAAAACTCCGACAGTAACTGATTGTCATGAACAAGCTTGTCAAGTCTGTCGTTCGGATTCGACGTTAAACTTTAGGTCCCAGTACTTATGGATAAATATTGACACACACAACGCAGGTGCTGTGAGAAGCTAGGCCTTAACTCTGAAACAGAGTTGTAATGCCCAATTATGTATGTTTGTATGTAGTTGTTGGAAAAATGCAAACACTTTACGCACAAGAAGTTATCGTAGTAATGTTTTCCCAACATAATTATAAATAAAATAGAATATTCCGTTATCCATTCAAAAAACAATTTAAATAAAAAAAGCTGATCATATATGTACCAATGTCGCTGAAGATGTTATAATACTATTTAAGTACTACTTATACTACATGTTTAATAATCTCGAATAATGTTTGCTGGTACACAGTGATTTTCTAGGTAAAAAAAATTATTGTATTACTCCTGAATAAAATTAATCTCTATAAAATGTAGTTATTTAAAGAGAGCTATAAAAATACTCCTTTTGACTAAAATAACCTTGCAAACAGCCTGAAAAATTTGTTCACCCATTACCGCTTTAAATATGTGCTTTGGTGGTTATTAGAGTATAATCTGTGCTATGAATACGGTAAACAAATTTACTTTGGGCTCATATGTTACAAAGTGTACAAATTCTGCATAATTAAAATAATAAAACGGTCAATTGTTGCCTTTAGACCAAAATTATGAGAGATAAAATAATTTTGGAAATGAATACCAACACCATCAGTGAGCGTAAGTTGTGGCAACAGAACACAACATTTTAGAAGGTCTTGTAACATAATAGTTTGTAGAGTATACTCGTATTAAAACGTGTTGTATGACCTTATATTTAAATACTTTAAAAGGTTAATTAAAAATTATTTTTTTTTTTTTGGCTTTATTTAGTTTTTAATAAAGTACATATTAAAATATATATTTGTAAAGGGTTTTAAGATTTGCTACTTTTAGATGGCCCTTCCATGTTAAGGTTTACATTTTTTTAGCTTTAATTGTAATTTATTATGTAAAGGCCTTTACAGATTTTTGATTAACTGCCTGTTTCCGTAAGATAATCAATTACAAACAATTGAAAATTTATATGAAAAACACTCATTTTCAATCTGTTTAAATTACTTACCTTACGTTAACGGTCAGTTAAACGAATTGTAATGTTTTAACGCAGGTGTCTCTTACGGTTGGTTCGTAGTCTGAATACTTAAATGGTTTGCTGTTTTTATGCCTTAAATTTGAAGATTTGATATTTCGAATAATATTCATTCACTCTTAATTTTGCAGATTCCATTTATCTTGATTTACTTCGTTTATTTTTACTTCCCCCTTCATATTTAATTCATTATCTTTTACACTTTGGTCACCTTTCTTTGCATCATTAACACTTCTCACGTCATCTAAAGTCAGGCCAAACCAACGATCTATAGCACAAAATAGGTGCCGATGAAAGGTAGTAAATATTTTTCTTTCAAATTGTTGCAAGAAAGTTTCCAAAATATTTTGTAAACCAAATGATTTAAATTCACAGGTAACAAGCTTATAGCAGGTCATTACAGGTTCACATTGTTCTCGCCATAAGGCACCTATAAGAGGACCACGTCCAGTTTTTATGGAACGAAATTTTTGCGGATCTTCTTCATATTTATAATCTTTAGATGATATTTCATCGTTTGCTATATCAATATAAACCACTTTACGCTGCTGCAACAGCTCATCAGACAATTGATGGACATTATGCTGTTTACCACGATCATTAGCCAAATGTAGAGATTCAATTTTTATATAGAAGCGTTCTTTGGTATAAGTTGGATTGGTAATAATAGTACGACAATAAGGATAAGCATCCCAGGCTTCTTCATAAACATCCATAGCGTGTGGAGGAAATATACCTCTTAAGAATTGAGGAATTTTCGATGACCATTGATAGACTTTTGAAGAATATTTACCATTTAGGTATTTATTGCCATTGAGTAGTGGATAATTATCGAAGGGTTCATTACGTAAAATCACTATTTTGCCTTCATTAGTTTCATTTTTTAAACTTTCTTCGATGGTAAATAATTGGGCGATTTGATACTCTTCTAAGGTTAAAGGTAAAGTAATACGATACTCAATTATTTGCATTTTTGCAAAAATATAAAATACGAGTACTTAAAATTTTTTGTTTTTTTATGTATATATACGTACTATATATTTTTTTACAACATTTTAAATTTGAAATCTAAATAATATATGAAAAATTATAAAAAAATATATTTCCTTTTGCTTGACGTAATACAAAACTAATCAGGGATGGGAGTTTATTTTTTATATTTTACGAAAAATACTTTTTGTTTTTAAATAAATATATTTTACGATATTAATTTATGAATTATTACGAAAAGACAGTCTTGAGGATTTTTGGGGACAAAACACTGTAAATTGAGAATGAAGTCTAAAAAACCGTAGTCCCTAGTTCTGAGCAAAACAGTGTTGTTACCAATGCATACAAAAATTGTTGCCAAAAAGTTTGATCACAGCGAAGAAGGTACCTTTGAGATTACAACAAGTACAACATTAACAAAAACAACATGGCTTTTTGTTGTTGGTTTGAATGAAGAAATCAGGGACCGTAATCATTATGAGTTTTATAATAAAAATTACACAATAATGATTATATTGTGAGTTTTAAAGATTTTCTTCAATGGTAATGATTATTTTTGAGTAATATTAATAAAAATCAACCATAATCATTATTTTTGAGCAAAAGAAATAAAAATCAAAAATAATCATTATTTATGATTTTTATTTTTTTCGCTCAAAATAAAACTCATTTTCAATTTATGACTTAATAAACATTAAAAAATTTGGTCAGAACTAGTAAAAGAAAAAAATGTAAGAAATGCTTGTTCATTTTATTATATAAAATATCATTTTCTTGCACAAAAATTATATAATTAATTTTCTTTATACATCATATATAAAGTCGTAAATCAAAAATGAGTTTTATTTTGAGCGAAAAAAATAAAAATCATAAATAATGATTATTTTTGATTTTTATTTCTTTTGCTCAAAATTACTGATTATGGCTGATTTTTATTAATATTACTCAAAAATAATCATTACCATTGAAGAAAACTTTAAAAATCAAAAATTTAAAAATCATGACGGATATGCAAAGATTGTTAAAAAATAATAATAATGGTGCAAAAAATTTTTGTTTATGTCTGTTCTAAGTGATTGATTTTTTGATTTAAAAAAACGAACAATAATCATTATTTACGGTCCCTGGAAGAAATAGAGAAAAGACTGAAAATTCTTTGCTAATGGCGAAGAGAATGGGAAATGAACTTTCATTTCGAATATTATCACGAGTATTTTTAATTTTAATGTGTTAAAATTTTTATGCCGACGAGTACGTCCTCTGCTGATAATACTCGTAATTATGGTTACATTACTGTTGAATTATGTACTTTATATAAAGTTTGTTTGATGTTACGAAATATTAGGATTTGTATGGTTTATTGAATATTTTCATCCAATAAACCACATATGTATGTATTTTATTCAAACTATAAAACAAATCTGTATGACTTTTTTTAAAGATATAGAATTTCAAAACCATTTAAGTCATTTCAATTTATTCAAATCCAATTATAAATAGATTTCCGTTAAATAATATTAAAAAACGAGTGCTTGAGCAATTATTTTAAATTTATAATTTTTCACCAGCAATAAATTTCATTTAGTTTTTTATTTTTTACAATACAAAAAATTAATATTTTTTATAGCTAACAGTCATGTAAGTGGCTTATAACCACAACAGTAATATTCATTTACTTACTGGCAATCGCCAGTCCTTTTTTATTTTTTGCATCCAGTAGGTAATATAATTAGTGAGTGTTTAGGCGCCAGATATATAGGCAGTCTGTCAGTCTGTTGGTTTTAAAACTTGCAAAAGAAAAATGTTGAAAAAATTGCAAATACATATGTATGTATTTGCAAAAACTCATCAGCGTAACAAACTGTTCAACTATAACAATTTTTATGATTTTTTTCCGGGCGAGAGGTCATTTCAATTTTTTTTTTTTTTTTTTTTGTATTTGTCAATTTATTTTAAGTTTTCCTCTTTTTTCTTTGCATATTTTTGACAAAATATAAATATTGAGTTCTTTTTTTTTTTATTTAAATTTTTACTTAAAATAAATCGACAAGCCGCCATTGAGTTTGACAAAATTATATCGTAAATAAAATGGCATAACTTCCGTTTACAACCTCCATTTCTTTCCCCATTATTATGACTTCTTCTCCTTTTTTTATGTATTAATTTCATTTTTGCCCCGAAAAAAATAACGTTTCAAGGCATTCACTATAAACTGATAATTTATTGTTATTCAAAATATTTGGTAATCGACAATATTTTATTTATTTTATTGTCGTATTTTAACCCTTAGTAGTACGTTTCCACTATACCAGAAATAAAGTTGTTTTATCGTTCTGTATCCAATATACATACATATATTGTACTTAGTGTAGTATATGATTAGTGGAAACTTAAAAGAAGTATTAAATTTTATTGCATTTGATATAAAAATATTGATTTTTGAATCTTGTCAATCAGTATGAATTTATATTTATTTATACATGCAATTGTAATCACAAGACCAACACAGTTGGGACAAAAACAAGTGAATTGTTATGATTTGCCTAATAGTGAAATATGTATTACGTAGGAACCCCTAGCAAAAATATGTACATATGTATTTTGAAACCAATATGTACATAAATTTTTTAGCAAAAGTACAAATATTTATTTTATAGCCCATTTACATTAGACCGAAATCTTGTAAAAGATTTCGATTGAAATCTAATAGATTATTACTAGATTTTTCGTAAAAAAAATCTACTAAGTGAAACGGGTCAGAGCAACGCTGTATTATCCTTACGATTACTAATGCACTATGGGTCATCCATTTAATATGATTTACAAATTTAAAAAGTGACATTCACTTGCTAAAAAACATAATAAACAAAATAAAAAAAATATTGTTAAACATTTTAACTATCATATAATTATTGTAAACAACATAATTTGAGAAAAATTATATTATATTGTTTTCATGATTTTAATTTTTTTTTTCTTTTTTATCTGTTTAAAAATAAGTAACCCACATTTATTACACAATTTATTACACAATTCCAAGTTTTTTAGGAAAAATTTCAAACAAATACTACTATTTATTATTTTTTCAATTTTTCTTTTGTTCGCACTGTCAAACTTGGATTTTTGAAATCCATAACGTATGTACGTAACGTATTCTGGTAGCTCTCATACAAAATAAAGGGGCTTGAAAAGAATATTACAGAAAATATACGCCGTGCTCTTTTATTCAGGTACAACTCTTAAAAAAATTTATCAAATAAATTTTTCAGTATATTATACTTTGTAGGGTTAAATGATAAAAAAAACAGTTTGAAAAAAAAATTTTATCATTTTATTATTTTTTAGCCGATTGTGTAAAAAAATGCATGGTCATATGATCGAAAAAAGTTCATAAAATGTTTTTTAAAGATTTGTTTTCACATTTGTAAATCTGAAGCATTGATTTATTGTAATAGAAATGTAATTTGCAAAGGAATTTATTTGTGGAAAACGAATTTGTTATACGCTTTTAGGTAGAAATTTAAACAAGAAACAAGCAAGATTACCATGTATGAAAAGTACCAGAGTTTTAGTTGAATTTACAAAATTTTATGTTAAAATCAGTCAGGCTAAGCAATATTTCTGGATGGTAGCGTAACACAAACTTAATGGAAACATTATATTCGTATTTTATGTCAGTATTTAGCAGAGTTGGGTTTATTGCATTGAATTTATAATGCATTATCGTTTCCACTACCACTAAACCACTTAGTATTAATGCAGCAATATTGCAGCCACCACTAAATGCAGATAGAAATAGTTAACCACTAAATAAAACCATTTTAGTGGTAGTGGAAATTTATTGCATTAAAAAAAACAAATTTAGTGGTAGTGGAAATTTAGTGCATTAAATAAAAAAAAATTAGTGGTAGTGGAGATTTATTGCATTAAATAAAAAAAATTTAGTGGTAGTGGAAATTTAATGCATTAAAAAAAAACAAATTTAGTGGTAGTGGAAATTTATTGCATTAAATAAAAAAAATTTAGTGGTAGTGGAAATTTATTGCATTAAATAAAAAAAATTAGTGGTAGTGGAAATTTATTGCATTAAAAAAAACAAATTTAGTGGTAGTGGAAATTTAGTGCATTAAATAAAATAAATTTAGTGGTAGTGGAAATTTATTGCATTAAATATAAAAATTTTAGTGGCAATGGAAATTTATTGCATTAAATATATCGATTTTAGTGGTAGTGGGAATTTAGTGCACTAATTTTGAATAATTAGTGGTAATGGAATATAACTCCATTGGCACTATAGTGGAATGGAAATTTAGTTCCACTACCTCAGTTCCACTATCGTTTTAATATACCTTCATATATGGATATAATATTATTATATGCATACATAGCTTAAGTCAATGTCAAAATAAATTGTTGTGAATGTTATTTTCTTAATTTACTGAGTCCGCCTGTATAAAGTAAATAATTGATGTTATTGTTTTAATAAGAATTTTAGTACTTTCAAATGTAATATATTATTCAGTTCACCATAGGTAAGATTTTAATGGCGCGGACTGCTAATATTGCCAGCCGCTAATCATTCAGAAGTAGTGCACTAAATTTCCATTACCACTAAAATCGATTCATTTAGTACACTAAATTTCCACTACCACTAAATTTATTTTATTTAATGCACTAAATTTCCACTACCACTAAATTTATTTTATTTAATGCACTAAATTTCCATTACCACTAAATTTGTTTTTTTTAATGCAATAAATTTCCACTACCACTAAATTTGTTTTTTTTAATGCAATAAATTTCCACTACCACAAAATTTTTTTTATTTAATGCAATAAATTTCCACTACCACTAAATTTGTTTTTTTTAATGCATTAAATTTCCACTACCACTAAATTTTTTTTATTTAATGCAATAAATTTCCACTACCACTAAATTTGTTTTTTTTAATGCAATAAATTTCCACTACCACTAATTTTTTTTATTTAATGCAATAAATTTCCACTACCACTAAATTTTTTTTATTTAATGCAATAAATTTCCACTACCACTAAATTTGTTTTTTTTAATGCATTAAATTTCCACTACCACTAAAATGGTTTTATTTAATGCACTAAATTTCCACTACCACTAAATTTATTTTATTTAATGCACTAAATTTCCACTACCACTAAATTTATTTTATTTAATGCACTAAATTTCCATTACCACTAAATTTTTTTTATTTAATGCAATAAATTTCCACTACCACTAAATTTGTTTTTTTTAATGCAATAAATTTCCACTACCACTAATTTTTTTTATTTAATGCAATAAATTTCCACTACCACTAAATTTTTTTTATTTAATGCAATAAATTTCCACTACCACTAAATTTGTTTTTTTTAATGCATTAAATTTCCACTACCACTAAATTTTTTTTATTTAATGCAATAAATTTCCACTACCACTAAATTTGTTTTTTTTAATGCAATAAATTTCCACTACCACTAATTTTTTTTATTTAATGCACTAAATTTCCACTACCACTAAATTTATTTTATTTAATGCACTAAATTTCCATTACCACTAAATTTGTTTTTTTTAATGCAATAAATTTCCACTACCACTAAATTTGTTTTTTTTAATGCAATAAATTTCCACTACCACTAAATTTGTTTTTTTTAATGCAATAAATTTCCACTACCACTAAATTTTTTTTATTTAATGCAATAAATTTCCACTACCACTAAATTTGTTTTTTTTTAATGCATTAAATTTCCACTACCACTAAATTTTTTTTATTTAATGCAATAAATTTCCACTACCACTAAATTTGTTTTTTTTAATGCAATAAATTTCCACTACCACTAATTTTTTTTATTTAATGCAATAAATTTCCACTACCACTAAATTTTTTTTATTTAATGCAATAAATTTCCACTACCACTAAATTTGTTTTTTTTAATGCATTAAATTTCCACTACCACTAAAATGGTTTTATTTAATGCACTAAATTTCCACTACCACTAAATATTATAGGCGATAATGCACTATTTTTTCCACTACCACTAAATTTAGTGGAAAATTAAATCTAATGCAATAAACCCAACTCTGGTATTTAGACAGGCGGGGAAACATTTTATTAGCAAATTACAGGTGAGAAAGATAGAATTGTTTTTATGTTCGGTACTCGGCGATAGGCTTTGTCGACATTATTTTCTAGCTCAAACAGGTGGTTGCGCTGTTTTCGTCAAATATTTGCCTAATATAACAATACATTTAGTCTTAAAATATATGTAAAACTTTGTTATTATCAAACAATAGACTGCCCAGCATCAGACACCCCGACCCATGAATCAAATAAGATTGTTTTGCGCTCGTCCGTCAGTTATTTTCGAACTCTCAATGAGAGTGTGCGTGATGTAGAAAATACCCATTTTGTTTTTTATAAAGAAAATAGTAGCTTTTTATACGAAAAATTAAATAATAAATAAAAGAATTCAAAAATATAAGAACAAAATTAAAAGTTTCTTTAATTAAAAATTCTGTTTTATTTATTAAGTTTTAAATTGTTAAAATGCAGTAAAAAATTGAAATAATAATAACAAAAAACAAGGTGCGCAAATTAAATTTATTTAACTTTTTATTGTATTGACTGTTATTAAATTTATTTATATGAAAAATTCAATTAAGAAAACCTTTAAAAGATCTTTATGAAAGCATTGTGTGACGTGTTGACTTACTAAACAAGAGCTCCGGGCTCATACCCCAGCTCTGACATATTAAAAAAGGAATATAAAAAACTATTTTTTCGACAACTACCTCTCAGCAGTCTTCTGGTAAAAGCTCTGAGAATAACTAATTGCCTTGAATAAGCTATTCAAGTCTGTCGTACGAAGTCGATATTAAACTGTCGGTCCAGGTACTCCGAGAAGCTAGGCCGTAACCCTGAAACAGGGTTATAATGGCCAATTATGTATGTATGTATCTAATTCACGGTAAGAGAGGTCGACTTAATAGGGCGCTTCGTTGTTGAAGCTTGATAAGACTTTTATGGTATCTGGTACTGCGATTAAAATTAATATAAGGAATTATCTTCTGAGGCGTTACAATAAGCTTATTCTTGGTCTGGATAAGCTGATCTTCAGATTGACGACCATGTCTAACCTAACGTTGCTCTTTAGTCAATTTGTAATGGATTTTCTAAAATCTACATCGCGTTTTACACACAAGTAGGCATACACAAGCCTCTGAAGTTGAAAACTCTATGTATATATATGTATATCTGTTGGTGAACCAGTCATACATATTCACATATTTTTAATTTCTATTATTATAATACATTATTATTATTTGCCGTTGTCTTGTTGTTCTCGTCAATTCCCCCCCAGAAATCAAGTTTACTTTTAGACTATTCTACACTCTTAAGATTTTGATTGGATTTAATCAAAACAAAATCTAATGACTTCTAGTCTGGTTTTCATTACATTTTTTTTTCACACTATTGCATTTCAAATAAAATAAAAACAACAGCTGTTTGTGTTTTTCTTTTTCCCCAAGGATAGACCTAATGATGAGAAAATATTAGTTTTTTATAAATATATCATAATATGAACCATATCTAATTATTGTTTACAACAAATATTTGTAATTTATTTTAAGTTAAAGAAAAAGCCCTTGAAATTTTCACTATATTTTGCATTTTTGAAGTTAAAAAGAAGAAAAAGTAAAATTATGATGGATTATTTATAAAATTGTTATTATTTATAAAAAAGCAACTCTGATAAAATGAAAAATCTTATTGTTTAGAAAAATTCCAAAAAATGATGAGAGCCATACGACTGTCAAATTTCCCATACGTATTTTTTAACATTTCAATACATATTGTTTTTATACTATTACGAGAATATTTTCCCATTTTATTTGTCTTTTTGAGACGTCGTTATACTCAGTGGGATAGTGTAAAGCCAGCATAACTAACACCAAAACTGAAAAGACTAACGCTATATGTTGTCACTAACTCATCCTTTTGAAGCATAATTGTCAACTTGATTTTGAAAATACGAACATCAAACCACGTAAAACGTGTAGTTAAAACAATTCGAAAGGTTATGCTCAAACCAATCTGTTTTGGTTTAAGTGGAAAGTTAGTTTTTTTTTTATTTATATACATACATACATGTATTCGAACGTACCTAAGCAAACCATAGGATTAAATTACAATATATACATACCCTACTCTTGCTTACATCAAAAATATATAAAATGTAACGTAATATGTACACATTCATACGAGAATTATACATGGTTTTACGATATGGAAATTATATGTTAGAAAAAAATCCTTTTGCCTTTTTACATAACCGAATATACGAGTACAATGTATAGGTAAAAAACGAAAAATAAATAAAACCAATGATTATCCAACATTGAGCTCAGAGTTGGATGAATGGGCACATCCAAACACATACTTTTAAATTTATACAGCAATCGTTCTGTTTTAGTGTGTTTTATTTTTAATGCAACTGACACTTGTTTTAAATCCTTATAAAACATAAATTATTTTTGCTATAATAAAAACATTCAAAAAATGAATATAAATTGTAAACGTTTTATAGCCTGTTTCAATTTATTTTTTTTCTCCATGAAATAACGAAAATTTTAAAATAAGGGTAGGGATAGGCATATTTTAAAGAAAACAAGAAATGAAAAAATCAATGTTGTCTTGTAATTTATCAAATGAAATTTCCTTTTCATTTAATATCTATTAAATTAAATGTGTTTTACTCTATTGTAGTAAACATTTATGTAATAAAAAAAACTAAATGTAAAAAATGTTATTTTATAGTCCACAATGACAAACTACTTACCACATACAACGCGAGTTTTAAAGAAAAAAAATTATTTTTTTTCTCTTTTCTAAATTAAAAATAATTGCTTACGGAAGGAAACTGAAATTGAATTCCAAACGAACTGTAAAGACAAAACTGCCCCCTTTTTAGAGTCTCTATTTAAAATATAATTCAGTTTTATAGTCGGTAATTACAGGAAACCTAGAATGCGAGTATAATATTATTTGTAGCAAATTAGAATTTTATTAAGTTAAAAAGAAAATTGTTGGCAAAGAAACCGTACTATTAATCATTATTACAGCAAAAGTTACACTAAATAGACTGTAGAGGAGTTATTGGCCATAAACATTGAAACATGTTATTAATTTCGAGAAAAAATTTCAAGAAAATTGAATTATTTTAGAAATTCTAAAGCACAACACATTTGGTAAAAATCATTCAATTTTATGTTATTTTCCTTTTCTTATTCTTTTTTTTTAAACATTTTTTTTAATCAATAATTATTTGATGTGCCATAAAGATTTGGCTCAACTAAAGCTCTTCTAAAGATTTAGAGACTTGCTTTATTTAGCTGGCATTGAAAGCACTGATTGATTAAACACCACTACACTTTTATGTAATGCGCCGAATATGTAACAACAAAATATTTCGATAAAGGGCCTCGGAGAGTTCTACACAGAGTCGTCGGAAATACAAAGTGTTAGGAACCCTGCTTTGAGAGTTAATTCAGAGTTTGGTAAGTTTTTTTGTGTGCTTAGGGTATTTCGAAAAAATGCCCATGACTACGTTAGAAAATTCTAAAGAGAATTCCTCGAAAAACAATTTTCGATTTGGAACTGTGCTTTGACAAAAGATTTAGAGTTGAGTCCCAGTATTTGATATTTGGGATATAAGCCATTGCCTTATGTTCTGAGGTCAACTTAAACAGTGGGCTAAAAAGCAATATCTTTAAGTATTTTTTTTTTGGGCAGCCAAGATGCCTTATGTCTCATAATATGACAGATAAACTTATAAAAAGTTGCAACACAACGTTGCAAAGATTGATGATAGGAAAAAATACATGACTTACATTGGCCCGGAGTAGTACATATTACTATCATTCACATTCTAATCAAAGATCGAAGAATTGGTAGATGCTTGGAACACTTACAAGGGGCTCAGGAACGTTAAAATAATGATTAGTCAAAAATTTAAGCACTACTCTGATGTTCTTAAGTTTTCTAAATTCATTATAGAATGAGAACGCATTTACAGGTGAGAGCAAACACAGAATGTTTGTAGGTTAAGCTTACAGTCATTAAAAATAGCGGAACACACTTTATATAAATGTCGCAATCTTGATAAATTTCAAAAGATGTGTTTAAGACAATATAGAATCCACATATAGGGCTTCAGATCTATTGGTGTGCGTTAAGAAAACATTAGATCAGCTATGTACTCGTAAACTGTACACTAGAAAGCATATCATATAATTAAAGGCCGCAGTGACTAACAATTGTGCTTGTTATAAATTTAAGAATAATAAAGCTCTTTGTAAATACTATCTTTTAGTTTAATAGTATAATTTTAATGCTATTATTGGCCAAAAACAGTTAAACTCATTCGATGAGAAGGAAAAGCCGCATTAATTCAATAATTTTTTCCAGCAAGGTTAGATATTGCTTTCGTACTGCTTCCTGTAATGTTTTATATAACAGATGACCTTGTGGTTTGAACTGCCGACACACTACACTACCGTATAATAAAAATGTTAATTTACATTAATTACATGGCAGACATTTTCTTGACGAAAAAATTACATTATTTTCTCTATAAAAGCAATAAATCTATGACTAATATAACAACAATCACTATTGAAATACTATGACTTTTTACATCCTTTATATCCTATCGAATTTTATCCAGTTCATTTATGTTATTCATTTCATTCTTATCATTTCAGATATAAATACAACATCAACATTACTGCATCAACAACAACCATACAATGACTATGAAAATTCTATTTATCATGATGAGGAAAGTGGCATTAATAGAATCATTGGTAGTAGTAGCCTTGGCACAACTGACATTTCAACCGGCTCTGACAATATTCAAGTACCAGAAGTATTCATGTGTCCAGCGGAAGGTTTATATGCACACAATTATGAATGTCAATTGTACTATCGTTGTGAAATTCAAACAAATGGCCACATTAAAGCATATTTGTTAAGCTGTAAAAAAGGTACAATATTTTCACGTGATTTGAATTTGTGTATGCCAGCCATGTTGGCCAATCGCGAGGAATGTCAACAATATATAAATGAAATTGATACATTGGCAAGTAATAGTGATGACGATATTGATGGTATTGTTGGCGCAAGAGTCGGTGTTGGTGGCGAACATTTTAGTGATGTTATTAATAGTGCTCTTGATGATGATAGTATTGATAGCCGTTTGAAGCATGTACTTAATGCCGCACAAGTTAAGGGTGGCATTGCAAATAATGGCAATGCTATGGATGCAACATACAATCATTGGCAAAATTATGGCCTTACAGGATTAAGTGGTGTTTCGGTAATTTCCTTTTCAACTTCATCAGCACGCTCAGCTGGCTTTGTTAGTGGTGGTAGCAGCACAGATAATGACCAGGGGCCACCATGTGAAGATGATGGATTTATGAGGGATCCAGATGACTGCACAGTATTTTATCGTTGTATATCGAATGGTCGTACATTTAATAAAATTGGCTTCCGCTGTTCAGATGGCACAGCATGGGATGAATTATTACAATCATGTAATCACATATTAAATGTACGTGCAAATGGTGGCTGTCAAGGTAAACAAGGCATACAAATGAATGATTACATTAAAGAGCAATCATCAACACAATCGTCGCAGTCCAATAAACAAAATAGTACATCGTCAGCAATGATGACATCTTCATCTTCATCAAGCTCTCACCAAAGTTCAATGAATTCCTCTTCATCTTCATCAAATTCCACTATGTCATCTACAACATCTTCATCACAGCAATCTAATTCACAATCAAGTAGCACAGAAAGTTCCTCAAACTCGTCAACTAGTACACAAAATTCTAGTTCATCTTCAAGTTCTTCTAGTCAACAATCTTCTACATCCTCTAGTAATCAAGAAAACTCCACACAAAATTCATCCTCTAACCAAAGTTCAAATTCCAATTCAAATTCTGAAAACGCGAATTCAAACTCTCAAAATGCAAGTTCAAATTCTGAAACTTCTGAAAGTAACAATTCTAATTCTCAAAATAACAGTGGTACCCAAAACTCGAATAACCAGGGTAGTGGTAGCAATCAAAATACAAACAATCAAAATTCATCATCTAATCAAAGTTCAAATTCCAATTCAAATTCCGAAAATGCGAATTCAAACTCTCAAAATGCAAGTTCAAATTCTGAAACTTCTGAAAGTAACAATTCTAATTCTCAAAATAACAGTGGTACCCAAAACTCGAATAACCAAGGTAGTGATATCAATCAAAATACAAACAATCAACAATCATCTTCGAACTCTAGCTCACAGAACTCCAATACCAACTCTGAAAACTCTAATACGAATTCGGGCTCAAATTCCCAAAATAACATAAATCAAAGCTCAAACTCTCAAAATTCTTCCAACAATAATAATCAAGAATCCTCTAACACTCAAAATTCCAACTCAAATACTCAGAACTCCTCTAACAGCAACAATCAGCAATCGTCAAATTCTGAAAATTCTGCTTCTAATTCTCAGAATACTCAACAATCTTCTAACTCACAAAGTTCTAACAATCACCAAGCAAATCAGAGTTCGTCAAACTCCAATTCTCAAAATAACAATCAAGAACAAAATTCTTCTAATATAAATAATCATCAAGAATCGAATACTCCTTCTAGTTCACAATCTTCGAATACCAATAACAATCAACAGCAAGGCTCGTCGAACCAACCATCTGCCTCCGACTGTATCGATGATAGCACATATTTAGAGGATAAGAAAGACTGTGCCAAATTTTATCGTTGTCGCGACAATGGTAATGGCGGTTTGGAAATTGTTCCATTTACTTGTGGCCCCGGAACTGTGTGGAATCAAGACGATAAAGTATGTGATTTACCAACCGACTCTCAACGTGAAAAATGTAAATCTTCCTCCACAAATAATCAATCAAACAGTGAGTCCAATCAATCTTCTAACAATAATAACCAATCAAGTACCTCCAACAATCAGTCTGAATCCTCTTCAAACAACAATAATGAATCAAGTTCGTCCAACAATCAATCAGGTTCTTCATCCAGCAACAACCAGTCAAATTCTTCTAATAATCAATCAGAATCTTCATCGTCTAACAACAATAACCAATCAGAAAGTTCCAATACGTCTAATGGTCAATCGAGTTCAACATCAAACAACAATAGTCAATCTAATCAGTCATCGAATAATCAATCATCTAGCTCAGGTAGTAACGATGGCCAGGAGCAAACCAAGCCACAGAAACCCTCAAATCCTGATGGCGAGTGTAAAGATTCTGAAACTTATCTTCAAGACAAATTTGATTGTGCTCGTTTCTATCGCTGTGTAGATAATGGTGATGGTAGTTTTACTAAAATATCATTTGACTGTGCTTCTGGCACAATTTGGGATCCTAAGTCAAAGGGTTGTAATCATCCAACGGATGTACAAAAAGATAAATGCAAAACCATGGCTAGTAATGGCAGTTCTAGTTCACAAAATCAGGCATCCAATCAATCTTCCTCATCATCATCCAATAATAACCAACATCAAGAATCAAGTTCATCTACATCGTCATCGAATAACAATAACCAAAATCAAGGTTCTAGTTCCTCATCATCGTCAAACAATAATCAATCATCTTCAACTTCTCAAACTGAATCGCAACAGGGTTCGTCATCGGCTAACCAAAACCAAGAGTCCAGTAATCAAGGTTCCAATAACCAATCCTCTACGTCATCAAACAATAACAATCAAAATAATTCTTCCAATCAGTCCTCGACAAACAATCAGGGGTCCAATATCTCTTCTTCCTCATCAAATAACAATAGCAGTAACCAATCTGAATCGTCTAATCAATCGTCATCAAATAACCAAGGTTCCAGCTCTTCTTCATCCTCCTCAAGCAGTAATATTAATCAATCATCTTCGTCACAATCGTCATCTTCCAATCAGTCTTCATCTAATAACCAAAGTTCCAGTTCATCGTCAGCTTCCTCAAACAATAGTAGCAACAACGAGTCATCAAGCTCTCAGTCTGAATCCTCCTCAAACAATCAGGGTTCAAACTCTTCATCTTCTTCAAATAACAGTAACAACCAATCTAATCAATCATCTTCAAACAATCAAGGTTCTTCCTCTTCAAGCAACAATAATAATCAGTCTTCAAACTCACAATCTGGATCCAGTAATCAAAGCTCTAGCTCTTCATCTGGCAATAATCAACAATCTGGCAGCTCTACTTCATCTGAGCAAAATCCAGTTGGCATATGTAAAGAGAACAATCAATATCTAGAAGATGCTAATGATTGTTCTAAGTTCTATCGTTGCATTAAAAATGGAAAAGGTGGTTTTGATAAAGTATCGTTTACATGTGGACCGGGCACAGTATGGGATAGCCAGATTGAAGGTTGTAACCATGCCTGGGCAGTTAAAAATAAAAAATGTGGTACAGTTTCAGCTTCTGTCTCTTCAACTTCAAAGCCTTTGCAACAAACAACACAAAAACCAACCACACAGCGGCCGCCATCAAGTACACAATATCCAAACAAACCAACTCAGAAACCCGGCACAGGATTATTGACTACAACGAAGCCTCCAGCGCATGGTATATGCAAAGTAGAAGGTTTTATTGGGGATCCAAATGACTGTTCTCGTTTCTATCGCTGTGTAGATAATGGCAATGGAGGATTTATACAATATTCTTTTAGATGCGGTCAAGGTACTGTTTGGGATAGTGAATTACAAACATGTAACCATGATCTAAATAAATGTAACTTAAACATCGGAGAGCAATCCTCAACACAAAAGCCTCATGAAGTAACAACTTCTGGTCCAGGTTATTTACCACCTCAAAGTACGACTACAACTGGCAAGCCAGGTTATGATCCCAGCACAACCAAACAACCCGAGACAACAAACGGAAAACCTGGTTATCAACCAACTACCACACATATGCCACAAGAAACTACAACAACTAGCAAACCAGGATACCAACCTAGCACTCAAAAGCCTAATGAGATCACAACCAGTAAGCCAGGCTATCAGCCAACCACAGAGTCTGGTACAAATCCAACTGAAAATCCTGGTTATCAACCAACTACCACACAGATGTCACAAGAAACGACAATAACCAACAAACCAGTATACCAGACTACCACTCAAAAGCCTAATGAGATCACGACCACTAAGCCTGGTTACCAGCCAACCACAGAGTCTGGTAAAAATCCAGAAACAACAACACATTCTACCATTACAACCATGAAACCAAATCCAAACGAACCAATTGCAGCTGGTGACAGATGTCCCATGGAAGGTTTCTTTGGGGACAAATATGATTGTAAAAAATTCTATAGGTGTATTGACAACGGAAGGGGAGGTTTCGAACAACACTCATTTAAATGTGGCAACAATACAGTTTGGGATGCAAAAATCGAAAGTTGTAATCATCCTGAAAATGTAGAAGATCCAAGATGCCATATTGAAACAACAACTGCTTCTTATGTAACTACAACTGCAAATATATACGAGACTACAACTGCAAGTATATACGAGTCTACAACTGTAACAACAAAACCCACCCCATCCTCCACAGAATGGATGTCCACAGGCGAACTCACCACAACCATGCAGCCGTCATCTACTACACCAATACCAAATCTACCACCGGGCAACAAATGTCAAGGAGAAGGGTTTATGGCTGATCCAGATAACTGCAGGAAATTCTATCGTTGCACGAAATCAGAGCAAGGGTATCAAAAACATGAGTTTAAATGTGCCAAAGACACTGCTTGGAACGAAAACCGACAAACATGTGATCATCGTAATAATGTGGAAAGGTGTCAGGGTCAAACCGAAGAACCCGAGCCAGAAACAACTACAGTAGAATATCAAAGTACCACCATGACAGAAGTTTCATCAACAGAAACTATTGAAAAGCCTTCGACAACAATAAAGCCAGACACTACTAGCACCTATAGCCCAACTACAACATATCCTACATCATCACCCTCTACACCCGGTAGTGATACAACAACTATACAATCGATCTCAACAACACCAGTACCTAACTTACCACCCGGTACTAAATGTAAAGGTGACGGTTTTATGGCTGATCCTAATAACTGCCGGAAATTCTATCGTTGTGAAAAAAGCGGAACAGGATATTCTCAGCATGAGTTTATGTGTGCAAGAGGAACAGGTTGGAATGAGCAAAAGCAGACTTGTGATCATAGAGATAACATTGAACGTTGTCAAGGACAGCCGGAAGAACCTGATCCGGAAACAACTACATTAGACTACACTACATCAACTACAGAGACTACTTCAACTGAATTTGAAAAGCCTAGCACAACAACAGTTTCATATGAAACGACACCAACAATTGCGCAGAAGCCAACCACCACCTTTATACCGACAACTTCAGAATCTACAACCACCGTAGATTTTACGACTACTATGCAACCAACATCTACCACACCCATTCCTAATCTAAGTCCTGGAAGAAATTGTAATGGAGAGGGTTTCATGGCTGATCCTGATAATTGCAGAAAATTCTATCGCTGTCAGAAGAGTGAAAATGGATATACTAAACACGAGTTTATGTGTGCCAAAGGTACGGGTTGGAATGAAGAGAAACAAACCTGTGATCATAGAAATAACATTGATCGTTGTCAAGGTCAAACTGAAGAACCGGATGTTGAAACAACAACAATTGAAATTACTACAATAACGCAAACAACAACGTCCTCTAGTACAACTACTTCTAGCACTACGATAGAAAATGAAAAGCCTTCCTCTACTACAATACCATTCATATCAACCACTCAAATTCCAACTACTACATCGATGGCTACAACAAATGCTAATACTGATCCCAGTACAACTAAAGAACCCGAAGTAAGTCAGACTACAACAACTGATTATGAAAAGCCTACAAGTACTACAGAAGCCTACAAACCAATTTCTACAACCACCACTTATGAAACGACATCTACATCTCATACACCTACCACAATCGCCTCACATCCCACGACTACTTTGAAACCGATTAAACCTACAACTGAAATGGTAATTACTACTACCGATTATACAACTACAATGCCACCGATATCAACAACACCCATTCCTAATCTACCACCGGGAAAGAACTGCAATGGTGAAGGCTTTATGGCCGATCCTGATAACTGCCGAAAATTTTATCGATGTGAAAAGAGTGGAAATGGTTACTCTAAATATGAATTTATGTGTTCTAAAGGTACCGGTTGGAGTGAAGAGAAACAGGCTTGCGATTACAGAGATAATATCCAAAGTTGTCAGGGACAAACAGAGCAACCAGAGACAGAGACAACTACCATAGATTATACTTCGTCTAGTCCAACAGCAACAACAACAAGCGGTTATGAAAAACCTTCAAGTACAAGTACATCTACCTCATATGAAACAACAACTATTGCAAATGAAAAACCGACAACAACTTCTACTTACCCAACTACAACCTTTAAACCTGCAAAGCCCACAACAACCGAACCGAGCACTGCTACTGATTACACTACCACCATGCAAACTACATCAACAACACCTATTCCTAACCTACCTCCAGGAAAGGATTGTAATGGTGAAGGTTTTATGGCCGATCCTGAGAACTGCCGTATATTCTATCGCTGTGAAAAGAATGGAAATATTTTTTCGAAATATGAATTTATGTGTGCTAAAGGCACTGGTTGGAGTGAGGAGAAACAGACTTGTGATCACAGAGATAATATTGATCGCTGTCAAGGACAAACTGAAGAACCAGATTTTGAAACTACAACAATTGAATATACTACAGTAAAGCCAACAACAACATCCTCTAGTACAACTACTTCTACCACTACGATAGAAAATGAAAAGCCTCCCTCCACTACAATAGCTTTCATATCAACCACTCAAATTCCAACTACCACATCGATGCCTACAACAAATCCTAATACTGAGCCAAGTACAACTACAACTGATTTCCTATCAACAACAACCGATAGTTACACTACCACTACGCAATCAACTTCAACCACTCCAATTCCCAATCTTCCAGCTGGCAAAAAATGTCAAGGTGAAGGATTTATGGCTGATCCAGAGAATTGTCGTAAATTCTACAGGTGTACAATGAATGGTGATAAATTGGAACAGCATGAATTTATGTGTGGTAAAGGCACCGGTTGGAATGAAGAAAAGCAAACATGTGATCACGCTAGCAATGTAAAACGCTGTAAAGGACAAATAGAAACTACGACCACTGAATACGAAACAACAACCACAACAATGTCATTAGAAAGCACAACTGCTGTGGCTACCACAACAGAATTATCCACTACTACTGCACAAACCACAAATCGACCAGGTTATGTACCCAGTACAACTGCTACAGCCACAACAACAGAAATTCCTAATCCCACTACATCTCAAAGCAGTACAACTCACTCTCCTACAACTACAACTACAGAGTTATCCACAACAGCTACACAAACAACAGATAGGCCAGGTTATGTACCCAGTACTACTGCCGAGGCTGTAACAACAGAAATGCCTAATCCCACCACATCTCACACCACTATAATTGACTCTCCTACAACTACAACAGAATTATCCACTACTTCTACACAAACAACAAATAAACCAGGATATGTACCCACTTCCACTGAATCTTTAACAACAACTGAAGCTACTACCACTGAAAAACCTAGCGATAAGCCCGGTTATTTACCAACTACAACAATACCTTTAGAAATATCCACGACTACTATTAGTACTACAGAAGTATATGAGAGTACAACAATGGAACCTATAAACCACAATTGTACAGAAGAAGGATTCTTCCCGGATACTGATGACTGTAATCTGTATTATCGCTGTGTAGATGGTGATAAGAATGGCAACTATCAGGTGTATAGTTTCCGTTGTCCTAAAGGCACTGTCTGGGACACATCACTGGCAACATGTAATTATGCTGACAAAGTATCAGGAAATTGTTCATCTGGTGCTACAACAACTGAATATCCGTCATCTACTGAAACTACTACAACTGAGAATCCAAAGGAATCCACAACAACCGGAAAACCAGTTTCAACTACAACTGAAAATCCAAACGAAACAACAACCACTCCAAAACCTGTGACCACAACAACTGGTAATCCAGAGGAAACCAGTAGTACTGAAAATGCTAACGAAACTACTAGCATTACTAATAAGCCAGAAACGACAACAACTGAAATTCCTACTACCACAGGAATAGTCGAATCTACAACAACCGAGAGACCTAAAGAAACTACTTCTAAAAAACCTTTGGAAACTACAACTGAAACAACTACACTTGAACCTATTACTGCTCAGACAACCATCCAACCAGAGCCAGCAAGCAACAACTCAGCTCCTTGCCCAACAACTAGTGAGGGTCAAAACCTTTATATTTGTCCAACCGGTTTTAGACGGCATCCCAAGAATTGTAATATGTTCTATCAATGCACTGAAAAAGCCGATAGTTATGATCAAAGCATAGTCGTGTTTGAATGTCCTAACGGCACCGTATATCATGAGAATCAAAATAGATGTGATGCACCAAAATCAAGTGAAAACTGCGACATTAAAGCACGTACCCAAACCTCCGTATACGAAGAAGAATACAAACGTAGTCATATGGTAAGTTTATGACATTAATTTGTAACAGCTACCCTCAATTCAAAATCAATTTTTTTTTTGTAAAATTCTTATAGATTAAAATACGCTCCACTGCTTCTCTATGTCCCAGTGAAGGCCACTTTGCCCTAAATAATGATGAATGTGGTCAACTCTTTGTCAAGTGTGAATTTTCACTACAAACCCTACGCTTAGAAGGACAGTTATTTAGATGTCCTAAAGGTTTCACCTATTGGTCCGTGAGTCGCCGTTGTGAACGTACTCAGAAATTACAAAATTGTTCTGCAGCAAAATATGATGTCTCAGCTTCAATACCAGTGGAATGGTCAAATATTTCTAACAGACGTAGAAATTTAAGACTTTAAATTTTTATAAATCTTAATCCAGTAATATACATATGTATACATTCATTTACATAGAGTGTATATAATATAAATACTCTTCATATGGTTGCTATGCCTGCAAAAATGTTGTCTTATACACGTTCTTTCTTATGTTATATGAAGAAGCCGTCCCAAGCTAGTTTAGAATTGATAGTTTATGTTTTTGTTTTTTTTTTTACTTTTTTGCAGGCATAACAAATAATGGATTTTTAAGTATAATTTATTTTAATTTTAATAGTAGCTTTTAATTTTAAATACAACTTAAATAATTGGGTACAGGTGTTGGGGTTGCATTTTATCTTTCCTTGAGTATAAGGTGAAGATAAGAATGATTAAATTTGAATTGATTGCCAATTTGAAATTAATTTAGATTTAAATAAGTTTATTTTAAATAATTTTTTTTTTTTTTTTTAACTTTATTTAATAATTAAATTATATAATTAGAAATTATTTAATTAACTGCAATAGCTATAATCAAATGCCATAAAACATACATACTTAGATTTTAAGTAAACGAGTAGTATGGTAAAGTTTAATTTGTACTGAAAAAAAGGAAACAAGTTGTTCTTTAAATAAATTTTAATTTACTTATAAATTAAAAAAGGAAAAACTTCAATTTTGCTAAAAATAAAAATAAGTAAGTATTTGCTACACTAGAGTGACAATTGGAGTCTTCTGTAAAAATGTCAGGGAATTCCAACTTGTAGGAGAAATACATACATGTTTATTTTTATGACGCTCCCCTTCTGCTTCATTAATCGTCCTAATGATATTTAGACAACCATCCAACCAGAGCCAGCAAGCAACAACTTAACTCCTTGCCTAACAACTAGTGAGGGTCAAAACCTTTATATTTGCCCAACCGGTTTTAGACGCCATCCCAAGAATTGTAATATGTTCTATCAATGGACTGAAAAAGCCGATAGTTATGTTCAAAGCATAGTCGATTACAGTTTACTTATCTATCTGGCTGTTTTCTCTGGCGATTTGATCTTCTCCTTGTTGAAGGGCTTGCATGATTTGTGTTTTATTTTCAAAGTCTATTATAAGCTAATGGGCGCGGAAGAGTCAAAGAGTACTGTTTCAGGATCAGTGCTGGTATACCATTCGGCCCAGAGGACTTGTGTATGTTAAGATCTGCAAAAACTCTTTTGACAGCACGAGCTCGAAAGAATATATAAGGCAAAGGTACTGATACTCTTTCGAGAACGGGCAGCGGTTGAGAGCTCTCCGGTAATCTTGAGTTACTACATACATACATAATTGGCCTTTACAACCCTGTGTCAGGATTACGGCCAAGCTTCTCGCAGCACTCATGTTGTGTGTGTAAATTTTTATCCATGAGTACCGGGACCTACAGTTTAATGTCGACTCTGAACGACAGACTTGAGAAGCTTGTTCATGACAATTAATTACTCTCAGAGCTTTTGCCAGAAGACTGCTAAGAGGTAGTCGCCGAAAGAAATATTTTCATATTTCTTTTTTTTTAAGATGTCGGAGCTGGGTGTCAAACCCGGGGCTCATGCCTTAGTAAGCCAATACACTAACCACAAACCACGGCGACTTTAGTTACTTTCATATAATACAGCTAAAAAGTTCGCCTTTTCAACCAGGTAATTTTCTATAAAAGTTGGACCGAACTAGCATTGTTCCTTATTCTTTAGGCGAATGACTAAAATTTCTTATTAACTTCGTATAAAGCCTTTTCGTGCCTTAGTACTGCGGTGAATGGTGAAGCAAAGGCGAATTATGAGCATTGAAACCACCAGCAACAACAATTTCACTGTTCGGGTAGTTATCTAAAATTCTCGAAATAGGATCAGAAAGAGCGTCGAAGCTTCTCTTTCTACATTTGATATTTTATATAGAAACCCGAAGTGTAAAAGTTGCGCCCGGGGGCCTATTCTGTAATTCTCTTAAGCTAAAATGCTAAAATTTTGGGTTTTTAAAACAGACTCGAGGTTAGAAAATATATAATTAAAAATTTTAGAGATAATATGCGTGAAGCTTTTAAAGTACAATACGCGTTCCAGAATTGTATTCGTAGCCAAAAAGTCATAAATCAAGTTTATAAATTTTTAGCGATAGAGTTTTAGCTTAGGAGAGTTACAGAATAAGGCCTCTGGTCTTCAACTTAACCCTGAAACAGTTAAAATCTGCAGCAAGCATGCCAAATGGTTGCTGGCATTGGTATCATGTCAGAGCTATTGCTTCATATTATTTTCCTCATTTTACGAGCAGTTTTTATTTTGTTGTACTGAAAGAAATAAAAAAAAACATTTCTGTCTTCTAATTTTCATAATGTAAAAACTATAGGCAAGACCAAAAGAAAGTTTAAAAAATGTCTGGCAATCAGATTCCCAACAGTAAATCCAAACTAACCACAGTTTTGCTATAATGTGATAATATTTTATTTAAAAATTTACCGTTTTATAAATATGTTTTTTCAAAATTTTTATTAAAGATTTCAGTGTTTTCGAACTGTTTTTAATATTCTACTGGTTTTAATGTACATTTCAAAGTTGGCAACATTATATAGGATTAGCTTGTGCATCAACTTCCCCCTTTTAAAACTGTGAATTAAACACAAAATCCGTTATTTTAAATGAAAATAATAACTGGTAATATATTACACCCTGCAATGGTAACAACTCCAAGTGAATGGCACTGCACAGCTGAGTTAATGCAAGCTTTGTAGTTGTAAACAATAAAAAAAGGAAACTTTTCTGTTGAAAAATAAAGCGGATTTTTTTTAAATTATTTTATCTTAAATTAAAATCGACAAAATGATTAAGAAAAAGTTGGCAAAAAAGACTACTAAAACTTCAAATATTGAAGAGACAAATAACAACAACGACATAGCTTTAAAAACATCACATTTCTTCGCAGCTACCTCTGTGTGGCAAAATGTTTACAATTTGGAATGCCAACTAAATGAAAAACTACGAGAATTAAATCCAGGACCAACTATAACTCATATTTACAATCCAATCGAATATGCAGCTCATGTACACTCCGATTATTTACGACGTTTTTTAAAAGGAACCAAGAGGCTGTTGTTTATAGGAATGAATCCAGGACCAGATGGTATGGCACAAACTGGGGTGAGTCTTGAAAACAGGTATACATACTAAAGTTGGTTTTGTCAATATGTTAGAAGTAGTGAAAATTCATTCGCTTAAGAAAAAATATAAATTTATTTAAAATATTACCAGGAAAAATTATTGTGTGTAACAAAAGTTCTAAAAAATAAATAAAAATTAATTTTGTCGTGGGTTTATTTGTGGAATATACTTATGTTCATAGTCAGTGAAAGTAAATTTTACAGATTTATTTTGTTCCGTGACTAAAGTTACAATTTTATTAGTCATAACGTGTATATTAAAGGATGTATATTGGGTTAGGCAGCATTATAAATCCTACTATAATTCCTTTTTTTAACTGATATTCCTCAAAACAAATTTATACAGCTTATAAGAAGTATGGTGCAGTTGCGATAATAATAACTAACCCCCTAATAAATGAACAACCCAAAATATGAACACCTTCTATAATTGATTCCTTGAAAATATAAACTTTTCACTAAAGCTTTAAAATATGACCAATTTTTTTAAGTGAATACGAATTTCAGTTGCACAGTATTCCAATTTGAAGCACTTGTGTTATTTCCATTTGCATTTCATAATGGTCAGACATGTAAGCATATTTAAAACTCGATTTTTAAGTGAATACAGAGCTTATAAACTAATAATATATGGACTGATATTAAAAATAAGCAAAGTTAAGAAATAAATTATAACAGACAAAATTACTGTAATAACAATCATATAGATTCTTTAGAAGAATACAGAATCCTATATATATATTTCAATAGGTTCTGGATACGATTGCTACAAATTTATTGAAAAAAGCTTTCTTTACAAAGCCAGTTGGATGATCCATTCAAAATGGCACGAAGATTGAATAGTTTTGATTAATTAATCAGGTCAATCAGGTTTATTTTGGAAGATTTTGCCACAGAGTACATACGTACATATCATTACCAGAAAAGAACTTTTTCTGAGCTGTTCATGTGCTACAGGATATAATCGGCTCAAACGACTTGTAGTTGGAAGGACATAAAAAACCATGTTATTTCCTGAGTTTTAATTACTTTGTTTGTTAATTATAAACATGTATATATAGAAAAGTTCTTTAAGGAGTTTACTCAGTAACAAAACATACCTTTATTACAAATTGCGTCTATGCAGAACTTTAGTGATTAAGTTTGTCTCTGAATTGCCTGCATTATAGCCCATAATAATCAGTGTTCATTTCACAATAGGGTCATGAAAGCAGCAATTGGGAAACCTAATTCAAAAATTATAATAAAATACTATGACAATGCATGAAATGAATAAACCCAATTATAAAATTCAACTGCTTCGCGTTAATCATCTCAATATACATATCTACGGTTGAAAAAACCATGCACTCGTATAAGGGTTAAAAAAAAACAAACGATACAATTTTTCCAATGCATAACAAATTTTAGTCAACAAGGTTTTAAGTCACCAAGTAATGTATAAATTTGACTTCAGTATTGTTAATGTTCTATTCATAGTGAAATGTCTCTAGAAACTGAGACAATAATCCATTTATGGATGCAGTTTTTTCAATTAGAACAAGAATTAAATGAAAATTTACGAAATTTACCAATAAATCCTTTAATAACTCATATTTACAATCCCACCGAATATGCTGCTGAACTGCATTGTCATTATTTAATGAAATATTTGTACAATAAAAAGAAAGTTTTTATAATCGGCATGAATCCCGGCCCTAATGGTATGATGCAAACTGGTGTAAGTACTAAAAAATTAATAAATTTTAAAAGCAGAACAGAATTTATGAATTCCAAAACAAAGCAATATTCATATGTATCTATAGAGTTCGACCCTGAAGATTTTATCAATGTTCCAATATGCACTTTGTTTAATAAATCTTTAGGAAATATAAACAAGTAAAAAGGGCATTTCTTAATTATTATAAAACTATTTTATTTACAATTAATAACTAATTTAGTTATAATTAGATAATTTTTCTTGCAGGTACCATTTGGTAACATTACATCAGTTAAAGTTTATATGGATTTGCACGGTTCTGTTGAACAGCCTCCTGTTGTTCATCCGAAAAGACCTATTTTGGGTTTAGAAATAACACGAGATGAACCAAGTGGCAAACGTCTTTGGACCTTATTTCAACAACTATCGAATGGATCTCTCGAAACATTTTTTAAACAGTGTTTTGTACATAACTTTTGTCCATTGGCATTTTTTGATCGGAATGGAAAAAATATAACACCCAGTGAACTCAAGGGTCCTTATAAATTACAAATTCGTGATGAATGTTTACGTACAACGGAGAAAATTCTAGGACTTATACAACCAGAGATAATAATAGCTGTTGGTGCTTATGTGTATGATTGCTTAAAAAGATCGGAATACTGTAAAAATAAACGTCTACTGCGGTTAGATCATCCCAGTCCAAGGTCATTAAATAATACGAATTGGCCAGAAAAGGCGGAAAAGTTTCTGAAAGATGAATGTTTAATACAGTATTTCAGAAATGAAGTTTAAATTTGAAATTAATGAATTTGCAATATATGTATATAAATATTTTTAAATAAGCTGGACTTATTTAAAGCTTTAATTTAAGGATCGCATTTCTTTTTGCAATGGACTGAAATATATTTTCTTTTACTAAAATGTAACTAAAGATTTTAAATGAATAAATTAATTTTTTAAAACTTCTTTTTTCAAAAGATTTCTTTCTAATTTCGGTACAATGAGATTAAAAATTAAGTTATTTAGCAATTCATGCCGTTGTCAATTGAAATATAGTATGTATTATAATATGCTTTTACGACTATACTTTTGTTTAGTTTTTGTTTCTAATTTTAATTCGTTTTATATGAATTTTCTATTTTATCGTAGTTTACAAACTTTTTTGCGAAAATTTTATTAGTCTAAAAGTTAGCGATTAGATATGAATATGCATAATCATTTTCTTTTATATTTATAAAATAACCTTATTTTTAGAAAAATGTATAAGAGGACAAGAATTTTGAAAAAAAACGAAACGACAAAAGCATTCTTTATTATCGTAAATAGATCTATGGTATTGTAAGCAAATTACGTGAAAATTCCGAGTAGGTCTGGATGGAACACAAATACGAATTTTTTCCAAGTAGTCTCCGTAGCCTAGTGGTTAATGTTTTGGCTTACTAAGACGATAGCTCCGGGTTCAAACCTCAAACCTTAGAAATTTCTTTTGGATCCTATATAATTAATTCATACTAAAGTGGATGGCGAACTAGAGAAGTATAATTAGGGATCAGAAAATTATTTGGCCTAGGGCTTCATAAAGCCATCCACAGCGTTAGCTTTATTTAAAGTTAGTACCAACATAATATCAAAGTCCATAATATTTTTCAACTTTAAAAGCAGTGTACAATTAAGGTAATAATTAGAAGTTGTTTGAGTATGATTTAAACTTATTTAATTTAAATAGTCTTTTTTAGTGCATTTATACTACCTTATATTTTCATTCCTGATGGAAATATAAGAAAAAGAGTAACAGTAAGCATCGCCTAGTTACCTTTTCTACATTTATGTATGTATATATAATATACTTGGTTTTACGCCCTTTAAACTATGTTTGCTTTTTCAACACCTATCTTCATACTTATATGCCTACGGCATATGTAAATTTAAACCTTAACTAGGTAATCATAATGAATTTAAATAAAATGAGATTAATTCTCAAATTAATATTATAAATTGTAAATTATTTCTCCTTTTTGGAAAAATGGTTTTTATTTATTGAATACTATTACGCCAAACAGAAGTTATTTTGTTAATTCGCCAGAATGATATACATATGTATGTATGTTTATATTTCGTAATACATATTTAGCTTCTTTAGGTTTATTTGCCACTATTGGAAAACATTATTAATGTCGTACTGATGTAATATAGGGTATATTTATACTCAATTATTATATATTTATTTATTTATTTCGCCAATGGATTTACAATATATCCTTACAGGCTAGAGGTGTCTTAAAATTAAATTATCTTAAAAATAAATTATTTACTACCTTATATTCTAAATATTGTTTAAAATTTTCACGGGACCATGACAAATCTATACTTAATGCAGCATTCATACAATTTAACTTTATCAATGATCGAACAAGAGACTCATTCATAGCATAGTTAGTATTATAAGTAGACACATAAAACAAGTTATAAGATCTTAGCGATCTAAAAGGAATACAAAAACAGATAGAATTAAGCAGATAAATACAGTCAGTAATACCATTAATTAGATTAAATATTGTCAACGCAGAATGGGTAATTCGTCTAATATAAAGTGGTTTCAATCCCAAAAGCAAGCAGCGAGCATAATATGAGGAATGTACTAAAAGTTCACGCTCACCACGAAGAGCATACTTTATAAATTTCTTCTGAACTCTCTCAATCCGATCAGAATGTACAGAATAATATGGGTTCCAAACAAATGAACAATACTCCAACTTAGAACGAACGAAACTAATATACAATAATCTCAATGTAGAGGGATCAGAAAAGTCTTTGCAGTTTCTTCTTATAAATGAAGACGCAGAATAAGCTTTAGGAATTATATAGTCCAAATGAGCATGAAAATTTAATTCGCTGTCAAGAACAATGCCAAGATCTAATATACGGTCAACAGCCTTCAAATTTTCATTTACTAGTTTATATTGAATATATTTACGATTACTAATATGAGGGTTGCAAAAAGTCATCTGAAAGCATTTATTTATATTTAAGGATAGATTGTTCAATTATTAATCCGTATAAACTTCTACTTGATTTTTAAATATGGAACTATTCACTAAAATATAAGCACTTAAAAGAATTCTTATTACCAAAAAAAATTATCCCTGGCCTAAATTATAATAGTTAAGTGACCCTTATTTTACGCAAATAAAACAACAAGAGTTGGGATTACTGCATTAGATTTAATATTCCACTAAATTTAGTGGAAAAAATAGTGCATTTTCGCCTCTAATATTTAGTGGTAGTGGAAATTTAGTGCATTAAATAAACCGAATTTAGTGGTAGTGGAAACTTAGTACCTCTACCTAGACGGTTTATTAGCAAATGCATCAAGAACAAATCACATTTAAAGCTTATGAACTTTTTTATTACAACATATGTATGTATATACATACATATGGATCTTTTTGATTGTAAATTGCACCCAGTGCATGATGATGCTTAGTTTATAATATATAATATTAGTATATATAATTTAAATGGCATTGTGATAAACACACAAAATAGATCTACCTTTCAAAACCCACATACCAATCAAGGATTGCCAAATTACCGACAGCTGTACCAATCGGAAGTGTTACTTACAGGGACAAAATTATAGGTGCAGCAGAGCTGCAACAGCTACGATCAGAAACACCGGAAACATCTTAGCATTTTTCTACCTGCTCATACACAAACATTTAGATATTTTTAAGTACTATATCGTTGGTCTCAGGTAGAAAGGCCCTAACTCAAATAATTTAAAATTTACAGGAGGCGGTAAAAATACAACAGATACTGTAATTATTAATATATAACTTTTTATTAAATGCTGTACAATTGCTTGTAATAACGTTATTTTTAATAATATTGTAACATTCTTTGGGAGGAGCGGAATATTTCTAAAATGCATTGAATTTACTAAAAAAAAGTAAGTTTTGAAAAAATGCGAGTTAGGGCCTTTCTACCTGAGACCAACGATATGTACTTAATACCCTAAATGTTGTAGTAATACATACATACGTACGAAGGCAAAATTTCTTAAAATATTTGCCTTATTACGATCATGTGTGTAAAAACAAAAGTCGTGCCTGTAATGAGTTGTTGCTCTTTTTTATAAATTCTTGTCATTGTAGATATTCTGATAATTTTCACTTATGTATGTACACTCTAATTTATAACACTTAAAAAAAATTATTGTTAACACTATAAACATAACACAAACTAGAAAGCTGCACTATTTAACCGCCAAAATTATTTTACGATATTTACCGAAAACTTGTAATACAGTTATTTTTTAACAAATGATAGATGTAAATTACTGATTTAATATGGGCATGACATACCCTGTTATGAATACGTTTAATTCCATTTAATATTGCCAACCAAAATAATAAAACTACCTAACAAATATTGCTAAAGTTGTAGACGTACTGGTGTTTATGAGAAAGCCAGTGAGTCTGCTATAACAGACAGTGGAATTATATGGACACAATAGATCATACAGGCCGTAATGTCTTGAAATAGAGCTGGGTCTTAAATAATAATAAATAAAATTCTCAACTACTATCCTAAACATTTTAGTGAAATATACACTCCGGTTCACTTATTTCGAGGCACAAAAAATCCCATATTCAGTACCGGGATTCAGTAACTTTTAACAATACGATATTCGCAAAAGAAGTCGACAGTTTTTATTGTTTGCAGTAACGATTATGTGATTCACTAAGTACGTTTTATCGACAGTCTACAATTGTAGTTTTCTTTATGTTTAAATTGCAATAATTTGGCAGCACTGTATAAAATCAGTCAGTTTTTGGGTAGAAAGTTAGCACAGCTACAAACCTCTAGTTTCTTTGGGTATACAAACACACAAAAATGGTTCTCAAACAAACTAGTTAATAGCGTAGGCACATCTCTCTACAAAATTTCAATATAAAAAATTTACGATTTTCCAACTGAAAAAACAGCATAAAAATTTTTGGCGTTAGTTTACGACAACAGCCATCGTAAACAAAAAATAATGAATAGCAATATCGACAATTCTGTTGTTTACTGTTGAAAACAATGGGATTATCGTAAAAATATGTTACTGAATCGCACCACAGGAGCCGGTATCTTTTGCAATTTTTAACCGATCCCAGAATTTTAAAATAGAAATGGAAGCTAGACATCTTGAGATATAAACAAAATTATGACAATGGTGGTTTCTTAACTAAGGAACCTTTTTTTTGAGGAATTTATAAAAAAAATCTAAAAATGTGTTTTTTTTTTTTTGTTCACTTTAATAAAGGCACTTTAACTAACTTTAATGAAAAACAGCTTTTCTTGTTTTTTAAGTTATTATTACTTTATTTGCTTTATTAAAGAACTATTAGTAATGGGTACAACCCCCTTTGTTTTTAATAACTTCAAATATACGGGTTTTCATTGACAGATAAAGAGAATTGATGTAATCCAACGAAATTTCATTCCAAGCATCCTTAATGGCCTGAATTAGTGACTGCTTGTCATCAAATTGTCTACCTCCTTCATAGACCTTACGAGATAACCAACCTCACACATTTTCGATAATGTTTAGATCTGGCGAATAGGGTGGCCAGTCAAGATTATTAACGTTTTTGCTTGCAATGTACTCCTTTACTACTCTGGCGTTGTGTATAGGGGCATTATCCTGTTACAATATCCAAGGTATTGGACCAAATAGTTCATTGAACTTCGGAAAAGCCGACTCCATTAACGTTCTATAGGTCGCACCAGTAATTTTTGCACTTTGAAATTCAAGATCGATGGTGCCATAGTACGTAATAGCACCCCACACCATAACGCCGCCCTCTCGGCTGTGATGTCGGTTCAAAAATCGCTTTTCTTTACGCAGGTCATGGAAATAATAGTTGTAGCCATCAGGCCCATCCAAATTAAACTTCTTTTCATCCGTAAATACAACGGTTTTCCAGCCATTTACATAGCGTCTTTGCTGCACATCCCATACCATGTAGTCTTTTGCGAATTGAAGACGCTTTTCCTTACGAGGGCCATTAAGTGGCGGATTTTTTTGTAACTTCTTGTATTTAAGATACTCACAGCTATTAATAACTGTGCGTACTGATGACTTGCTCGCTTGCCCTCCAGCTTGAGCTCTTATTTTTGACAAGGATAAGGAAGAATTAGAAGCAATTCTAATGATTTTTCTTTTCTCATATGTAGAAAAAGACAACGAACAAAAATTTCCTTTAAAATTTTTTCTATACCCCTCGGGGTCCTTGATGTAATTGTCGACAACTGTTGAGCTCCGTCCAATTTTTTAGCTATTGCGCGGTTAGAATATCCTTCAGAACGGTAAACATCGATTTTAACCTGTTGCGTGTTTTAATAAAAACAATTGTTTATAATTTTTAATGTTTAAATTTATTGCAAATTTCCTTAAGTACTATTCTTATAATTCAAAGCAAATTATTTCTTATGAAAAAAATATAAACGAAGCGTACAAGTATGTATTTCAAACGACAAGAAGATCTAGAATAAATTTATGGCGTCGTTAACAAAAGTCGTTTTTTCTTTTCTGTTGTTTAACATGCAGTGTTGCATTTTTTTAAGTGTTGACAAGTCGCCACAAGCCCTTTTCGATAGATTTAAAATTTTTTGTTTTGAAATTTTGACTCGTAAATCGACTAAGATGTAATAAATTGCAATAAACAAACGCCCCCAACAAAAGATCACCGCTTACTTTAAAAATAATACAAAAGAAATAAAGTGCCTTTATTCAAGTGAACCAAAATAAATACCACATTTTTAGATTTTTTTTATAAATTCCTCAAAAAAAAGATTCCTTAGTTAAGAAACCACCATTGTCATGATTTTGTTTATATCTCAAGATGTCTAGCTTCCATTTCTATTTTAAAATCCTGGAATCGGTTAAAAATTGCAAAAGATACCGGCTCCTGTGGTACGATTCAATAACATATTTTTATGATAATCGCATTGTTTTCAACAGTAAACAACAAAATTGTCGATATTGCTGTTCATTATTTTTTGTTTACGATGGCTGTTGTCGTAAACTAACGCCAAAAATTTTTATGCTGTTTATTCAGTTGGAAAATCGTAAATTTTTTATATTGAAATTTTGTAGAGAGATGTGCCTACGCTATTAACTAGTTTGTTTGAGAACCATTTTTGTGTGTTTGTATACCCAAAGAAACTAGAGGTTTGTAGCTTTGCTAACTTTCTACCCAAAAACTGACTGATTTTATACAGTGCTGCCAAATTATTGCAATTTAAACATAAAAAAAGTACAATTACAGACTGTCGATAAAACGTACTTAGTGAATCACATAATCGTTACTGCGAGCAATAAAAACTGTCGATGTTTAGGATAGTAGTTGTTTATTATTATTTCTTTCCAATTATATTTATAAATCATGATATGTGGTATTACATATTGGCATTTCTAGGATAGCGAATTTTTATTTTTTTTTTATTTACGTTACATTTGTACGCTTTCAAGTTAAAAAAAGTATGAAAACCTATCATTTTTGTAGGTCTTAATAAAGGTTTAATTGAGTGTCAGTACAAACATCAGATTGTATAACTTTAACGTTCTCAAAATTTTTAAGATTAACATGAGATCGCGAACGGGAAAAAAATGGAAGTAATTTTTGAGAGTATGTGGAAAAATTTCAAAATCAAAGAATTTTATCGCATTATTTGGCAGTTCAATTTTTTTAATTAGAATAGAATAATAAAGCTATCTTAACAAAGTTCATGTTTTGAAATATTTGCAATTGGTAGTTTTAAAAAAAAAACATTTGTAACTATCGCGAACGGAACATAATTTACTAAAAGAAATTTTTATTACATATTTTTATATTAATATTAATATTTGTTATTACATATTAAAAAGAATTAAAAAAAATATTTCAAGTACTTAGTTTAAGAAATAAAATATAATAAAATATATAGATAATTACAAAATTTTTTTTTAAAGATATTGCAGCTTGATCTACATGTATTTCTAAATTTTCGTCGCAGGAGATCCAATGAAGCTTGCGGATACCGGTTGCATTTGGTAAATTATTCCATTTTTCTGTCATAAAAGGAGTCTCTTTAATTTGGCCTTCATTGACATAAAAATTTTTAATATTTCCGATTTTTAATATTTCGGTCGCGGTTGACCTTTTTCTGGAAATGCCCATATGTTGTTTATGCTTTTTCAAAAATTTGTAAATGCTATGGTGGCATTTACGTACATACATATGTATACATAAACTGAAAAACACATTCTTATATAAAGCCTAAACACTAGAAGATTGGAATATTTAATTTTCGTTGTTGGACTTCAATTTTTTAATACAGTTGCATATTTGTTTTAATAAAATACAGAAGTGCTATTTTTTCCGATATCTATAAACGCCTAGATAATCTGCTTCAAAAAAAACGAGTGCTTAAAAATAAAATTGGGCATTACTCACAATTTTTATATTAAAAAAAGTACAGTGCACTCGCGGTAGCGTGAACTAATTGAAACCAAGGGAGTTCATTTTAACGAAATTGTTCACTTTAGCTATTGTTGAATTTCTTGACAAAAGTATAAAATTTTACAATATAAACCTGTGTTTTACACGCTTAAAAGTGACATTATTTTGTTATTTGAATTATTAAAATATAAAACTAAAGCGAAAGGAAATCACAAGAAAATAATAGTCGTGATTTAATTTTTTTTTGCCAAATGTCATGGAATATCATCAACACAAGAAGCATTGGCAAGAAAAGCACACCATAAAAGTTAGTAAAACAATGCTTTAATTGTGATATCAGAGTCATATACAATAAAAAAATTATTCACGTTATAGAGGTTTCTGAGTTTATTCACGTTAGAGAGTAGTCAATGTAAACAAAAGTTTGATCACGTTAAGCGATGTTCACGTTAGACGGTATTCACGTTATTGCAAGTGCACTGTAATTGTTTGGTGGAAACAATTCAAATAATATAAAATAATAACATTCCTTCGACTCAGACTGGTTTTTCGACCTTTATTATTTAATGTAATGAAATTCTCAAGCTCAAGGTCTTTTTTAAATAAAAACTTTTATTTAATAATCAATATTTCGCTACTCCTGCGTGTAGCGTCTTCAGGATATATTTATTTATAAATTATTTTCAAATTTTATATACAGAAAATGTGTATTTATAAAATGTCATAGAATTTTAAAAAGATAATGTCAAGATAAAAAAACCCAACTTTGCAGCATTATTATGTGTGCTTAATTATGAAGCACTTTTAAAATTAACCACTTATTTAATTGGATATAAACGGAAATTTGTATGAAATATGTATATGGGATATTCCAAGTCAAATCAACCAATGGTTTTAACCTACCCCCTCCGAATTTTATGATTTTTTGTAGAAATATAGTATATCATAGAACTAAATTAAATACAAAGTTTGGAAGCACTGATTCATCTGGATCGGGAAATATGAGGTCTTGAAAATCGGAAAACAGTACAAAAATGCACAAAGTTACACTTACTTAATTGTAATTTTCTTGAAAAGTATTATAGCTACGCATCTCGTAAAAGTCGCATTTGGAAGGATATTAAATTACCTTTGATTTAATATGCGACGTGATTTTTTCTTTGAAAAAGTCAAAGGTCAATTTTCTTTATCTATAAGTCGGAAGCCTATATCTCCGAAAGCGACCTTTTTAAAAATTTGAAAAAAAATTATGCCAAAGATAGTTTCGTTCTCTACAGTTGTGAAAATTTTCAGAGTGGAGGTATTTTTGGATCAAGAAATAAAAATCAAATCGCAAAAGAATGTGATTAAAACTAGTCTAATAGTGCTGGAATGGTAGACGAATTTTCGATTTCGATTAGCTGGAACCGCTTATTTTTTTTGTTTCTACAAAAAATACATGAAACAAAAACGGGGGATGTGGGATGGGGGCAAATAGTTCTTCATCGGGGTCAAAGGTTGGGTTGAAGGAATAAAAATCTACAAAAAGCTTCACAACTGCCCTGGACTAGCCCCTAGAGGGATAAAATGTAAGACCGACCCTTACTAATATTTTACCTCGAACTTTTTTTTCGAACATACCTACCCCCTATCTCCACTCCCTAGAGTGGTAGGAGCACATTTTATAAACTTTGTAATGGAACCTACTTAGGGAGTGAAAATAGGGGGTAGGTATGTAGGTAGGGGTTAGGTAGGGTTAGGTATTTACCCCCAACTTTTTTTCTGATCATACCTAACCCTTATCTCTACTCCCTAGAGTGGTAGGAGCAAATTTTATATAAAAATGTAACTTTGTAATGGAGCCCCCTTAGAGAGCAGAGATAGGGGATAGGTATATAGGTAGGGGTAGGTATTTACCCCCAACTTTTTTTCCGAACATACCTAACCCCTATTCCCACTCTCTAGAGTGGTAGGAGCAAATTTTATAAACTTTGAACTGGAGCCCCCTTAGGGACTGGAGATAGGGGGTAGCTATGTTCGGAAAAAAGTTGGGGGGTAAAATATTAGTAAGTGTCGGTCTTACATTTTATCCCTCTAGGGGCTAATCCGGGGAAGTTGTGGAGCTTTTTGTAGATTTTTATTCCTTCAACCCAACCTTTGACCCCGATGAAGAACTATTTGCCTCCATCCCACATCCCTTCTTTTTGACTTATGTATTTTTTTGTTGAAACTCACAAAATAAGCGATTCTAGCTAATCGAAATCGAAAAATCGTATACCATCCCACCACTATTAGACTAGTTTTAATCTCATTCTTTTGCGATTTGATTTTTATTTCTTGATCCAGAAATACCTCCACTCTGAAATTTTTCACAGCTGTAGAGAACGAAATTGTCTTTGGCATAATTTTTTTTTAAATTTTTAAAAAGGTCGCTTTCGGAGATATAGGCTTCCGATTTAGAGATAAAGAAAATTGACCTTTGACTTTTAGAAAAAATAAATCATATTATATGTTAGATCAAAGGTAATTTAATACCCTTTCAAATGCGATTTTTACGAGATGCGTAGCTATAATACTTTTCAAGAAAATTACAATTAAGTAAGTGTAACTTTGTGCATTTTTGTACTGTTTTCCGAGTTTCAAGACCTCATATTTTCGGATCCAGAAGTGTCAGTGCCCTTAAATTTTATATTTGTCTTAGTGTTATGATATACTTTATTCATACCAAAAATTAGCAAATTCGGAGACAGTCATTTCAAAAACGGCATATTTTAAGTTGAGTTGATATGGTTTAACCCATATTCGATTCGAAAAAAACACCACTAGAGTAAATTCTCTAATTACAAAGATACATGAGTTACCCTGTTAGAGAAGAAAAAATTATGACATTTAACAATATTGCCAACTATAATTATGCAACTCTCAAATTTAAACAGCAACAACAATGCAAATATCTAACCGCGAAAGTGACGCTTAAGAAAAACAAATTTTAAGAAAGAATAAAATATTTTTTATTAACAATAACAATTTTTCATATAATTCACCTCTTAATAGAAAGAAGCAATGGCTGATAGTATTTTCGCTAAATTTGACAAGTACAAAGGAGTGTATTTAATGGAAAAGCATCGCATAGATAGTTTTAAAAAGTGGCCCTTTAATGAGGATTCACCATGTAGTATATCGAAAATGGCCGAGGCAGGTTTCTATTGGACGGGTAACATAAATAAAGATGAGGATGATGCTGTGACGTGTTTTGTGTGCTCAAAACAATTGCACGGCTGGGATCCCAATGATGATCCTTGGAAGGAACATGTTAAGCATGCGCCACAGTGTCAGTTTGTTAAATATGGTCATAAGGAAACGGAGTTGACGGTATGTAGTCCTTATGATTTCATTGTCCTTTAAATGGTCGTAAATTCTTTTTATTTTTAATAAAGCTGGAAGAATTTTTGAATATTGTTTCAATAGTATTGCGAAACAAATTAAGAAAATCCATGGATGATGCTAAAAAGCGTTTTACAATATTGGCTTCTACAGAATTGGAAAAATATGTAAAGGAAAAATAATTTGGAGTGCGTGCATATTACATTAGTATTAATTTATACATATAATTTAGTATATTAAATTTATTTTAAAGCATTTTTATTAAAATAAAATGTACAAAATTGTGCATTAGTCTTAAATATCGATATACATAGTTGAAGCAGACAGTCGTTTGTACAAAACAATATTACCAGTTGAAAAAATAAAACAAACTAAGCGAAAATGATGTTTCTGATTTTTGAAGTAATACAAATAAAATATGGGTAACAGTATGCAGGCATTAAAATTTCAGTGGCTATTAAGCACTAGATAAAAATTCAAATTCAATCTTCTATACCTGAGAATATTATGCTTTGTCCCAATCTCCAATTAAGTTGAGATTAATTGTAAACCGTGTTTCGGACATCGTTTTTCTTCGTAGATATATTTATAGGCGCTAGTGTAAGTTTCCAAAAAATGGAAATTGAAAGTCTAACTGGAACTTGTAATAAATTGTCATTAGTCCAACCACGTAGCAAAAAACGATTCTACAATAATATTTTTTTGGCAAAAGGAATGCATATTTGTAAATGCAATCAACCGTACAATATGAACAGTCTTTTGAGACCTTACTGTTTACTATAACTAAATTAACAAACGGAACTTATAATAGAAATGAAAGGGGACATTAAAAAATTATGCTCATTCAGAAAAAAGAAGATAAGTCGACACAATGCTATTCTAGAAAATAAAAAAAAAATTCACTAAGGCTGTGTTTGAATCGGTAGCAAAGTTCTATGGTAAAACATTTTTCTCTTTCTGCTGTGTGAAATGAAAACTTTTTTGACAGCATACAATTTTGACATTTATTACTAAAAAAAACTCTTGTTGTTATTAAAGTTGTTAATTAAAAAATTATATAAAAATGAATAAATTAACAATGTATATTCCACTACTCATTCCAATTTTTCCGGAGATCAGAAGATCGCATTTATTTAATGTTTTAGTATTTATTTTACTTTATTATTTTTATTTTACGGTTTCTCCTTCCATTTTAGTTTTTTTTTAATAATTTTAGTAAACTCTGTATATATCTTTACTTTTATGCAATATTTTAATAATCTAAATATATAAAATTGAATGTGTGTTTGTTTATTTGTTTGTTTGTTTGTACCTTATAGGAGACCAAACCTCTAGACCGATCTTCCTGAAATTTTCACAGCATTTAACTGGGACTCCGGCATGATTAATAGGGTACTTTTTTTTCGACCACACCCACTTTTACGCCCACTTTTTTAAAATTATGTAATTGCTCCCATATAGTTTTTAACAGATTTACTTCAAATTTTATACACATTATACTACAGGCGAGGTATAAATAAACATTTCTTACGCCAAGCCCCCTTTCACGCTTAACTGTATTTGAAAGTTTTAAACTTTTTGTTCTCTGTACAAATTTGTTCCTTCCCACGGATTTTTTTTTATTTGGTAGTATATTGCTCTTAATACTGTTAACGTTGCCATATAACTATGAACCACGTCACAGCCGTTAATTTTATTATATAACGAGGGGGTAGCGAAGCACACCGGGTTCAGCTAGTTATTTTATATTTGTTTAAGTTTGTTCTGTTTTTCTTCCATGGTCAAATATTTCTATGCTTATGTCAAAAATTTTACTAGCCCCTAAGGCTAGTGAAATTTTATTCACCTCAAGACTGTCAAAATTATACTAACAAGAGAACTTTGCTACCGTTTCAAACACAGCCTAAGTCAATTATTTATTAATCCATAATGGGTCTGTATCTCGGAAGCCAAGCTTTGCCGCTCAATATTTGATATGGCGTTAGTTAAAGATTAATTGATTTATTCATAAGCCACTAAATTAACACACTTCGTTGTGACTTATGCAGATATAATTTATTTATTTATTCAATATCAATACAAAGAAAGCCCTAATAATTGGCCATGCATACATGTATTGTAAGATTGATACCTATATATAAATCATATAACTTAATTTTTTCATACATGAGGTACTAAAAGTACTTCGCCTGTAGATCTATTCTACAGCCCTCAACTTAACTAGAGTATCTATAGTTTCATCGCTTTGGAGAACTTTGAAATGTCGGCCGGTGTCAACATTGACAATTCCCTATCTGATAATATAATAATCATATAACTTTTATTGATCATATAATTGATCCAAGATTTTTAATAAGCAATTTTTTGCGATTCTGAACACTTGATTGTGGTATCACCAAAATATTTAATTCCCTAACATTGTTTTATTTGACTTTGTTTTGCTGCTGCTGCATTTAAAATAATTATGTTGCTAGCCGTCAGCACGGCAACACATCTTCTTTGAAAACCATAATTACAAGAGACGACAACGCGAATTCATATTCCTTAATGATTTCAACATATTTCCGATTTCACGAATCCTAGGATTGGTGAAAACGAGTAATACTTGGCATCCCTACTTGTTATCAAGAGATGTACTAATCCGACATTTCTTAATTTCATTTAAGCGATTTTATTCTAATATGATAGCAGCACTTATAAAATCAAAACATTCATAAACAAAAAAAATTTTTTTTACCAAATTTGAAAACTATTATTCTGTGCTAAATATGTTCGCTGAAAATTTTATGGAAGATGCTTTTTGTGAAGCTCGTCTTGCATTAATTGCTGGAGAAGTACCTGTAGGCTGTGTTTTTACTTATAATGGAAAAATCATTGCTCGTGGTGGCAATCAAGTGAATGCAACAAAGAATGCCACAAGACATGCTGAATTTGTTTGTATCGATCAAGTCTTAAAATATTGTTCCGAGAATCATTTGGATTACACAAAAATATTTCCACAAATTTCTGTAGTGGTGACCGTGGAACCATGTATCATGTGCTCGGCTGCATTGCACGATCTAAAGGTAAAAGAAATCACTTATGGTTGCGCTAATGACAGATTCGGGGGTAAGACCGTGGTTAATGTACCAAACGTAGTTGGTTACCAAATGAATATAAACGGTGGCTTGAAAGCGGAAGAAGCAATGGAATTGTTAAAAGATTTTTATAAGGGGGAAAATCCTTCAGCTCCAGTTGCAAAGAGTAAAAGATAATAAACTGAAGTTTAATGTTAAATCATTAAAAGTTTTTAATAATACTCACTTTATTTATTTGAATGGTATTATATACATAGCCTTTTGGCCAATAAAGATTATAATACAGATACTAATATACACTATGAGTAAAAATTTGAGAAATTAACAGTATTGATTCTATTTGAAACATCCTGACTATTCTAGATAATGTATGAAATTAATTGTAAAAACAAATGGAAATCAAAGAAATTAAAACAGAAAAATTATATTTAGTTAAAAGCTTATCCACAAAACTAGAGTGCCTAACCTGGCCAAAAGCCTTAGATAGATTAATCGACACCAAAGTACTCACATTACCACTATTCAAATCCGTTCTAATAGTCTCAGTCAACAGATAACCAGTACCAGAGCTGTAAACGAATCATTCATTTTTAAATTAATTCCTGAATCATTCATGCACTGAATTGGTGAAATTTTGAATTAATTATTTTTGCCAAAAAACGAAATTTGAATAAATGCATTTGAATTTAGCTAACATGAATTGCATTTCTTCAAACGAATTGGACAAACTGAATTGGAATTCATTTTTAATTCAAATGATTTGGCAATATGAATTGCAATTCATGTGAATTGAATTTAAATATAAATAAAACCTGTGAGGCGGAATAAGTGCTGCATATGACTATGCTTCTGATTTTAATATTAGATAGGAAGAAACCGTAAGCAATGAAAATTTATTCATAATATAAGATTTGGGAAATATCCAGAATATTTAAGTGAGAAATTACAGTGTAGTCATGAAATTCATAATTATAATACTAGGAGAAAGGATAACTATAGAGTACCATTCATGAAAACTACAAAAGATATGAATTGTTTAGAATATAAAGGAATTAAAAAGTATAATGAACTACCTAACATGAAAGATTGGGAAAATATGATTTTATTTAAGAAACTTCTAATTGAAAACTGTAGGAATAATTAATATATTGTACATATATATATAGGTTAAAAGACCGTAAGAAAAAAATAAATAAATTATGCTTCAATTACGTCACTATTAGCTGCTTGGTACAATAAATATAACGCAGGAAGAAAATGTTATGACGATATTTTACACAAATTTCGAAACAAATTGTTTGTTAATTTAAGTTAACTTGTGACTATATAAATAAAAAATTATTAGCGTATATTTTTCTTTTTAGATTGGCCGGTAGGAATAGAAAAAAACTTTGACAAAATATTGCTCAGAAACGTGTATTTATCAATGAATTATGGACTTAAAGAATTTAAAGCTTTGCATGACGCAATTTTGGGTATGTCTACTTCATATTTCTTTATACATACATATATATAATAAGAATTTATTTTCAGAATTCGATGGAATTAAAGAACGCTGTAACTGACAAAACCTTAAATGTTCACCAGAGCCAAAAAACTTTCATAAAAGTAGAACAAATACACTGGTATTTTTTATTTCGCAGATGGCGTAAGTGAACTTATTTTCATCGTAGAAATCTGGGACCTGGACCAATCGACGCGTATTTTTTTTCTGATAAAAATGATGCAAAAAACGTATTTTCGATTTTTTGTCAGTTACAGCGTTCTTTAATTCCATTGACGATATATTTATAAAGGAAATCCAATGCAAAAAATATAGAGATAAGAAAAAGGAAAGCACTCAATAAATTTCTGAGAATTTGAATTTTTTTTATGTATGTATTTATTTTTCATATTTTATTTTAGAACTAGCTTAAACCCGGCGTTCTTCGCTACACCTACCACAATCATTTGTCCACATTTTTCGACTGATGATTTTTAGTGACTACGGAGTAATTCAGACCAAATTCAAAAACGTTAACTGTTACTGATTTTAAATTTGGTAAATTTTACGCTCAATAAAAACTTAAAATGGAATAATACAAACATTAGAAAGAAAAATTAGTCAAATCGATTGAGCAGTTTTCTAATTTTAGGTAAATCGAAAAAAGTGGGCGGGGCGAAATTTTATTTTCGTAAAAACCTAAGTTGGATCACGACGATCATTAGAAAGACAAAATCTTTAAAATCAGTCCAGCCGTTCTCAACTGATGCGATGACCAACGAACAACATTGATTTTTATTTATATAGATGATACCTTTTTCTAAACTTAACATTAAAATTTATGATAATCTAATTATACACTGAATAGAATATAAAAAAAATTTTCCGTTTTTTATACTGCATTTAATTTAAAACACAATATTCTTTCAATTACAAAATAGTGGTAATATCACCTACCCTTAACTTACGGATGTAAATTAGATTATAATTTATACGCATTATGTTCTAATTTCGCTCTTTTTGTAGAAGTATCAGTAAGCTCACTTAGAACTTCAATTTGTAGTGCTACTTGCTTACACCGTCCCTTACTTTTTAACCGAGAGCATATCGATTACGCAGCCTATGACGCAACAAAATCGGCCTGGCATGACATTTAAATACTTTACATAAAATCTCTTTAGTTTTAGATGAAAAACCGAATTTTTGATATTTCAAACAAAGTAGGGTATACAAAATATTAAATATTTTAAAGCATTTGAATATAAATGAAACTATAATATAATAATGGAGCTTAAGATTTTTTCTCATACCAATAATGCTTTTCGACTGAAACTTAGAAATTTGTTAAATTTGTTAAACTACTAGAATCTTTGACATACTTAGTTTATTCTTATGAGCAACCCTTCCATATACACTGCTGGGATAAGTATTATTTATTTCTACATTCCTACCTATTCCCTTTTATTTTCCTTTTGTGTGGGACCAATGAATTAAAGACAGTTCTAGTTTTTTTATTTCTGCCTCACTAATGTTTTAGTGGACATGTTCTTATATTTGTAAAATATTATTTTCTCTTCATATTACATATATTTATTATAATTATTTCTTGTAATATATTTAAATTGGCCAAAAGTGGCTTTATATTACTGTTTTTAATAAATAAATAAATAAATAAATAAATAAATAAATAAATAAATAAATAAATAAATAAATAAATTAAGAAAACTACAAATTTCGTTTTATTTGTTTTAACTGATGTGACATTCAGTTATATTTAAAAATCTGTGTGCAATTTATGTTTATAACTTTTGCGCAAGCACATATGAAAATGATAATTAACTGATAAATTGGGACTTTTTGGAAATTTATAAATACAGAAAAGACTTGTTGGCAATATTTTCATATTTTAAAAGTACTAAATAGATATTTCTTGAGAACGGATTAAGCTAAAGTTTCGGAATTTGGTGTAAACAATTTCATTGTTAAGGCATATAATCCATCTGAAAGGTGTTTGAACTGGACAAATGAGCATGCTTCTTCCTATACAAACTAAATACTGTTTTTGGTATATCCTGAGCATGGTTAAAACAAATATATCTAAATTGATTTACAAGATAAACAGCACTGCAAATGCCCTATAACGGATACAGTCTGGAGAACGGGGGATAGCAAAAGCTGTCTGTGGCAATATGGAAGAATATCTGTTTATTGCATTTTAAAATCGAATTACATATTTGTCGAGACTTTATAGTCAGTAGATTTATGCGTTTTTAAATAGTTTAGTGGTTGTAACTTCGATTCTTACCAGACCCACTTTTCAGAAATGTAAAACTTATAAATTGGCTGGAACAAGTCGTTCAATGAATCCAAACATTTAGATTAAAAACCGAAAAAGTATAGTTATAGACTCTACATTCCTAATTACTCGTATAAAAATTTTATTATTCGAAATAACGCTGCCATCTACATTCTAAAATCGTCAAATGATGGTAATAGTGTTTTCATTTTTAAAACTGCCACACTTTTTTTTTAATGGGAACAAAATCATTAATCACAACCGTGGCATCACTGTTAACTTGTGGAAAGTAAAAATATTTTTTTGTGTCTGCCTTTAGCGAATATGAAGTTTTCTTTTTTGCAAATTTTATAAATAAAATGAATTGTTTTTAAACAATAATGTACAAATTAAATAGCATTATGAGATCTTTTATTGTGTGTGAATAAAAATTAAATGGTTTAAAACCTGCAAAGAAAAAAAATATATTGCAAAATGAAAGATGGAAGAGTAAAACGAAATTAAGAAAGTTTTTCTCTTAAATACATACAATAATTGAAAAATTTTAACTATAAATTATATTTGCAAAATTTGCAAAAAACAAAGAACTAAAAATAAACTATTTTACAAAAAAATAATATTTATTGATTTACACAGAAAATAATACTTTCACTTTGTATACAAAAAAAAAAAAAAGTAGAAATATATGCACCAGACACCTTAATAAGAGAGCAGAAAAAAAATGCAAACAACAAAACTACAACAACTCTAATCCAATTGTGGCCAAGTTAACGCATCACCACCATTATATTGAAATACATATAACGAAAACCTAAGCGAAGAGGAGTTATCCAACATAGCGAAACTTTAAGGTAAAATATAATTGAGAATATTTTGCAAAAAATAAGTTGATTTTGCTAACCATGTCAAATTCCTCCACAACACCAATGATGAGCTTCGTTGGTTTTGTTAAATCTGAATCGATTCAGTTGAAAATAGCCAAACTGAGCTATGATTTGCATGAGGAAATTCGCAAATGTACCGAAAACTCAACAATTTCGAAAAGACTTAGGGAAGAACTGGAAAGGTAAGTCTAATTATTTTTAAACTATGTAATATCTATGTATATTGATTGGTTAAAATAATTAAGAAAAACAAAATATTCTTCCCACTATTATATGCAAATACACTCTATACTAATAAAAATATGAAAAAAAGTCTCCTGACAAGTCCGTTAAGCAGAGACGAATTGGTCATCGAGGCCATACATACAGTGACTTCTACAACTGTTCACAAAAACATATTATTTTTAATTTTTTCAATAAAAATTGTTTATAACTTATTTAATTATTTATTTTATTTACATATATATAATTTAGTACATATTGTTTTAAAAACAAATTACACAAAACTAAATTTAGAATTTATTTTTTTAAATAGGAATAAGGAAAATAATAAATACCTATTATTTATTAATATTTTCGGCCAAAAGAGTTTATATTCTAACTACCTAATATTTTTCGTCAAGCTACTTGGGCCCAAATTATTTTATTATAAATAAAACCAAGTTTATTCCAAGTTTCCCGATGTTTCTATAAGTAATTTATAATTAAAATATGTAGGTATTATGAATTTCAATAGACGACTCCCTTGATAAAGTGAACATAAAATTCACGAAGCGTCGGAAAACTTAGAATAAACTTGGTTTTGTTTATATAAAACAATTTGGGCCTAAGTAGTTTGACGGAAAATATTAGATACATAGTTAGAAAATAAATACCTATTTTTTGTGAACAATTTTGTTAGCTTGTGAACGTTTTCTCAAATTGAGAATTAAAAAACGTTATTTTCGCATTTTATATAACTAACTTTAGTTTTGATGGCATGCAGAAGCCTTTTTGGTACGCTGTTTAATAAAATTCTTAAAATATTTTGGATCGTGCCTCATTCGTCCGTCACTGTCCAAAGCTCCTCAAGATTTTTCGGATCTGAACTTCTCGTTATAACTTTTTTTAGATACTCCGTAGAATTTCTATTGGATTGAGGACCCGTAATAATGGAAGCAATTATGATTCCAAACATAAAGCCATGCTAAACATTAAGTGGCTTTAAGAGAATAATATTAAGTGTATAGAATTGCCTGCACAATCACAATAGTTATAACGAGAGGTTCAGTTCCGGAAAATCCTGGAGGAGCTTTGGATGGACGAAGAAGAATGATCCAAAATAATTGTACGAATTTTAATAAATATCATGCTAAAAAGGCTCCAGCTTGCCATCAAAACTGAAGTTGGCCATATTAAATGCGAAAATAACGTTTTTAATTCTCAGTTTGAGCAAACGTTCACAAAGTAACAAAATTGTTCACAAAATATATTTATTATATTCCTTATACCTTATTAAGATAATCGCCCATGTGCTGGAAATCGCAAGTCGCATGAAATAGGCGAACTCGATATGAAATCGCAAAAGAGGTGTGCTAGAGTTCACAATCCCCAGAAATTAAGCGTTTTCAAATCACAAACTTTTACGCATGTGATCTATAAGTGAAATTGCATGAATTACATGAATAAAATCTAATAAGTTTTTTATAAATAGAAAGTAAAAAAAGTAATATTTTACAATTAATTTTAATAGAAAATGTAAAATAAAAAGTATGTTCTTTTTCATTGCTCATCTCTAAGAAAATGCATTCTAATACGTTGTTTTCTTTCATATTGTTTTTTTTTTTTTAAATTAAACTTAACAATGACGCAGCTGGCATTTTTATTAATTTTATTTAATAATTTGTTTATATTATGTTTGTTTTTATTACTTTTGACACTTGAAACATGTTGTCATTTTTCGAACATAACTTTGAAAAATAAATGAAACGCACAATTTCCAACACATGAAAAACTAAAATTGGCGATTTTGTAATCACAAGTGATTTGAAATCGCACGTTTTCCAGCACATGGGCGAATAATTTTTAAATTTAGTTTTGGGTCATTTATTTTTATATTATTTTTTATATGTATGTACTAAATTATATATAAGCAAATAAAATAATTAATTAAATTTATTTATAAACAACTTTTATTGAAAGAAATTCTAAATTATATGTTTTTGTGAACAGTTTTGGAAGTCACTGTATTAATATAAAAATATCTTTATTTAATTTTAATTAATTCCATGCATACTCGTATGTACTACACAGATGACATATTATAGCAACATATTCATTGTATTTCCTTAAAATTTTATAGTTTTGTTATTGGTATTATAGAAGTCAATGAACTTGTTTTACTTCTAGAATTGTGTTGCTTGTTATTCGTTTTAAACATTATCCAGCTCTCATGTATAGCAAGTTTTTTTTATTTATTGCAAAAGAGAGCAAAAGAAAAATAATCAAAGCAGAAATAGCAAAAAAAATTGTTTACAAACATTTGAAAAGAGTCAAGTTTTTTTTTTACTTTTGTTTATATAGGGTGAGCAATTTAAATGTTTAAATATAAAAAAGCAATAAAGCCAAAACGGTTTGAAATTTTTCCAAATTTATTTTTTTGTTGTGAAGTACAAAGTTGTTCCGGTTAGAAATGGAATATTATATCGTCCACACTCTCAGCCACAGCTTCAATATTTTCGGGTGTACCTTAGGGGTTTTGTTTGTCCTTCTCTCTGAACATTTTGTACGACATTTGGTTATTGTGGAAATAAATTTCCAATAAATAATAACAATGTTACTTAAGCGTTAAGACCGATAGATGACCCACCCGACATAAAATTATCAAAAATTAAATATACCCACCCATTTTTCCAAAGATTTTAAATCAATAATTCTTTTTTAAACAATGCTTCAGTGCGATATATCACCTGAGGTATAAGTGTTTTGCAGTCCTGACTACCTTGCACGTTTTTAAAAGTTTTGTTTTTTCTTGGGCAAACATATTTTCACCGGACAGAGATTGGGCAGTTTGATGGATTACAGTCCCTCTCAATAATTCTTAAGTGTTTTTTTTTTCTTTTTGTTGAACCATTCCACGGTTTCGTAAGAAAAATTTATTGATGATTTGCTTGTTTAATGTCCTTCTTACGATAAATGATTCCGTGTATCGCTTACAAGTACAAATTACTTGCCAGACGTAAAACTTTTTTGAAATGTATCAACCCCCTTAAACTTAAATATTTTTATTCATGAAAGCTTCGTTTGGAACAAAGCCCAGCGCACTTCTAACTTTAAACCCCAATTTATAAAATCTAGAATTCGTAAAGTTTCATGTTTTCTATGATTGCTTGGATTACAATTGTAAGATATGTACTTATAGATACAAAATCGCAATATTACGTTTTTTCTTTTACTTTTTTAATTTCAAATTAAGTAAAGAATACAAAATTAAAAATAAACTCCAAAACACATACTATATTATTTAAATTGTCCTAAACAAATGTCAGTTAAGTTGACACCTGGCTGAGACTTTAATTGTTGAAAATGTGTTAGAAGTTCTAGAACTATAATAGTTTCAAAAGTCATTTATACGATTTTTACCGATGGACCGAAGTCAACTTTTAATCTGGTGTCATAAATTGCATAAATATAAAATTTGTAATCAGATTTTTTAAAAGATGTGCTAAAAAATGGGTGCAAAAAAAGACAAAAGTTTTAATACCATAGCATTTTTGAATCCGTCTAGATATGACTAGTAATACTATTATATGTATGTAATTGGCGCGTAATTAACTATTGAATTTAAAACACTTCATTAATTTCCAGAGCTTTATTATTATGTTTACGATTATTAAGAGCACCGAGTGTTATATAATCACAGATACAGTTTTATTGTATATTTGAATAGCAAAGCTATGAGTTTTCTGAAGATACACAATTCTAATTCCTATTATTGCTAATTCTTTCAGCTATAGTCGTGAAACACGTCGTGAAATAGTTCGACGAATGCGTGGGGGTTCACCTCCTTTATTTATTGCCTGCAGTAGAGGTTGTGTACCCATAGCTGAATATTTGGTTACAATATGTGAAGCCGATATTGAACAAAAAGGTTTATTCGAAGCACCTGAAGATCGTTCATATCATTTAGTAACACCGCTTTGGTGTGCAGCAGTATCAAACAATTTGCCAATGGTAAAGTATTTATTGCGTGTTGGTAGTGATATTAATGCTACTTCCGATACTGGATCAACGCCTGTACGCAGTGCTTGCTATATGACCCATATTGAAATGGGTACGACATATAAATATTTCTCTACCACAAAAGTACTAATAAAGATCGTTTTTTTTTTCAATGCAGTAAAGTTTCTTGCTGAAAACGGAGCCGATATAAAAAAACCAAATATGAATGGTGGTACTTGTTTAATAAATTCGGTACAATCACCAGAATTATGCTTGTTTTTAATACGAAAAGGATGTGATATTAATGCAGTTGATACACAGGGTAAAACAGCTTTACATTATGCCATACAAGAACATAGGTAAGTAGTAAATTTATGTTTAAAAAATATAACGTAAGAGTTTTGTTTTTTTTTTAGACTGGAAACAACTAAATTGTTGTTGGAACATGGTGCAAACCCATATGCCGTTAGCCGTCACGGGGATGATGCTTTACGTACTGCTTGTCTAAAAGGAGCTCATCAGATTTTTGATTACTTAAGAAATAATTTGGAATACTCTATTGAAAGATTAGCTGAAGCTCATGAGCTAATAGGTTTGTAGCTTTATATGAGGGTAAAAGAAGTAGTTAATATTCTGTAACTTGTAGGTTCTACTTTTCTGGATGAACATAATGAAAGCCGAGTAGCTATTTTACATTGGCGTTTGGCTCATCATTTAAGGGCATCTCAAAATCCTTATATAGGTAAATTTGTATAAATTTGCTTATTATGAAGTTTTACAAGGTTTTTTTTTTCATTTTTATTTAGAAAAACTTCCCAAAGTACCTTGTCGAGAGGCATATCAGTTTAAAAGTGAATTTACTACATTAGAAGAACTTGATAATATCGCCACAGATATGGATAATATGCGCATACAAAGTCTTCTAATATGTGAACGAATTCTGGGCATCACACATAAGGACACCTTATTTCGTTTAACATTTCGTGGTGCTTCTTATGCGGATTCATTGCAACTACAGCGTTGTATTCAACTTTGGACGCTGTTACTTGAAATAAGAGTTCAGCATAATACTTTACTTTTCTTCGATACATGTTTTGCAGCACAGGCTCTCGTTAGGTTAATGTTGGAGTTACATGAACGTAACACTGATATAAATGAAACTTTACCCCACTTTAGAGATGTATTGATTGTATACAAACTGCTCACAGAAACGGTTTCCGAATGTCATGCTCTCCTTCAAATACGTCCCATATCGAGGCGTCAACAAGAGAATTTTGATAGCATATTTAAATGTATAGCTCATACAATATATTTATTGATATCTACTGCTCGTACACCGGATCAAATGCTCACAGTATATTTAGCAGTAAAAAAATTAGTCCAAGCAAATATCACGAGTGCTTGTACAAATGATTCACTTCTGCATGTATGCGTGTCTCGTTTAAATGTTATAAAAAGTGGTCTACTAAATGATGAAAATTTAAATGTAAGTTAAGATTTGTGTACATTTTGATATATAGAAACATGATTCCTATGGCATTGTTCTTTAAGGTAATTTTTCCTGATGCTGGAGTTATTAAATTGCTCTTAGAATGTGGTATAAATGTAAATGCTAAAAATGAAGTTAAATCAACGCCACTGCATATAGCAGTTCAACCATATAATTTTAATAATGAGGTAAATTTTAAAATATATTTGTATATGTGATTCTTTTTTTTAAGAAAAATTTTGTGTAATGAAAATAATCTAGCTTTTTAAGAAATGTATGCAATTTATAAAAAAAAGTGTGAAACAACTGTATTCATATTGCCATATTCAAAGTAGTAACAACTCGGTAATCTTATTACAGCAAGCTGTATTAAGTGGTATTGATCTGATTCAATACCAGATTAATTTTTCTCTAAATAGAATTGCTTTAGTATAGGCATGTATAATGGATTATTTGAAAATAACAAGAGAATTTTAGTTACGTTATGATCACTAATGGGACTTTTAGTTTAACTACTACTATCTATTAACCTTTTTATAGAATGTTCTTTATCTTGATGCATTGTTTAGTCAAACCATAGCGTTTAATAAAAAAATTAACAAATGTTTTTAATTTTAAAATTAACTTTCGCTGAATTTTCAAATCGTATATCGTTTGAAACATGCAACCATGCGTATTGTTTTCGTTTTCCTTTGTCTTTCTGTCATTTAGATCAGTTGTTTGCATAAATCGGCAGTTTATATTTTAGCTATTAAAAGCGATAAGTAGCAAAAAAGTGAATTTGTAAATTACACACCTTTATTTAATGTCGTAAGAAAAGTATGCTAGTCTTTTGTGAAAGAAATATTCTAAAAATAATAAAATAAAAAAGTTGGTGGCAAGGTACAACAATAAAAAAACAATAGGGCATGTTGTTTTTGCTTTTGAATATGAAAAAACAAACAAATCGAAGCAAAAAAATGAAATCAAAACTATAGAAAAATAAACTAATTTGACACAACTTTATAGGTAAAACAGGCTAATCCTTCTTCACTACCTTGTATTATTTCATTATGATGCTAGTATTAAGTAGCCATATATAAGTGCATATTTTTTTGAAATTTATATCGAAGTATAGTAGTCTTTCTCCAAAAATATAATAAGAAAACTTATTAAATTTATATTATATATTTAAGCATAACAGACCAGATATATATGTACTTTCCGTTTTGTTTTTACATTTTAAACTTTTTTTGTGTTAAAGATTACCTACTTTCTTAAGAGTATTTAACTAATTTTTCGGTAGCTACTTATAAAAGAAAGCTTCAACAGGAAATCTCATTCGTTTATGTTATTTTTTTAAGTTTTTTGAGTTGTATATTGAGACAGAATAAATGAAAATGTTTAAAGTTAGACATTAGAAACAAAATTTCTTGAGTTTAAATATAATATATGTAAAAAAAATTCTTAACTTAATTCAATTTAATCTAATGTGTGTATACATTCAATATCTTTTTTCTTCTCTATTAGATTGTAAAAATTCTACTCGACCACGGTGCCGATTTAGATCAACCCAATAAATCGGATGAACGTCCATATAATATTATTTCGCTTAATTCTGCAAATACAATACCTCTTATTAATTATATAAATCTAAAGTGTTTAGCTGCCACAGTTATTAGTAAATATCGTATACCGTATCATAATCAAATACCAAAATGTTTAGAAGACTTTGTGAAAGATCACGAACCTTGAAATTGAAATAACTCTTTTAGATATAAACTAAATTATTTTATAAAAAATACATGAAAAAAAAAACAATGTTAAAAGTGATATTATTTAAACGAATAATTAATTGTAAAAATTGTTTAAAAAAATATGAAAAACTAAATATTTGTAAAAAAAAAAATATGAATTACAATTACATTTTAGAGCTTCAAAACTTGTTAATAACAATTACTTAATAAAATAAAGTTCAAAATAAAATATACTTTACATTAAAAATAAATGTATGCATATATTAGGGAGATCGATCGGTAATTATTCAACCGAGTTTTACCGATTTTTGGTTTTATCGAAACCATTATCGGATTTTGAAAAAAAATATTTTTGGAATATCGAATAAACTGGTTATATTTTACCAAGAATAACCGGTTTTTTCTATTACTGAATTTGAACATTTGACTTTTAGACAAGTATTTTTCTCTGTGTAATATAGAGCATTTTATATTTATACATATACGGCCTTATGTATAAAAAAAAATTAGCAGGTCGTTATACACAGTGGCTAACTTTGTCATTCCAATACGTAGAAATTCTTACTCAAAGAAACAAGGTATTTAATTTTTTGGATTATCTGACTAGTTATCAAATAGAGGGTATGGAAAGTTTTAATAACATCACTCTATAGCGGGTGATAAACTTGCCAGTTTTATGTCCCATATACTAAGGAGTTGCTAATTTTTCATTATACATACGGCCGATAGTCTACATAAAAAAACAAAATGAGAAAATCCTTACAGAAGCGTGTGTTTTTTTTTTGAAAATATACATACATACATACATACATACATACATACATACAAATGTAATTAGAAATTAAAATAGTTACCAGAAATATAATATTTAAAACGGTGAATATTATTTTCTAAATAAATAAAAAAAGTTAAGTATACAACACTTATAAGTGTATACATAGGATTACATACATACATTCATACATACATATGCCTTCAGATGTGGATAAAGCCAGATGTACTAAATGTCCTAAAATACTAAGCTGCATCGACATCATAATTTATTAAACACATTAAAAATGTCCATAAATATGACAAATGTGAAACAAGTAAAACTGGATTCCATTGCAAGTAGTTTCAGAGCGTCGGCAAATAATACACCTAATAAATACGCCGCCATAAATGAGCCATTGGAAGAAATATTAGCACGTTGCGTACATACATACATAACTGGCCTTTACAACCCTGTGTCAGGATTACGGCCTAGCTTCTCGCAGCACTCATGTTGTGTGTGTCAATTTTTATCCATGAGTACCGGGACCTACAGTTTAATGTCGACTCCGAACGACAGACTTGAGAAGCTTGTTCATGGCAATTAATTACTCCCAGAGCTTTTGCCAGAAGACTGCTGAGAGGTAGTCGCCGAAAGAAATATTTTTTTCATATTTCTTTTTTTTTCTTTAAGATGTCGGAGCTGGGTGTCGAACCCAGGGCTCATGTCTTAGTAAGCCAACACACTAACCACTAGACCACGGCGATTTATTTAGTTTATACTAATAACCGGTTAACCGTTTTTTTAAATAATGTTTTACCGAATGTTTTGAATGGTTTCACGCTCAAGGCAAATAATCATCTAGAAAGTGGGCGGAATTTGACAGGGACGTGGCACCTCTCATACAAGTTAAATATGGATTTATTTATACACTCCGGTTCACTTATTTAAAGGCACAAAAAATCCCATATTCAGGAGCCAGTATCTTTTGCAATTTTTAACCGATTCAGAATAGTGAACCCAAAAAAAAAAATACCACATTTTTAGATTTTTTTTTATAAATTCCTCAAAAAAAAGGTTCTCTAGTTAAGAAACCACAATTGTCATGATTTTGTTTATATCTCAAGATGTCTAGCTTCCATTTCTATTTTAAAATTCTGGAATCGGTTAAAAATTGCAAAAGATACCGGCTCCTGAATATTGGATTTGTTATGCTTTTAAATAAGTGAACCGGAGTGTATATTGAAGCTAGAGTTACTGAATTGGATGTGATTGATTTCGTATAGGCGTGGTATCTCCTCTCTATATATCTTGAGATCGTTTACAGCTAATATTTCTGAATTTAGTCTGAATTACTTCGTAGTCACTAAAACTCATCAGTCGAAAAATTTGTACAAATGGTAATGGTAGCCGTAGCGTAGTACGCCGGGTTTAGGCTAGTACCTCATAATTCTACCTCGACTTCTATGAAGCTTTTAGAATAGTAAATTAATTTGACCTAATGTTGTTTTAAGGCTAACTGCCTTATGAACTATATCTTCAAACTTTTCCAATACAATGCACAGCATGGGTAGAGGTGTTGGCCCATGAATATTGGTCTTATCAAAAAAATATTACCACGGATTACATACTTACTTTTATATGCATATGCCTTCTGATCTTAATAAAAAAATGTCAATATTTATTAGAATAATTAAGAAACAAATATTTACGAGTATATATTTTATAAAATATTTTCAAATTGAAAATCTCAATACTACAATATACATATGTATGTATTTACATACATATGCTATTAATTATAAACTATACTTGGAACTAATAGATCTTACAAGGAAATACATAAGTATCATAAAATAGTCTACATACTCTGCATACCTACAATTACGTAAATATTTATTCACTGTGTATAAATAGAAGATACATATATTTAAATTTACTTAAAGTATTGTTTACTAATTTCAAAAAATTTGCAAAATTGTAACAAAAAAATAAAGTGTGTATAAAAAATATAAATTATTAAAGGATGTTAAGAAATAAACAAAGAAAATTCATTTGTAAAATATCAAAACAAGAAAAAAAAAACAAAAAAAAATTACTAGATTTTGTTAGAAAGTATAATTTTTAATTATTTTACTAATTATGACAAAAAACTACATACAAATAAGCAAATTTCAGTCATTTAAAGAATTAAAAAGCTACATTCTGTTAAATCTCAATATAATTGTTGTAATAACGAATAAACTAAGCAGTAGACAGCCAATATTGGTTTTTAACATTTTCCCGTTACTTCTAACTTTAGTATAACTGTCAATTATGTGTATTTTCCAACCCATATTGGCATGTGTAAAACTATTGTAGTACACAACATCAGGCCAAGTTATATTTGGTGTTATCTCTAATAAAGCAGGTTCTTCTGGTGGGCAATCTGTTATAAGGGAGCGATTAAATTTCTTAAAACTGGGAAAGTTATCATCCAGTCGTCGATCATAGCCAACTGGGTAACGTGATATACACAGAGGTCCAGCTGCTGTTGGCTTTGGTCTACCGCGTCGAGTAAATTCAACACCAGCCAAAACTCTAATTTCACTCTGTTTAGCATCGCTAAGACGATCGTAACCACCTCGGGGTTCATCTGTTATAACTAAAGGATGATAATTGTCAGGTGAGTGAGGATTATTACCACCTCGTACCTGTAACATGATCATAGAAGAAAAATGGTTTTAAAATCAAAAATGAAAGTCTTATTAATTGTAATTACAGTTGAAATTTTAACTTACTCTAAATGCATAAGTTAAACCTCTTTTTAAATATAACTCTGGTATCATATAGCCATTTATATACCAAGCCAGACCACTAGACACATGACCTTTATAAAAAAAATAACAAAATATTAATTAAATGCTTTAGTGTTAGTTTAGCCCAAGCTTTTTAAAGTTTCCAAAATTGTTTGCTTAAAAAGTCTCACAAACTTTATTCGTATTTTGTTTTCACTGCTTTTGGCAGGAGCTTGATTTTATTGGTTTTTAAAACTTCTTATGATTTAAAAACATACACAGCAAACAAACAAACAAAATTGGAGTGATTCAAAAAGATTATAGTTTTTTATGAAAACCTAAATAAAATAATAATTAGGAAGCCAAGATTAATAAGAGCACGTCCAAATCACTTTAGTTTCTATAACGACACAGACGTTCATTCAAAGGCTTCGTTTGGAAATTCGTAACACAAAGGAAAAGTTTTTTAAAATTGCAAAATTTCCCAGGGTAATTGCAGCTATAGACTGTACCCACATCTGGGGGTAATAATGCTGAAATTTATCTAAATAGAAAGGGGTTTATGTCCATAAACGTCCAAACAACTTGTGGCGCAAACCTAAAAATTACAAATATTGTTGCTCGTTGTTTAGGTGCAGCACATGGTTTATTTGCACTCTATAAGGTTTTTTTGTCTAACTAATTTTAATAAATAGTTTAAATAGCTTCTAAACTCTTTATATTAAATATTTTTTCTTCACTGTCTGAAGACATCTTTTTTTATAAATGCTTTAACTCGGTATTATGCTTAAAAATATTTGGTAGAATTATCTTTTTATTAATAACAAAAACAAAGTGTTATGAAAATGCAGATGTATGGTATACATATGTAGGTAGAATGTTGTGAAAATATATTTAAAATGAAGATGTCATTCTTCTAATTTAGTATGGTAATACTAATAGGTTTAAACTCTTACTCAAAAACACAAAACATAATTTATACCGGATTAAATTTATTCTTAGATTAGTTGACTAAATGGTAAACTTGACTTTAATCTCCAACTCAAAAAGTGGCCCTTAAAAACCAAGCAGTCTCAGTTAAAACAACAGCAAACACTGTAGAACTTAAACCTTGGGGGGGGGTCATGTTATAGTATTTAGAGCGCTCGCACAAAAACTCAAACAGACCAGGTTGAAATCCCAGCAAAGGAGAAAAATGAAAAAATTTGAGGTTTTCAAAAAATGTAATTTAAAAATAAGAGGTTCGCCCTCATCCAAGAAGTTTATCTTCAAGAAACCGCTCCCTGGCATTCTTAGTATATTTCACCATCAGAAACGAATGATCATGAGTATAGCGCCACCTTCTGGGAAAATAACGGCTAACCTATTTAGTGAAGACGCTCACCACTCACAATCAACATCCACCGACAGATGGGGCTACTGCTGCTGATCATTCAAGGGTGAAGGTAAAACACTGGCCTTTGAGTGATCAAATTGACAGCGAATTGTCCCATTAATATAAGGCGCTTAATATCTTCAACATTCCAATAGCACTAGTAGGGGTTTACTCCCCTGAGTATTGGTCTTAACAAAAAAAAAAAAAAAACTCGAATTTGACTTCAAGTTTATTCCGAAGTTAAAGCAGAAGCAATTAAAACAAACTGCAGCCAGCACTTAAACAATTAATGTATTCTGACTTTGTGTTAGAAAGTTTGTAGCATTAAAATTTTGTATAGAGAAGAAGTGAAGTAAGCTAATATATTTTTTCATACTGCTAGGAAAAAAAATATCCAGGGAATTTTATAACGTTTTTCATAGATAGTCTGCGAAAGGGCTAAAAAACATTAATTCTAAAAATTGGAAACTAATCATTTTGTTCTAAATATTTAAAAGGGAAGATGATAATGTAGGTAATACGTTATTTTGTTAAATGTAAATAATTTTAAAAACTTACCGGTAATACCTTGGTAACCTTTTAAACCGCCCGATGGACCCAAGTATGAGTTAAAGGTACGAACAGTTCTAAAAATTATTAATTTTTCTTTTCATTTAATAAAAATCGATCTAATCAAAGTTACTTACGGATCCAAAATTTTAACTTTTTCCCATGTTTGTATGGGAGCATCAGTACGTTTAGTAAAACTGAAGCAATCATTAACAGGCTCTGTGGTATTAAAATCAATTAAAACATCACTTTTTGGATAATATGTATGAAATGCTGGTTCATAAGTTGAATCCAATTGACCCAATGCCCATATAATATAGTTACTTTTATCTAAACGGATTTCTTTGTCACCAGGGTCAGCTAAAATATAGCAGTATATTTAAATAAAAATTATTCTTTTAATAGAAAGCAACAATACATAAATACTACTAACATGATATTAAAGTACGCCTAAAAGTAATGGTATTAATGCCATCCTTACGACTATAGGTGTTCAATTGAAAATCATTTAAACCACCTACTACATCATCACGACAAACTCCTTTATTTTGACCCAACACTTGTACACATGGAGCCAGAGATGTTATATTATAATCCACCGAATAACCACGAATATCATCCATATAGGCAACTACCACATCACCGCCAATCATTTGTGAGGAGGTCTCAGAACCCGATAAGCCAAAGGACATATAGTCATTCTTTTCTACTTGACCCGATAATTGCAGTGTGATCTGAGGTCCAAATACTTCCCATGATACTTGTAAATTCTTATGCAATTGTCGACAATTGGGTAGGGCAAATTCATATGGTGTTATTTTTACCAATGACGGTGGAACATTTAAATTGTCAGCTATGAGAACATGACCATAGTTCTCATTATCGGCCAAATCATAAATACTTATCCAATCAATATCAAAGACCGTCTTATCGCCTGGCAGTTCTAAGGTTATGGTTTCCTTGTCATATTTGCGTATGGGATCTAAGCTAAAAAGTAATGTAAATAATACCTTTAGTTCATATTTTTATATACTTATACGTAATACATATATGTACACAATTTTTACTTACTATCCGCTCTCATCTGGTATCTTACTGCCACGACTTGACGGCTGTGCACCTACACCAGCCCAAAAAAATGTTCTTTTTCCACGACCATCATAAGTGAAATCAGTTATTTTTATAGTTTTCGAATCTAGAATTTCAATGGAACTACTGCTAACATTATGACTTCGTTTAGAGAAGGTACCGCCTATTTGAGATCTAGGCGGTTCAAATTCTTCTGGTATGTATACGTCACCGAAATTGTTTTGATTATTCAAATCATAAACTGATAGCCATTTAATTTCTGTTATTTTCTTACGATCAGGCAGTGTAAGAGTAAAGTCTTTATTGTGATAACGATCTAATATATTTGTTCTTGAAAAATGTCAAACAATTAATACTGTGACCTTTCAGTGCTCAAAATGTTAATAAAACTTACTTGCCATATTCATCCGGTACTATAAAACCTTGTGGACCCGGTCTATTTGAAGCTCCAGCCCAAAAGAATGTATCCGCACCATTGCCATCATAATTAAAGCCTACTACTAAAAATGTATATTCATTCACAGCATATATATCACCAGATACCTGAAGAATTTTACAATAAGGGAATAATTTGAGGTATGTATGCATAAGTATATAATACAAATATATGTAAAGGGTGATTTTTTAGCTATTATCTTTTTGGCAACACTGGTTTAAACAGCTGACGCACGTTTCGTGTTTTGCTTTACTGTCAAACATCTTCAGTTTGGTCTATAATTTAACCGTGAATCGTCTTACAAACGAACAACGCTTGCAAATTATTGAATTGTATTATCAAAATGCGTGCTCTGTTAAGAAAGTTCATCACGCGCTTCTTACATTTTATGGTCAGTTTAATCGACCCACTGAAGCGGCTATTCGAGCTATTGTGACTAAATTTCACACTAAATTTACATTGTTGGACATTAAACCATCAACACGCTTACGTAGAGTGCGAAATTAAGAAAATATCGCAGCTGTATCGGCCAGTGTTAATGATGATCATCAATTATCGATTCGTCGCCGGTGAGCGCTACCGTGAGATGATATCCAACTTTTTTTTGCCCAAAATGCAAGAGCTTAACTTGCTTAACATGTGGTTCCAACAAAACGGTGCCACATGCCACATGCCACACAGCATGCGTAACAATGGACTTATTGAGAGTTCGTGAACATTTTATTTCACGTTCGGGACCGGTCGTAGATCGTGCGATTTAACGGCTTTAAACTATTTTTTGTAGGACTATGTTAAACCTCATATCTATACAGCCAAGCCCGCTTCAATTGACGCATTGGAAGACAACATTGAAGCATTTGTTCGTGAGATACCGGCCGAAATGTTGGAAAGAGTATGCCAAAATTGGACTAAGCGGTTGGACCATTTGAGGTGCAGTCACGGTCAACATTTGCATGAAATAATCTTCAAACATTAAATTATTTGGACCGTAATATCGATTCAAATAAAGATTTCATTAATTTTTCTGAATTTTATGTGTTTTTTTTAACTTTCCTATACCTCTTAAAAAATCACACTTTACATATATTTTAAAGTTTTCTGGGTTTATACCTGATGATGGTACGAGTTTATCTTTCCTAAATATTTTCCTTGATATGGACCATCTTCGTCATCGAAATCCACTGCAGCCTCTAAAAAATTTTAAATATGCAAATAAAATAAAATCGTTACACGAAAGTGTTATTTTTTAACAATAAACTAAAAAAAAAACTATTTTTTAAAACATTTGTAAATTTTAGTAAAAAAGAATACTTTTTACTAAGTTTTTAAAATAAAAAAATAAATAAATTACAGTGATTCAGGTTCGACTAATTTGGAATTAAGGATGCTTAATAATAGTAAATAATATTTTATTTATTAATAGTAATTTCAATTAATTATTATTTAATATAATTATTCCTTCTTAATTCTCAAATACATGCATGCATACATAATTGGCCTAGTTTCAGAGTTATAGCCTAGCTTCTCGCAGCACTCATGTTTTGTGTGTTAATTTTTATCTATGAGTACCAGGACCTACAAGTTAAAGTCGATTCCGAATGACAGACTTGAGAAGCTTTTTCATGACAATTAATTATTCTCAGAGCTTTTGCCAGAAGACTGCTAAAAGGTAGTCTAAATCTAATTCTAAAATAGTTTTTATAAAAATGACACGATTGCTTAAGGGGAATAAGCCAATTTTTAATAAGTTTCGTAGTTAAATAATAGGTTTGTTCCCGTACTTTTTGGGTAAAGTTCGGTAAAATGAAAGTAAACAATAATTTATCCCAATAAGAGACAAAAATATCCAAAAGTACGCCAACGCAAAAAACCAAATATTTTACCTATTCACATAAAAATATGAAAAAACACAACTCTATGTATGTTACACATATTGAACATGTACTTTCATAAAATTAAACAACAATAATTCGACTTATTGTAGGTATATGTACACGTTACCATAAACAAAGAACAAGTTTTTTATATAAATATTGAACTAAAATATACTATAAGCATTTCACTGCAACTTTATAAATACTTTTTTATTTAACTTTTTTAAATTAGATTTTTAATTTTCTAAAACTTTTATTTTACTATTATTAGTTTTTAAATAGCTGATTATTTGTTTACTTGCACACAATAGCCCGAAAGAAAAGTACCGGAAAAATACTCTCTCAAAATCTCTCAATTACTCAATTTTTATGTACGGGAATGCTTTTCGGTAACATTAGGATCCAACGGGCACCACGGGAGTAAAGAAATAAACCTAATTGTACTTATATTTGATTCTGAATGTGCTTATATTTGGTTCTGAAGAACGGTTTAAGTCAGCTTGACCTCCTATCACAAAAATGGACACTAAAGAATATTACCTGTGGACCTAAAAATGCCATTATAAGTAGAAGAATGGTTTAGATCATGAGTCCTGCGAGAAGCAAGGCCGTAACTCTGACACAGGGTTGTAATGGCGAATTATGTATGCATATATGATTAAACTTTAGGTTTTAAGTATGTTTTACTGCATATACATACTCGTATATATACTTACAACTTTTGGGAATATAATTTTTATATACATATAAATGAATTGAAAATTAAATTTTACTATTCCAAATCCTATGATTTATTGAAATTTTTTTAAAAAAAGAGTATATATTTCATTTAAAATAATTATTTTTTATTTAGCATTCTATACAAGTAATCCCTCACATTGTAGCCTGAAGGGAACATTAAAATTTTAACAAAAATATTATTATTTGTACGAGATTAATATTTTTATTTAGCAAATCAAATGAAAATATGTCGTATATACAATCTTTATTATACATACATGCATATACTTACATATGTTTTTATATATCAAATATGTGATACAATATAAGAAAATAAAAATGAAATATGTATAGTGAAACCTCTCATAACGGACATCTCCTATAAGCGGATACTTTTCATATAAATATTTAATTTAATTTGGAAATTACATCAAAATATTCAATTCAACTTAAACAACAATACAAATTCCCCAGGCTAAATCCAAATATGGACAGTGGCATTGGTAAAATTTTTGGAAAATCCTAGTAAAAATATTGCATACTTTTGGAAGCTCAGTCTTCAAGATGTACTAACTTATTATGAAGACTTATGCTAAGTTTACACAATAATATTAACCACTTGGTTCGACAGTTTAGTGCTTCATTTTCGCGTTTCTTCTTTATGTACATACACATAGTATGTATACCACAATGTATGTATATAGATACTTAGCGCGGTATTTTGGTTTTATTGTGATGTTGCTGTTTTAATTTTTATATACACAAAAAAAATCTTTAATAATTTTAATTCTAACAAATTGTTGCTTTGCTTCTTTTGTTTTGTCAGCTAGTTCATATAAAGTAGCGGTAAATTGTTATCAAAATGAGAAATGATAGCAAATTCTTAGAGGTTCACAACAAAAATTCTCAAAATTTTGTATGACGAATCTATTTGCTTCAAACAAGATTCAGCCGCGAACCTCGAATAAGAGAGCGAAACTCGGTAATTGCTATTCGTGTGAACATGGTATTACCGAGAAACAAGATATAAGCTAACACTACCATTGAAATTAAGAAAAATGTTTCAGTTATCCATTACTTCTATAGAAGCAGTTTGTAATTAAAATTAACATTTGTTCCCTTACGTGAAAGCAGGTTGTAATGCAGGGCGGCTTCCAAAAAGGAATTCGCCATATAAATATCATGCCTTCCATAATCAGCTCTGTAAGGGGAATTAAGCTTCTCTTCCTTACGAAACTTCCTAAAGGTAAACTCTAATTTCTGGTGAAATGTGTGGTAGAAGATGACATGTCTGAAAGAGCTCTAACAAATTAAAAAATAATTCAAGATTATTTAAGCATAAAAGGTTTAAAAATACCTTTAAAATACAAGACAATTTGTAGTTAAATTTAAGTGTTTTATAAAACTATTTTAAAGTTAAAATTGATAAATGAAAAAAATGGTGGGATTTCAATTATTCTGAACTAGTAATTTAACATTAACAGCCTTGTTACCGCTACTGCTCTACACTACATTTAATGTATGCAAATGCTCCAGTTAATCCACTAATGATAATTCCATAATTAATAGACTCAAAAAACTTAAAATAAATTGACAAATTAAATTTAAAACTTAAATAATTCATTTCAAAACTACGAGATAATTGAAACTATCGCCAGAACAAAATCAAAAAATATGCTGCAATTCGTTTTGTTTTTATATGGTATTCTTTGAAATAAGGGCTCAGTTTTTAGCTCTCCCAACAAAGGTTTAACTTGAGTAAGAGAGTGACAAGCCAAAAAGCGAATCCTTACATAGCTTGTGGAAGCTGGGGTAGCTGGTCGATTTTTAGTTAAGCAAGTTACAAACGATTTGGAGTCAATTTATGTATAATTTTAAAAATTCAGGGTAATTCATACCTGTGCAAAAGTATAAATGTAGATGTGTTTTGGAGCGAAAATGAGAATTACATTACAATTATTAGTAGCAGTATTCACATTTGTATGCATTTATTTTTAATTGAAAATTATATGTAATCTATATATACATATATAAAAGAAAGTGGGGTTAGTTACTACGCTTATAACTCAAAAAACTTCTAAAGTGTTCCAGAAAAAAGAAATTATAAAGAAAATTCAATTTCCCATACATTTTGTATGTAGTGAAGTCACAATGTTTGTAACAAAGCTTCTCCGAGATTGTCTGACCGATTCTTATAAAATTTTGTCTGTATATTCAGTAGAGCTGACTTTAGACCCTAATCTATTTTGTATACCTCCACGCTCATTTCACCCCCCACATTTTCCGTGAACTTAAAATCCTGTTTACGTTCCCCATAAAGCCTTTAAACATGGTACGAATGCTTCCAGCACTAGCTTTTATGATACAGTTTAATCCGAGCGGGATAAGGGCAGAGGAAGGGTATTCCCGTAGAAGGTAGAACACATTTTATCGTTCTTTTAAAGAAGTGTACCACATAAAGCTTTCAAGCTTAGTAGGTATACTTAGAATTATATTTTCTAGGGGCAGTGCAAGTTATTCCCCTAAACAGGTAAATTATGTTCTGTCGTTTATTAAAATAGTTGTTATACATAATGCTTTTAAGCTTGGTAAAAATACCGAAATTGTGTAGTATGACAACAAAACGAAAAATACCGTTTATCACGGAGTGCATCAATGATATTCTCATAATTTATTCAATAGTTTATTTATTATTCACATTTTAATAATGTTTTGTAAATAAAGATAAATTATCTGCACCGATCTCCCTAAAATATTACCTGTACCTGATCCTGTACCTGTATTTTAAATATACACAAAAACAATACTTTTCTAGACAAAACAACGTTTGCCGGGTCAGCTAGTATTTTATCTAAAAATTTAAGTACTACTCGTATGAAAAATATCTATAAATACTACTTTACTATGAAAAAATCAAAATTAAACAGGTATTCAGTTTAATAATTTTAAAGCAATTTGCCTGTTCAGTTTCTAAATTTGGCCTGAATGACATCACGGTTACGGAAAATCATCAGTCAGAAAGTGGGCGGAATTAGACAAGCGTGCATGGTATCCCCGAACAGGTTAAATACTGATATCTTTACTTATATATCTTGCAAAGTGTTGAAGCTAAAGTTAATAGATAAAAGGATGGATTTCGGTATATCTTCAGATGGGTTACATCTGAAGTTTCTGAAGTTGGTCTGAATTACTTCGTAGTCACTAAAAATTATCAGCCGAAAATATAGGCAAATTGTAGTGGTAGGTGTAACAAAGCAGTATTAAATTAATTATTTTCTTTTTACTTCAGCTTCAATGAAATCTATACATATACACATATATAATGGATGGTGTGTTTGTTTATTTGTTTGTACTTTATAGGAGAGCAAACCTCTGGGCCGATCTTCCTGAAATTTTCACATTCCAATACAATGCACTGCATTAGTAGGGGTTTGCCCCTGAGTATTGGTCTTAAAAAAAAAAAAAAAAAAAAAAAAAAAAAAAAAAAGCATTTAATCTGGCATGTTAAATAGGGTACTTTTTTCGACCACGCCTACTTTTACGTCCACTTTTTAAAAATTATGTAATTGCTCCCATATAGTTTTTAACAGATTTACTTCAAATTGTACACACAGTATACTCCAGGCGCGGTAGAAATAAATATTTCTTACCCCACGCCCTCTTTTACGCCCGTTTTAACGCAAAATTTTGTTTAACCCTTTGACGACGAAGAATGTAAAATTGGAAATTTTCAAATTTTGTTTGCGGATTCTTAATCGGAAACATAACATTTCAAGACTAAACTGTTGTAAAAATTTAAAAATTTTTACTCCTTATAGGAGAAAAATCATGGGACATATGTGTCCCATTCGTCGTCAAGTATAATTATTTGGGAATAAATACATTATAATTACGGCTCATTTTTGTCGCTATAAAAATAAACATGGGCATTATATAACAGTATAAATTAATTATATAAGAATATAACCAACAACGATTGTAATTGTGACTTAATTTCTAGTCAACTGTCGAACGGTTTACATGCCCTAATTTGTGATATTATATACGGTTTGAAAATATATTTTCCTCCAACATATTTCAACATATAATATAATTTTAAGAATGAGCAGATTGCGTCGGTTTTATAAAACTGAAAGTGAAATTCTACAGATTTTGAACGTATCGGATACTGAAAATGATAATAGTTTGATAGTTTAATTCACCAATAGAGTACTTTACAAAACTTTATTGTGAACAATATTTTCCATAAGTAAAAAAGAGTTGAAAGTACTTTTTGGAATAATCTGCCGATACAGATTGTCAGCAATTTTTGAAGGTCTACGATTGATATATATTCAATTCCGTTTATTTCCACGGTTACGACTGGAGACCGTTTTCAAAAAATCCTTTCCCTACCAGTAATAAATCATTTTAACTTAGCTGTTGGAAATTCTTTAAGTCAAGCCAAATGCCAGTCTATAGATGAGCATACCGTAAAATTTACCAGCCAAAATATACTGAAACAAAATATGCAGGACAAACCCATAAGTTAGGGGTTAAAATTGTGGTGCTGTTGCATATATACATAGGAAAAAGGGAAAAGAGAGAGAGAGAGAGAATTTAGCATTCTAGGTGTGGCAGCAGGGCTGGAAAATATGGGAAAAAATTTCGATATCTTTTTGAATAGTCTAATATTACTATATAAAATGATGATCAATGGAATACGAGCCTGTGAAACTTTGCGAAAAAATTGTGCACAAATGCCAAAATTTTATGTCAATAAAACGTTTGAAGATGGAGACATCCAGATCTTAATGTCAAATGGAATTTTATTTATAAAATGGGTGGACAACCGTGCGGTTCATATGGGATCAAATTCCATAAATCCAATCGAAACTGTAAATGTCAAACGACGCAAGGCTGAACCCGTAAATAAAATTACAGTGGCATGTCCAAAATTGATTTCGCAATATAATACAGGAGTGGGAGGCGTTGATATTATGGACTAAAAAGCGTATAGTGTTATGTAACTCCTGATTGACTTTAGTAGGAAATTACTACTTACTTTAGATTTAGCTTTACTTACTTTCAGTCGTATTGCGAACATGATCGTAAATCGAAGATTATCTTCTAGATTTTGTTTTTGATTCGAAATTCGTTTGATATTTTTAAACAAGAATGAAGGGTGGAGGCAGGAAGCGGTGTATTATTTGCACAAGAAATGGAATAAAATGTGATTTACGGCGAACAGAAATTGTTTTGAAATTTATCACAATTGAGTTCGATATTGTTTTAGTTTATGTATAGGTATAAGATATCATAATTTTAAGTATATCATAAATTTAATTGCTCTTGCTTTCTTTGTTTTTCAAATATACAAGTTAATAAAATAAAAAAATATGCACAAAAAAATATCCCTTATTTTTACCGTTGACGACGAATGGGACACATATGTCCCATACTATTTTCGACCTCCCAAGAAAAAGTATAGAACCGATTCAAAATCTATTAATTAATAAGTTTTTAAAAGGCATTGGTACATCAAATACTAAAAGTTTGTCCAACACTATCAGTTCAAAACCGAGATATAAGTAAACAAAAATTGTAAAAAAAAAGATACAAATTTTTAAGTTTGAGACCAGTTTAAGCCCAGTTAAAACAAAAAACATCTTATATTTACTGCATATTCTAAAGAATGCATTTGTTTTTAATCGAACAACATTGATTACGTTACAATTCCTTGGAAAATGGGTCTTTGATGACGAAAAATCCAAATGGGACATATATGTCCCGTTCGTCGTTAAAGGGTTAAAAGTTTTAATCTTTTTGTTCTCTGTACAAATTTGTTCCTTCCAACGAATTTTTTTTATTTGGTAGTATGTATATTGCTCTTAATACTGTTAACGTCGCCATATAACTATTAACTACGCCCACTTCACCGCTCCCTTTTTTAATTCAGATACTTACTTATACCACTAACAATGTTTGCTATACAAAATACTTTTTGTAATGTGTATTTACCTAAAGTTTTATACACTTTTTATCTACAGGTAAGGTAGCTATACATTTTTTTATTACCAAATCCCACTTTTTCGCCCCATTTTACCTTAAATTATAATTAATCTGCTTTCAATCTCTATATACAAAAATGAATGACTGCCTGTCTGTCTGTTTGGATCACCATGGATCGATCTTCCTGAAATTTTCACAGCATGTTACTGTGACTCTGGAAGGAATAAGAGGCTATATGAAGTTTTGATTAGAAAAATGGGAAATTTAAAAATCGTCATATCTTGGGCATTTTTTTTACCAACGGTGGCAGTATTTGCTATATATGGTATTGCCATGAATATAAATATGTTCCAAAAGAAAAGTGGGTGGAGCACGCCCTTATGTTTGTGATATATTGGAGGCTGGACCTATTAACCGATCTTAAAATTTCACAGTGTGCAGCTTTGCGCAGGAATACTTATTACATGATAATATTTTTCGACCACGCACACTTATTTACTACGTTTATTAACGGCTTTACCTCAAATTTAAAGTACATTATAATTAAAATAGTGGGGTAGCTCCATTCTATTTCTCCCACAACTGGGAGTAATAAAAACAATAGTAATAGTAATTAAAAACAATAAACTAAATATTTTACCTAATAAACACAAAACTAGCGCTTGGAAACAGAGTCCAGTTTAATTGGGTACCTAAACACTGTGGAATAAGCGAAAATGAGGCTACGAATGCATTAGCTGCGAAGGAATCTGTGGCACAGTATATTGGTCGGGAGCCCTACTATGCACCCCCGCTGTCTACTATTATAACTCTTCAGACACTGGAACGCTCAAGTTGGTCTTAGACAATCTAAGTCAGAAATTCCACAATATAAGTGTGGTCTTGATGTTATGAAATATGAAGAAGGCCATACCTGAAACTCCTGATAGATTTTCTTATGGGTCATTATAGTGTGAGGGTAAATATACAGAGAATGGCGATCACAGATGCAGATAATTGTAGATTATGCCTACAGGCATTAGAATCAGAGGAACGCATTTGTGTTAAGTTGGTGTCAGGATGGATTTAGATGGATGTGTTTATTGAGGCAAAAATAAAATTCCAAACTTGTTAGAGTTCATTAGAAAACCAGTGGGTTTGCTGAATAACAGTAGACTCGAAAGAGCACAATAGATCTTATAGATCGTAGTGTATTGCAATTGTGCTGGATCTAAATTTAATAATAATAATAATAATAATGTTTAAAATCAAGTTAGAGGCAAAGCCGTCTCTTTAGCATAAGAATTTGTGGTATCAAATACTTCTAGATTTACTTTGTTTTTAGAGTGTGTGAAGTGAGTATAATAAATTATTTTAAATAATAAATATGTACCTCTCTCATAAACTTATAAAACTAATGTGACGATGAGTGTCCACTTATGTAAGTCTTTACTGTATTACTTTATTTAAAAATTTATTTCATCTAAATGTTAGTGGACCAGTTTCACTAGTTTAGCACGAAAGTGAATTTCTTTTCTTTTTATAATACATACTTTTGTTTTTGGTTTAGGTTTTGTTTTTGTATTATACATATGGTATGTATGTATGTATTATTGCGTTTGTTTTTGCTTTTTGCTCTAGTAAACTTGAAAGGGAAACTTGTATAGATTAGATTACAAAAGTAAAGAAAAAGAAAAAATGAATACATAAATGTATTATAAAGAGTGGAGTTGGTGGTAACTACGAGTACATACATATGTATGCATTTAATTTTGAAAAAGAAAAAATACTTACTTGCTTGTGAAGGAAAATGTAAAAATAATACCAGAATAGTTACTAATAAACACCAATTAAAATTTGTTAAATTCTTTAAAGTTACACTATGACTGCGACAACGACGACGACAATGAGTATGACTTCCGCTTATTGAATACCGCGTATTCAATGTCATTTTAAAATTGTTTCTTTTTTCGAATTTTATTTATGACTACGTGGTATGTTTCTTTCCTTTATGATTTCTTTGTTTTCTTTTTCGTATTTGCTTTCTAAGTAAAGTAATAAAACTTATTTAAACATTATTTTCATTTGATTATGTTCACTTTTATTGCATATTGTAGATTCCTTTGAACTTTTTTGTTATTTAAACATAAAAATATATATGTTTTTATTATTCAATACTCTTTTTTTTTCAATGAATCATTAAAAAAAATAAAGAAATTTTTTTTGCAATATCTTGGTTTGTTTTACCATTAAACAATTTTTTTTATTAATTTAATAAAGACTTTAGTACTCTCTGCGTCATAATTTTTTGGTATCATGCGAAAATGTACCGAATAAAACTTGTTTCACTTTAATTTTATTGTTGGTTTTACTTGATAAATATGCGCACATGTATAGTATACCCCCGCTTTAACCCCTCGCAACGTATTTATTAATAACAATAATATTCAAACGCTTTATTGTTTCTCAATTCAGTTTCTCTTTCTTTATATTTTTATTATATAAAATTGAAATTCGCGTGTTAACCGCAGAGTAGTTCTTCTTAAACTGAAACCAAGACCGTAAGCTTTGAATCAATCAACTGAGTTTCGTTGTCTTGCATTGTATGAGCCAACAAACAATCGTTGTTAAATGGTCAATGCGCTCGCATACCGAAAACAAAAGAAAAAAGAATGACCAAAAATAGAGAGTAATGTGATTGGAATTTTTAATTAATTTTTAGTTTCTAACTGTAATTTTGAAAATTTAAAAAAGAGAAACAAATTTATTGTCTTGTTCTCTTCGAATGTCTTCTACGAGTCTTATACTACTCGTATATCTTTGTGTTTACCTTTTGAACGTTTGTGTCTTAAGTCTTTTGTTTTAATTCTCACGTACTGTGGTATTCCTAAGAAATTGAAATGAATTTTATATGTTCATATTTATAAGTACTTCAAAAAAATTTTGTACAAAAACTTTGACTTTAAACACATTTTTACCCATTTTATTTTGTATGAGTATGACGACAGTAAATGTTTAAAATTCCATTGCCCGTATTCATAAAAAATATTATAGGTTTATTGAGGGTTTATTTGACGAGTATTGTATAGAAATTTATCAAATAAACCCTTAATATACCTAGAATATTTTTTATAATGTATTTAATAATATAAAAAATAAATAAAATTCCCATCCCCAAATTATTTTTTTATCCCCATTTCAGAAAACGATCTCCATTTTGGGGATAAATGCCCTAATCTGACAACACTGAGCTTACTTTTAACCGTTTCTCACTTACGAAGACTGCTGAATTCATTCTTATCCTTAATTTGAAATCAATGCTTCATATTTGCTGAGTGTGTAATTTGGCCAGGTTTACGTCTTAAGTCTTTTGTTTTTTGCTTATTAAAAAAATAAAACAACAATATCTTTTACCATAATTCTTTAATTGTTAACATTTGTTTTTTTATTTTTGTTTTTTGTTTTCTCGTTATTTAATTTAAATGTTATTTGCTTGCAAAACTAAGTAGTAGATTTTTATTTAATTTAATTTAATTTTTTTTCTGTCGTTCACGTTCTTAATCAAATATTTGTTTGTTTCTTTCTGTTATTTTAGCAATAATTTGTTGTAGTTGTTTTTGTTTTATTTTTCTACTTTATGTCTTGGAAATAACGTTTGTATGCGTTTGTTTAGTTTTTAATTTTTCGTTTTTTGTTCACTATCCTTTAATGTATGTATTTAACGTATGTATGCATGTAAATGTAGCCATGTGAATTTGTGTGTATTTTTGTTGTTGTTTTCTGTATTATTATTATTATTAAATATTGATTTTTAATTGCTGTGTATTTATGTTGTTATGCTTAATTTGTAACTTTATTTTTGTATGTATTTGTTTATTTTTATAATCGTTTTTGTTTTTTTTTTTATTTATTTTTTTGTTTAAATTATTTACAAAATATTTATAAATAAATATTGAGGCATTAAATTAATTATACGAGTGCAAAATAATGTATTAATGTTTTGTTATACATATGTTTGCATGTATGCATGTCTATAAAAAATATACAATATTTATATAGTATTACTTAGTAAATACGTATGTATGTCTGTATGCGTATGTATATTAATAAGTATAAATAAAAAATATTTTTCTTTTGCTCATATTAAATTGAGAAATAGAATTTGGAAGAGTGTTTTATCAGCAATTGAATTCAAAATGCATATGTAAGTAGATTACTTTTTTGTGATAATAAAAAAAACAAAAACAAAATAAATAAATAAATAAAGTGATGAAGTAACAAATTATGTTTTATTTAGTATTCCTAGCATTACCGTAGAGGTCTATATGAATGAGGGAAGTTGATTCAATTTCCATTGTTAACCGCCTTTGAAAAAGACTACAGTCGATGGAGTAATAGTAGAAGTTTTATTCCTATGAAGGTGACATTTTATTTATAGAAAAAAGATTTTATGATACTTTCGACTATACTTAATACATACGAGTAACATATAATTTTTATTTTATTACTAAAACAATTGTTTAGAAGTTTTAGTTTAAAAATGATTGTCCAACTCCAACTAAATTTCTTGTTTTGAAAAGAATTCCACAAACATACTCGTACTGCTTATAAAATCGAATAAACAAATTTGCACTTTTATACGAGTATGAATAATATTAAAAGCCGGCAAACGTTACTCTCTCTCTCTCTCTCTCTCTGTCTCTCTGTGATTATTTAAGTTACCGAGATTTTTACTTTTAATTTTTAAGCTACAAAAGAAATACAAATATTACTGCTTTCGATTAAGTACTGGTACCAAAGTACTTCTTACGAATTCGTAAAAATTTACAAATTTTCGAAAAACTTTTATATTTATTATTATTGATTTTTCGAATGGAAAATTTCTTTCGAAATCATTTTCGATTCGAATCGAAATACAAAGTACGCCTAGATTAAGTAGATCCCTAGTTATAGACTATGTATGTATATGTCTATTGGGTAGTGTGCTGGACTGCTAGTGCAAGGGTTGTGGGTTCGATATCCACTAGAGACTCTGGTCTGCCACAGAACACCGAGTAAAGGATCTTAGTCACTTCACTTGTAACAATAATTAAAATATAATAAGCCTATTTTCTGTAGAATTATCAGAAATTATCACAAGTATACATTCACTGAATTATATTCTTTTACGATTTAATTTACTATTCAACGAGTTATTGGTTTTTCATTCGAACATATACATACAGCTCTATTGCAGCTACCACTAAATGCTGATGGAAATAATTAACCACTAAATAAAACGATTTTAGTGGTAGTGGAAATTTAGTGCACTTATTCTAAATGATTAGTGGATGGCATTAGTAACAGTCCTTGGCATAAAAATCTGGCTGATAGTGAATTGAAAAATTTATTAAATTTGAAAATACTAAAATTTTCATTAAAACAATAACAACAATTATTTACTTTACACAGGCGAACTTGGCAAATTAAAGAAATAAGATCAAAGTTAACTGCAATGTTATTTTTTGGTAATTAAAGAAGAAATGATGTCCGTGAAGGAATAGTACACTAGCCAAACTGAACAATTGTTTTCGACTCCAGCTACGGTAGTCTCATCAGAGTTCTTTGTGTCCTGTGCATATTCAAGACTAAACATCAACTATTTAACTCACACTTTTCTGGAAATCGCATACTGAAATTATTACCGTATGTACATACATTTGTATGAGTTAGTCGAAGTAAAGTCACACAACAGTTTCTATCATATTCTCCTTTTCTTACCATCATTGCTGTTCTTGTAATTGTCATCTTATTTGGATGAAACAGAATTACAAATTTATTTTGTTTTTGCCCTTTATTCCACCTTATCCACATTAGTCGACATGAATGGTATGTACGACGGTGGCCGTAGTGGTTAGAGCGCGGCACCATAGTCGGGTGCAAATTTATGAGATGAGACTACCGTAGCTGGAGTCGAAAACAATTGTTCAGTTTGGCTAGTGTACTATTCCTTCACGGACATCATTTCTTCTTTAATTACCAAAAAATAACATTGCAGTTAACTTTGATCTAATTAAAGCGTTTTCTGATAAAAACAAAATTAAATTGATCACACCTCTCCTGAGGCTCGAACCCGAGTCTTTGGCACTTAACTTAAAGAAATAACATTCACTACTATGCATAAGTATAACGACATTCCAAAAACTCACAGATAAAATGAGAAAGTATAACAGTGTAAAAACAATCACCATAATCGGGAATAATTTTCCGTGTGAAATTTTTTCACATTCCACATTATTGCAACTATGAATAAATTCCCCTTACGAATTCACGAATGCTTTTTTTCCAGCTAAATGTGAACATTTTTCATTGTTCTATTCACTTTGATTTTGCCTGTGGAATGCATACATAATGTAAATATTTTTCGTTTAATTGGAAATTTAATGTTGATAAAAAGCAATTTTAAGGCAAAATCCGTAAATAAATTTCAAAGTGACATTATTCTCAATAAGATGGAAGGTAACAGGTCCATTACATGTGGATTTCTAAGTACGTGGTGGCAGACTTTTAGGAAAGTATGGCAGAAGAGCTAAGTAGTTGGCCGTCCTATTAAAAATTTCACGAAATGGAAAAAGGTGATGCATTGTTTTAATATTTGAGATTTCAATTTAATGTGGTGTGGTCAGATGGTGGGCCAAACCTAACCAAATTGTTGTCTACAAACGAACAGTGCATCTATGACCTTGTAGCTGTTAGCACATCGCTAAATGTAGATTGTGCTATCCCCACTTCGTAATTCCTGCCTACCCCTTTCTGATATCCACCCACAGCAAAAAATCACAAAGAAGTACGAAGCTTGAATGATTTTTGGGTAGACGGCACGGTGGTATTGAGCACATCCAAAATGTACAAAAAGGCGGCTTTAACTGTGTAATGCTGGATAAATGTAATAAACAAACGTGTTGGATACTTCATAGGGGTATGGAAACAATTGTTCACGTGAAATTCCCGATACAATTTTCTGTTCGGGTGGAAAAAAAATTTCATGTGAAAAAAATTTCACTTCATATTCACGATAGTGGTGAATATGTAATGAAATGTCAAAAAACACATATGGAAAATTAGACAGTCGTATGGCTCTAATCATTTTTAGAAATTTTTTCAAACAATAAAGGTGGAAGTATATAACAAGCGTTCTGACCAAGCAAGATTATGTCAAACAAAGTTGAAATAGTGTATTTTCATAAAGCAGGTTGCAAGCAAAGTATGCAACGCTACTAAACGCGAAAGAGTTGGGCAACTTTCAATTTTTACAATCTTTGACAACTGAGTGACTTAAAAAAAAACACTTATATAAAAAAATTGTTTAAAACATATAACAGACTTATTTGTAGATTTGTGAATGGCTAATCGGAAATTAGAGGACAACAAACAAAATCGTTTCCTCGTTCTTATTCAGCGGCAATGGAATGGCAATTAAAAATGAGAAACAATTATATGAAGTAACAAATGAAAATTACGAACGGTTTAAAATAAACTATAACATCCAGTATAGATAGATATTCGTATTTGTATTTCATGCTGCACTTCTTTGTCCCATATTTCCACAAACTTCGAACGTCTGTCATTCAATTACCAAATGGGTATTACTAAAAAACAAATAAAATGAAACTGTTTTCGATCATGATACTTAGACAGATTATTGAAATATACATATCTATCTATATCTATATCCATAAAGGTTTTTGAAATTTTCTATACGCAACTAATTATAAACTTTGTGTCTTAACAATTATCTTCTTAGTCAATATTACTACTACGAGTATCATAAATTAAAGAATATTGCAAAAATAGTGTATAAAAATGTGCTATTCCTAATCAATGATTTTTCGAATTTCTATTTCCGCAAGTTGTTTAAGATCTACACACTTAAAGAGTGGTTTTATTTTGCTTGAAGTGAAAAATTAACAAAAACTGAGAGGAAATTAAAGATATTTTGGTTAGAAATGACCAAAAACGGCAAAACTGACTATGAGTTTTCACTCTTTTAAAAAGTCATACAAAAAATATGAAGTGTAAGGAAATGAAACAGTTTTCTATTAAGATCCAAAACGAACAGTCTATTTAAAAGAGATTGTCGGTTGCATTGTGCGCGAGTGTTTTGCAATTAAAACTACTTGTTTAAAAATAAAACAAAAATTAAATTTTAAAAACTTAGTGTTGTTGGGTAAAATCATTTTAATTTCCGCAAATTATGCAGTCGGCAACAACAACATACTCGTACATATACTCGTGGATACACAAAATCTACAATTTTACACACACTGTGCTAAACGATAATTGAACGAACCACGTTCTTAACTTGACCCATAACTGCTGATATACATTTCAGAAAAAATTACGAAAAGGAGACGAAACAGTTTCCCATTATCCTAGAATACTCACACCTGAGTATTATTGCAGTGCATTGTATTGGAATTTTGAAGATAATTTTTTTTTATTTCTTTATGTTGATGAGACAAATTGCTGTCAATTTGACCAAACGAGGGCCAGTGTTATACCTTCACTCTTGAATGATCAACAGCAACTGCCCCATCTGTCGGTGGAGGTTGAATGTTAGTGGCGAGCATCTTCAGTAGGTTAGCTGTTTTCTTCACCAGAAGGTGGCGCTGTACTCCTGATCAGGGAGCGGTTTCTTGAAGATGGACTTCTTATTTTTTAAATTATAGTTTAGAAAAAGCACAAATTTTATTTTATAATTTTTGTCCTTCGCTTTGTCCTCAGTCGTTTGAGTTTCTGTGCGAACCCCTAACCACTATACCATAATAATTCTTTTTTACTTTAAGCCATTTAAATCAAAGATATAAAATATTTAAAGTGCGATGTCATGAATGCCTGTATAGTCTGGCATCAAAATATTATAAAAATATGCAAAGAAAAAAAAATAACGAAACATGGGAAAGAATTAAATTATTAATTATGTATTTGTCGTTATTGTGTTCATACGACGAATTTTAGCTGACGAATTCCTCGAAGTGGGCGAAATTCGTCGTTCGCTCCAATTGTGTTCCTATTTTGGCAACTGCTTATTTGTGATTTCCGTATAGGTATTTTTAGTCATATGGCGTCAAAAATTTAAAAGTAAATATATCTTTTTATTTCTTAAAAAAATTAAAATAAGTACACAATTACAGTTTGATAAATTAATTGAGGAACTTGAAAAAAACCGGGTTGGCGAAGCGGTTTAAATAGGAAAAATTTAAAAAAGACTGACAAAATATCACAGACAAATTAAATTCCATGGGACCACCAGTAAGAGATGCATATGATTGGCAAAAAGTAAGTTTAAAAAGTTTTTAATTTTAAGTCTTATTACTAGGCTTGGAGAGTCAGGATGCAAAGTCAAGAAGAAAATGGCCCATAACAAAGCCGAAATTAACGCCTTTGAAAGAAGCTGCAGTTGATTAAATGCAGTATGAAAATCAATTGAATCCGGTAAGTGTAACCCAAAAGGCATTCATTTTTAAATTATAAATTCCTTACTTTTGCCTCACAATTTTTTTTTTTTTACATTCTAAGTGAAGATTTTTTATTTTCATCATCAGAACTTTCACTCGATTCCCACATAAAAAAAACATATTTTTAATAAAAATGTATAGTTAGTGTCCACACAACGAAAAAAAATATTTAGGGATGATAGTTTTTCTTTCTAAATAAACGATAAGTCTGTTTCTTTACTCTACATTGGGCGCCCGCGTGATTCCAATTTTACCAAAAAGTGTTCCCGTACACAAAATTTGGGTAAATGACCCAGCGGGAAATGGTAATCAATAAGAATCGAGGAGGTAATACAAGGAATGTATAATCTATTGATTACGGAAAGCATTACGCTCAACACAGATCATGTCCTACGAAAGTAATAAATTCTTTTACTGTCCCCCCGTAATAAGTATTAGAATTCATTATTGGTAATGCATAAAATTATAATTTTTTAATAATTTGAAGGAATAAATTCTATGATGCATTATTTGTAATGTATTATATTATTAATGTATATATTATAATTACATTATTAATAATAAATTTAAATTAATTTACCCCACTAGAAATAAAATAATAGTAGCTAATTGGTAATACTCGTTTCACTATTTACCATTTTATTTCACCTGTATTAAAAACATTTTGCAAGCATTTAAGTTTTAAAATAAATATAAAAAGGATACGAAAAGCTATAGGTGACAAAAATGGTAAACTGTAAAACAAGTATTCCCGAATAGCTACTAATATACATATTAATTAATCTTATAAATTAATTTTGTGTCTGCACTTTTGCGCATTTAAACATAAACTGCATTTTTTAATAAAATATGTACATTTTTTTTGCGTAAAGAATAACGGATTCTTTAACTACCCAGCGGGAAATGGTAATCAATGAGAAACGAGAAGGTAATACAAGGAATGTATAATCTATTGATTACGGAAAGCATTACGCTTAACACAGATCATGTCCTACGAAAGTAATAAATTCTTTTACTGTCACCCCGTAATAAGTATTAGAATTTATTATTGGTAATGCATAAAGTTATTATTTATTAATAATTTGAAGGTATAAATTCTATGATGCATTATTTTTAATGCATTATATTATTAATGTATTTATAATATATTGAATTATGCATTAAATTATTAATAATAAATTAATTTCCCCCATTATAAATAAAATAATAGTAGCTATTCGGGAATATTTGTTTTACTATTTACCATGTTCATGTTAAACACATTTTGCAAACATTTAAGTTTTAAAATAATCCCGAATAGCTACTAATATACATATTAATTAATATTAAATATTAATTTGGTGTCTGTACTTCTGCGCATTTAAACACCAACTGCATTTTTTAATAAAATACATTTCTTTTTGCGTAAAAAATAGCGGATTTTTTAACTATGAAAAAAAAAATAAAAAACAAAAAAATCCACAAACAAATACACGCAGAAACAATAACTTATTTCTTCTATATATGTGGGAATGTACATGGTAATCGATATGTAAAATAGAAGAAAAAAACCAAATTACAGTTTTTTTCAACAAAATATACGAAAAAGACAAAAACCAACAAACAATAACTTCTTGCTTCGTAGATGTGGGAATACACATGGTAATCAATATTTACTTGTGTGTCACATTAAATTACCTTCTCGATTCCAAAAGTAATATATTCTGAAGTAATATATTATATAATTGATTATAAAATAAGGTAATCAATCTTTTCCCGCTGGGGAGAAACGTTTTGAGAGAGTAACATTCTTCTTCTTCATGCACGAAATAGCCTGTACTTTTTCTTCGGGCTAGTTTGTGCAAGTAAACAAATAATCAGGCGTTTAAAAAATAATATAAATAATAAAGGTTCAAAAACTAAAAAAAAAATTTCAAAAGTTGAATTAAAAAATATTTATAAACCTGCAGTGGAAGGCTTATAGTATAATTTAATTCAATATTTATATAAAAACGTTTTTCCTTGCCTTAGTTAACATGTGTAAGTCGAATTATTGTCGTTTATTTTTTGCGAAAGTACATGTTCAATATATGTGTGTGTGTGACATAAAGTTGTGTTTTTTCATTTTTTTATGTGAATGGTTAAAATATTTGCTTTTTTGCGTTCCCGTACTTTTGGGTAATTTGTCTCTTATTAAGAGAAATTATTGCTTACTCTCTATTTACCGAACTTTACCCAAAAAGTAAAGAAACACACCTAATAATAACTCGACACCGAAACAGATGTTAAGATAATACCATTTTTGCGTCGGTGTAACAGCGGTGTCGTCTTAATGTGACGTTTACATTAAATTTATGAGCGTGTCGACTGTGACATACATAAGAGGGCTGAACATTCAATAGTTAATACAGTCGAAACTCCCTATAACGAACTCCTGTATAACGAAGTTTTCTTTATTGCGAAGCAATTATAAGAACACTGTGTTTTGAGTCTCCTTTGAGTGTATTATAATCTCCATATAACGAATTTCCATATAGCGAATATTTCCTTATAACGAAGCATTTTTGCGACCGTATCTTCAAGATTGAAGCGTTTTCAATCTCCATATAACGAATTAGGTAAAACCGAAAGCACGCACACAAAAAAGAAATCTTTGTCGCTTTGTGTTATTGGTATTGTTATTGTTGCTCTGTATGTACTTTGTTGCTTTCACAACGCACAAGCAGAGTCTGATGCTTTCAATCGTTTATCTAAATATATAAAATTGAATGTGTGTTTGTTTATTTGTTTGTTTGTTTGTACCTTATAGGAGACCAAACCTTTAGACCGATCTTCCTGAAATTTTCACAGCATTTAACTGGGACTCTGACATGATTAATAGGGTACTTTTTTTTCGACCACGCCCACTTTTACGCCCACTTTTTTAAAATTATATAATTGCTCCCATATAGTTTTTAACAGATTTACTTCAAATTGTATACACATTATACTCCAGGCGAGGTATAAATAAATATTTCTTACGCCACGCCCCCTTTCACGCAAAATTTTATTTATATATAAATTTGTTCCTTCCAACGGATTTTTTTTATTTGGTATTCATTACATTGCTCTTAATACTGTTAACATCGCCACGTCACCGCCTTTAATTTTATTATATAACGAGGGGTAGCGAAGCACACCGGGTTCAGCTAGTTTACCATAAAATTAAAAGTGGGGGAACCATCGAATTATGTAAGTGACAACTGGAATCATTACCATCTCTCACATTTCTTGCAATCGCTATCCGTTTGCCTTTGCATTGAAGAAGAAAAGTGGAAAAATGTACTTCAAACCAAAATAACTGACTACTACAAATAAAAAATTTTAAAAGGAACAATATTGTTTTTCTTTTCCATATAGCGAATTTTCTTTATAGCGAAATAAATATCCAGTCCCTTGGAATTCGTTAGAGAGTTTCGATTGTACTTATCTTAAAAATTTTCTTATAACTTTTGTTTGCTTATACATATTCACCCCTATTATTAATGTCGAGGACGACACCTATCACATCGACGGTGCAAAAACGGTATTATCTATGTCAATAGTGATTAGTATCGATAACTATTGACAGTAATTTGGTATTATAAAAGGCGACGTTAAGACGCCGTTGACTTAAACTGACTTTAATTTTGTCGACGCTATTTTTATGATTAACATGAACAAAATTTGTTACAATCAACGCGTTAAGGCTAAAAAATCCTTTCCTGTTGTACTAATTATTTTGTTCTTGCTTGTTAGGAGCCAAACTTTTTATGTGAGTGCCATCTACACACCCTATAACACCTGGAAAAATAGTTTTGTTAAGAAATTCCAGCTTACATTCAGCTTTCTCCTCTTCCGTCATTTCAAATTTTATAAAAAATGGGCAGATAATTTCTTGCAGTGCTTCCAAAGTTTCCTCCAAAATTAAGGATACTGCTGGTTGTGATAATCCAAGGCAAAAATCATTTCCAACACTTAATTGTTACGAGCCTTGTGCCAGGAAACGTAATGTCGTTGTTAGTTTTAAATCATTCGAAATAAATGGTTTTCTAACACCACTCTTCATTTGAGGTTCAATTTTATCCAAAACAAATTTGAAAGCCGCTTTGCTCAATCGAAAATATTCAATAAATCTAGAAGATATTTATTTTCTTGTTTTTTAAATTGTATTTGGCGAGTTTTTGTATTCACTTACTTATTATCTGGCAAATTAAAAATATCTGAATTTTGCCTTATAATTTTCCTTTGAAGCTTAAGGTTTTCTTTATCGCTGGAATAATCACTTGAATCCATCATAAACAACATATTTTCACTAAAATTTTACCTCGAAAAAATTAATTTAATAAATCAAAATACTTCGTATATTAGAGATGTGGTTATTAGTATCGATAATCAGTCGTCTCAACACAACTTATTTACATAATACCAAATTAGTGTCGATGTGAAGTGATGTTGATTGAAAGTGAAAGCAACTCAAAAGCGACAACGAGACTACTGTTGACACTTGTAATAAGGGTGATTAATGAATTTTAATCAGGATGAAAATTTTAATTTAAATCATTGGAAATATAAAAACCAAGGCACATTTAACATTTAACATTTGTTGCCTGTACAACAACTAATATTTTTACTAAACAAAGGTAATAGTAGCATCGACAGTTACAACTACCCGTCCTAATCATACAATAATATAGATAATTATACTCTGATTGCTGTGAATATAAGAAAAATGCAGTACAGAAACAAAAACGACTATTGAACGCAAATAGCTCGTTGTAGGATATACACAAATGTGTTCGATAATACGAGTAGAAAGAAAAATAAAAAAAACAAATTAACTTAACATCGCAATTTGTAGTAAGAGACGCTCAACGAATAACTTTTCCACTAACAGCAGTTCATCATTTTAATCATGAATAGTTTCTCGACTACGAATCAATTTCTAAACCTTATGCGCCAATACCTAGCAGAAATTAGTGCTTACCAATAAGCTATTTTGTAAGACAGAAATTCTGAACAATCGCTTACACGTGCGCATCAATAATGCATGATTTTTATATGGAATGAGCCGCTAAAATGCAATAGAAATGCACATTTATTGCAACCAGTAAGCAAATAGTATAAAAAATCAAAAATAATACCTTATCATATAGCATTTTTGGAAGCTTTAGAGTATGAATAAACAATATAATGCTTCCATTATTGCTTACAATTTTACTTATTTTGGAAGCAAATTTGGAAAATTTTCTGCTGGGTACGACCAGGTATGTAGTTATTAAAGATTTAAAAGTATTTTCCTCTCAGTTAAAAAGGTTGGAAATCCCACCGTAAATATGATTCGTGTATTACCATATGATCCCTCCGGAATAATTTAAAGTTAATGTTACAGACGATTATGAGGAACTTCCTTAGAGTTCGAACAAACGTAGAAGTTCTTGAACCTTTGAAATTACATTCGCAAAGACTAAAAATTGCAAGCAAGAAATAGCAACACCTTAAGGACCTTAAATATTTTCTTTCACCGGATTGGGATTTTTACCATTTGGAAAATTTTTTTTATTTTTTTTTACCTAATCTTTATTATTAATAATGTTATGAATTATATTTTGTTTTTTAATGAGACCAAATTTTACGTAAAGAAAACATGTTTGCTTGTAAATCTTAAAAAAAAAAATTTCGTTTCAGAAAATATGAGTACAAAGGACCGTAACGAACATAACTACGAGTATTTGAAAAATCGAAAAACAGTGACATTCAATTACTAAAATTGAATTTCTTTTTTAAATACAACGTTTTTTGTAATTTAAAAGTATTAGTTACCCAGTTTTGTTTTTCAGCTGATGATATGTAGATTTTTAATTTATGCTCAATCTCATTTTAAGCATATAAAGTTCAACTCAGCCCGTTCGATAATCGGGGGTTCCAATCCCACAAAAACCAATGATGTAAGGAAATGATTTATAATTTACATTCTATAAAATAATATAATAAGAAAATCTGGCTAAAGAACACTGATAAGCCATAAAATAAACTCAGCCAACTGGTTTTAGTTTTACAGAAAATCTACTGAAAAAGTATCATATGTGACTAATAACTTTAATAACTTACTCGAAAAAGAATTACTAATAAAGCAATTTCGGAAATTTCGTCTGTCTGACTTTCAATTTCTACTTTGTAAGTCCCGATTAAAAAGTATTGGTGTAAATTTGATATCTAACAGCTGTTTTTTTAAGTAATCTAATGCTTGGCAGCTCTTTGGAAAACATTTAACTAATGTATTATGAATAGACTATGCTAACAATATGCCAACTTTTTTATTACGAATATCAAAATTAAAGCATTGTTTTACTAACTTTTATGATGTGCTTAGTTTGCCAATGTTTCTTGTGTTTATGATACCACTGAAATCCATGACATTTGGCAAAAAAAAAAATTAAATCACGATCACTATTTTCTCGTGATCTTTTGTTTTAGTTTTATATTTTAATAATTCAAATAACAAAATAATTTCACTTTCAAGCGTGTAAAACACAGGTTTATATTGAAAATTGTTACACTTTTATCATGAAATTCTACAATCGCTAAAGTGAACAATTTCGTTAACATGAAGTCCCTTGGTTTTAATTAGCTCACGTTACCACGAGTGCGCTGTATATAAATTTTTTAGCACATTAAAATAAGCGCTTCCTTTTTCTTTTTAAGAGGGCATTTGCTCAGATCGTCATACTAATACACTGTGTTAACGTATGGCAATACCAGAAGGTCTAAATTGGAAATTAAAAACAACCAAAGTGTTTAAATTCAGATTAATCCAACTATCAAACGTAATGTAATCCACGAGAAAAAATTCGTTTCAATGCTAGGAACAGAACTAAGGCGAACGACTAATTTTTGGCAGCGAATATTCATCCCCAAAAAGAAAACGTATCTGTGCATATGAAAATACACAAAATCAAAGCGTCACACGAAATTCATCATATGTGGCAACTTCTTCTTTAGATTTATTTATATTCCTTACGCCGGCGAAGGACGAAATCGTTATAAGGTTGCCTTGCTTGGTGGTCTGGTACATTTTCCTATATTGTACGCTATGTCCATCTGTGGATTTGTGAAACGTTTTCCTGGTTGTTCATTTCAGAATATTGTACGTTTTCGAAATTTATCTTTCTTTTACAAACTAACTAAATGTGGATTACCTTCAGACCTTTGCTCTAATTTTCTTTTAATCGTTCCATTAGAAACCCTTAAATCGTGACACCAAGAACAAATAATCTTTTTTATGAAAAATCATTTTCTGTTTTTGGGAAATTTTAGTCTATTTTAATTAAAAGCCTTTTCATATACACTGCTGGGATTTATCGCCTATGTTCTGATAAACGCTACGTTTTCAAAACGCAAAACGTATTTGAGCATTTTTTTTTTTTTTTTTTTTTTTTTTTTTTGATTTTGACACAAATGGAAATATTCGCTAAACAAACGCAAATGGCGATGTTCGGATATATGAATACTTATCTTTAAAATTGTTTTTTAACTCCTTTTGAGACTTATTAATCCAAAAAAAGGCAAGTGGACTAAAAAAAGCAAATTTTTCAATTATAAATTTTTAATAAAAATCTTAAAAGAAATCGTACAAGTTTTCTTTAAATTAAACGAAAACAACATATTAAATTTATATTTTGTATAATTTTTTTAAAGTTTACATTTAATACAATATACTAAAACGCTTTAGGGTACATTAGAGATTTGAAATCGTAAAATTTTTGGCGTTTTCCTTTTGCAGAACACCTATTTGGCGATTTCAAATCGAAAATGCAAAATTCAAGCGTTTTGTGATTTTGAGAATATGGGCGTATATTTCTATCTGTTTTTTTTTATTTTTGCGTAGGACCAATGAGTTGAGAACAGTGTTAGGATTTTTTGATAGACTTTACCGCACAAATTTTTTTGGTGGACATGTGCTTTGTAATAGATCTCTTTTTTTGCATTTTTTCATATTACGTTTAATATTTATTATAGCTATTACTTGTAATATATATTAAATTGAAGAAAAAATGGCCTTTTATATTACTCTTTTTAATAAATAAAGAAATAATTGTTTTATTTTATAGCATAAAATAAAATATGCAATATGTATATCTGAATATAAAAATTGTTTTTATTTCTGTTCATGTGAATGCTTAATTTTTCTAAATACTATTCTTTGGTATTGTCACCCATATAAGAACACTATATTTTAATTTCATATTATTTCAAATCATTCGGGTATGTTCTTAAAAACGAATTCAAGTTAAATTAAAATCGAATGACATTTTACAATGCTATAATTTTAAAATTTGAAACGGTTTTGATACATTTTTTTTATTTCGCTTAGCGACCATTATAATGTAACTTGTTTCAATACTAACGGCAATATAAAAAAAATAAGTAGACTTGAAGTCTTTATTTGCCATACAAAGTTCGAATAAAAGTCTACTTTGTTTTGCATATAGGAATAAAACTATAAACTAATTTACGCCCTTAAGTTTGTTTTGGCCTTGAAAAACACTCGATGTGAATTTAACTCGAATTCGTTTTACACAACATTCGATTGATAAAATGAATTTTAATGAAATTGCTCGTATAATTGAAAATGTTTGTTTACCAAATTAGCACCTTTATGTTATCGTCGTTATTGTGCTTCATACCACGAAATTATATAGCGAATTTCGTCGTTTGCCGCAGGTGTGTTCCTAGCATAAGATATACGTGATTAAGTACAGATCCTGTTTTTGAATTTTGTAGTAGTAAGCAGTTCAAAGTAGTTTCGAAAAGGCTTAAGCGTCAGCTCTACTTATCATAAACTAAAACACTATTTCATGTGTGTCTTTCAATTAATCATATTTTCTTTTAATTTTGTCTTTAAATTACTTTCATTTTATTTTTCTTTTTTGTCTTAAAAGATTTGAGTCTATTTATATGGAATATGTTTTATATGTACGTATGTGTGTGTTTGAATGTAAGTATGCATGGTTTTGAAAGTTTAAAATAAAAAAAATTTAAGTTATATGCAAAAATTAGAAAAATAAAATATATGTATTTATAATATACATACATTTTTTATATATATTGTATTTTATAATTGTTTTTTTTTAATTTTAATGCTTCTTTGTTTCGAAAAAAGAAAAAATCACAAATCCGTATGTATGTATGTACTTATATTATATTTGTATTTAACATTCCCACAATCTCTATAACTCTTGTTCTGGTTCTATCTATGTTTATTACTGTAAGCAACATTATTTTTAAGTGCGAAATAAATATATCTCTTTCAATATTCCTTTTTCTTTTTGTTTGTTAAAAACAAAAAACTTTTTTTTTTTTTGCAAATTTAACAATTACGAATAAGGACAATAAATGTTCGTTACAGATAATTATAAAATTACAAAATTAATACTAAAAAAATCATATTTAAACAATCCTTTGTTTTTCATTTAAGATTAATTTTACGAATTAAGTTTTGTTTAATTTCTTTTTCTTTTATTATTAATATGCATATTAAATTTTATTATTTTTGTTATCTTAAATTTTTTAATGAAGGGCGATAGAACAGGGATTACTTTTTAAAGCGATTAAGGAGAATGCCTTTTCTTTTATTTATAATTTGTTTTGTGTTTTTTATATTTGTTTTTATTTTAAATTTAATCATATTCTGTTTTATAATATTACAAAATAGCGCTTAACGAAAAAATAAAACGCTACTAAATTTACTTAAATTTTAAATTTCTTCTTGCGTTCTATATAAAATAAACTATTTCCTATAAAAGAAAACAAAGAAAAAAACTATAGAATACGTGTTAAAAAGAAGGCATTTTATTTTTTGACACTATGGCATACGCTATATTTTTTTATATAATAATTAATAAAGACAACGACTTTGTAAAAAAAATAATAGAGGACAGTAGCGCTTTTAAACTAATTTTAAGGACTTGAAGAAAAAGAAAAAAAGATGTTTTTGATATTAAACAAATATTACTTTAAACTTTATGTAATATATAATTAGGTTATGTATTTACAAAGTATAGTATTGTGTGTTACAATAGCAGACTTTGTGAATACCCCAAAGATCTTTTACATGGAGCTTTCTAAATAATAAATAAACAAACAAAAAAAATTAAAAAGTTTTTATTCAAATGACTGTAATATTTGCTTTAAAGAAATTAGTACCTTACACAAAAAAATAAGAACTGAAGCATAGAGAATGTAACAGAGTTGAGTATCAATGAAATTAATTACAAGAAATAGAAAAACTAAAATGTATTAGAGGCAATAGAAAAATTATATTTTTGTTTGTTTGTTTTTTTACTTGGTTTTTGTTCTTGGTTTGCTGTTTTGTTTTGTAATTTTCAATTTCTTTAAGATATTCTAAAGAAGTAGAAAGGCTTTTGTAAATTTTCTGTTTTAAAGTGTTTTTCTTCATTGTTTTCAAAATATTTTCTGTTTATTATGTTTTGTTTTTTGTTTGGAGGAAAGTTATAGTGTATATAGAGTACATAATAACAATATTTTATAAAAGATGATGAATGTAGGCTAGAATTTATCCTGAAATATGAACAAATTATTGGTGGCTGCAACGGCTATAATATTCTCCTGCGGATGCCAAGCAGTATGTAATATTTTCTTATTGAAATCTAAACAATCAACACTGATTTCATCCTTTTTCCGTTTGCCACCAGTGCATACTTTACGTGGTTTTAGCACCGTCTTCGGTTTAATTATGTCTCTAGAGGCCTCTAAGGTGACATCTTTTTTTGAATTACGATCGAATACACGGAAAAAGTTATTATAACTGCCAGTCATAATTGAGGTATCTTTTCCATTCCAACAACACTCAAACTTGTCAAAAATGCAATCATTCTCATAGAGAGAACATAATTTAGCCCGTAAATATTCATGGACCTAAAAAAAAACAAAAAAAAAACAAAAAAGAAACAAACATTATTGAATTAAAAAATTACGATTATTTGTTTCATAATAGACACACAAATGCATGTACATATTTAACCGATCAACAATCAATTTTTTGAAAACATTAAAGTAAGCAAAAAACTCTTTATGACCGTTGAAAGAAGTCTTACAATATAAGAAATGAAAAATGTAATATAATAATCATAGCTGTTCAACGTGAATGAAATAAAAAATAAAAATAGTTTTATTTTTGTTTCAGTCCCTATTTTAAACTAAAAATGAAATTAAGTCAAACTACAACTTTTTGAATTACACATTAAATAAATTTATTGATTTAAAAAAAAATTTAAATTTTCAAAATTCATACAATGTTTAAACGAATATTTTACAATTTCAATCAATTTATTACATTCTAAACGAAATATTTTTTACCAAAAAATAAAAAGTAATGCCCGTATTCATAAAAAATAAAATTGGTTTATAGAGTGCTTTCTTTGGAGTAGTTGTCAAATAAGAAATCAATAAAACTGTTTTATTTTTATGAATACGGGCATAAATATATATATTTAAATTTGAAAAACTTGAATTAAATTTATATCAATATTCTTTAAATAAATAAAAATTAAATTAATTCTATACGGTTTGAATGAAAAAATAAATGAAAAATCATAAAAACATTTTTGAATAACAACTATTCATAAACAATTAAACTAATTACTTTATATTTTATTATATACAAAGAATTTAGATCTGCAAGCTCTATACATGTATTCTTTTTGAAAACAGTTTTCAAAATTAAAGTAGCTCAAAATGTACATCAGTTAGCGTACATCGTCTTGGACTATTTAAAAACCAGTTAGAGAAAATAGTCTTTCAACTGGCGCCGATGGCGTATTTTATTTAGGAAAAATAACGTAAATACGCAAATATTTTAAAAAATTTTTAAGAGTTATGTTGATATCGCTAAGATATAATAAAACTTCATTTTTTAATGGTGCGGTAGCTGTTTCCCTTGTTTACACTATAATGTTAGTTTGTTGTGTGTATCGTTGTTTTTGAACATTTTCTACTTGAGCTTCAATATGTCTGTATGCATGTAGGTAAAAATTTTATATATCAGCACATACATTTGTAAATAATAGCTTCTTTGATCTTACCCATCTCATACTCCAAAAATGTGTTCATATTCATTTCGGAAATTAGTATTTCATGCACATCAACTTTTTTTAACTGAGATGTCTCAGAAATAACTTTGAACCATTTGAGTTTTATTTCTGGATGGCTCGAAGATGCAATTATAGCGTGATAAAATACTTCGCTTAAAGTGAAATAATTTCTAAAGCGACGATCTACACACTCTAGAATTTTTTCCACAATTTTCTTTTTTATAATGCTACTTTCAGTAAGTAGAATTTTTCGGTACTTTAATTTTATTGTAACTAAAGCAGGTAACCAAGAGCCAAAAAATATTCCCTCAGATTGCGGAAAGTCGATTGCCAGATTTGCACTTGTTCCATATTTCTTTGCATTTGGCTCTCTCATCATTTATATAGAAATATTTTCCAATTATATTTGGGCCGCATTTGCGTTTTTCCACTGAAAAAGTAGGACCATTTTCGATGTCGTCACATGAAAAATCTTTCTCACTTGAGATCATTACACACATTCACTATTAAAACTAAAACTGATTTACATATGTATGTTTAGTTGTATGTATGTATGTATAAAATACGTTTAAAATTTTTTTTTTTAATTTAAAACATCTTTAAAAAAATTTAACTATTTCAAACGACAAACTATGAATTGGAAATAATCAGAACACTTTTTGTTGAATAATTTCATTTGAAGTTACATATTTAAAAAAAATACTTCGTTTCAAAAAAAAAAAAAAAATAAATGAAATAAGGTAATATTCTATTTATAAAAAAATGAATAAAATTGTGAAAATTTGTATTAAAATTTTAGGAGACTAATTTAAAAATATTTGTATAACTATGCCTGATTGCAACTATAATTCAAAATGTGATCATTTGAAATTTATTTGTGGAAATATGTTGAATTAAATTTTGAAACAAATGAACACACAATTACAATAGTTTTTACCAAATGTGAGCCAACTAAATTTATTTTATTTTGCGAGAGACATGAAATGAATATAATCGATTTATATTTCTTAAAAATGAATATAATTTCAATTAAATTCAATTCTGTTCAATATTTTGAATAAAATTATTCAAGTTGAACAGCTATGATAACAATTAATACTTATAAAATAATTGTTTGAAGCATTTTTTTATTGAAAACAAATGTCTTCACGTTTTGTATGTATAAAACCATGTTGGTGCTATTTAGTTTGCTTTTGCTGTTTAAGAAAAATATTTATCATTTTAGCAACACAAAATTAAATAAAAAAAAAGTCAGCCAGAAAGTTTATATTATCTTATAATTGCATCAGGAATTGTATGAATAAAATACAATTTTTCTGAGACATTTCGATAATTTTAGTGGTGTTTTTTCGAACCGAATATAAATATTCTATACACATTTTTGTCTATATCCGCTTATATAAGCGGTTAATTTTAAAACTGCTTAAAAATTAAGCGCATATAAAAATGCTGCCAAGTTGGATTTTTTTTTTTATCTTGATATTATCTTTTTAAAATTCTATAATATTTCATAAATAAAAAAGAATAAACATTATAAATATGGCTGAGATGAAGGAATGTAATTATTTTTATAGTGTTTGAATTGTTTTTAAAAAAATAATTACATATTTTTTTTATAAAAATTGTGAGTAATGCCCAATTTAATTTCTTAAGCACTTATGTCGTTTTTTTCGAAGCAGTTTATCTAAGCGGCTATAGGCATAAAAAAACACCACTTTTGTTATTATTTTGTCAACAACTTTTATAATTTTGTCAACTCAAAATATGTACAATCGAATTTCAATAAAAAAATGTATTATTTTAAACATAAAAAGAGGCTCAAATGAAAATAATAAGAGTGTTAATATTAGATATTTTTTCTTGGGTGAAAAAACTAAAACGTGTACAAATTTTATTTAAAACAAGGAAGAAAATTGTCATCAAAACTTGCATTTATATCATACCTAAACAAAGTGTAAAAAAAATCAGAATAAAAAGTTAGAATTTTCCACTACCAACGTCAAAGCAAATAATGTTGCCACTCTTAAGAAAATATATAAATTTTTAGTGCACAGAGTACGGAAAATTACAAAATTATTCTCAAAGGCGTTAGATCATGGTAAATCTATTTTATTGAACATCACTGTTTAATGTATATTCACATTTCAAGACGACGTTTTCGGAAACTATTTCTCCAATGTGACAATTATTAATAACCTCTTAAATTTTAATTTTTCATAAAAAATTAATACTCGTATGTTTTTATAGCTTTTTAAAGTCAAAATACTTACCGGATAGGTTTCAATGGGTTTTGTTTCCATATGTAAATCCCATACTTTAATACTCAAGTAATCTCTTGAGATCATATAGCGACCGGAATTACTTAATTTGACATCACTTATCGAACTAATGATCTCGCTAAAGAAACTACGATTTGTTGGATTTTCGGGCTCTTCGAATTGTTTACTGTGCCGATCGCACAGAGCTGATGAGCGCATATCACACAATCGTATTGTGCCCTTTGAACTTGAGTACACAAAAACATTGCACTCGGTTGGATGGAATTCAGCTGCTGTTATCACTTCTGTCAATTCTTCCATATTAGTCGGTTTTATGTCGACAATATTAAAACTTTGATCGGTCACTTCCAAATGCCACAGATTAATTCGTAAATCATCTGCCGATAGATAAGTCTCTTGATCTGAATTAACACTAATCGAATTGATGTGATAGGTATGGGCATTGGCAAAAATGCGACGAGGTGATGCTTCGACCATAAGAGGGATTTGTTTAACAGAAGGAACTCGTAAGGCGGTGATATTTTGTGGATCCCTTGTTAGGCCATTCTCCTCTTTGGTATTGTAGCCTTCAAAGGATTTGTCGCGCTCGCTGACTTTCCACAATTTAACCGTTTTGTCATTGGTCGAAAGCAGGAAGTGTGCAGGATTTTTTCTTCTTAACCATCGAATTTTATTGATTTTCTCTTCAATCTCTAACGATTTGAGATAATCGAATTCGGGTTCATGAGATTGGAATGTCGAATAGACATTGTATTCACCACGTCTAGGATTTGCAGTTTTCGATGCAGGATCACGCTATTTGAAAAAGAAGAATAAATTAGCTAAGGACATAAGAAAACCCTTAAATGATAAATTACCTGAAAAATTACAACTCGTCCACCTTTATCACCAGTTGCTAACAACTCGCCATCGTAATTGAACTCAACACAGGATATAATATCTGCATCAGTAACATCATCATCTAAGGCTCCTTTGATTTGTGAGAAGCACCAACTAGCTTCTCCATTACCTAAAAAAATATAATAGAAAAAATTTAGTTAATAATACACAAAAAAAAGAAAAATATTGAGTTTTAATAATGAGTTTATAAAAATTTAAGACACAGTAAAACACGTTTATAACGAATATAAACATAATTTTTTGCAACTTTCAATGAACTTTTATTGGAATTAAAACGAATAAATCGAACTATGGACGTCTATTTCGAACTGAAATCTATGATTCATTCTTTCAATATGATATATAGTGCTACAAGTTACAAGAGTGGCAGAAGTGATTAAAAACTCTTTTTGTTTAAATAAATTCTTTATCAGGGGAATAAAACTTTTTACATTTCGTTTGGAATCTAAAAAATTAAATCTGTCCAAAATCTGTGTTCAAAAAACGTCTCACGTGTAAATAATTGCTAACAAAGCATCCCAAAAAAATAACCATGTACGATGACTTCTATCTCTTGTGATTCCTTTGGATTACAAAAAGATTATTTTGTAGTAATAGGCAGTAATTCAGATTATTTTTTGATTATTTTTAATCGTAATAAGTCAACCGTCTACTAAGTATGTACTAGGGTATTCAAACGATTAATCGTTAATCGATTAATCGAAAAATTGTGTTCAAATAATTGTTCGAACAATTAAAAATAGTCAAATTTCGAATAACGAATAACTCGAATAATTTCCTACGATTAATCGATTAATCCATATAAAAAAATACTTTATTTATAGAAATAATAAATGGTATTAATAAACTCCTAAATGTTGTAAAATATTTAATAAATCTAATGAAAAACAAAAGAAATTGCAAACATGTGTTATGCTGCAAGAAAAGAAAAAGAAATTCGTTCAGTTTGGCTAGTGTACTATTCCTTCACGGACATCATTTCTTCTTTAATTACCAAAAATATTCATTGCCGTTAACTTTGATCTAATTAAAACGTTTCTGACGAAACAAAAATTAAATTATAAAAATACTGATCAGAACCTTCCGGGGCTCGAACCTAGAGCCTCAAACACATTAGGTTATAATGCGCATGCTTCTAGCGCTGCACTCTAACCACCACGGCTACAGTCGTGCATGTCGTCGATGCCGACTAATGTGGATTAAATGGAATAAGAGGGCAAAAACAAAATAAAAATTGTAATTCTGTTTCATCCAAATAAGATGACAATTACAAGAACAGCAATGATGGTAAGAAAAGGAGAATATGATAAAAACTGTTGTGTGACTTTACTTCGACTAACTCATACAAGTGTATGTACATACATATGAAAGAATATAATTTCAGTATGCGATTTCCAGAAAAGTGTGAGTTAAATAGTTGATGTTTGGTCTTGAATATGCACAGGACACAAAGAACTCTGATGAGACTCCCGTAGCTGGAGTCGAAAACAATTGTTCAGTTTGGCTAGTGTACTATTCCTTCACGGACATCATTTCTTCTTTAATTACCAAAAATATTCATTGCCGTTAACTTTGATCTAATTAAAGCGTTTCTGACGAAACAAAAAGAAATTCGTCTTGTACATGATGTAAGGCATCGATGGTCGACTTTATATACCATGATTGAAAATTTTCTTCATATTTATAAATACATACGTAAATTACGCTCTATCTGATTTTGGTTTGACGACTTTTACAGATATGGAAATTGAATAAAGCCCTTAAACCACTTGATATCGCTATTAAGTAGCTCGGCAAGAATTCTGCTACATTGATAGATTTAGAAGGCATTATACAATTTGTTATTAATACAGTGGAAAATGCAAACAATCCTTTTTCAAATTAGTTATTAGAAAGGCTTAAGACTCGAATAAATGAAAGACGTGTAAAACAACTTAGTACACTTATTTTATATCTAAATTGTGGTACATTTTCACTCTTTTAAAATATTGCACAAAATCTGAAACAAAAGAGTTTGCAAACAAATTGTTTTTGAGAATGTTTTTAGAAAATATGGAACAAAATGTGTCAGATGATGATATGATTGCAGAAGATTTAATTGAAATAAACGAAAATAATCTATTATCACAATTAAATCAAGCAATTAAAAGTGTACAAAATTTTAAAAACCTAAAAGAGGCTGCATTGATTTAATGGATGATTTCTTATATTTAGAGAAAACCAAAAACAGAACTGAAAAATTATATATTCTTTTCCATGAACTTCTCTCAATTTCTCCAACATCTACAATCAGCGAGAGAGTGTTCTCAAAATCGAGTTTTATTAAAACTAAAGAAAACAATCGGTTGAGAGCTAAACAGATAATTTACATTACACTTTAATAAAAGTGCATAATGTTTTTAAACTAATTTTTAACTCATAATATGAATTATTTTTAATTACTTATTTAATATTTTTATTGCATACGAAGTAGTAAATTATTACTTTTATATATTAAATCGTTATATATATGTAAAAAATGGTAATTTAACAAAATTTAATGTATTAAATTTTATTTATTTATTTGATTAAGTTCATTAATTTCACAGTAAATGAATAAAAGTTATTAAGTAAAATTATAAAAGTTAATTTGAGGTAAATGGCACCAAACAACTCGATTCAGGAAACAACGTATAACAGCGTAACGACCGATTAATCCAACTGACTACTGACGACTAACATCTCGCAACCTTTTCTATATATTAACAGCTTTACACCTCACTCTATCTTTACATTCGGCCATCCTGCTCTTCATCTGACCCAGATGACAACAAATCAATATTAGTTTCAGTAAATCTCCACAATTTCATATTGTCACAGCTTGTTGAAGTGTTTCTAGGGCCATCAAAATCGCCTATTTTCTCAACATCATATCGATTGTTCCTTTTGACTTTAATAACCTTATATGGGCCTAAAAATTCACTGGCTAGTTTTTTCCCAGCAAGGAACTGCGTTCGTTTTATAGCGACTATATCATTAACTTTGTAATGATTTTGTTGTTTACATTTTTTATCGTAATGCATCTTATATTGTTGTTGGGCTTTTATAATTTGTTGTTTAACGTCTTCTCTTAATGTCTCTCTTTCTTTTTGAAATCCGGTTATTAATTCTTCTTCCAACATTTTGAGAATATTATCACCAACATCTGACTTCATTTTTACGCCAAACATAATTTCAAAGGGTGACGATTTTGTTGTACTGTGGACACAAGAATTTACGGCTTTTTGCACCTCACCAACATATTTGTACCACTTTGATGTATCATCTGAAGACAGCTTTGCAATTATAGAAATTATGGAACGGTTTACTCTTTCTATCTGACCGTTACCACGGGCAACACCAGTTGTAGTTAAAACGTGCTCTATGTCATTATCTTTACAAAATTCATTGAAAACATTTGAGGTAAAGGCAGACCCTCTATCGCTTATTATTCTTGATGGATAACCAAATATGTCTGACCAAACTTTTAGATTTCTTACTACCTCTTCAGCACCAGTTGACTTCGTGGGAAATAACCACACGAATTTTGAAAACGCATCTACTGCAGCGAAAATATATTTGTAAAATTTTGTTGTTGCATCCATTGGGCCTAAGTGGTCGACGTGAATTGTGTGTAGTGGTACTTCACCTTTATTGATACAATTTAGGAACCCTTCGCGTTTTCCAAGTTTTTTGTTGTGTATTATACATTTAATACAATTAGATATGAACTGATTAACTTTTTTTTCTAAATGAGGAATAAAATACTGCTGTTGAATACGATGCACCGTTTTTTGCACCGAGAAATGACCTTGTTCATGTGCGCTTTTAATTATTTCTAATTCCATCGACTTCGGAACCACAAGCAAATCATTTCCAGCTACACTCTTATAAATCAAATTGCCTTTCATTTTATAATCGTTATAAGTTCCAGATTTTAGAATTATAGAAATTGCCTTTACTCCATCGTCTTGTTGTTGCAGTTTACCAATTTTAGCTGAAATATCTGTTATAACCATAACATCTACAGGGTAACGACTGAGACCATCAACATGTTTTAACCTGTTTCCTGCACGATGTTCAACTGTAAATGTAAAATCTTGGATATACATTATCCACTGTGCTACATCCCTTGGTACGTCTTTCTTTGATGTTGTTTGTTTAAAAGCAGCGCAGTCAGTAACCAATTTAAATTGTATGCCAAGGAGATAATGACGAAACTTTTTCATCGCAAGATATGCAGCTTTTACTTCTAATATATAACTATGTTGATTTTGTTCTTGAGCTGACGTTTTTTTACTCCAATAGTAAACGGGATGCAATTGATTCTCAGAGGTTTGTAAAATTGCGGCACCAAAACCGTATTTAGAAGCATCCGTATGCAATTCTGTTGTAGATGATCTATCGTAGATTTTAAGTACTGGTTCTTTAGTTAATATAATTTTTAATTTGTTAATCGCTTTTAATTCTTCTTCACCAATTATAAATTTAGTATCTTTTTTTAGTAGATTCGTAAGCGGGCGAGCAATATGAGCATAACCTTGGACAAATTTTCGAAAATAACTGGTTATCCCTAAAAATGCCTGAACATCTCTAATATTTTTAAGCTCAGGGAATTTTTCAATCGCTTTCGTTTTGTCTTTACCTGGCCATATCATTCCGTTTTGTATTGTATGACCTAAAAAATCAATTTTGGATTGAAGAAACGAACATTTTGCCCACTTAATTTCTAAATTAAAACGTGCAGCGGTATCCAATACTATTTTTAGTTTATATAAACTACTTTCAGGTGTATCTGCAAAAATTACGATATCATCCATATACAGCTCCATTATATTTTTATTTATGAGTGGTTGAAAAATATGGCTTACGTATCTTATAAAGTTCGCAGGCGAATTACAAAAACCAAAGGGTGCTTTATTAAATTCGAATAAACCTTCCTTTGTTACAAACGCTGTATAATGTCTACTGCTTTCGTCTATGGGCACATGAAAAAACCCATTTTCAAGATCCATAACAGTAAAAAATTTTGAGCTTTGAAGTTTCTCCAATACTTCTTCAATTAATGGGACTGGGAAACAATCTTTCAGTACCATATCATTTAACTGACGAAAGTCAACGCAAACTCTGTAGTCCCCACATTTCTTTTTAACCACTACGACTCTACTAGCTATTGATGATGTTGATTTTCTGATTATACCCTTTGCCAACCACTCTCCAACTTGTTTACGTACAGCTTCTTGTTCATTCATTGGCAATCTAGATGGCGAATGACGGAATGGTTTTATTACACCATCAGGTAAAATTTTCATAACAACCGGACACTCCTCTATAACTGACGGCTTATAACCAGATACTATACTAGTCACCTCCTCTCTGTACTTTGGTGGAACGTCCAATTCAGCTGCTGTTATATTATATACCGAAAAGTCGTTATCGTGTTGCATATTATTTTGATATTCGAATTTGTACTCGTTGCCGTCTGACACAAACTTAAATTTTCTTATAAAATCATAACCGAGAATGGCGTTATATCTTATTTCATTATCAGGTACAACGAGAAAATCGTGATTTGATTTTACCGAGTCAACACGAACCGTACCGTTCATACAACCAAGCGGCTCTGTCGGAAAATTACCAAGACCGAATAGCGTGGACGAACTTTGTTTTAAATCAAGGTATTTAAAATATTGTTTATACATACTTTCTTTCATAAGGGTAACATCGGACCCGGTGTCAATTAAACAATCAATTTGTTGATTTTCAAACAATATTTGTTTTAAACGTTTTTTGTCAATAACTACATTCACAGTCTCATTTGTTTTCGATTTTTGATTTCTTAGAGTACAATTTTTTGAAATATGTCCCGTACTATTACACGCAAAACATTTTGTTAGTTGCTTACAATCTTTTCTTTTGTGATCAGACGACCCACAATTAAAACAATGTTCTTTATTCATATACGACTTATATTTGTTTGTTATGTTAAAGGGTTCACTATGTGCTGGCTCATTAGACTTTATACGTTCGTACACTGAATATTGCTCCCGTAGGTCTCTAAATGATTTTGCATTGTATAGAGAATATTTCAACTTAGCTTTTATACGTAACCCATCTACAATATATCTTATCACCGAAATATCTTCTATATGACCTGCTGCAGCTAGCTTTCTCATATGCAAAACATATTCATGGAACGACTCACTTTCTAACTTTTTGCGGATCGATAGTTGTTTGTGTATTTCTGCACTGCTATACGACTTGTGAAACTCATCCATTAAAACTTTCTTTAAAGTAGCATAATCACTCACAGTTACAGCTTCCAAGAATAATTTTGCTGCTCCACTCATTTTGTTCCTGGCATGTACATATTTTTGCTTTTCGTTGAGTTCATAAGCTTCAGCATTTTTATCAAAATTATCAAACCATTGCTCTACCGCCATCGAGATGCCATCAAAATCAGAAACAATTTTTGCAAAACACTCAATAGAAACGTTTGTTTTGCTTTTATCTTCATCTTCTTTCATTATCTTCAACGTCAAAAGCTTTATTAATTCGCTTAATTGTGTATTTTCGCCACTAAAACTTTCTTCTTTTTTTGACATTTTAAATAATTCTATGTTTTCTTTTCCTTTTGGTTTATTATTTGGATTTTCTTCCTCTCTTAGTCTCTGGAGTTGTGCATATGCTCTCGTATTATATTTTCTTAAACTCAAAGGTTTTTGCTTTTTTACATTAGCTCTCATCTAACAATGTATCATCGAAAAAAGAAGTTTTGTGTAATAATTTTAGCAAACCGTTTCTTTATAATTTTGTTTTTGTTAAAAAAAACAATACCAACTATGTATTGATTTCTGTTCTTTTAATCTCGACACGAGTTAACGGTTTTAGTTAGTTGTTTTTTAATATAGACAAATGTAAGGTATTTAGCTCTTTTTTACGCAACGGTTGAGCCCCCAAATGTAAAAAATGGTAATTTAACAAAATTTAATGTATTAAATTTTATTTATTTATTTGATTAAGTTCATTAATTTCACAGTAAATGAATAAAAGTTATTAAGTAAAATTATAAAAGTTAATTTGAGGTAAATGGCACCAAACAACTCGATTCAGGAAACAACGTATAACAGCGTAACGACCGATTAATCCAACTGACTACTGACGACTAACATCTCGCAACCTTTTCTATATATTAACAGCTTTACACCTCACTCTATCTTTACATATATGATCTCAAATATTAAAATTAATTAATGAATTATTTATGGTTTAGTTTTTCAATTATATGTTTGAAAGTAAAATATATGATCTCATTACATTTTCTACACATTACTTAACTATAATTAACGAATTTTTAAAAAGTTATTACATTACTATGTTTTTGGTTATTATTTGTTTTTTTGAATAAAATTTTTAAAACTACACAAAGTTGGTATGTTATTTTATATAAACAAAATACGATTAACCGATCAATTTTGAAATTTTATTTGATTAATCGATCAAGAAAAAACTCGAATAATTACTCACTCGATTAATCGACCAATAAAAAGTCGAATAATTGAATACCCTAGTATGTACATACAAATGACTATGGTTTTTTCAACTGGAATTTAAACACTAAATTTGACTCTCCTATCATTTTGTTTGTCTTGTACGGTAAAAATTTTGTCACCGTTAACAAGATTTTTCTATTCTTGCTTTGACGGCTTTGATTTGCTGTGACTGAAGGGTACATGGCGGCGCGACCGGGGCCAGTGTTTTATATCTCCGATCTCCTCGAACAAGTGTATGAACCTGTAGACGAACATGCTACTAATGCCGAGCAGGCGGAGCATTTTGAAAGAATCATTTTTTCATTCCACACCTAAAGTGTTATAACTGTGATACAGTTTTATTATCTGACCACTCCATGGTTAAAGTTAAAAAATTTGAAATTCCCATAACTGACTAACGATATACAGGTTACCTTTCAAAACACATGTAATAATAAAAGAGTGTGTTCAATTTTACTATTCTAATGTGTATGTTCAAAGTAGTAACAATATTTATGTCCCTACTAAGATTTCATATAACATCTCAATTTATACAACAGGTATGGCATCACTAGTCAAATTCTGCGTTAAAAAAAAAACCTTTCAAAATTTAAGAATTTTTTCTATCAATATAGAGGACCTTTTTAAGTTAACTTAAAATTGCGTAAGAGTTTTATTAATAACTTTTGTGCTTCATGCCAACTACTTATCACACACATAATTATATATACATACATATATACATATACCTGCAATAAAACAAGGTTTAATCACAACAAGGACAATAAATAAATCTGAATTTGAAAATTTAAATGAACTTTAAAATCCATAAGTTTCATTTATAGCTTATGTACATATGTACTTCATCTTCATGCTAAACACATACACATACATAGAAGGTTTAACCTTTATACCACCCCACTGTATTTTGAAATCGGTTATTTTTTATAGTTTTCGCCTCTCAATATAAGTGCAAACGATTATTTATTTTGAGAAATGCTCGCTTTATATGTTTGTTATTGTCCTATTTTATATTTTATTTTTGTGTTCACTATCATTTACACTTTTCCGTACTTTGTTGTTGTTTTTCTTATTGTTAGTTTTCGTTTATGGTACTCAATTTTGTCAATATACTAAAAAGTTCAGCTACCTTTGACATGTATTTAAAATCTATACTTATACACTTCTATTTACATTGAATATACATATTTATGTATGCATACAAATAAATATCTACATATGTACAGTTACGAGCAGATAAATAGGTTCACATCACATTTTTTGATAAATTCGCCTTCAAATAACTTAAACAGCGGTAATATACAATAAAGCGATATTTATTACATTAAACATAAATAATCACATAAAATGTATTTAATTATAATTAAAAAAAATGAGAAAAATTGATATATTTAATATATTAATTGATGCCTGTCGAGCAAATAAATAGGTTCATTGAAAAGAGAATGACATTTTTATACAAAAAAGTGCAATTGCAAGAAAATTTCTAATATTTTGTTGAAAATCCCTTATTTTGAATCACCGCCGAACATCTCCGGGGTATTGATTCGACAAGTGACTGACAAGTCTCTAATGGAATTGAGTACCAAGCTTCCTTCACTTTTGTCCACAAATCTACTTTATTTTTAGCCTTGAGTGGTGCAATTTTGTCCTTAACGATTCTCCAAAGATTCTCAATGGGATTTAAATCCGGCGATTGTGAAGGCCACTCCATTAACTTTATATTTTTCTTTTGGAACCATTCTTTCATGATCTTAGAAGTATGCTTGGGGTCATTGTCTTGCTGGAATTCATACTTTAAAGGCATTTCCTACTCGGCATACGGAAGCATTACTTCTTTAAGAATATGCAGATAAAGATGTTTGTCCATATTTTCCTTGATCCAGAATATTGGCCCAACACCGTACCAAGAAAAACAACCCCATATCATTATGTTGCCGCCGCCATCCTTATTGTCTTCGTGGTGTACTTTGGATCATATGCTTTATTTTTTGGACGCCTTACCCATGTTCTTCCATCAGGTCCGATTAAGTTTATCTTGGATTCATCAGACCATAGTATGTTTCTCCATTTTTTTATTCTTTCCGGGCCGGCCCATTCAGCATGTACTTTTGCAAACTCAATGCGCTTTTTTCTTTGTCTGTTATTAAGCATTGGAACCTTCTGGGCCGATCTTCCGAATAAATTTTTTCTCTTAAACGCCGTCTAATGGTCCACTCTGATACGGGAAGCTTTAACTCATTTTTCAGCTGAACTGCGGACATAAAAGGATTACGAGTTGACAACATCTTAATGCGATCATCGTCTCTTTTCGAAGTTTTTCGCTGTTGACCTCTTTTAAGTTTTTGTTTTGGAGGCTGCAATGCATTTCTTATCATATTCTGCGATCTCCCAAGAATTTCAGCAATTTTCCGTTGGCTATAACTTCGGCTGTGTAGATCCTTTATAATCTTTTTTTCCTCTTCACTACAATGTTTAGAACGTCCCATTTTTTAAATTTTTAGAGGTATAAGCTCTATTAAAAGACTGAATCTAAAGTTTTCTACAATAATTTTTATAATTTTGGCGTTTAACATTCTAAACTAACAAATTTTTCAAAGTGAACCTATTTATTTGCTCTTTGATTTTATACGGTAATTTTTTTTTTTAAATTTTGGGCAATTTTTTACATAATAATTTAATTATTGTGATGCAGTATTAAAAGTGGGTATTTGCTTTAGTAATTAGCGAGTTTTCCTTTTTTATTGCTGTAATGTAAACTATAGTCAAACAAAATTGATTTATCATTTTGATGTGAACCTATTTATCTGCTCGTAACTGTATGTATGTACATGCAAAACTATAAAATATATGAAAATTTCTGAGGTTATTGTTTTAAAGCTTTTACTACAACTCTTCAAGATACAAAATACTACAATAGTACTATACGTATTAATGTAGTGGTTTCTTTTTTATTTTTTTCTTTTATCTATTTCTAAAAATAGAAGGATAATATTCAATATTTGGAACTAACGGGAACCAATTACAATTATAGACGATCATATGTTTTGTATAGGGTCTTTCTACAGGAACTCCCCAAATTTAAAATTTGTTGAAGCTACATCCGTCAAATTACTTATCATTTATTTAGTATGTTTTGAAAAATCACAATGAACGTGCATATATTATTTATGGGTGTTCTGTTCGCGCAAAGTGTTCCGTGAACGAACAAAAGTGTTGAATTTGATACTATGCCAATTCACATAAGATCTAAGAGCGTCTAATGAAACCCGAAAAAGTTACTGTTTGGAATGGATTTTGAGATGGCGGCGTCATCAGCCAAAAATTCTTTGAGAATGACGTAGACCAAATCATCCATCCGCTCCATACATACATATGTGTATAAATCGTTATGCATTTAACGGTTTGAAAAGTACAAGCTAAATAAAACACCTTTTGAAAACGTCATTAGATTTGGGATAATTTTGTATTACTCGTGTTATTTTTTATAAATTAAAGAAAAATTTGCTTGCTTTACGACAAAAATGTCGAAATGCCACAACGACTACAACATATAAATAAAATGATTTCTATTTTTTTCTTTTACACTCAAATAAAACTATCAATTGTCTTAAAACGTCGAAGGATGTTTGATTGTCATAACCTAGAAAGTACATACAGTGGCCGACAAAAGTCTACATACGACCTATATTTTTGCGATTTTAGGAGCCCAAGATACTTAAATAAAAAAGTAATGATGCAGTTTTGTTTCAAATACATTTTTATTAAAGCAGACCAAAATTTACGTTTTTTCAATAAACGTAGGAAAAATTACTCAAGAAAAACATTTAAAATGCATTGACAAAAGTGTACATACGATCAGCATACCCAGGCGTTTGTTGCTATTAAATAACGAGATAGCGCCGTTATTTATTACAAAATTTTTTTTGTTAAGTTTATAGATTGTTTTAAACAGCTTTAAGTTGTAATTTAGTCTTCGTCGGTGTATATTTAAGTAAAATAATGTCTTCTCGTAAAGAAATTTCAATGGATATCCGAAATTTATTGGTTAAGTACAGATCTGAAGAGAAATCCTTTGGAGAAATAGCAAAACTATTAAATTTAAGTAAATCTACAGTTCAGACAATATTTAAGAATTATAAAAATAGTGGAACTGTTGAAAATAAGCGTCGTAGTGGACGCCCAAAAGCACTTAATCGCAGAGATGTAAGCTTTATTTTAAAAGAAATGGACAAAAACCCTAAAATAATACAACAAAATTGGCTGAAGAGCTTGCAACAAGATTAGAAGTGATTGTAAATCCCCGTACTATTCAAAGAACATTGAATGGAAATGGTTATTTTAGCAGAACTGCTCGAAAAAAGCCATTAATAAGTGAAAAAACCGCAAAATTCATATAGAATTAGCCCAAAAGCATATTGACAAAGGTTTTGATTTTTGGAAGCGGGTCTTGTTTACTGATCAATCTAAATAACATTTTTGGTAGTGACGGTAGATCTAAGGTGTGGTGAAAAAGAAATACTGGCTCCTAAATACTTAATTTTTACTGTTAAGCATGTGGGGGTTGTGCAATGGTTTGGGGTGCCATGGCTGCTTCTGGCCTAGGAAAGTTGGTGTTCATTGAAGGTAATATGGATCGGCACCTTTACAATTCCATTCTAGAACAGAATCTAAAACCCTCCGTCGATATGCTAAGCCTTGGTCGAAATTGGTACTTCCAACAAGACAACGACCCGAAGCACACTGTTCAAATTGTGAAAGATTGGTTGCTATACTATGCTCCCAGACAGCTGTACACTCCACCTCAAAGCCCAGATTTAAATATTATTGAGCACGTTTGGGAGATATTACAACGAAAAATACGTAACTACCAAATTACTAATGCCCAAATGTTAAAACAGAGGCTCCAAGAAGAATTGCAGAACATAAGACCCTTAGAATTAGAAAATATGGTAAACTCGATGTCTCGGCGACTGCAGGCAGTTATAGATGCCCGTGGGGGTCCGACAAAATATTAATTTTATTAATAGGTGATGATTTTTTACATTTACGCTAAGTTTTTCTGTGAACACTCTTGTCGTATGTAGACTTTTGTCGAATGTTTTTTATAGTTTTTCTTGAATAGTTTTTTAAATTTATATCGGAATAAATATTATTTTGGTTTATATTAATAAATATAGATTTGAAACAAAACTGCATCATTATTTTTTTCATTTATTCACTTGGACTGATAAAATCGCAAAAAAGGGGTCGTATGTAGACTTTTGTCGGCCACTGTATGTATTAAAAATTTAAAGGCAACATTGACTTCTGCAGCAATAACAACAATATTGAAGAAGGAAAAGACAATTTTAATGAATTTTCTTGTATAAAAATCTTCCGTCATATACACTTGTATTGTTCTTTTTGACGTCTTCTCTTACATACATGTTTCTTATATATATGTTTTTGTGTCATTTGATATATATACTAGTAATTTGAAAAGTAACAACAACAAAAAATTATAAAAACTATGACGTTCATATTTACGAAGAGCACTTGAAAATATTAATTTGTTCAATATTTAAGTTTTTTTTAAGATACATGTTTTTATAAGTTTTTGTAAAGAGCAATGATATTACAGCACAGGTTAAATTTTTTTAAAAGATATTTATAAGATTGACACGCATACATACATACATGCATAGGAAATCGACAGCGTTGTCAAAAAAGATGACACCTTATTTAACAAAGAAATCAGACTAACATAAAAATTAGCTTAATTCTGTCTGAAAATATCTTCTTCTTATAACTGTTCGAAAACAAATATAATAGGCAGACGACTTTCATTGTCAAGGGAAAAGCGAACATCTAAAAATAGAACATACATCTGTAAATATTAATACAAAATTACTTATAATTTCAGCTCGATAAATGCTTTAGTAGTCAAGCGCAGTAATAATTTGACTACAATAATAATTTTAATTAAATTTTTAAAACAGTAATCGATAAGTCGCATATAAGTAAATTTTTGACAGTTTCCATATCTCAAAGTCTGAGCAAGTTTGGGGGTGCATGGCATACTGGTTAGAGCGCTCGCATACAACTCAAAACAGCCCAGGTTAAAACAGCATCAAAGGAAAATTGAAGAATAAAAATTTTCGGTTCTTCTAGATTTTAATTTAAAAAAAATATACAGCTGCGTGCAACTAATTAAGAACAGTAGTACTCAATATTTAAATCATGTTGAAAATAATACTATTAAAAAAACCGCTAAAATTTGACCCTGTTTAGTTAATCCAACTTTGTTTATTAAAACTTCTCAATGGCAACCCTATTTTTACCGTTATTTTTTTTCTTTGTGGTGTTTTTCATAATTTGTGAAATAATTTACTCATGCACTTAATTAAGGACAGTGAAAAATTTTTTAAAATTTTAAAATTCAAGTAAGTTTTAACAGTTAAATTCAAATAAATGAGATTACACAAAGTGTTTTTCAGAATTTGATAAACTTTTACTTATTGCTAAACATGGGTAAAAATAAGTCCTGTGACGTCAGTACTCGAAAGATTATTGTACAAATGCATCAGGAAGGAAGCTCTTATAGGGAGATCGCAACAGCCTTAAAAGTTTCTAAAAATAAACAATTTTGATGATCTCTTCGCCGAAACAAAGAAAGCTTGGGAGGCCATTCCAACTAGTGTATGTGAAAATCTGGTTAGCTCGATGCCTCGCAGGTGTCAAGCTGTTATCGACAACAATGGTTTTGCAACAAAATATTGATTTTTTTTAATAAATTTCTTAAATTTTACGATGTGTTCTTAATTATATGCACGACTGAATTCAATATTCTTTAAAATATGGCTCACTGCTTTATAAAAATAATTTAATTGACACAATAAATGAACACGAATATATGAACAATATGAACACGAATATATCTTTTGTAATAAATAATGTTACGATAGAGAAAGTTAATGAAATTAAATACTTGGGTTTTGTCATCGATAAACAGTTAAAATTAAAAGAGCATTTAGAATATACATATATGTGGAAAAATTGGTAAAAAAATTGGATACTTCAGAAGACTGAGAAATAAAGTATCTATAATTACGGCAATTAAAATATATAATACGATAATAAAGCCTCATTTTGAATACGGTTCTACTATTTTATATACGTGCTGTTCGGAACAACAAATTTCAAGATTGCAGAAGCTACAAAATAAAGCAATGAGGGCTATTCTAAAATGCAATCGATATACTTCGGTTAACATGATGCTAAACACATTAAGATGGCTCAATATAAAACAACGATTACAACTAAACACAATTTTGTTCATACAGAAGATGAAGAGGGGTGAAGCACCGGAATATTTAACTGACCAACTGAGGTATATTGCCGATGTTCAACCTTACAACTTAAGGAATGCTGCAGATTTCAGAATAAACCAAGCGGGCACTACAGCAATGCAGAAATCTTTATTTTATAAGGGTCTAAGTATTTACAATAATATGCCAAGCAATATTAAAAGTATTGAAAACTTAAATATATTTCGAAGAAATGTTGTCAATTTTATTAGATATAATAATTTTCAAAGTTAATTTTATATAATTTTTTTTATTATGTTCAAATTTTTTATATGAATTGTTAAGAGTATTAAAAATACTACTGAATAAATAAATAAAAATAGAAAAAAATAAAATAAACAGTTATTTTCTACGACTAAGAGTTTAAATAACTAAACTCGGAAAAATTTTGACAATATATACACACAACTATTTTTATTTTTTTGCTTCAAGCTCACATGTAAGCTTCATATCCCTAATTAGTTGCACGCAGCTGTATATGAGGTTCGCCACTTCAAAAAAAAAAAAAAAAAAAAAAAAATCCAGCTATAGGAAACCTTCCACTTTCTTCTACTTGATCAGGAAAAAAAGCGCCACCTACTGCGAAGATGCTCTCCAACTCAGCGTCCACATGCAGCGACAAATGGGGTAAGTACTGTTTATCATTCAAAGGTCAAGGTATAACACTGGTTTCTGAGTGATAAAATTTTCAGCAACTTGTCTTCGTCTCATTCGTAATGGCGCTTAAAAAATTATCCTATAAACTAAATTCCAATACAATGCACTCATGAGTAGGGTTTTACACTCCTGAATATTGGTCTCAGAAAAAAAGGATGTTTTACTGGCAATAATTTGGATTCAAGTTAAAGATGTTCAGTCAAGTTTAGGTTTTGTAAGTTATTTTGAACTTTTTTGTATTTCTCGTATTATTTAATAATAATTTTTTTAATTATTTGTAAGTTTTGAAGGAAAATATTTACATATTTAGTTTTAAATTATAAGGAATGTATATTACCATTTTTTATGAACTTAACAATTCTACTACTGTATTGAGATTTAGAAAATTCTTAGTTTTTTATGTCCTTTTATTTATAATGCCAAAAAAATTACAATTTAGATATGACAAAATAAAAACGTGTTGTAAAAGCAGTCAAATTAATGAGGTCACCAGACAGTCATTAAACACACACAAAATACAAGTTTTCTTTTTTTTTCAATTTCATTACTATTGTAATATAAATTTCTTCAAAACTACTACAGATTTATCAGTGAAATACTAGAAAGTTTACATACAAACAATATATAGAACATTTCTCCATGGCATATATTTGTATAGGCTAATCTTGATACATATACATATAAGGTTTACGTGTAAACGTCATAGAATTTTTGCAATATACCTACATACATACATATGTATGTATTTTTTTCTTCTTAATATTTATTTACATAAATATACATCACAAAATATCGTTAAGCATTAATATATATATATATCATATATAGTATATTATATGATAAAATATAAATTTTGTATGTGTGTATGATATGTGTGTTTATCCTTCTTGCGTCATGTTTGATTTGATTGAGAATTTCGTTTTTCTACAACTTTTATTTTTTAGAGTTTACATTAGTTTTCACACAAAATGACATTAGATGGGTGTAACCAAAAATTTAGTACAAATTCATTTATAAAGTAACGTTTATTGAAAATGATTTGGTTTTTATATTTTTCCTTTTTTTAAGAAAAATATTTTTTTAATCAGTTAAAAGTGATCTGTACCTATAAATAGAATAATCGAACATTATAAAAAAATGTTAAAGTGCAAGGACGAATTTACCTCTTTTAACCGTAGAAATCGAGTCCCGGGAATTCAGTTATTGAAATATCTCGTTTTCTCGAGATTTTTTTTGTCGGGATCCCATGAAGTATAAAAAGACCTGGCTTCATATTTTCTACATTCTAAAAACGACTATTTTATACCAATTTGCTTACTTTTTCACAAATATATTTACATCGAAGTTATTTACTTAAATAAAACCAATTATGCAAGATGTGGTATTGTGACTATAGAGCACATGGTATGGGTAGTAATTTGACGTTAAAGGACCTAAAATGAACCAGCTTCACGTTAAAAAAATTATTATATTGTGTTATGATTTAAGAGATTAACCCATTTCCGCCCGCTGTATTATATATAGTACACAACTTAAAGTTGAAGTAAAAGTTGTAAAATGCAATTTTTTTTTTACTCGCGAAACGCTTTTTATCAGTCAATAAGAGTACATGCAACATCCACGTAGCTGTTGTACATCAACTTATCATATCATAGTTGAAAAATATCAATTATGGGAATCTCCATTTTGGCTAGTGATTTATTTCTTGTGAGATTGTGAATGGTTATGTAGTTTATTTTACATCAGTTAACTTTAAAGAACGTTAAATAGCAGTTTATTTATTTGATAACATCACATTCTAAATAAAGCAATATAAAACAGTTTAGTTCGTACAGAATTTTTTGAGCTATAGCATATTAAGCGCTGTTGTACTAAGCTTAATACATACACCTGAAAAAAAAACAACTTAGAATATTTTTTTTTTTTTTGGTTTTTTTATTTTACTGTACTGTAAAAAATGTTGTTTAAATCTAGTAATAAATATTGAATTTTAAAAATTGTTCTTGGTTTTCATTTGGGCGTTAATGGGTTAAATAATATTTGGGGAACGAATTCTACAATTGTATAATATAAATTTAAAATGCAGAAATGAAGGCACAATGTAGGCGTCATTAGTCTACGCTCTACATGGACAATTTTTTTCTTTTTTTTAAAATAACAGCTTGTTCATAGAAACTCTAATTTATTAGTGTTTCTCATTTAAAAAGACATTTATACCTATACGTACATATGTATAAGTAAAAATAGTTAAGATGCAATTTTTACAAATAATTACTTTTGGTAATTAAACGGTAATTCAATAAATAACGCAATCAAGCGAAAATTAATTATCCATGGAATTTTTTTTAGAAAATGGTAAGAAAAAGTATGGGGATTTAGAATTTGAAGTAAATAAACGTGAAAGGCAATTAAGCGTGGATAATTATGCTGTGAATAGGGTATTTAGGTTGTATGGGAGGTACCATGCCTTGTCCCTGAAGGCATCCAGCCGCAATTCAGTAACTTAATTTTAGCCATTCTCAAAGACCTTCAAAAATCGGTATCAAGTTTTTATGGGAGTACCACGCCCAAGTCCAATTTTGGAAAAAACTACTTATGTTCCTCCAAACTTCAATAAAAATGTTCTCATCCTTTAAGCGTGATTGACAGACAAAGATAAAATGCTTTTAAATTTTTTTCAAAAGTGTAAATTGTTTTTATTTTTTTTATTGCTTAATGCACTTTTACCAAATGACGCAATAAAAAGTGTCTATATTTATGTACATACACTCCGGTTCACTTATTTAAAAGCACAAAAAATCCCATATTCAGGAGCCGGTATCTTTTGCAATTTTTAACCGATTCCAGAATTTTAAAATAGAAATGGAAACTAGACATCTTGAGATATAAACAAAATCATGACAATGGTGGTTTCTTAACTAAGGAACTTTTTTTTGAGGAATTTATAAAAAAAATTTAAAAATGTGGTATTTTTTTTTTGGTTCACTTGAATAAACTAACTTTAATGAAAAACAGCTTTTCTTGTTTTTAAGTTATTACTTTATTTGCTTTATTAAAGAACTATTAGTAATGGGTACAACCCCCTTTGTTTTTAATAACTTCAAATATACAGCTGCGTGCAACTAATTAAGCACACGAAGCTTACATGTGAGCTTGAAGCAAAAAAATAAAAATAGTTGTATATATTGTCAAAATTTTTCCGAGTTTAGTTATTTAAACTCTTAGTCGTAGAAAATAACTGTTTATTGTGTCAATTAAATTATTTTTTATAAAGCAGTGAGCCATATTTTAAAGAATATTGAATTCAGTCGTGCATATAATTAAGGACACATCGTAAAATTTAAGAAAAACTTGTATTTATTAAAAAAAAATCAATATTTTGTTGCAAAACCATTGTTGTCGATAACAGCTTGACACCTGCGAGGCATCGAGCTAACCAGATTTTCACATACACTAGTTGGAATGGCCTCCCAAGCTTTCTTTGTTTCGGCGAAGAGATCATCAAAATTGTTTATTTTTACTGCGCTTACTTTGGTTTTTACAACTTGCCATAAATTCTCAATTGGATTGAGATCTGGACTGCATGGAGGCCAATCAAGTACAGTGACCGAATTGTTTATAAACCATTGTTTGACGTGATGAGCAGTATGATTCGGGTCATTATCTTGTTAAAATATCCATGTTACTGGCATACTTTCGTCTGCATACGGCATCATTGTATCGCTTAGGATTCTTACATATTGGAACTTGTCCATGTTTCCGTCAACTTTGTGCAGCGGTCCAACACCGCGTGACGATATAGCACCCCAAAGCATAATCGAACCTCCTCCATGCTTTAAAGTGGCCCGGGTGGCCTTGGATCAAATTCTTTTAACTTTGGCCGGCGAACATATTTTTTTCCATCGGCAGAGACTCTATTAATTTTTGTTTCGTCCGAAAATAACACTCTTTTCCATTCCACAGGCGTCCAATGGCGGTATTTTTTTTTTGCAAACTCTATTCGCTTCTTCCGGTTACGCTCAGACAACAATGGTTTCTTTCGGGAAATTCTTCCAAAGAGTCCAGCTTCCCGCAATCGACGTTTTACTGTGTCTACAGATGGTTTTGCTCCATTTTCACCAAAGACTGCTATCCAAATTTCATTTGCTGATTTACGCGGATTTTTTTTCGACTCGCGGACAATCAGTGCATCTTCACGCACTGTCGTAATTCGCCTTCTTTGTTTACGAGGCACCTTTTCAGCTGTCGAATGTTTTTTAAAATATTGCACCGCTTGGAAAACCATTGTTTTAGAAACTTTTAAGGCTGTTGCGATCTCCCTATAAGAGCTTCCTTCCTGATGCATTTGTACAATAATCTTTCGAGTACTGACGTCACAGGACTTATTTTTACCCATGTTTAGCAATAAGTAAAAGTTTATCAAATTCTGAAAAACACTTTGTGTAATCTAATTTATTTGAATTTAACTGTTAAAACTTACTTGAATCTTAAAATTTTAAAAAATTTTTCACTGTCCTTAATAAAGTGCACGAGTAATTTATTTCACAAATTATGAAAAACACCACAAAGAAAAAATAACGGTAAAAATAGGGTTGCCATTGAGAAGTTTTAATAAACAAAGTTGGATTAACTAAACAGGGTCAAATTTTAGCGGTTTTTTTAATAGTATTATTTTCAACATAATGATTTAAATATTGAGTACTACTGTGCTTAATTAGTTGCACGCAGCTGTACGTGTTTTCATTGACAGATAAAGAGAATTGATGTAATCCAACAAAATTGCATTCCAAGCATCCTTAATGGCCTGAATTAGTGACTGCTTGTCATCAAATTGTCTACCTCCTTCATAGACCTTACGAGATAACCAACCACACACATTTTCGATAATGTTTAGATCTAGTGAATAGGGTGGACACTCAAGAATATTAACATTTTGGCTTGCAATGTACTCCTTTACTACTCTGGCGTTGTGTATAGGGGCATTATCCTGTTGCAATATCCAAGGTATTGGACCAAATAGTTCATTGAACTTCGGAAAAGCCGACTCTATTAATGTTCAATAGGTTGCACCAGTCATTTTTGCACTTTGAAATTCAAGATCGATGGGGCCATAGTACGTAAAAGCACCGCACAGCATAACGCCGCCCTCTCGGCTGTGATGTCGGTTCAAAAATCGCTTTTCTTTACGCAGATCATGAAAATAATAGTTGTAGCCATCAGGCCCATCCAAATTAAACTTCTTTTCATCCGTAAATACAACGGTTTTCCAGTCATTTACATGGCCTCTTTGCTGCACATCCCATACCATGTAGTCTTTTGCGAATTGAAGACGCTTTTCCTTACGAGGACCATTAAGTGGCGGCTTTTTTTGTAATTTCTTGTATTTAAGATACTCACAGCTATTAATAACTGTGCGTACTGATGACTTGCTCGCTTGCACTCCAGCTTGAACTCTTATTTTTGACAAGAATAAGGCAGAATTACAAGGAATTCTGATGATTTTTCTTTTCTCATAAGTAGATAAAGACAACGAAACCATTCCTTTAAAATTTTTTCCATACCCCTCGGGGTCCTTGGTGTAATTGTCGACAACTGTTGGGCTCCGCCCAAAAAAAAAAAAAAACAAAGTGCCTTTATTCAAGTGAACCAAAAAAAAAAAAAAAACACATTTTTAGAAAAAAAAAGGTTCCTTAGTTAAGAAACCACCATTGTCATGATTTTGTTTACATCTCAAGATGTCTACCTACCATTTCTATTTTAAAATTCTGGAATCGGTTAAAAATTGCAAAAAATACCGGCTCCTGAATATAGGATTTTTTGTGCCTTTAAATAAGTGAACCGGAGTGTACATATGTAAGCATACCAATTAAATGCACTAAAAAACCATTTTTCACGTCCATGTGCAATATTCTAAAACAAACGACAAATGTACATGAAGAACTAACATACATACTTAGATTGTGTGTCTGCTTAACGGCCCGGATTTAAAACGGGGACAGGCATCATCATCAACACATATTTGTATTTGAAAATAAAAGCACAAAAATCATTGAATCAAACAATCAATGCGAATGCCATGGGAATTTTATTGACTTTTTTATTTTAATAAAAGAAAAAGAAAACAATTTTTTATATCGAAAAATAGCGCATGTTAAAGAAAAATAAGAAAAACTTTTCAACACCTCAAATTGTTGCAATTCAATTTTTAAATGTTGCGAGAAGCTAGGCCGTAACCCTGACACAGGGCTATATATACTATATGTATATACATATACATGTATATGGTTATCTCTATGTTGATAAGTTTGAGACACAATTTTTTTTATTCACTGTTGAAGAATGTCACAACTGAAATGAGATCGACTGGGTTCATAGGATAATTACAGTCGATATATTACAGTATATATTTTAAAGGTAATACTATTTTCCTTGTCACAGCTTAATATATATATATATATACATATATAGCTTAAATATTACTGGTGTTGCTAAAATTCTTCAACATTTTCATCAAATTGTTGCAAATGAACCCCAAAAACAAAGTTAAGTATAGTTACAAGGACACCTATTATTTTTATAAACACTGTTGAAAAAAAACAATACTTAAGAAATAAAAACCGTGCAAACAAAGAAAAGCAGAAAATACAACAGCAATATATCAGAGTACTCAATTACACCATAAAAACAATAATCAAAGCAAGCATTCTTCTGTATAACCCACTTATTAACACTATAACTACTAATGCCGTAAATGTGATGGGCACTAGGTGAATCTATATCTGTCCGCATAAGAGAGGTTATACTGCATATTATATAAAAAAAGGTCGAATACACTACTCATGTATAATATATTTTATTGGGTATTTAATTCTGTAAAAAAAATTTATATCCTTTTCAAAATACAATGAAATACAATCATATCGTCGCAAGAATTAAAGAACGCTGTAACAGACAAAAACTCGAAAATACGTTTTTTGCATAATTTTTATCAGAAAAAAATACGCGTCGATTGGTCCCGGTCCCAGATTTCTACGATGAAAATAAATTCACTTACGAAGTCTGCGTTTCGAAAAATACCAGTGTCTTTGCTCTACTTTCATACAGGTTTTTTGGCTCTGATGAACATTTAAGATTTTGTCAGTTACAGCGTTCTTTAATTCCATCGACGTTATGTACATAGGGTATGTGCATATAAAAAATTTAGTCTCATGACTGGAAGCGATATAAAGCTATGGCAATGTGCGATTTATGATTAGTATTCAGGTTTAATTGGGAAGTCTAATGCTGACCAAAAACTTAATGGCGAAGCAATTTAAAACTTTCGAAATACCAAACTTTACTTTGTGCATGCTTTTTACGCACTATTTTTCTTTAAAATTAAATTCAAAGTAACAAATATTTAAAACACCATACCTGCACGTACATAATTATTAATGAAAAATTAATTATACGCTAATATTTCAATTGATCTTTTGACCCACTTTGTTGAAGTAGAATTTCAAAAAATTTTTACCACATTTAGAATCAGTTATTTAGATTCTTATTATTCAATAAAAAAATTAAATTTTCAAATTAAATTTGAAAATTTAAAAAAATTGAAAACAAATATGGATCAGAAAATGAGAATATTTTTTTAAGACCAATACTCTGGGGAAAACCCCTACTCATACTCATGCAGTGCATTATATTGAAATTTGAGGATACATAGATAGATATATACAGTAGTTTCGCGGTTTAACGAACACCGCATTTAACGAACAATTGAATTTTTCTATTGAGTACATTATATAGCGAACAAAAAATATTTTTGTATACAGTTTAACGAACAAATAAAACAAAAACTTTATATTAAAAAGGAACAAATTTTAAATATTGGTAGTACAACAATAGCAAAAACCATCGAGAGTAGAAACAAATTTACCATTATTTTCAGCTATTTTTCTATGTTTTTCTTCAAGCTACTATATGTAGTTAGTTTTGCATGTAAACAGTAAAATAGGTAGAAAAATAAGATTGTGAAAGACAAAATAAAAACCATCGATGAACACCGGAATGAATTGCGAGTAAAAGATCTATGCAAGAAATTGAATTAAATAAATCCACAGTATCTGCAATTTTAAAGTCAAAGGAAACCCTTTTAAAAAGTATAAAAGATACAAATTTTGGATAACGAAACAGAAAAGCTATTAAATCATATACTATTTTTGATTTGTTAGTTTTGCATGTCAAAGGGATATGAATTGTTCCTTTTTGTTTTTATTATAGCTTTGAATGCAATATTATTTTATTATTAATAAAATAAATTATTAAAACTATTATACATCTTGTATTTTTTAAGCAAATCTTAACAGCCGCGGATGTTTAAAATAAGTGCTGCATATAACGAACTCTTTAGTTTAACGAACCGACCTGACAATATATAGGTTCGTTAAACCGCGAAACTACTGTATATTTTATTTTTTTATTATGCGCCTTTTTTGTTGATGAGACAAGTTTCTGTCAATTTGAACACTCAAAGGCCATGTTATACCTTCACCCGTGAATGATCAACAGCAATTGTCCCATCTGTCGGTGGATGTTGAATGAGAGTGGCGAGTGTTTCAGTAGGTTATCTGTTATCTTCCCAGAATGTGGCGCTGTACTCCTGATCATTGGTTTTTGGTGGAATAGACTGGAAATGTCAGGGAGCGGTTTCCTGAAGATGGACTTCTCGGCGGGGGGTAACCTCTTTTTTTTTTAAATTAAAGAAACCGCAAATTTTTTTATTATTATTTTTGTTCTTTGCTGGGATTGAACCTCGGTCGTTTGAGTTTTTGTGCGAGAGCTCTAACCACTATAGACCCCCAACGAATACCACCAATAAGAGATTGCATAGACACATAAAAACACTTGCAATATTAATACAATAAAATAAAGTAACAATACACCTCTCGAAGGGAACGTTAACAGGTCTCTATCACAGCGGTTTTTGCAGAACAATTACTTACGATCGCTTAGCACACAGCTGGACTTTTAATACCCCATAAGTTTTTAATTAATCACAATCTACATAAACTTGGAAAATAAAAAGAAAGCGGCTATTAAACCAGAGTAAGAATTTGCTCACTCTTTTCTTGCGCCTCGAAAAATTGCGCATGCGCAAAGAGCGGAGCAGATAAAAAAGAGCAGTTGTTTGCTCTTTTGGCTCTTGCTCTTTTTTGTAAGCGCTGCTCTTTACGCTATGCGCATTTAAATTTTTTATTTGGCGCTTTGCTCTGCACATTGAGCAAAATAAGTAGCGCATTGCGCATGCGCTTTTTATATCTACAGTGTTATGTCAGCAACAAATTTTTTTTAATTTGCCGTTCGAAAAAATTTTTATGTGCAGTCAATCATTGCGTTACAGAAAATCACTTTATGCAGTATTACTGATGGAAATTTCCATCATAAATATTCTTAAAAAAGATGAATGGGGACATTCGCGTGCTTTTAAGAAAAAAATTTATGATACTCCTTTATTTTCATGAAGAAAATAACATTTTTTTTCACTCATTCTTCACATATGTATATTTAGAAAAAATTTGAATGCATATATTCGCGTGTGATTTTCAGAAAAAATTTTGTTGTACTAATTTATGTGCGTGAAGAAAAAAAAAAATAATAAACAGAGGCCTTATTCTGTACCTCTCCTACGCTAAAACTCTATCGCTAAAAATTTATAAACTTGATTTAGGACTTTTTGGCTACGAATAGAAATCTTGAACGCTTATTGTAATTTAAAAACTTTATGCTTATTGCCTCTAAACTTTTTAATTTTATATATTCTAACGCCCAGCCTGTTTCAAAAACCCAAAATTTAAGCATTTTAGCTTAAGAGAATTACAGAATAAGTCCCCAGTTTAATATAAAAAAGAAAAAATTGTTTTATTATTTTACTCTAAAGTATATGAAAATACTAATATAAATTCTATTTATATTTAATTATTTCTTCTTTTTTCATATTAAAATTACTGACTTCAAAGGCATTTTACACCACAGTAAATGAGCAATGCGCAATTGCGCACTCTTTTGGCACTTTTGCGCATTGCGCAAAAAAAAGAGTGCCGCAAGAAAGCTCAAAATTCAAATGCGCCTTCTAAGCGCAGCGCTTGTAATGCGCAGAGCAAAAAAAAATGGCGCAGAGCAAGAGCAACAAAAAGCTTGCTCTGCTCTTTGCGCAAAGAGCAAAAAAGAGCTAAAAGAGGGGCGCTGCGCTGCGTTTTTACTTGCTCTGTATTAAGCATCAGTTTTCGGGTTTACTGGTCTAATTTTTTTAAAACATTGGCATTACAGTGTTTGAAGATATAGTTCATATACACCAATACCCCGGTTTGCGTCGCTAATTGGGACTGAAAAAATGAGACGCAAACCGAAACGACGCAAACTGAAGCAGAATTTTCAGTTGTTTACGTATTTGATTTTTGTTTAGTCAATACAGGTTTTAAACATTTTAGCTTAGAAAAAGGGTTTTTAAATCAATATATTTTATTATTTTTTGAATAACAGATTTTATTAAAATAAAAATATAACAATTGTGAAGACCACTTATAATTCGAAACTAATAACTACGCTTAACATGTAAACAACGCACACCTGCAAATTTGCTTTCTACTAAACAGGAAATCCCCTTTTTTTGCTTTAGATTTGTAAAAACATTTTCATATCAACCACGCAAATCGAAGCATTTACGACGCAACTTCGAAGCCATGCGACGCAAACTGAAACAAAAACGTCGCAACATTGAAATTCCAGAAACTTAAAAAAGACGCAACTTCGAAGTGACGCAAACTGAAGGGACGCAAATCGGTGTATTGGTGTAGTTTCATTTTAGTGCCTTATATGGGACAAGTTGCTGTCAGTTGATCACTCAAAGACCAATGTTATACCTTCACCCTTGAAATTATCAACAGTAATTGCCTCTGTAATAACGTTATAATAACGGTACGTACGATCAAGACGTGTTTTATAAAAGCTCTGAAAATTGCTGAAAATAAAATAATTTTGGTTTTTTATAATAAACTAAACTATCATAAAATAATAAATAATATACCTAGTGATATTGTTAAACTGAAGTTTATTGAAAAGAACACTTGTTTTATTTGTTTTATTGATTTTATAGTCTTGCAATGCCTGCCGAGTGCAGTAAGTGCAGATTAACGATAAGAGGTGAAACGGGAATCCAATGTAGTGGAGTATGTAAAAATGTATACCACTGTGCTACAAAATGTTCAGGTCTTGACCAATATTCAATTGGAATTCTAGAGAACAAAAATTTTATTAGATTTATGTGCGATGACTGTTTACAATATATACATAATGTTGATCTCGTATTACGGGAAATCCAAGATGGGGTCGATAAAAATAGACAAAACTTATCGGACTATAAAAATGAATTTAAAAATGTGTTAAAAGAAAATGAAAACGAAATTAAAAAGTTATTGGAAGCAATCGAGAAACGATATGAGGAAAGGCTTAAAAAAATAGATAATGCACAGAAAATATGTGAAAAAAATGTCAAAGAATCTCAGAAATTGAGCGCGGTGGTAAATGAATTTGAAAATAAACAAAAAGAAGTCTTTAATTCGTTGGAGGAAAACAACAACAAAATATGTGAAGAAATAAAAATTGCAATAAAAGAAACAACAGTTAATAAAAACAAACCATCATATGCAGAAACAGTGAAAAATAAAACGGTGATGCCAGATATTACAAAAAAAGTGCCATTAATAATCAAACCTAAAGAAAAACACGGAATTGAAAAAACAAGAGAAGATCTAAACGAAAAAGTGGATCCGGTGAATTTAAAAATAGCGAGGGTGGAAAATAGAAGAAACGGAACTATGATTATTCAAGCTGAAAATTGTGAAGAAAGAGACAGAATAAAAGAGGCAATTGAAAATAAAATGAGTAACGGCTACGAAATTAAAGTCCCGAATCAAGTAGATATGAGTATTACAATAACTGATGAGTTTTAAATTTTCGGAAAGTGAACTAATAGAGAAATTAAGAAATCAAAACCCGTGTATTGGTAAAGGCAAATTGAAGATTATAAAAACATATATTATAAAAAAAGATAATAGAAATACATACTGTGCAAAATTAGCTGTAGATTTTGAAACCTATAGAATGATAATCGAAAAAGAAAAATTAATGTCGGTTGGGAAAGATGTCGAGTTTTAGACGGAACTGAAGTATTACAATGCTTTAAGTGTAAAGGCTATAATCATTTAGCGAAGGAGTGTAAGAATCAAGAAACTTGTACTAGGTGTCATGGAAACCATGAAAGTAAAAATTGTAATAAAGAAAAAATTGGTAAATGCATAAACTGTGTACAAATGAACAAAAAACTAAATCTGGGGTTAGATGAAAATCATGATACGATGAGTCGAAAGTGTTCGGTATACCAGAACAAACTAATTGCTAAGCAAAGACGAATGGGTATTAGGTTTTAACAATCAAAGAACTTAATACGTGGTATATATTTAAATGCTCAAGGTTTAATAAACAATTACAGTCAAATAGAAATTATGGTGAGAAACGAAAATCCTGACTTTATAGTAATGTCGGAAACACATTTGCCTAAAGACATAGAAGACAACGAAATAGCGTTACAGGATTATGATCACATTAAATCAGTATCAGAGTCTACAAGAACCGGAAGTAGTGTAATAATATATTATAGAAATATATTGGAAAGTTAAAAAAATTATCGAAAAAATAAACGGTTTGAAATATTGGATAAATGCATGCAAGATAAAATATAAAGATGAATGTTTGATGCTAGTAGCAGTATATAGATCACCTAGTCATAGTGAAGCTGAATTCTGTGAACAATTTGAAAAAATCGTAGAAGAACTGTGTGAATACAATTGTGAGATAATAATAGCAGGTAATTTCAATATCGACTGGTCAAACAATGGATTTTATAAACAAAAATTAGAGAGCATTTTTAACGACTATGGACTAAAACAGATAGTTGATGTATGTACAAGAGTGACTTCAAATACAAGAACAATAATAGACTATATTATAACAAATAGAAAAAAAAACATCTGTGCAAATAAACCACAATAACAAAATTTCGGACCATGAAACAATCAATATTAATATACAAACGAATTATAATACAAATAATAAAGCGCAATACAAAGAAATAGAAAAGTTTAAATATAAAAAGACCGCGTTCAGTAGAGAATTATATTCAAGATTAAGTGCATATGAAAATGATAACCAGAATGTAAAATTATTTGACTTAAGTATTGAAGGTGCTGTACAAAAATTCACGAAGAAAATTAAAGTGAAGAAAATTAAAGTGAAGGAAAATAATGACATCCCATGGTTTAGTCGCGATTTAATTATTCTTAAGCAACAGAAAATATCATCATACCAGACTGCAATATTAGAAAATGCAAATGAAGCATGGAATAATTATAAAAAAATAAGAAATTTGTATAAAAACAAAATTATCTCTTCGAAAAATTTATATGTGACAAACAAAATAAAAAATGCCAAGAACCAAAAAGAAATGTGGAGACAAATTAAAGACCTAGTACTAAGAGACAATAAGTCTGTGATAAAATCTGTGATATTTAACCAAATTGAATATAAGGATAGTTACGAAATTGCTTCTCAATTTAATAAATTTTTTGTGGATAGTATAATCGAAATAAGAGATAGTATACAGAATGTGCAATATATAAGTCATGTACCTGCAACCAATTATAAATTTAGTTTTAGTGAAATAAGTATGAACGAACTTAAAGAGATGTGCAAAAATATGAAAAATAAGCCAGACTTTAATAAAATAACGATCAAGATTATATTAGACAATTGGAATCTTGTAGGAGGTGCAATATTACGTATAGTAAATGATTCGTTAAAAACGGGAATTTTTCCCGAATCATGGAAGGAGACAATGGTGACTCCCGTTGAGAAAATAAAAAATACGCAAAAATGTGAAGAATATCGACCGATAAATACACTTAAAACGTGCGAAAAAATAATTGAAAAAGTGATAAAAACACAGTTAGAAAATTATATGGAACGAAACGGACTATTCTCAAAATATCAATCAGGCTTCCGTAAAAAATTTTCGTGTGAGACGGCAGTGAATTATATAATAAACAGATGGAAAAAAATTGAGAGAAACAATAAAATTTTGGCAACTTTCTTAGACTTTAAAAGAGGCTTTGAAACGATAGATAGAAGAATACTGATACAAAAATTATATTTATATGGCGTTCGGGATAAGGAACTTAAATGGTTTGAATCGTACTTAACGAATAGAAGACAAATAACAAAGGTGAATGGTATTAAATCAAATGCAGTTAATAATGACTTTGGTGTTCCTCAAGGATCAATATTAGGTGCACTGTTATTTATAATTTACATTAATGATATGCCAAACATTTTAGAGAAAAGTGAATTAGTGTTATATGCGGACGATACTCTGATTTTTAGTGAGGCAGAAAATGATAAACAATGTCACGAAAATGTAATGCATGACTTATCGAAAATAAACCAATGGTTAAAAATGAATAAACTGAAATTAAATGAAAATAAAACGAAGGCAATGGAAATAAATATGAACAGTGAACTTGTGATAAAAATAAACAATACGGAAATAGAGAAAGTAGAGAAAATTAAATATCTCGGTTTTGTAATTGACAAAAACTTGAAGTTTAACGATCATATTGAATTTATCTGCAAGAAAATTGGTAAAAAGATAGGTTTTTTTAAACGTTTAAGACCTAAAGTGTCAATATTAACAGCAATAAACATTTATAATGCTATAATTAAGCCACACTTTGAATATGGCTCCACAATTTTATTTTCATGCTGTACGAATCTACAAAAACTGCAAAACAGAGGATTGCGGGCTATTTTAAGATGCAACCGGTATACTTCTATTCAATTTATGCTTGGGACATTGAAATGGTTGAATATTTATCAAAGGCTAAAATTAAATACAATTTATTTTATAAAGAAAATGAAAATGGGTAATGCACCTCAATATTTATGTGAACAATTGGAGTATGTTGGTGAAATACAACCGTATTATCTACGCAATTCTAATAACTTCAGAATGCAAAGAGTATCAACAGCAGCTGGACAACGTACTTTGTTTTACAAGGGCCTTAAACTATATAACATGCTACCAAATGATGTAAAGAATGAGAGGAATATGAACGTTTTCAACAGGAAAACTGTGAATTTTATAAAGAATAACAATATGAATATAATGTAATATAATGTAATGTAATGTAATGTAATATGAATGTAAATTTGATTTTTGTGAAAGAGAGAGTATTGAGAATACTACTAAATAGATAAATAAATAAAAAAAAAAAAATGTTGATGTTAATTTTTGTTCGTTGTGAAGTGGTGAGGATCTTGGCTACGGTGTTGTTCATAGGTTTTTATCCTTGCTTTTTTTAGTTCTATCTGTTTACCCAGTAGGTGGCGCTTTCTCCTGATCATTCATTTGATAGCTCAAAGGTGGTTAGAATGGAATGACAGGGGCCGGCTTTCTTTGTGATGGGCTTCTTGAAAATGGGGGAAACCTCTTATATACATACATATATATTTTAATTTAATTTGAAACTTTGAAATGACGCATAAATATTTTGTTTTTCATATTCTCCAGTGCTGGGGCCCGAGCCTGGGCTGTTTGGTGTTGTAAGGGAGGTCTCTAACCACTACACTACGCTACCGCCAATGCTTATGAATTAAGAAAATTAATTTAATTTTTAAATTTAGCCCTTGTACCTCTATGTTTATTGGCTGTTAGATATGGTACTCTTTTTCATGATTATTGCAAATATATAAGTAAGTGTGTGTGTAAAAAATGTTCAATAAGATTTAGAAGTTGTCAGTATTACTGTGTGTTAATACTTTTGCCTTGACCTGTAAAATACTGTATGTATCTTTATTTTTGTAGTAATTATTGTTACTGCTTTGATTTTTAATACTAATTTACTGTGAAAGTCATACATATCGTATTGTCAGTAAGAGAATAATACAGTAGCAATAGTTGACAGTATAAAGCAATCATGAGATATAGACAATTTTTGTAAAATAATCATATGTATGTATATATTTCTAAGGTAAAAGTAAATGTAAAAAAAATTAAAAAGAAACAAGTTTGAAATGCCTTGTTGTTATTAAAGTTGTTGTTTTTCTTTTTAATTTTAATTAGTTTATTAAATTTACACACTTATATATGTATATGTTTTTAGTACGTTGACTTTGTATGGAAAAAAGAGCTGGGAAGGTAGTTCTAAAAATTTACTTTTTCTATAGACATGTTTTCATTTTATAATAACGATTGATAATATACAATGTAGGCCAATAAAAGAAATATCTATAAGGAATGTAACTGATAGAATTGCTACAATGAATTGGACAAAACTCTATGGGCCAAAATCGTGTGTAATGAGGGAAATTACTTAAGAATGCACATTAGTCATACTAGGTAAAGTTTAACAATCGAACAATTCGTAATCGCAGATGAGTTAAAAATAGTAAAACGTGTTTCGTGTTACTTTAAAGATGCATTCAAAAACAAAACAATTAAGTTTTACAACAAGACCACATAACAAAACAAAAAAAGAAATTAATATAAATTTGTCGTAGACCTATTTTGCAAACACAACTAAGGAATTTTTTTTTATATTTCAAATTCGTAATTAAACTTTAAAGAAAAAGGTCAAAAGACTTTTTATTTACAATTTAAAGGGACATTTAAATCTGAGATTAGTTCAAATAGTCCGAAATCAGTTAGCTTTAGAATGCTCTTGCGCTTTAATTTTCCAGAGTTATTGTGAAAATTTTATATTGCAAATTTATGTAATAATGGCAAATTTTATGCGAACGCTACACTTACCAATTCACCCACAGTTTCATACTGATGATTTTTATTGTTTACAAAAAAAGAATTCAACCTTTAACTTCAACACTTCTTTCTCAATGTATAAAGAAATCATATTTTTAATGTGTACGTACCACGCCCCCTTGTACAATCCAGTGATATCGTTCAGACCAAATTAAGCAACTTTACCTTTATGCGTTGTTGGGAGTTACCACACCCTCTTGTACGATTATGCCCACTTTCTGACTTATGGTTTGCCTTGAACATGGAGTCAGTCAGATTAAGTTTAGAAACTTTAGCTTCAACTGTTGTTAAAATATAAAAAAAATTACTATTTAGTTTGTATGGGAGGTAATAGGCCCAGCTCCAATTTTGTAAAAAAAACATACACTATTGCACTTTCGGTGGTTTAATGCAATGGAATGTTCCAAATTTCAACAAAATCGGTTCAATCCTATAGGCGTGATTAATTGACAAACAAACAGAATTATAAAGAGAATTATACAGCTGTATGCAACTAATTAAGGACAGTAGTACTCAATATTTAAATCATTATGTTGAAAATAATACTATTAAAAAAACCGCTAAAATTTGACCCTGTTTAGTTAATCCAACTTTGTTTATTGAAACTTCTCAATGGCAACTCTATTTTTACCGTTATTTTTTTCTTTGTGGTGTTTTTCATAATTTGTGAAATAAATTACTCGTGCACTTAATTAAGGACAGTGAAAAATTTTTTAAAATTTTAAGATTCAAGTAAGTTTTAACAGTTAAATTCAAATAAATGAGATTACACAAAGTGTTTTTCAGAATTTTATAAATTTTTACTTATTGCTAAACATGGGTAAAAATAAGTCCTGTGACGTCAGTACTCGAAAGATTATTGTGCAAATGCATCAGGAAGGAAGCTCTAATAGGGAGATCGCAACAGCCTTAAAAGTTTCTAAAACAATGGTTTTCCAAGCGGTGCAATATTTCAAAAAACATTCGACAACTGAAAAGGTGCCTCGTAAACAAAGAAGGCGAATTACGACAGTGCGTGAAGATGCCCTGATTGTCCGCGAGTCGAAAAAAAATCCACATAAATCAGCAAATGAAATTCGGATAGCAGTCTTTGGTGAAAATGGAGCAAAACCATCTGTAGACACAGTAAAACGTCGATTGCGGGAAGCTGGACTCTTTGGAAGAATTTTCCGAAAGAAACCATTGTTGTCTGAGCGTAACCGGAAGAAGCGAATAGAGTTTGCAAAAAAATACCGCCATTGGACCGCTGTGGAATGGAAAAGAGTGATATTCTCGGTCGAAACAAAAATTAATAGAGTCTCTCCCGATGGAAAAAAATATGTTCGACGGCTAAAGTTAAAAGAATTTGATCCAACATACACCCGGGCCACTTTAAAGCATGGAGGAGGTTCGATTATGCTTCGGGGTGCTATGTCGTCACGCGATGTTGGACCGCTGCACAAAGAATATGCCAGTAAAATGGATATTTCAACAAGATAATGACCCGAAGCATACGGCTCATCACGTCAAACAATGGTTTATAAACAATTCGGTCACTGTACTTGATTGGCCTTCATGCAGTCCAGATCTCAATCCGATTGGGAATTTATGGCAAGTTGTAAAAACCAAAGTAAGCGCAGTAAAAATAAACAATTTTGATGATCTCTTCGCCGAAACAAAGAAAGCTTGGAAGGCCATTCCAACTAGTGTATGTGAAAATCTGGTTAGCTCGATGCCTCGCAGGTATCAAGCTGTTATCGACAACAATGGTTTTGCAACAAAATATTGATTTTTTTTTTAATAAATACAAGTTTTTCTTAAATTTTACGATGTGTCCTTAATTATATGCACGACTGAATTCAATATTCTTTAAAATATGGCTCACAGCTTTATAAAAAATAATTTAATTGACACAATAAACAGTTATTTTCTACGACTAAGAGTTTAAGTAACTAAACTCGGAAAAGTTTTGACAATATATACAACTATTTTTATTTTTTTGCTTCAAGCTCACATGTAAGCTTCGTGTCCTTAATTAGTTGCACGCAGCTGTATATGTATTTGTACTCGTACATAAATATACATAGTATATGTACATGGATAAAAAAAACTTTTTGAATATTTTAATAAATATTCGTTTAAAATTTTTCATACAATTTTTTTATTCTAAATTGGCAAATTAAGGTAAAAGCTGACGTACAGAAGCAGGAATTATCGACGTCAGTAAAAGGGTCCTTATAAAATTGCACTAAAATGTGGCTTTTACACTATATATTTGTGCAAGTAGGTGAAATAAAACCTTTAGCGTAGAGCAGGAGAGACGGATTCTTCGAGACCTGTACCAGCGGAGAGTAAAGACTTCTCTGTAAATTCATAAATATTTTATCTTATTTGGCGTTTTTAATCTTTCTGTGTAGCCAGTTAGAAATAAATTGCGTTCTGCTGGTCAGTGTGGTCGAGGAAAAGTAAAAGAAACCACGGGTCACAAAATGACATCAAAAAAAAAAAGATTCGCCTGGATTAAATTGAATTATGGAGGTGTGGAAGATGGTTATATTTTCGGACGAAACCAAAATTAGTCTTGGTTAGCCTATCGTGAAGTTTGGCCGCATGTATAGGGGCGGGGGGAGTTTGCATAAGATAACTGCCAACTATTATGCCAACGTTTTGTGCATGAATCTCGCAGCCAAATGTTAAGAGTTGGTTGTTGGGTTTACAGTTATTGAGTTCCAGCACGACAATGTTTTGAAATTCACTGCCAAAATAACTAAAAGTGGCTTAATGATAACGGTCTAAAAGTGATATGTATCATAGTCACCCCAATCACCTGACCCCAATCGGCTTGAGCACCTCTGGGAGAGCTGAAAATTAGTTTGCTGGGGGTCCCAACTTCATTTAACACGTTCGCGGACGCAAAAAATTTTAGGGAGCTGCAAAAATATACAGGCAATTATTTTTGAAACTAGTTGTAATATCCGAAATCTAATTAGACATATATTATAAGAGTAGTCAGAACATCGTATTTTAACCGTTATATACATATATATATACGAAAGTATCTAATGAACCAATTGGTCATTATTTTGAATGTGTATTAATTACAAAAACTTAAGATTGTATAAAATTAAATGAATAAAAATTGGCTTTAAAATTTGAATGCTATAGCATTCACGTCATTTTGCATCAGTATGAAAATGAATGCTATAACATTCACGTCCGCGAACGTGTTAATGAATTGTGAGTGCATGTGGTTAAAGCCTGGGGAGAGAAACCTCCCAGTATCTACCAAAACCTAGTCAAAACCATGCCACGAACAATTGGAGCTGCAATAATTGCCAACGGTTGCTATATAAAATATTAATTGACTTAATTTAAGAAGACTTATATGTTTTAAATAAACTCAAATAAATTGACCACATACACTTTTTTCATTTCTTTGAATATAAAAAAATAACGGTTTCATAGACTGTACTCCTAATGCACCCATTCAAAAGAAAACACAATAACAGAAAAGAATAAGTGCTCCATTAACAAAATCGGGTAAGTAATTTTGGCGTTGCAAGTATTTGAACATAGGATATTCAAGCACGTGGTCAATTGTTTGAGTTACTGTATGAACATAGATACGTATGTATATATGAATTAATTATTTAAAATCAATTCATAAAAATAGTGTTGAGTTTAGTTAGCACAAATACAAAAAATATATGCATATAATTTTTTCTACAGAGTTGTCATGACAATATCTTTTATGCTGATAAATGAACGTTCAGATTTTTTTGTTTTGTTTTGTAAACAGGGAAAATAGAACATGAGATTTTAATTAACAAATTTTTACTACGTTTATACTTCCAATTAAATCGTTTACAAGTTTTACCATTACATACAAACAATATTAATAATACCACTTAACAAATTAATAATATTGAGTTTTTCTATAAGAAAAAATTAACTAAAACTTAAATTGATACAATTAAAAATTTAATTGTATTAACCAAAAGAAGATAGCATATCGCCATAATAAATGCAAACGGACGTAACTACACAAAATTTCGAAATTGAAGTTTTTCATGGTGAAATTATAGAAGGTGCTTACAGGTGAATAAAATACAAGGAAGGAATTTGTTTTTGTTCTTTCTGCTCTTAAATGTCAAAAGCATGTATGGTAAATATTGGAGTACGTAATGCAGACACGGACCATGTCATTTTAAAACAGTTAGTAATTGCTTAGGCGAAGCGCTTTCGCGTATTTACGAACGTAAATTTTATACAAAAACGTAATTATTTGTATTTCTTTTTTTGTTCAATTAGTGGGTATACTAACTCCCACAACGCATACAAATTATTAAAACTTACTACAAAAACGGTGATTCTGCTACAGCCGCATATCGTGCTTTAAGAGGAGATTATGGTTTACATAATCGTCCAACTACGCGAGCAATTGGCAAAATTGTGAAGAAATTTGAAGAGACTGGAGCGGGTGCAAATATTGTAAGGCCTGTGCATCATCGTTTCGCTCGTTCCGCTGAAAATATCGATGCTGTAAGTGAAAGTATTGCCGAAGACCCGAATGTGACGATTCCTCGTCCGACTTGGAGAATATGTGGTTTCAACAAGACGGTGCCACATTCCACACAACTTGAGCGAAGTTGGCTTTATTGCAAGAGACATTTCCAGGCCGCGTAATTTCTCGTCGTGGCGATATCGACTCTCAGAGAAAGCATGCCCAAAATTAAAACGACGGACGCAACTTCACGAACTGTCATTTATTGTTTTTGCATTCCTTGTCTATAAAGCAGTGGTCTTCACAAAGAGAGTCACACAAAAATACACTGAGAGATGAGATTGGTTTCTTCATTTGTATTGTTTTTAACAACTTGAATGAAATTTGTGAAAATTTTCGTTTTAAAAACCTTTAATTTTAAAATTTACACTAATTTATTAAACTTATTCATGAAATAAATTGTTTGTAAATGCTAATAACAAATTGAAATGTAGTTAAAAGAAATATAAACATTAATAAGTTTATGTTGCTTATTATCATAACTTCTCAGTGTCTGACAAACAAATTTAGCTCTCTTGAAAACTAATAAAACATTAACACATACGCAATTATTGTCTCACACACATGTTTTTGTAATAATTGTGGTTGTCGTTTAACATGATGAAAACAAAGCGTATGGATTTCTTTTTATGAAAGATTTTTAACATTGCAAATTTTTTAATAATTAATTAAGTTTTTCATAGGAAAATAAAACAAAAACTGGTTTCCAGGAATTCTAAAAGTGATATCTGTTAATAAAGTACAATACATTTAATTTTAAAATAATATAATAAGAATTAACGATACGGGTAGTTTTGGTATATTTTAAGAAGCTGTTTGCCAGAATTTTTGTGGAATTAAGCAACCCTGGTTGAAATATTCACGAAGAGAGTAAGAAAAACTAAAAAAATATCCGAACAATTTATTTACCTGAGTAATACTGGTGAAGACCACGGCTATAAAGCTATTAAAAATTAGGTTTATGAAAGTTTTCGCTAAGAAGTGAATTTATATTTTATAATTTAATCATCTTTACGCATTTTTTCAATTATTTTTTCCATAATATCTCTAATTTAATTTAACAAATTCCAAAATTTATTAATTTATTTAAACTTTCAAATGTTTTTTCGATTTTCTTTTGTTCTTTCAGCCAACAACAAAAAACAGATGGGTTTGTTTACAAAATGTATGAAATTTAATAAAAGTGTGGTAACATTGTTGAGAGAATTTGTTTCTAAAAATGAGAGCATAAGAAAAATCGCTGTCAAAATAAAATATATTATATTTCACGACTGCATTCTCCAGGGTTTTTATCTGTCAATTTGTATGGAAAAAAACGTCATGACCCAGTTCTGTTTAATCATTTACGTTTAAAACGAAAAAAAAAACAATTTCGGTTTATGCACCTTCAATCTGTGCGAAAAAATGTACCAACAGCAAAGTAAACAAAGACGTAAGTGTTTAGATACAAAATTCGGTTTATGTATAACGAACACAATGTCAGCTCTGAGAAATTAATGTCAAAAGTCCCTTGCTTTTGTGTATTCGTATAATAAAAAAACAAATTAAAAAAATCGTATTGATATCAGAGTTAGGTTTATTGGATTAGATTTAATTTTCTACTAAATTTAGTAGTAGTGAAAAAAGTAGTGCATTATCGCTTCTAATATTTAGTGGTAGCGGAAATTTAGTGCATTAAATAAAACGAATTTAGTGGGAGTGGAAATTTAGTGCATTAAATGAATCGATTTTAGTGGTAATTTAAATTTAGTGCACTAATTCTGAAGTGACAACACTTGTAGTAGGTAAAAAAACATGTATTGTGATACCAGTATTACTCGAACGTGCTTTCACACATCCATACATACATACAAATTTAGAACATTAAAACCACAGCGTATACAGTGATAAAACTATTGCGAGCTCCAATAGTAAAAATCATTTGTAATTTTATTATTTTAGCTAATATTTGCTATCTCTTTCATTCTAAATGGTAGTAAATTTGTTGTGTTGTTCTTGCTAATTTTGTTGGAAGTACACTGTGAGACCATATTATAAAAGGGAAGAAAGTTTGCTTTGACAAATAATCATTTTCCATACTTTAAAATTTTGTTTGCTGTTGACAATAAAAAAATTATTCATGTAATATTTACACTGACATTTTTCATGTACTATTGTACATACATAAATAACCATTGCAATACTGTTTAAGGGTTACGGCCTAGCATCCCGCAAAACCCATTTTGTGTGTGTTAATTTTCATCCATGAGTACCGGGACCTACTGTTTAATGTCCACTCCGAACGACAGACTTGAGAAATTCTATCGGGGCAAACAGTTACTCTTAGAGCTTTTGTCAGAAGATTGCTGAGAAGTAGTCACCCAAAAAAAGTTTTTAATATTTCTTTTTTTTAGGATGGTTGAGCTGGGGTTTGAACCCTGAGCTCTTGTCTAGTAAGCCAACGCACTAATTGCTCAACTACGGCGACTACTGAATTACCCTTGAATTCAGAAGATAACTGAAAGCACCATGATTTTTGGGTTATTTTTTTTAACTTTGTTTCAAAATCTTCTAGCATTCACATTATGCGATTCAAACATCCCTGGCAAGTTATGATTTTTAATTATCATTATTATTCATTCTTTATTAGTATTAAAATACTTTATAAATTTTTTTAACAATTTTAAATCTCATATAATAAATTAAATTAATAATTAATTAAAAAAATTAAATAAATTAATTATAAATAAACAATATAGATATACATAATAAGTTTTATATTACATTGTTTTTAACAAGTATTACAACATTCTTTCTAAATACATTTGTGTTATGCTCATTTTTTACATTATTACGCAATTCGTTATATAATTGTAGTCCCTTGTAGAAAAGCGAACGTTGCATTGCCGCCGAAACTGTCCTTTCAATTCTAAAATCATTTTTATTTCTTAAATAATACGGTTGCATTCTCCGACGTATGCTACTTGATCTTTTATATATTGTGGTGCGTTTCCATTTTGTGTTTTGTTAATGAAGTTTAGGGTATTTAGTTTTAGACGCTGTTTAACATTAAGCCATTTTAAAGATTCAAGCATATAGTTTATGGAGGTGTATCTGTTGCATTTAAGTATGACGCGCATTGCCTTATTCTGAAGTTTCTGCAGCCTTTCAATTTGTTGATTTGTGCAACATGAGTACATAATTGTTGAACCATATTCAAAATGAGGTTTAATCATCGTGTTATAAATATTTATTGATGTTAGAGCAGTTGTATTTTTTCTTAATCTTTTAAAAAAACCAATTTTCTTTCCCAATTTTTTGCATATGTATTCAATGTGACTCTTTAAGTTAAGGTTGTTGTCTATAATAAATCCCAAGTATTTAATCTGATTAACTTTTTCAATTTTTTCGTTATTAATTTCAAAATTTATATTGCTGCTAGTTTTTATTTCCATAATTTTAGTTTTATTTTCATTTAATTTTAGTTTATTAATTTTTAGCCATGTATTCACATTATCAATATCTGTCTTAAGTCTATCGTAACAGTATCTGTTCTACAGTATCTGCTTCAACGTATATAAGTGTATCGTCTGCATATAATATTATCTCGCAATCATTTAATACATTTGGCATATCATTGATGTATATAATAAATAGTAGAGCTCCTAAGATTGAACCTTGCGGCACACCATATTCATTATATTCTGATGTCGATATAACATTGTTGACTTTTGTAATTTGTCTTCTATTTGTTAGATATGACTCAAACCACTCTAATTCAATCCCTTGAATGCCGTAATTATAAAGTTTCTGTAGCAGTATACCTCTGTCTATCGTTTCGAAAGCTCTTTTAAAGTCTAAGAAGATTGCTATAACTTTCTTATTTTTCTCCGTTTTTTCCATCTGTTCATAATGTATTTAACAGCTGTCTCGCATAAAAAATTCTTTCTAAATCCAGATTGGTACTTATGCAGTAATGCGTTTGCTTCCATGTACTGTTCCAGTTGGGTTTTAACTACTTTCTCTATTATTCTTTCGCATGTTTTTAATGTATTAATTGGGCGAAACTCCTCGCATAGTTTTGTCTTTGCAATCTTTTGAATTGGTGTTATCATTGACTCTTTCCAATTGTCTGGAAATTTTCCCGTTGTTATTGATTCATTCACTATATCTAGCAATGTTCTTCCTATCACGTAATCGTAAAGATTACTAATTAAAATGGCTACGATTATTAAAGTTTCTGCATGGAAATTAATTGATTACAAATATTCAAAAAATAATCAGAATTACTGGCAATTACTACAAAATAATCAAAAAGTATCAAAAGTAATCCCAATTATTTTCAACTATTCTTTTTTAAAAGTAATGTAATTGATTACTAATCGTAATTTAACAGGTATGAATTCAAATCATGGGTTTATTTTCCCTTTTCAATCTTCTTTATTTTCTCTTTCATCTAAAGCAAGTAACAACTGAGATAGGAAGACAATAGGTCCGTTTTAGACAAGCGAACATTTGGAAGGAAAACATATGACATTCTCTTTTGTTTTTTTCTTTCGTATTCACAAAGACGAACATTTTGCCGGCAGCATTTCTTTATTATTATTATTTGTAGTTGGTCTTATGTATACAGTGTTTAAATATAGAGAAGAATGTTAACTAAGCGAACCGTACACAAAAACGATTCTCTCTTCCCACCCTTTCCTTTGATAAAAACTAAATGTTTTCCTTCCAAATGTTTCACAGCAAACAGAATTCATGATGTTTTTAACACCTGATTTTTCTGCTCTCTTCAACAACTCTCAAAAAATCTTGAGTTTGAAGCAAGAAAGTCACGCAAATATCTTTGTCTGACTCCACGATTACTAGCCAAAGAGGTGCAAAACATGGCATCTCTCCCATTATTCCCAACAATAAACTAAAGCCCGTATTCATAAAAACTATTTTAAATTTATTGAGGGCTTATTTGACAAATTTCTATGCAATACTTGTAAAATGAACCCTCAATAAACCTAAAGTAGTTTTTATGAATGCGGGCATAAAACTTTAAATGAAATGTTTCTTCTACTGTGTGAAACAACTAAATATAAACTATCTATGTAAAAGGGGTCTTGTAAGTTATGTTAATGTATATAAAAAAACTTACCGGCCATGACAGTTTAACAGTTTGCTGGACACCAAAAAAGTAAGTTTTTTTTTGTTCAATAGGCAGATAAATCTCAAATATCAGTCAAATGTTGTTTTGAAAAGGAAAAGACCGATTGTGTTAAAAATTAAGTCAGCTAATTGCATAGGATATAAGAGATAAAAAAGGGGTATTGCTTATTTTATAACACTTTTTATATTTTGTTTTTTATTTTTCCTCTTTTTTCATCAATTAATTCCTTTTTTGTTCTTGAATTCAAGGCGTATTAAACTTATTCAAAGAACAGTTTTTAATTTAATATATCCATATGTACCTAAGAAAATCTGTTATTTAACAGAGCTTTATATGTCTTTCACTTTTGTTTATGAAGGCCGGTTAAAAAAATTCGGTGTGCTGTGTAATAACTAATATTAAAAAAAAATTAATTTTATTTAAATTGTTAGAATTAATATTTTTCATTGCTATGAAGTTTTTAAAATCACTGTTTTCACTATTACGTTAAAATGTTTACTTTCTTCTATTCCTTTTTTAGCGTCGTTTTAATACAGCTTCGTTACTCTACGATCACTTTAATGTTGCCGGAATATTTATTACCTGTGTCGTTGATGTGGGAAATAAATAAAGTTTGAATTTAAATGTTTTCTGAAGTATATCCAGTTTACATAAACATTAAATTACAAGATAAATAAATAAAATATGTATATACATATCTATACATATATACAATTATATACATTTATTTTGACGACAGGTAAATACTAAATTAGATTCTGGCAACACTGGTATAATATACTACTTCAGTTTAATAGCGGCGCCTAACCTTCAAGACCTTTTTTATTTCTTTTCTATTAAAAATTAAATTTGTCTCTTTTTTGACAAGTATACTAACGTAAAATGTAAAAGTATAAATAAATTATATTTGCATAGGAATTTGTTTTTCTAAATAACCCTACAAAAACAACCGCGTGACTAGAGCGAGAACAAAATATTTGCACAACTTATTCAATTTCTTAGACACGCACAATTGATTTATCTTATTTTTAAAATTTGCAATTTTTCTATTAAACATATTTACTAATGTTTTTTAATTTTATTGTATTTACATTTTTGTCGTGATTATTGCTTTTATTTTTACACTAGAAAAAAATGACAAATCAAATAATAAAATACTACAAATACAACCACTGCTCAACAAAAAGCAAACGAAAGAACACAAGGGACACGAAAAAATGACGGCGACATATTCTCTCACACAATATCTCAAAGAGCACAACAAAAACAAATTAAAACTTGCAATGAAAAAAATTAAAAAATACAGCGAATTTAATAAAAGAAAAATTAGAAAAAAAAATTGGAAGAATAGTTTTTGCTCAAAAATTTTAGTAATTAATTTCTTTTCGTTTTAGCTTAAATTCGTAAAAACTTCTTGTTTCATCAATTGTTTAAAACATTTTATATTCCATTACACATTTTCATATTATTTTATTTCCAGAGCAAAATAAATTCTTCGAAATTCTTTTTATCGCATGTTTTATGCACTTTTGTATAAAAGGCTTTGGCTTCAATTTGGTATTTGGTACCGCCGCTGTTTGTGTTTCTTATGCAATTTTAGTTTTATTGCGTTTTAGTTTTCGTTCATTTTATTTAATTATTGACACTTTCATTTTTATTTCTAGTTTTACAAGTATTTTGTAAAACTGTTCATTACTTTTTAATGTTTTATTGAAGCGTTTTGTTCTTGAATTGTGCAAAAAAAAAATTCCATGAATTCGCGTCTTCGTTTTAGAAAAATCAACTAAAAATGCTTTAACAACCGCTTCGTGCTTTTTTGTTTGCTCTTCATCTTCATTGTTGCGAATTCGCCGTGACATAAGTTAAATATATTTGTTGATGTTGCTAGACTAATGTCACTACAGCATTGCCAAGTATAAATATTTAAAATCCGTAGATTTTGTTTTACTGGGTTTAAATAAAAATTTTCGAAAAATAAACTTCGGACAATTTTAATAAAATTGTACAAACAAATAGTTTTTTGTACAAGAAATTTTGTACAAAAGATGCTTTTTTTTTCTTTCGGTATAAGTAAGTGATTTTCATCTGCAAATCTTACTATGAAAAAAAAAATAGCTTTACAAATTAAATATGTTGGGCAGCACTACTCATTTACAAATTCAACTCTATAAAAAATACCGTTAATTCTAATAATTTTACACCGCGTTTTGCATACCGTCATATACGAAATACATACATATATTCATAAAAATGTAATATCCCAGTCAGCATTTTTGGTAAATTATGAGTCTTTTTTGACTCCTCTGGGCGATTAAAATAGTCACTTATGAGCTCATTTATGAGTCGAAAATGAATGTTTTGTCGGGAGAAAAATGTACCCTTGCCGCGACTCCCCTGAACGAGTCATTTATGACTTACTTGAACGAATCATTTGTGACTCCCTTGAACGAGTCATTTGTGACTCCGCACACTAAACGAGTTTTACTTATCTTTTAATTATCTTTACAATAATAAAAATATTGTATTTTGTCTAAAAATGTAAAAAAACAAAAAAAAAAATTCATCAAGCTCAACTGAAGGAATTCTTTTTTTGATATGTATATTATGCGCCTTTTTATTGATGACACAAGTTTCTGGTGGATTATACTGGAATGTAAGGAGCGGTTTCTTGAAGATGGACTTCTTATTTTTTTAAATTATAATTTAGAAATACCTTAAATTTTATTTTATAATGTTTGCCCTTTGCTGGGATTGAACCTCGGTCGTTTGAATTTCTGTGCGAACGTCTTACCACTATACCACGACATCACAATAATAGCATAACTCTTATTCTTTCAAATAAAATAAATCCCATTATAACGAAATGCAGAAGAAAGCAATAAGATACGACGCAAAATAATTATAAAAGCAGTCGTATTGCGAACGTCTGCACGATTAATTTATGATTCCGCACACTTAATCAGTTTTTGATCACCTAAGGGAGTCTTAAAACTCATTTTGGAGATTTATGAGCAAGCAATCTTCCAATTGCTGATAGGGATATATAGCATTGAGCACATAGACGACAGCAAGCAGCTGGCAGCAAGTTGTCAAACTTAAAATACACTCGGAAATATGAAATTGTGTGATGCACCCAAATATCTTTGTGATCAGGCGATTTATTTAGAAGATATGCAGCAGTACCAGTTGAGAAATGCACACCATTTAAGAATACAACTTTGCAACATCAACGTCGATGCAAAAATCATTATTTTCCAAAGTTTTTTAGACATTGCCAAATAATTTGAGATTAGAGCAAAATTTTAAATAAAATAAAATAAAAAATATATATGTACATATGTTTATAAATTTAAAAAAAGCAATTTTATTTTTGCGATTTTGTACAGTGGTATAACTACAATATTTTTTCAACCAAATACACATGTTCATTATTTTATTTGTTTTTTTTATTGTTTTGCTGTTGCTGCCTTCAAAATATTTATGCAGCCGATAGTAAGCATGGCAGCAAATATTAGGTCTGTTTCTTTACTCTACATTGGGCGCCCGCGGGATCCCAATTTTCCCAAAAAGCGTTCCCGTACACAAAATTTGTGTAAATGAGAGAATTTTTGAGAGAGTAACATTCTTCTTCTTCATGCACGAAATAGCCCGTACTTTTTCTTCGGGCTAGTTTGTGCAAGTAAACAAATAATCAGCTGTTTAAAAAATAATAGAAAAATGAAAGGTTCAAAAACTAAAAAAAATTTCAAAAGTTGAATTAAAAAATATTTATAAACCTGCAGTGAAAGGCTTATAGTATAATTTAATTCAATATTTATATAAAAAATTTATCTTTGCCTTAGTTAACATGTATAAGTCTAATTATTGTCGTTTGTTTTTGCGAAAGTACATGTTCAATATGCGTGTGTGTGTGACATAAAGTTGTGTGTTTTCATATTTTTATGTGAATGGGTAAAATATTTGCTTTTTTGCGTTCCCGTACTTTTGGGCAAATTTGTCTCTTATAGAGAGAAATTATTGTTTACTCTCTATTTCCCGAACTTTACCCAAAAAGTAAAGAAACACACTTATTGTGGGCTTCATTTGCTGCTTGCTGTCATTCTGCTTGCTCTTTTGCCTATGTGATCAATACTTAAAAGAAAAAATTAAGTATGAAGTTAAAATTAGTGTAAAAATTACAAAAAACATATAATAAAAGTTTATTCCGTTTATAATATATGTATATACATACATATGTATGTAGCCATTTGGCCAATAAAAAAATATTACAGAAAAAATAACATTTTATGAGTTAGTAGTGTTAAAGATACAGACATAGTCATATATGTATGTATATTTATACAAATTAAAAATTTTAGTATGCTTAGAAATAATACAAACTGTTTGAGCTTTTTAAATAAACTTTCAAATGAAGTCTACTCAATTGTAATCCTTAAAATGTACAGTTTATGCTAGTTAAAAATTTTTAACAAAAAACTTAGCGGCTGTTGATTTAAATTACAAAAGAAGTCTACGCCTTATCTTTCAAAATTATTTACACACTTATTTTGTCTGTCAAAAGTGTTTACACAATAGAAAAAACAATATAAAACACAAAAAAATATATAACAAAAATAATTAGTAGCCAGATAAATTTACTTCACTTTCTTTACTTTACTTTTCGGCCCAATTGGACAGAGATCTGCCTTTTTATGAATGCCCATACATACTCTATTATGTTTAGATCTGGACTCTGGGGTGGCCATGGAAGATATGGCCATTATTAATATTAATGTTAATGGAGACAAGAGAGTATGGATACATGAGACATGAAACATGAGTGTTAGAATGGAATGAATGGAGTTAATGGAATGTCTTGTTTGTAATACGAAAGAGAAGAATTTCTTGGACTGGTTTTATAAGTACTAAAAAACTGAATAATAATAAGTAATGAACTGAAAAGTTTTTTGTTATTTTTCTTTATATTGTTGGCGTAATTTTTAAAAACATAAACTGCCGATCACTTGAATAGATTCATTAATTTTTGCTCTTATATTTTAATTTTTCTTCATATAAACTTTAGGAGAACAATTTTTTTCACTTAAATTAATAGCCTGTTTCTATATTACAATCGGTTCGACAGACAAACAAGCCATACACAAACAATTACGTAGGAAATTGAGTTTTTATAACACAATTGCCTGACTTACGTTTGTTTACGTTATTTTCTCTATTTTTCTCTTTAAGCCAAGTTCTAAAATTGCCAGGGTATATAATTTTCAGTTTTGCTAAATTTTTCTAATATAAAAAAATCATTTTTACACCTAAAAATGGCAACCCTATTTTTGTTTACAAAATAAATTCAATTAGAGAAAATATAATATTTGTTGTAGAGAAAAAATAAAATATTACCTATTAATAAATTTTTCATTACAGGCCTGTTCTGAAAATTGCTTTTTGTAAAAAAATTACGAAATTTATGAAATTATGATTTTTTATATAAATTATGGTATGATATGATATTAAAATACATTTTGGGTCACTTAAATAGGTTCACTAGGAATAAAATTCGTTTGCTTTTGACCATCGACAGTAAAATTAAAATTTTAAATATTTGTGAGTTACTGGAATAATTTTTTAAATTTTTATGTAAAATGGGGCGCAGCAAGCAGTTAACTGAAGAAGGAAGAGATAAAATTAAAGCATTCAATGAAACTGGCTTAAGCCATAGAAATATCGACAAAAAATTGGTCGCAGCCCGAATGTTGTAAGTAATTTTTTAAGAAATCAGTCCGATTATGGAAAAACATGAAAGATCGGCCGAAAAAAATCACAACAGAAGCGGACAGAAGAGCCGCCTCAAATTTGAGCGATTCTGCTGCAAAAATTAGACAAAAATCGGGTATCACAGCTATCATAAACACTGTAAGACATGTTATTCGAAGTTCTAAACATTTAAAGCAGGGACCGTAACTCTTATGATTTTTATCAAAAATATCAAGAAATAAGAGTTATTTTTGATTTTTATATTTTTAAATGAAAAATTAAAGTTATTTTTCATTTTTTTATTTTTATATCAATAAAAAAAGTTATTTTTGATTTTTATATTTCTTTATCAATAATAAAAATCAATTCAAAATTCCTAACATTTAAGCGTGTGTTGTCACATGACAAAATAAATTCTGCGAAAAATCATTTAAAGAAAATTGTACTCCAGTTAGTAAAAGTGGTGAGCTAAGACAATAAATTTAAAATAATTTATAATATATTTTTAATATTTTTTTATTTGTATTTAGCATAACACTGAAACTCAGCGATTTTCCTGCGGTACGCCACCTGTTGAAGAAAATTTATTCGTAATAGATGAAAGCTCCGTTGCAAGCTCTCGATCTGTTTTAGCAGACGGTTTAAGGTCAATGGAGATGAATTATTCGTCTTCGGACGACGATGATACTCCTACGACAATAAACGACAGCGTCCGCAAAGCTTATTTTGAAATAGACAATTACAAAGAAAAGCGTTTAAATACTTCTGCTAATTTATTGGAATATTGGGAGAGCAAAAAATTTGTGTTTCCATGGCTTCGAAAATTAGCTTTAATTGTTCATTCTGTACCTGCCACTCAAGTCAGTGTAGAAAGATCATTTTCAGCACTCGGATTAATATTGGGAGATTTGAGATATAATTTATCTGAGGAACATTTAAAATCAATTATGATGGTAAAATTGAACACCTGAAAACGACCTCTTAACACTGACTTGAATGGCAGCCAAAACTTATAAGCTATTTCTATGCACTCATGTATTTATAGCTGATAATGGATAAGTCACATAATATATTATATTCATATAGAAATTTGAATGAAGCAGCATATTATAATACATGCGGCATCAACAAATAAATAAGAGCTTTGAATTGATTTTTAAAATCAAAAATAACTTTTATTTTTCATTTAAAAATATAAAAATCAAAAATATCTTTTATTTTTCATTTAAAAAAATCAAAATCAAAAATAACTCTTATTTTTGATTGTTAAAATAAAAATCAAAAATTTAAAAATCATGCAATATGTTGGATGCATTTCGCCTAAAAATCATGATGGTGTAATTAAAAGTTTTCTACAATGTTCATTTATGTATGATTTATTTCTTCAAAAATTGAAAAATAACTCTTATTTCCGGTCCCTGATTTAAAGAGATTGAAAATTAAAAAAAAACCATCTCTTAATGCTGCTCGTAAAGCGACACGGTCTCATTTTGCACGAGAACACATAAACGATAAAAATGAATGGTATCGTGTTGCTTTCTCAGACGAAAAAAAGTTTAATTTGGATGGCCCGGATGGATACAACTACTATTTCCACGACCTACATATGGAGGAACGCTACCTTAGTCGTCCCGTCTCTGTGAGGGAAATGTAATGGTGTGGGGGGCGATTTCATATTATGGTACATGTGAGCTTCAATTCCTGTCATCGAAAACGAACGCGAATACTTACAAACCAATACTTGAAAAGGTGTTTCCACATTTTTCTACTATTTTTAGACAAATTCTCCGGATATTTCAACAAAATAATGCCCCGATACCTAATGCCAGGGTTGTAAAAGTGTGGATTCAAAGCCAAAATGTCAATATGTTGGAGTGGCCACCATATTCCCCTGACTTAAATATTCTAGAAAATGTATGGGGCTTGCTTTCTCGCAAAGTCTACGAGTCCGGCAGACAATACGAAACCAAATAAGCTTTTATTGGAGGAATTAAAAAATCTTGGCTCAAAATTTCATTATCATTAATGGAAAATCTCTATAACTCCCTCCCAAATGGCATTCTTGAAGTTATATCGAATAAAGGAGGACATACTCATTAATAAACCATCAAAACATTGTAAGAAAGCTTGAAAAATAAAAAAGTTTTACAAAAAAATCATTTTCTTCTTTAGTTTTTTAAATGAATGGTAGTGAACCTATTCAAATGACCCAAAAAATTGTGTTGAAAATCATATTAGTTTTGGAAAAAAATTACTGAAATTCAGTTATTAATTACTGAAACAATTTTTTTTTTATTATAAACTCACATAATCAAATATTTTACCATTTTAAAAAAATGTAAAGAAATTCTCAAAAATATTTTAAAAAAATAATATAACTAGAAACTTAATTACTTCTAGAAAAAAATTAATTTGAATGTAATGAAAATAGTGAACCTATTCAAGTGATCGGCAGTGGACATAAATATTAACAAAAACTAAAAAAAAAGTATAAGGATCGTACCTGAGTTAAAGCGTACAACGTACAACAAATAATTTGTATACGTCCGTATTACCGAAATACGCCAATAATAAAATACAGAAAACAAGAAAGAAAAACAAAAATATTGTTTTGTCATGTTTTTACTTTTGTTGGAATTAGAAAAAAATTTCAAACAAATATTATTATTTTTTATTTTTTTGATTTTTATTTTAATTTTTTCTTTGTACGCACTGCCAAATTTGGATTTTTGAATCTATAATGTATGTACATACGCGACGTATTTCGGTAGCTCTCATAAAAATTGTATGGGCATGAAAGAATTTTGACAAAAAATTTACGCCGTACGCTTTAATTCAGGTACATATTCAAAAACTAATTGTTTTTTTTGTCTTTAAATGCTTTAATGTACACAGACTATTCTTCTTGCTAGATTTCAATTTGTTTGTTTTTATTCGCTGGTTTGTACTACGAACTATCGCATTTACTTCAATACATGCTTTCATTCACAAAGGAAATTCAAGACATTCAAGACATTCCATAATTGGAATGTCTCCAAAATAATTGAGAATTATGAGAGTAAATTTAGATTTATATTATTCTATTCTATTCGTTTATTGAGGCTGTTCGTTTAGTTTCGTTTCGTTGCCTGCATAACGAATGGAATGAATATTTGTTTCGATGCTTGAATTTACTCTCAATTAGAGTTCACTTCTCGAATCATTCTCAATTGGCAGAAAAGCAAAACATTCATGCAGATCTTTAGACCTTTTATGACTATGTCTTATACAGTATTCCACGGATAATTCGATATATTATTATATTCCACGGATACTTACAATACATACATAACTGGCCTTTACAACCCTGTGTCAGGATTACGGCCTAGCTTCTCGCAGCACTCATGTTGTGTGTGTAAATCTTTTATCCATGAGTACCGGGACCTACAGCTTAATGTCGACTCCGAACGACAAACTTGAGAAGCTTGTTCAGTTAATTACTAACGGAGCTTTTGCCAGAAGGCTGCTGAGAGGTAGTCGCCGAAAGAAATATATATATATATATATATATATTTATATATATGTATATATATGTATTTATATATATGTATATATATATATATATGTATTTTTTTTTAAATGTCGGAGCTGGGTGTCGAACTCAGGGCTCATGTCTTAGTAAGCCAACACACTAACAACTAGACCACGGCGACTACAACGGATAATTGCCTCGACAAAATTGTCAACATTTTTGGGCAATTTAAATTTATACACATATGTATATATCTAAATTTAAATTTATACATAAACTTGGTAGACTTTAATTGGAAGGTTGTATCAAAAAAGGAGTTTGAAAGTGAATTTAACGCTGATGACACACGTTCAATGTTTTCTTTCAATTTTTTCACACACACTTCTTGTCAAAATTTATAGAAATCGAAAGCTTTGACTTAGGCTGCATTCAATTTGATAGCAATTTTATTATTTAAAATGCAACACAAAGCAAAATAACTATGGCAGTCGTACAAAAAGAAAAAAAAAGAAGAAGAAGAAAAAATAACATGGTGAATTGATAGTAAATTGAAACACTCGCATGAAAAGCAAATTTGATATCCAGTTCGTTTCAATGTCTAAAAGTGTCAGTGTATTAGTAAAAAAGTTTGAATGTATTGAAAATTGAAAGCCAGAAATTAAAAGTGTAACCCCCAAGTAACGGACATTTTATGCCTATATAAACATAGTTGAGTTAAGCTGCAGTTTTTAGAACATAATTATTTTTGGGTAATTAAATGAGGGAATTTTAAGTGAAATTTCTCTTTGGGGAAAATATATTTAAGGTAATGTGTTGGTGGCCCGAAGTTCGTTCCTCAGGAAAGGTCTGATCAATTTTTTTTTGATAATTTAATTTTTTTTTTTTTGATTTCGTCAGAAACGCTGTAATTAGATCAAAGTTAACTGCAATGAATATTTTTGGTAATTAAAGGAGAAATGATGTCCGTGAAGGAATAGTACACTAGCCAAACTTAACAACAATTGGTAATTTTATAGAGATAATTTAAAAGACGAAATTTAAGATAATCCTCAAAAATAAAATTCAAAAGCTGTTTTAAGTACCCAGAAATATGTGCTCTAATGCTAATTCCAAAAACAACTGAGTCGATTTTACGACGATTCCCAAATTATATCCAGTATAAACTTATAAACAATAATTTAACGGTTGCGGATAAAAAATTCACACACACACAACATGGGTGCTAGGCCGTATTACGGAAGCAGAGTTGTAAAGGCCAATTAAGTATGTATGTATTTCAAAGTTAAAATCTCAATGGATACTTGTGAAAGTAAGCGCTAGAAAAGCTGCTACGATCAATAAGCAGGTGTCAGTTACTACAGGTATTTCTTTGATCATTCCGAAAGGATGTAGTATTTTAATTGGCATTTAAATATACAGATTCCCTCAAAAGCGCATGGACACAAAATGCCAGGATTCTCAGATACTTGAAGAAAGCAGCAACCACCATAAATTTTTAGTTAATTTCACAAAGTCATCCATATACTATCAAGAGATTTCCATTGAGCCACATAAAAATGCTTCGATTATATAAAACCAAAAATGTTCTTCAACTTTGAAAACTTCTCAAAACTTTATCTAGAGATACCATTATTATAACAGCTACAGAATCGACTTACTTAAAGAAAGTTACCAATCGTCAAAAAGATAAACTAGTAAAAATAGCTGCTGGAAACAAAGTGGATATTAAATAAGTTGAATACAACAACAACAGTTTGTTTTGACATTAGGTCAGTGATTACCATTTAATAGCAAAATTGTGCAAAGAGCATTCACACGTATTGCTTACGATCTTTAATTTTTTTCAGGTTTACTCAAAAAAACTGATCGATTACACTCAAAATATTTTATGTTAAAAAATGCAATTGTTTTAGAAACATTAAAAGCTTGGATAGTAGGTTACGAACCAAAATTAGATCCTAAATTGAAAATCGCGATTTCAAGCTTAGTAAGCTTAAAAATTTTTTGAAACGGTAGATCATTTAGTGATGGTGTTTTCATTAAGCAATTGTTGAAAAAAATTTGGAAAAGGCCTAATTATAATGCAAATATTTTCCGACTTGAAATATATTTGTTCAAGCAACGCAACAAATTACTTCTACAATTACGAAACTGTCAAATAAAAATATATGTATCTAGAAGTCTTATTTTATCCCAGTTATATATATACTTACTTGTACTTTTAAAGAAGTTTTTTTTAAGAAGAATAAATGAATTTTTTATTTCCCAGCAAATATATAAAAAAAACATGCCATAAATAGAGTCAAACATTTATAACTTTATGCTGGCTACAGACAACGCAATCTGTTTCTGCAACACGTTTCACATTCAGGTTTCATGTTTTAACACAAACACTGAAACCAACAGTGAAACCATAAATGCAATCTCAGTTCTGTTATATTATATTATAACATTATCATCGCGCGGAAGAGCGGATGCGAAAATGAATCGTGAAGTAATTCAATTAGCAGCAAGTGTTGTTATTGATAAAGTGCTCCACTTTTTCACCTTGTAACTTTTTCTTTAATTCTCTTCTATATGATATTCGCATGTCCCTTACTTATCCTGTTTTTAACTTTTTCAATGCTTGCGTTTATATCAATATTTTTATATTCAATTAATAATTTTTCAAATTCTGCTGCTCTTATAATTTTATTTTTATATTTATTATTAGGGCAACTAAAAATATGCTCTATAAAATTAGTTTTAAGCGCCTAAAATATGCATTGAAATAAACAGTTTTAAGCGTTAAAAATATGCTCTATAAAACTCATAATATATACATAAATATGTTAATGTAAAATTACGGATATTTTTTTTAAAAATTTGAAAACATGAAGAGTAACAATTAGCCGTCAACCAGATAAAATAAATTTCCTTTATATTTACATAACGATCATTTGCAAGATTTTCTGCATATTCTTATGAAAATTTAATTAATTTAAAAATAAACTTTTAATTTAAGTTTTTTTTAGGTCATGCAATTATGGACATTTTTTCCCAATAGGAACAACGTTGAAAAATTCGTAATGTACATATGTAAAATTTCTATGCTTTGTATTTAATTTGTTTTTTGCTTTGACGTTTTCATCAAATTGACATTAACTATTGAGCAATATTTTAAAAATGAGCTTCACCAATGTTCCCAATGTTAGTTTTAAGCGTTTTCATGAGTACCGTTATTATTTCATAGATTACACTTAAGTAATGTGTCAGTATATGGTCATTATTTTGAAAAAGTAAAATTTGGTAATACACATAAATTCTTCTAACATATGTAAAAATTTGTAAAATATGCCATACAAATATGAAAAAATTTGAAAAATGCAAAAGAATGCATTTATGACGAAATATGCAAAAATATGCGGTAGCAAATAGGGGTTAAACGTCGTAGGTTTTCCTAAAATGAAATAATATTTTGGTTGTTTTGTCAATAATATTCAGAAAAAAAAGATACTAATGCATATTTTTGGTTGCCCTATTTATCACTTTTCACATCCCATAATTCAGGTAAACTTTTGTATAAGTTAATAAAATTTACCCAGTGTTCATTTCTTTCGATTGTCATTTTGTTCTTTCTTAATTACATAGATGTTTACAGCAGTGATGTCCACAATTCTCTTTCCCTATCACGCGTGATAGGAAAACAAATTCTGCTTGCGTCGAAGCCAAACACGTACAGAATAAAAAGAAATATTGTTCCTCTTGCTCTTTTAATATTTTAGCTTCTCTCCAACATAGTGCAGGGTTGGATAGTGCATATTTTTTGTATCATTTCTATTTAACTGAAATAATTATTCATTATTTCCTCCAAATTTATGTGACCTCGGTACTCCTTTATTCTTAATAGATCGGTCACATATCTATCGGACAATCGATTACGCACTTTACTCAGAATTATGAAGAAATATTTATGAAGTTATTAACAGAAAGTAATTCGAACATTCCCATTTCTGGTAAAAGTAAGCAGAGTCTTTTCTCTGCTTCATACACAAGCGCAAGTGTGTTTATGTAGTAGTGGACATCACTGCTGTAAACAAATAAATTCTCTCAACTTCTTTTTTCTCTCTTACTCACTACGACACAACCAAAAAATTTTTGGTAACCCCTGCATTAGGTGTGTTTCTTTACTTTTTGGGTAAAGTTCGGTAAATAGAGAGTAAACAATAATTTCTTTCAATAAAAGACAAATTTACCCAAAAGTACGGGAACGCAAAAAAGCGAATATTTTACCCATTCATATAAAAATATGAAAACAAACACAACTTTATGTCACACACACACGTATGATGAACATGTACTTTCGCAAAAATATACGACAATAATTCGACTTATACATGTTAACTAAGGCAAAGATAAACTTTTTCATCTAAATATTGAATTAAATTATACTATAAGCCTTTCACTGCCGGTTTATAAATATTTTTTAATTCAACTTTTGAAATTTTTTTTAGTTTTTGAACCTTTAATTTTTATATTATTTTTTAAACAGCTGATTATTTGTTTACTTGCACAAACTAGCCCGAAGAAAAAGTACGGGCTATTTCGTGCATGAAGAAGAAGAATGTTACTCTCTCAAAAATTCTCTCATTTACACAAATTTTGTGTACGGGAACGCTTTTTGGGAAAATTGGGATCCCGCGGGCGCCCAATGTAGAGTAAAGAAACAGACTTATTAAAATATAATTTTACGTTAAAAATATGCTTTTATGTAACTTGTCTAAAGTTGACCAAATTGTTACTTTTAGCAAAAGTGGGCTTTAAATGGCATGAGTACGATATGTAAGCCGTGAGTTCTCCCTGATTTTTGTAAATCAAAAGAACGGTTCAAGGTTTTAATTTAGTCCGAATAATGCCGTGATCAATGCAAATTTTAACTTAAAATTAAATTATGTAATGAATATTAGAAAAAATATACCGAGCAAGTAACTGCTACATTTGAAATTTATCGCACATCCGTTGCTGTTTTTGAAGTTGCCAGATTTTCGATTTAATTTAAACAAACGGGTTTGGGAACAAGGTATTTTCGATTTTTTAGTAAACTTTATTCAATTCAATCTTTCTTATTCGATTTAGCACATACTCGTATGAATATAACTTTAAATTCACGTGCTGTTTGCTACGTATTATTGTACTAAAAAACGTAAACAATACAAATATGATTATGTACGTTGAAAAAAAAAGGAAAACAAAATCAACAAGTGCTAATTATTGAAAAATTTTAATAAAACAAATAAAATGACACTCGAATAATTAGCACATATATAATCAAATAATATTATAATAAATAAAATAAATCAACAAATAAATAATAACTAAATTAGATATATGGAAGGTAAATCAAATACATACATACTCGTATATACTTATACATATGTACTTAAAAAAAGAGTTGTTTGTAGAAAACTTACTTTGAGGTTTTTTTTGGCCGTTCATATTAATCGCTGTATTTAACATATTTCCGATTTTTGTAAAACTTGACTGGCGCATAAATGTATTGTAACGTGGTGGTAACGGTGGTGGTGAAGCTGGTGGTGGTGGTTCTGGTTCCGGTACTGGACTCTGTCTACCCCAACGACCCATTTTAAATGTTTTTGAAGGACTGTTTATCCTATTGCTGCTTCTGCAACGATTGTTACTGTTGTCACCAGTAGCGTTGTCTTTGCCGCTGTTATGGTTATTATTATTATTAATAATGCTGCAACTTTTGTTGCTGTTGTTATTTAAACAATTTATATTTTTATTGGACGCAATGTTGATAATTTCTAAAATGGTAAACAATAAAAACAATAAATGTTAAAATTTGTTATAAAATTCGACAAACTTTTTTAAGTCTTTTTTTATGTTTTTCTTTTGCATATGAGTATGTAGCTGTAATTTTTAAGTGTAACTATTTTACGATTTACGACTATTATCTATTTTCGCCACTTTTTTACGAAATAAATTTTTTATTTGTTTTAAAGATAGACTTATTAAGCTAATTTATTTATTTTTTATTTCAATGTCAGTTTTTATTATTATTGTTAATAATATAAAGCGTTTTTCAATTAATCAATTTCAATTAGTCACATAATTTCAGTAAAAGCTTGTCTAAACCAAACTTTTTAAAATGTTTAAAAATTAATTGTGTTATCACGAAAGAAATAAATAAAGAATACAAAAATCATTGATTAAGTTAGATTAACATAAGGGTCTAGATGACAATATTTTGATGGAGTATATGTACATATACATTTATAGACAAGCAAGAGCTTGAAGAAAACTGACAGTTATGGAATAACACAGCCACACAACAGCCAGGCCACAAGTTTGGCCAATACGAGTTACTTATGCTATTACTCGTGATGACTGATCGATCGATAATGCATACATATGTAAGTATGCACATACATTTTTTTGTAGTACATTCTTGTAACAATTCTTGTAACACATTAATAAGAAACAACACTTTAATTTTAAATAAACACTTTATTTTCTATTTAGGACTTCACTTCTTGATCGTCACTTTTTAAGTGTCCTCTTATTTGTTTTCAAGCAATATTTATACCATAAATATTTCTTAAGTCTAACGGTTAAATCAAAACAATAATAATAAAGTATATAGCTAATACTACCCTAACCATTAAAGGTTCGTACCCCCAGTTCAAATGGTCAATGGCTATCGGATATTCTATAGGACGTGAAACTACAAGAAAATTTTTAAAAAATCTTTATTACAGTTTTTACAAGGTAGGTAACATAAAGGAGAGAGATTGAGATTCAAATTATTTGAAATTTCTTTTCTGCCCAGACAAAAAAAAAAACCAATTCTTACGAAAATTCAAAAACAGAAGAGATTATTATGGGCAAAATTTCATAAAGACTGGACACAACGACAGTGGGACACAATCATTTTTAGTGATGAATCTAGATTCGAGCTATGTGTTGGTGATACCGTTAAGAAAGTGATCCGTACAAAAAAAAGGCGTATCATGAGGACTGTTTGAATCGAAGAGTTAAATTTCCCGCGAGTGTAATGAATTGGGGTTGTATGACCGCCAAAGGATTGGGCAAGCTGTGCTGTATAGACAACACGTTTAATGCTGCACGTTATATTAATGTACTGGAGGAATATTTAATACCTTCAATACCAGAGATAACGTCTTTCGGAGAATATACTTTCCAATAAGATGGTGCCCCTGCTCATACTGCGAAATTAACAAAGAAATGGTTTAATCAAAAAAATATGTATGGGCCATAATGAATTCCATGAATAAAAGAATTGCTACCGTAATTACAGCTAAAGGTGATGTAAGTAACGCAGTTCTATGCAATACGAACTTTAAATGGTTAAGAATATTCCTTTTTAATTTAAAAGTGCCTAAAATCCTTTCCTTAATTAACACTAATATGAATTGATATTTATAATTAGTTTTTATTTTTTAAATTACAATAAAATTATTTTTAAACTAAATAAAATTTTGTAAAAAGACAGGCGCTGTAAGTTATGGGGTTTCTAAAATTTTACTTAACAGAATTAAAGCATGGTACGAACCTTTAATGGTTAGGGGAGTATATAAAAGAATTGATGATGCTTATGCTAAAGGAGAGATTAAGGTCAGGATCAATGATTTATATTGAGTGAAATTTAGAGGACAAGAAAGGGCAGGAATGTTTATGTTTTATTATTATTCTTTAGTATGATAATTAAAGGTCAGGGAAAGTTAGATCAAATTGAGAGTGGAACGTGGAACTTATTTATAAGTAAATAATATATAACTGGTACGGTTGTGTGTAGATGTGCCTACATATAGGGGACGATCCCTTCTCGGTCAGTTAAGGGTGGGCAAGTGTGTTGCGGAGACCGTTCGCAAAAGAAAAAAAATTTTTTTGTTATAGACCTCAAGTTCTAACTAACTTATTCTCAATTTACGTTATGAGAAAGCGTTTTTCTACTGTCAACAAATAATAATAATTGTGATGGATTAGTGTATGTGAAACCATTGCGTCACACTAAGTTTTTCTATGGAGTATATGAAACTTAAATAAAATGTTTTATTAGAGACTTTTCTTAATGAAATCAAAGGCTTAAATTAATTTCTACGAATTTCATTGCATTAAGGTATAGAATTATTTTTTTTAATTCAAAAAATATTCGCAATCATTTAGAGCCTTTAAGTAGCTGTGTAAACAGTTAAACACTCTAGAAACGACTTTTTATTTATTTAAATAATTTTAATAAATTTATTAAGTTTACTTGAAAACATCTGGAACAGTGAAGATACAATTTTCTAAACATTTGTATTTAAAATTGATATAAAATTTAATTGTTTATTTGATTTGCGCCTAATTAATAATAATAAAAATATTTTAGTAAAATAATCAAGGTCAATATATGTGTACATATGTACAGAGTGTTTTTTTAGAGGTATAGAACTTCGAATTGAAATAAAACACAAGAAAATCGTTTTAATGTCCATCAATTTGGCTTTATTGGAAGGATAATTTTATGCCATTAATGTTTAAATATGATTTCGGGCATGTGGCAGCCGCGGCTAGCTCGAATAAAGCCAATTCTACAGGTCCAATTTTCAACTACTTTTTCGAGCATATGGGGCCGTATGTTGGCAATAACGCCACGAATGTTGGCTTCCAAGTCCCCTAACGTTTCTGGTTTGTTGGCGTAGACGAGCGACTTCACATATTCCCAAAGAAAATAATCCAATGGTGTCAAATCACACGATCTTGGTGCCCAATTGACAGGTCCATTCCGCGTAATTATGCGCTCATCGAATGTTTCCTTCAATAAATCGATTGTGACGTGCGCTGTGTGGCATGTAGCGCCGTCTTGTTGGAACCACAACTCATCCACATTCATGCCATCCAATTCGGGAACAAAATAGTCGGTTATTATGGCTCTATACCGGTCTCCATTAACGGTAACTGACTCTCCAGCATTATTTCGGAAGAAGTATGGCCCAATGACTCCACCAGCCCATAGAGCACACCAAACAGTCAGTTTTTGTGGACGTAATGGCGTCTCATGTGGATTCTCTTCACTACAAATGCGGCAATTTTGCTTGTTGACGTAGCCATTCAACCAAAAATGAGCCTCATCACTGGACAAAATTTTGCGATGAAAATCAGCATCGAGATCAATCTCATTTTCGGCCCATACACCAAAATCACGACGCATTGCATGGTCTCGCGGCCTTAATTCTTGCACAAGCTGGATCTTGTAAGGTCGCAAGCCAAGATCTTTGCGCAAAATCTTCCATAAAGTTGATGGACAAAGCTCCAATTGCTGTGCACGGTGGCGAATCGATTCATTCGGGTTCTCTTCAATACTTTGCTCTACAGCGGCAATTGTTTCTTCGGTGCGCACTGTTCGACGTCTCTGCGGATGCGTATTTTCACATAGAGTAAACGTAGTGCGAAAACGATCCATGGTTAACCGAATTAATTGCTCTGATGGACGATTATGTAGACCATAAAATGGACGGAGCTTGCGGTTAACTTCGCGAACTGAACCATTATTTTCGAAATAAATTTGCACGATTTGCAAGCGTTGTTCTTGTGTCAACCTGTTCATGATGAAATGGCAAACCAATAGAGCTGTGTCGGTCGCGAACGAACGGGTTAAATTGAACGAATCAGTCAATTGAACGAAGTGGATCAGTCGTTCGATTGGTCGTTCGGTCGTTCAGTCGTTCAATCTAAATTGTTTTTCTTTGTTTTGGTCGTTCGTTCGGTCGTTCAATTTTAATTTGTTTTTTTTTTTTTGTTTTGGTCGTTCATTCGCGCAATCTAAACTTGTTTTTTCTTTGACTTCGTCGTTTTTTCTTTGTTTTGGTCGTTCATTCGTCCAAACTAAATTTGTTTTTTAATCTAAATTTGTTTTTTCTTTGTTTTGGTCGTTCGTTAACATTTATTTTGTCGCATTTTTTATATGCATATTGTCAGTATTGCCATTTTGTTAATTTTTAACTAAAATTGGCCATTGTTTCTTAAATGTGGAAATACGTACTTTTATTAAATTGTTTTTACTTTTTTTTAAATCTACAGGAACATTTGTTCTAAATATAAAGTGACAATAAACATTATTATTTTGATTATAGAATTACTTAAAACATTTTTTAAATAATATATAATAATAAAAAATAATATATCGTATTTTTTACACTATTTTTTATTATTTTTGGAATACATTACATAAAAAATTTTCCGTATAAATTGGAATATCATAACATCCCATTGAAATAATAATAATTTATACTAATGACATGTAGTATAATTTAGAAAATAATATTCTAAATATAAATATGTATGTATGTTTATTTTGAAGTATAATTTGTTACAATTTTTATTTATACACATAAAATTAAAAAAGTAAAAACAATTTATGTAATAAAAGTACGTATTTACACATTTAAGAAACGATGGCCAATTTTGATTAAAAATAAACAAAACAGCAACACTGATAACATGCATATCAGAAAATAAGCAACAAAACAAATATTGAACGAATGACCAAGCAAAGAAAACACAAATTTAGATTGAACGACTGAACGACCAGAACAAATGAACGAAGTGAACGATTGAACGAAGTGAACGATCCGGATCACTTTTAATGAGCGAACGAAAATGACCGATCATTTAAGTGAACGATTTGGCACAGCTCTACAAACCAAACTAAATATTAATCACTTGACAGCTGACAAAATGGCCGCCAGTTAAAAAAGTGATGACAACTTAAAGTTCTATACCTCAATAAAAAACACCCAATATATTATAGTTTTTAAAAAATTTAAAAAATACAGTGCACGCGAGTTATGTTGATTAGAATTTCACTTTTAAAATTTTAATACAACTTTATCATTTGAATTTGGTCTTAAGACTAAACTTACAAAAATCTTAATTTTAGTATCTAGCTTACAGCACCAAACTTTAGAATTTTTAAATAAAGAAAAAACTCTTTAAAACAAAAAAAAAAAAAAAACAAAAAAAAAAAAAGAAAGGAAAAAATAAAAAACTGAACACTTGAAATTATTGAGCAATCATTAAATCGATCTGCTTAGTCAGATCGATACGAATACTTTGTTGTTGTATAAACAAAAATGTCAAAGACTTGGTTCCCTTTGTTAAATGAAAATGTTTTTGAAGCATAATGTGGTTTAGTGTTACATTAAAATAATTTTTTAATATTCAAAAAAAAAAAAGAAAAATATTTATTTTATATATGCCGGGTTTAAATTTCATCTCTGACATCTTGAAAAAAAAGAAATATGAAAAAATTATTTCTGCCGGCGACTACCACTCAGAAATCTTCTGGCAAAAGCTCTGAGAGTAACTGATTGCCATGAAAAATCTTCTCAAATCTGTCGTTCGGAGTCGACTATAAAAACTGTATATAAATATAATTTATGTACTTATTATGTACTATAATATATGTATATTATATTATTTATATATGTTATATAATATTATTTATGTATGTATTATTATATTGTGCTCTCAATTGACTAACTATGTGTATTATATTAACATTTTAGATATAATTAAAAATAAGTTACCAATTCATTTTATGTATTTCTGAAAAACATTTAATTTTATTTTTGTTTGTAAATAAAATCTAAAAATTTACAAACAATTTTTGCATTTGCCGAATTATATTTGGGACAAAGACTATTGCATTTGGTAGGACATTTTTTGCATTTGTCGAATTGTATTTGGGGCAAAAACAATTGCATTCGGTAGGACAGTTTTTGCATTTGTCAATTTGCATTTGGAACAAAGACAACCGCATTTGTTAAAACTATTTTTGCATTTGCTGTATTGTATTTAATGTAACAGCAATTTTGTAGTTGCGACAAATAGCAACTGCTATTTGGAACGATCCGAATGTAAATTCCATTTGCGTTAAGGTTAAAATCATTTGCCATTATTACGTTTTTTTCTGTGTATTATCTCTTTATTATTACAAATTTTTACCGAATTATATTTAAAACAATTACTTCTTATGCCATAAATTTAATTAGAATTTCTTATTATTTCGTTAAATGATTAGCTTACAATCTTTTTATTGTTTTTTTACAGGATACAATAAAACATATTCATAAATTCTTTCATTTGTTAGTGGAATTTTTATGATTTAACTTACAATCTTTTTATTGTTTTTTTACAGCATACAATAAAACATATTCATAAATTCTTTCATTTGTTAGTGGAATTTTTATGATATACAAAATCATTGAATTATTATACATTACATTCACCTTGGCGTATTCCACCGCCTCTTCCGTGGATGCAAATGGCATCTTTTCTTCTTTTATTTTTTCTAGTACTAATTTTATTTCTAATTTATTCAAAATTACAGTATTAATTACTCCTGTTTTCGCCCATTGAATGGCGTAATTAATATTTGTCAATTGCTCCTTTATGAGCCTTATTCAGTTTTGCAAAATTACAGTTACTTCATTATTCAAATACTTGTCCTGGCCTATGGCATTCGACATTTCATTTATTAACTTTGTCATGTTATTTAATCTATCGTTTACAACTTGATTAATTACTACTTGTTTATTATTATTATTGTTTAGCTCATTCATATTGAATTCTAACATTTCAAAGTCATCGTGGTCTGGAGTGCCAGCGATGTACTTTCATGCCGTACCTATTATATTGAATGACCTTTTTGCTCTTACATTACTATTTTTTTCATTATCATTTTTATTAAAATTTTCATTATTAGCATTTTTATTTTGGTCGTTCTTTAAAGGAACGATACTCTGTGTTAAGTTCAAAGTTTGTACTATTTCTTCCGTCAGAATGGGTCGAAAAAGATTAGTTCTGGGAATATTCCTTTCGACGTATATCTGTGTCTCCTTTACAAAGTTGTCATACTGTCTCAAGTCTATGGGATGGATTATTTTAAAAGTACCATCCTGAATTTAATATCGAAATTCCGTCCTACAAATTGCTACAATTGACTTAAAAAAAACAAAAACACAGAAATTTTACGTTTTAATAAGGCTCTTATGGACAGTTCTTCCAGATCGTGTTTTGACCGCAGAGTTACTGATTCCTAGCTAATATTTCCCTCTTGTATCTTGGAGTCAACTTATTACCGAGTCTCTTATTAATCCTAACATATATAACGTCTCCTTCTGAATAGTTTTTCAAAGGTACCTTCCTTTTGTTGTGATTAACTAAGATCGGCTGTTTGTTTCTCCTGTATTCTCTGCATTGTTTTCCTTCGAAATTGTTAGAGCTGCTCCGGATCGGTGCTAACTCTCCTGCCAAATAATATTATATTGTCAAAATCACGTTCTCAGGGATAAGAAAAAACTGTATATCCCTCAAAGGTTGCCTAATGTCTTCTGCAGGCCTGGATTTTATTACTTTAGCCTGTGATTATCTATCTATCTATATATATATAAAAGAAAGTGGCGTTAGTTACTACGTTTATAACTCAAGAACGGCTGGACCGATTTCGATGATTCGTACCAATTTGGAATGGTCTCTGGCCAAATAAGAAGAATAGCAAAAAAATCTAAAATATTCCAGAAAAAAAAAAATAACGTAAGTGTGTACTTTTAAAATTCTGGGTTCACACAATGCCTGTTACACTATGTTGCATTGGTGTTCACATTAAAGTTGCATGACTGTTCACACTAGAATTGCATGACTGAGTCATGACTTTTCACAACATGTCGCAATAGAGATTGCACAGTGTTCCAGAAAGAAGAAATAACGTAAGTGTGTACTTTTAAAATACGGGGTTAACACAATGCCTGACATGACTGTTCACACTATGTTGCAATGGTGTTCACATTAGAGTTGCATGACTGTTCACACTATGTTGCAATGGTGTTCACACTAGAGTTACTTGAGTGAGTCACGACTTTTCACACTATTTCGCAATGATGTTCACACCATGCTGTTGATCAAATTTAAGCTTGCTTGAATTATAGCGACGCCAATCCTTATATGTATTACAATACTGAAAATTATGATTTTCAGAATTTACAAAATTTTTGATTTTAAGATTTTTTGCTTCTCCGTTTGCATTGAATATGACGATATGTATAAAGCTTTCAGTTGGTGTGTGGCTTCCCTATTAGTGTGAATAATAAAATTCAGTGTGTAAAGGTAAAAAGCTTTCATTTAGTATGGACTTAATTATTAGTACTAATAATAAAACCGTGTGTATTACCATCGAATGCATGAAGCTTTAATTTAATTTTCTATTAATTTCGATAATTAGGAAGTGTCTTTATATGTACGATCTACATACACATTTTTATTTAAGTGACCTTTGTTGATATTTTTACATATTTCGTAAAAAAAAAACTGCAAGCCGTTAGTAATATTAAATTACTGTTACTTATCATGTTCAGAGTGAGATTGAATAAAAGTTGTGTACAAATTGATAATGCAAACTTTGACTATTAAACGCATGGAAAAGTTGCAATTGGAATAATGAATGTTGTTTGCAGTCATTGCATAACATTAAGTTTAAAAACGAGTTGTCAGGACTATATTGTGTAAACGAACAAGTAAAATTAAAAGAACTTAACCCACCACCGGAGCCTTTGCATTCTTTAGTATGTGAGGATACACCTATTTCCAATCACTTTTTGGCAAAAATTCAAGCCTATAACTCCGGATTTCAAATGACATCGCTCGGTGCCACAAAAATTATTTCTGGCAATTTTATGCCTACTTTTAAGGTAATTTAATTTAAGAGCCGAAGACTCGGGTTCGAATCTCAGGAGAGGTGTGATCAATTTAATTTTTGGTTTTTATCAGAAAACGCTTTAATTAGATCAAATTTAACTGCAATGTTATTTTTTGGTAATTAAAGAAGAAATGATGTCCGTGAAGGAATAGTACACTAGCCAAACTGAACAATTGTTTTCGACTCCAGCTACGGTAGTCTCATCAGAGTTCTTTGTGTCCTGTGCATATTCAAGACCAAACATCAACTATTTAACTCACACCTTTTTGGAAATCGCATACTGAAATTATTACTGTTTTATTTATTTATTTTTTTATTTTATTTATTGCGTAGTGCATTATTATAAAATTATCGGTATTTACCAGATTCCTGGCCAAGTTTGCAATAGACTTGGTTCTTTGTTACCCTGTCGGAACCAAAATTATGAAGTTTTTCAAATATACTTTACAGATTGTCGTTGTAGTATTTCTACACATTTGGGTAAAGATATTGTTGAGAGCTTACAGGAGATGCTACATACGGAAAATGAACTTATTCGGATTTTTCAATCTGTTCTTGATCAAATGCCTTCGAAGGAATATTCAGTCGTCATTCGAGCAGATAAACCTCCAAGTGGGCATAATGCAATAAGATTTAATGCGCCAACAATAGACGAAGTCGCAATTGTAATCGTTGGCGATCAGTTTAATTCCCGTGACATTGTACTCCGTCGTACAGATATGCGTCTGCAACAAGTGTCTGAAACTCATCGGTGCTTCGATCGATTACAATACCCATTGTTATTTTGCCGAGGTGAAGATGGTTACCATATTAGCATTAGAATGATCAACCTTGCTACTGGTCAGTGCATGTTCTTTTAAATAAATTCAAAAAGTCAAAATTCAACCGATCGGGATGATGTCACCTCACGAGTTTTTAGGTTAAAGTTAACAGCACTTATGAATTTCACCGTAAAATCAGAAGTGTTTGGTGAAACCGAATGCTGATTGTATACTGTAGAGTGGCAAAAGCGTGGTTTGCCACACGCTTATATATTAATTTGGCTTTTGAATAAAATTACACCAAATAAAATTGACAATATAATATTTACAGAAATTCTGGACCTAGCAAGTAATCCTGAATTGTACGATGTTGTTGTTCAAAATATGATACACAGACCATGTGGAAAATTCAATATTAATTCCCCAGGTATGGTTGATGGAAAATGTAGCAAACGTTATGCAAGAGCTTTGGTTTCTGACACAGTTACAGGAAATTATGGTTACCTGCCATATCGTCGTCGATCAATGGAAGATAATGGTAGATTTGTTACCATTAAGAACTTTGAAGTCAATAATCGTTGGATCGTGCCGTATTCTCTATTACTGTCCAAAGTATTCAAAGCTCGCATTAATGTAGAATACTAAAATTCCATGAAGTTCATCAAGTACATTTGCAAATACGTAAATAAAGGCAGTGATATGGCCATCTTTGGAGTTGCTAATCAACACGACAACGATGAAATACATCAGTATCAAATGAGACGTCATATTAGTAGTTGTGAAGCGATTTGGCGTACTTTTTTCATTTAAAATTCATGAAAGATATGCCACGATTGTGCATTTAGCTGTTCATGTTGAAAATAGACAACGTGTGTATTTTACAGACCAAAATGCTGCATAAAGAGCTGTATCTCTACCACATACAACATTAACTGCATTTTTTTAATTGTGTGAATATGACGATTTCGCCAAAACGTTATTCTATGCAGAAGTGCCAAAATATTTTACATGGAATGCATCAAAGAAGAAGTTCGGCTGTCGTAAACGTGGAAATCGTACTGACGGACATCAAAATTTGTATTCAAGTAATTCTTTGGGACGTATTTATATTGTTCACCCAAACAATGCAGAGTGTTTTTATTTGCGATTGATATTAATAAACGTTCGATGGCCAACACCTTTTCAACAATTAAGAGCAGTAATTGGAATATTGTGTGAGACGTATCGACAAGCATGGCAACAGTTACATTTGCTAGAAAATTATATTCATTGTAAACAAACACTTACAAATGCAGCAGTTGTCGGTCACCCCTATGAAATTCGATCTTTGTTTGCGATTATTTTGTCTACCTGTTGCCAATCAAACCCATCTGAATTGTGGGAAAAGTTTAAAAATTATTTATCCGAGGATATTCTGTTTCGAATACGTGAAGTAAATCACAATCCTGTAATGGATTTTACACCGGATATTTACTATGAAGCATTTCTTTGCATTGAAGATTTATGTTTGTCGATAGTTAATAAAACTTTAGCACAATTGGGAATCACATCATCATATCGTAATGTTCAAAACATTTTTGAGTAAAATCTGCAACGAGAACACCAGTACGACCATAACGAAATTAATTCTTTTGTTCAAACGAATCATCCCTTAATAAATGCTGAACAAAATAGAGCTTACGAAACAATTATGCAAGTGGTTTATAGTGGTGCCGGTGTATTTTATTTCCTAGATGCACCTGGAGGCCCTGGAAAAACGTTTTTAATTTCATTGCTGTTGGCAGCGATACGCTCTCAAAATAAAATTACATTGGGATTGGCATCTTCCGGAATTGCAGCTACTTTGTTGGATGGTGGTTGGACAGCACGCTCTGCTTTAAAATTGCCGCTGAATTACCAAATTAATGAAACTCCAACGTGCAACATTTTCTGGAGCAGCAAAATTACTACAACTTTGAAGCTTTGGAAAGAACAATGAAGGATATTCGAAATAGTTCAGAGTTATTTGGTGGAACACTGATTTTATTGTCAGGTGATTTCAGCAGATATTACCAATCATTCCTAGATCGACACCTGCTGACGAAAAAAACGCCTGCTTGAAGTCTTCATATTTATGGAAATTTGTTAAGCCATTGAAGCTTACTACCAATGTTCGTATACAATTGTATAATGAACCATCTGCTGATAGATATTCTAAGCAGTTGTTATAAATTGTGTAATGGTACAAGACTTGCTGTAAAAAGATTAATGGCTTATGTAATTGAAGCTACTATTTCAACTGGCAAATTAATTTTAAGGCGAATATGTATTTATTCATCGCATTCCAATGATGCCATCTGATATACCGTTTAAGTTTAAACGACTTGAGTTCCCTGTACGCCCAGCGTGTGCTATTACCATTAATAAGGCGTAAGGACAATCGTTGAGAATTCGTGGAGTGAATTTAGAGTATCCAGTTTTCTCACATGGACCAAACCAACTCTTTTGTACCTACATTTATGCCGAGAATGCAAAAACTAAAAATATTGTGTATTTTCTTAAAAACCTAGCTGGTGTGACCCGGCGTTGCCGTTGAATATATATAATCTGTGATAAAAATGTTAAGGTGGACGATCTGTCCTGGATATTGTGTAACTGGCGGTGCTTGAATCTCTGGTCTAGCGGGGTGACGATCATATTTATTGTCCTTACAAACAGCACAGTTCTTTATTATTCTATTAATTTTGCTGTTCATAGATGGGAAATAATCGGCCTTATTCCAATTGGCGACGTCGTTGTCGTCCGAAGATATTTTTGTAGCAGAATAAAGAAAAAAAGTTTCTCTTGCCTTTAATCTATTACAAAAATTTCGTTACACGACGACGACGTCGCCAATTGGAATACGGCCTAATATCTGTCAATAATCTGTATCCTATTTTCACGCGCACTTCTATGTGCTCGATATGTGTACGAAGAATTATATTCTCCTGCTCTTGTTCATCAGTGACATCATCTACCTGCAGTTGTGTAAATCTTATTTTATAATCACTGAAATGAAAAGGATATATCTCTTGAATTGCCCCATAATGCGCTCGTCAGTTTTAATGTAATTAATGACAGAAGGGTTTAAATAGCGCTTCAAGATTCGTACTAGAGTATCTGAATCATAGCCCTGTTCTGTAATCACGTGCCTATGGTAAGTTGGAAAAACTATTTTAAATTCATATGACCGTGTTTGGCCTTAATTAAAAAATACGTTAATAGGGACCTCCACAGAACACATCAAACCATGGGAAGAACTCTCATCGCTGTGTTTGGTAGAAGTCAGTGTGTTTATCTGAGCCTGTGGGATTCTTGACAACGCATCGGTAACAACATTCGCTTTCCCTGGCTTATAATGCAATTCATAATTGTACTCTTCTAGAATTGCTTTCCATTTGCTATTATTATTTTTATTGCTTAAAGCGTATGTGAGCGGTTGGTGATCAGTGTAAATATTCACTTTAGCGGTACCATACAAAAAACTTCTTAAAGAGTTCAATGCCCATATAATTGCCAGCATTTCTTTTTCATTGGCGGCGTAAGGCTCCTTTGTCTTACTTAGGGTTCGCGAAATTAACATTATTGATCTACATTCTGTGAGAGCACAGCACCAATAGCAAAGTTTGATGCGTCAGTTGTCAAATCAAAATGAATACCATAATCTGGGTATGCAAATATTATATCATCAGACACGAGAGTAGATTTTATTTTACCGAATGCAGCCATGGCCTCGGCATTCAAATTTATTTCCAATCTTGCAGATTGATTTTTGGACACACGGCCGTCCTCTCCTCTTAAAAGGGATGTCAGTGGTTTGGCCAGTTTCGCATAATCTTTAACAAATCGGCAATAATACCCTGACAGACTTAAAAATTATCTTAATTTCTTCAATGTTTTAGGAGGTGGAATCCTTGAAATTGCCTCTGTCTTGGCAGGATTAGCTTTCACTCCGTGAGATGAAATTATAAAATCGACAGATTTTTGAAAGAAATGGCATTTGTCCAATTGGACTTTCATATTAACTTCTTCAAGAGTTTTAAAAAGCTTCTCTAAGTGGCATATATGTTCCGTTTCGGAAGGACTAAACACAATAATATCATCAATAAAGACAAAACAGAATACACCTATGTAGGTACGTAGTATATCATCCAGAGCCCTTTGAAAAATTGATAGGGTATTCTTTAAGCCAAATGCCAATCTGGTATATTCATATTTTCCATTATTAATGGAGAAGGCAGTTTTTTCCATAGCAGTCTCCTTTAGAGGAATTTAATGAAAGCCACTCTTTAAATTCAATACCAAAAAAAAAAAATTATTATTTCCCTAGGACCTCTGTAATATCCGGAATCGGATATCGGTCGGCTATAGTAATCGCGTTAAGCTTTCTATAGTCGGTTACTACCCTATACTGCTTATTACCAGCAGAATCTGGTTTTTTGGTACTATCCATACAGGAGAGTTGTATGGCGACCTGGATGGTCTCGAAGCATATCGTGGATTTGTTTTTCCACTTCTGCTTTCAATGTCATTGGATAGAGGTAATATCGTGTGTAAACAGGTGCATCCGTACTGGTGCGAATTTCCAAAACTAATTTAGTAGTATAATCTTTAATCATATTCTTCTGTTGCTCCGTCATATGATCATCTCATAAAGAAATTGCGTAAACGGAACGGGATTTTCTTTCGAAGATTGTAATTTTCATGCCATTTTCAATTGTCATAAAGTTCTCCCTCATATAAATGACTGCTCCCAGTTGTTTAAGAGTCTCAATTCCCAAAATTCCGTGAAAGGATTTTAAAGTGGGAAGAATATAAAAATTGAATCTAAACTTGCGTAAGTTGAAAAGATCAATGAATGTATGCTCACTAACCTTCACATCTCCCGCAACTAATCTAGCAAAAAAGGACTCTTTATTTGGAAAGGTTTCCCTCGGTAAATTTGGTTGAATATAATTTTTGGTCGAACCGGTATCTACTAGAATATTTAAAATCAGGCCACTCTTCGTTTTGAATTTTACATATGGTAACGAAGAGTCCGTTAGTCTAAAAATTTCAAATCACTAAAATCTGCTGGTTGTTCTTCTTGTGGAACGACATCTTCCGGAATATTCTGAAAATAATCTCGAGTGCCCTCAAATTCAGTGGTTTCTGGTGGATATTCACCATCAGAATACTTTTCCACCGCGTAATTCACGTCCACATGACAGTTTCGCTGTATTTTGTTCCTTGGATCCTGGAAGAAGGAATCGGCCTTTTGCCATACAGATCATTGGGTTTAGGCCTATTCATACAATTCACTCGATTAGAGCGCATACTAACATCGATATCCATTGGCTCTGGCCTTTCTTGTGGCTTTGGCATAGATGGTCGTGGGGGTGCAAATTGCATCCGCTGAAAATTGTTACCCGCTGGATTGAAAAGACTGCGGTTTTGGTTTGCAGGAAAACCACTGCGTTGCTAAACATTCATACCTGGTCTAGGTATATGAGCCAATTGGGGATAGCAATGTTGTTGCTTTGCATTTTGCCTTTGTAACGGTGGTGGAGGATTTGACATTCTATGGGACACATTCTGAGTACCGTGTGCATAATTCGTACGAAAATTTTGATTTTCGAGCTTCAGACACACTGGCTCTTTCATGCCCAAAAGGTGAGGTAGGTCACCGCGGAGTCCCCTAATAAAAGTATCGAGGGCTTTATCTCGATAACTTTGTGTGAATAACTCTAGAGGATCACTGTCCAAATCCATGCATCTAATTTTATTAAGTATTAATGACAAGTGCGCATAAACCTGTTGATAAAATTCATGTACAGTTTATTTCCCTGTACCAACGATGTCATTAGGTACTCCAAAGTGCGTATATCGCGTTTGTCTGCATAATGCAGCATGAGACATTTTGATATGGCCCTCCAATTTAATGGAGAATTGTAGGTCTCCAGAGCAATGTCCGCATTTCCCACTATTTTATTTCTTATTAAGCTTAAGATTCCATAATATTTTGGGGTTCCAGCTATTGGCTCGTAGATCTGAAGAATTCGATCTACGCTTCCAGGAGCTAAATTCTCCTGGGTTGCCTGAGAACTCTCGCAAGCACCGTACCAATTTCTTTGATTTAAAAAGAAAATCCATTTTTTTATTTTTTTATGGAGTGAACTCCCACTTTATTTTACCAGTAAAAAGTCAGAACTAAATTAAAATACTTAAACACAATTCTTATATTACCCTACAAGCCAAGCATACCACATTATCACCTGATGTTATTCCTGGAATTCGTATTCGCTGATTAGGGAAAGGAAATAATTCAGACTTTTAGTCGTCAGCATTTTGCCGTTACATGAAAATTGCAATATAAATATTTTTTGCGTTTACTTATTAACGGTTGGTTGTGTATGTGGAAGTACATACGTACATAACTCGCGCTCTTGTGAACTCAGTATTATATGAACACCATGTGTGAAAATTTTTTTTCTTCATTGACTACCCTAAAAGATGAACAAATGTAAAAAGCCCTATAATTTGAACAGATTTTTTGTTTGTTTTAATTTGAAACGTTAAAATTCTGCGTTTACTAGTTGCGGGAATCCCCGCTTTAGATGTCCATATATACATATACATAGGTATGTATGTGTTCTGTTGCAAATTTTGGAAAAATGAAACCAACAGAAAAAATAACAGGAGGCAAATTACGGTATTCCATATCGAATGAAAGTTCATAAAATTTTAAAACATTTTAAAAAGAAATTTCGTTCAATATCGAATGCCGTAATTTGCCCCCAGATTTTTTTATATGCCAATAGATTTTGCTAATCTTAAATGCTAACATGTGCATGTATTGTATGTACATATGTGTGTAATTATAAACATATTCATACACAAGAATACACAAATTAAATTATTATATGGAGTAATTTTAAAAATAAAATAGTTCATAAATAAAGATTTTTGTTTAAAAGATGGTATAATTCTGTTTTAAAATTTTCGGTATTCGGAAATATGAACAATTCGCAAAAGTGAACAACGCCAGTTTTAATTCCTTCACATTAGCGCGCGTGCACTGTAATTCAAGCCCCAGTTGTTTTTTAAATAAAAATCTTTTATTTAAGTACTTATCGATATTTCCTTTGTCTGGTTTCGTCAAATGTATAGAATTATCAATGTATAATTACTAGATTTTCATTTAAAAAATACCCGAAGCTTCAAAAATTTTTTAAATTTTAATATATAAAAGAATTTAATTTAATTTTAATCTAATTTAATTCAATACAGTTATTTTCTATTACCTTGTGCAAAAAATTTCGGGAAGTGAAAGTGGACAATATAGTAAACAAAATTGCCAAAGGGTTTTTGAAAAGTTAGCTTGAATTTAAGTTTAAATGCCTCTTGGAGTTGGTTCGTTTTCAACCATTCGAATATGTATATCGTGCTATCTTACCATTTAGAAGTATAGGAAAATGCCAATCCATGGTTTAGAATAGAGAATTATACAGGGTGTTTTTTTAGAGGTATAGAACTTCGAATTGAAATAAAACACAAGAAAATCGTTTTAATGTCCATCAATTTGGCTTTATTGGAAGGATAATTTTATGCCATTAATGTTTAAATATGATGTCGGGCATGTGGCCGCCGCGGCTAGCTCGAATAAAGCCAATTCTACAGGTCCAATTTTCAACCACTTTTTCGAGCATATGGGGCCGTATGTTGGCAATAACGCCACGAATGTTGGCTTCCAAGTCCCCTAACGTTTCTGGTTTGTTGGCGTGGACGAGCGACTTCACATATCCCCAAAGAAAATAATCCAATGGTGTCAAATCACACGATCTTGGTGGCCAATTGACAGGTCCATTCCGCGAAATTATGTGCTCATCGAATGTTTCCTTCAATAAATCGATTGTGACGTGCGCTGTGTGGCATGTATCGCCGTCTTGTTGGAACCACAACTCATCCACATTCATGCCATCCAATTCGGGAACAAAATAGTCGGTTATCATGGCTCTATACCGGTCTCCATTAACGGTAACTGACTCTCCAGCATTATTTCGGAAGAAGTATGGCCCAATGACTCCACCAGCCCATAGAGCACACCAAACAGTCAGTTTTTGTGGATGTAATGGTGTCTCAAGGGTCTCATGTGGATTCTCTTCACTCCAAATGCGGCAATTTTGCTTGTTGACGTATCCATTCAACCAAAAATGAGCCTCATCACTGAACAAAATTTTGCGATGAAAATCAGCATCAAGGTCGCAAGCCAAGATCTTTGCGCAAAATCTTCCATAAAGTTGATGGACAAAGCTCCAATTGCTGTGCACGGTGGCGAATCGATTCATTCGGGTTCTCTTCAATACTTTGCTCTACAGCGGCAATTGTTTCTTCGGTGCGCACTGTTCGACGTCTCTGCGGATGCGTATTTTCACATAGAGTAAACGTAGTGCGAAAACGATCCATGGTTAACCGAATTAATTGCTCTGATGGACGATTATGTCGACCATAAAATGGACGGAGCTTGCGGTAAACGTCTCGAACTGAACCATTATTTTCGAAATAAATTTGCACGATTTGCAAGCGTTGTTCTTTTGTCAACCTGTTCATGATGAAATGGCAAACCAAACTAAATATTAATCACTTGACAGCTGACAAAATGGCCGCCAGTTAAAAAAGTGATGCCAACTTAAAGTTCTATACCTCAATAAAAAACACCCTATACATAACTGTTTCGATAAGGATCTTAGCTTTCCATTGGTAGTATATGCGTTTTAGTTGGGGGTGTTTGTACATGCATATACATATATACAATTTATATACATACTTATGTATATGTAAAATTGCTTAAAACTTTTTCTATCTCTATACATACATATGTACATAGTTTGTAAGTAGGGTAGAAATGCAAATTGTAAGGATTTTTTTGTTGTTTGTTATTATGCATTATAAAAAAAATAAAAAATAAAATTACAAGAAATATAATCTAGTTCTTCTTTAAAAACGTACATACTTAAATGTTTGTATGTGCATATGTATGTATACGTACAAAACAAAAAACGTCAATGACATTGCAATTTCTGAATACTTGAAAAAATATATATGTTTGTATGTATATATACTCGTATATACAGTGGTGGCCATATAGTTAGAAACGACTTAGCAGCACATATTTTTCTTAATATATTTTAAAAATTAAGTTCACAATACATAAAGTAAATACTCTAAATTGTAAAGTATTAAATCATTATTGAATTTATAATAAAAATATTTGCAGCTGAGATAACATTTTTAAAAAATATTAACTTTAAACAAAATATAGCACTTTTATGTTGGTCTTATAATTAGAAACGACACAAATGTTTTCACAGAATTTAACATTTTTTTTACAAAATTAACAAAAATTGGCATATCCTCTAATAGGATATTCTCTTACATATTTTATTTTTGACAATATTGGCTAATATTTCGTCGTCCCGAAGTTATCTGGACGTATATCACAAAATCAAAAAATATGAGTTACGACCATTTTTGAGGCTTTAATTATTAGATCTTTCGATGTGTTCAGTCACCAGGACTTTATCTCTTAAATTTTCTGAGATATTTAAGAGCCATTTTGTCGTATATCCACGTTTGCTAAAAAAATTTTATGTTATAATGACGTACGCGCCACTTTCGTGGATATACGGCAAAAAATGTAGGGAATTTTGCAAATAAAAAAATTTTGCGTTATCTTGACGTACGTACATAAATGAATATATTTAAAAGATTTTTCATAAGAAACTAAGGAAAAACATAATAAAAAAACCATAAAAAGTAGATTTCTTTAACTTCACTTTATTTTTGTTACATTAAAATTAAAGGAATAAATTAATAAAGAACTAATTTTGATATTTTAAAGGTATATAAAATAAATTTTAATTCAAAATTTATTTCATAAAACTTTTATGAATCAAAAGTATGTTTTTTAAATACATCATAGATCAGTGATTCGAAACCAATGTGCCGCGGCGCATTTGTGTGCCGCTAAATTTTAAAAGTGTGCCGCCAAAAAGAAAAAAGTTTTACATCGTGTGCCGGAATTAAAAGACGAAATGAAAATATTTTTTGAACAAGATAAATATTATAACTTTTTTCATTTGTTAAAAGATAAAATATGGTGTACTAAACTGGCTGACTTAACGGACATTTTTGATATTTTTAATAACATAAATTCAAGTATACAAGGGCTTAATGAAAATATCTTAAACTCAACCGATAAGCTGGTGGGATTCCACAAACAAATAACTTTATGGAAGAATAAAGCTCAGAAATGCAATTTAGAAAATTTTGAGTCAGTGCCAAAAGACTGTTATAAAATTATTAAAATACTTAATTGTTATTGACCATTTGACAAAGTCAGAGTAGCGAATTTCTCATTGTTTCGCTCCAAGGAATGATATTCTTAATGTGATAAAAATCCCTAATATTTTCTCCAAAATTTTTACTACAGAACTATCGATATAATTACCAGAGCGACAATTTTGTGCTTCGTTCCAAATGGCGCAGTAAGTAACATTTTTTTCGTTTGGATTCTGAGTACATACTGTTGCTGTCATATTAAACACTGAAAGCTTCCTTTTATAATAAAAGATCTATGAAATTCCTCTAGGCAGATGTGCTTCGTTAATCGTAATTTATTTATTTAGTACTGTAGTAATAAATACTAAATATAAGAATTTGGTTAAGTAAGCCATATACGTCAACATAATTTCACACAAAAAACAATCCAAAATTTCTATCGGTGTTATTTTGACGTATGTGCCAAAAATAAAGAAAATGTTCCCAAAAAGTGGCGTATACGGCAAAATGTTATTTTTTATTTGGAGCTAAAAATGTTTAAAATTTAAAAAATGTTCTCCATGACTTAAGAACTTTTTATACTATTCGATAAAGAATTATTAGCACTACATCTGATAAAAATTTTGAGTCACTTTTTTCGACTCAATTTTTTTCTATAAAGCCTGGTATTCAGTTCAATTTTGTGAAAAAAGTTTAGCTACATTTATTTTTCCATTCGAAAAATTTGACATTCAACAAATATCCCTAAAAGCATGCTAAATCTTTTTACACAACAAATAACACAGTTCAACAAAATAATTTTTTTTTTGCTTTTGGCAAGAACTGATTGAACTTTCATTTGGGCTCAGAATCTACATGTATTTTTGTTTTTCAGTTCTTCTTTTTAAGACCTGCACTTTTTATGCAATCCTTAACAGTCTAGCTACTGTGCAGTGAGTTGAAATTATAACGATATATCATGCATTTTATGTACAGAAATTTTAGAAGAGCGCCTATAGTAATTCGAATATCCAATATAACTCTAAATAACCCAACACCAAAGCTATATTAAAAATAAAAACTCTGTTCTAAAATCTTGCTCATTATAATAAAAAAACCTTTTTGTAGGCTAGTGTAAATTAATTTTATTTCGTTCGAAAGAAATGTTGACTATGTTGTTCCGTACATGAACCAAAATGTTGACAGAAACTTGTTGCAATTAGAAAAAATGTTGATATGTAGATTTTACATGTTTTTCGCAGCAAGAACACAGTACTACTTTTGAAACATTTTTTCACAAACATTTCGTACGAAACATTTTTATATGCAATTTGACAGCTTTTCGTACGAAATGTTGAACTCAATACCAGGCTTAAACTGTTAAAACTTTAAATTCAATTTCCCAAAAAAATATTTTTTGGAGTTACGTCAAGATAACTTCGGGGCGACGATTTGTCTTCTCTGTAAATTTTGTTGTTTGCTTGTTTTGATTAATTTTAGAAGTGAACTGCAACAAATATCACTTTTTTGGATTATGAAAACCTTTGTGCGATAGTTCACATTGACAGTATTTTCATTGGATACGCCTTGTAGAAGCCCTCCCTTATTTATGGAGTGCATCACTTGTTTTTTCCAGTTTTAAAAACTAAAACGTATTAAGGTCATTTAAATACGACCTAATGAATTTTAATTTTAGCACTCATAATAAAAAAAGTTAATTAATTAAAGAAAACCTGAACGTTTCTAATTACGTGGCCAGCTAAAAACCAAGTACTTAGAAATTAATCAAATTTTTTTTAAAGTGCAAGCTTTAAATTCAAAGTTTTTTTGCAGCGGCAATAATGTGGATTGTGTGCTTTTCGAATAGTGGTGCTTGTAATTTTTGGTAATGGTTTTAAAAGAAGTTACACTTTGATTTCATTTTGATTAAACATCGTTTCCAATGTTGTATGAAATTTAATAGCCTAAGATCCTAATACTGGTATTCTTATGAGAATTAACATCCGTTAAGGAATATGTACAAACACTAGCAGAACTGAACTAGTTTTTATAATTCACATAATCTATTTCCAATAGATTGTGCTTTAAATAGAAATATTAAAATATGAATACGTATAACACAAAGAACTCTGATGAGACCTTTCGTAGCTGGGTCGAAAACTAGTTCAGTTCTGCTAGTGTTTGTACATATTCCTTAACGGATGTTAATTCTCATAAGAATACCAGTATTAGGATCTTAGGCTATTAAATTTCATACAATAAGTATAATAAAGATCCATTAAAATATTCGAATTTAATTCGAAAATGTATAATAATTACATCGTTTCCAATTATATGGCCACCACTATATATACATATATGTACGCATCTACATACATATGTATATAAATATAATATGTATATAAATATAATATGTATATAAATATAATATGTATATAAATATATATACATATGTATGTCTGTATAAGCCAATTAATTTCTACAATCGTTTTATTCTTTTTTTTCATTTCGTTTAATGTCTTAAACACTTATCGACTTTTTGTCAAACCATCAGTAACAACACAAAGGTTGCACTTGAGTAGGTGTCATTGCTCTAAATTGCTTATTTAACTGTGTCTAGGTGTTTAGTTCAACAGAGGTTAAGATAAACGAGTATCAGTTCCACCTAAATCAGAGTGTCAAGCGTTAAATTGCGTTGCACTCAGATTATAGGTTAACTAAGAGCGTCAAGGTATTCTCGTAAATGGTAATGTTAATTCATGGCATTAAAGAAACTGTTAAATAAAAATAGAGATGAAACTGGTGAAATGGCCTGAGAGTAGATCTGTTTGAAAGTACTTTTATGAAAATTCAATACACAATTTTTTACTAATACAAATAAAAATATAAAAAAAAATATTTCACAATATAACCCAGTTGGCACAATAGTCGTACACGACATTGTCGTCAAGGATGTTTGACGATGATGCTCTTATTTATGTAAGTTGCACAAATATTGACGAATGTGTCCGTGTACTAAATTGTGAGCTGAAAGATGTCGTAACGTATTTTAAGATGAACAAAATAAAGATTTGAAATTTGTCTAGTAAGAACTATGTAGTAAATTCTTTTGAATCGAACTGTCACTCAGTGTTGTCAGATTATTGGGGATAACCAATAAAAATGTTTTGGGTGATTTTTTGAAATTTTTCATACATACTTATTTAATTACATCTTACGATTTAAAATTATAAAAAAACCTATAAAAATTTTTTATTCTGTGTAAACCCACACGATCCAGTAAAAACTTTTACAAATTTGTAAACAATTTTTTTGAGTACGCAAATAGACCTATTGATTTAACAATTAGAAATGGTACACTGCAAAATCCAAAAATATTATGACAGGAAGGCAAACATTGCTTTTTATGGTTGCTTACGCTGATAGAATTATTAAAAACATTTGTGTAAAACAAAGAAAAAATGTAAGAATTACAGTGTACACCATAGTGCAAGGATGGCGAATCTTTTTTGATGTTCGTGGCACAAAGTCATAAAAATGGCACAAAGTCACTAAATTGCATTCGAAATGTTAGCGTGGTGAAACTATACGTATTCTTATATATACAATTAAATAAACAAATAAAAACAATCCTTCTTTACACAATTTTTTATTAATCAATGTTTTACAGAAAGCAACATGCTACATAGAAACAAAACTCACGTTAATAAAAAAACAATTGATAAATATTTAATATTTGGTTCATATTTACTTAATTTCAACAGAACGCATGCAGAGTACTGTATACTGTAGTATTGTGTATCCAATAATCTATTACTTTCAATAATTTCTAAATCATTTCTTAAATCAATAAATTTTAGTTCCATATGGTACGCGAGTAAAATTTAACTAGTACATACATCCATACATACATAACTGGCCTTTACAACCCTGTGTCAGGATTACGGCCTAGCTTCTCGCAGCACACATGTTGTGTGTGTCAATTTTTATCTATGAGTACCGGGACCTACAGTTTAATGTCGACTCCGAACGACAGACTTGAGAAGCTTGTTCTTGGCAATTAGTTACTCTCAGAGCTTTTGCCAGAAGACTGCTGAGAGGTAGTAGCCGAAAGAAGTATTTTTTTCATATTTCTTTTTTTTTTAAGATGTCAGAGCTGGGTGTCGAACCCAGGGCTCATTTCTTAGTAAGCCAACACACTAGACCACGGCGACTACAAAATTTAACTAGTTCCATTTCTAATTCGTTAAAATTTAACCACTTACGGCCGTATTTATAATGAAAAATTAGAAAATCGTTAGTATATGGGAGAAAAAACTGGCAATTTTATCACTCGCTATAGACTTATATTATTAAAACTTTCCATACCCTCTATTTGATAACTAGTCAGATAATCCAAATAAATAAAAACCTTGTACCTTTGAGTAGGAATTTCCACGTATTGGAATGACAAACTTAGCCACTGTGTACAACGACCTGCTAATTTTTTATTATACATAAGGCTGTTAAAGTTTTGAAATGGTATTAGGATATAAAATAAATTTTAAAGTTTCTTCAAGTTCTTTAAACTGCGTAAATCTTGCAGAAAATTCCTGAATCAGGGATTGAATTACCATTGAAAATTCTTTTGTTAATGACTCTTTATTTGACCTTTCGTGACATTCACTTTCAGAAAAAAAATTTTTTTGTAGTCGGAAAATATTTACACAAATTAAACTGTAGGTCCCGATACTCATGGATAAAAATTGACACACACAACATGAGTGCTGCGAGAAGCTAGGCCCCGTAATCCTGACCCAGGGTTGTAAAGGCCAGTAATGTATGTATGTATGTATGTATGTATGTATGTATCTCTAACTTAACTTCGAATGCATTGGTTAAGTCCAAGGCCCATTAATACAGGTCATTGCATCTCTCAGGCTGATTTTATGTAAACATATCTATAAACGTCAAAGTTTGTTTACATTTTTATCGTTTTTGTTTTTATTTGAATGTTTATGTTTTCAATCAGTGTTGCCATTTGGCTATATCTAACCAAAGTTGGCTACTTTTTTCTTACATACTATATATTTTCTTTTTGTGTTTTTTCTTTCTTTAAAAAGAAAATCGTATTTTTATTTTAAATGAATAATAATAGTTTTAACTAGACATTGTAATATTTTAGGTTCAAGCAGGATAATATTGTTATGAATTGTCCTTTATAGTTCGTTTTGTATACTAGGGCTCTTTACTGCAAACTAAAAATACAGATACTTTTGGATTTTAAAGCTTTTATTTACACTCTATAATCTTGTATATATAACTAAAAAGAGTAATGTGAAGCCTTATTTATAATACCTACAGTTTTTCTACTAATTGTTATTGTCTCTATTGCTTAGTATTTAACTAATTCCACAGCAATAATAAATCTTTTATAATTTAAAAATTTATATAATTTTAAACGTACTTGATTTTCCGACATATATTTTCTTATTGTAATAATTTTTTTATATAGCCCAAATGCTAGAAATAGTGAAAATACTAATTTAAGGGAATGCAATTATGATTTTGTTTTACAAAATTATTTCTTCGTAACAATATGTTTTATATGGGAGACTTTCACTTTATTTTACAGTTTATATCATAGAACGTATGTTGAAATTGAATTGTATGTGTATAAAATTAGCCGACATTTAAATGTTTAGTTTTAATTTATTGAATTTTCTTATTCAAATTTGGTTACTAAATTTTACGGACTGTGGCAACACTGATTTTAGTTTCTTTTCCACCATTTTCTACAAAAACCTTTTATAATTTTGACATACATATATAGATAGATCACACGACACAAAATACGTGTGGTTTTTTCTATAGTTGTATGTTGTAGAGATGCAATGGCCTGTATTAATGGGCCTTGGTTAAGTTAAACAATATAATGTCTGTGTTATTAACACCTTGTCGTTATGTATATACAGTAATCTCTCGAACTACGAGGTAGATACGTTCTGAAAAAACAGCGTGCAATCCGAAATCGCGCACTGTGAACCCTATTTTGCAGCGGTGCCAATTTAGCGCGTTTCGCGCTAGATTTAGCGCTATTTAACCATACAAAACGCGTTTTTTTTCGTCTTAGCGCGCTTAATAAAAAACGCGCTAAATTGGCGCCTTTTTTATAAACTTAATAAACCACTTCAATCCAACATTTTCTTATTTTTTCATAAATTTTCCAGTATTATTTCTTACAACTATACTTATAAAAACAAATTTGTATAATTTATTTAAATATCAACAAATCAAAACGCAAGTATAGTTTCGCTGAAAATTTTTTCATTTCGCTATATATTGTATAACAATACTTTAGTGAAATTATTTTTGTCTACATAAGTACATATACATACATACATATATGTATGTATAGTTTGTATAATGGTAAACAACAATGTTAATTATCTTTTTGGATTGAGATCCACAATTTTTAAAATTCTCTTCATGTCAATCCTTTTATCAAGCTGTCTTCTATAGTTATAAATTTACTATAAATCTTTTTTATATAAGAAAGAAGCTTTTAGTAGAATGAATTATTTTAAATTAGAAATAAGAAATAAAATTTCTCTTAACACAGTCAATTCCTTAATACACATTAAATATGGCCTAAGATTAAAAAACTCTTGTTGTGAAAATTATGATATTCCATTAGATATATATGCGAAAATTAATTCAATTAACACGTACATATAATAGTTCGAAGTATTTACACGCTTCGAATTATTCTGGTTTTATGGCCAGAAGATGAATGAAATTAGTGAAGACCAATCTTAACTTTACTTTTCTCCCTTATTTTTATAATATTAAAAAGTTCTTTATTAATGATTTTAGTCAGTAAGATATTAAAAGTTTAATATCAAATAAAAAAGACTGAGTTACTATCTTAATATTTGAGTGATTATTTAAAGTAACATAGTACAATTTCAGGTAATGTTTAAATCAGTTAAATTTTTATTGATATACCAAAAAAATATTTTGTTTGTTTTTTGTAAGTTTTAAAGAATCTTTTTTTGTGCCTGAATTAAATTCAAAAACAAATATGTTTACCAATATTACTTATTTTGCTTGAATAAATACTGTATTTGTTCTAATATATGGGTCGACTTTTATTAAAATGTAATTTAGCGCGTTAGGAAACGGCGCGTTTTTCTTATAAATATTTGCAAACGCTGGGATTTGGCGCGTTTTAGCGCGTTTGTGGACGGAGACCAGCGCGTTTTGGTTACAAAAAGTTGGCACCACTGCTATTTTGTATGAAATTAGGGGGATACGTTCCAAATCCTAAAATTATCATGAAAATTTTTCATTTAAACCAAGTAGATAACTAAAAAAATACTATATTTAATATTAACATAAAGTTAAAAATTAACATAAACAAAAAAGATAAAAATTATAAATTAATTCTTAAAAATTAAACAAATAAAATATTGAAATCAGTTCATTGTACATAGTATGTACATAATTAAAATGTAAATATGTAATCAAAAAAAATCTTTAAATAATTTAATTTTCATCTTCTGATGAATTTTTTTTATTTTCCTCCAATGGTTTGGTAAAAAAATTTGTTAATAGTGATTGCTTAATAGTACCTCTTGAACTGTAAAGTTCTTTATACGGCGCTAAAGCTTCCATCAAATTTCTACGAAATTTTAAAGCACGCTCTAAATCAGGGTCTAGGTCAATAGCTTCTTCACCAAGTTGATTGCCACGCTTCAAAAATTCTGCCAGTGCTTTTCTACTAAATTTTTTTCAACAATTTCTACATCTTCACTATCGTCATTTTCATCATTTTTATTATCTGCAAAATATGTTATAATTTCTTCAACAGAAAGATCTTCATATCATATCATATTTGGCACGAAATATGTAATATCTACGCATAAAAAAACCGCGCTGTTGCGAAACTTTTGCCGCGCAATACGAAATTTTGGTGGTAAAAATAAAAACGCGCAAGTCCGAAACCGCTCAGTTCGAGGGATTACTGTAATTCATTTAAGTGACAGCATAAAGCATAAAAAATGCTTTCAGTTCTAAACCTTTTCCACTTGTAATTCAGAATGCGTCAATTGTAATTCAGATTAGTCAATTATAATTCAGAAAGCGTAAATTGTAATTCAGAAAATATAAATGGTAATTTTCAAAAAAATAGTTTTCTTAATTATTTATTCTTATTTTATTATAAAAAAACATACAATGAAAATACATACTAAAATGTTGCATATGTATATATTCAAGATCGATTATATGTTGTGCGCACTTCTTGTGAAATAAATGTAGACATGGCAGCGATCGTATTACTGGATTCCTTGTCATTACAGCTTGGCAAATTGCACAATTTTCCTAAAGTTCCATTTTTATGCGGTTATTCTATATTCTGCTTTTTAACTGTGCATCTGAACTGTGTTATTATTGATAAATGTTTTTAACCTTTAACTACTGAGGTGGTGGTAAATTTTACCCCCTCCTTAGACTTTTTAATTCATTTTCTTCGGTTGAGCGCTAGAGCTACAAAACAATCGATAGTACTATCGATAGTATCGATAGTTTCATTTTTGGCTGACTATCGATGGTTTCACTATCGGTAGCGATACTCAGCGGTGCCAATTTAGCGCGTTTCGCGCTAAATTTAGCGCGATTTAACCATACAAAACGGGTTTTTTCGTCTTAGAGCGTTTAATAAAAAACGCGCTAAATTGACGCTTTTTTAATAAACATAATAAACTACTTCAATCCAACATTTTCTATAAAAACAATTCTGTATAATTTATTTAAATATCAACAAATCAAAACGCAAGCATAGTTTCGCTGGAAATTTTTTCATTTCGCTTTATATTGTATACTTATACAGTCAAATTCATAATAACTCCTTAATTTAGGTTTTATCCATACATTAGTTATGAGACGTTATCTGCCTTATAAGCTCAAAATAAAAAATTTTATTCATAAACCTTTCATATGAGCAAATTAACGATTTTAATGTCATGCTGGCAGTACCATGATATTATTTCAGCATAGTGATGCACAATAAAAGCTATCGGTTACTTCGGTAATTTTTTAATAGTCATAAAAATAATGTAATAGTAACACAATTATACATAAAATAGATGTGATTGAAGTAATATTTACTGCTGTTAAAAATAAAACTAAAAAAAACTAAAATAAACTGAAAAAAATAAAAAAAAATCTTCCTTCGAAGCACATTTTTTTAATTCATGTATAAAGTAATCGAATACTACCATACTCTTTTTGGTTTGTGCATCACTATTCTGTTAAATTTTTTTATATGACAATTTGGTAAAATGGAATTGTAAACTGGAGAGAAAGAGAAAGGGAGATTAACATTCGTAATTTCTACAGGCACTGATGGCAGAGCCTGAAAAGGAAAGAGATGGGATATGTAATACAAAATAAAAACAATCACCCTTATTCTATTTGGCGTCGGCAATAACAATAGCAATTTTAAGGCAATAGCAATTTTAAACAACGGCAACATCAATTTAATGTTAATTTGGTATTCTATAAGAGTATTATGACGACGTTGCCTGTTTATCGATAATGTTAATAAAATACAGCACACATCTCTAATGTTAAAGACAGCTTTTTCATTGTTTGGTAAAAAAAAATAGTTTCCTGAAAAAAAAAAATAAAAAAATTAAATAAAAATGTTTTCCTTTTCTGATTCAAACTCCAGTGAAGAAGAAATTAAAACCAATTTAGTAGTGGATAAAAGACTGCAGAAGTCGTGCATTTTTTACTTGCCCAATGAGAAAAAAGAAGTAAATTAAAAATCATCATGTTCAAAGTTTTTTATTTATTAATTTAAAAAAAGGAACTCTATCAACGTACTTTCCAAACACGACAAAATTGGCAGCTATATTACGATTCTTGGTCAGGGGTTGGAAACGATTATAACCTGGGACTTTCACAGTCAATGGTGGCAAGGGTTTTGCCCGAAACACTGGTAGCCATAGAGATAGCTCGTCCACAGTGGATAAAATTTATCATGACAAAAGCTTAAAATAAGAAATTAAACTTTATTTTTTCGAAAAAAAAAACAGGATTTCCAGGTGTAATTGGTCGCGTGAACGGAACGCACATCGAGATTATAGCCCCAAATAAACAGAACCGCACATTAACTGAAATTTTTTAATTTAAATGTATTTTTCAACTACACTTTTCTTATATGTAGGTATGTATCTATTTTTTTAAACAAAGAACAACACTAGGCAACACCAAAAATGACGACGACAAAATCATTGGCAATTAAAGACAATAACGACGTCAATTTTGCTTACAGAATACCAAAAATATGTTAACATTGATCGATAAACGGCAATATTGCCAACTGGAATACCGATCTGCAATAAAAGACTAAAAACGGCATTGCCTTCTATCGACGACGCCAAATAGAATAAGGGTGAATTTTTTGGCCATTTAGAAATTTAATTTTGTACAGAGACTGCAATCATTTGCTATTATACGAAAATTTATAATTATATGAATTTAAATATGTACATATGTATCTATACTTGCAACTATATAAGTTTTATTCATTGTAATACTATATTATTCCACTTTTATTTATACAATATCCAATCTAACTCACAAATGTCGTGTTATTATACGGTTAAAGTACCTAGAAACCTACAATAAAAATTTCTTATTTAGAAATCGTTTATGAGAGCGTTATGACACTGTTTCTTGATTATGAATACAAAATTAAGAGATTTTGCTTATAAGGCTCTTATAAGCACGTTTTATCTCATTATGAATTGGACTGATAGTGTTTTTAACAACACTTTAGTGAAATAATTTTTAACTACATACATACATATGTATATAGTATATACATACATATATATATATAGTTTCTACAATATAATGGAAAGAAATAAGGTTAATTATCATTTTGGATTGAGATCCACAATATTAAGAATTCTCTTAATCCTTTTACCAAGCTGTCTTCATTAGTTATAAATTTATTATAATTCTTTTTTATATAATTTTTTTAAAACCAGAAAGAGCTGTTAGTGTAATGAATTATTTTAAATTAAAAATAAGAAACAAAATTTATCTTAACACAGTCTATACTTTAATACACATTAAATATAGCCTAAGATTAAAAAATTCTTGTTGTGAAAATTATGATATTCCATTAGATATAAATAAATGCGAAAATAGATTATATTATAATAATTCGAAGTATTACACCCTTCGAATTATTCTGGTTTTATTGCCAGAAGAGGAGCTAGACGGTTTAAATGAGATTGGCGTTGATCAATCTTAACTTTACTTTTCTACTTTAATTTTATTATATCAAAAAGTTCCTTATTAATGATTTTAGTCAGTGAAATATTAACGGCCGTATGTATAATGAAATATTAGCAACTCGTTAATATATGGGGCAAAAAGCTGGCAAGTTTATCACCCGCTATAGACTGATATTATTAAAATTTTCCATACCCTCTATTTAATAACTAGTCAGAGAATCCAAATTATTAAATACTTCGTACCTTTGAGGAAGAATTTCCACGTATTGGAATGACAAACTTAGCCACTGTGACAACGACCTGCTAATTTTTTATTATACATAAGGCTGTAAAAGTTTAATATTAAATAAAAAAGACTGAATCACTATAATAATACTTGAGTGATTATTTAAAGCAGCCAAGTAAAATTTTAGGGAAAGTACAAAACAGTTAAATTTTTATTTAAGTTTTTGTTGTTTGTTAGTTTGTAAGAATCTACTTTTTGTACCTGAATTAAATTCAAAAACAAATATGTATATCGATATTACTTATTTTGCTTGAATAAATACTGTATTTGTTCTCATATATGGGTCGATTTTTATTACAATTTAAGTTAGCGCGTTGGGAAACAGCGCGTTTTGCTTATAAATATTTGTCAACGCTGTTATTTGGCGCGTTTTGGGAAGGAGACCAGCGCGTTCTGGTTACAAAATGTTGGCACCACTGGCGATACTATCGGTAAATTTTAAAAGTAAACTTTTTCAACGCAGGTTTTTTGCCGCCGGTAAATTTTTGTATGTATGTTCTAATTTTTCAATAAAAACAATATATGTATTTGCATTTATTTAATGTAAAATAAAATAGAGTCAATATTTCAAAAAAGTGTTATCCTATTAAGCTCCTTAGGGTAATTAATTTTATTTAAACTTAGTTATTTTTATTCGGCGGCAACGGCTACCTTAATATAACGACAGCGGCGAATTATTGACGGCACAAAAATAATACAAAGAAGTTTTAAAGTAAAAGTTTCTGGTATTATTAATAGTATTTCTGAAAGAATAAAGAATATTTAAATAAAAAACAGTTTTAAAAAGAGATTCCTACAATTATCAGAAAGTAAGTATTATTACAATACTATTTAAATGTATATACATATGTGTCCAATGGACACATCCATAGGAGTGTCTATGTCTGTCTGTGTTTAATAGAATATGGCAACGAAAACATTGAGGTAGACAACGATGATGAAGAGGGTATTCAAAATAGATACGTATGACGTATTCAGATGTTTGAACTTATTTTGAAATAACAAAAGATAAAAATTGTGCTAAATGCCGTTTATGTGGCAAATATTATAAAACTAGCGGCAATACTACATATTTATTAGATCATATTAAACGTTTGCACCCTAGTTTCAGAGAAGCGGAAAAGCCAATTAAGACCATAGAGCAAAAACGGTCGATAAACTCTTGTTCATTAACAAAAAGTATTGGGTAAACCTGGTATAACTTATAAATACCTAAATTTAACGCTTCTGTACCTAAGTTTATTTATGAATTGTTTTTTATAATCCCTTTTAATTAGAATTTTGATATTTACATATGTAGAATCTATGCTTTACGTTTTGAACGTTAAAGCCTTTTACGGTTAACGTTAATTTAAAAAAATTATCTCAAATTAACAGCTTTAATTAATTTTTTTTTGTGCCAAAAAATTTGCGTTTTTTTTTTTTTTTTATTTTGTAATAAAATTGAAATTTATGTTACAATAGTATACATATGTATGTCGTTTATTTAAATTAATACATTTATTATGAAAGACAGTTGAAAGCGAATAATAACCCATATACATACATGGTACTTGCTATATTTTAATAGAGTTTTACTTACTGGACTTCCGATATAAATTGAATTCTACTTCTGCACTAGATTTTAGAAGAACCCAGTAAAAATATATCCAAAAATTCGTATTGCGATTCTAATTTTCTCAGAAAAATAGAAAACCGATAGTTTCGATAGTTTAAAAAAAAACTATCGATGATGCCGACTATCGATAGTTTTGCAGCTCTATTGAGCGCTGTTGAGACCCTGTTTTGTTATACTAACAGCCAGGCCCACGATATCGAAAGAAAACTTAAGCGAAAGAAACTCAGTCACTCACTGTGAATCTAAACTGCGGCCCACTAATTGTTACTTTATCGTTCGCTTTGCTTTACGTTACCAACGTAATGCAAATAAACAACAAAGCTGCCATATCAACATATCAAAAAATAATCGCGAATATACACGAGAAAAGCGCTGAAATGCTTAAATTGTACAGTAAAAAATGCAACCGTGTGCTCATGGCGCAATTATCATAAGGTGCCTTTGAGATTACAACAAGTAAAACAGTAACAAAAACAACACAGCATTTTGATCCTTGTTAGGGTAGTTAACTGTCAAAAAAACCAAAACAAAAAGTATGAAAACAAAAACAATGTACATAAAACAAAGCAAAAATTGACAACTATATTCACAAATTGGCTGAAAAAAAAGTAGCTCAGCTGCCATGTCAAATGCACCTTATAATCAATACGCCATGCGTGTGCTAGTTTAACTTGACAGAAATGTAGTAAACAAACTTATTCCGATTTTGTTTATTTATGTATATGTGTGTAAAAAAATTTTGTGTTACCAATCGCATTTATTTTTGGCGACACAAAAATTAGTGTGCCGCAAATCAGCTGTTTGTCGCTTAAAACTACACGATTCGATATCGTGGGCCTGACTGTAAATCTTTGATTTTTTTATTTTTATAATCATATTTATATAAAAATGTATTTTCTTGTTCTTTTAAAAATAAATTATTGAAAAAAAATTTTTTTTGACTAATTTTTTTGGTAAAACAAAAGGAGGTAAAATTTACCCCACGTCAATAACTATGAAAAAATATTTCACCTCCGTAGTTAAAGGTTAAAATTAATTCGTATGTATAATGCACGAATTTTTTGTCAGAAAGTGTTTATGTAGAAATTTTTCTTTTTTACTTTAAAAATTTTCTGAATTAAAATTGATTAATCTGAATTACTATTGACGCTTTCTGAATTATAATTGATACTTTCTGAATTACAAGTTGAAAAATGTAGTTGGAACTTTAGCTGCAGGGTATGTTACATACATATGTATTTCCAAAGGCTTCAAATTTTTTTGTGCGATATTTACCAATAGCAAAATTATAATTTGTACAACATTTGGTTTAATTTTTAATCACTTTTATTGATTTTAAATAATACTATATTTATTATCAATAAAATATGTATGTATGTACTTAAATGCTGTTTCTTAATAACCCAAATAATTAGCAGATAACAAGGTCATTACTCCAATGGCAAAAGTTTTCATGTTCACCTGTGCACATACTTTTACATATTGAAGATATAGGGAGGCAATATGATTTTTGCAATACTTACAGATATAGTCCTACATATCGCCCATTATTACCCAGTTGTTAACTCGAATAGAAAGAAATGTACAGAACATGTAGCAAAAAAAGTATGTAAATAATAAAACACGTGTTTGTTGTGTGGCATCCATAGAATCTTGGCTGAAATAGATTGTCGTGTTAAACATTTATATTTAACACGAGAGTCAATATGACTTTTGTAAATACAAACGTGAATGAAATTTTACATGAATGAGTACAGAAACAAATTGTGGAAATGAACATTTTCTTTTTTTATTATTTGGCAAAAGTATATATACATAATATTTAAAAAAATAATTTGACTAATATATTGTATATATACAAATACAAATTTTAGTTATAGATTTTCAAGTACAGTGTGGTACCATTAATTTAAATTCCGTAATATTAAAAATATATATTTTATGACTTCTTTGTTCTTATACGTATTTTTTATTTTTTTATTTCTTCGTAAATATTTCTGCTGCTAAAAAGGTTTATCACAAGTGTTTGAAGTCTTTATGCTATAAACACAACAAAGGCTACCGACCATCGACTACAAGCTGTCAAAAATAGAATACATGTGTGCATATGAGAATAATTATTTTAACGGCAACACGACTACCGAACACACGACTACTTTTGTAGCCCGTAGCCAACTTAGGCTAATTTCTATTTTTCTTGGCGACAATAAACAGTTTAGTGCTGTTGAAAATATATGAAATATATGCATTAAAAATGCGAAAAAAATTTAAGTTGCACCACTGAAAATAAATAATCATTTGTTTACATTTTTTGTTTAGTTTTCATTTACTTATTTTACTTATATACATCAGTTTTTATTTCATTTTTAATTTATTATTTAATTGCCTTTTTAGTTTCTTAAATTTTTATAAGTTTTCTTCAGACATTTGTTGTTTTTTTATTTCCTCACAATTTCACTTACAAAAAATATATTTTGTTTAGGTTATGTTCAATGTGTCAAAACAGATGTTTATTTTGTAGCTGTAGTCGTTATTATACATAATTAAGTAGCTGGCTACTTGGCTACTTTCGTAGCCAGCGATTTCTGTAGTCGTGTGTTCGGTGTTCGATAGCCTTTGTTGTGTTTATACCATTATTCAGAATTTTTCCTTTCACTGTGTTATTTTCGAAACATACTGTCTTTAGTGTGAATTAAACACAAGATTTTCGCAGTAACAAACTTGCATCTAACGTGTTGGTCCGTTATACACTTTAGCTTAAAATATTTAAAAAAGCTAAACAATAGATGTTTTACTATTTATAAATAACATGAGATCAATTTAAAATGAAAAAAAAAAATGAGTGTATCAAAACGAGTATATATGTACATACATATGTAAGTACAGTGCAAATTCGATATTCGCGACAGCTTAATTTTCAACATTACAGGTTCCTTAATCGCGACAGTTTACAAAAAATTAGGTTCTTTTACCGCGACGTTTATTTGTTTTGACATGGGCCCAGGGTTCAACCCCAGCTCTGACATCTTCGAAAAAAAGAAATATGAACAAATTATTTCTTTCGGAGACTACCTCTCAGCAGTCTTCTGGCAAAAGCTCTGGGAGTAATTGATTCCCATGAAAAAACTTCTCAAATAGGTCATCTTTTGGCCACAAAACCGATTGTATGTAATACTTCGAATTATTATACCTTGTTATTTGAATAAATTTTTGCATATATGTACATCTAATGGAATATCATAATTTTCACAAGAGTTTTTTAATCTTAGGCCATATTTAATGGGTATTAAGTAATTGACTGTGTTAAGAAATATTCTATTTCTTATTTCTATTTGATTTAAAATAATTCATTATAGTAAAATCTTTTTAAACTTCTGCATTTGAAAATGGGAAGCTCAATAAACTTATAACAAATGAAAACAGCTTCATAACAGGATTGACATTAAGACAATTCTTAAAATTGTGGATCTCAATCCAAGATGATAATTAACATTGGTTATTACCACTATACAAACTATACATATATATGTATGTAGTTAAAAATAATTTCACCAAAGTATTGTTAAAAATGATTTGTTGATACTTAAATGAAATTATACAAAATTGTTTTTATAGTTGTAAAAAAAGTACTAGAAAATTTACGAAAAAAAGTAAGAAAATGTTGGACTGAAGTGGTTTTATTAAGTTTATTTAAAACGCGCTAAAACGGAATTAAATTCGAATACTTACTGGATCTATATTATACTTATTGTATAATATAATATATAATAATAATAAATATTCGAATTTAGTTCGAAAACATATATAATAATTATAAATTTGCTAGTCACAGCACATAGCCCATTACTGAATTAAAAAATTGGTAAAAAGGGTAAATTGAAAAAATATAGGTGTAATTCTATTGAAAAATATGTTGAATTTAAAATTTCAACAAGTTGTTGAATTTGAAAAAATTTCAGTTCAAAAGAAAAAAGACTGGTGTGAAGAACTTTTAAATATAAACCACATAATCTGTTTCCAATAGATTGTGTTTAAATAGTAATATAAAAATATGAATATGTATAACACAAAGAATTCTGACGAAACCTTTCATAGCTGGGTCGAAAACTAAGAATAACAGTATTGGGATCTTAGGCTATTAAAAATCATACAATTTGTGACGTAGCACTTATGTAGCTACTTTACAACCTTATTGTATGGACATGATTGTATCAAACATACACGGTACAACATGAATTATTATTTTAAGTTCATAGGATATAGATTTACTTTTACATATAAGATTTAGGATTTTTAGACAACGGCAGCCAGAGTTGGTACAGGCAGCAGTCTTCGCCAAGTATATACGAGGCGACTCGTGAGAGATTTGGACTTGGCTGTGTTGTGGGATGGAGATATTGTTGAGGATAAGCGAAATATATCGGCTAATTGTTGTTACTTATTTAATTCTTTTTTGTTGAGGCCAGCACTCAGCACTTACTTATGGTACGATTTTAAAAAATTGTCAATATATTAAAAATTTTCTTAAAACAATTTGTAAAAGAATTTAAGTTTCAATAAAAAATAATAATAATTCAAAATTCCGGAAAATTAAAACAACGTTTGCCGGGTCAGCCTATATTAATGTGTATGTGCATAGTATAAACTTGTAACGTCTGAATTATGTCATTAAAAACTAACAAATTTTTTTATAGATGTGTGACTACAGAATTGTTTCGTTGAGTTATTTTAAATATAAATTTATAATTTTATAACCCAGTTGTTGGGTGGGTTAATCAAAAGAAAAAAAAATTTTTTTAATAAAAGTTCTAAAATAAAATATGTTTGTATACACTTCGTACATGTGTGTGGTATGTAACTGTTAATGTAAATATATGTACATATATATATACAGTGGTGTTCAGCGAAATAGATTCATGGCCAAGCAGCGTTTTGGTTTTGAGCAGTGTTGCCACTAAAAAAATTTTAATTCTACCAAAATTTCTTTCAAAATCTACCAAAATTTATCAAAATCTATCAAACTCTACCAAAAACCATTTTTATTTAAAAGAATAAGAATACATTGTTGAGATGGAAAACAGTTTGTATTAACACCTTTACATGAACATATAAATAACCAAAAATAAAAAATATAACGAAAAGAATTCAGTTCTTCGAAAATACATATAACAAAAAATACACATACAACAAAAACAATTTAATTTCTAAACAATTAAATCGAAAATACATTAATAAATACAAGAAATTTAAAGCAAACAATTCGATTTTTCAAAAATAATCTAAATGGATATATATGTATGTAGGTATAAAATTTTTTTTACAGAGCATTATATTATTAATTGTATTTATTTCGAGTTTGTTTCTCAATTTGGTTTTGAAGGAAAGTGTTGATAAATTGCGTTCAGCTGCTGAAGAACTATGCAGAAGAGAAAGTAAATTAAAAACAAAGTTGTTTAATTCACCAAAACTTTTCTCATTTAAACCGTTTCTAATTAAACTAACTTTAGCCGTTGAAAGATTTGTTTCTCTTAATCGCAACATAATAATATCAGGATCACAGTCTATAAGATTAGAAAATTTTAAAACAAGGGACAATATAAGCAAGTCTTCTTTTGACAATACTTTCTCAGGATCAATTATTTGTAACAATTAAATATCTTCTCGATTAAAATCAAATCTAGAATTGATTTGGTTTAGTAATCAATGTAAAATTTCAAAATTTCATGTTAAACATAGATGGGCATTTTTCAGTACCAGTACTTTTTCAGTATTTTCTTTTTTTACTGATTATTGGAAAAAAAATCAGTATTCAGTAAATTTTACTACTGTTTACTGAAAAGAGAATTCAGTATTCAGTAAAAAGTACTGATTTGTGTAAAAAAATTCAGTAAACATTAAATGACTGATAGTAGATACTGTGTGTTTTAAAAATGGTATGTACACATTGCTCACTTACATGATTAGTGGCATTACTGAAAAACTGCATTTCGAGAAAAATTGCTTTTTTGTGTGTTTTTACTTTTTTTAATTATGAAATGTGTTATTGGGTAAATAAAAACTGATATATATAGCTGAGACTTCAAGTTTAAAAAATATGTATACTGAAAAATGTAAAATAAAATAATTTTTTCAATTCTTAATTTATTTTCGAAGAATTCTACCAATAGCGGCAACGCAGTCTTTGACACGTTTCGATTGAATAATTTTTCCATGCATCTTAAACTGTTCTTTATTAGAAGGGTTTTTCCTCGAAGAGCTGCTTCAATAATTTACCACAAGTTTCCAATAAGATTTAAGTCCAGAAAATTTGTAAGCCAGCTTAAAACCAGCTTTTTCTGACTGTTATCAGATACGATAGGGATCATCCCCTGAGTGCTGGCTTCAATCTCCAAAAAAAAGTACAAGCAAAGACTATATAATATAAAGATGTTGCACTCAGTACATTGTTTTTTCCATTGCAAAAATCTGCATGGGATTTATCAAAAATCCCATCTAAAAGAGAAAATCTCTCTGAAAGATAAAAAGGGAGACGAATTTTGCGAAAAAGAGAATAAGCTATAACAAGCAAACGTACACATGCATATCGCACACCCAGTTCGTAAGTGACACAACTCAAAATTTTTATTTTTCGAGTTTATGTATTAATACGTGTAGTTTTAATTTTTGAGTTGTGCCACTTTTGAACTGGGTGTGCGATATGTTTGTATGCATATATGTGTAGTCTACTCATAAGTTCTTTTTGTGTTTTGTTTCTTTTTAAAACTTTTTAAACCACATAATATATGTAGTAAACAAGAAAATGAGTTTTATAAAAGTTGATATTTATGTAGGGTAAAGAATATGTGTTTTATTGGTGTACAAAATAAAAATTAATCGACATAAAAATTTGAACAAGCATTTATTATAATATAGAAATTTTTCCAAAGAAATAAAGATCAAATGTTTTTACATTTGGACAGGTTATTTAAATTAATTTTTAATGAGTTAAAATTTTGACTTTCTCAGCACTCGATGATTTATAGATTTGAGTCTGCCATGAAGAATGCTTACGGAGTAATGTTAGCACAAGAAGATGCAGCATCTCTAATCTATGTTTATATCATACGTCATTCTCCTCACACCAAAAGGAATATGTTGTATTTTTGGTGCATTGTATGCACTGTTTGACAATAGTTTTCTTAATATTTCGTATGCTTTTGTTTTCTGTGAATATTTTTTCAAATACTTTTATTTGTATCTTGCATATTTCAAAAAACAAATTGGATGGTCCTCACAAACTTCCAAAATCTGATTCTTCATTGTAATTTTTCGCATGTATATAGGTACATTTCGGAGGGGTATGTCAATATTAGGGTGGGTTTAATTATATCGAATCGACATTTTTGGCAAGATATTCGTTGCGCTATGTACCCAGCGAAATAACGGCTTGACGTTAATTCAATTGGTACAGTAACGGAATTAAAACTATCGCTGTTTTCGTCAAAATATTCTTCATTACCTTCATAGATATCAAGAGCGTTCTCTGCGGAGGTTTGTTGACATCCGGATATGCTGGCATCTTTTGAAAGATCCTCTAAAATTGTTTGAAAATTTATAGGCAACATAACCCTATCATCTTTTTCACAATTAGATAAGGTATTAAACTGAGTTATTTTTGATTGGATCTTGATTAAAGTGACTGGTTAAAATAAAAAGCATGTCATCTTCTTGAAACATTTCTTCTGATAGAGACATTATACCCCTGGTGGTTTGAATAAGTCCATTAATGGAAAAAATTGTGCTGCCCAAATACAAAACTTGGCTTAAGTATGTAGCTTAATAAATCCTACCTATTAAATAAATCTATAACATCTATAACCTAAATCTATAACATCTGCAGAGTTATTATATGTAAAATTACGCCGGATAGATACTTCATCAAAAATTAGGATACATTGTTTTTCTGCATGCTGCATTTTACGAACGGCTGCTTCCAGTGCATTATATATGCATAAATTATTCCCAGGCTGCAAATTCTTTATATCGCTCCATCTGCTTAGGGAAGAAAGGGTTGGAAGGTTCAGTTTTAAAGTAAGGTGTGCGTCACTATAAACTGTAACACATCAAAAGTCAAATAAAAACCGACTGGAGTAAGCTAGAGTTAAAAATAAAACAGTTTTATTTTGCATTTTTATTACAGATTTATATTCTGTATTATTTTATTTAAAAATTAATTTAATTTTATAAAATTTTTTATTTTATTCATTATGCCATCCATAAGCAATGTTATAGTGTTTTCGGTGATTTTTTTGGTACCAGCTGTCCATTTATATCGAAAACTAGTAATGGTTTTGGGAACAGATGTACTCTTCTTTAGTCCTCTTTTGACCAGAGCCCAATATCTTTCAATAGGCCGCAGCTCTGGGCAGTTTGGTGGGTTAGCCTCTTTTGGAACAAAAATAACATTATTTTTATTATACCAGTCTATTGCGCTTTTACTGTAGTGACATGTTGCCAAATCTGGCCAGAAGAATGTTGATATGTTGTGCTGTCTTAGAAATGGGAGCAACCTCTTTTGAAGACACTCTTTGATATAAATATCTGAGTTTATTGATCCCAATGTAACAAACGATGCACTTCTGTTGCCGCAGCTACAAATAGCCTGCCAAACTAGGAACTTTTTGGGAAACTTTGATAGTTTTTTAGTTCGGAACTCTTCAGAAACATTGCCTCTACTATCCGCTACATAAAACTCTTGGCCAGGAAGCTGCGCAAAGTCTGCAAAAACGTAAGTTTCATCATCCATTACACAACATTCGAACTTTTGAAAAATTCTTTTTTGAGGAGTTTTGCTCTTTTTTTTGCTTCAATATTCTTCTTAGTATTTCTATCCGGAACTTTTTGGACTTTAAATGTTTTAAGGCCAGCTTTAGCTTTAACTCGGCGCAAAAAACTTTCCGAACATTGCACGCGCCGGGCCACTTCGCGACCAGAAATGTTTGGAAGAGCCAGCAAAAGCTTCTCAACCTTTTTGGCTTTCGCGTCGTTCGTTACCAGTTTTGCTTTACCTGTTCCAGGCTTTCTTTCAATTTTTAGGTCTTTGTTGAACTTTTTGACCACTCTGGAAACACATTGCCTGGTCACGTGGACTTCCCTAGCAAGTTTTGTATAACTCCAATATGGTTTTTTTTGAATTATTTGAATAATTTTTGTATGCACTTGTCTTTGATTATCCATTGTGAACTAACTAACAAGTCAAATTTGACAGACTGATACATTTTAAAATCTGACACATTTTTCAAAGATATTGTGATTAAGAAAAATAATTTTGATTAAAGCTGAAAAAAGTTATTAAGAAAAATGGGTGTTACACTTTATAGTGACGCACACCTTATTTCTTAAAAATAAATACGTAGAGGGGGATCTATAATAAATACTTTCAGACAAGTTTCTCTCCCGATCTTCCCATTGAGCATTTGATTTTCTGTTTTGCTTTATGAGCATTTTACAAAGCGTTTTTTCATGTAGGTTAATATGCAACTTATCAATTTCGCTTTCAATGGACTTCTTTAATTGTAACTTTTTTTTCATTACCTTTTTTCTTCAAAGACTAATTTTTTTACCTTAAATCACGAATAGTTAGCATTTTTGTATTAAGCTTTTTAATTATATTGTAGTATTTTTTTGGTAAAGTGCTTCATTTTTTAAATTTTTTTCACAATTTGTACATAAAAGTGAAGGCGATTTTGATCCTCTACGCGATTGTGGCGGAGATCTGAAAAGTTGCAAATCATTTTCAGAATAGACTTCGATTCCTTCTACACTCATGTCGTCGTTATTTTCAGTTAAGTATAAATTTGGCACGGCACCTCGCCTCAAAAATTTCTTCCTAATAAGCTCTAATGAGAAGTGCTTATCACACTAAAGCAATAAAGAAGAATTTGCAATAAATTGCACGTCAAAGTTGCATTTTTCTGCCCACATTTTAAACAACGGTGAGTCCATATTTGGAAAGCGAAATAGTTTTACGTTAGGAGAACTTCTTTTAGATCTGCGGCAATGGGGCAGACTGCATTTGTTGCCAATCTTTCGTGAGACCGATGAATTTGAATCCTAAAGTACAAACAATATATACATACATACATATATGTATATGAAACGTTTAATGTGCACATGTAATCAAAACTAATTTTCTTACCATTTTTTTATTAATATGAAATTATTATCACTTTACACTATTAACTTAATAACACTTTAAATAATAAAGTTTTATTAAAAACTAAGTTAATTTGAATTTTTTATTTTAGTAAGAACTTGTTTTCTCTTTTGCAGAATACAAATAAGTAAAATGTAAAATATTATTAATTTATAATATTACTTGTAAACCTAATTTTTTACTACAACTACAAGAGAAAAAAGATTTCCAAGTTTTTAAAAATTTGGCATATAAATTTCATACAATGGTCATCAAAAATTCGGTGCGAATCAATTTAATTTCGTTTTCACAAAAACAAAACAAATGTGATTTTCCCTACACTCACCTACGAAGTCATCTTGTTTCTTTCTATTTTTCAATCTCACATTTAATAGAAAGAACAATCTCTCTTTTTAAAAAATAAACCAAATAAATAAACGAAAATAAACCATTAAAAAAATAACATAAACAGTAAGAATAACAATAACAATAATATCAAATACTTTATCTAGCAAGAGAGCAAAATAAAAGTGCTTTCGCTCTCCCCCGTTATTTGTTATCTACAAAAAATTTATCTTTGCAAAAAATGCTATAATTAAGCCACACTTTGAATATTGCTCCACAATTTTATTTTCATGCTGTACGAATCTACAAATTGAACGACTACAAAAACTGCAAAACAGGGCAATGCGGGCTATTTTAAGATGCAACCGGTATACTTCTATTCAATTTATGCTTGAGACATTAACACGTTGACTGCCACGCGTGTTTACAACAAAATCCCCGTCAGGCCACCGGCGCCACTGTAAGATGCGTGCTCTGCTACCGCATGTCTTGGTGTTGAACTTCTACTGGGGACGTCAATTGTAAACGCTTTGGTCGTTTACAAAATTGCGACAAAGAAAACTGTAAATATTAGACGATTCAGAGAACTGATTGGTGCAAAGTTACTAGGACTGAGTGAAGATTTAACACTGCCTTCTGTTCGACGAAATACGCATTGCATCGCCGTTCGCAGAAATAATTTGGGGAAAAGCCTTAGACGCGCATGCAAGCGGTGTTACGCAAATAAAAGAGAAGAACTGGAACGATCAAAGGCACGAGCAAATCTCAGAAAACCCACTACTTTTTGTCCAAGCTGCCCTGGTCAACCGCAACTTTGCAGTGAATGCTTCAATATTTTGCACTGTAAATAATTTTGTTAATAAACGATTTTTAAAAAAATTCAACAGTATTATTATCTCCTGTCATATATTTATCTAAATATGTTCGGAAATCCTTTGGAAGGAGTCACCCGATGTGGCCTGATGAGAACTCTTGCTGTCACCCGAATACGGGTGACGTGGCCTGATGAGAACTTTTGCTGTCACCCGAATACGGGTGACACGGCAGTTAACGTGTTAAAATGGTTGAATATTTACCAAAGGCTAAAATTAAATACAATTTATTTTATAAAGAAAATGAAAATGGGTAATGCACCTCAATATTTATGTGAACAATTGGAGTATGTTAGTGAAGTACAACCGTATTATCTACGCAATTCTAATAACTTCCGAATGCAAAGAGTATCAACAGCAGCTGGACAACGTACTTTGTTTTACAAGGGCCTTAAACTATATAACATGCTACCAAATGATGTAAAGAATGAGAGGAATATGAACGTTTTCAACAGAAAAAGTGTGAATTTTATAAAGAATAACAATATGAATGTAATGTAATGTATTGTAATGTAATGTAATGTAATATGAATGTAAATTTGATTTTTGTGAAAGAGAGAGTATTGAGAATACTACTAAATAAAGAAATAAATAAAATAAAATAAAAAAATATGAAAAAGAGCAAATTTTTTTCCCTTCCCTTACCACTTGTCCCACGCATCATTAAGCTGTACAAAATTTTTGTTAAACCAAAATGTACTGAGTGCAACATCTTTATAATATATAGTCTATGGTACAAGGTAATTGAAAGAACTAATTTGGTTTAACTAATAAAAAAAAGTTTATTCCAGCACATTTCTTTTAACAAGCCAAATTAACTGATTTTATTTATTTACTTATTTATTAATTCACCTTCAAGTAATATATCTGAGAGATGTTAGATCATGGTGAATATGTATATTTTATTGAACATCACTGTATGTAATTTTGTTTCATCGACACCATCTGCTAAATCATTTTGAAAATGATTATTTTTGGTTTCTTAATATTATGAACTGAGATATATACAAACGTATGTAGATATATACGAGTACCTTGCATTACAAACATACATATGTATGTATGTATATGGACTGAGGTATTACTTGGTCTATTGTAAGTAGTATAGTATTCAGCATCGTTTTCTACTCGTACATTAAATTGTTTATTTTGGTTTTTTTACATGAAAAAAATCTTAAAAATCTTTTTAAAACGTTTGGTTAAATTTTGTGTAATTATGTGCAGAATACGTGTATGTATGTCTGTCAATTCTGTCTGTCCACCCGTCTGTTTGCCTATTTGTACTTTGACGAGCTCCAGTTATAATGGTTTATTTGATTTAAACGAGTATATACTCATATGTACATACATATTTATTAAATTTTTATATGTGAATTCATGCATTGAGACTATAAGGCTAGTAGAAAAAATACTATAAAATACGTCTATAACGAACACCAGTTATTGAAATTAAAACATTTATAATGACTTAGAAACCAATTATGCTCAGTTTTTCAATATCCATACATACAACCTCACAACCAATAAACTCGCGCCTTTTCTTCCTTGGACTATTTGTGCCCACTTCGGGACTACGGCAATATTACTTCGATGTGGTAATCCCCTTATGCGCTCTATTGGAATCCTTCAATATTCGGGACCGCGGTCAGATTGCGCAACATTCATGTGTTACGTCTGTCATCTCTTCTACTTCTCTCATCCAAATCTTTCTTCTTGGCTCTTAGAATACATTCAATGTAATTTGCTATCAGGTTCCAGTTATCTTTGTCTTGTCTGACTTTCTTCACTCCACCTCACACAGTAGAAGAAAGTATGTTCCGAATCGTCTATAGAGGAATCCCCATAAATACAATCTGGCTTTTTCACCTTTCTCATTTGACACAAGTATTTGCAATAATAACTGTGTCCGGACTTGCTTAGTTTCTTACTTAGCTGGTCCTAACAACCCGTAAACGGGTTTTGGCCCGCTGCAACACTAGTCTCCAGCCCCCTTATCAAGTTGGTCACACTAAATGATGACAGGGCTTAATCAACCTGGTCCTTCCAACGTAAACATGATTGTCCCCTACGCCGTCGTCTAGAGACCTTCACATTAAAAATTTTCTTCGCTGGAGCAGTTTTCTCCATCGGAATAATACCTGTTGGCCACAACATGTCGACAACATGTACTTCATCATGCTCAACATTTAAGGCAGTCGTGACATCTCGCTTGGTATATGTTGTCTGCATACGCAAGGAGCTGGACACTTTTGAGAACAAGAGTACACTCTCACACAATCACACAATGCACACTCTCCTTGCGCAAAACATTCCATAACAAAATTGAAGAGGTCGCAAAATAAGGGATGACCTTGTCTGAAACCTCGCACGGTATTAAAAGGGTCGGAGAGGTCTTTTCCTACTTTTACGGAGCTAAAAGTGTCCGAACAGAACTCTTTTGCTAGTGTATTAAAACAAACAATACTACGAACTACGAATACGTCTATAATAAAGTAAATTGTGTGATCTTTGGAGTTCGTTTAACCATGTTTTATAGTATATTCTTTTGCATGCATATAAGTAAGTATGTATGTATGTATGTATATACGTATATACACACAACAAAGAGCTTGCAGCATATTTTTAGATTGATAATAAAATTAAATCAATCCTAACAAGATACACGTAAAAATTAATAAACACGGAACAAATAAGCATTTGCATTATAAACTTTTTACCGATATATTTATACTATAAATAAAATTTTAAAAATACAAAATTTTCTAAAAGAAAATGATTTTATTAGTTTAACATATGTATGTATGCACATTAGGGGTACAACCAAAATAAGGCCCCATCACCACGCTGTAGCCGATGTTGTGCTGAAACCGAAAAATGTTTCCTCAGGTCATTTCATAACAAAAACGTTCCGTGTCGAAGCCGATTTCTGAAAACTCTTTAAAATTTTTTTTTATTTTTTCAAAATTTTTTAATATAATAATAATAACACGGTGCTACAAATGAGCAACTTTTTTTTATACTTGGAAAGTGACCTAGTGTAAGTTGTAGGCCTTATTGAGTAGATCATAAATTAACCCTCTAGTACCCAAATTTTTTTCTGAATAAAAAAATTGTTTTTGGGGTTTGAATTTTCCCAAAAGTGAAGGATATTTAGAAAAAAAAATTTTTTTTGGGTCAGATAGGCTTTTAAAGCGCCAAAAAGTTAGCCCGCCTCTAGGTGGTTTTGGGATATAAAGTCAAAAAACGTCAATGCAATTTTTTTTTTGGAATAAAATGTTTTATTAAAAAAGAAAATAACAGCTTATAATAGAAAATAAAATGAAAAGGTAAAAAATAAACAAGAAGTTCAGATTTAGTTTAATTTTAACACAAAAAGGTTTTGAATAAATAAATATTTTTTAGGAAAAAACGTCTGTTCAAGCTATTTGTGATGAAAATCGTAGAAGCAATCCTTTTGATTAGAAAGACACAGGTTTAAATTACACTTGCGACATACAATTTGGGTTTCGGAATTGCAACCAGCAAATTTACAAGTGTTTTTGCCATTGCGTGATAAAAACTGTGTCCGACTCCATCGTAGTGGACGTCTGCAGGCGGCAGGAAGGATTTTTTTCCTGTACACTGTTTTTTAACATCCTGGCGTGGGCGCCCTAGAGTTTTGGCATCGAAACACTCTGCTTGCAAAGTACGTATGCAACCTCCTCGGAAGCCTGGCAGCTGATATGACCTATCATTAATATCAGGCTTGTTGATTCTGTTGAACAAAATTTAGGCGTTTACCATGGCTACGTCAAGCAAATGTATAAACAGTCGATTTGTATACTTGTTGGTCTTCATTGGAATTTTATATCGACCAATAAGACCATCCGTGAGATCGACACCACACATATGTTTATTGTATTCATGGATTATATTGGGACAATCGATGTCAACAAACTTTTTTTCGTTTGCTCAACAATGTGAGCAATAATAGTGTCGCCTAAAAAGTACTCGAAGCATTTGAAAGGCGTATCAAGCTTTTTTAGATCTTCTCCTAGTTCGGGCTCAGAAAATGCAATCTCTGAATTATTCAGCACTTTTGGCGCCACAAGATTTTCTTGAAAGTGGGAGATTTTGGATCTATATCCGAAACAGACCCAATAAACGCCCCATTTTCACTTATAATGTTATCATCAGACTGAATGATAATCCCCTCAGTAGGGGCACTGGGTTTGCGTTTTCGTGAATAAGTAGTATTTGAAAACTTCGAAGTAGAAGGAGATTCTGCCAATGATGCGGGACTTCTGCTTGAAGTAGCTTCTGCTTCAAGTAACGTATTTGAACCAATGGAAGTGGAAGGAGATACTAATTTTGCAGATGAGGCGGGACTTCCGCTTGAAGTAGCACAAATCTGTGTTATCAATATTGAATCTGACATATTTACTGCTTTATTTATCGCCTCTTCAAATTCAGCGTCGACTTGGCACTCCATGTCACAAGCATCATCATCCAAATCGTCCTCAAGGTCTTCTTCATCAGTATCGCTTTCGAAATTCATAATATCCAACATTTTTCCAATCTCTTCATCAGAAAGCGATGATAACTTTTTCGTTTGTCGACGTTCCATATCTTTATACGAAATTTTTTTATGTTATGTCTTATTATAACAGTTCAACTTTCAAACTTACCTAATATATTTTTTTCCGAATTTTCCCAAGACCGCCTCCAGACGGGCTGCTGTCTAAAACTAGTAAAAAGCTTACGACAGTTTTTTTTTTAAAAAAATAAAATTTGCAAACAATCCGACAAGCCGGCACCAAACAAAACAATGAAAAACAAGAAAAGGGTTGTAAATAAAAAACAACAAAAACAAAGAAGACTGGAAAATTTACAAAATTAAAATTTTTAATTTAAATTACTATTATTATACATATATTTATTTTATTAATTAATTAAATTAAATGAAAAAATATTTTTTTATAATAATTCAAAATAGTAATCAAAACCTACATATAAATATATACCTACTTATATGATTTTAATATTAAGTAAAAAATAATAAAATTTAATAATTTAAATTAAATGAAAAAATATTTTTTTTATAATAATTTAAAATAGTAATCGAAACCTACATATAAAAATATACCTACTTATATGATTTTAATATTAAGTAAAACATAATAAAATTTAATAAGATTTTTTTAGACTATTTTTTGGTAAAATTTTTGTAAAACATGCAATACGAATTTTTATTTGCATCGCACAATAAGTTACTTATTGTATTCCACCAGTATCTACAAGTATTTGCTTGTGCGAAACATAGGAAAACAAATGTGTTACTCTCATTTTCTCTTTATCCACTCACACTATATCTGCTACAAATAATAACAATACAAACCTATAACAGAAACACAAAATTACTCATCTATACTAACAGACCATGGTGAAATTACTTACAAGGTGGTGGCAGGTGAATATAGTACAAAAACAACAGGGAATTTGTTTTTGTTTTTTCAGCTCTTTAATGTCAAAAGCAGGTATGGTGAATTAAAAAAGCACATGTGAGAAGTGTGTGTGTGTATTGTTAACAACATACATGTCTCTACACCAAAACAAAAACACGAATACACACAAAGCAAAATGTAAACAAAACATAAAAACAAACAAAACTTTTGACAGGAGCGGTATGACCAAAAAAAAAACCCAGCTGGGTTGGTAACACCACCTTGTAAGTAATTCCACCATGCTAACAGACATCAGTAAGCACACACAAACTTGTACAAACAGTTGTAACAGTGCACGTCTTTACTAGCAACATACAAATATTTTTTTCCTTAAATTCTGACCACTTTTAATATTTTTTTTTTGTTTTTTTAAATTTACACTTTTTGTAAAATAATTATTTTGTCCGTATTTCACAACTTTCCAACTTCAAGTGACCGTGTCAGGTACTTAAAGCATCAGCACACATTGCAAATGCAAAAAAAAACAATTTCTGTACTTCTTAGAATTAGATAAAAAATAAACTGAAATTTGGAAAGCGAATAAACATGGAATGAATTTAGCCCGTCTACAGGCGGTCTTGGGCACTAGAGGATTAATATTTAAAAGTTCGGAAACACCCTCAAATTTCGGAGTTATTCCGAAAAAACTATTTTCGGGTAGGTTCGAGGACTTTTGAACACGTAACTCAGTTGATTTTAATCCGATTTTCAATTTTTAAACGGTTTCAGAAAGAAGAAATATATGCCTTTTTAAGTATGCACACATTTTGGTATATATATTAAATTTTTGTAGTGTTATTTTTAATTATATCTGATTTTAATTTTATTTTTTATAAATTTTTTAACTTTGGCGATATTTTTTTAAATTAAATTGTTTAGAAATATACCCTCATGTATGTATATATTTCATTAAAGCTAATTTAGTTCTGAGTTAAGCAAGCTTCCAATAAATAAAATCGAGTAAAAAATAAAAAAGTTATTAAGGTTTTTCAAAAGTTAAAAATTTTTCTTTTACATATATGTATTGATCAAGATACTACATTTTCTTTATTTTTTAGTCTTATGATTATGAATAAATAATTTTGCCACCATTACACCTCAAATTGCGATACATGAAGCAGTTCGTGAAACGCCTGGATAGGGAAAGCGATGCCTTTTTACACTTAAAATCAGTTTTCCCAAGAATAAGTGAAGCAAAAATAAAAGAAGGTACAAATCCTTATTGATTTCTAAACATAATTGTATTATTTTTTTATTTTTGTTGGACCTCAAATCCGCAAAATCATGCTTGACGAAGAATTCGCAATGAAATTAAATGTGTGGAAAAAATAGCATGGAGAAGCTTTATTAGTTTATGTGAAAATTTTTTGGGAAATGAAAAAAGTGAAAATTATATTGATGTAGTAAATGAATTTCGTGAGACTTATGTAGAAATGGGATGTAGAATGTCCATTGAAGTTCATTTTCTGCATGTATATATAGATTTCAATGAATGATTTAAATTACTGCTGGTCACTTAAGCGAGAAACAGACGATTTGATGTACAAGCGAAAGAGGTCTAGCAAGCACTTTTACTCAAATATTCAAAATTTCTAAATAGAATAATTTGAATACTTTTATTTTAAAATATTTATATAATCATATCATTAAAATACTAAAAAATAAAGAAAATGTAGTATCTTGATCAATACATATTTGTAAAAGCAAAATGTTTAACTTTTGAAAAACCTTAATAACTTTTTTACTTTTTACTTGATTTTATTTATTGGAAGCTTGCTTAACTCAGAACTAAATTAGCTTTAATGAAATATATACATAAAGGTATGTTTCTAAACAATCTAATTTAAAAAAATGGCGCCAAAGTTAAAAAATTTAGAAAAAATAAAATTAAAATCAGATATAATTAAAAATAACACTACAAAAATTTAATATATATACCAAAATGTGTACATACTTAAAAAGGCACATATTTCTTCTTTCTGAAACCGTTTAAAAATTGAAAATCGGATTAAAATCAACTGAGTTACGTGTTCAAAAGTACTCGAACCTACCCGAAAATAGTTTTTTCGGAATAACTCCGAAATTTGAGGGTGTTTACGAACTTTTAAAAATTGATTTATGATCTACTCAATAAGGCCTACAACGTACACTAGGTCACTTTCCAAGTATATTTTCACTGTAGCACCGTGTAATACTTATATGATTATAATCAAAATCACAATCTAAAAACTATCTTTGTTAAGTGAAATTAACTTAAGATTAAGAGTTCGTATTGGTTTTTTATCATTAAATGAATTTATAAAGAAAATATTTTCATTTTTTTAGAACTTACTGATCTCAAACTTATTTGTATTTGACGCGGAACCTTTTTTAACGATATCGGAAATCTAAAGATGCAGTTCTTATTGTTTTTTTATGCACTATATGGCATGGATAGGGCTATTTTGATATTTTCAAAAATTGTAAAAAAGTTATATCCCTAATGTACATATCTACTCGTATCAATTTCAATTCCAATTTTCGACTATCAATAATATGCACATATCCATACATAAACAAAAAATCAACAACATGACTGACAAACTCCGATTAGGTTCTGACGAACAGAGTCGAATTTAATGCACGCAAGACCCAATGTGAAATATGAAAAAATTATCAGCCAGGCCCACGATATCGAATCTTGTAGTTTTAACCCATTTGGCGACTTTGTACTCAATTGAGTAGAGCTAAACATAGGCATATATTATAAAAGATTTAAAATTTTTGTGAATTTTTTGCATTTCTATGTTAAAAGAAGGCTATAACCCTTTAAAAAAATAAAGAAGATTTTCTAGATTACACATCTACTCTCTAAAATGAACTCTTAAACTTACAGAAAGTTTGTGTGGCGAGATGAGTACAAATTTTGCCGTTTTTTAGTTTTCACAATATCACTGATATATTTTCTGCTTTATTTACCTGAAAGCGAACATTTCTCTTCATAAACTAAGCAAACAACAAATGACCTTCTAGCTGATTTTACAAAGTTACATAATTTCAATTTCAACTGTACTCAATTGAGTACAGCGGCAGAATCCATATAAAAATTGTGGCAACACTGTTACAGAAATAACATACTTGTTGGCTTGTTGGCTAGCAGCCAGTTCCATCGGATATTGTTATACTTTCGTTTTTTATTGTGGAAAATCAGAGGAAAATTCTACTGATCCTTTAGGATCTAGAGTAGTTAAAAAGTTGCTTACCAAAATGGAGACTGACCCAGCATCGCACGAAATATTTTTCAATACCTTTTTTACTAGTTATAATCTCATGGTGGAACTCAAGGAAAAAGGATTTCATGGAACAATTAGAGAAAACAGAACTAAAAAATTTCCATTAAAAAGTTCTAAAGAAATGAAAAAAAGAAGGGCGAGCCCCATATGACTATAGGTTTGACAAACAAAATGAAGTTCTTTTGGTAAAATAGAAAGACAATAGTGTATGTACAATGGCAACAAATTATGATACAATTGAGCCATTAGGAGTTGTCAAACGTTGGTCTGCTACACAACGGCAAAAAATTGATGTCAGTATTCCAAAAGTATTTCAGTCTTACAATAAACATCTGGGAGGAGTAGATGAATTAGACCAGTCTATTCCATTTTATAGAATAGCCATTCATGGTAAGAAATGGTGGTGAGTTTTGCTTACCTATATTATAGATATGGCCATTTCAAATGCTTGGAGATTACATGTTATGAGTCACAGCGATAACATGGACCAACTTTTATTTAGACGTTCCATTGCAAGGTATTATTTACGCCAAAACGTGCAAACAAAAGCTCGACCTTCATCTGAATTGGTACTGGGGTTACCTCAAGGTGGTATAGGTCACTACCCCCAAAAACTAGCTAAGATGTGTTTTATGTCATGCAAGAGTTCGCTGGTAATGCAAAAAATGTTCAAAAACTTTATGCATTGAAAAAAGATGTTTTGAAGATTTACACCTGTAAGCCGCCGCTGTACTCAATTGAGTACACCCATCCCACTCAACCTACTTATCACTTTTAAAACTTTTTTTGTTTATTTGTATTAATTTTATATAAAATTAACTAAAAAATAAACTTTTTTGTTAATTATCTCTTCTCGTTTTATTTTGGCGGTTAATGGGTTAAGCAACAAACAGCTGGTTTGCGGCACACTAATTGTTGCCAAAAATAAATGCGAGTGGTAACGTAAGCATTGTAGTACAAAATTGCGGCTCACTAACATTACAAGTCCGTTGTTTGTACGAACACAAATGTCAAAATCGCTCACTAGTTGATTTGTTGTCGTTTGCATATAAAAGAGAAAGACTAAAGTTTTTGTAAAAAATTAATTAGAAATAATAAAGTAAAAAATGGAAACTAAAATGTAAGGTAAATTATACTTTATGTATATATAACACGTTAGTTACAAAAAAAATTAACTACTTCAATAGCAAAAAGTCAAATTATCATCAATTACAAGCTTCTGTGGAATATATGGAGGAGCATCCTGACTTCGCTCGAGGAAGTGTGGTTTATGGGAGGAGTAAAATGGCAACTGAGGAACAGATCCTAAGATCTATTGGAAATACTAGTGAAATGTATTTAAAAATTTAAAAATATATTGAATTTGTTCAGTCCTATCTACTTATCACAAAGTTTAATTTACTACATTGTATCTATTTTTTATACAATTTTTTTACAATATTTGTGTATTATATTTTCCAAACAAATTTTTGTTTTCACAAATTATTTTACATACTGTGAGCGTCAAAAAAAAGTAAACAGTTACTTTATCTGCATTAAAGCTTTTATTACAGGAAAGATATAAGTAGAAATTAAAATGTTTAATAACAGTTTAAGAGGCTTATAAAATAAGAGTTTAATTCTGTATTAACCACAAATAAAAACTAAACAAAAACAAAAATATATCACTTCATCTTAAAATACTACTATTTTTACGCGTCAAAAAAAAAGTAAACAGAATCTATTAAATGGGCAAGTTAGGTATAGAAACTAAAAATAGGTTAACTTTTAATATTTGGTTTGTTTTCCTTTTGCATCTAGCACCGCTTTTAACCTTCTTGGCATTGATTCCACAAGGTTTGTCGTAATGTCTGGAGAGATTTTGTGCCATTCTTCAATTAAAGTTTTTTTCAAATCGTCCTTGTTGGAAATGGCTCTTTGCCTGACTTTTTTTGCATTACGTTGGTAACGTAAAGCAAAGCTAACGATAAGTTTATAATTAGTGGGCCGCAGTTTAGATTCACAGTGAGTGATAAGTTTCTTTTGCTTAAGTTTTCCTTAGACATCGTGGGCCTGGCTGTATTTTTTTCGGCGACTACCTCTCAGCAGTCTTCTGGGAAAAGCTCTGGGAGTAGTTGATTGCCAAGAAAAAGCTTCTCAAATCTGTCGTTCGGAGTCGACTTTAAACTGTAGGTCCCGGTAATCATGGATTAAATTTAACACACACAACATGAGTGCTCCGAGAAGCTAGGCCGTAACCCTGACACAGGGTTGTAATGTCCAATTATGTATGTATGTATGTAAGACAAAATGTTGCGTTATTAATGCCATATTATTTAATTTAAAATGCTCTTTTCATGGCTTTTAAAATTTTTGGAAAAGACATACTAATTCACATGACTATTGAACAATAATTTCAATACCTAGACTAATCTTGACATAGAACGGTTTTTTTGGTTCTCCTGACTGATCATATGTATTTTGTCTTGTAGAAACTTTATCGGTATACTAAAAATATACGCAGTGGAAAGGGACGTGGCAAATTGATAAAAAGTAAATAACTCGGTTAACAATGAAATAACCCTGGATTATTCTAAAAGAAAAATAGGCAGGTCTCTACACTTTATTACTATTATTAGATATTACTAAGAAACTAATTAAACTACAGCAATAATACATTAAATGTACAATTTATACTTTTTCGTGGTTTCTGTATAGGTTACTAACGTAATGAAGAGGAGTGTAAAATTGATGAAAATGAAACAACTCGGTAGAGGACAGCCGTAAACTCGGTAGAGGACTCCTAGTTCTCACATTTTAACAGTTATAATAAGGAAATCACTAAAAATACTGCAATCACATTTGTCACGTACATATTTGTATTTTTTCGTTAACAATATAAAAATAGGTTATTAGGTTATTTATTAGGTTATTATAATTAAAGGGGCCGTTGCAAATTGTGAAAATTTAATTACACAATCATAAATAAATATAATTTAGAATATATACGCAGATACCAAATTTCTACAGAAGCTTTCGTATCTGCAAATATTTATTATCTGATATGTAACAAAGTTTATGGTAGGTATGCATGTTACGTAGAATCTTTACAAAAATGTTGAAAATCTGAAAATAGTTATATCACTATAACTATACCATACAATATATTACTGGTAAACTTTTTAAGGATTTCAAATTAAATTGCATGTAGCGTATTATATAGTCGTATATAATCTCTAGAACTTAATTGTTTGTATATATGTATATTGTATTACTTTGTCAACAATACATAGCCAAAACGATCTCTCTTGTTCCTGTTGACAGACATTTCTATAATGTAATTATTTCACCGTGTCCGACATAGTATAATTGCAGACATTTGATTAGAGGTAAACATGAATTGTTTACATCAAAATTAATTTAGCATAAAAACATACATTATTTTTAATTGCATAAGTATGTGTATTTTACATACGATTTTTTTATTTTTAAAAAATAAGGCTATATACATTTTTGCAAGCCAAAAAAAAAAATTGATGCTCCTGATAACCTGCGTCAATTAAGATAAAATCATTTAGAAAGTAAAGTGGAGTGGAAATTACCGGGAAGTAATACTATCTTTGTAGTAGACTTCTTATTTTTGTTGTGGTGGGTAAATATAGGGTGTTTTTTATTGAGGTATAGAACTTTAAGTTGGCATCACTTTTTTAACTGGCGGCCATTTTGTCAGCTGTCAAGTGATTAATATTTAGTTTGGTTTGCCATTTCATCATGAACAGGTTGACAAAAGAACAACGCTTGCAAATCGTGCAAATTTATTTCGAAAATAATGGTTCAGCTCGCGAAGTTTACCGCAAGCTCCGTCCATTTTATGGTCGACATAATCGTCCATCAGAGCAATTAATTCGGTTAACCATGGATCGTTTTCGCACTACGTTTACTCTATGTGATAATACGCATCCGCAGAGATGTCGAACAGTGCGCACCGAAGAAACAATTGCCGCTGTAGAGCAAAGTGTAGAAGAGAACCCGAATGAATCGATTCGCCACCGTGCACTGCAATTGGAGCTTTGTCCATCAACTTTATGGAAGATTTTGCGCAAAGATCTTGGCTTGCGACCTTACAAGATCCAGCTTGTGCAAGAATTAAAGCCGCGAGACCATGCAATGCGTCGTGATTTTGGTGTATGGGCCGAAAATGAGATTGATCTCGATGCTGATTTTCATCGCAAAATTTTGTTCAGTGATGAGGCTCATTTTTGGTTGAATGGCTACGTCAACAAGCAAAATTGCCTCATTTGGAGTGAAGAGAATCCACAAGAGACCCTTGAGACGCCATTACATCCACAAAAACTGACTGTTTGGTGTGCTCTATGGGCTGGTGGAGTCATTGGGCCATACTTCTTCCGAAATAATGTTTGTAGTATTAACAAAATGTCGGAAGAAGGTATTTTAAAAACCATTGTTGCAGAACTCGGGTGGGGGGGGTCGTTTATAGTGTTTAGAGCGCTCGCACAGAAACTCAAACGGCCGAGGTTCAATCCCAGCGAAGGCCAAATATTATAATAATAAAATTTGCGGTTTTTTCTGAATTATAATTTAAAAAATTAGGAGCGTCCGCCCCCCGTCCATCTTCAAGAAACCGCTTCCTGACATTTCCAGTCTATTCCACTAAAAACGAATGATCAGGAGTACAGCGCCACCTTCTGGGAAGATAACAGCAAATTTGCTTAGTTTTAGTTTGCTTTTTGATTTAATCGCCAGTACCCTTATTATAAAAAATACATATGTAAGTATATACATATATTCCAGAAATTAGCATTAACTCGAAAAACAGATTCTTGAATTATTTACAACATTTGCAAAAAATTAAAGGAAAAACAATATAAACATATTTTTAAGTGTAATTTGCATACTATGATGTATTCGGATTTTTGAATTCTTTAAAAATGTAACCCCAAACAATTTATGGTCGCTACTGAAATTTAAAAAATTTCGAGTTAATACCCTCTTGTTGATTAAGGGCGATTTGTGTGTGAATTTTAAATAGACTTGTGTAGTACATGAACGACCTAGTTCAATTGTACTACTCTTTCAATTGAACTAAGTGAGTCGCCCTTAGTTCAGTATGTCTTTTTAGATGTCATTCTAGTACTTGTTTCTTCTAGCTATATTTCACTCATGAAACTCTTTCAACATATTTCTATCTCGTTTACCAGAGTTGGCAAGCAAACAAAACATTTCACCAACACTTCCACAAAGTCATAAACTTTTCAAATTTGTTTAATCGTTTTGTACATGAGCAAAACAAAAACAAATACTTTTTATATTAGAAAGAGTGCAAACAAAACAATTGGCTTTTCGCTCTTGTGCTTAGTTTAATATTCCGTTACATTCGTATAATTGCGTACAGAACTAAATGAAAAACGTATTTTTTGAGTGTTTGATTTGGTTCTTATGTATATTTTTTTTTCTGAATAAAATTAATATCATAATTAAAATGTTTACTGCATTGCCAAAAATCTTGTTTCATTTAGGTATGTTAGTATGCATATATAATATTTAAGGGGATTATAATGAACAAATCAATTCGAAAACGTTTGCAAACGTATTTACTTCAAACTTTTCAATTTTGTTCTCATTCATTTTTTTCTACCTACGTACATTTGAGTTAGTATATTTTTAGTGCTCACAAACAAAAACAATATACAAAACAAAACAATCGTTCTCATTGTTTTTGTTTTGTTTTACTCATTGTAAAAAACAATAAGGAACTAATAAAGAATAAATAATAAAATACTAATTATTGAAGAATATAGAATAAAACAGACACTATTTATTTCAGAACCTGGACGAGATATCCGAAAAGGGATTGCAGATTTGAAAAATTTGTGGTCAAAAACTGAAATTTTGATGTATAAAATGGCAGATAGACTATTGAACTCCCGCATGACGATATATTTAGTCAGCATAAATAGTTTGTATTAAAGTTTATAAGAAAATGTTGTCAATAAATAATATTATAATTTAACGAAAGTTATATTTCAAAACGTCTGTTATCTAATGGCATTTAACGACATTTATTTATTTTTATATATTGTCACTTACTTACTTCATTTTTTTATGATATTTATAATAAAACGAATAGTAAAAGTAAATATAAATAACATGATTGTTTTCCTTAATTTATTAAATTGAGGAATTATTTTGATTCATAGAAAAGAAAGAAAGAAAAGATAAAATATAGATGATATATTAGTTATTAGTGTGTTAAAAACGTGAACACTTTAATATAAACATACATTTTATGCAAATAGATCAGGTGTTATCAGTTGACAGTTCTAAAACCATTATTTATTATACATAATAATCAAATTGTAATTATTATCGCTATCTAAAACTATACATATACATATGCTAAATATTGGCATTAAGAATACTAACTTTTTATTTTTTGAATATTGGCAATTACATACATATGTTTTTGTAGTTCATTTAATTTTTTTAATTTTCATTTATTTACTATTATTTAATTGAGCCATAAATTTATATGTATATATACATACATCATATATTTCGCTTATTTTCGTAACGCAGAAGCAGCAGTCGTCAGGATGGTTTTCAGGTTTACGCTAAATTATGGGTGTTACAAACATTACTGCATCTCTTTTTACACTGGACCATAACCGTAGACATACCACACATTTCTGGCATACAATATGACGAACCCACTGATTGTCCTGATTACACAGTTTTATGTTAAAGTATTCATGATACGCAGTTATCACAAAGTCCGATATAAGTTTTCTGTATTTTTTTAATTGTATATTCACCAAGGATTTACGACCAAAACAATTACCATTATTATAGAATTACAGGGGACCGTTCGCAAGAAAAAACTTGTTCTCTAAGAACAGTACCCCACCTATAGTTTCAAGTCTAGCCTCCTTCATTTACGAAAACTAGAAGTGCGGCCAAATTGTGTACTGATCACCGCCTTAGATGCGAAACCTTAAAACCATTTGCTGTGTTCAACAAACTTGTACATTGAATTTTTAGCGGCGAAATACACCTGGTAATAAATAGCTTGTGTAAGGTAAAAGTATGTATGCATGAAAGTTACCTGAAACAGTGCACTAGTTCTTATCGAAAATATTGGACTTTATTATTAATTTTAGAAGGCAAACTGTTGATTTTCATGGTATTATATTTTTAACTAACAAAAGCACGATCAGACCTTTCACATTTAATAAATTCCTGATTTGATTCTAAAAGCATTGTTTCCCAAATATTACTTTCCACCATCAGCAATAAGTGAATTATAACTACTCACCACTTATAGTGATGTCTGGAGTATAAAAATACTATGTTAATAACTTTTATTTAAACACTCCTACAAAATTTTGATAAATAGATAAAATAAGAGTATTATCTTACCCGATTATCAAAGTTTTGATACATAAAATCTTTACGTTAAATAATATCTTAAAGTAAACGGATATCATAAAAATATGATTTGATTATCTTAAATTAAGTAGTTTATTTTAATTGCAACAGACTTACTTTATTAAACAGTGTATGTAGTGAAAGCGATAAATAAATCCGTTTTAAGTAATAAAGATGAACAACATTAATTGTAGCTTTAATAGTTATTAATTGTAGTTGTTAGATTTTAATTCATTTATTCATTTAATCTGTAAATTTATTTTACTTTATTTTTTAAATTAATTGTTGTTATTTTATGGTTTTGAACTTGTTGCAATAATTTATTTGCTTAATATTATTATATATTTCTTTTATATTACATTATTTGTATATTTATTTGTTTATTGATATTGAATATGTTTTGCACTAATTTAATTTAATTTTAACTTTATGTGCAATTTTTTTATCCATAAATAAACTTAAAAAAAATATTAGTGCTTTTCTAAATAGTTTTGTAGTTTGACGAATAAAATAATTTAAATTTTATTAACATGGTATTGATACTGTACCAAAAACCTATGAGGTATTACTTATACATTACATACATACTCTATTTGTATATACAGCTGCATGCAACTAATTAAGCACAGTAGTACTCAATATTTAAATCATTATGTTGAAAATAATACTATTAAAAAACCGCAAACATTTGACCCTGTTTAGTTAATCCAACTTTGTTTATTAAAACTTCTCAATGACAACCCTATTTTTACCGTTATTTCTTTGTTTGTGGTGTTTTTCATAATTTGTGAAATAAATTACTCGTGCACTTAATTAAGGACAGTGAAAATTTTTTTAAAATTTTAAGATTCAAGTAAGTTTTAACAGTTAAATTCAAATAAATGAGATTACACAAAGTGTTTTATAAACTTTTACTTATTGCTAAACATGGGTAAAAATAAGTCCTGTGACGTCAGTACTCGAAAGATTATTGTACAAATGCATCAGGAAGGAAGCTCTTATAGGGAGATCGCAACAGCCTTAAAAGTTTCTAAAACAATGGTTTTCCAAGCGGTACAATATTTCAAAAAACATTCGACAGCTGAAAAGGTGCCTCGTAAACAAAGAAGCCGAATTACGACAGTGCGTGAAGTGGCACTGATTGTCCGCGAGTCGAAAAAAAATCCGCATAAATCAGCAAATGAAATTCGGATAGCAGTCTTTGGTGAAAATGGAGCAAAACCATCTGTAGACACAGTAAAACGTCGATTGCGGGAAGCTGGCCTCTTTGGAAGAATTTCCGGAAAGAAACCATTGTTGCCTGAGCGTAACCGGAAAAAGCGAATAGAGTTTGCAAAAAAATACCGCCATTCGACCGCTGTGGAATGGAAAAGAGTGTTATTTTCGAACGAAACAAAAATTAATAGAGTCTCTCCCGATGGAAAAAAATATGTTCGCCGGCCAAAGTTAAAAGAATTTGATCCAAGATACACCCGGGCCATTTTAAAGCATGGAGGAGGTTCGATTATGTTGGACCGCTGCACAAAGTTGACGAAAACATGGAAAAGTTCCAATATGTAAGAATCCTAAGCGATACAATGATGCCCTATGCAGACGAGAATATGCCAGTAACATGGATATTTCAACAAGATACTGACCCGAAGCATACGGCTCATCACGTCAAACAATGGTTTATAAACAATTCGGTCACTGTACTTGATTGGCCTTCATGCAGTCCAGATCTCAATCCGATTGAGAATTTATGGCACGTTGTAAAAACCAAAGTAAGCGCAGTAAAAATAAACAATTTTGATGATCTCTTCGCCGAAACAAAGAAAGCTTGGGAGGCCATTCCAACTAGTGTATGTGAAAATCTGGTTAGCTCGATGCCTCGCAGGTGTCAAGCTGTTATCGACAACAATGGTTTTGCAACAAAATATTGATTTTTTTTAATAAATACAAGTTTTTCTTAAATTTTACGATGTGTGCTTAATTATATGCACGACTGAATTTAATATTCTTTAAAATATGGCTCACTGCTTTATAAAAAATAATTTAATTGACACAATAAACAGTTATTTTCTACGACTAAGAGTTTAAATAACTAAACTCGGAAAAATTTTGACAATATATACAACTATTTTTATTTTTTTGCTTCAAGCTCACATGTAAGCTTCGTGTTCTTAATTAGTTGCACGCAGCTGTATGTATTTTAATCAAACTTAAACTAAAAAAAAACATATATGTATGTACATATAAACAGCCGTAACAACCTAAGCTATTTTATATTGTATCATAGCTGACACATGAACTGACTTAAATTGCTATGGCACACAGGACGGCCAAGAGAACTCATTTCGGCAATGAGTTCAAAAAAATTAAGTATCGTGAAAACTAAAAGTAGCTGATTAAAGAAAACAAAATTCTGCATCGCTATTCAAAAATTGGTGTCACATATGAAAAAATTTAAAAAACGAAAAATTTTGCGCAAATAATTGCATTTTCAATGAGTAATTTAAAAAAATTAATAAATCTAATTATGCAGCCATCAGGTTCAGGTATATTTTACTATTTATCCCAACAATTTTAATTATTTGTGGAAGTGTTTTAAGTTTTTATATTGGAAATTCAACAAAATATTGGCAGCCTGGATAGTTTAGCATTGTTTTAGGCAAAAGTAATTTGCGAATCGTTTCGCTTCAGAACGTATGCGGTAATTTTAACTACCAAAAGCCCTTCTACCAAAAATGTTACTCCTGTTATTGTTATCAGCGTTATCGTTGTGACCCTAACGGGTCGATTTGGGTCTTTTTGATGCCTTTGCTACTTTTTTTGACCGTTCGTAACTTTTATCCTTTTTGACCATTTCTTCCAAATTAATAAGTTAAATGTAAATTTCTAAAAATTATTCATAAAATAACCTTAGTCGAAGTAAAGTCACACAACAGTTTCTATCATATTCTCCTTTTCTTACCATCATTGCTGTTCTTGTAATTGTCATCTTATTTGGATGAAACAGAATTACAAATTTATTTTGTTTTTGCCCTTTATTCCACCTTATCCACATTAGTCGACATGAATGCTATGTACGACGGTGGTCGTGGTTCGACTAACTCATACAAGTGTATGTACATACGGTAATAATTTCAGTATACGATTTCCAAAAAAGTGTGAGTTAAATAGTTGATGTTTGGTCTTGAATCTGCACAGGACACAAAGAACTCTGATGAGACTACCGTAGCTGGAGTCGAAAACAATTGTTCAGTTTGGCTAGTGTATTATTCCTTCACGGACATCATTTCTTCTTTAATTACCAAAAAATATTCATTGCAGTTAACTTTGATCTAATTAAAGCGTTTTCTGATAAAAACAAAATTAAATTGATCACACCTTTCCTGGGGCTCGAACCCGAGTCTTCAGCACTTAACAAAATTCTTTTTAAAAACACAATTCTTTATGAAATTGTTTTCTCTTAAAAATAAAATTCGTTAAAAGTATTGAGTAGTATTGAGTACCCAAATGGAAGCACTCAATACTATCGAGTAATGAAAAGTAGTAGAATTTGACAGCACTAGTTTGGCAGTTGTCGAGTTTGCTGAAGAAAAATTAGAAGATTTTGATTTTTTCAAGTTGGCTATTAAGTCTTTCAGTGCGATTGTGCTGTTTGTATTCGAGTCTCCTGATCAACTGTCAAAATTTATGTTTTCTTTTTCGAAGAATAAAAAATTACAGGGCTCTTATTAAATGTTCTCTTATTACATTTTCATTTGAATTTTTTTCCAACCAATCTTTTGACCAAATTTTTCGTCGCTTTTCTTTTCTATGGCTTTATTATTTTATATTAAAAATTATAAAAATTATATTATTGAAATATTAAGTACAAATATTTCTTTTAATTTTCTGTATGTCGAATTCGGATATAAACACACAGTTTAAAAGAAAAAATTCAGAGGTATTTAACTCCGTTTAAAAGAAAATCCGTTTTAAAGAAAGGCCGCTTAAAAAAAACAGATTTTGCGTTAAAAAGCACAAAAATGTATAAAAAGAGCTCCACTTAATTGCAAAGACGAGTACATATTAAGATTTTCTTTTTTATTTTGTGCATATCTACATTTTTAAAAGTATTTTTTATGGCAAGAATGTTCATTTATTCCTAAAATTGTTTATAATTTGTCTGTTAACTTTGTCAGAATTTTAATTTTTCTAACATATGTACATTGATTTGTTTAATTTTTATTTCAATAATATTATAAGAGTTCGTTTAAACGAAATAATTTTGCATTTATCCAAAATCCGGTTATAAGAAAAACAAATGCTGTTGTTTTTTACATTTTCTTATAACCGAATTCGACTGTACTATTATATTTCTCCCTTCTTGTTAACAAAAAAAAAGAACCTTTCTTTCTTTCAAATACCGTTTTTGAGACACATTTTTTCTCAAAGAACCCTTTTTGTGAACCTTTTCGAAAATGCTCAATGGTAACACTGTTTGTCATTGTTTTATCATTTATTTGAGATGGACAACTGGCGTAATTTGTTATACGTTAGTTCCTCTTCCCATGAACATCGGGCGTCCCTAGTCCGCTGGTGTTAGAATTGTTTTTAACTGAATTCTAGCCTAATATGGGATATAGAATTTCATATTCTTATGATAACTAGGTGCATACATACATATGCATATTATATTTCAGATGACGTATGTACGTATCTGAAATGGAAAAAGAATACAATATTTTTTTATTTTGAAATGGCTGAAGTTGCTTTAATGTTATATTTTTACGATCATATATTAAAATTTTGACTGTGGCTAATTTTAAGAAAAACAATGGGAGTAAAGAATAAATTGTATGACCACAGGTGTATATATTTACATAGTACATAATTGGTAGGACAGATCCGAAGAGATTGCATTATTAATTATTACAAAGGACAAACTTTCTCCAAAAATTATCAAAATGTTAAAAAAAACATTGGACATACATACATATAGATATACGAGTGCATACATATGTACATATGTACATACAACATGCATTTTGTTTATTACTAAAGTAAGTATAAAAATACAATTTAAAATGTATTTTTAACAATATTAAGAAATATGTATGTATTTTTATTTATCAATGCATTTAAGTGTTTTTCTTATTGAACAAAAGACCGTCACACTATGTTAATTTGTTCATAATAAAAACATGGTCAAAACTACACTATTTTATTTTAAAACGACTTCAACAAACCAAAGGAGATTCTTAATTTTAATCACATAAAAAATTTAAAAAAAAACCGTTTAAAAATTGAAAAAGTTTAAAAAATTAATTTTTTATAAGGTCCTAGGATATGTAATTTGGTAAATGCGTAGATATTTTCATTAATAGATAGTAAATGTATAATTATTTGAAAAAAAAAAAAGGATTTTTGCCAAAATAGTTTAAAAATTCAAAATCTTTTAGAAGTTGAGTTAAGTTTAAAATTTTTATACATATGTATGTGCATATGCTCAAATTTTATAAATAGATATAAAAATACTCCTTTTAGTCAATTTCTTTAAAATTTCGAGGTAGGTGCTTGTACATACTAATATTGAAACTTTTAAAATGCAAAACAAAAACAAACAAATTTTGTCACCATGATAATGGAATTAAATTGTTAACCGTAAAAACAACTGTAAATATTTATGCTTCTTTATCTGTATTAGTGTATCATTTTTTTAATAATTTTTATTTCTCTGTAAAACTTCTGTTCACTTTTTGTCTGATTCTTTATTGTTAATTTAATTAAAATTTTGTTGCTTTTATGTCGCTTTAACAGTTGTTTCACATCAACTTGACCGCCAAAAAATGAAAAAAAAATTATTTTATTTTGATTTTTTTTCTTTTGATTATTTTTACTGTCCTTCGCAAACATGTATTTATATAAAAATAACAGCAACACTAAAATATACATATGTATGTATATATACATATATATATATACATATATATATATATAGTTCTTCCTATTATATTATTCCTTTTTTCTCTCTGTGTGCATTTTTTCTTATTTGTAGTGTTGTTGTTTGTTCTGTAGTTGTTATGATTGTATGTCACAATTATGTTGTAATCAAACCATATGCACGATTTTTTTTAAACAAATGTAATTTCATCAAATTATTTATTTAAACATTTAACACATTTTTTCAAAATATTACCATTTAAGAAATTTCAATAAATATTTTGTATATTTTTTTAATTTTATTTATTTTGTTAATAATAATTGTCTTCTTTACTTTTTCAATTTTCTTTTAGCAGAATTTTTTAATCACGATGTTGTTATTCGCTTCGCGTTTTGTAGAAAACTAAATTATAAATATTTGTGTAAAAACAACAATACGTGTTGCGTATAGAGATTTGTTGTTGTGTGTTTCTTTTTTAATTTGTATGTTAGTGCATTTTTGTTTTTGTATACATACCCTTACTTTTAAATAATAAAGACCCACTAGGGAAAATATTACTCATAAGCTAAAAATATTAGGCGAAACTTTAGAGTTACTACAGGGTTAACAGTTGGCAAACTATTCTTCTAGTAAGTTAGTAATTGGTGGGCTATTTATTATGTGCATACACACAATTCTCAAAATCATATACGGTGTCAAAAATAAGGCTAGAATAGTGTGAACGCCGAAAATGGTTTAAAGAAGAATAAGCCAAATACTTAAAAATAAGACTCACATCCTGTGAAGGCAGACAATGTGCGGAAGCATATGAGCTCCTCGGCGATGTTGGCGTTGTTTATTTATTTATTTATTTCTTACGGTCTTTTAACCTAGATATATATGTACAATATATTAATTATTTCTAGAGTATTCAATTAAAAGTTTCTTAAATAAAATCATATTTTCACAATCTTTTATGTTATTTGGTAGTTCATTATACTTTTTAATTCCTTTATATTCTAAACAATTCATATCGTTTGTCGTTCTCATGAATGGTAATCTATAGTTATCCTTTCTCCTAGTATTATAATTATGAATTTCATGACTACACTGTAATTTCTCACTTAAATATTCTGGACATTTCCCAAATCTTATATTATGAATAAATTTCAAGGTGTGATAAGTAATAATTTGTCTAACACTTAACCAATTTAAGTAGTTCATTCAGCATACTTCTTATATTTGTATCATACTTTTTGTTCAAAATAATACGCATAGCCCTATTTTGCAATTTCTGAAGTTTGTCCATCTGAGTTGTATTTAATAAAAATAGTATTGAAGGACAATATATAAAGTGTGGTAAAATTATACTGTTATATACTTTAATCTTATACTTCTTATTTACTAATTTAGTTGATCTAGCTAGTATTCCAATCTTCTTTGCTATTTTGTTTACAATATACTTCAAATGATCTTCAAAATTCAAATTCTCATCTATCATCATGCCTAAATATTTAATTACATTTACTCTCTCAATAGTGTCACCCCTTATTTTCAATACACACTCATCCCTATTTACATGATTTCTTGTTAATACCATAAATTTAGTTTTACTAATATTCAACTTTAACTTGTTCTCGCATAGCCATATATATAAATTGTCGATATCCTCCTGCATCTTTCTCACAGCATTCTGAAGATTCCTGTCCGCAATCATTAATAATGCATCATCAGCAAATAATCTAATATTTGTGTATTTTAAACACGATTTTATATCATTTATGTATAAAATAAAAAGCAACGGTGCCAACACTGTTCCTTGTGGTAGACCTATATTTACATCAATTTTCGTCGATGTCGTATCAGATATAACCACTTGTTGCTGTCTATCACTCAGATAGTTGGTCATCCATTTGTGCTCAGTATCCTTAATCCCCATCTTGTGTAATTTTGCCATTAATATATTTCTATCTACTGTCTCAAATGCTCTTTTCAGATCAAGGAAAGTTGCAACTATATTCATCTTGTCATTAAAACTATTCTCCCAATCCGACAGTACCAAATTTAACGCTGTTTCACAGGAATGATTGCTTCTGAACCCAGACTGTTCCTCTATTAATATATTATTTTCATCTATATGTTTAGTTAGCTGTTTTTTTACAATCAGTTCAACAAGCTTAGAATCACATGTTATGGTATTAATAGGCCTAAGTTCTTCCGCAAGTATAGTATTTGCAACTTTTTGTACTGGAACAATAGTTGTCAATTTCCATTTCCTTAACACTACACCCGTCAAAAAACTTTCATTTATCATAGAAGCATAAATATAGGCTGTGTAATTTAGCGAGTCTTTCAGTACTCCTTCCGAAAAAAGGTTTTTACCACCAATTTTATACTTTAATTTTCTTGAAATATCATATAAATCATCTGACGAGACCATTTTAAATTTAAACTGTTCTATTCTACTATTAATATTTTGGGACATGCCCCTATAATCATATTGTTCAATTGAGTCATTTATTTCTTTCACACTATTTACAAAAAATTTATTCAGATTCTCTGCGATTTCTTGTTCATTATCATAAACAATACTATATATTTTAACTGTTTTTATCTCTCCCTTCTGTTCTTTTAAGTTAGTTAATTCTTTTAAATATTTCCACATTTCTCTACTATTATTTGCATTAATGTTTATTTTATTTTCCATGTACTTTATTTTCTTTATTTTTATTAATATTTTATATTGTCTCTTAATATTATTATATTCATCCCATCGACCACTTTGCATCGATATTCTATATAAATCATACTTCATTTTATTCATATTTGAAAGTTCACTATCATACCATTTATTCATTAATTTTATTGTCACTCTTTGTCTGGGAGTTATACTAGACATTATCTGAATTATTATATCATCTAAATACTTTATCTTATTGTCTATATCACAGTTATTGAAGAAACTAAAACTAAATTGACGTACAGTGTCTCAAAGTAATAATGGGACACACGCTTACGTCGACAGTTCTTGTAATAATTTAGTCAATATAACAACTCCAGGAAAAAATTGTATATGGAATTGAAAAGCATATATGGTACTTTATTTAAAACGGAAACTTTGAATTCAATTAATGCTGGCAAAACAAAATAATGCAAAATAGACTTCATAATACGTTAATTAGACCTCAAAGTAATAATGGGACAAATTAAAAGAACAATTCATAAGGTATTAAATCTAATATTACGGATAAAGATTAATATTTTGTTGGCAGCCCTTTTTGTCGTATTACTGACTTCAATCGATTTGGCATCGATCCAACAAGTTTACGGCAGAACTCAGGTGATATCCTTTCCCATTCCTCCTTTAGAGCAATTATTAAGTCGTTTTTGGAATTTATGTGACGAACTTTTAATTTTTCCTCCAAATGGCTCCACACGTGCTCTATTGGATTAATATCCGGCGATTGTGGTGGTTTTTCAAGCACATGCGGGCAGTTATAGAGCAGCCAGCTTCTGACATTGTATGCCTTGTGCTTTGGGTCATTGTCTTGGTAAAAGTAATAATCATTTGTAAGAAACAATTTCTCCGCTGATTCTGCAAGATTTGCACGTAAAATATCTAAATAGTATTTGTGGTCCATAATTCCTTCAACAATGTGGAGATTACCCGGTCCAGCTGCTGATATTGCGCCCCATACCATGACAGATCCCATACCGTGTTTTACCGATGGTCTTAAATTTTCTTTGGCGAGCTCTGTATTCGGTTTTCTCCACACGTAAGAACATCCATCCGACCGGAAAACATTAAATTTACTTTCGTCGGTAAAGATCACTTTATTCCAGAATGAGGAGTCCTTATTTTTATGTTCTTCAGCAAAGCTAACACGTTTACGTCTGTTTACATCATTTATATAGGGCTTTTTTCTAGCTACCCGGGCATTATAACCATGCTTTCTCAAAATATTTCTTACAGTTTCAGGGTTAGCTTTCTTTTTTAGATATTTTTCTGCTTCAGCAGTTAATTTAGGGGCGCTTATATGAGGTTTTTTCTTAACTTCTCTTAATAACCACCGTTCATCTGCATCGGAAAATATATTTCTTTTGCTTGGCTTTGAAGCATTTTCGAAACTTTTTGCATCCGAATAACGTTTTATAATATTAAACACTGTAGATTTCCGTTTATTGACTATTTCTGCAATATTTCGAACAGATTTTCCGGATTTTGAGTGTTTAATTATTAATTTTCTAATTTCAGGCGTTGTTTGTAAACCCCGATTCGCCATAATGAATAATGTATTTAAAATGGTTAAAAAACACTTGTAAAAGAACTCTTAGACCATGTAAATAAAAAATATTTACAAATTGTTCCTTTATAAAGCGCATTCAAAACGAAGTTGCCAGCTGTCCCATTATTACTTTGTGATCTAAAAATGTGTTATTGTGAATTATCGCTTGTAACTTTTTTTGTTCAAAACAAAAAGCGATAAAATTATGTCATAGCAAAATCAAGAACAAAAGTAACATAAAAACATAAAAAACATAAACATTAACGTAACTGTAAGAAAAAAATATGTTAAATAAAAAGTACTTTGGTTGTGTCCCATTATTACTTTGAGCCACTGTAAATAATGTATTAAAATATCACAGCTATAGTTATTCCATATATATAAATCTTTAATTATTCTCATATTCAACGCGTCATTAACAGGTACATCAAAGGCAATGGTTTCATGGTCACTTATCTGATATTCATCAAGTTTATCACAGTTTAAGTTTTTGTCATTAGAATATACAAGGTCAATTCGAGTAGAACTATGTTCTGTTATTCGCGTATCGAACATCACACATTGTTTCATTGCAGCATTAGACAGAATTTCGTTCAATTTATTTGAGTATAAATTACTTCTATTAATATCAATATTAAAATCACCAACGCATATATTGTGATCACTTAAATTAATGTTCCGATCAATAATTGAGCTTAAGTTGTCAATAAAATCAACACAACTGCCACTTGGTGATCTATAAATTAGGCAAAATGTCCAATTCTTTGTCAATTTCTTTGTTTTCACAACTAGGCACCATAAATTGTTAGGAATTGCTTGTTCAACGCATTATTTATTTATTTATTCATTTATTTCAATACATTGAAAGCCTATAAGGCCAATAATACATGTATTTATAGAAAATTTTAAAAGCTAGAGACTAAAGGCTAAGTATAACTAAAAATATGGTTCCCCAACCTCACAAATATCTCATTTAAAAACAATTTATTATTATGCAATAATCATATAATAATAATCCTAACATTACCACAGATAAATGATACAATATCCAAGATTTACTTAAAAATTCTCACAGTAATATTGAATCAGTAATTTTCTATATGTATAAATAGAATATCTAAAAACTTTTAGAGATGATGGCAGGTTATTCCAAAGGCGACATATTCTAATTAAAAATGACCGTTCAAATACAGAAAGATTTATACGAGGCACCTCAATTTGAACATTACGAGTAGAAGTCATAAATCTAAAATTGTGTGCCAGTTGATAAGGTTGACCTAATTTAACTATTATTATAGAATAATAAGAGCAATCGTACATTCAGATAAGTTCCAATACTACATCCTAAAACTCTAGACACATGTGAAGTAACACGATCATGATCACGAACTTTAATATTAAAGATATAACGAATCACTCTCCTAAAAATCCTTTCAAGAATAAGTAAATTACCTCTTAATGAACCAGAATAAATCTCAAGACAGTAGTTAATCTTCGATAAAAGAAAAGCATGAGCCAGACGAAATCTAATATGTTCAGGAGTATAAGAGTAAAAAGTATACAATCTTCTTAATATAAAAGATAATTGATTAGATACAACGTTTATATGTTGTTCAAAATTTAGCCTTGAATCTATAATAATACCAAGACATTTAAGAGTATCAACATAATTAATTAACATCCAACGGCTACACTGACTCGGCCATATTGTACTCATGGAAGAATCTGCTTCAGCGAGGAAAGTTTTCGATGCGAAGATCACTCAACTTCGGAGTAAAAAACGTTCCTGTGTACGTTGAAAGGACCAGTATGATGAAGCCCTGTCATCAATTGGTGTGACCAACTACTGTAGAAAGCACGCGCTAAGCAGAGACGACTGTAGACTAGTAATATCAGTTGAAACTTCTTAGCTTAATTTGCTAAGAGCATTTTTGAATTGGAAATTTGTTACAAAGTTAAACTAACAGCCTGTTCATTAAACACGAATTGTTTTTGACATTCGACTTTTTATACGAGAAACACTAACATATTTATGTGTTTTTGTTGTTGTTTGACATATAAACAAGACAAATGCCAAAAACAATTTGTATTCTATGAACAGACTTTTATATTTGTAATCGGTAATTTAAAACACATTTTCAAACCTAAGTATAATATTTTTTTAAATATAACACAAACGTTAAAAGGGAAGTCGAGTACATTTATCGAGAGCAGCATATAGCTCTCGAGCTTCAGTTTGACCACAGCTGCCGTATAAAATAGAGATTTTCTTTTATTCTGATAAATGCCTCTTAAACTTTCATACGTAAATTTTTACGAGTTTAAGACGAATGCCCCTAATTTTGCCAAAACACTTTCAAATTTAAAAAATTACGAATAGAATATTAAAATGTTTGTTTATTGTAAAACTAAATGTTAAATTTTCTTAAGTACTTTCTCTATCATCCCATATCGTCTCAATCTTCTCCTTTTGACTTTATTTAGATATTTAAAATTGGGCAATATTTGGCTAAGTTATTAATAATTTAGTAGAAAAAAAAAACGTTAAACCGATTTTTTAATCATAATAAGGGATTCTTGTTATACTCGACAATTGCTATCAGAGAAATAGTAGCACTTCGTAGATATTTTTAATTAATTCCTTTCTATCACACATTTCGTAATAAATTTTAGAATTTTTAATACATACATTCATACGTATGCATTTAATTTTATGCGTTTTAGCATGTACTTACGTCAATTTTTTCAAGTTTGATTTACCAAATTTAAAAAAAAAATTCACAAAACTAACAAAATTCTTAAGCATTAACAGCCTGTTCATAGAAGACGTTCTTCTTTTTATATGAAAAATACTAACATATTTGAGTGTTTTTGTTGTTGTTGTTACACATGTAAAAAGACGAACGTCTTAAACCAGTCGTCTTCTGTGAACTGGCTGTAAGTCAAACATTGTCAAATGTGTCATTTAATATTTTAACATTTTTAAAAGAATAATCAACTTTAAATTTAAAATTTCAGTTTTAGACACAAGATTCGTAACACAAAAAAGAGAGTGAAAATACATTAACTAATTTTAGATATACTATAAAATTTCAAAACTACTTTAAACAAACGTGAATCAATTGTTAATAATTAATATTAATTTAAATAATTTCCTAAAATATTGTATATACATATGTACATCTAATTTTTTCAGAATATTGTGAAAACTGTTTCAAATAAAAAGGAATTGTAGGTTGTTTTAATTTAATTTGTAGTTTCTTAATTATTTAAATTAATAAAAATAGTTATTAACCTTGTAAGATATAATTATTAATAATTATTTTATACACACACAGAGAGACCACTTAGTTTTAAATTTAACGCCTATGGTTTTGTTTTAATAATTTCTCTATACAAAATATTTCCTATGTATTCTCTACATGACAAGCAGTTTCTTATGCTCTACAGCAGTATACCTTAAAAAACAAAAGTTGACTTTAATTTTATTGAAGAATACACAGAACTAATACTGCTGGAAACACATGAACTTCAAAATAAAATCAATAAGAAAACTGCTTTAAAAATGGAATTTAATATGAAAATATTAAAAAAAAACATAGAACAAAAGGAATAAAATAACTTGTATATGTTGAAATAAAAAAATGCACAAGTATAGATATAGACATAAGGTCGCCCTAAAGTTGAAAACAAATGTACGATACATGTTTTAATACTTCAGCATCAAGAGGGTGTTTGATGGTTTGAAAATAAAATGAAACTTACAAGATACTTTTAAAATTTTAAATAGTATGTAAATTGTAATTTTCAAAATAAAACATTTATATTTTTATATATAAGAAAAAAATTTATTTTTATTCAAATAATAAACAAATGTTAAAATACATATCGCTCATTTGCAACAAGAGTGGCATAACTCAAAAAAATCGATTTTGAGATAAATACGATTAAACATTTTAATTCAGGCAAGTTTATATGAAAAGTAGAAGACACTTTTGGTCGCCACTCAATGAAAAGAAGAGATAAAAATACAATTTTTAGATATGTACATATGTTTTAAATTACACTTCGCTTCATATTTCTGCAATATTAACTCCAAAAATGTGTTTTTGAGTTATGCCACTCTTCTCGCAAATGAGCGATATGTATATAAATATGTTTCAAAATTAAAAAAGTATTATGTATAGGTATACATACATACATATACATATATCAGAGTTGGGTTTATTGCAGAGATTTAATTGTCCACTAAATTTAGTGGTAGTGAAAAAACTAGTGCATTATCGCCTATATTATTTAGTGATAGTGGAAATTTAGTGCACTATTTCTGAATGATTGGTAGTAATGGACTATAAATTCATTGGCACTATAGTGAATGCAAATTGAGTTTCACTACCTCAGTGTTCCACTATCGTTCTCATATACTTTCATATATGGATATATTATTATATGCGTACAAATATGCCCAAATAAATAGTAGTGAAAGCTATCTCCTTAATTTGCTGAGTCCACCTGTATAAAGTAAATAATTATTGTTGTTGTTTTAATCAAAATTTTAGTACATTCAAACGTAATAAATTATTCAATTCACTATCGGTCAGATTCTTATGGCACATACTATTAATAATGCCAGCCACTAGTAATTCAGAATTAGTGCACTAAATTTCCATTTCCACTAAATCCGCTTTATTTAGTGGTTAATTATTTCCATCTGCATTTAGTGGTGGCTGCAATATTGCAGCATTAATACTAAGTTGTTTAGTGGTAGTGGAATTGATAATGCATTATAAATTCAATATAATAAACCCAACTCTGATATATATAGTATATATATATACATATACATTAATTTTAGGTGTTTTATAGTATGAAACTAACCTTAATATTTAGGCTGAGTAGAGGTAGAGTATTGTTTTTTTATAAAATAACGAATACAATAAATAAATAAGTGCGTGATGTTATTGAGTTCATTATCTTTCTTCTGAAAAAGTTATTGAGTTCTACCATATTTCTCGATATGCAGCTACTAATATCTGAAAATCCTTTATGGGATTATTCGATTTTATATATACACAATCTTTAAGAGTATCAAGATTTTCAATACCTAAACAAAACATTATTTCTATACATAAAAGTTGTTCATAAACTGCTGACCAATCAATATTTATTGTTTGAGCGCACGTTTCTAAAAGCCAGTTAAAAGAACGTGAAAATTTATCTTGTAATTGCAATCTTTGGCCTTTAGTCAACATCAAAATATGGCCCAATAACATCCAACAGTCCATATTAGAGACATACATATCCAAGACCGTTTTTGTGGCAGTAGGTTTCTCACTTTGTTTGTTACTATCATTAAGTTTTTCTTTTTTTATTTTGATCGGAGTAGTATTTGGACTCTCTGTTTTAATAAATTCTATAAATATATCTGGTGATACTGGTCTTGAACCTTGCTCTGAACAATTGAGTTCTTGTGTTGATGAAATCGATTCTACATCATGAATATGGTCTTGTGATTGTGTATCTTCATTATTATCACTAAATATAGATTCCTCGTCGCTTATATTTTCAAACAAATTAATCTTTTCTAAATCCCTTCGTGGTCGCTTTATACTAAAGTCTTTGCTATTTATAGGATCCATATTGTTTTCACTGAATAGATCAAACGAATGCATTGATTGTAAATCACTTTCGCTAAATTGTGTACGATTTGTTGGTACCTTTTTAGAGGGAGTCTAGAAATAAGATTAAAATAAATGACAACATGTTCGTTGTTAACATTTAAATGTTTAGGCAACATTATGAAAAATTAAAAAAAAAAAATAATAATAATAAAACAGTATGAAAATTGGTTATTGTCTATTACTTACATCTCTATCTCCATCATAACATCTCTTAGGTTTTTCATTCTCCACTATTTTTAAATCGTAATTAAGTAATGGATTAAACATATCCGCCTTTTTATAGTCTTGTTTTTGCTTCGCATAATAATAGCGATCGTCATATTGATCCAATTCAGTTTTAAATTCAATATCATCTGTGTTATATACAACTTCTTTGGCAATTGCTTCGGCCCATTCTTCTTCAGTTACATCAGAAGAAGCCTTAAAAATAGGTATCACCGTTCTACCACGAAGCAACGAACGAGGAGGACGAAATACACCTTGAAACGTTTTGTTTTTGTTTGAAGAAAGGGCATATACTTTCAATCTTATATTATGCTTCTTGAAGTACTCAATTAATGGCTTTACTTCCAAATATGAATTTATATCACGTATAGAATGATCTGTACGCATAAAGTCTGGTATATGCATTTTTGTATTTGTACAATTCTCCCTATCATTGTATAAAAGAATATTATTAAAATAAGAAAAAGCTGGTGTTAATGAAGGTGTAAAATCAATTAAAGGCGAAAGTTTCGTCTCACTGTTTTCACTATTCTTAAAATTTTCCTGAAAACGCTCAAACAATTGTTTAAGATTTTTGACTTGTTGCCCAGACTTGTCAGTAGAGTCATTGAGTAAGTAGTCTCTTTCCTCATTTAAACGGGCTTTCTCACTCATTTGTGCCAATAATTGTGCTGCACTTTGAGTTTGTTTAAACTGTTCACAGATTGAGGGGTTGCAGTTTGATATGATTATCTTTCGCATTTCAATGTACTGTACCCATTCATTCCAAACAAATAGATGTGGCTGTTTTTGGCAATTTTTATCATTTAATTCGTCAATTGTTTTATTAAGTTCCTGGGCAGCCTTTGACATGCGATATTCTTTATAACCATCTAGACCGAATAGTAGTTTTAAAGTAAATATAATATAAGCCATGGCTCTAGCTTCAAAAGCGGCATAAACACCTGGAGCACGAGTATCAAAAGATGGTGGCAAAAAGTTTATTAATCTTTCAATATAATCCGCTATTCCAGAGGGTAAAAATAACTCTTTTATATATCTTTTTACTAGTTTTGTTATATCAGGATTTTTAAGTTTAAATATACCAATGTTTTTGCATACAACACCAATTTGTTCTCTCAGATTCTTAAAAATAAAAGAATTACTTTAAATATTTATAGCTTAAATATTATAAATATGTTATATTTACCTTATCAGTGTATTTGTCAGGACATTTATAAAAATTAATTTTTGTTAACAGTTCTTTGCCATTATTGGCAATATTTTCGGGAAAGTATTTGAGTACATTATTAGTATCAAGGCGGCCTTCCTGTATAAAACGCGTTAAATCGCTCAATTGTATATCATCTTCAATTAAATTGAGTGCTATGCCTAAAATGCAATAAATTTGCTTGATATTCACCACCATCATAACAAAATCGGCACGATTAATTTCTCTAGAATATGGTTGTTTATGACATTTTAACTGGCCTTCACCATCTTTTGCGTGTTTTTCCAAATGCTTTTTGGACATTTTTTTCTTAAAAAATTTTCTGGCTTTCATACTAAAACCAAGTTTAATGGCTCTATTCGAAAAGGCTGATGTGGATGATGTTAAATTGGAGCCTCCAGAAGTAGCTGAAGTTAATGAATAGTTTGATTCATCTAATTTGCGCTAAAAAAAATTAATTATATAAATATACGTATTCAGACTGGTGCTTTAGAAAACCACGAAAATTAAAATTACATGTTATTTTTTATTTTAAATAACGTACCTAAATTAAGAACAAATTAAAGAAATAAAAGCAATAGCCTTAAAGTAAGATTGATGTATGTAACCAATTTCTAAAAATAATGTTAATTAAGCAGGCAAAAGATAAGTAAATTAGTTTTTGCCAGTCAAACTTTTACTATAAAATGCCGTAGCAACTTTTAACGAAATCATAGTTCAACAACAATATCACAAACTGACATTATCTGCAAAAAATGCGTTTATTTATCTTTGCTTTATTGGTAGCAATTATTTACTTAGTAGTTTATACTAATGGCGCCGCATTACCTGCCGCACCTTTGGCAGATACATATAAAGGAAGTGCCCACAAATCCACAATTTGATAAAGTTGATGGTTAGTAAATTTAAAATAGTTTATTTATCCATTCATAATTTAATAATCTTTATTTGAACCAGTTGAATATGCTTCAAAGGAAGATAGCAATGTGATTAAAGCCCCTCAAAAAAGAACGCTTTTCTTGTTATTGGCTTTGTTATTCCCCAATGAGTTTTATGTTTCTTAAGTTTATGAAAATAAGGCGCTTAACATGACTTCTTCACATCTATTTATCTATGTATATCTATATATTCAATATTCCAATACAATGCACTGCATTTAGTAGGGGTTTACTGAGTATTGGTCTTAAATAAAAAAAAAAAAAAAGTTCCAACGAATTTGGAATATTAAAAAATAAAACCTGTGCTTTTAGAAAAATAGTACACGTAAAAAATACATGTATATAAAGTGTGTATGCTAAATAAAATTGGAAAATTAATCTTTAAGTATTTCCATTTTTTAATGTCTTTTCTGAGAATTTTATGTCGTCACTTAAACAACTTTAGGGGCCAAACAAAACTTATTATCGACTTTTAAATATTACAAGTCATATTTTAAGTATATTTTTCTGATATTTGCGAAACCTACATTCATATGTACATATTAATGATTGGTAAGTCGATGTAGTCGCCGTGGTCTAGTGGTTAGTGTGTTGGCTTACTAAGACATGACCCTGGATTCGACACCCAGCTCCGACATCTTAAAAAAAAAAGAAATACGAAAAAATTATTTCTTTCGGCGACTACCTCTCAGCAGTCTTCTGGCAAAAGCTCTGAGAGTAATTAATTTCCATGAACAAGCTTCTCAAGTCTGTCGTTCGGAGTCGACATTAAACTGTAGGTCCCAGTACTCATGGATAAAAATTTACACACACAACATGAGTGCTGCGAGAAGCTAGGCCGTAATCCTGACACAGGGTTGTAAAGGCCAGTTATGTATGTTATGTATGTAAGTCGATGTAAGTTGAAATCGGCAATGGATTTTAAGTGCCAAAAAATGAGTATTTTGCGGTCGTTTATTTATTGCCATCTTATAGTGGCGCACACTGGTTCAGCTTCATACGATTGGTGGCATTAAATATAAGGAAACATCGTAGACCCTTGAAATTTGGTATAGACTACTATTTGGTTGTAATAAAAAAAGACTGCAAATATGAAAAAAATCCGAGCACAGCCACGCCTACTTCCCATATAACACAAAAGTTAAAAATCATTGTAGTCACAATTTTTTGCTCATTGCAATTTTATGATAATATTAATCAAGGGTGAAAAAATTAGCAAAATCTGTTAACAACCACGCCTACTTCTCATACAAAATGACCACATAAAATGCAATAATTTCCTCGATCGCTTAAAAAAGCTACAAAAATTTAAATTTTCGTGTTTTTTATTTGATTAAAATATAAATAAAATGCAACAACAGAAACGCCAATATTTAAAGAAAATATCTGTAAATAAATCAAAGAAAATAGTAAAAAAACAAAAAATTAAAAACAAGGTAATTTGTGTATCAGATACACTGTATCTTTATTGACATAAACTAATTGCCTTTAATCACAAAACCAATGCTACTAATAATCACAAATGATAAAATATTGAACTTTGAACAAGAAAAAAAACAGCATCAAAAATAACGGGAAGAAGTTATAACAAGTGCTACGAAGGGCCATTATTACAACTTGCATTAACTTCGTTAGATGAGACTTCAGGCTTTAATTTGATATAAGTCTCTGGCTGGAGGTCGTTGGAGATCAGTAGATGCAATCCATAAAAGTTGGAGAAAATAAATATTTTTGGAAAATTTTTTGTAGTAAATAATTTTTTTTTTTTTTTAATTTGGAAAATTTTTTTTATTTGCGTATACATATGGGCATTTCCACAGAAAGGTCAACCAAGATCGAAAAATAATATGTTGACAATAATCACATTTTATTGTTAATAAAAAAAGGGTCTATATTTTTATAATAGAATGATTTCATAGCATATCTCAGGTGTTTATCTGAGGAAATTGGGCTGGAAACTGGAAAATATTATATTTTCTTTTTAAGCTACTTCTAAAGACATTTTTATATTTAATTATTTTACATGCAAAAGATATGTTATGTTTGCACTCTTTCTCCAAAATCTCTCTATTCAAATTAATTAAGAAGGAAAATGTGTATGGAGAACAAAAAAAGTTCGATTAACGGTTAATTTTTAATTTGTATTTTATCTAAGTTTTATTCGTACGTTTGCGACCGAAAACATAATTTTATTGTAATTGCTTTGCATTAAATGTCCATAGGGGTCAGACATAACATATTTTAATTAAGTTTGGTGTCACTAATTTGTAAATTTATTTTTTGGAGCTAAATTTAATAGCTAAATTTGCTTTTAAAACACATAAGTGGCATTTCTTTGCAACATCACATGCAAAAGGTGCCGTCGTAGGCGTTGGAGCGATTGTAAAGAAAAGAGTTTTTCAAATAACTACAACAAAAAAATATTACTTTAACTGATGCTTTGGCTTTTTACAACTTTGCCCATCACCACATTACTGGAATTAATATAATATACATTGGATCTGATAAAATTTGTAAGATGTCCCCCACTTTTCTGGAAAAATGGAATGATGTACCGAATGTTCCAGGTATCAGAATCATTCATTCGATTTTTTGTGATTAGGAATTTGAATAAAGCACGGCTCTAACGGCATATTCAATAAAAACAAAAATATCATAAATATTGTTAAGATTTCATTATTTCATATTAAATAAATTGGTATATTTCTTGTTATGAATGTTACTATACGCTATAAATTGAGTGTTAAGTTTTTATTAAGGAAATTTGAAGATATTTATGGGAAAATGCATGGTGGTAATAGTAAAAAAAAAACATATGGAAATATCGTACGTTCGCGACCCGATATATAAATTGTAGGTCCGGGTACTCATGGATAAAAATTTACACACACAACATGAGTGCGAGAAGCTAAGCCGTAATCCTGACACAGGGTTGTAAAGGTCAGTTATGTATGTACATATGTATGTAAATAAATAAATAGTAAAAATAAATTGATTACATTTTAGCTACTCGTATCGCAGTTGGCTCCAAAGGAATGATGGTGACATAGAATTTATTTATGTATATGTAGATATGTATGTTCTGTGAAAACCTGTTACTAAAAATGTGTAAAATATGGGCAAATTATTACTATTTTTTACATTAGTTTTTTTCAACAACACTGTATAAAATGTTAATTTGTTCATTAGCGTACTATATAATGTGTAATAAAAATTTATTATTTATAAACAAACATAAAAAATGCAAAATTCCCTGTGCCACTGTGGAAGTGGTGAGTAAGATACCTGCCACATCGCTATTATCACATAACATCAGCTAGCGACAAGTCTCTAAGTAATGGTTTTGCTGTTCGGAGCCGATGTTAATAGTAGATAACTTTCAATTAGTTTTAAAATTTCTTTAATCGGGTGTATACAGCTCATTGATTGAGAGAAGTACCCCCCTTGTTCCAGTTAATATGTTGCGAGAATAAGGTAAGATTCCTAGTCTGTATTCCGAATCAGACTGAATTTATTTATATATGAAAAGTAAATTATTTGTCCGTGGAGTTGCTACAAGATCTTATAGACATTTTTACATAAAAAAATGATTCGACTTAATTTCTTTGAGAACTTTTTCTAATGTTACCACTCTCTATGACACATACATATATTTTTTGCAGTAACAAGCATTTCATGATTGCGTGAATAAATTTTATTAAATTTTTATTATTAAGATTCTTTATTTTACTAACAGGTTTAAATTTTACTTACTTTATTTCTGCGCCAAGTTTTAACACTCATAGATTCAGCACCACTAGTACAACTGGTATCATCTGCACGTTTTCGTTTACGCTTTTTATTTACTTCCCACGAATGATTATATATTGTTTTAGCATCGCTTGAAAATAAAATTTAAATTCTAAAATTATAGCACATATGTTTGTTGAATAATTTTAAAATATATCAGGCTTAAGTAATTTAGATAATATTTTAATAAATAATCTACAAGATACTATAGAATAATTACTTTATATATTTAAAATAAATATTTTAAAATCTTACTTCGGCATATACTTAAATATGATTATATTACAACAAAGAAAGAGCCCAAATTATAATTTATGAAAATAAGTAAAATTTAAAAAGATTTAAATTAAAAATCACTTAGCACGAATTCTAAAAGCACTAAGTTGATATTTTGGTTTATACTTTACAATTTTAATCGCTTTTTAAATTTGGGTTATAGATCCGTTTTTGTTGACACCATTGTGAATTTGATTTTATGGATGCAGGTTAAAAACCAAACACTTCTGAATTCAACCCACGCTTCACTAGTTGATCACTAACGCATACAGTTACGAGCAGATAAATAGGTTCACATCACATTTATTGATAAATTCGCCTTCAAATAACTTAAACAGCGGTAATATACAATAAAGCGATATTTATTACATTAAACATAAATAATCACATAAAATGTATTTAATTATAATTAAAAAAAAAATGAGAAAAATTGATATATTTAATATATTAATTAATTGATGCCTGTCGAGCAAATAAATAGGTTCATTGAAAAGAGAATGACATTTTTATACAAAAAAAAGTGCAATTGCAAGAAAATTTCTAATATTTTGTTGAAAATCCCTTATTTTGAATCACCGCAGAACATCTCCGGGGCATTGATTCGACAAGTGACTGACAAGTCTCTAGTGGAATTGAGTACCACGCTTCCTTCACTTTTGTCCACAAATCTTCTTTATTTTTAGCCTTGAGTGGTGCAATTTTGTCCTTAATGATTCTCCAAAGATTCTCAATGGGATTTAAATCCAGCGATTGTGAAGGCCACTCCATTACCTTTATATTTTTCTTTTGGAACCATTTTTTTACGATCTTAGAAGTATGCTTGGGGACATTGTCTTGCTGGAATTCATACTTTAAAGGCATTTCCCACTCGGCATACGGAAGCATTACTTCTTTAAGAATATGCAGATAAAGATGTTTGTCCATATTTTCCTTGATCCAGAATATTGGCCCAACACCGTACCAGGAAAAACAACCCCATATCATTATGTTGCCGCCGCCATGCTTTATTGTCTTCGTGGTGTACTTTGGATCATATGCTTTATTTTTTGGACGCCTTACCCATGTTCTTCCATCAGGTCCAACTAAGTTTATCTTGGATTCATCAGACCATAGTATGTTTCTCCATTTTTTTATACCTTTCGGGCCGTTCCATTCAGCATGTACTTTTGCAAACTCAATGCGCTTTTTTCTTTGTCTGTTATTAAGCATTGGAACCTTCTGGGCCGATCTTCCTAATACATTTTTTTCTCTTAAACGACGTCTAATGGCCCACTCTGATACGGAAAGCTTTAACTCATTTTTCAGCTTAACTGCGGACATAAAAGGATTACGAGTTGACAACATCTTAATGCAATCATCGTCTCTTTTCGAGGTTTTTCGCTGTTGACCCCTTTTAAGTTTTTGTTTTGGAGGCTGCAATGCATTTCTTATCATATTCTGCGATCTCCCAAGAATTTCAGCAATTTTCCGTTGGCTATAACTGCGGCTGTGTAGATCCTTTATAATCTTTTTTTCCTCTTCACTACAATGTTTAGAACGTCCCATTTTTTAAATTTTTAGAGGTATTTGCTTTAATAAGCTCTATTAAAAGGCTGAATCTAAAGTTTTCTACAATAATTTTTATAATTTTGGCGTTTAACTTTTTAAACTAACAAATTTTTCAAAGTGAACCTATTTATTTGCTCTTTGACTTTATACGGTAATTTTTTTTTTTAATTTTGGGCAATTTTTTACATAATAATTTAATTATTGTGATGCAGTATTAAAAGTGGGTATTTGCTTTAGTAATTAGCGAGTTTTCCTTTTTTATTGCTGTAATGTAAACTATAGTCAAACAAAATTGATTTATCATTTTGATGTGAACCTATTTATCTGCTCGTAACTGTATATGCATATACACACATGTGTATGGTGTTATTCAGTAACCATAACTTTTGTATTGAATAAATAATGTACGTGTTATTTATTATTTAACAAATTATTGTGTGGACTTAAATATTTATTTTTGTTTCGTAAGAAATCAGGTCAAAGTTAAATTATATTAAAAATTCCAATTTTTTGTACAGATTTTTTTCTTTGAGAATGAAATGAGAAAACGATGTCCTCGAAGGAATAGTACACAAGCTAAGCTGAACATGTATTCGACTCCAGCTACGGTTGCCTCATCAGAGTTCTTTCTGATCTGTACATATTCATGACAATCATCAACTATTTTATTTATTATGTATTGAAATTATATTTTTTCCTTTTCTATCCCTACACTTGTAATGAATTAGTCGAAGGATTGTCAAATACTAGCCATCTTATTTGGATGACTTAGAATTACAGCTTTTTCTTTTTGCCTTCTTCCATTTTATTCACCGTAGTCGACATCGACTACATTTACGACCGTAGCCCTGGTGGTTAGTTACTGTTACTGAGACTCGAACTTTAAAAAATGTTTATTTTATTTTGCTTATTTGATAAGCATTGTGTAGAAATTTGTCCCTTATAAACCTTTAATATAGTTTTTGTGAACATAGTAGTAAATTTTTTTTTTCTAATTTTTGGTTTCAAAAATTATATTTTAAATTAATTGAATGCACAAAATAAAATATATATAAAAGTTTAAATTTGGTGTTTTTTTTTTCTTTTCTCAACTTTAGTGTTTTATGAAATTTGAAAGTTGAAAGCGTTGCTAACAATACTTGTTGGAATTTCCACAATAAGACAGCATAGTGTTTCGCAATTTGTTCCGGCTCAATTTTAAAAATTGGCCAATGCTCCTAGACTCTTTTCTTATATTTTTTAAATGTTCATTTTGCGACAGCTCTTCCTCCACAATGAAGTTCAAAGTGAGCATTGTCAGTAACGACACAGGTAACTTTATCCAGTACTTCCCATTCTAAGGAAGAACTTCGTAAAGTACTGTGGTATTGGCGGTAGTGTGAATTGTAACTTCTACACGATGTTCTGTCAATAAATCTGCTGACAGTAAGTTCATATCAAAAAAAGGTTGATATATATAATTCATTTGCTATACTTGTCAAGTCGTCAGACGTGATAACGATGTGAAAGACTTTACAGAAAATGCTAACTTGGCTTTTCCTTCATCAAATTTATTTGTTAATAAAACATTAGGTACAACCTACCGTGGATCTTTGCATAGTTAATGAAATCCTCATTTTCAACAAACTTAAAGGGCGTAAGTTTGTAATGATCAAATCAGTCATGGCGAGATCAATGGATTCTCTTCTCCTTGAATTGGTGTCATATTCAATTGCTTGCTTAAAATATTAATCAAGTGATTTCGAGTTTGGAAGATTCTTTTTAACCGTCGTTGCAGCAATTATTTCTTCCAATTTGACATGAAATCTTATCAGGTGGTCTCATCAATTACAAGTACGTGTACGTTTTATATTCATTCCCACACAAAATACACTAAGCAAGTTTTTTTTTGTCGTTTAATCATTTAAAATACTGTGGTAAATCCCTTCTGTCTATCCCAGTGTATGAACCATTTGAGGCGTATTCACGGTCAACTTAACATAAAATAATCGCTAAACATTAAATTACATTATAGATTGTTCTATTGTGTTAAATATTTGTTTTTTTTTTAACGTAATGTCTTGCAAATGAAATTTCTAGAGTAAAAGCTTATGGTATGTGTAAAAGCATTTGCACATCTCACTTTAAAAATCAAAATTTGTATAAATTTGTTTACGACTTACTGTGGAAGATATTTTACACTCAATTTGGGTAAATCCGCTTGCTTTCGATTAAAAAATGCTATTTCCATACGTCTTAAATAAGCAGCCCAGACTTGTAAAGCCATGAGTTTAAGTTCCTCCTTTGCACCAAGGGACAATAATTCTTCCACATAGCCGCGCAATATATAATTGTAGCACTCCCATGAGGTAAGTTGGGCTGTTAAAGTAGCATTTAAATAATATTGGGTGATTATTCTATTTATTTTTTCGACTTACGGCTTTCTGCTTTAACCACATGAATTTTTTGTTTCTTTGTCTTTAATTTTTCATTTTCAAAATCATCCTCCTGTTCAACCTCCACCAAACGAAGTTGTTCATGTTTAGTACCACATTCTAAACAATAGTAAAATCCTTCACGTTCCTCGAACTCTTTTTCACCACAAACACCACATACTAAATTTGAGGTGGTGGGCAATGTGGTATCCGCCATTGGAAAGGTCTTATCATATATATTATTTGAAATAATTAAAAAAATAAATGCATTAATTTTAAATGCATTAGAATACCACAAAAAAAAACAATCTGCACAAGTTTCAAATGTAAAACCACTGTGTGAAAAACAATAAATAAATGTGCTGGTAAACACAGAGATGTTTTAGTATTGGCTGTAAGGGATGGTATTTGCAATTTTAAAATTGGTACCTACTAAAATTAAAAATTGTAGCCTTTTGACTTTAATTGTCCTAAAAATAATTTTTGAATTTTATATACATACATATGTATTTTTTCATAACATAATTCATTATTGTTATAAAAATAAACTATCGAGTTGTCGAAATAAAACATTGATACATATGTACATATGTCGCTGTTATTCCATCAAAACCGCCAACTTCTTTATTAAAAAATTAGGGGCATTGGGCATTTTTCCATTGTGATTAACTATAACTAAAATAAAAGAGTACTTTTGTATTACATGGCTATCATATTTACTAAGTCGTGAAGACAGATGGGCGGTACTTGTAAAAATGGGGACAAAAATGTAAAAACAAATGTAGTACACGAATGTTTGTAACATACATTTTTCGTCTTACTTTTCTTCCACTTTTCATAATTTTTGCTTATTCTCTTTGTGTTCTAAGCTCTACATTGTAAAAGTTTTAGGCAAGACCAAAAGAGAATTTAAACATGTATGCCTTTAAATTTCTATATTGTAAATGCCGACAAATTATTATCATGTGATGGGAAAGTTGGCATTATCGTAATTTTTATGATACTATTCGCTTCAAAAAAGTATCGTGGTACTCTTCAAAAACATTTGACACTCTCTGTCATGTTTATAATTTGCCTCCATTTAATAATTTTCATTTTTCTTATTAATTTTTGATGTCAAATTATTTGAGATTTTTGTTATTATACTAGTTAATAAATTTTTTTATTTTTTCCAGAGATCATAAAACAATTTATTATCAGACATATTCCGAAAATCACTTTTTGTAAGAGTGATTTCAAATCATGAGAAAGGAAATTTTTTGAAATTTAAAATCGGTCAGGTCAATGATTGTCCATATCAAATCACTTGCCCTTCTAAACAAACATTTCATATCATTTGTTCATTATTTATAAAAATAATAATTTCATTCAGAAAAGTCCCAAAATTTGCAAAATTTTCAAACAAATTACAATTTTCATAAAAATTTGTTGGTGTGTTTACATTTTTCACTATTTGCTATTATTTTTCAAATTACTTTTAGAGTTGCCAAACTTACTATATATTATTTAATTTTTGACTAAATTTTTCAATAAGATTTATTATTAAAAACAAAAATTTATAAAACTCATTCATAAAAATTAATTAATTAAATTAGTTTACATAGCCTGGTTAATTTTTTAAATACAAATTTGCGATATTAATGCAAATGACATGGCGTAATGATTATAATGTGTATTTGACATACCAGCTGAGCTACTTTTTTAGAGAGTTGTCAATTTTTTACTTTGTTTTATTTAAATAGTTTTTGTTTTCACACTGTTTGCCTTGTTTTTTTACAGCTCTTTACCCTCATACATACATACATAATTGGCTATTACAACCTGTGTCAGGGTTACGGCCTAGCTTCTCGCAGCACTCATACATATCTGTGTATTAATTTTCATCCATGAGTACCGGGACCTACAGCTTTAAAGGCGACTCCTTGGCAATCAATTACTCCCAGAGTTATAATCTCAAAGGCACCTTATAATAAGTGCGCTGTGGTTTGTGGTTTTGAATAATAAAAATCACTTCTACAAATATAAAGCTCGTGATTTTCAGAACATCGAAAAATTTAAAACAAATAACCAAAACTTGTTCTTCTCCAAAACTAATTTTATGCCGTAAAACAAGTGGAAACATACTAGGAATGCCAATCGTGATAGGTTCTCGCCAAACCAGGGATTTGGAATTTTGAAAATTCAAATTCCTGAATTTCGGGATTTTTAGAAAAATAATAAATTCAAATTATCTTAATTTTTATATAAATTCACATCAAATTTGGTGAAAAAGTTTAAAATAAATTCAACAACCATTCCCAAGTAGACTGAAAAAACTAGCTTCTTTTAAAATTTAAATCTAAAAAAATTACATTAAAAGATGCTTAGTTTTTTTTTCTATTATTGAGTATAGTGCTAGGCATGGTGAAATTACTTACAAGGTGGTGGCAGGTGAATATAGTACAAAAACAACAGGGAATTTGTTTTTGTTTTTTCAGCTCTTTAATGTCAAAAGCAGGTATGGTGAATTAAAAAAGCACATGTACAAGTGTGTGTGTGTATTGTTAACAACATATATGTCTCTACACCAAAACAAAAAACACGAATACACACAAAGCAAAATGTAAACAAAACATAAATATAAACAAAACTTTTGACAGGACCGGTATGACAAAAAAACCCAGCTGGGTTGGCAACACCACCTTGTAAGTAATTCCACCATGGTGCTAGGCATTAAGGTAGAAGTACACTGCATGCATTACGTCGTTAACAGCGGTTACAATGTACAATGTAAGTCAACTGTTAACGCATCTATAAGTTAAAATTTTTCAATTTCTATACGTTAGATACGTCTCCAATCTTGCCAGTAACTTGTTTTATAAAAATTCTCTATTTTAACATTTTTACGGACGTTGGAAACACACCTATGACGCAATGCATATTATGTACTTTTACCTTTACAATTTTTTCAACTTCTATACGTTAGATGTGCTAACAATATTGTCAATAACTTGTTTTATAAAAATTTCTTACTTTAATTTTTTTTGACAGACGTGGTAGTATACTTCTACCTTTAATGACTTCAGATGTACATAAATCGAAGAAGTCTTTTTACATAAAATGACGATTCAAAATACATATCGCATGTGTGAAAGGTAATAACAATTTTGGGTGTTATTACTTAGGTATTAATGTTTATTCATTAATGCGAAAATATCAATCATCGAAACAAACAGTAAAAGCAAATAGTAAGTACTTTAATCCTAAAACATATAACAAATCGACCGATTAAATGTTCATTCTTATTTTATATAAGATTTTGTTTATATTTTTATCAAAGTTCACTTACAAGTTAAACACAAAGTGCCTTCAATGCATTTGTCATTTGTCAATATCAAGGTATTGTAATTATTGATTAATTATCATTGCAAAAGGCCAATAAGCTCTAAGTACAGAAAAGCTAAAAATAAATGTATGTATGTATTTATGCAAATGTTAGGCAATATCTTGTCGTAATTCTTCTGATTACAATTTAAAATCGTTATAAAAAAAGAGGATTATTAATTTTCACACTCTTTTTAATCGTATGACGACAGTAGTTACACAACAAAAAATTAACAGTAAACTATAATTTGAAGAACAAAAAAAGAGTTATTCATACTTTTTTTAACAGAACGATTTATTCAGGATTTTGCATAGGCATACATTCATCTAATACATACCAAGTTAGCCTTGTTTTTGAGGCACTTACGAAAACCCAAGACAAAAATTGAGATCAAACATCAACGTAAAAATCTCTTTCACACCAATTTGATTCTGGCAGCTTAAAACAGCACGATCAGCAGCATTATATGTATGTATGTATTATAGTTTCTTTTTTCTCGTCAATGTAAAGCATGTACACAAAAAAAATTAACCCCTTTTTAGCATGTAAATAATCAAAGAGTTTCAAATTTAAATTGCAAATTTAATTAAATGTTAAAATTGTTTACATATCCCAAAGTTCTATGACCTTTGGTTAACGAGGACACAGGAGAAAAAAATTGGGTACAAATTAATTTCAAATTAAACCGTGCACAAGTTAAAGTTATGCGGCTTGAAGAACAGAAAAAACAAAAAAGTAATTCTAAACTTAAACAATGCGGAGAGAAGAACATTTTCTGGTAATGAAAACCTGAAACAAAAATAAAGCCGTAAATTTGAAATGTGGCCATAAAAAAGCAAAAAAACTGGAATATCAAGATATTATGATCATAAAGAAAAACAGTTTATTAGTTGTACAAATATGAGGCGTTAAAGGTACGTACACAAACTTCAAGGATAAATTTTTTCATCGACAGTATTTAATTTAATAATAGCACATTGTCGAGATTGAGCACATTGTCAATATACATACGAAAATTTTGAACATTATCCTAAAGAAGTTGACAATAATCATTAGTGACACTTTTAAAAACTATTTTAAAAATGCTCGTTCGAATAAAAGTGAATAAGAGTGGTACAAATATTGGATTAATTTTTATACATACAGCTGAAATGTAAAACCACGTAAATGTAATTTTTGCTATTTTATTTATTTACGTTTTATTTATCATTAATGATTTTGATGATAATAAATTTTTGATAATAAATTCTTTTACGAGCGACGAATTTAAGAACTTTCACTACTAAAATTATATCCGAAGTGTTTGGCTTTGTTTGACGTCAATACCATCTAGTGGCAGAAAATAAAAATTTCCATATGCACAATATAACCTATCGTTAGTTAGTCTTTCTGAGAAAGCAAAGTTAAGTTGAAATATATTTTTGGGAAGTGATACTTTTTTCTGGTAGTTATTATCGAGAATAACAATAACATGTTTTTGATATTTGCCAAGTCAAATAGCCATACACTAAAATTTGTACGTAGATACGTACTTTCAATCTTTACTCAAAAAATGCTTTATTTGTATTTTATTATACTCGTAGTACAAATAGGAAAGGAAAACATGGTTATTGTTGATATTCCTCATAGTCGAGTTAGTTAAGTGGTTTTGCACGTCAGCTAACGATATAGCATACATTCATACATATTTTATATATATGTATGTGTATGTAGGTATAATGATGTATGAGTATAATTATTTGCTTGTTTTTACCATTTAACACAGCAAAACGAAAAAAGGTGGCTATAACTATAGTTCCGATTTTGACATGTAAGCCAATTCTTAAAACAGCACATTAAACCACAACATTTTTATCGACATTTTGATTTACCTATTGTAAATTAAACGGCTTAATATTACCTAATATTTAAAAGAATTAATTTATTTCTTATATATTAAGTTAAAATTTTGTCATTTTTTATAGGAGGTCTAATTAAAATTAACAAAATTTCAGACGAAATGTGGAAGTAACCGATTTCTTACAGATGCAAATGCACCAAATATTACAAGTACTTTAAAAAATACTTAAATACTTACATATATACATATAAAGTAGAACAAATTCACTGGTATTTTTCATTTCGTAGACGGCGAAAGTAAATTTATTTTCATCGTAGAAATCTGGGACCTGGACCAATCGACGCATATTTTTTTTTTTTTTTTTGTGATAAAAATTATGCAAAAAACGTATTTTCGATTTACAGCGTTCAATAATTCCATTGACGATATGTACATGTATGTTAGTACATTAGGGTGATTACTTTTTTTGGACAATATTCTCCCCAGGGGTTTTCTAATGGCAAATATTATATTAATGATAAAAAAAACTATTTCAGTTCAATTTGGTAAAAAAAAACCTTACGCACCGCACCGACAGCGATTTCTAAAATGTCTTTAATATATTTTTTTTAAGTTTTTTTAATAACAATTTTTTTAAAACATGGTTTATACATACATATGTATAATTTAACTCTTTGAATAAAATAAATACACACATACAAACATATCGCTCATTTGCGAGAAGAGTGACATAGCTCAAAAAACATATTTTTTGAGTTAATAATGCAGAAATATGAGACGAACTGTAATTTCCCAGTGGGAAAAGATTGATTACCTTATTTTATAATCAATTATATAATATATTACTTCAGAATATATTACTTTTGGAATCGAGAAGGTAATTTAATGTGACACACAAGTAAATATTGATTACCATGTGTATTCCCACATCTACGAAGCAAGAAGTTATTGTTTGTTGGTTTTTGTCTTTTTCGTATATTTTGTTGAAAAAAACTGTTATTTGGTTTTTTTCTTCTATTTTACATATCGATTACCATGTACATTCCCACATATATAGAAGAAAGAAGTTATTGTTTCTGCGTGTATTTGTTTGTGGATTTTTTGTTTTTTATTTTTTTTTTTTTCATATTTTTTACGCAAAAAGAAATGTATTTTATTAAAAAATGCAGTTGGTGTTTAAATGCGCAGAAGTGCAGACACCAAATTAATATTTAATATTAATTAATCTAAATATATAAAATTGAATGTGTGTTTGTTTATTTGTTTGTTTGTTTGTTTGTTTGTTTGTACCTTATAGGAGACCAAACCTCTGGACCGATCTTCCTGAAATTTTCACAGAATTTAACTGGGACTCTGGCATGATTAATAGGGTACTTTGTTTTCGACCACGCCCACTCTTACGCCCACTTTTTTAAAATTATGTAATTGCTCCCATATAGTTTTTACCAGATTTACTTCAAATTGTATACACATTATACTCCAGGCGGGGTAGAAATAAAAGTTTCTTACGCCACGCCCCCTTTCACGCCCCTTTTACTCCAAATTTTATTTGAAAGTTTTAAACTTTTTGTTCTATCTACAAATTTGTTCCTTCCAACGAATTTTTTTTATTTGGTAGTATATTGCTCTTAATACTTTTAACGTCGCAATATAACTATGAACCACGCCCACTTCACCGCCCCCTTTTGTTTAATTCAGATAAAATAAAAAAAAAATAGTGGGGTAGCCTCACCCTCTTTCTCTCACAACTGTCTGCAAAATATATAAATACTTTTAATTTTATTACATAACGAAGGGGTAGCGAAGCACGCCGGGTTCAGCTAGTAATGTATATTAGTAGCTATTCGGGATTATTTTAAAACTTAAATATTTGCAAAATGTTTTTAACATGAACATGGTAAATAGTAAAACAAATATTCCCGAATATTTGTATATTTGTATATTTTATTTATAATGGAGGAAATTAATTTATTATTAATAATTTAATGCATAATTTAATATATTATAAATACATTAATAATATAATGCATTAAAAATAATGCATCATAGAATTTATACCTTCAAATTATTAATAAATAATAACTTTATGCATTACCAATAATAAATTCTAATACTTATTACGGGGGGACAGTAAAAGAATTTATTACTTTCGTAGGACATGATCTGTGTTAAGCGTAATGCTTTCAATAGATTATACATTCCTTGTATTACCTTCTCGTTTCTCATTGATTACCATTTCCCGCTGGGTTAAAACATATCCAAAAATTGTATTTTTATCTCTTTTTTGATTAAGTGGTGGCCAAAAGTGTCTTGTACTTTTATAAAGTTTAAATGCATTTATCTCAGAATCGCTCTTTTTGAGTTATGCCACTCTTCTCGTAAATGAGCGATATGTATATGTATGCTTGAGCTACATATGTAAAAACCACACAATGTATAATGTCACCTACAAGGTGCACAAAACTTATAAAATAATATACATATGTATGTATGTATATATGTACTTGTAGATCCAAAATTTTTAACTGATATCAAGATATGTATGTCTGCATTCTCTTGCATTCTGATGAAGAGAACAAAAGTATCTTTTTTACTCACATAATCGTACTGTTAATTCAAATGTAGTGGTTGATACTCGTGTCGTTGCAAATAATTTTTATATTTATTGAGTAAAACAATCAGAATTTCTTTTATTAATTGAATACAACTCGCTCGCAAAGGTTAGTGTACTATTTTCCAGTGCGTGTATTGCGAGTTTATTATTCTCTCGAAATTTTCATTTGTTTTTGTACTTCGGTTTCTTTATTATTTTTTTGTAATAAAACAATAATATTAAGAGAACGTACGTGCATCTAAATATTGGAATATATAAAACATTTGTGGTATGAATAAATTAATAAATCTTCTAAATTAAAAAGAAAAAAATATGGAATAATTATATACATATGTAAATAATTAAATGAAACACCAGTGTGTAACACGCCAAGCCTTAAATGAGAACGTGTGATTAAAACATTATTAAAAAAAGTACGATAAACAAATAAACAAACAAAAAATGCTTTTACAAAATTCAAACAAAATATCACCATGCGATTATGGCAATGAACCCGATAAAGTTCATCAACAAATACAAATAATTTCTCAATGGTTAGCCGATAATCCCAATATTAATGCCTGTACTGATTATGAAAATTTATCGTTCTTTTTGCGTAGCTGCAAATATGACGTCGAACGTACTAAAAAGAAGTTAAAATGGTAAGAAGCTTTCAATTCTTTATTTTTAAAATTTTGTAAATAATTATTTATCAGTTATCAATTTGAGTGCATTTTTATTAATTCTAGTCATAAATAGAAAAGCAATGTTCAGTTATGTTATTATCGGGTAAACCACAATCGAGCGCTATTGAATTTGAATTAAATTTTTAATTGCTATGAATGATATTAATACTTGTATGTGACAAGTTCATGATATTTTTTATTTAATCGCTTAATGAACACTAACTTAACTTCTTTGATTTCCAAAACTTCAATATAATTTACACAATTAAGTTTCATTTGTCAATTTTACTTAATATCGTGTTACAGAATATTTATATACACCTATATAGCAGCAATAATTTTTATAAAGTGTTAAGAGTAAAAATAGATTTCATCAAATATTTTATTAAACATATTAAACTAATAAATATATCGTCAATGGAATTAAAGAACGCTGTAACTGACAAAAAATCGAAACTACGTTTTTTGCATCATTTTTATCAGAAAAAAAAATACGCCTCGATTGGTCCAGTTCCCAGATTTCTACGATGAAAATAAATTCACTTACGCCGAGAAATGAAAAATACCAGTGTATTTGTACTACTTTAATGAAAGTTTTTTTGGCTCTGGTGAACATTTAAGGTTTTGTCAGTTACAGTGTTCTTTAATTCCATCGGCGATATGCACATATGCATGTTAGGAAATAGTAAACAAGATCAAAAATCGGGTTTCAATTAAGAGATCAACTTTTTTAATTTGGATTTTTCAAATCGATTAAATCGATTTTAGTTGAGAGTTGGTTGATTTTTTACACAAAAATAATGCGAAATTAAACCTATTGTTTTATAAAAGAAAACGAGTTTTAATTGTTTTAACATAAACAATGTTTATTAAGCATATAATGCTCTATTCCATAGGTGGGGAACCTGCGTCCTCGAGGCCGCATGCGGCCTCCGCGAGGTTCTAGTGCGGCCCTTTGCCACCTATTACAAAATAGTAGAGTTTGTTTCAAACAACTATTGTACATTAACGCCATGACAGTTGCGCGAAAAAATTATTTAGAAGGAATATTGGGAATTACAAAATTGTAGAATTTTTAGGTAAGTGAAAAATTATTTATTCGGAGATTTCAGAATTTCAGAAATCAATTATGGTTTTTTCAGAGTATTGCCGAAATGTTGGTTTTATATCCAAATAACCAATTTTTCACTTTACTAAAAATTCCACAAAGTTTATGTAATTTTCATATCTAAAAAAACGAATAATGTTCTATGTACTATTTATTTGAAAATAAATTAAAATTATAAAACACTATTTACAAAATTTGTCATACATAGTCAGCTGATTGTGTTTGCAAAAACAATTTAAATTAGCGCTAGCAGCGCCAACTACTTTGTCTAAGAAGTAAACATAACTCGGTTTCAGATCTCCCATTTGAGTGTCACACCTAGCTTTAGCTTCTCTGACTCGCATCTCTCAACGCTTCCCTTTTGAGTAATTTATCATTTTTCAAAGCATTGCTTGTGAAAATAAAATATTCGATGAATATGTAGGTGTCTTGGATTGTTTAATAGAAGAGTATACTAAGAGATTTTCTGATTTTGATGAGCACACTCCTGCTATAAAACTGGCATTTGAACCACATTTAATAGATAGATCCGAGGCTCCTTCAGAACCACAAATGGAGTTAATTGATTTACGGGAAGATAGTATCATCAAATCCCTTTTTAACGCTAAAAAGGATCTCATATAAATCCGAAAAAATTCTGTTGAATATCCATGTCTTCGAGAACATGCTCGCCGTTTAGTTTCCTGCTTCGGAAGTACTTACTGTTGCGATACAATCAGGGCAATTCCTATTCTCGCTTTCACCTCAAATACGCTCATAGAGTTTATTTTTTAATTCTATAATACGTTAGGGATGAACAACTTGGAAACATATGTTTTCTTCAATTTCTATATATTCCAAAAAACGGTTTCACCATCACAACCAGTCGTTTTTCTTCGGCAAAAATTTTGCTCCGTTTTACATAAACAATCGGAAAAAATATATCATGCATAATTAAAGAGAAGGCTTTTTTTTACCAAATTTTGCTAGAAGTAAGTCTTTTAAGAAGAAAGCATGAAAAATTAATATATAAAAATTTGTTTTCTAAAAAAAAAGTATTTGGTTAACTTATTGGAAAATTGTTTTTGCAATATTTATTGCTAAAAAACAAACAACGTCAGGTCAATTTGAATTGATGGTTTATTTTATGATGGAACATAAGGGGATTGGAAGATGAGTCAGCCCATTACGACCAGAAGATCAAAATGCTTTACGGAAAGAAATTACACAAAATGTTAATATAAATGTCCCTCCTGCTAGTGACGTAGCAGGATGGACAAAGGTAAGTGGATCTAATCAAAGGCTCAAATTTGAATTCTACTACTTCCAATTATCGACTACATTTGTTGTCCCATTTGGAAATGACTTTTCATATCTCCAAACTGGGTAATAGTAATATAGCACATCCTAAATTTAAAATATTTAATTCCTAAGGTCTGGCAAGACCAATACAAAAAGCGAACTGGTAATAAATAAATAGCAAATGGAGGCCACAGGTGAAGGTCTAAACAAAACTATTGCGTTAAATGATTTGGAAGAGGCAGTATTTACTATTAAATTATGAAACATCCGTGAAAGGTGTTTTAAATGTAAATTCACTTGGAGTATTTGAAAAACCGGAAGCATTAGAAGAAGGAGTTAGTTTAAATATCAATAACAGTCCTGCTAAAGAACCAGTACCTAAAAAAAAAGAAAAAACTTGAACAACCGAATTTTTTGCTGCCGCAATTAGAAAAGTTTTATGAAAATTACCAGCCTATTTTTAAACACTAATGGTTTTTGACATTCGTCTTTTTATATGGGAAACAACAACAAAAACACTCAAATTTGTTAGTGTTTCTCATATAAAAAGACGAATGTCAAAAACCATTAGTGTTCTAAAAACAGGCTGTACGTTTAAAGAAAGAATTGGGATATCTTAAAAAATAACTGAATGGGAAGTATTCTTTGAATTATTTCTTATTTTTATATTTTCTAGTAAAAATTACTTCTTACTATTGTAGTTATAGGACTTCATCATCTAATGAAATTTCAAAAGCCATTCGGGAATATTTTGAGGGTGGTACGAAGATTTTCTTAATATTTTTGTATTAAATTTTATATTTTTTACATGTATTTTTATTTAATCAAATAATAAAAATAAAATTTTAAGCAGTGGTGGCAAAAATATGATAGTTGTTAACATCACACGTATTTTAGAATGTATAGAATTTTAGTTGTCGAAAGTGAATGGTCGCATTCGACAATATAAAGAAAGTATTCCCGAATTGCCCTGATTATTTTTTCTCATGTCAAAAATAAAAACAAATTAAAGCTGTGTGTTACGAAGCTTGATCCAAATATACAATTACTGTCAAAATCAAAGTGTAGTGTATTAATATAAGGTAATCATTATTATTAGTAAATTAAGCTAATATTACAAAACTAAATTAATTATTGTTAATATACAAAATTTGTTATTATAAGTACTACCCTAATTATTATTTTTATTCCTACTGGAAACCTATTGTATTCCCTATTTATTATTTTATTCCTACTGGAAACCTATTGTTATTCCAGTATTGTAGCGATATATTATTTAAAATTTTGTAGTTTGATTGTACCGTTAATTTTGTATATAAACAAAGGAAAAATCAATAAAGAAATCAATTATGATCTAAGCCTCTAAATCGGCATCAGTCTTTTTTTTTATTTTTGGCATATAAATTTGTCAGTAGAAAACCTTTTTGTACCCGTGGCGTTTATTAGCGCCGGTACACTACACGTTAGGCAGGGACAATATATCTAAATATATTTTTACTTTTACCCACAACACACTACAAAAGCCAAATAAGTCACGAACTTAGTAAATAACAAAATATTTTTTATTGTATTTTTTTATAATATTTTTATATTATTCTAAATGTATATTCTATTTAAAATTTTGTAGTATTATTATTTATATTTTCTAAATAAATTTTTAAATCTATAGAAAAACTATAATAATTTCACAAAAAGTCACTTTCTTAGGTCAATCAGCTTATGCGGCCTCTCGTATTGCTGACTAATTTAAATGTGGGCTCTAATGGTAAAAAGGTTCCCCACCTCTGCTCTATTCACTAAAACTAATTAATGAATATGAATGGGAAGTCAGGTTATGAATAAGGCAGTCGAAGAGATTTTGTTATGCAGGTACATAAATTCAAATCAAGAATATAAGGAATTAGTTTTCAAACTCTCATTTTCTGATATTTCCAAAATATCAGTTTTTGCAATTATTTTTCAAAATATCTACCTATTTTATGAGCATTTTCTAGATAGTTGGAAAGTGTAGAAGTGCTTCGGCAGTTTGTAAATTATTTTTTATAAACTGTGCACTTAGTTTTTCTGCCTTTTTCAATTCTTTTTTTAATATTGCCAAACTTGGCTTGGAGGCATTTTTTCTTTATATTACAGATGCTTGCTTTTTTGCTAATAATAATAATAACCTTCGACACGGACGCTAAAAATTGTTTTGATATTTGTTTAACTTTGCCAACTTAAATAACTTACAGTCACGATTTTATTTTTTTAATTTTAGTAATCTGAAGAGTCACAATTTAATTATTTCCATTATACGATAAATTGTTTTTTTTTTTTTGAAAATCAATTTTTAAGGCGAATAGTCGATTTCAGCATAAATTAATAACACAAAATCGATTACTAAAAATAGATTTATTTTTAGACAAAATCGATTTTCAACTAAAATTGCAATAAATTTACACAATGATTAAAAATTTCAGAGGAAGGGATGAAGTGTGAATTTTTGTAGAGGCATCAGTTTTAAAAACAGATGTGCTGACACCGACATTTGTAAAATTTTTGTAAAAACTATTAAAAAAACACATTTAGAAATCATTCATTTATAGAAATTTGTTTAAAAACTTTTAATTAATACCCTCACTGCCGTGTTAATAAAAAAGAAATTGTACGTTTATTAAAGGTTTATTTGACAAATTTATATGCAATATTGGTATGTATGTAGTATTTCTATGTGAATACAGCAGACATTCTGTAAAAAAATTCTCTTATAAACGTTTTGTAATTTATATTCGTGGTAATCGTCGTTGTAAGCCTTGCAAGCAAACAATCGTTGCATATATGTATGCATGTCTTCATTTTGCTATTGGTTAATATGATTTGCAATACTTGCAAAGGCATTTGCAACGAAGAGTGATTACCGGAAAAGTTCTTCTTCCTTCTTCAAATTTCTATCCAAAACTTGTCAAATAAACTCTTTATAAACCTTTAATATTTTTTATGAATACGGCAGTAAGGCTATAAAAGAAAACTATAAAACCAATTATTTTTCTTTATTATTATACTCGTACACTTTTTTGTATAGGTGGGAAACATTAAACTATTCAAAATAACTAGATTCAGGCAAAAAAGAATTTCGAAATCCCAATGCAGTTACATTGTTTTATTTTTCGAAAACAAAAAACACTACTTTTGTTATCTACGAACAAAATAAATTATTGATATCGTCATATTATATGCAAACGGACGTAACAACACAAAATTCCGAAATTAAGTTTTTTATTAATTATGGTTCGTTTTATCAAAATACAAGTTCGTGGAAAATTTTATATTCCTACGATCAAAAATGGCGATTTTATTAACGAAATTCAAACGGACGTAACTACAAAGTGCCCATGTATATTTCTAAATGCAAGAAGACACAACTACATAAATATTTATATGAAGACCTTACATACAAACCCATTTGTTGTATATGTTGATCCTGAAGATTATATGATTTCCAGGACTTAAAAAACGTTTGATTTTAAGGTTTTTTGCTTCTCCTGCCCATTTGCATTTAATATGACGATATGTATATAAAATTTACAAAATTACACCAATGCGTATGAACTATATTTGTTTTGTTATAAAATAAATATAAAGTATACGCCCTCTTATTACATACATACATACATAACTGGCCTTTACAACCCTGTGTCAGGATTACGGCCTAGCTTCTCTTATTTTGATGATAAAATAACGGTTGCGGACTTTTAGCAAAAAAAAAAAAAAACTAATTCAAAGCATTTAATTTGATAGAACTTTTAACTGTTTTTTTACGCATGAAATGTTGTATATTTCAAAGTTAGTGGGGGTCGATCACACATTTAGACTCGATTGGCGCACTTTAAATGGGTCAAAGTGGGATTTTTCAAAATTTGGCCATTGGGTCAAAATAAGGAAAATCAGAATTCATTCTAGAGGTATGGTTCCTTGGGCAAAGATTCTTATTTTGATCCCTAGAATACGAATTTACTTGTCACTGATTTTTTCTTCAATATCAAAAATAATCTGCACATATCGCTCGAAGCAATTCCTATCTTATTTAAGTGTACATTGAGTCTGCAGTGCCCGGTCAGAAGGCCCGCTAGTATACTTAGATTATTCATAGAGAAACTTTTCTTATTATAGTTACTAAGCAAAAGTTTGGAAACTGTAAGGCCAGTCTGACACAAGAAGAACAAGCGTCTGTTTTCTTTTTCCCTTAGTATGCTTTTCCAAACTCCCCTTAATATTTCACAAAAGGGCTCTGGCCCCATCAATGGCATAGCCGCTTCCTTCCTAGCAAATTTCTTTTGCCATTTCATTACCCTGAATGCCCACATGGCCAGGTACCCAGCATAGGCTGACATTATTGTCCCTGCCCAGCTGGTTTAGTTTCACCAGACAGTCCCATAATAGCTCCGAGTCGATTTCGTAAGAGCCCAATGCTCGAGTAGCAGCCTGACTGCCAGATAGTATAGCTATTTCCTGTCCTTTGTACCCTTTATCTAGGTTAAATTAAACTCATCTTTCAATTGCATAAACCTCCGCCTGAAAAATGCTGGCGAGTTTTCCCATGGCTTCCGTTATTTCGTTCCAGGTTCAAATATCCCCGCTCCTGTGACGCTCTCAGTCTTTGATCCATCCGTATCAGAGTTGGGTTTATGCATTGAATTTATAATGCATTATCGCTTCTACTACCACTAAACGACTTAGTATTAATGCAGCTATATTCCAGCCACCACTAAATGCAGATGGAAATAATTAACCACTAAATAAAACCATCTTAGTGGTAGTGGAAAATTAATGCATTAAATAAAACGAATTTAGTGGTAGTGGAATTTAAATGCATTAAATAAAACAAATTTAGTGGTAGTGTAAATTTAGTGCATTAAAAAAAAACAAATTTAGTGGTAGTGGAAATTTATTGCATTGAATAAAACAAATTTAGTGGTAGTGGAAATTTAGTGCACTAAATGAATCGATTTTAGTTGTAATGAAAATTTAGTGCACTAATTCTGAATGATTAGCGGCTGGCAATATTAACAGTCCGCGCCATTAAAATCTTACCTATGGTGAACTGAATAATTTATTACATTTGAAAGTACTAAAATTTTTATTAAAACAATAACAACAATTATTTACTTTATACAGGCAGACTCAGTAAATTAGGAAATTAACATTCACTACAATTTATTTTGACATTGACTTAAGCTATGTATGCATATATTAATATTATATCCATATATGAAGGTATATTAAAACGATAGTGGAGCTGAGGTAGTGGAACTAAATTTCCATTCCACTATAGTGTCAATGGAGTTATATTCCATTAATACTAATTATTCAAAATTAGTGGACTAAATTTCCACTATCACTAAAATCGATATATTTAATGCATTACATTTTAATTACCACTAAAATTTTGATATGTAATGCAATAAATTTCAACTACCACTAAAATCGTTTTATTTAATGCACTAAACTTCCACCACCACTAAATTTATTTTATTCAATGCACTAAATGTCCACTAAATATAAGAGGCGATAATGCACTATTTTTACCACTACCACTAAATATAGTGGTAGGATCCCGTATGTATGTATATTATTAAAATTGACTTCTATGTATTTATTAAAATAAGCATATCACATATAAAAATGCATTTAAACGAGATAACCGATAAACTCTTGATAACCTTGTGTTTATTATAAATTTAAGTAATTTTTATCTCTTGCAGTTTCTATCAAATGCGTGCCGAACGTACTGAATGGTTTTCGAATCGTGATCCTTTTTTAAAAGAAGTACAGGAACTTCTTGATCTTGGAGTATTTCTACCCATAGATGGCGTTGATGTTGAAAAAAGAAAAGTTGTAATTGTACGAACGGCTGTACATGATCCCAAATTGCATCTACAAAATAATGTCTTCAAAGTTAGTAAAATGATTTTGGATATTTTATTGAAAATGGAACCAGATAATTGTAGTCGTGGCATTGTAGCCATTTTTGATATGAAGGGTGTTCAATTAGGACATGCCTTGCAATTAAATCCAAAAATGATTAAACATTCCGTAGAAAGCTGGCAAGCATATCCATGTCAACCTAAACTATTGGAATTCATTAATACTCCTGTTCACGTTAATTTGGTATTGAACACATTTCGCCTCTTTATGACAACCAAAATGAGATCTCGAGTTGTGGTTCAAAAAAAAGGCTGTACCGTAAAATGTGAAAACTTACCTACAGATTTAGGTGGTACAGGACCATCGTATACAGAGTTGGCTCAAAAATGGAAACGTATTGTCGAAGAAAGTGCTCAGTTTTTTGTAGAGGATGATAAATACAAAAGTGTGTTGAAGAAATAATATTTAATTGGGCCATTAAAAGTAGAAGTAAAATCAAATGTTTAGTACTAAAAATAATGTGCAATAGCATATTAGTTTTTATTTAATTTTTAGTTTCTTATGTAGTTTAAAATAAAATAAATGTAAGTATGTATGTACATAAATAGAATATATATGTATATAAATATGACCGTAGAGGTTGTGTCGTTATCATTTAATATTGTATATATCAATATACGAGTATATTTAAACATGTAAATTAAAACGAAAGTTAAGTTAAAGTTCAATATTGAGAGCCCAATTAAAATGATAATGTTTATATGTACAGTCTCGTATATTTATAAGTATATATATACATCTGTATGTAAATAAAAAATTGCGAAAATTGTAGTTTTCTTAATACAAAACAAAATTTAATTGTTTTATTCTCGTCCCAAGATTTGATAACATAATAGCGGGTACCAGCAGGAGTTTTATATGTATGTACTTCCCCATAGACAACCAACTGTTAATATCTAGAAAATCATTGCGATATATTTAAATAAAAAATAGAAATTTACTGGTACACTGAAATTAAAAAATAAATAAATTTTGTAGAGTATTCAAAATTATTTCATTATAACACTTACCCACATAATGCTCAACAAGCATTTTCATTTAGTCAAGGGTATTAACATTTGAAATAATTATCAGCACCAAGTATTCGACATATTGATTATACAGAGTGGACAAATTTGAGGTTGGGAAGTAAATTGGCTGTTAAATGATGAAATTTCAAGAACTAAACTGTCATCCTCTGACATTTATTTGGTAAAAGGTTGGGAAATTTTGACCATGGAGCGCTACCCTACCGTGAGCAGGGGGATCGTGGTATAGTGGTTAGAGCGCGTGCACAGAAACTCAAACGACCAAGGTTCAAATCCAAGCGAAAGACAAAAAAAAAATTAAAAAATAAATTTGCGGTTTTTCAAAAATTATAATTTAAAAAATAAGAGGTTCTCCCCCCCCCCTCCAAGACGTCCATATTCACGAAACTGCTCCCTGACATTTCCAGCCTATTCCACCAAGATACGAATGATCAGGACTACAGCACCACCTTATGGGAAGATGACGGCTAACCTGTATAAAAGAGGCTCACCACTCACATTCAACATCCAGATGGGATTATTGCTGTTGATCATTCAAAGGTGAAGGTATAACATTGGCCTTTGAGTGATCAAATTGACAGCAATTTGTCGCATTGACATAAGGCGCTTAACATCTATCTATATGTATCTATGTATATATTCAACATTCCAATACAATGCACTGCATTTAGTAGAAGTGTTTACCCCTGAGTATTGGTCTTAAATAAAACAAAATAAAATAGAAGGTATGAAAAGTCAGTTTTTTATACTAAATGCTAACGAGTTGCTAAGCTTTAATTATAAATACGGCCGCCTCCTCAGTATTTACATTACGCATAGTCACAGATTGTATTCTCACCAATATTCCTATCACATTGAGTCTGTGTCAGGATGACGGCCTAGCTTCTCGCAGCACTCATGTTTGTGTGTGTCAATTTTTATCCATGAGTACCGGGACCTACAGTTTAATGTCGACTCCGAACGACAGACTTGAGAAGCTTTTTCATGGCAATTAATTACTCTCAGAGCTTTTGCCAGAAGACTGCTGAGAGGTAGTCGCCGAAAGAAATATTTTTGTTCATATTTCTTTTTTTTTTGAAGATGTCAGAGCTTGGAGTCGAACCCAGGGCCCATATCTTAGTAAGCCAACACACTAACCACTAGACCACGACGACTTCAATCAAAGCGAATGAAATATCTTAAGATTTAATCGTTTTCAAGATATTCAAAAATCATTATTTATTTTGTATGAGACGTACAATTCCCAATTCTAAGATTCTATTCTCTCGTTGGCTTATACTTTGTATTGAATATGAAATTTAGAGAGTTTTACTATAAAAATTTTGAAGATATAGAAGTACTTTGTATTTCATATACCACCCTATATTGTAAAATTTTCAAGTAAATTGGTTTAGCTGTTTAGCTGTCTACAGACTTCAAAAGAACGAACAAATCCACAAACACACATTGAGTCTTGCGCGCATTAAATTCGACCCTGTTCAGGCGACGCTACTCTGAGATTCCCTTCCAAAAATTCCAATACAATGCACAGCATTTTGTAGGTATTAACCCCTGAGTATTGGTCTCAAATAAAAAAGAAAAGAAAAAAGAACCATCAAAAATAGAAAAGGAAATAGAACGGACACCTGCGATACTCCCGAATTTAACTTAAACTCGTTGGAAGATACAGCGTCTATAACCACTCTTATAGGGTGGTGCATGAGAAACCAAACGACACAAAACGACAGAAATTATTGCCAACACCAAAAGCAGCCAGTTTAGTAACAAGAGCTTTGTGCCAGACTCTATGAAACACCTTAAAGATATCTAAAGTGACAACTTTGCTTTCTCCAAACAGGTGAAAAATGCCCTCGGAGAACAAGGCCAACAGATCACCAGTAAAGCGGCTACTGCAAAAGCCGTAACTTTAAGAAATATGAATATCAAATTATTTATTTATAGATAGATTTTTTGTAGGAAGCACGACGTTAAAAATCCTTTGTGGAGGAGTTCAAAATTGAGGAGCATTGAAAAAACTAATCGGACTTATTGCAGATGTAATTGTCGCATTTCAACAGTTTTGTAATATTTAAAGAAAAATGTTGTATGTTACCTTCAATCCAGGACAAAAATTTCGAAATACGACAACGATAAACATCAATTGTAATAAGACCGAATTATTTACAGTATTATATATTTGTTGTTTCATTTTCCAGACAAACACTTACATGCGTAATTTTTGGAGGCAAAGAAAAGTCCAAAGTTTAGGGTCTTCTGATAATTACACGTACATATGTATGTATATCGGCATTAATTTATTTTTGTTTTTTTATTTTAGCGGTGATCACTCTACTTTGCAAACTCACTATGTACCAAGTTTAACAAAACTAGTCAGATATACTATGTTTGCTATGCTTGCAACGGAGAGTGATTACCGCTATTGTGTTTTAAAATATAAATTACATAGAATTTATATAAGTACTTAAAAGTAAGTAAGTGTGTATGTATATAAAAGTCTTACAAATTTATTATTATTATATGTGTCTATATAAAGAATTTAAATGCAATTTTAAATACATCAAGTCTTATTATTTATTTTCTTATAGATCTTTTCTATATAAAATATTTTATTGGTATGTATGAAAAATATACATTTTTTTCAATCTTTTCTTTTAAAGTAAAAAGTAAATTTAATTGGTGTTGTAATAGGATTTGTTGGAAGTTGTTTAGGATAAAGTTCTGATAAGCTCAAAAAAATAATTCGAATTCAAATAAGATGAATATAATTCTTTAATATATTTTTAAAATTTTTATTGTATTTTATGATAAAGTTTTATTGGATTTCTTTTTTTTTTTTTTTTGTTTTTTTTTTTTTTTTTTTGTTTTGTTTTTATACATATGTATATATTTTAAAACTATATATTTTAAACTTTAGTATCATTAAGATGATGTCGCAATGCCTCATAGTAAGGGACTTAGATTTCTTAGGAATAGATTTTTAATAAAATTTTATTTGTTAAAATTCCCACAATTTAAAACTTAAGGTTCGTACATTAATTAAAGCTTACGGCGTAAATTTTTTTTCAAAATTGTTTCATGACCATACATTTTGTATAAGAGCTACCGAAATACGTCGCGTATGTACATACATTATGGATTTCAAAAATCCAAGTTTGACAGTGTGTACAAAGAAAAAAGTGGAATAAAAATAAAAAAAATAATAAATAATAATATTTGTTTGAAATTTTTTTCTAATACAAACAAAAGTAAAAACTTGACAAAACAATTACCGAATTCACAAGGTTTTGTATCGTTGTTTCATGTATTGAAAACAACTTTTGCTTGTGAACACCTATTGTATATATATGAATGTATTTTGTGTATTAAACGTCAAAAATCTAAATTTTCTTTAATTTAATTTGCTTCTGACAATAAAAATATTCTTTTTTGTGTTTACAATTTTTTAAAAACACATGAAAAAAAGTGTATAAGTTGTATCAAATGTTTATATGAAAATTACCAACAATAAGCGTACAAATATTGTATTGCCGTACATTCAACCAAAGAATAAAATGAATATAAGGGTTTTGTGAATTCGGCAAATATTTTTGTTTTTCTTTATATTTTCTTTCTTTTATTTATAGCGTATTTCGGTAATACGGACGTATACAAATTATATTTTTTATTTATCGTACGTTGTACGTTTTAATTCAGGTACGACACCCTAACGAATTTAGTTTATCAGCCTAATTATTAATATTCCCAGAAAATTAATGACGGGGAAAAAAAAAATTGTTGTTTTGATTTTGGCAGGAGTAGAAAATCATAATAAGTTGTCATCATTCTGACAACTTTTTTTTACAAACCTCCGCGTAAATTTTCCTTTCTTATATTTTGCCTATTCTGAACTAAAGTCTTTCCCTGCTTTTTGTCGAAAAGCTGTCAAAACCCAGGCAACTCATTGATATGATTTTCTCATTCCTGCCAAAATAATTTTACTCCTTTACATTCCAAAATAATGCATTCATTTATTATTACTAAATATTTTGACAATTAATGCAATCTTTTTTAATTACAATTATATAATTGTAAAACTTGAAAATGTCATATTATGTAGTTATACAAAATCGGATTTCACTGTAACTTATATGTTTATTATATCCCAGCAAAGTATTACATGAAAAAATGCTATTATATTATAGTTTCATGGTAAATGTAAGATTTTATATTTAGCGTGTAATTGTAAACCATGGCCCCGATTATGGTTCACAACAGTTGTAAATTTGATGTTGTATTTCTAAAATTGCGATTATGATTTACAACAGCTATGTGTTGTACCATATACGATGACTATCGTTTACAACATTTATTGTTATATGTTGTAGCCAATACAACACAACATTTAGGTGTTGTGAACGATAATCGGGGCCCATGTGTTTTCAATCATTTAAAATTAGTAAATCAACCCAATGTATGTATGATTCGAAGACATTTTTTCCTGTCTTGAAAAAAAAAATTTGTATATTTAATATCCAATAAAACAAAATGGCAGTGGTTCAAGAAGACTTCTAAATCTTTACATGACCATCATGTGTTGAACCCGTGATTTCATTATATAAGTATATGTATTTGTGATATTATATTTTGCATCGAACAACGAAATTTGATAAATGACGATTTTTTAAGGAATTTCTAATGCCAATCCAGTACTGCGATATTTATTTGACGCTTAGTATGCAATATTGATGGATTGCGATCATCAATCCATCCAATATTCTGAAATCCCATATATGAATCGCGACCCAAATATGACGACAGTATACATATGTATATTCGGGTATGTTTTGAAAACCGAATTCTTTTGAAATTGAAAAAGAAAGTTATATCAAAGGCAAATAAAACTTATGTAAATGCGCGAATTATTTTATAGTTTTAATATTCAAGGCAGTAACGTTTATGGCTATTAAGCGAATTAAAAGAAAAAATTATCAAAACAGTTTAACATTTTAAAATAAAGCAGTTACAAATTTCATGTGTTTTCAATTTCACTCGAATTCGTTTTTCAAAACAAACCCAATTGTTTTGTTTAATACAGTTTGGAATAAAGTAATATTTATATTTTTGTAATAAATTTAGTCATGGTATGATTAAAATTGTGTATTAAAATTCCCATTTTAACTTCCGATAGTTTATTTAAAAAATTTAAAAGTTTTATAATATTCTTAGGAAAAAATTGTTTTATTTTCAAATAAAAGAAGATACAACTTTATTACATACTAGTTATAAAGCCGACTACAGTCGGAAAATCAAAAATCTGGCTCTGTCTTGCACATGTGGAGCAAGTGAGCTTTAAGTATGCAAAATTTCAGCTTCCTGCGACGTCAGATGGCTTCAAAAAACTGCGAAAAGAGAATTGAACATACATCCGGACAAACAATGAAATTATATATATGTATAGACATTTCTTTTCAAATTCAAATTATGTAATTTTCGGCAATAGTTGACTTAATATATGTTAATATATTATTTTTGGGACATGGACGATAAAAACTTGCCATTATCTAAATCCTAGAGTATAGTAAGAGTATGTTAACAGGTTTGATTTTCTGATGTCAGATTAACAACAGCTATTACTTGATAATTTAGCATCAAAGCATACGTAACCGTACTGTATGGTTACTAAAAATTTTACTGGGAATTAAAAATATTTATGTATGTATATCCACATATAACATTGCCTTCTGTTCTGGATACCTTAAAAGCTATTTGTGTAATTCATTCGAAATTGTAAATATAATTTAAATCTTCATCACTCTATATCTTTAAAAGAAAGACAATACCGGTAATCACTTCACCGCAAACGCTCTTGCATTATGTAGTTTTAAGGGTGTCAGAATTTTTAAATTCTTTAATAAAGTGCTTTTTATAATTATAGCACCACCCTCATTTTTTGAATTTCTTAAACAGTACATTTACTTAAACAACAAAAAATTATTTCATTATGTATTGTTGTTATGCAAAAGAAAAAATAACAGTAAATTTTTCAAATTGTTAGTGTAATATTTATTTCAGTATAAAAATTAAGGTTTTTGGTCTTTGCATAATTATAGCACCAGTTTCAGTTTTGTTAAAAAAGAAGCTTTATTTACGAAAAATTTTGTTGCTTAAAACTTTGTAATACCTCCCTTAGAGCTAATTAAATTAAATATTCGATATTTCATACTTTTATAGAGATTATTTAATATTTCTCCGTCTATTTTTCCCCACTCTTCAATTATTTTCAATTTCAACTCATCAACACTGGTAAATTGTCTGTTATTGGAATATACTCTTCTGACAAGAATTCCCCAAATGTTTTCAATAATATTCATGTCAGGGGAACAAGCCGGCCACGATAAATTTCTATAGATTGGTTACGAAACCATTCCATACTCTGTCTGCTGACATGAATTCTGGCATTGTCCTTATTTTCTCTCAAAAAGGGGAGCAAACTACAGCTTAGAACAGTAATGTACTCTGTGCTATTCATTCTCGTGGATGGGAACTGAAGTTCGAGACAACCACTTGAAGAAATAGCCCCCCAAACCATGAGACTGCCTCCTCCATAATTTCTCTTAGTAAAATACTTTGGCTCTTTTCTAAGGTCACGCCAGTAATATCGATAGCCATCTGGTCCATCTAAATTCCACTTTTTTTCATCAGAGAATATGACCTGAAGATAACAAATCTTATATTTCCTGTTTGTTGGTATTGACAATTATACTTACGTTTTCCCAATTCCTATCCATATTAATTTTTGCGAATTCGCACCTTTCTTTTTTGTGCCTAGGAAGTAAATGTGGAGCAACTTTCAATTTTGTCCTTTCGATGTTAGGATTGCGTTTAACCGCTCGCCATATGGTTGAAATGCTGACGTTCTGGTCAAGAACTTGAGAAATTTCACGGCAAGTTTTTGATGTACCTGAAATCTCCCTTGCAATTTTCCGTTCGCTGCGCACAGAAAGCTTTCTTGGGCGTCCCGTATGTTTAGCCGTACCATATCCGTCTGGATTTTTCAGGAAATTTAAGATAACCTTGTGAGATCTTCCAATTTTTTTTGCGATAGCACGTGCTGAGAAAGATTGGTCTTTTAAAACTAAAATCTGCCCTTTTTCAACATCACTCAGCATTTTATTGCGCGGCATATTTATTAAAAACTTAAAACAATTAAAAAAAATTCAACTATTCTTTTTCCCCGCTTTTCAGAACTGATGGTGCTATAATTATGCAAAGACCAAAAACCTTAATTTTTATACTGAAATAAAAATTACACTAACAATTTGAAAAATTTACTGTTATTTTTTCTTTTGCATAACAACAATACATAATGAAATAATTTTTTGTTGTTTAAGTAAATGTACTGTTTAAGAAATTCAAAAAATTAGGGTGGTGCTATAATTATGAAAAGCACTTTAGCTATTTAACACCACTCTTATCGTGAATAAAAGACGAATAAAACTAAAATTATTTCTTTCGGCTCGCCGCAGCGACTACATTACAGCAGTCTTCTGGCAAAAACTCTGGGAGTTATTGATTGCCATGAAAAAGCTTCTCAAATCTTTCGTTCGGAGTCGACTTTAAATAGTTGTAGGTCCCGGTACTCTTGGATAAAAATTAACACACACAACATGAGTGCTGCGAGAAGCTAGGCCGTAACCCCGACACAGGGTTATAATAGCCAATTATGTACCTATTTAAAATTTGGTATTGCTTAGAAATATTAAAGTATTGTACAAGTATTTAGGATGAATCTATAGAATAGTTGCAATATCAGTAAAAAAAATTTGTTGCTTATTTGAAAATTTTAACTTGTTTTCATGTTTATATTCTTTTTCGTAGAACTGTTACTCTTCCTTTGTAAATTTTAAAAATTATATTCGTCTTTTATTCACGATAAGAGTGGTGTTAATTTCGGGATTTTTAATACTCTTTGCTATATACATATATTTATTGCCATATTCATAAAATATATTAGATTTATTAAGAGCTTATTGGACAAGTATTGCTTAGAAATTTCTTAAATAAACCTTTAAAAACATATTTTATTTTTTGGTTTTAAATGTAGACTATTATTATATGGATGAAGTAAGCTTAAAACTACATTTTACCTGCCCTATATAAAAAAAATTATTATTAAAGGCTTATTTAACAAATTTCTATACAGCACTTTTCAAATAATCTATTAATAAATGTATTTTATTTTTTATGAATAAGGTACGGTACAGTATTCATATATTTTGAAATATTACACACATTCTCTTAATGGTCATAAAATCTTCTTGTATTTTTTATTGTGAGAGAGCTCGTGTATGTGATTTAAAATATACTCTCGGCTTATGCAATTTAAATTACAATTAACACGTCAATTGATTAAGTAATTAATTTAATATTAAAAGTTCAAATATACATACTTTTTTCATTACATACGATATTGAAATTGGTATCAACGTTTGTATAATTTGCTTTTGATATTAAGACATCAATTAATTTCTAATCTGTTCTTTACACTCACATATCAAATGTCGTCTTTTTTTATTTTAATTGTTGTTGTTTTGTACGAGTAAGTATCGTGTGGGTTTTACATTAATCTAGTTTAAGTGAAAAATAAAAAAAGATTAAGGGTTTAGTGCTAAATAATAATAAAACGTTTAATTGAAAAGAAAAAATACCATTTTAAATTACATCACATTAGTCAAATATTTGACCAAAAAACCGTAACCACAATTTTATTGAAATAACATACATATTTAATGTAAAAAATTTCATTTAAAACATGTAAATAGACATACTAATTAAACTGAAAGCAATAAAAAAAATTAAATTATGTTTTCATAACATATTAGTTACATTTATTTTGGTTAAATATTTTCCAAGTTGCCATAATTTCCAGGCCTTCTCAGATTTAAATTAATTTTTTGATTAATATATAGGTATATATTTATCAGAGTTGTAAATGAATCATTCTATTTTGATTTCAATTCATTATGAATTAGCTAAATTTTGAATTAATTCTTTTCAACAAAAAAAGAATTGAATTAAATTTGAATCAATTCATTTGAATTTAACGAACATGAATTGCAATTCATTTCCAATTCAAATGAATTGGGCAAAATGAGTTGCAATTTATTTGAATTAGGCAAAATGAATTGCAATTCATTTTTTAATTCAAAAGAATTGGTAAAAAGAATCGCAATTCATTTCTAATTCATTTGAATTGAAATGATTTGGAATTAATTCAAATGAATTAGAAAAGTAACTTGTAATTCAAATTTATCAAATCAAAAATGAATTGCATTCAATTGAAGTAAACTTGGTGTTTGGAGTTTGGTTCTTCAAGTACTACTTATGAAATAAATGTAACAAAGAGAATTATTATAAATAAGTAATAAATACTTGGATTAAAAGTAATAGACATTCAATTGAAGTAAACTTGGTGTTTGGAGTTTGGTTCTTCAAGTACTACTTATGAAATGTAACAAAGAGAATTATTATAAATAAGTAATAAATACTTTGATTAAAAGTAATAAACATAGATAAAGTACAGAATAGAAGTACTTGGAAAAAGAGTGATGCTTTTGCATTATAGCAATTGGAAATGTATAACAAATTCATTTTTCGAGTTAATTCAAATGAATTGGTAAAATAAATTGCAATTCATATTTTAACTCATTTGAATTAATTCAAAATCAATTCAAATGAATTGGGAATGAATTGCAATTCATTTTTTCTAACTCATTTATATTAATTCAAAATCAATTCAAATGAATTGGAAATGAATTGCAATTCTTTATACCAATTCATTTGAATTGAAAATGAATTGCAATTCATGTTCGCTTAATTCAAATGAATTGATTCAAATTTAATTCAATTCGTTTTTTGGAGAAAAGAATTAATTCAAAATTTTACCAATTCATTGCATGAATGATTCACGAATTAATTCAAAAATGAATGATTCGTTTACAACTCTGATATTTATAATTAAATTTTAAAATAATTAAAACAGACAAGTTTTATATGACTTTGAAAATACAGACGATTTCATTTTCGAACGAACTCGTTATTCATAACATACCGAAATAAAATATTTTAGAAATTCTATTAAAAAATAGAAATCACAAATCAGTCTTTAGTATGTATAAAAATATTTGTACCTTAAAAAAACACCATAAAAGAATAAAGTAGTCGCCGTGGTCTAGTGGTTAGTGTGTTGGCTTACTAAGGCGAGAGCTCCAGTTCAAGCCCTGGCTCTTGCATCTTGAAGCAGAGAAATATTAAAAAAGAAAAAAAAATATATTTCTTTCGGCGACTACCTCTTAGCAGACTTCTGGCAAAAGCTCTAAGAGTAACTGATAACCATGAACAAGCCTTTCAAGTCTGTCGTTCGGAGTCGACATTAAACTGTGGGTCCCAGTACTCATGGATAAAATTTGACACACACAACATGAGTGCTGCCATAAAATAGGCCGGAATCCTGACACAGGGTTGTAAAGGTAAAGGTTGTATGTATGCTAAATGATGATGTTATATATTGTAACTGGTGTCATTAGACGTTATGCTAATTAAAACATAAAAAATATTAAAAAATTATATAATACTAAGTAAAAAATTGATTTCTTAATTAGCATTGATATCTAGAGTACTCGTAAAATGGTATAGAAAATGTTTAACTTTCTATTAATGATAACGCCAAAATAATAACCTTTCAGAAGTATATGCTCCAGTGGAAGTAAACACACATACATACATACATATGTAACTGGTCTTTACAACCCTGTGTCAGGATTACGGCCTAGCTTCTCGCAGCACTCATGTTGTGTGTGTCAATTTTTATCCATGAGTACCGGGACCTACAGTTTAATGTCGACTCCGAACGACAGACTTGAGAAGCTTGTTCATGGCAATTAGTTACTCTCAGAGCTTTTGCCAGAAGACTGCTGAGAGGTAGTCGCCGAAAGAAAAATTTTTTTCATATTTCTTTTTTTTTCAAGATGTCGGAGCTGGGTGTCGAACCCAGGACCCATGTCTTAGTAAGCCAACACACTAACCACTAGACCACGGCGACCACAGAAGTAAACATATACATGTTTATTAATCTAATAGAGATTTCGAATCAAGTCAAAAAAAAGTAATTCGCATTTACTTAAGTAGTCGTAGTTAACATCGTTCTAGATTAAAGGCAAGATATACAATTTTTCTTCAATCTACTAAAAATATGTCCATATAGAACAATAACAATAACTGCACTACCGTAATGAGACCGAATACGTAGGGATATAAATTCGGAAATTTGAGCAATAAAGTTAATTATAATATTTTTCATCTCGTTATGTACGAATATGAAACAAAAATGGTAATATGTATGTATGTATTAGTGCTCTTTTACCCTTAGTGCCGCTTTTTGAGTTCGACATTAAACTCAAGTTTAAAATTTAGTCAACTTATCTTAGAATTAAATCAATCTAATAAAAATTGAGTTTGATGTTTTAGAGTGACAGCATTAACTCTGCCATACACTTTGTTTATATATAAGTAAACATAAGTATGTACATACACGGTGGTGTTATTTTGACACCAATCTTTTGCTCGCTTCGATGTGTGTTTCGGGTCATTATCACTCATCGAAGTGCCACTTCATAATCAGCATAAGACATCATGATGTCGTTTATAATATGTATTTGTATAGTATACGGCGTCCATTTAATTCTAAATACAAGTCTTGTGCCATAGTATGAAAAGCATTTTAAGAATATGTATGAATTCAAGGTTTTTTAGGTTTTGGTCTTAAAAAGTTTTGTGGTTTTTATATTATTTACTTTATTACTGAACCAAAATAAAAACAAACAAAAATATTAATCATATTTTGCTAATGCCATTTTGGCCTCAAAGATATTAGATCATGATGAATCTATTTTATTAAACACCACTGTATGTATTTGTGAGAAAAAGGAAGATGCGAATTTAATTTAATATTGTTTTTAGATAAAATATTTTGTATTTGCAATGATAATCGTTTTGCTAAGGCATTAATACATATATAGATATATATAGTATGCACGTGTGCATCTGAGAACAGTTCGATTGCCTGTTTATGAGCTTTGAATGCATTCACACAAAATGAGTATACTGTTGTCAATTGTCACTATTTTATTTAAGCAATACAAGACAACACAATAAAAGAAAAAATTGATGTTGAATGAATGGATAGCAAAAGCAACGAATGCATGAATATTTAGCAAACGTGAATACATTCAATCTGTTCTCTGGTATGCACACATTTTCAACAACATGTGTATGTTGATAATTTTACTTTAAGGTTAAACCACAAGCATCCACCAATTAAACAAACCAGGGACCGTAATCATTATGAGTTTTATAATAAAAATTACACAGTAATAATTATATTATGACTTTTAAGGATTTTCTTCAATGGTAATAAGTATTTTTGAGTAATAATAATAAAAATCAGTCATAATCATTATTTTTGAGCAAAAGAAATAAAACTAAAAAATAATCATTATTTATGATTTTTATTTTTTTCGCTCAAAATAAAACTCACTTTCAATTTATGACTTATTAAACATTAAAATATTTGGTCAGAACTAGTAAAAGAAAAAAATATTAAGAAATTATTGTTCATTTTGCTATATAAAATATAATTTTCTTGCACAAAAATTATAAAATTATAAAGTCGTAAATTGAAAGTGAGTTTTATTTTGAGCGAAAAAAATAAAAATCATAAATAATGATTATTTTTGAGTTTTATTTCTTTTGCTCAAAAATAATGATTATGGTTGATTTTTATTAATATTACTCAAAAATAAACATTACCATTGAAGAAAACTTTAAAAATCAAAAATTTAAAAATCATGACGGATAAGCAAAGATTGTTAAAAAATAATAATAATGGTGCAAAAAATTTTTATTTATGTCTGCTCTGAGTGATTGATTTTTTGATTTAAAAAAACGAACAATAATCATTATTTACGGTCCCTGAAACAAACAAATATTATAAATAAGATTATATCACCACAAAACGAAGAATTAAACTCAATAAATTCTTATTCTCCAATTTAAAAACCAGCGCTTAAAAGCTTAATTCAAAGCGTTATTAAGCCAACTTTTCTAATAATTATCATTATTTTAGTACGTATATATTTTAATTTTTGTCTATTACTGCACAAAAAAGTTTTTATGATCGAATTTCAACTGAAACAATTAAATATTATCGCTTAATAGATAGCTTGTTGTAATGAATTTGAAAAACTTTGAGAATAAAAAAGAAATTATACTTAATAAATTTCCTGTATAATATATTCGACCTTATTCCAGTTGGCGACGTCGTTATCGTCTGACGACATTTTTGTAGCAGAATAAAGAAAAATGTTTCTCTTGCCTTTAATCTATTACAAAAATGTCGTTACACGACGACGACGTCGCCAAATTAGAATACGGTCTATTATGAAAATAGAAATAAAGTTGGATAAAAATGATTGTAGTGTATTTATGTATAATGTATTTATTTCAAATAATAAGAGTGCTATAAATAGTAGTGGATTGGTAACTTATAATTATATTAAGCGTTTTTAAAACAGAAAATGATATTTTATGCACTTAAGTTGTTTGTAACTTCCATTTAATAACTCTAAAAAACAAACGAAAAATATATAACTCAAAATTAAAAACAAAAATAAAATTAAAAATTACCGAAATATAAATGGAAAGATATTTATCATGTTGTGTAAGTGTAAAAATAAAATTTTATTATTCTTTTTAAATTTCGTTAATAATTTTTTTTCTGTACAGGTGTTTTTTTGATTAATATTTTTCTCCATTATCATCGGTGGCTTTTAAACAAAATAAAAATAAAAACTATGAATTAATAAAAAAGTACTTAATTTTGTTAAGAATTGCCAAAAATATACAATGCTACTCTTGGGCAAAACAGCCAAATGCGTAAACAGAAAGAGTATTAAGAAAATACATAAAGCAATAAATAAAAACCAGATTATTTAAATTCAAAACTCCATTCCATAAGTTGACCCCACAACTTGCATTGAATTCTATATTTGCCTTTCATCCTTTGCTGTCAACTTATCAATAAGTTCCTGCAAAGGTGCCAATTCACGGCGTTCAATTAAATTAAACTCCTGAACAAAGAATATAAAATGCTTAAACGATGTATTTAAATGAGCTTCTTCGCCTAAAGTAACAACTTCCGAAAAATGTTGATGATAAATGTGGGCGTAAACTCGGAATAACCGTTTCAATATAGTTTTAGCATTGCTTAAGAAATTCTTTGGAAATGGTATTCCAATTTTGGAGGGAAATAATGTTTCATCATCTAATTGATCCTGCACCCAGGTCATAAGGTAGTCAATATATTTTGGTGCGCTACATTTAATGGGTTTTTTAACTGTGTAACCGTCGGCCCAATGATATTCATATTTGGGACCCGCCGACATAATACCGCAACTTTCTTCGGTGCAAAATTCTGTAATAGTGCCATATAACATGTTAATTTGATTAAAAAAGTCCACAGCTGAAACAAAAAAAAAACAGATAACCATCATTATTTAGAATATTTACAAGTATCTAAATCTAAATTTATTAACTCACTATTTACTGCCACCCATTCATTGAGATCTTCTCCATCTGGTAAAGCAACAGCATTTCTTAAATTTCCTGAACCCAATGTGGCTGCAGCATGTTTCATGAGATCATATTGATGGGTGCCTTCAGGTATATTCTTTTTAGGTTTAAACGTTTTACTTGATCGTGAACCACTTTTTACGACAAACACAAATAGAAATTTAAAAAAAGAAATTTTAATATTTATACAGGAATGCATACATACATATCGTCATATTAAATGCAAACGTACGTAACTACACAAAATTTCGAAATTGAGTTATTTATTAATTATGTTTCGTTTTATAAAAATACATGTTCGTGCAAAATTTTACATTCCTGCGATCAAAAATGGTCGATCAAAATAACGATATTTAAACGGACGTACAGTTACGAGCAGATAAATAGGTTCACATCACATTTATTGATAAATTCGCCTTCAAATAACTTAAACAGCGGTAATATACAATAAAGCGATATTTATTACATTAAACATAAATAATCACATAAAAAGTATTTAATTATAATTAAAAAAAATGAGAAAAATTGATATATTTAATATATTAATTAATTGATGCCTGTCGAGCAAATAAATAGGTTCATTGAAAAGAGAATGACATTTTTATACAAAAAAAAGTGCAATTGCAAGAAAATTTCTAATATTTTGTTGAAAATCCCTTATTTTGAATCACCGCAGAACATCTCCGAGGCATTGATTCGACAAGTGACTGACAAGTCTCTAGTGGAATTGAGTACCACACTTCCTTCACTTTTGTCCACAAATCTTCTATATTTTTAGCCTTGAGTGTTGCAATTTTGTCCTTAACGATTCTCCAAAGATTCTCAATGGGATTTAAATCCGGCGATTGTGAAGGCCACTCCATTAACTTTATATTTTTCTTTTGGAACCATTCTTTTACGATCTTAGAAGTATGCTTGGGGTCATTGTCTTGCTGGAATTCATACTTTAAAGGCATTTCCCACTCGGCATACGGAAGCATTACTTCTTCAAGAATATGCAGATAAAGATATTTGTCCATATTTTCCTTGATCCAGAATATTGGCCCAACACCGTACCAGGAAAAACAACCCCATATCATTATGTTGCCGCCGCCATGCTTTATTGTCTTCGTGGTGTAATTTGGATCATATGCTTTATTTTTTGGACGCCTTACCCATGTTCTTCCATCTTGGATTCATCAGACCATAGTATGTTTCTCCATTTTTTATACCTTCCGGGCCGGCCCATTCAGCATGTACTTTTGCAAACTCAATGCGCTTTTTTCTTTGTCTGTTATTAAGCATTGGAACCTTCTGGGCCGATCTTCCTAATAAATTTTTTTCTCTTAAACGACGTCTAATGGTCCACTCTGATACGGGAAGCTTTAACTCATTTTTCAGCTGGACTGCGGACATAAAAGGATTACGAGTTGACAACATCTTAATGCGATCATCGTCTCTTTTCGAGGTTTTTCGCTGTTGACCTCTTTTAAGTTTTTGTTTTGGAGGCTGCAATGCATTTCTTATCATATTCTGCGATCGCCCAAGAATTTCAGCAATTTTCCGTTGGCTATAACTTCGGCTGTGTAGATCCTTTATAATCTTTTTTTCCTCTTCACTACAATGTTTAGAACGTCCCATTTTTTAAATTTTTAGAGGTATTTGCTTTAATAAGCTCTATTAAAAGGCTGAATCTAAAGTTTTCTACAATAATTTTTATAATTTTGGCGTTTAACTATTTAAACTAACAAATTTTTCAAAGTGAACCTATTTATTTGCTCTTTGATTTTATACGGTAATTTTTTTTTTTTTTAATTTTGGGCAATTTTTTACATAATAATTTAATTATTGTGATGCAGTATTAAAATTGGGTATTTGCTTTAGTAATTAGCGACTTTTCCTTTTTTATTGCTGTAATGTAAACTATAGTCAAACAAAATTGATTTATCATTTTGATGTGAACCTATTTATCTGCTCGTAACTGTAACTACAAGTGCATGTATTTCTAAATGCAAGAAAACGTAACTACATATATATTTATGTGAAAACCTTACATACAAACTCATTTGTAGTATATTGGCATCCAATTTTTTATATAATTTTCAGGATTTACAAAATTTTTGATTTTAAGGTTTTTTGCTTCTCCTGTAAAAAAAGTGTAGTTACGTCCGTTTGCATTTAATATGACGATATGTACATGCGTGTACAAAAAGTAAATATTAAAAGATAATTAAATTCGAATAGACTATTGCAAAAGAAAATATGGATAGGAAATATACCATTTTTGGTATATTAAATCTCTGTTTACATTAGAAGTAGACAAAGTCAATTTGTTGACATATGAATTATTTGTATGCCAGTCCCTTCTTTCTAAAATCGCTGTAATTGTTAATTCATAATTTTACTGAGCTATTACAAATTTAGTAAAAGTATCACTGTTTCTTAACCCTAACTTAAGATTTCGAGTTCCTTCGTAGACTGAATTAACAGGTCCCTGTAATATTCAGTAATACCTTGAAAATCCCTTTGCATAAATTTTATATTTAAAGTAAATTTTTTTCTGCCATGTATAGCATTCTTAAACTCACTCGTTTCTCAGTTGATACACAAACAAAATCAACTAAAGCATAATTTATATTGGCATGTGCTTTTTATACACAATGCATTTGACTTACAATGTAGTAAAGTACATTTGCTTGATTTAAACACTTCTTAGACGTTGCATAGCGACGTTTGGAAAGGTCGCCTCTTTGTTAACTGTTTGCTAGTGTCAAAATTCGTTTGTTTGTATTAGGCCTGTTTTGGTACTTATTCAGTTAAAATTACTCAGTAAGAAATTTACAGAGAGTAAGACAAAAATTGAATTATTTGTGAATCATTTTTAATTTTTTTAGTAATTTTTTCATGGTGAAATAAATTTTTTGTTTTTGGCATCTCACAACTGAAAAGTAAAAACAATAAGCCCTGTTGTTTTGGTATTATTGTGTCCTGCCAGAACCTCTATTTCATTTCACCAAGCAATATATGTTTAGAATTCAAACTTGCGAAATATGGTCGGGTAAAGATAAGGACCTAACACCCCGTCTATACGAGCCATAGATTTGGTATATCATGAACAAGTTTTTGGTCGATCATCGATTTGGCTCGTGTAGACTCTCTAAATCAATGTCATGTTCTTTGTCGACCATCGTTGGTAAAACAATTGTTCGAACAACTATGTATGTGCTACCATCAACTGTCATTTTTAACTTGACGCTATCTTTTTTACATTCGCAACCGCAAAAATAAACGAAATGCACTTGATGAAAAATTATAAATTATGATTTGGTAGACCATACGTAGTCACCACATACACAAATTAGAACAAAATTTTGACATTTGCGCTGCCGACGAAAATTTTTGATATACCAAATCTATGGTTCGTATAGACGGGGTGTAATAGGTTTTTGCCTCCGAAATCTAACTGTCGCTCAAAACTTCTTATAACATCGGTCTTGGAATTACTTATCACGTAGAGTGATGTATGTATATTTAAGCCTAAATTCAATCTAAAAAATAAAGCTTGTTAGGGCTAAAAAAATAAAAACTGTAAAGCAATAGTTCCCCCCCCTTTTGTATACATATGTATATATATACCATTTCTCAATTACTAAAAATTCCCCTCTCCGGATTAGAAATCTGGCAACTTTATGCAACCACAAATGAGGAAGACAAAAAAGTAAACAAAAACTATAAAGGAAATATAGGGAAGGTTGCTGCACTTTCTAAATGGAATTATGGATTATAGATTAGTCTCGAAAGAAAAATTAATAAATATGTTCATACGTACATATGCACAAATTTACAATATCAATTTAGAAATGCCTTTGGAAAAATCCAATAAGAAAAAAAAAACACAATTATTTACTTACAACAAAAACTCCATTGTGCTGTTGTTTGTTAAACAAATTTCGAAAAGATTGAGCTCCACAATAAAAGAAGACGAGAATTCAAAAAATGCCTTTTTATAATAAAATAGAGATGAAAATCACTGCAAAAAAAAACTTCACTAATACTGCAGCCACAACAATATGACTTTTTGTAGTAGGCAGACACTTAATAGATTTCCAAAGTAATTGTGGTAGTATAGTGAAGCCAACGATAATTACAACAGATTAAGATGAAGATGGTAGAAAAGTCGACAGGCGTTGATTTTATTTATAGCTGATGTGACAAACTAACTTTATATTATATTGTATGTGTATGTCACTTTTTACCAAAAAGAAACACAAAAAAGCTCATATACAAAAATTTGAATTCTAATCCTCACGTCATTTAAAACTGTATTATATTTATGCAATCACCAAAAATACAAACATCGCGAGTGAAATGAGTTTCATTTATTAAAAAAGAGAACTTTTGTGATATATTCTTGTCTAGAGCATTCGCACTTCCACCTTTTATGAAGAAGAGAAAAAACTACATATTTTCTTTTTTATCTTCCTTTGTTGTCTGTTTTGCTTTTAAGTTTTCCTTCTTCGTTTTAATTCATTTGACGTTTATTTTATAATTTATCATTACACCGTTTTAAATGGTCATTTTTTAATTGCAAATAAAAATCATATGAAAAATTCCCTCTGTTATACAGTCCAACACATGTTGGACGAAATCATATCGTAAGACTGGTTATACCATACGAAATTATTTTATTTGGTCTTATTTTCAAGAGGGCAACAAAATGACATTTCAATTCTCTCTCACATAAAAACACAATATTTCATATGAAATTATTTCATGGTGTAATACTAATCAACTAAAGGCACCCATACACGACATATTTTTTATACAGTTAATGTCAAATTTAACATGAGTAAACAGTTACATGTGGTGTGTGACTTCTAAAACATTGCTTGCGAAAAAACCACTAGGAAAGTCTGATGACAAAATTTAAATTAGAGCAAGCTCTAATTTCATATGTGCATACATATGTATATGTGATATTAAATTTCTATGCGTGCACAAACAATAGTTGGCGATGAATTATGTGTAAAATAGTTTTTTTTTTTATAAATTTTGTGCCTAAAATTTTATTATTTATTAAGTCTGGATTTACACGTTGAAATAATTTCATTGAAATTTTAGTTTAATTTCGTTTGAACTTTCATTGGAATGTACACAATGAAATTTTTTTAATGAAATTAAAGATTGCTTATTTTTCGATTCTTTAATATTTTTTTTTTTTCTAAACTCAAATTTTTCAATCCACAATTTAATATTTTTAAGCGCACTTGTTAGCCATTTAAAATAATATAAAAATAAAAGAAAATGTGAAAAAACTGCATTTGACTATTACGAATTACAGTACAAAAGAGAATTTCAGAGTACATGAAAGCTCGTACCACTTACTATTCCTGTCTCTTTCTCTCACCCACAAAATGAAAATTTCAATGAAATTATTTCAACGTGTAAATCCAGACTTACATATGCAATTGTACATATATATGTTTGTGAGTAAAAATTATAAACCTTACGTAAGTTTATTAATTTTGACAGACAGAAAAAAAAACTTATTTTTTTATATTTTAAACTTAAAAAACATGCCGTGTAAGGGTGCCTTAAATATATAAAAAAAACTGTATCATGCCGAATTGATTATAAAGTGTATATGACATACCAACCCAGCTACTTTTTTTAGGCAAATTCTGAAGAGAATTGTCAATTTTTCTCTATTTTATACAAATTGATTTTGTTTTTAAACTCTTTGTTTTTCTGACAGTTGTTTCCACAAACCAACAACCTTCTCGTTGGTCATATCTTAATTAATTAACCCCCAGTCTACACGCGCCATAAACTTGGAAATAATTATGTTTTCAATTGTCAAACACATGTATTTGCACATGTATGTTAACATAGTTGTTCGCACATTTTGCAAAGAAATAATGTTAAACATAAGCTGTCAAATTAGACTTTTAAAATCGATTTTTGCTTGAAAAAATAACTTTTCTCGTTTATAATTACGCTAAATTATTTAAAAAGAGAGTTTTAACTGTTCTAAGAAAAAAGTATTAAATAGTGTGTTTTTTAGACATTTTATTTATTTATTTTTATTACAATACGTGTTCTCCACCTAAAAACATAAACATGAACATTAAAAATATTTTACTGTTACTCTGCTGACGCTGGTTCTTATGTTTGGACATAATTATTGTACGTGTAGACGGGGGGTAATATAAAATTTTAATTTTTTTTTGTTTTTGCTTTGTTCATGGTAAAATCATCATAACACCCCGTCTATACGAGCCATAGATTTGGTATATCAAGAACATATAGCCTCCTCGTGGCCCTCCTGGATAATATTCTAGCACCCGCTAGTTTGTTAACTAATGTATGCGGCGATTGTCCAATCCCCTGGACTTTAAATTTGGGTTGTGCGTAGGGCTTGAAATCCACCACGTAAAAATATTCTTCAATGAAAACTTCAGCAAAAGCCTCTAAACGGACCCCCTTTTATGTTGACAACCATGGCAAACGTTTTAAGGACTGTGATTTAAGGATATGTACCTGGAATGTAAGAACCCTTTATAGGGAAGGTGCCTATATCCAGTTGGCGGATGCTCTCAAGCAATGTAGGGCTGATATCACCGTCATCCAGGAAATGCGATGGATTGGACAAGGTTGTACAGGGCAAGCACCATGTGACATCTACTACAGCTGCCATGAGAATAGGCGCGAATTTGGCTGCGGATTCGTAGTTAGTAAAAGACTTTGCCATCTTGTTTCGGAGTTCACCCCCATGAACGAAAGAATAGCTACGATCCGGACGAGGGCGAAATTTTATAATATCAGCCTTATTTGCGCGCACGCCCCGACGGAAGAGAAGGATGATGCGGTCAAAGATGCTTTCTACGCAAAGCTCGAGGATGTATACGATAAGTGTCCGGCACATGACGCTAAAATTGTCCTCGGCGATTTCAATGCGAAAGTTGGACGTGAAGGTATCTTTGGCCCCACTGTCGGGCAGTTCAGTCTCCATTCTTCCACTTCGCCGAACGGCATGAGACTGATCGATTTCGCCGCTGCGCGAAACATGGTAGTCTGTAGCACCAGGTTCCAGCATCTCGATATCCACAAGGGCACCTGGCTTTCTCCCGATCGATCTACCAACAACCAGATCGATCACATTGTGATTGATGGAAGGCATGTATCCAGTATAATAGACGTGCGCACATTTAGAGGTCCAAATGTCGACTCCGACCATTACCTTGTCGCAGCCAAGAGGAGACTGCGTATATGCGCGTCGAATACGACACGTTCTAGTGTTCAAGGGAAGCTTACTTACTTACTTAGATGGCCATAACAACCCGTTAACGGGTTTCGGCCTGCCTTAACACTAGTCTCCAGGCGTCTCTGCTAAGCGCGCGCCTTCTCCAGTTGGTCACACCAATTGACGACAGGGCTTCATCAACTTGGTCCTTCCAACGTAAACACGGTCGTCCTCTACGCCGACGTCCAGTGACCTTCGCATCGAAAACTTTTCTCGCTGGAGCGGATTCATCCATCCGAACAATATGGCCGAGCCAGCGTAGCCGCTGGATGTTAATGCGCTGAACAACGCCCACATCGCCGAGGAGCTCATACAGCTCATGGTTGGTTCTAATGCGAAACTCATCGCCATGCCTTCGAGGACCAAAGATCTTACGAAGAACTTTTCTCTCAAATACTCCCAAGACCGCTGCATCGGCACAAGACAGCGTCCATGCTTCCGCACCATAGAGAAGCACCGGAAGAATAAGCGACTTGTAGAGTGTTAATTTCGTCGCACGAGAGAGGTCTCTATTACTAAACTGCCTACTGAGACCGTAGTAGCACCTGTTGGCCAGTGTGATTCTTCGTTTGATCTCCAGACTGACATCGTTCTTGCTGGTAATGGCGGTGCCAAGGTAGATAAACTCCTTAACAACATCGAATGTATAGTTGCCGGCTGTAACCTGGGAGCCGATACGTTCAACATCCCTACTCGTCGACAACATGTACTTCGTCTTGCTCTCATTTACCGCCAGACCCATTTTTGCAGACTCCCGTTCAATAGCGTTCAAGGGAAGCTGGACATCAAAAAGCTGCGATCACAAGAGACAGCCAGGTCGTTTTGCGATCGTCTTTCTAACGAGCTCAATTGCATCCCATCCTCTCTCGAAAGTATTGGTGGACAGTGGTCTCACATCGCTCACTCTCTGCGCAGCGCTGCCGAAACAGTTCTTGGTTTTGAGCGTCCTCCCCAATGTACCAAGCGAGATGTCATCGCAGCCTTTAATGTTATTGAACGGGAGTCTGCTAAAATGGGTCTGGCGGTAAATGAGAGCAAGACGAAGTACATGTTGTCGATGAGTAGGGACGTCGATCGTATCGGCTCCCAGGTTACAGCCGGCAACTATACATTCGATGTGGTCAAGGACTTCATCTACCTTGGCACCGCCATTACCAGCACGAATGATGTCGGTCTAGAGATCAGGCGAAGAATCACACTGGCCAACAAGTACTACTACGGTCTCGGTAGGTAGTTTAGTAATAGAGACCTCTCTCGTGCGACGAAATTAACACTCTACAAGTCGCTTATCCTCCCGGTGCTTCTCTATGGTGCGGAAGCATGGACGCTGTCTTGTGCCGATGCAGCGATCCTGGGGGTGTTCGAGAAAAAAGTTCTTCGTAAGATCTTTGGTCCTCTAAGGCATGGCGATGAGTTTCGCATTAGAACCAACCATGAGCTGTATGAGCTCCTCGGCGATGTAGGCGTTGTCCAGCGTATTAACATCCAGCGGCTACGCTGGCTCGATCACATTGTACGGATGGAAGAATCTGCTCCAGCGAAGAAAGTTTTCGATGCGAAGGTCAATGGACGTCGGCGTAGAGGACGACCCTGTTTACGTTGGAAGGACCAGGTTTATAAAGCACTGTCATCGATTGGTGTGACCAACTGGAGAAGGCGCGCGCTAAGCAGAAGTGCCTGGGGACTAGTGCTGAAGCGGGCGGAAACCCGTTAACGGGTTGTTATGGCCAGCTAAGTAAGTCAGTAAGTATGAATCTACTCAGGCCAATACTTACGGTTTTGCGCACAACACGTTATGCGTTTCAATAATGCTGTAATTGTTTTTGTTTCCGTCTACACGTACAATAATTATAACCCAACTTAAGAACCAACGTCGGTAGAGTAACAGTAAAAAATTGTTTATGCTCATATTTATGTTTTTAGGTAGAGAACCCGTATTTTAATTAAAATAAATTAATAAAATACCTAAAAATTTCAAAATATACACACTAATTGTTATTTTTTTCATAGAACAGTTAAAACTCTCTTTTTAAATAATTTAACGTAATTACAAACGAGACATATCATTTTTCCAAGCAAAAATCTAGTTTAACAGACTATTTCTAGAACACGAATGGTTTTTGACATTCGTCTTTTTATATGTGAAACAACAACAAAAACACTCAAATTTTTTATTGTTTCCCATATAAAAAGACGAATGTCAAACACCATTCGTGTTCTAGAAACAGGCTGTAAACGTCTAATTTGACAGTTTGTGTTTAAAATAATTTCTTTGCAAAATGTGCGAACAACTATGTTAATATACATGTGCAAATACATGTTTTTGCAGTCTAGACTTGAGCATTTGATGTTGGAAATTTGGAATTTGACAATTGAAAACATAATTATTCCCAAGTTTATGACGCGTGTAGATTGGGGGAAAAAAATAGAAAAGCAAAACAAAAATTGCATAATAAAAAGAAGTTAAAATGTAAAGTTTTTATATCAAATTTAAAATACGGTAACATTTTTGTGAATTTATATTTTTGTTTATTACTATTATTGTTTTTTACACCTGAATCTAGATTGTTGTTTTTGAACAGTTATTAAAACTTGTTTTGCTATAAAACTAGTTTCATGCTACAAACCAAGCAGTGAACTTGTGTAGTGTATAGAAGACATTAATACTATCTTCAGACATGAACTTTTATTGCGTAAATCGCAATAAAGGGGGTTTAGACAATAATACAAGTCGTACGACATGTCAAATTTTTGTGTAGATGGTAAAGAAATGAATAGTATCGTGTAAACTTGATATGTAATGAGATCGTACGACATTGAGAGAAAATACGGATGAAAATTTGACAGTCGTACGGTTCGTTTTGTTTTTTGAAACAGGGTTGTAATGGCAAATTATGTATGTATGTATGTAAGTACGAAATTATTATAAATATTGAGTAAAATAAAAATGCAGCACTGTCATAAGTATGTTTAGTGGGCATGCTGCAATTAAGCGATCAAATTTTGTTGATATTTGATAACTCCCTTGTCAATAAAAATACATTTTTTAAATTATTAATTTGTACTCTAAAACTGTACATCAATATGTAAAAAATGAAAAGTAGAATAGGCTAGATTGATGCCAATGAAACAGTCCTTCTTGATATGCCGCCAGCTGTTGTCTTGTTTCCAAGGGTTCGATTCTGTTTCTGTGAAAAAGCAAAATGAAAAAATTTTTCATTTTTTCATAAAAAAGCGATTCTAATTTCCAGTTTTATGAAAACTATCTGTCAAATTTTTTTCATACGATAAATTTTTTTCCTTAGTCTATGTCCACACTCGGAGAGAAGAGTTGGGCAATTCTTCATCAATTCTCTTTTAAACCTGTTTTCGTGTCCACACCCGGAGAGTTTAGTTGCCCAACTTTTTGTTGTTGTTCAGCAAATTTTGTGTTTTCTTTTGCTTGCTTTTTCTTACAATTTGACATTTATGCCGTGTTGCCACAGAAATACTTAAAAATTACACATAATTTTATAGATTGCCCAAAATATATTTCATACATAGAATATAATGCTTTTTATTTTTGTAATTATTTTAATCAGTGTTCGAAAATTTACCTTATAAAACGTACTTTAGTGTTCTGTACTGTAGAATATTAAGTACAGAAACACTAAAAGTGTTTGTGTAGGAAATTCAAAATAAACAAAAAACATTATAATATTTTTGAATTTTCTACATAACGAATATACTGTTCTTAACCTATAGAAAAAAAACAAAGGAAAAATATTTTTTTTTTGTTGTATTTTTTTTTTTTCAATTTTTTTTATTTTAAACTGATTGATAAAAAATGCAAAAAAAGAAAATATTTTGAAATTTGGGGAAAAATAACCCAAGATCACTAAACCAAAATATATACAAACACTAAAACTGTACTGTTTTAAAACAAAAAACAGAACGACTTATTCTGGTTGTGTAGAAATACACAAACACTAAAAAAATAAATACCGTTCTTGGATTTGTGAACCGTACATATAATAATGTACAATTTATTTTCGAACACTGATTTTAATATGTGAATAAATATTTGTGTATTTATAAATTTCCCTGTAGAAGACAAAGCTTTAAAGTTATTACTAGAGCTATTGGAACAGCCCAAACAATATTAAAGTATTTATAGTTGAATACTAGTGCTAATGACGACTTGTACTTGAAGTAGTTCGGAAGCACCGCTTAAATTTTGAAGAAGTTTATAAGATAAGACATATTTTATCCTAAAATTAAGGTATATTAGATATAAAATAAGCTGCAAATAATGAAAATCGGTTGATATAAACAAAATATTTTGTTTTAATGTAATATCGTCATTAATTAAATTTTCTATTAATGAAAAATAAAAATGTTTCTCTTCCCTTGTCTTTTAACAGCTAGATTATGTATTCACGTATTATGTGTCGATTAGACATTCAACAGTTTAACGGTCGTACACAAAATAACAAAGTAAATTTGCAGTCTTTATTTTCCATTTGAATTTTGAATTAAAATCTATTTTAATTTTTTTGTATACGGGCAGAAGAATTTACATTTCATTATGATTCTTAATATTTAAAAAAGCATGTTGTCCCCACTGAAAGGCAATTTACTTATAGTTTAATAATTTCCAAAAATGTTTGCTTTAGCTCACCAGTGGACATATTTTAAAATCGGTATAAATTTTGAAAAAGTCACCTTGAAAATATTTAAAGGTTTTACTATTAATGCGTATAGAATTTTTTTGTTTTTTTTTTTTTATTATTATTTATTCCTTTATATCATTAGCATATCAAATTAAGATTGCCTCAGCATCACTTAGTCATTATTGAGGCGAGCTGGTAAAATATTTACAGCTTCGAATTTCACATGTACAATATATAATTGGTGTATTGAAACGGGGTACTATCAATTCATATTGCCATAATATCATACTTACTTACTTACTTAGCTGGCCATAACAACCCGTTAACGGGTTTCGGCCTGCCTCAACACTAGTCTCCAGGCGTCTCTGCTAAGCGCACGCCTTCTCCAGTTGGTCACACCAATTGATGACAGGGCTCCATCTACCTGGTCTTTCCAACGTAAACATGGACGTCCTCTACGCCGACGTCCAGTGACCTTCGCATCGAAAACCTTTTTCGCTGGAGCAGATTCTTCCATCCGAACAACATGGCCGAGCCAGCGCAGCCGCTGGATGTTAATGCGCTGGACAACATCTACGTCGCCGAGGAGCTCATACAGCTCATAGTTGGTCCTAATGCGAAACTCATCGCCTTGCTTCAGTGGACCAAAGATCTTGCGAAGAATTTTTCTCTCAAACACTCCCAGGACCGCTGCATCGGCACAAGACAGCGTCCATGCTTCCGCACCATAGAGAAGTACCGGAAGAATAAGCGACTTGTAGAGTGTTAACTTCGTCGCACGAGAGAGGTCTCTGTTACTAAACTGCCTACCGAGACCGTAGTAGCACCTGTTGGCCAGTGTAATTCTTCGCTTGATCTCCAGACTGACATCATTCTTGCTGGTAATGGCGGTGCCAAGGTAGATGAACTCCTTGACCACATCGAATGTATAGTTGCCGGCTGTAACCTGGGAGCCGATACGATCAACGTCCCTACTCGTCGACAACATGTACTTCGTCTTGCTCTCATTTACCGCCAGACCCATTTTTGCAGACTCTCGTTCAATAACATTAAAGACTGCGGTGACATCTCGCTTGGTATGCCCAATGATGTCTATGTCGTCGGCATACGCAAGGAACTGGACACTTTTATTAAAAATAGTACCATTATGATGTACACCCGCCTTTCGCAAAACACTCTCCATGACGAAGTTGAAGAGGTCGCAGGATAAGGGATCGCCTTGTCTGAAGCCTCGCACGGTATTAAAAGGCTCGGAGAGGTCTCTTCCTACCTTGACGGAGCTGCAGGAGTTGCTCAGCGTCATTCTACATAGCCTTATCAGCTTAGCAGGAATACCGAGCTCAGACATTGCGGCATAAATGCGATCCCTTATTGGGCTATCGAAGGCTGCCTTATAGTCGACAAAAAGATGGTGTGTGTCGACTTGACTTTCATGGGTCTTCTCCAGGATTTGGCGCAGTGTGAATATCTGGTCAATGGTGGACTTACCAGGTCTAAAGCCGCACTGATAAGGTCCAATCAGTGAGATGGCGAATGGCTTCAGTCGTTCACACAATACGCTCGTAAGAACCTTATATGCGATAGGGAGGAGGCTTATACCCCTGTAGTTGGTGCATATCGTGGGATCTCCCTTTTTCAGGATGGAACAGAGAGCACTAAGATTCCAATCGTTGGGCATACTTTCCTCCAGCCATACTTTGCAAATGAGCTGGTGCATGCACCTAACCAACTCATCGCCTCCATACTTGAAGAGTTCAGCTGGCAAGCCATCAGGTCCAGCTGCTTTGTTGTTCTTCAGTCGCCATATGGCAACCTTGACCTCTTCATGGCTGGGGGACGGGATCTCGACGTCGTCGTTAATGATTGGGTCCGGCACAGCATCTCTAGAGGTGGAATTTGTGTCGCCATCGCCCTGCAGTAGATTAGAGAAGTGCTGTCTCCATAATCTTAGTGTTCCTTGTGCATCTGTAACCAGGTTACCATGTTCGTCTCTGCAGAAGGTTGCTCCGGGCTTTAAACCAGTAGTAAGACGCCTTATCTTTTTATAAAAATTTCGAGCATCATTTCTACTCCTGCACATCTCGATTTCCTCACGATCACGCCTTTCTTGCTCTCTTTTCTTCTTTCTAAATAGGCGTCTCTCTTCCCTCCTCTTTTCTCTGTACACCTCCACCGTTGCTCTTGTAGTGGTGGACTGCAATGTTCGTCTATAGGCAGCGTTCTTTGCTGCAGTGGCCTCACGGCACTCTTCATCGTACCATTGGTTTCTGCGGGGAGGACGCTCAAAACCAAGAACTGTTTCGGCAGCGCTGCGCAGAGAGTGAGCGATGTGAGACCACTGTCCACCAATACTTTCGAGAGAGGATGGGATGTAATTGAGCTCGTTAGAAAGACGATCGGAAAACGACCTGGCTGTCTCTTGTGATCGCAGCTTTTTGATGTCCAGCTTCCCTTGCACACTAGAACGTGTCGTATTCGACGCGCATATACGCAGTCGCATCTTGGCTGCGACAAGATAATGGTCCGAGTCGACATTTGGACCTCTAAATGTGCGCACGTCTAGTATGCTGGATACATGCCTTCCATCAATCACAATGTGATCGATCTGGTTGGTAGTTGATCGATCGGGAGAGAGCCAGGTGGCCTTATGGATATCGAGATGCTGGAACCTGGTGCTACAAACTACCATGTTTCGCGCCGCGGCGAAATCAATCAGTCTCATGCCGTTCAGTGAGGTGAGTGAATTATGGAGAATGAACTGTCCGACAGTGGGGCCAAAGATACCTTCACGTCCAACTTTCGCATTGAAATCGCCGAGGACAATTTTGGCGTCATGTGCCGGACACCTATCGTATACATCCTCGAGCTTTGCGTAGAAAGCATCTTTGACCGCATCATCCTTCTCTTCCGTCGGGGCGTGCACGCAAATAAGGCTGATATTATAAAACTTTGCCTTCATTCGGATCGTAGCAATTCTTTCGTTCACGGGGGTGAACTCCGAGACAAGATGGCGAAGTCTCTTACTTACTACGAATCCGCAGCCAAATTCGCGTCTCTTCTCATGGCAGCTGTAGTAGATGTCACATGTTGCTCGTACAACCTTGTCCTATCCATCGCATTTCCTGGATGGCGGTGATGTCAGCCCTACATTTCGTGAGAGCATCCGCCAATTGGATAGAGGCACCTTCCCTATAAAGGGTTCTCACATTCCAGGTGCATATCCTTAAATCATAGTCCTTAAAACGTTTGCCAAGTTCGTCAACATAAAAGGGGGTCCGTTTAGAGGCTTTGGTTTTAGCTTTCATTGAAGAATGTTTTTACGTGGTGGGTTTCAAGCCCTACGCACAACCCAAATTTAAAGTCCAGGGGATTGGACAATCGCCGCATACATTAGTTAACAAGCTAGCGGGTGCTAGAATGTTATCCAGGAGGGCCGCGTGGAGGCTGTATGTCGACTTGAATACAACGGGAACAAGGATCGTTCTGGAGGCCGCCAGGTTGACCCCGATCAGAGACTTTACCTTGTCCGAAGTATCCCATCCATCCCGCCATAATATCATACAATTTTAAAATAGTTTAAAAAATTTGTTGTTGGTCTTTGAATAAAAAAGTCATAAAACAATAAGACTCTTTAACCTATGTTTACCATTTTGTCATAAATTGAAAAATAAAAAATTATAAAAAAATACAATTAAAAATAATATATTAAACTATGACGGGTTGTTTACAGCAATCATATTTTTTCGTTTTATTGTTTTATGATATATGATTTTAAAACGACCATTTGAATCCCCGAAATATTTTATTTTAAGATATTTAATTCTATATATGTATTTATATAATTTACAAAAGAAAGGAAAGAAACAAAAGAAGTAAAAAATAGTAATATATACACACAAAATTTAATTATTAATTTATAGGATATTGTATACGATTGCTGTAAATCATATGAAAAGAGTTTCTAAGTGCTGAAGCAAATATTCCTTTATCCTTTTCTTGAAAATTGAATTTCTTTGTATATTTTTAATATATGAAGCAAATATTCCTTTATCCTTTTCTTCAAAATTGAATTTCTTTGTATATTTTTAATATCTTGAGTTAGATTATTAAATTTCATACTATCTATATATTGAAGGCGTGTACGTGTACACCAAAAAGCGAAAAAAATATGAAAGGAAATGTCAAATAATCAACTACAAAGAAAAAAATGAATGAGGGAATAAAAAGAATCGCCGAGAACGGGCAAGTATTTTTCTTCTTTTATTCCTCTCACCGTAAACGCCCAAAAACTCAAAAGTTGCCGACTCTTCTCTCCGAGTGTGGACATACACTTAACAAATAGTCGATGATATCTAACCAGTGTTATACACTTATTGCAATATTGCATCTAAATATATAAAATTGAATGTGTGTTTGTATATTTGTTTGTTTATTTGTTTGTTTGTTTGTTTGTTTGTACCTTATAGGAGACCAAACCTCTGGACCAATCTTCCTGAAATTTTCACAGCATTTAACTGGAACTCTGACATGATTAATAGGGTACTTTTTTTTCGACCACGCCTAATTTTACGCCCACTTTTTTTAAATTATGTAATTGCCCTTATATAGTTTTTAAAAGATTTACTTCAAATTGTATACACATTATAATCCAGGCGAAGTATAAATAATAATTTATTACTCCACGCCCTCTTTCACGCCCCTTTTCACGCCAAGTTTCAAACTTTTTGTTCTACATATGTAGAAATTTTTATTTTTTTTAATTGGTAATATATTGCTCTTAAACTGTTAACGTCGTCATATAACTATGAACCACGCCCACTTCACCTCTAATAATGTTTGCTATACAAAATACTTTTTTTGTAATATGTATATAACGAGGGGGTAGCGAAGCACACCGGGTTCAGCTAGTTTCTTATAAATACATAAATTATTTAATAAAACCTCCTTTTTAAGTATTTCATTTAACATATTCACATATTTAACTAAATTTTTTTCAAATTTATTAATTCTAAGTGAAAGAATTAATTTTAGCAAAAGTTTTTAAACATTTATTGATTTACAATAAAAAAGCGTTTAGTCGTTTTTATAAGATGGTATAATATGCAGCACTAAAAAACACAAACACAAACAAGGAGAAGAAAAATAAAAATATTTTAGCAATTTCGTTCTTCTTCTATGCCTAATAAATTATATAGAGATATATTTTTTACATAATATTTTCAAAGTTATGTAAAATATATTCACCATTTTTGTTTATTTTATTGTAAATATAAGTTGTAAATAATCAAGAAACGAAGAGAATGGAACAAAAGTGACAGACAGTTTTCATTACGAACATGGTGAAATTACTTACAAGGTGGTGGCAGGTGAATATAGTACAAAAACAACAGGGAATTTGTTTTTGTTTTTTCAGCTCTTTAATGTCAAAAGCAGGTATGGTGAATTAAAAAAGCACATGTGAGAAGTGTGTGTGTGTATTGTCAACAACATACATGTCTCTACACCAAAACAAAAACACGAATACACACAAGGCAAAATGTAAACAAAACATAAATACAAACAAAACTTTTGACAGGAGCGGTATGACCAAAAAAAAACCCAGCTGGGTTGGCAACACCACCTTGTAAGTAATTCCACCATGATTACGAATTTATTTTTCATAAGTTGAATAAGAATCGTTATAAATGAAGAAGCAAAGTGATAATTTGGTGTGAAGTGCAAATGATAAATATTTTTATCATTTCATTTTTTCATAAATTCAGAATTGACCCCAGCTGTCAAATGAAAGCTTAAAATAATTTTGCCAATTATAATAAATAAATAAATAAAATTTCTTGTCTGAACATAGTATAAGTAAAACGTATATTGCGATTTCTTTGGTGCTTAAATTTAATGAAATCCTTTTCAAATGATTTTATTTATTTATTTATTTATTTTTATTTTAGTTATCAATTCATCCATATTTTAAGAACATTAGTTTATTTCTTGCCGTGTACATAAAACAGTACTGGTACTGTATCAAAATTATGACAGATATTTGACAAGTATGTATGTACATAAAAACAACGAGGCTGCTGTCAAGCATATTGAATATTTCACTTTTAAAGCGCACGTGGAAATTTTTTTGTGTCTGCTTGTGTGTTAAATATTAAAAAAAAATTAAATAAACAGAAAAGAATAGACGTATTTTATTAAAAAAATATGGTAAGTGAAAAGTGTTATGAACTTTATTTGTAATAAAAAAATATATACAGAAAGACATTATAATGTGAACTAAAATATAACCTTAAAAATTGGGAGCACATTTCTGCCATCATAGCCATTAATTTCGGTGTATTGATTACATTACAGTCTCAACTATATGTTTTATATGAACATGCGGCTGGTTTTGCCTTGTTCTCCGTTAAGGAGTTTGAGGAGATATCAATGTTCCTGCCCCAAGTGGAATCTTCTGTAACGGATATAGCCAAATTTAATTCTCTTGTCAAATTGGCTGGCTTTGCACCCTTTAAAACTGCTATTTCCGCTTTGGAAAATATCAATGCCATTTCAGAAGGTATTGTACCACAGGATTTGGTGGTATTCTTAGATGACTTCTTTTCCAAATTGAAGAAGAAGAAATGTACATTAGGTATTGCTGATGCTAAATTGGGTGCTGCTATTACTGAGTCAATCGGGGTACAATGCAGTCAGACTGGTGTAGTGCCTGAAATTATTCGTGGTATCCGTTTCCATTTTCATAGGCTCGTGAAGGGTGAGTTTTATTACAAAAACTAAGAAACTGCTTACTAATACAAAACTTTGTTTTCTTAAATTAAAAGGTTTCACTGATAAATCAGCTGGTGTTGCTCAACTTGGTTTGGGCCACAGTTATTCTCGTGCTAAGGTGAAGTTTAATGTTCATCGTTCAGACAACATGATAATACAGTCTATTGCTCTCTTGGATCAATTGGATAAAGACGTTAATACTTTTTCTATGCGCATTAGAGAATGGTACTCATATCACTTTCCCGAGTTGGTCAAAATTATCCCTGAAAACTACATGTTTGCTAAAACAGCTAAATTTATTAAGGATCGTAAATCATTAACCGAAGATAAACTTGAAGAACTGGAAGAAATTGTTATGGATTCAGCTAAAGCTCAGGCAATTATAGATGCTGCAAAAATGTCCATGGGTATGGATATTTCAATTGTTGATCTAATGAATATTGAAATGTTTGCTGAGCGTGTTGTGAAACTATCAGAATATCGTAAAAAGTTGGCAACCTATCTTCATAACAAAATGGAATGTGTAGCACCTAATCTACAATCATTGATAGGCGATCAAGTAGGTGCTCGTTTAATATCCCATGCTGGCAGTTTAACTAACTTGGCCAAATATCCTGCTTCCACTGTGCAAATTTTGGGTGCGGAGAAAGCTCTCTTCCGTGCTCTCAAAACTCGTTCAAATACACCTAAATATGGTTTACTGTACCATTCCTCTTTCATTGGTCGTGCTGGTTTGAAAAATAAGGGTCGTATATCACGTTTCTTGGCTAATAAATGTTCAATAGCTTCACGTATAGATTGTTTCATAGAACAGCCAACAGCAGTTTTTGGTGAAACTCTGAAACAACAAGTGGAAGATCGTTTGAAATTCTATGAATCGGGAGAAATTCCTCGTAAAAATATTGAGGTAATGAAAGAAGCAATTGATATTGTATCTAAGGAAGCTGGTCAAACTAAACCCAAAACAGAGAAAAAGAAGAAAGATAAAAAGAATAAGAAACGTAAACTAGAAGAAGCTAATGGTAATGGTACCGTTGAACAAGCAGAAGAAAATAACTCTGAAGAAATAGCTGCACCACCAGCCAAAGAAAATGGTGCCGAAGGCGAACCCAAGAAAAAAAAGAAAAAGAAGAACAAAAATAAAGATAATTAAAAGCTTTGATTAGTGAAGGAAATACTATCAATAATTCAATTTATAACTTCTTTCTTTTTTATTATAACTTAGTCTTAAGGTTATTCTTTTATATCACAATACAAAAATATGCAAAAGGAAATTTTACTACTGAATTATACTTCGTATAATAACATATAATACTTTACAAAAAAATATACTTGGGGGGATTTACGAAATGTGCTTTTTTGTCAACATGAATTTGTAGGTTTTTATCAATAAAAATTTTTTTTTTTCTGAAAAAACTTACATTTTTATAAGAAGACAAAGAGCACACCTTGTGAATACCACTCCAACTGTATTTGTTGGCTATAAGTTTTTAATATTGCTAAGCATATAAAAGTTAGTTTTTAGAATAAATTTTAAAATAAAATTAAAAATTTGTATTATTTCTTTAGGAATTTAAACGCTATAAAAGAATGTGCCTATTACATAAATGTTGTTGTGAATCGATATAAGACGGCCAGAGATTAATGTTTTAAACACGATATAAGAATTTGAAAAGTTTCATTTTAAATTTGTTTCTTTTTAGTATGTATATTGATTGAACTTGTTTCTACTTTTTTAAAATTTCCAACTCTATCCTTTAATCTAATAATACATTTTTTTTTTAGCTGTACGAGCTAAGGCTAGGGAATCTTCATAAGATATTGGCAGCCCGGGCAGCCAATATGCACGATTCGCCTCGAGATTTATCCACGCTCTCAAGGCGCCTACGTGCTAAACCCTATCCTCGTTCGTCCCTCTTCCAACCAATCATCCCCCCGGAACCACTATCAAGTATTACTTCAGGGGATGGTGCGCTGCACCCGCTCTCCTTGCAGCATATTTGCATTTTTCCATATCTGCTACAAACTGTAGCGACATCATACCCGCGACTACAAACGCAGCTGATGAAGATACTGTGCGGTAAGCACAAGCAACTCTAAGAGCACACCTTCTGTAGGCTCCGTCTAATCCCATTCTATATGTCTTCCTGCCAAAAGCCTCTGCCCATATAGGGGCCGCATACATGGCAATAGATCTAACGACCGTAGACAGCAGCAGCCACTTCTCCTGCTTCGGGCCGCCCAGGTTAGGCATGATTCTCGAAAGTGCGGAGGTTGTCGAAGCACATTTTCTACCGACATACTCCATATGTTCCTTGAATGTTAGTCTGTGATCAATCATGATCCCCAAGTACTTAATCGCCCGCTTAGATGTAATCCGCTGGTCACCTACAGTTACCGTTATAGATTCTACTTTCTTCCTACTTATGGTCTTATGGTCAGCAAGTATCTAATAATACATATCGCCGCTCATTTGCGAGAAGAGTGGAATAACTCAAAAAAAAAAAAAAAACGATTCTGAGATAAATGCATGTAAAGATTTTAATTTAGCCTAACGTAAAGGAAAAGTTCAAGACACTTTTGGTCGCCACTCAGTCAACAAAAGAGATAAAAATACAATTTTTGGATATGTTTAAAATAACAGTTCGCCTCATATTTCTGCATTATTAACTCAAAAAACACATTTTTTGAGTTATGCCACTCTTCTCGCAAATGAGCGATATGTATTTATAATAGGGGGGGTATATTTAAAAATCACCCAAGTGACAAGGAAAATCGTATTCTAGGGAGCAAAATGAGAAACTTTGCCCAACGAACCATCCATACCTCTAAAATAAAAGGTTAAATTTTGAAAAATCCCACTTATCCATTTAAAGTGGAACCCACCCATGCTAGTGGAACACCATTTGGAAACCACCACCGGGGGGGTCCAACATCAAAAATTTTGGCAAATACATACATGAAACAATCAGCGAAATGGCTACACAGTAAAAAAATTTACTAGATCAAGTAAATTTACTAGCAAATTAATGGAAATGTAGTACTATTTTAAAGGATAGCAAAAAAAAAAAATCTTTGAAATTAAGTTTCGTATTTCACAAAATTTTTTTACTATCGAAATCTAAAACCAAATAATTTAAACAAAAAGCTTCTAGGCAAGTTTAATACATGGTCCTCATACACCTAAGGTATCAAAATCAATGGTGTATTTATAATAATGTATTAAGAGTTCCACTTCCAAATATATTCAGCCCAATTATGGATAAAAATTCCCCGGGAGTTTTTCCATTTTTGCAATATAAATTCAATTGTAAAAATTGCTCAAGGAAAAAAATCCGGAGAAAATGTTTATTTATATATAATTGGGTTAATTGTGTCGGTGTCGTTAGTTTTCAGCAAACATCTCTACTTCAACTAAATTTTACTCAAAAAAAAATAAAACATATAAACATACCTTATCTTATGACACGTTAATGTTAAAAAAATTAATGCATTTTTTTACCCACTTCGTTCGTCATGAGTTAAAACCATGGTTATCATCATTACATTTTTGTAATGTAATATTTTGCTTCAAATATAAAATTAACTAATACTTCTCACCAAGTCCAAAGAAGTATAACTTTTTAAGTTAATAAAATAAATTGATTTATTGTTTTCATAAATGAATATTTATTTTATTTAATATTGCACATCATTATTGATTCAACTTGTGCGAACATAAAACTAGAACAGATATATTTCAAACACAAATTTTTCAAATATATTAATATTCCTTTACAAAATTAATGCTATATTAACATATGTATGTATGTATATCGGTTAATATTATATTTTTTATTAAAACTATTTATTTAAAAAAAACTATACATATAAACAGAAGTTTAGTACCTATATGTATGTAATAAAAGGATCCAAAACAAAATACATAATTGTAAACTCTATAAATTGGTATTGTATGTATGTCTGTTGCTATGCTATATGAAAAAATATTTATTTGTATGTATATGCATGTAAATACATTAAGAAGATTTTACGATACACACTTAATACTCGTCGAAAAGCCTTTCTGAAACCTTTTATTTTTAAATAAAGATACAAAATACATACTTACTTACATACAACATATTTTTTGTTTTTATTTCAATAATTTTCATCCATTTATGAATTAATCCGGGTATGTTCTGTTAAACGAATTCGAATGAAATTGAAATCGAATAGCATATCAAACTGCTATAATTTTAAAATGTGAACTTTATTTAATACTTTTTTTTATACATACACTTTATCATCAATAATGCACTAGTTCCTTGAGTATGAAAACTACAAAGTAATTTGTGCATTGCCAGTTGGCGATGCAACTAAATAAAAATTCATATTATGTACGGCAACTGTCTTCAGTTGCCATATTGATATATAGGCAACTATGAAAAAGTAAAAAATTGCGTTGATTTTGTGGTGTGAATATTTTGAAAACTCAAAAATAAATAAACTTAAAATATGATGAGCTCGGTGGATCTATTTTTTGATGATAACGAAGAAGAAATTAAGTTAGTATCTATAAGGCGACATTTAATCCACTAAATTTCTGTCTGCACTGTAAGTATAGAAATGTCTAGTTTGTTTAACACCCCGTCTATACGAGCCATAGATTTGGTATATCATGAACAAATTTTTGGTCGATCATCCATTTGGCTTGGGTAGACTCTCTAAATCTATGTCATTCTTTGTCGACCATCGTTGGTCGACCATCGAATAACTATGTGCTACCATCAACTGTCATTTTTAATTTGACGCCATCTTTTTTTTACATTCACAACCGCAGAATAAACGAAATGCATCTGATGAAAAATTATAAATTATGATTTGGTAGACCATACACAAATTAGAACAAAATGTTGACATTTGCGCTGCCGACGTTTTGTTCAAGATATACCACATCAAGGTATACCAAAGAAGTATGGATGTGTATTTCGTTGGTCTCAGGTAGAAAGGCCCTAACTCAAATAATTTAAAATTTACAGGAGGCGGTAAAAATATAACAGATACTGTAATTATTAATATATAACTTTTTATTAAATGCTGTACAATTGCTTGTAATAACGTTATTTTTAATAATATTGTAACATTCTTTGTGAGGAGCGGAATATTTCTAAAATGCATTGAATTTACTAAAAAAAAGTAAGTTTTGAAAAAATGCGAGTTAGGGCCTTTCTACCTGAGACCAACGATTTACCTTAAAGGCCTATTAGACGGGCATACTTGTCTGCATACATGTACGATGGCATACTTTGGGTTTTGCTATTACACTATCGAACGCTGCCGTCGTACTTCAGTAGACAAAAATTATTGAAGGGAAAACATGTCAATGAAACGGAAGGTTGTAGTGGCCTAATACATTGTATGCATTAATTTTCAATTGTTTGTTGTGGTACAAATCTGATTTTATTTGCCACAATTGTGGGAAGCTTTTATATTTTTCAATAAACTCTTCCCAGAAAATAATATTACACATTTTACATTTTTTTTAAATTTCCGACGTACACACAGCAGCGACAACTAGCAAACTGAATTTTTTTTTTATATAAAGTACGACGAACACGTTATTAGACGAGTATGTTGGTATGCGACAGACTCAGAAAATCAAAAATTTTTGAAAACCAACGTACATGTCTGACATACTCGAAATACATGCTATTAGACAGTGAGTTTTGGTATGCCATCGTACATGTATGCAGGCAAGTATACCCGTCTAATAGGCCTTTTTATAGATTTAGAGAATAGTTACGTCTTCCTAAGGCTGTCAGTTACATACATACATATGTACTAGAGATTTTACATAAAGACAGCAGACCAAATTGGTCTACTGCAATACCACCAGTTTAAACGTTTTTGCGGCTCTAAAGTTTCATGCACAGGCAATTTTTAGAAATCGCACGGCAACGCTTTTAACTTGGGAATGGCTCAATCCACAAAAAAATACAAATAAAAATACAAAATTATTAGTTTTCGACGCGTTATGACTTAAAATACCTACTCAGGAACCACAAATACTTATGCAGTTGCCAATATATTCACCAATTAGCAACTGATTTGCCAGCTTTCAGTTGTTAATTGCCATATGTAATACCATTTGGGCAACTGGCAACGCAACTCAAGTCCAGTTACTATTCATAATGTATCCATAAGTTTCATTTGCCTTTAGAAAAGCACTTTATTTAAATTTCATTCGTATTCGTTTTTCAGAATATACCGTAGTATTTAATAAAAAAAGATAATTTATTTTTTTTAGCATTACTTGAAAAAAAAAAAATAATATTGTGTAATACATACATATTTATTAAAAAGCGCTTGATTAAATCTTGTAAAATTTATATATTGAAAAATTTAAAATTTTTGTATTTAAAACTCGATACTTCGAATTTAAAATGCTTTGCTTTCGCTTAGCAATAAACCATCATTTATTTATTACCTTTTTTATGTATGTTATAAACTAAAGAAATGTAATTAACAAGGGTGAAAATATTTATGTCGTTTGAAAATGCATAAAATCCATTTCGTCATTAGTCATTGGTTCTTTAAACAAAATGTGAAATGTTCTGAAAAACGAATTCGAGTGAAATTAAAATTGAACTTTTTTTCAAAGACAACTGAAACTGAATTGCTCAAATTATTCTACAGTTTGATAAAGAAAGATGTTACAGTAATAGTAATTAGGCGCATGAACTAAAAAAATTTGTAAAAGATGTTCACATTTTAAAATTTTATTCGATTTCATTTTCATTCGAATTCTATTCTCAGAACATGCCCGAACATTTTTCGGTTTCAATTTCATATTGTAATCATACTGTTAAAGATCATATACATATCTGTGGCATTTTGACAAAACATCTTAAGTCAAATTTAAAAAGTTGAAAAACATGTTGTTAATGATACGAATTTTTATTCAAAAAACATTTTTGTGTACGTTTTTAAAATTTTGTGTTATAGAAGATATTTTTCTTTAATTTTGGTTTATTTTATTTGTTCATAAAAATTATTTTTTCCCCGAGTTTTTTTAACTTTTTTTTTTTTGCTATCTTATCTCGACTTAAAGCGTTTTGTCAAAATGCCACAGATATATATGTATGTACTATGTGTACCGATTGAGTAGAAAACTACTAATTAAATTTTCTATTTAACGAGAATCTAGTTAGTCATACTAATTACATTTTATTCTCTAAGTTCTTTCATTCAAACTACATATGTAAAGATTTTTGTTAATTTATTAATTTTAAAACACATTTACAACCTTGATTTATACACATACGAGTACATAAACTAATATAAAATTCTTATTGAATATATAAAATTATTAGTTTATTTATATTCTTAAATAGTTATTATTTACCAAGTAATAATTAAATAAGGGATTAAAATTCTGTTTTAACTTAAAATAACAAATTTTTTGTTTATATTAATTGCTTATTGCATCCACTTTAAGCAGTTTAGATCGAATCCCTTGCAGGGATTTTTAATGAATAAGATTTCGTATGATTAAAGACAAAATTGTTTGTCTTAATAAAAAAATATACAGAAATGAAAGTATACATTGTGGGACGGTTCAACAAATTGATTACATAATAAGTTTTTCAAATACGAAAAATTTGTCGAATATTAATTAGACCCTAGTATACTATAAATAGTATTAAACTCATTATGCTTATAATGATCAGCAGCAAATTAATCATATTTAAGTACATACTGAAATTTTTTAATTTGTTTTGAAAGTGTTCTTCTTTAATGAATACCCCCCACCAGTCTTGTAATTATACTTACAATATATTATTTTATTTATTGCATTTTATAAATATGGTGATTAGCAAATTTTACTGAATATAAAGATTTATATTTACACACCCAGCAAAAAAGAAAAAGCATGAAAAGGAAGTGGAAAAAAGGAGTTCAACTGAAGACAAAATTATTTCATTTAGGTAATCATGCATGATGGGCTTGAAACGATTCATATCACAAGCAAAAAACACTTGATGAAATTTACTTTTAAAATTCATAAAAGCATTCGGAAATCATTACCCATCTTTCTGGGGATGCCAAAATATTCAATCCAATTTCATTTAATGAAAATTTAAAGCTTGTACTTTAATTTATTAAAATAACTCATTGCATATGTATGAGGAGTTCAGAAAGTTAGTATTAGCCACCATTTCATTCTATAAATTCTGTTTAATTAAATTCAGCTATTAAAAAGGAGAAATAAAAAAAATTAAATACATATGTAATTAAATTACTATTTCACTTTGTGAATCTTATTGAAAATGCACAGTTTTTTAGGCTTTTTATTTAGTTCTTTGTTTTTTTTTCTTTTATAATAAAACTTAAGAAAACAAATACTAAAAATTTTTCAAACACTTGTAGAGGAATTCAAGTTGAATTATGCATTACTGTGCTATTTTGAAATTTTTAAGAATATTTTTTTTAAATAAGCACTTAATGTAATTTAGTTTTTTGAAAAGAGAAATGGAACTTATTTCCGAGTTTTGCACGTTTGCTATTATTCTGTAATAATTTTTTTCTGCCAGTATATTAATTGTTATGCATACAAGACAAAAGTATTTTATTTTAGTGTTTGCTAAAACCAAATATCACATTAACTTTAATTTAAATACTATTAAAGAATATTTAAATTAGTATTTAATTTGTAGTGAAGGTTTTATGTATATTGTTTATAATTATGTACATATATTGTGATATTCGTTTATATTCTGAAAAACGAATTCGAGTGAAATTGAAAACGAAAGTTTTTTCAAAGGCAAATAAAATTTAAATGAGCGAATTATTTTATAGTTTTAGTATTCAAGGAAGTTACATTAATGCTTATTAAGCGAAAAAATAGAAAAAATTATTAAAACAGTTTAACATTTTAAAAGAATAGCAGTTTAAAATTTCATTCGATCTCTATTTCACTATAATTCTTTTTTCAGAACATACCCGATTATTTTTAACCTATGTATGTTTCTCCTCTTTAGCCCACCAAGACTATTGCCTGTTTTTAGTGATATTTTTACTTTTGTTTGTTCTTATTAACATTGAATATACTCGATGTTGACAACTGAATCCTGACATTTTCTAGTTTTGCTGAGTTTTTGCTTTGCAGAAAAGTATTTATTCTGGAAAATTAGACGATTATACTTTCCACCAGACGATCATAATAGTGAATGGATTGAAGATTACATACATACATACATACATAATTGGCCATTACAACCCTGTGTCAGGGTTACGGTCTAGCTTCTCGCAGCACTCATGTTGTGTGTGTTAATTTTTATCCATGAGTTCCGAGACCTGCAGTTTAAAGTCGACTCCGAACGACAGATTTAAGAAGCTTTTTCATGGCAATCAATTACTCCCAGAACTTTTGCCAGAAGACTGCAGAGAGGTGGTCGCCGAAAGAAATAAGTTTTTCATATTTCAGATGTCAGAACTGAGATTTGAACCCAGCGCTATCGTCTTAGTAAGCCAACACACTAACCACTAGACCACGGCGACTACAAGATTAGCATTTCAATATATTGTGAAACATTGTTTTCAATCAAATACAGTAATGCTTTATAAACATAATCCTTTATACTTCATATACTGTATATACCAGAAATTCAAATACAACACTGTTTTCAGAAACTAAAAAAAATCAAATCGTAATGAAAAAGTTTCGTTTCACTTGTAATGTTCTGCATAATAAAAACAAAAACTTTAAGATTTATTTAAATAAACCTAATAATATTAAACTTTGTATATAAAATAACATGGTTTTATATTTTAATACTAAAATCGTTCATTCATACATATTTTTGTGGTAATATTAAATAATATATTGGCTAAATTAAATCTTGGGAACATGATAAACATTGCAAAAGGGATACATTATTACAAAAAAAAAAAAAACATTTTAAATACTTTAATAAAAAAATAATAATAATAATAATCATAAAAAAGAAAAATTTTAGGCCATTAGATATCATTGAAATAAATCAAATGATTGTAAATTATTATTGTTATTATTGTTGCTAACAAATGTTTTTTGTGGCTGAGTAGTTTGCATCATATTCAATTGATTAAAATTCGCAAATTGTGATTGTTGTTGTGATTGTGATGGAATGTTGGGTGATGTATTAAAAAAGGTGACAGGATTGCCACCCATTAGTGCAGCATTACCTCCCACAACGGGAGATATATGAGGAGCAGTTGTTTGGCCACCAAATGCTGCAAAATTACCCATCGTAGAAGTTTGTATTGATAGTGGCACTTGTTGGGGATTCGTAGTTTGAGTTACATTAGGGCTTTGCACTTTGAGAGCATTCATTGAAGGTGCCGGCGCATTTGCTTTATTTGCCTTACCCGATAGTAAATTATCTAAATCAAGTTTTAAATTACCAGCTTTTAAGTTATCAGCCCAGGTAGCACCGACTTGCGTTGTGATATTATTATTATTATTGCTATTTGTATTATTTCCATCGGCGGTACTCAATGATGATTGTTGTGAATTATTGTTAGCGTTTACGGGTTGTAAAAGGTTATTGCCACTTGTGGCGGTTGGTGGAAGTATATTGTCTAAAAGTAATCGAACAAAAAGTAGAAGTTTATATATATTTAAACATGGTAAGAAACTAAATTTATTTGTAAACTAAAAATAATAAAACAAAAATGTAAACAATAATAGGTAGGCTTGCATAACAGTAGGCAAAATAATGTGTACTGGCTAAGAAAGTATGTAGTTGACAGTTTAATACTACTAATACATATGTATGTAGAGCAAAATAGAAAAAAATAAATAAATAAATAAATAACAGCAGTGTTTTCAGTGCTAAAGCATTTAATTCTTTACGAAAAGGAAAGACTCCTCTAAAATTTTATTAATGTGTTTTTTTTTTCTGAAGTGTGCTTATGTTTGAGTTTTTCCTTTATCAAAAATACGTGCCTTTATTTAAAAAGCTTTATTATGTTCCAAGTTTACCTAATGGGTCCGCGGTGGTACTATTCCCGGTATGTTGAGAAATGCTTTTATTGTTTGTTGATAATTGATTTAAGCAAAAATAAATTTAAATTAAAAAAAAAAAAAAAATAAATAAAAATAAATTATATAAAAATGTATTAACTGTTAAATCCAATAGCAGTGCAAAAAAAAAGGTTTGTAAATTGCTTTATATTAACAATTCAAAAATATTTTCAATTTATTTGTAAATATAATTTTATTATATACATAATGTACAGGAGTCACTTTAAACATACATACATATTAATAATATATTAGGTTTTCCTGTGGAAACATCTTATATTTATTTAAATAATTAAGTAAATTACTTATCGTTTATCATAAACATTAAAATGTAAATTCTCAATTATATGCTCAAGCTAAAAGTAGTAAATTACGTTCGAATGATATCATAAATCAATTGCTATTTATATTGTTGGAATAGTAAACATTTACCTTTCTTCCATTTAAAGGAAAATATTAATAAAAGACAGTTCGATTTAAAAACAATAAAAACAAATTTTTATTCATTTTTTATATAAAGAAAGAAAAAAAACTTTATATGAATAAAAAAAGAACACTTTAAAACTATTCACCTACATTTTATGGCATTTTATATTATAATTACTTTAAATGCTAATTGTACAAAAACAGAAACAATTGGGTATGTTCTGTAAAACGAATTCGAGTGAAATTTAAATCGGAAGTTTTTTTCAAAGACAAATAAAACTAAAATGCGCAAATTGTTATTATTTTTTATTTATTATTGTTAGTATTCAAAAATACTTTAAATATACTATTGAAATACAATATACATATCGTCATATTAATTGCAAATGGACGTAAATAACTACACAAAATTTCGAAATTGAGTTTTTTTATTGATTATGGTTCGTTTTATCAAAATACATGTTCGTGCAAAATATTAGATTCCTACGATCAAAAATAGCGATTTTATTAACGAAATTCAAACGGACGTAACTACAAAGTGAGTATATTTCTAAATGCAAGAAGAAATGATACATACATATTTATATGAAAACCTTACATATAAACTCATTTGTTGTATATAGGCATGCCAATCCTTATTCTCATATAATTTTCAGGATTTAATAAATTTTTGATTTTAAGGTTTTTTGCTTCTCCTGTAAAAAAGTAAAAAGTGTAGTTACATCCCTTTGCATTTAATATGCCGATATAGTGCAAAGTTAATACATTTTCTCCTAAAAATCAATTTAACATTCTGTGAATATGGTAACCTCTGCTTCTATTCATTTACATAAATTTCAATTTATAGTTTTGGTATTCAAAGAAGTTACATTAATGGTTATTAAACGAATAAATAAAAGTATTAAAACAGTTTCTTTATTTAAAAGTATAGCAATTTAAAATTTCATTCGATTTCAATTTCACTCGAATTCGTTTTTTAGAATATACCCCCGATTGTTTCTGTTTTTGTACAATGAGAATTGTTTTTTTATCATTGTTTATCATCACTCAACAATGTCCCCTGGATTTATTATCTTATAACAAGTGTTTAAAATTTGTGTAGCCAATTCACGGCATTCTTCAGACGATTCGCCACCAATTAGTGGCGATTTAATGAAATCTTCTAACCAAAACCTCAATTCCAATAAACGATCATTAAATTGTTCAATCAATATATATTCCGGTGTTGTAACCAAAGTAATACCTAATAGTTCCAAACACGATAAACGTACTCGTGGTTCTGAACTAAAACGCACAAATGAACACATATCGAATACTTCTCGAGCTATTGTTGACATTATAGGACAGTTTTGGGCACCCATTACAATAATAGAGAGAGTATGTAAAAAGTTTACTAACAACATTGTGTCAATATCATGAGCTATGTAATCATATTTTACATACAATAATTGCTTTGTACGATTGCCACGTACGAGGGAAAAGAAAAATGTTCCGACTACAGAGTGAAAACGATTTGGTTTAGAGTTGCTGGATGTTTTAGTTTTACTAAAATATCTTTTGGTTTTATCGCGCAATCTTAATCGTATGGTTTGTTGAGCAACGGCTAAACGTTTTTGATGCTCGTTTTCGAATTGAAATTTACGTAAATGATTTGAATGTGCAGAGGTTACCATATTCATAGAATTTTGAATTGATTTTTCATTTTCCATTGCACCACATAATTCCTTTACCGCGCCAGCTAAAATTTGTAACATTAAGATTCGAAGATTTGCGTTATAACAGGAATTGTCGGTATGAAATTGTCGAGATATATATTCAGCACATTCTGCTGGATGAATTGTACATATAGCAACACAACATTTAAATTTTGTTTCGTCGAAATTCTCATAATAATATTGCATTTCCAATGTAAGAAATAATTGCATTAAGTCTACGGCTACACGAGAATCTGATTGCGGTAATTGTGTGCGTATAAGATTTTCAGCTGTGAGCATAGCGGCTTCGAAATATTCATAATTTTCACACTTTGCTGATAATGTTGCTAACAAATCTAATAGAAATCTAGGTTTTTTATCTAAGATTTGTGGCGTGTCACTTGACATATCATAAGGTTTTAAGTCATCCTCATCATCGTCATCTGAATCTAATTCCATTTTAGTTGGCTTTGAAGGAGGCTGTTTCATTTCATTATGGTCATCAACAGTTTCCAATAAAACGTCTTTGTCGTTTTTCGGTTGCTCTAGTTGTTTAATTTTATTGCTTTCGTTTAATATAAATTTTTCCAACAAAATTTCTAAATGTTTCTCATTATTAATTTTTGTGTTATCATTTTTCAATTCTATAGAATTATTTAAAATATCAATCTCTTTTAATATTTCTGTTTTAGTTGTATCTAGAATGCTCTTATAGTCAAATTTTAATTGTTCATTTTCTGGGGCATTTGGTTCAGCAATAAAATTAAAAATCAATTCCACTGTTTTCATACCAATATAACGTTGTAGAGTGTCGGAGCATTCTAGATGATGACGTAAACCTTCGTGTAATAAACGTTTTAACTCGAAATCCTCTCGAATTTTGTTTCTTTCGTTTAAGTAGTAAAATTTTGCTGAAACTATTAAAAGCTTCGATAAATTTAAATGCTCTTTGTATGATAATTTCTGTAAGCAAATGCGCTTTGACCATACATTTAAGACATTTTCGAAAAGTTGTCTTAACATGCAGTTATCAACTGAGGATATGTAACGTACTAATTCAATCAAGGCACTACTGTTATGAGGTATTTTTTGCACAGAAAGTTTATGTAAAAAACATAACTGCCATAGCTCATTATGTTTAACACAATCCCCCAATAATTTATATACATCCAAAGAACCATTTATCATGCATAAGCTTAAACAATAGATAGAAGTATTGTTATCGTTCATTAATAAAAATATTTGTTGTATATGTGTTTGGGCTTTAGAATATTCACACAATTCTTGTAAAATTTCTAAAAATTCAAAAAGGTCTAAACTATGTTCAGAACTACTGTAGAAGTCGACTACAAGTCGGCTCAATAGATCAGATATGAACTTTAAATCAAAAAAATTTGTATCTTCATTTTCACAATGTATTAAAAACCAAATGGTTTTAAGCATATGCTGTAATAACTTCTTTGCATAGTTATAAGTTAGAAAAATATCATTGACTTGGCCGTATAAAACATTGGCTAAGCGTGTAGGCAAGGACATTATTAACTGTATGAATTCTTTTATTTTTATGTTAAATTGTTCTACTTTGGGTTCTGGGAATATATTTAGAGTTGATTTAAATTGGTTCCTTAATTCGGCTTTTTCTTTGCATATTAATAAAAATGCTACTGGTAGAAAATTATCATCTTCTAACAAAAATTTCAATATAGTCATGATGCTAATTGGCTTCTTTTGTAAATTATCTGTTAAGCATAACAAGGATTGAATTATAAAATCGATATTATTATCGATTTTGAATAAATTGAAAATAGTTTTTTCTTTTGAATCAATCATTTGTCCTGGCCATTCGTTTGTTATTAGTTGAGTAACCGCTTGCAATAATTCGAAATATTCTTCTGCTGCTATTAAAGACCAAGGCACTGTTTCCATATCCAAATTACATATTTTTTCTGCAGTACAAAATCCTGGCAGACAATCATTTTGCCACAGTTGTTGCAAATTTTTTTTAACATTTTCCACATCTTCAGATGATTTTACAATCCTTATTAGGCGTATATTTTGTATAGCATTTCGAATGTCATGCTTTAGAGATTCCGGAAACTTTGCTTCACAGCTGTTCTCATCTGCTGAAAGTGAAAAATTGAAGGATTCCAATTGGCATGTATTACCATTTTAAGTATTGTTTCTTATTTTGTAATTTCAATATACAAATTACGGAAACATATTTAATTGGTTACAAAATCTAAGTTTTTAATTGAATAAGAATTTGTTTCCCTTAAACTAGGCATAATTACTTTTTATAAAATTTCTGAATTTAAAAATAAATATTAATCATGCACAACTATTACATTAAAAACGCAGTTTTTTAAATTATAATCGAACAGAAATACTACTTGAATTTATGTTATCTTTCTCTTAAACTTCCAAACAATATACAAATATTTGTCTGTGTCTGTTTGCTTTATCTGTCTCTTTAAAATATATTAAATAGGTTTTTAAGAAATTGATAAATAATCAAACAAAAGCTTTGCATTCTTGTTATTATTAACAACTTAATTCTACAAAAACAATATTATTAAGATAAAGTCATAAAACTTACCCATTGGCATGCTTTGATGAATAGATAAATCACCTAATCCAGCCAGAAGATCTGTGGCTGTTGTAGCACCTAAGCTTGTTGTTGTTGCACTTGTTGTATTTACTGTAGGAATTGCGTTAAATAGTTCAAATGCATCATTAGATGGAGTAGCAGTTGCCAGAAGATTGCTATCTAGGCCACTGTTGTTGGTAGAACTACCTTGGAATGCAGAGAAATCAGCAAAATCATCATTTGTTGGGGAAGAAACGCCTGTTAAGCTAGCTGATGGCGGTTCAGCGGTACCAGCACTGCCAAATGCCGAAGCAAAATCACCAAATTCATTTTGTTGCTGTTCAGCTGCTCTTGGATTAAAATCATCTAAATCGTCACTAATTATTGCTGCACTATTAAGTGTTTTTTCATTTTTAGGTGAACATGTTTTAAAGAGACCATCAATTCCATTGTTATTGTTTGCGGTGGTTGTGGTATTGGAATTATTGCTTTCGTTTAATGATATGGTATTGTTATTAATAGGAGAGTAACCTATTAAATCATTTTTGGCTTCTCCAGGGGTATCGCGATGGGTTGGTGAATGTATGCCAGCAGCATTTGATGAAACAGATTGTTTGCCAAAATTAGCTGCAGCACCCATATCAATTTTTTTATTGACAACTGGTTGTTTATGTTGTGGTTGCTTCGTAACGGGACCGGACGACGATGTTGAGGATGCTGATTTAGGACGTATGTTCATATTTATACTGTTAGGTTTGACTTCAGTTGCAATATCAGCAGGACTAGCGCGATCATTGTAACGGTAATTTCTTCTGTAATTGTTTTTTATACATATTATATTCTACTACATACTTAACAATATAGTATAAAATAAAATTAAAAATTAAATACCTGGGACTTGGTGAATCACTATCTGAGAATTCCTTTTCACCCTCATACTGAGCATCATCATCTTCATAACGATCTGCAGAACGTGAATCAGAGTCTAAAAAAAATCAGCATGAATGAAAAAAAGAGGAAACATTTCATTTTTGTATATACAATTCACTTTTGATAATGTCAACTAATTAACACCACGCGTGTTGACGTTTATGAATATACAAAATTTTAAATAAAAAAAAAACACATTTGTAGGATAGTTTAAAAGGATTTTATTGTTCATATATAAAAACAGATTTGATCACGCCTAGTTTGCCCATCGTTGTCAAGGAAGTCTTTAACAAATTATTGAATACATATGTATATATGAATACATATGTATGTATGTCATAACGGAAGTTTTCGTGCACGATATATTGAGATATATTTTCTTGAAGTTGTCGTTTACTATATACAGTCGAAACTCTCTATAACGAACTCCTGTATAACGAAGTTTTCTTTATTGCGAAGAAGTATAAGAACACTGTCTTTTGGGTCTACTTTGAGTGTATTATAATCTCCAAATAACGAATCTCCATATAGCGAATATTTCCTTATAACGAAGTATTTTTGCGACCGTAACTTCAAGATTGAAGCGTTTTCAATCTCCATATAACGAATTAGTTAAAACCGAACGCACGCACACAAAAAAGAAATCGATGTCGCTTTGTGTTATTGGTGTTGTTATTGTTGCTCTGTGTGTACTTTGTTGCTTTCACAACGCACAAGCAGAGTCTGATGCTTTGAATCGTTTATTTACCATAAAATTAAAAGTGGGGGAACCATCGAACTATGCAAGTGACAACTGGAATCATTACCATCTCTCACATTTCTTGCAGTCGCTATCCATTTGCCTTTGCATTGAAGAAGAAAAGTGGAAAAATGTACTTCAAACCAAAATAACTGACTACTACAGATAAAAAATGTTAAAAGGAACAATATTGTTTTTCTTTTCCATATAGCGAATTTTCTTTATAGCGAAGTAAATATCCAGTCCCTTGGAATTCGTTATAGAGAGTTTCGACTGTACAGATAATTGACGACAAGCTTACACAGTACACACAATGTGTCGCTCAGCCAGTCGTGCACGATTTTTGCGATATCTGTTTAAAAAGGTCGTTGTCGATTTGTTCTGTCGTTTATGCGTTGTCGAGAACTTTGAGTATTATGTACGGATTTATGTGACAGAAAACAGTTTTTTATCCCTATCAATATTCGGAAAACAGATTGGTTTATTTGTGCTATATATTATTTTTATTGATTAATTGATACCTTAGTCTTAAGCATATCAATATTAAAGTATGTAATACGTTTGTTTTGCCTTAATAGCTTTGAATTACTTTGATAAAAATAAATAAATAAAAATATAAAAAATTGAATTTAAATTTTAATATATGTATACTCGACAAGTTTTCCGTAATTAAGATACGTTATAGAAAATATTTGATATATAGGGAGGACATCACTTGTAGGATGGAAGAATAAGATTCTTTTTGTCAATACTGTAAGTTCAAAATCGTACAAAATAGAACCGTGTATGAAAATGAAAAGATGTGCCAAGTGATTAAATCATAATAAAAATTTTATGCTGTCCTAAGTAGTAATTGAGTTAAAAAAAATAAATTGTTTTTTATATAACTTCTTTTGAATAAATATCTACATATGTATGTAATAATATTTGTAATAGTCTTTTTACTTACACCAATTATCGCCATGATCACTACGCGATGTACGCCATCCACCATCATTATAACCACCTCCACTATAACCCCCACTTCTCATGCCCATGGCATCGCTGCTCATACCAATATATTTGTCCTTATTCTTTTTGGCCTTTTTACGTTCCTCACGTAACCGTTCGTCATCTTGTATAAAGTCTATAAGTTCTCTTACCTAAAGGAATAAAATTATTCTTTAAATACCCAGATTCTTTGAACATATTCCACTTTTATTTTACCTTATGTCTAACGTTAATGCCCTGATCTTTACCACCTTCGTCTGTAAAGGTATAGTTTTCTAGTGAACGTAAATCGTAAATATGTTCTCTCGATGATGTGACAACACGCTCAGATCCATTACGCACCAAATAATTTAACAATAGTAAGCTCTTTAAAATAACAAAAATTTGTGTCAAATTGAATTGTATTTTCTTCTTTCAATATTTAATTAAAAAAATAATACCTTATAGGTTCTGCGCCAATTTGTTTTATTATCTGTTAACATACGTTTCCATAACATTGACATTACTTCCGGGAATGTTTCATATGAAAATGTTGCATGGGCTAGTTCTTGCATTAACGGTCCGGTTGGACCCCAAGGATCGTCGTTTGTTGCTTCTCTTACTTTACCCTCGATTTCTGTATAATTCATGACCACATTTGTGCTTTAAACAAAAAATACAATATTAAAATATAAAAATTTAAAAAAAAATGTATTAGCAGGTAACTTTTACGCTTAGTTGTTGTTTTCTAAAAATCAATTCATAATTTGTTTCTTTCACAAAACAAAATATGAACGCAGTTTTTCATTAAAAGTAATTAAGTATTTGGAAGAATTAAACTAATAAATAAAGACACCCCACGATGATGAAAATTTTGTAGACAAATAAGTTTTCATTTAAGATACATATAAAGTTTTTCAATATTTACAAAAATTATTGGATAGGGATGGATAACATTTTAAGTATGAATTAACAGTTTCCTATTTGTGCTATTTAGATTCGCATATAGAAATATATGCAGAATAAAGCGATATGTATTATTTAAAAATTTACACTGTACATCTGTTATGATCCTCAACGCAATGAAGTGGCTAAAGGTAAAATAGTGATTAGAATTACATACATACATACATACATACATAACTGGCCTTTACAACCCTGTGTCAGGATTACGGCCTAGCTTCTCGCAGCACTCATGTTGTGTGTGTAAATTTTTTATCCATGAGTACCGGGACCTACAGTTTAATGTCGACTCCGAACGACAGATTTGAGAAGCTTTTTCATGGCAATTAGTTACTCTCAGAGCTTATGCCAGAAGACTGCTGAGAGGTAGTCGCCGAAAGAAATATTTTTTTCATATTTCTTTTTTTGAAGATGTCGGAGCCTGGAGTCGAACCCAGGGCCCACGTCTTAGTAAGCCAACACACTAACCACTAGACCACGGCGACAACAGTGATTAGAATTAAGCGTTCAAATTATTCATAATGCTTATGCCCTTATTGCAATTCAAATGAATTTTAATTTATACATTCTTATACCAGCTGAATTAATTTTTTATAAACTACTTTCGTTTCTTATGATATTTGAAAACAATTTAAATTTTCTACTCCCGTATTCTTAAAAAATAAAATACGTTTATTAAGAGCTTATTTCGAATTTCTACGCAATACTTGTGAAATAATCCGGTATGTGATGAAAAACGATTTCGATCGAAATTGAAATCGTTTGTATTTTCAAAGTCATATGAAACTTATCTGTTTTAATTATTTTAAAATTTTAATAATCAAGTATGTAGTGGTAATAGTCAGTAAGGTAATGAATAAAAAAGGAATTCCAAATATGAAAGGATTTAAAAGTTATAACTACTTGAAATTTCATTCGATTTCAATTTCGATCGAATCGATTTCCATCACATACCAGAATCCCTTAATAAACCAATAATCAGGTCTGTCACAGATTCCGATCGGAATGGTTTTCATTTCGTATTTTTAATTCCGATCGGTTTTGTTTTAGCTTCTTCAGATTCCGATCGATTTAGCAAATTCCGATTTTTCTATTTTTCTCTTAAAATATGGCAACATAATGTATACCAAAACAAAAATAATGCGTTTTAAGCGAATAAGAGCAAAACAAATTGAAAAAATTGTAACAAACTGCATAAAAAAGTTATACAGATTAAAATAATTAGAAATAAAAGAAAAATGCGGGAATAGAAATATTTCTTTTTATTTTGGTTTTGATGTTCCTATTGCCAGAATATACTTTTTGAAAATTTTTAATTTTTGTTGAAAAAAAATTTGTGGTTTAAGAGATAGCTTCTTTCAGAAACAATTACAAAAATGTGTATATTTTAAGAAAATAAATGTTAAAAAAATTATTTTTCAATAAAATAAATCAAAAACAATATTTGTTTTAATTAATTTTTTTAAATTCAAGTCACTGAAAATATCAATTCCACTTAGGAAACTAAAAGTGGTTTAATTCCGCAAAAAATGTTCGTTTAACGTTTTCTGAAGAAGCAAAATACGGAATTCATTCCACTTTCGATCGGAATGGATTTCTGTGACAGGACTGAATATTTTTAGTGTTATATATAATCGTACATATGTATGTAAATTAAAAATTGACGTAGTAAAAATATATGCAAATATGTATAATATTAATATTCGGGTATCTTCTGAAAAACGAATTCGATTGAAATTGAAATCGTATGAAATTTTAAAATGCTTTATTTTTCAAACGTTAATGTAACTTCCTTGAATACTAAAACTATGAAATAATTCACGTATTTATGTTTTATTTGCCGTTCGTTTTCAATTTCACTCGAATTCATTTTACAGAACATACCCGATTATGAAGTAAATAAATAACCTCAATCAAGGAAACGGCTGTTAGTTATGTTTTCAATATTTTATTTACATATTATTTGTATATAACAGGTGTGGCGAACGTCCTGCAACTATTTTGAGTGTTTATAACTTTGTTCAAAGAAAAGATTCGCTAATATGAAATACCCAGTAATACGGACATTGAAATAATTCGGACAGTTTCAAAATTTTTCCTCTATAGTTCGGACAAGTGTTTTTCATTTTACTGCTAGACAAAACAAGTATTTGCGAGCACGCGCTGAAAATTAATAGACTTACGATTTCTTGAATAAAGATATAATCTAATCAGTAACTGGAATCCAAAATATTAGAGAACTTGATAGTTCTTTGGAGAAATTTGGTAATGTTCAAAACAAAATCTTAAATAAGGAAGCAAACGAACTGTTTGGAAAAGCTATATAAAAGGCAGAACATACCAAAGCATCATGAGAGGATATATTATTTTTAAAGGAATTCAGAAATATAGCCTACAAAATGACATGAAAGAACAATTTTATTATAATTTTTCAAAAAAACATTTTTGGTCTTTTACGGGTATCTTCTGTAAAACGAATTCGAGTGAAATTGAAACCGAATGAAATTTCAAACTGCTATAATTTTAAAATCTGAAAGATTTTTAATACTTTTTCTTATTCATTCGCCTAATCATCAATAATGTAACTTCTTTGAATCGCAAAATTATAAAATAGTTCGCGCAATTAAAATTTACTTGTATTTGAAAAACACTCGATTTAAATTTTTTTATGTTTTCTGTAAACAAATTGAATACAAATAAATTCCTGTGTACTTATTTTTCTTTTCAGTAATAAAAATAAATATATACATACATGTAAAACAGAGTTGGGTTTATTGCATTGAATTTATAATGCATTATCGCTTCCACTACCACTAAACGACTTAGTATTAATATTCCAGCCACCACTAAATGCAGATGGAAATAATTAACCACTAAATAAAACCATTTTAGTGGTAGTGGAAAATTAATGCATTAAATAAAACGAATTTAGTGGTAGTGGAATTTAAATGCATTAAATAAAACAAATTTAGTGATAGTGGAAATTTAGTGCATTAAAAAAAACGAATTTAGTTGTAGTGGAAATTTATTGCATTAAAAAAAAACAAAGTTAGTGGTAGTGGAAATTTAGTGCATTAAATAAAATAAATTTAGTGGTAGTTGAAATTTAATGCACTAATTCTGAATGATTGGCGGCTGGCAATATTAAGAGTCCGCGCTATTAAAATCTTTCCTATAGTGAACTGAATAATTTATTACATTTGAAAGTACTAAAATTCTTATTAACACAATAACAACAATTATTTACTTTATACAGGCGGACTCAGTAAATTAAGAAAATAACATTCACTACAATTTATTTTGACATTGACTTATGCATATAATAATATTATATCCATATATGAAGGTATATTAAAACTATAGTGGAACTGAGGTAGTGGAATTAAATTTCCATTCCACTATAGTGCCAATGGAGTTATATTCCATTACCACTAATTATTCAAAATTAGTGCACTAAATTTCCACTACCACTAAAATCGATATATTTAATGCATTAAATTTCCATTGCTACTAAAATTTTGATATTTAATTCAATAGATTTCAACTACCACTAAAATCGTTTTATTTAATGCACTTAATTCTCACTACCACTAAATTTATTTTATTCAATGCACTAAATTTCCACTACCACTAAATTCGTTTTATTTAATGCATTAAATTTCCAATACCACTAAATATAAGAGACGATAATGCACTATTTTTAGCTCTACCATTAAATTTAGTGGAAAATTAAATCTAATGCAATAAACCCAACTCTGATATAAAATTATGTAATACATATGTATATGTATAAAGATATAAGGTTATACCTTTTTTTAACTGTAATCCGTACGATCCACTAATCCGAACAGTAGGTGAAACTATATTTTTTCGGATTAGAGAGGTTCTACTGTATTTATCCACTTTAAAATTTTGCGTCTGTACAACACAATGGCTAAAACTAAATTGAGCTAAACGTCACATAACCCCCTTATACAAAATTTTATTTATTATTATCCTTTCTGGTCTGACAATAACCTAATTTTTATCTGAGAAATTAGTTCAACATTGCTTTGATTACTTAAGCATATAATACTTTAATCAAAAATTGAAAACATCAAAAAACTTTGCCAAATTTGTATCATTTTCATTAACACAAAAAAAAAAGTATTTAATTTAAAAAATGTATCAACATTTTCATGTATTTCTTTTTTTTTTTATTTTTCTAAACATGGACAAAGTGTTAAAAAGTTTTTATCAAGTAAATTCCTACACAATTTTTAAGCATTTTTTATTTATATTTTTCTTTGCAAAACAACAAAATTTACATTTTTCACACATTTATTAAACGGGCAATAAGTAAATAATTACTTACATATTAAATAGATCGTCATAAATAAATACAAAAATATAATACAAGTAATAATTTCTGATATTTTTTTAGTATATTTGTTTAATTTAAACGACGACCTTTTAACAATTTTTAGCAGTAAATAAGCAAACATATCAAAGAAAAACAACCAAAATGAAAAAAAAAAATGTAAAACACCGACTTTTTCCTCCGGTATTAAACTTCCTACCGGAAACAAATTATTATGTACATAGGTATCCAATTTTTATTTCCCTCGCACAGAAAACAAAAACGTTTTCAAAAATATTAATTAATATTTAAAAAGTGTGCGTATTAATTCTGATTATCTATGTATGTATATGTACTATATGTATATACAATATGTATACATAACACATTCAAACGCATTTTACAAAATGTCAATATGTGAAACTTTTATAACATGCTGAATAAAACATGCATGTACATTCGGCATAAATATTTATTTAAGAATTCACTTGTTACTTCTCACAAGCTTTGTTTCTACATATATTTTTAGATAATTATTCTTTATTTTTATACAAATAATGTTTTTATTTAAATTTGTATATTCTTTTTTAAAACCGTACATTTTTATTTTATTAATTATAGCTTTCTAGTGCTATAATGCATTTATTCTAAATTCTCTTTTATATATTTGTACCTACACAACCAAAAAACATTTCTTATGTGTTTTTTTTTTTATCTTGTTGAAGACAAATTGTACACGTTGACAAAATACATAGGTACGAGTATTATTGTGTTAACAAGCTAAAAATTGATTTGTCGTAGCTTTTATAAATATAAATTCAATTTTTTGTCATATAATAAAATCTTATCTTAACAGCAATTCCAGAAATCGAATATAAATGTTTTCTTTTTATAGGTATAAAGTGGTATGCATACTTATTAGTAATAATTTTTAAAGTATTAAAGAAAAAATTATTAAATTATCATGGGTTTCTATTGTCGAAAACAGGATTAGAGTTTTTATAGAAATATTGCTTTCTGCCAAGTACAGTAAAATAATCCAAAGGCATCAACTGCAGATTGATCGAATTTTTGAGCAATAAAGCAAAACCAGCATTTGTGGGGACGTTTCTATAAAAAATCTGTAATACATTGGTTCGAATGCACCCAATTACGTCCATTGTACTAATATATCGTCGTCCCGAAGTTATCTGGACGTATATCACAAAATCAAAAAAAATGAGTTACGACCATTTTTGAATCTTAAATTATTAGATCTTTCGATGTGCTCAATCACCAGGACTTTATCTCTTAAATTTTCTGAGATATTTAAGAGCCATTTTGCCGTATATCCACGTTTGGTAAAAAAATTTTATGTTATAATGACGTACGCACCACTTTCGTGGATATACGGCAAAAAATGTATGGAATTTTTCAAATAAAAAAATTTTGCGTTATCTTGACGTACGTACATAAATGAATATATTTAAAAGATTTTTCATAAGAAAAAAAGATAAAACGTAATAAGAAATCATAAAGAATAGATTTCTTTAACTTCACTTTATTGCTGTTACATTAAAATTAAAGGAATAAATTAATAAAAAACTAGTTTTCATTTTTTAGAGGTACATATTTATATAAAATAAATTTTAAATCAAAATTTATTTCATAAAACTTTTATGAATCAAAAGTATGTTTTCTAAGTACATTATAGATAATTCTAGATTCCTACTTGTTATTATTTTTATTAATGTTGTTTGTTGGTTAATTATTATATTAATTTTTTAAATGTTCATTATGTTTTTATTTAAAAATATGTATGACATAATTTTTTATGTATTTTTTTTTATAATTTTGTTATTGTTTTGCCACATACAAATATATATTCCTGATGATGCTACGCAAGGAAGTAGCGATATATCGTAAAATAAATAATATAAATATTTATTCGACCTTAAGCTCAAATAATTTAACTAATAATTAAATATCTTAATATGTTATAACTTATGTAAATAGTTTTGAATAAAACTGAACATCATTGTATAGAAGATATGGGAAAAGGCTTTTAATATCATTTCTTTTATATTCAGAAATATTTATTTTTGGACATATACTGAGTTCCTTTTCAAACATTTCTTCTGATTTTGAAAAAACTCCTTTTCTCGCTTGTTTTTTAAATTTGATGACTGAAATTCATCTTTACTTACAGATGCTTTATAGGATAAAGAAAATAAATTAAATTTATTATACTTAATTGCTTTAATTTTAGTAAATGGAACGTTCTGAAAATTTAGTTAATGCGAAATAACTGAATAAATTTTGAAATCTGTAGGTAACATTTCAATAATATTCAATTTAAACTTTTTGGAGTGGTAATTTTTTAATTTTATTATTAAATCTAAAGGACTGTGAATTTCTTTTAACTTTAGAAATCGAACTATTGCATTGTGGACAGAGTCAATTTCTTGAATTTGGGAATGTTCCGGCTCTGAAAATTTTTGAGTAATTGTTTTTAGATTATTATTTTTATATAAAATGCCAAAACTAGCGGACAAAAATATTTTATTTTTATTTTTTGGCACACAAGAGTCACTCCAAAGAATGATATTCTCAATATGATTAAAATCCTTCAATATATTTTCCAAAATTTTTATTATAGAACTATCGATATCATTACCAGAGCGACCATTCTGTGCTTCGTTCCAAATGGCGCAGTAAATAACATCTTTTTCGTTTGGATTCTGAGTACATACTCGTACTGTTGCTGTTATATTAAACACTGAAAGCTTTCTTTTATAATAAAAGATGGATGAAATTCCTTTAGGCAGATTAAAAGTGCTTTGTTAATCGTAATTTATTTATTTAGTACTGTAGTAATAAATACTAAATGTAAGAATTTTGCTTACTTAAGTATGTCTCATATACGTCAAGATAATATCAGACAAAAAACAATCCAAAATTTCTATCGGGTTTATTTGGACGTATGTGCCAAAAATTCTTTGTTTGGAGTTAAAAATGTTTAAAACCTAAAAAATTTTCTCCATGACTTAAGAATTTTTTGTACTATTCGATAAAGAATTATTAGCACTACATCTGATAAAAATTTTGAGTCACCTTTTTCGACTAAATTTTTTTCTATAAACTGATAAAACTTTAAATTCAATTTCCCAAAAAAATATTTTTTGGAGTTACGTCAAGATAACTTCGGGACGACGATATGTCTAGAACCAATTGTAATAGGGTTCTTCAAACAGACATAATACAAATTTAAGAATAAAAATGGTACAACTATGTTGTATAGTTTATTGTTGAAAACTAGTACTGACGACTTTATTATGAAAACACTAGTACAGGCACTTAGTTCGAACTGCGATAGATTTTATTTTATTTGTCTTTATGTACTTGTATTTAGAAAATTGTTAAAAAAACCAGAGTAAGAATTTGCTCACTCTTTTGCTCATTGCACATTGAGCACTCTTTTCTTGCGCCTCGAAAAATTGCGCATGCGCAAAGAGCGGAGCCAATAAAAAAGAGCAGTTGTTGGCTCTTTTGGCTCTTGCTCTTTTTTTGTAAGCGCTGCTCTTTGCGCTATGCGCATTTTAATTTTTTATTTGGCGCTTTGCTCTGCACATTGAGCAAAATGAGTAGTGCATTGCGCATGCGCTTTTTATATCTACAGTGTCATGTCAGCAACAAATTTTTTTAATTTGCCATTCGAAAAAATTTTTATGTGCAGTCAATCATTGTGTTACAGAAAATGACTATACAGTATTACTGATGGAAATTTCCATCATAAATATACTTAAAAAAAAGATGAATGGGGACATTCGCGTATGTTTTTAAGAAAAAAAAAAAACAGATTTGATACTCGTTTATTTGCATGAAGAAAATAAAATTTTTTTCACTCATTCCTGACATATGTATACTTAGAAAAAATTTGAATGCATATATTCGCGTGTGATTTCCCGAAAAAATTTTGTTGTACTAATTTATGTGCGTGAAGAAAAAAATAAGCAGAGGCCTTATTCTGTAACTCTCCAAAGCTAGATTTAGGACTTTTTGGCTACGAATAGAATTCTTGAACGCTTATTGTAATTTAAAAACTTCATGCCTATTACCTCTACACTTTTTAATTTTATATAAGTATTCTAACGCCCAGCCTGTTTCAAAAACCCAAAATTTTATGCATTTTAGCTTGAGAGAATTACAGAATAAGGCCCCAATTTAATATAAAAAACAAAAAATTTTCCTATTATTTTACTCTAAAGTATATGAAAATACTAATATAAATTCTATTTACATTTAATTATTTCTTCTTTTTTCATATTAAAGTTACTAGCTTCAAAGGTATTTTACACCACAGTAAATGAGCAAGGCGCAATTGCTCACTCTTTTGGCTCTTTTGCGCATTCCGCAAAAAAAAGAGTGGAGCAAGAAAGCTCAAAATTCAAAAGCGCCTTCTATGCGCAGCGCTTGTAATGCGCAGAGCAAAAAAAATGGCGCAGAGCAAGAGCAACAAAAAGTTTGCTCTGCTCTTTGCGCAAAGAGCAAAAAAGAGCCAAAAGAGCGGCGCTGCGCTGCGTTTTTACTTACCCTGAAAAAAACACAATAAATTGCTATTTACAAAATGTTACAATAATATAAAAAGAAATTGTGTCTATACTAACTAGCTGACCCTGTGTCTGCTTTTCTAGGCAAAAGAATATAAGAAGTTTTCTACATTAGGAATGACATTTAACTGTCCTCAAGTCACTATTAAGTTTGCATTGGAGGTAGCAAACTACCCACTTGTCCAAATCCGCCCAATTTTTAAGTGAAAATTTGAATTGACTACAGTTACTTTCAGAATAAATTCAGGCTCTCACACTTTAATCTTTATCAAGATATACAAATGTCAAAGAAAATTTAGAAGCGATAAGTCCCTATCATCTTCATAAGATTGTTGAATTCGTTCCCCCAGTTTAAGTATGATACGGCTACGTACATATGTAGATAAGCCAGTAATCAAATCCATTTTTATATACATAAATACATATATAAACGATATGTTACAAATTTTGAACAACAAAAAAATAAAAAATAAATAAAAATAAAAAAAAAATTTAATTAGATGAAACATGAATGATTTTATAACTATGTATTATCGAATCATTGGAGAAAATACCTTTTTGCAAAAATTTTATTAAATTGCTTTCATTAAAGTTTCTGCTTAATACTTATGCTTAATACGCTGAAATGGCTCAGTATAGAAAAAAAGGCTTATATTAATCTTCATTCGGAAAATGAATAAAGGGAAAGCACTAGAATACTTGACTGAGCAAATAAGATTACCGAGAACAACGATAACACCAATGCAAATGACCTTGTTGCACAATGATTTCCAGCTCTACAATATGCTTCCTAATAATATTAAACTCGAGAGGAATACTAGTTTTTATAAAAGGAAAATTGTATCATTGTATCATAATATATAAAAACGTTTGTGCCGGGTACGTGTTACAAAAACTCAAGAACCGCTGGACCGATTGACACCAAACTTGGACAATATATAAGTTTAGTCAGGAGCCAAGTTTCTCTTAAGTTTAACAACGATAGGTGGCGCTGTTGTCTTAATATTTCAATTTTTTTTACTTATGGTACGATTTGGCTCAAATTCACAAAATATATTTATTAAACAAAAATAAGTATCCTTTTCTTTTATGGGCATTCAAAAATAAAAAATGTCAATATATTAAAAATTTTCTTAAAACAATTTGTAAAAGAATTTAAGTTTCAATAAAAAATAATAATAATAATAATAATAATTCAAAATTCCGGAAAATCCTATTTGTTTTTAAATAATGCCGACCCGATCTAGAGGAGGAAACATTGGCAGAAACACTCGACGCGCCCGAACCGAAAGAGATCAATGAGCAAATTCTACACATGATCAACATTTACAACGGAATATCGAGCTTTCAAACCGAGTACGTGTAATTCGTGCTTAATTGGAGACAAAATCAAAATATTTCAGGGCAAAACAACGATTGCCGGGTCATCTAGTATTATACAAAAAACTATAGCCAGAACTTTGATATATTATTGTAACTAAAAATTTTTTAAGTAATACTATTGTAATCCGAATATTTTATATATAGGTATTTATAATAATTAGAACCAATGCATGTTTTGACATGAAGTACTGATGTCATAATATTTATACGCTTAATTTAAATGCAAGTTTTAAATGTCTGCTATCAAATAATTTCAATCTTTATATTAATAAGGTAGGTAGGTATGCTGATGACAACCTCCTTCTTAATTGTTATGGGACTAAAAGAAAGTTTATGTAAATATTTTTACAACTTTGTTCCCATCAGACTAATTAATAATTAGCTTTAATGGAACTACATGTTGAATATTATTTTTGGAGATAAAAGGAATTGTAGTTTTGACCAATTAATTGTATAAAATTTAAAATTTTTTATGGAAAAATACATAATACAATACGAGTACACAGTCATTTATATACAGTAGTGGTCAAAACATTTGCAACTGAAACCACATTTTAACTAAACGTTGATTTTTTTAATCAAAATATCTTAAGCAGCTTTTTTATTTCATTTTTATTAAATTCAGTTCCTTTTTATATCAAAACAAAACGAAAATTATTCCTCATTAACTTACAACAATAAAAAAATAATAAAATTAGTTAACCTTTTTACCTCTCAACTTCAACTGCGCAAACAAATCCATTAACATGAAATTTTCAATAAAATGCAAAATTTCAATATCAAATTATTCAAAAAGAATGTGATTACCCTTATATCCCATGATTTGATAGTGTTAATATCATAGTCATGAATAAGAGAAAGGAGAGTTGCAAATGTTTTGAACACTTCAATTTCGAATATCTACAAACTTTGATTTTTTTTATTATTTTAAAGTATCGGATTCAGTTTTTGTTTGACACGATCAATAAGCACAGTGAATAGAATTAAGAAGTGAATAAAAATTTTTTGAAAATGAGTAGTTGAAAAAAATAAATAAAGTAAACCACATACAGTGGTGGCCACATAATTAGAAACGACTTAGCAGCACACATTTTTCTTAATATATTTTAAAAATTAAGTTCACAATACATAAAGTAAATACTCTAAATTGTAAAGTATTAAATCATTATTGTATTTATAATAAAAATATTTGCAGCTGAGATAACATTTTTAAAAAATATTAACTTTAAACAAAATATAGCACTTTTATGTTGGTCTTATAATTAGAAACGACACAAATGTTTTCACAAAACTTAAAATTTTTCCTACAAAAGTAAATAAAAATTGACATATCGTCTAATAGGATATTCTCTTACATATTTTATTTTTGACAATATTGGCTAGTATTTGTCTTCTCTGTCAATTTTGTATTAAATGTTGGCATGTTTACAGAAACATGTTTCTCTAGGTTTGCTGCATCATTTGAAACTATTAGACTTTTTTTTTGGACTGTTGTTCGAGTGATTCCTTTTTACAATTGCCTATAAGTTTTCAATTGGGTTTAGATAAAAATTTTACGATGATAAGTTCAAAAAGTCAATATTTTTATACGAAATCTAGTATGTCATCAACTTAGAATTTTGGTTTTAGTCGTTATCATGTTGAGAACGAGCATATTCTCAAAAGAAATACTGTTCTATTACAGGGTGTTTTTTTTTTAGAGGTATATAACTTCGAATTGAAATAAAACACAAGAAAATCGTTTTAATGTCCATCAATTTGGCTTTATTGGAAATATAATTTTATGCCATTAATGTTTAAATAGGTGGTCAGGTGTGGACCCATAAGGCAAAGTCAATAGACGATCCTTATGGACAACTGCACAAGAAGACTTACTACCTCCACGTGGTGGCCACTGGTAACATGGTCGGTGCGGGTCTGGGTGAGTTTCGCGTGTCCTACATTTGTGTGGGAATTGCGTTTCCACTCAGGCCAACTCTTGACCATGGCTAGAGTAAGCAACGCTTGCGGTTTGCTATATGAGTGTTCAGGGGACTCTACTAAGGGTTGACTTTGGTTTTCACTTAGTACAGTCCTGCTATCTGGAAACTCATATAGAAGTGTGATCTTTACCATCTATGGGTGGTAACCGCAACTCGCAGTTCAGTAAGGTCATGTCTCTGCTGACTGTTAGTTAAAATTGGATCATGCGGGAGGTGGACGCTCCTCATAACCGTTCCCCCAAATCCAAGGTGGAACAGCATACACTGAGGGATGTATGGTCAAGGGGTACTTGGCTGCTCGTATGCGGACTCTGGATACCAGGCGCCCTCCAGTTTTAATTAGCCTTCCTGTGGCAAGCCGGGCAATGCCGCAGGTGACTCTTTAACCCGAGCATCGCATATTTTTGATGAAAAATATTGCTGACAATTTGGAGAGCGATGCCTCTTATGCATCAACTATAAGGAAGACAATTGTGTCTTCCACAAACATAAAAAGGGTAGTCGACACGAGTGTTACTACCCCTATAACTGTACTGTACAGTACTGAAAAGAGCAAACCTGTGGGGGGTAGAGGTAAATCCCCAGGTTTCTCACTTAAGGCTGAGGCAACAAAGCTTGCTGGGCAAATGAGCCAGGCAGGGAGAAAAGTTGCGTCAGAGGCGCTTTCCAATGAGCGCAAATGATGGAAGGTACTTTCAGAGTGCTCCAGGCAAATCTGCATAGGGCCAAAGGTGCGTCGAGCATTTTTAGCCGCAGATTTGCCACTGAAGATATTAGTCTAGGGCTCATACAGGAGCCCTGGACTATTAATGACAGAGTCAGAGGACTTCAAAATAAGACGTGTAAGTTGGTGTATGCGGCTGGGGAGAGGCCCCGGGCCGCTGTTTTGGTAAATTCCAAATTCACCTTCTTTCCCATTACAGGGTTCATTACTAGGGACCTGGTGGCTGTATGCGTCAAACTTATTACTGATGTTGGTATAAGGGAGGTAATATGCGCCTCTGCTTATTTCCCAGGGGATATGGAATGTGTACCACCCCTGGAAGTCCAAAATTTCATCAGGTACTGTCGGGAGAAGAACCACCACTTCGTAGTTGGATGTGATGCGAATGCTCATCATATGGTATGGGGCAGCACGGACAACAACGATAGGGGTGATTACCTTCTCAACTTTCTGGTTAGCAATAATGTGGCTGTGGCCAATAGGGGCAGCAGGCCTACATTTGTTAACGCCATAAGGTCGGAGGTATTGGATATTACGTTGTGTGATACATTCACGTCTAATCTTCTGAGGGACTGGCATGTGTCAGACGAAGTATCCTTATCCGATCATATGCATATTAGATTTGATCTGGTTAGCGTTGCTAGAACCGATGATAGGCCAATAGTCTCTAGGAAGGTAAATTGGACCTGCTTCAGAGAAAATGTGGCTAAAGAAGTTGACTGGCTGCCAGATTCTATAGAGTCTGTTGATGAACTGGATCTGGCGGCAAATCAGCTACAGTCGACATTAAAATCCTCTTTGGACATTAGTGTGCGTCATAGTGACCATTCTATTGTTCGTAAGGTGCCTTGGTGGAGTGACACAAAGCTGAGGAAAACCGTAAGGAGGAACTTTAATAGGGCCAAGCGCACAGGTGATTGGCAGGTTTATAGGGTTAGTCTCACTGAGTACAATAAGGAGATTAGAAGGTCTAAAAGGGAGACGTGGAGGGGATTTTGTCAGTCCATTGAGGGCTTGCCGGCATTGGCCCGCCTTCAAAAGTCTCTCACCATAGATCATTCTAATGGCATAGGGTCCCTTAGTACAGGTACCGGAGGGTACACTCAGTCTAGAAGGCAAACCTTGGATCTCTTGATGGGAACGCATTTTCCTGGTTCCCAAGAGGTGGCACCTGTACGCGAGTGCTGGGATATTCCCGCACCTGTACGTGTTACCAGAAGGGTCAAAAGTCTCGCGAGTAAAATATTCACTCCGGACAGGGTTTTGTGGGCTATTGGCTCCTTTAAACCCTATAAGGCTCCGGGCAGAGATGGAATTTTTCCGGCTCTCCTACAAAGAAGTTCTGACATAATAGTGTCTAAACTTCTTGTAATTTTTAAGGCCAGCTTCGGTTTTGGTTATATACCACGAGCTTGGCGGGAGGTTGCGGTTATATTTATACCGAAGGCAGGTAGGCCTAGTGATCTTCCAAAGTCGTATAGACCCATAAGTCTCTCATCCTTTCTTTTGAAGACAATGAAGAGGCTGGTGGATGTTTATATAAGGGAGACGTGTCTTGTGGAACGTCCCCTGCACCCGAGTCAATTCGCGTATGTGAAGGGCGGATCGACTGAGGGTGCAATTTTGTCTCTCCTTGGGAGTATTGAGAAAGCATTTTCTGACAAGGAAGTTGCTCTTTGTTCTTTCTTGGATATAGAAGGTGCTTTTGACAACACAGGCTTTGACTCCATTACTAGTTCTTTGGAACGGAAAGGGGTGGAAAGGCCAATTATAGCTTGGATCGGCTCCATGCTTAGAGGCAGGATTATCAGCTCGTCCCTTGATGGAGAGGAACTGACCGTGATGGCGTCGAAGGGATGCCCTCAGGGTGGAGTCCTATCCCCATTGTTGTGGACGCTTGTAGTTGATGACTTGCTTACCATGTTGGCTCAAAAAGGAATCAGCGTAATTAGTTATGCTGATGACCTTGTTATAACGGCCCGTGGGAAATTTGAGAGTACATTGTGTGACCTTATGGCTGATGCTCTGAGGGATGTGTCGAATTGGTGCTCTCAAGAAGGACTCTCAGTGAATCCTTCAAAGACGGTTGTTGTACCTTTTACGAAGAGATATAAGCTGACGTGCGACTGTATTTCTTTTAGGGGTACCACTATTATGTTTTCTAAGGAGGTTAAGTATCTAGGTGTCATTCTGGATAGAAGACTTACCTGGAACTCGCACATTTCTGCTGTCCAGGCTAAGGCGACAAGGGCACTTTGGGCATGTCGCTCTTCTTTCGGTAAGACTTGGGGTCTATCGCCAAGAATGACACTGTGGATTTATACCGCCATTGTTCGGCCCATAATCACTTATGCGGCAATAGTTTGGTGGAGAAAGACTGAGGAGTCTACCACCATAAGAAAATTGGGCAAGATACAACGGCTTGCCTGCCTTGGTGTAACCGGGGCAATGAGAACATGTCCAACAGTGGCTTTAGAGGCCCTGATTGGACTAACACCACTTCATATTTATGTGATGAGGGTGGCCGCGTGTTCGGCGGCAAAAGTGTTCGTAAGAACACCTCGAAATGAATCAAGGAACCTGGCCATTCTTCACAAGGTGGTCAGGAATCCAATTTCGGTCTTGGATACCATGCGTTTGGAACTTTGCTTTGGCAGGAGATTTAAGGTGGAGGTACCGGACCGGGAATGTTGGTCTACTGGGTGTTTGGCTCGGAGTGAGTCTGATCTAAACTGGTATACTGATGGTTCCAAAATGGACAGTGGAGTAGGGGCTGGCGTCTATGGACCCAATCGAAACCTGTCAATTCCACTAGGGAAGTCATTGAGTGTTTTTCAGGCTGAAATCCTGGCCATAACCGCATGTGCTGAGATTAACCTGGATATCGGGCTCAAGGGCAAGACAATTAATATATTTTCAGATAGTCAGGCTGCCTTAAAGGCGCTTGACTCTCACCGTATGACATCTAGACTTGTCAAACATTGCTACGACACGTTGCAAAAATTATCGCTTAGAAACAGGGTGCAGCTGTTCTGGGTACCTGGACACTGTGGTATAAGCGGGAACGAGGAAGCGGATGCATTGGCTAGGAGGGGATCTGCGACGCCTTATATTGGTCCGGAGCCCTGCTGTGCAGCACCGCTTTCTACTATTCTTAGTCAAATTAGTGAATGGGAAACTGGCAAATGTTTGGAACATTGGAATGCCCAGTCGGGTCTTAGGCACGCCAAGGCTGTGATTCGTCCGCGATTTGGGGGTGAGTCTGATGTTCTAAAGTATAGAAGGCCAGACCTGAAAATCCTAACGGATTTTCTTACGGGTCACTGTAGTGTGAGAGCGCATTTGATGAGAATGGCGATCACAAATGTAGATGTTTGTAGACTATGCTCACAAGCATCAGAGACAGCAGAGCACATATTGTGTGAATGTGTGGCTCTTGATAGATTCAGATGGATGTATTTAGGGAGACATATGGTCTCGCTGACGGATATATCCACCACTAAAGTTTCGGACCTGCTGGTGTTCGTAAGGAAGGCAGTTGGTCTGTTAAACAAACAGTAGACTCAAAGGGACACAATAGATCTTATAGGTCGCAGTGTCTTGCATTTGTGCTGGGTCTAAACCAGATAATAATAATAATAATAATGTTTAAATATGATTTCGGGCATGTGGCCGCCGCTGCTAGCTCGAATAAAGCCAATTCTACAGGTCCAATTTTCAACCACTTTTTCGAGCATATGGGGCCGTATGTTGGCAATAACGCCGCGAATGTTGGCTTCCAAGTCCCCTAACGTTTCTGGTTTGTTGGCGTAGACGAGCGACTTCACATATCCCCAAAGAAAATAATCCAATGGTGTCAAATCACACGATCTTGGTGGCCAATTGACAGGTCCATTCCGCGAAATTATGCGCTCATCGAATGTTTCCTTCAATAGATCGATTGTGACGTGCGCTGTGTGGCATGTAGCACCGTCTTGTTGGAACCACAACTCATCCACATTCATGCCATCCAATTTGGGAACAAAGTAGTCGGTTATCATGGCTCTATACCGGTCTCCATTAACGGTAACTGACTCTCCAGCATTATTTCGGAAGAAGTATGGCTCAATGACTCCACCAGCCCATAGAGCACACCAAACAGTCAGTTTTTGTGGATGTAATGGCGTCTCAAGGGTCTCATGGGGATTCTCTTCACTCCAAATGCGGCAATTTTGCTTGTTGAGGTAGCTATTCAACCAAAAATGAGCCTCATCACTGAACAAAATTTTGCGATGAAAATCAGCATCGAGATCAATCTCATTTTCGGTCCATACACCAAAATCACGACGCATTGCATGGTCTCGCGGCTTTAATTCTTTCACAAGCTGGATCTTGTAAGGTCGCAAGCCAAGATCTTTGCACAAAATCTTCCATAAAGTTGATGGACAATGCTCCAATTGCTGTGCACGGTGGCGAATCGATTCATTCGGGGTCTCTTCAACACTTTGCTCTACAGCGGCAATTGTTTCTTCGGTGCGCACTGTTCGACGTCTCTGCGGATGCGTATTATCACATAGAGTAAACGTAGTGCGAAAACGATCCGTGGTTAACCGAATTAATTGCTCTGATGGACGATTATGTCGACCATAAAATGGACGGAGCTTGCGGTAAACTTCGCGAACTGAACCATTATTTTCGAAATAAATTTGCACGATTTGCAAGCGTTGTTCTTTTGTCAAACTGTTCATGATGAAATGGCAAACCAAACTAAATATTAATCACTTGACAGCTGACAAAATGGCCGCCAGTTAAAAAGGTGATGCCAATTTAAAGTTATATACCTCAATAAAAAACACCCTATACATTTTTTAAATTGTTTTTTTATTGATGCTTATCAACTTTTTTCTTTATTCTAAGAATGGGTTCACACCACACCACGAAATATCATACCAAGTTATAATACACCACCACTGTTTTAACAAAATACCTAAAGTCTTAAGGATTTTACTGAGGAACATCTTACGTAAGATTTTTCGTCAGGTGAAAACAATATATTCTTAAATTCGTTGCTTGTGAGAATTCTATTTCTGATAACATGCATATTTGTTGAGCATTTTGCTTGCAAAGCGTCATTGTTTCTTAATATTTTTTTGCGACATGCGGTTTCTTTTATACAATGCTTCTTCGAAAGCCAAAATGCTTATAAACGCATTGTTATTGTCCGTGTCAATATTTCCTCTCTCATTTGTTGCCCAGTTTCATCTCAATTTTGTGTGAATTCAGAAATTGGTTACCTTTACTGATGCTGCAAATAATCTTATCTTCCACTTGAAGAGTTTTTCTAGCACTGGGCTTCCTGGCTGGGGTTGCAAACTTCTTTTGTTTAACTTTAGAAGTGAACTGCACCAAATTTCACTTTTTTGGATTATGAAAACCTTTGTGCGATAGTCCACATTGACAGTATTTCCACTGGATACGCGTTGTAGAAGCCCTCCCTTATTTATGGAGTGCATCACTTGTTTTTTCGAGTTTTGAAAACTAAAACGTATTAAGGTCATTTTAATACAACCTACTGAATTTTAATTTTAGGACTCATAATAAAAAAAGTTAATTAATTAAAGAAAACCTGAACGTTTCTAATTACGTGGCCAGCTAAAAACCAAGTACTTAAAAATTAATCAAAATTTTTTTAAAGTGCAAGCTTTAAATTCAAAGTTTTTTTGCAGCGGCAATAATGTGGATTGTGTGCTTTTTGAATAGCGGTGCTTGTAATTTTTAGTAATGTTTTTAAAAGAAGTTACACTTTGATTTCATTTTGATTAAACATCGTTTCTAATTATATGGCCACCACTGTATGTCTTCTGAGTTGCAAATGTTTTGACCACTACTGTATGTAGGGGTGGGAAAACTAAACTTTACATACATACATACATAACTGGCCTTTACAACCCTGTGTCAGGATTACGGCCTAGCTTCTCGCAGCACTCATGTTGTGTGTGTCAATTCTTATCCATGTGTACCGGGACCTACAGTTTTTAATGTCGACTCCGAACGACAGACTTGAGTAACTTGTTCATGGCAATTAGTTACTCTCAGAGCTTTTGCCAGAAGACTGCTGAGAGGTAGTCGCCGAAAGAAATATTTTTTTCATATTTCTTTTTTTGAAGATGTCAGAGCCTGGAGTCGAACCCAGGACCCATGTCTTAGTAAGCCAACACACTAACCACGGCGACTACAAACTAAACTTTACAGATGAATTAAATTTTTCCTTTGTGGTCACATTTAGTTATGGTATAAACAAGGATACTCTAAGTGACAATATTATCTCTTTCAAGCATTTACTATAGAAAATACTGTATTTGAATTTTTCCGGGTTAATCTGTACAAACAAGGTGAGCAAATACTTGTACTTGTTTAGTAATTAAACATTTTCCCTCTACTACTTCTTTAAGTCAATAATGGTTATACTGGACGGACTTCTTGGTGAATTGATAACTTTAAAAAAACAAAAAGTTAATTAAAAAGGCCAGAAAGAAAAATATAGAATACTGCCTAGTACAAGTGCACCCAAGGAGTGATGAAGAAAATGAAAACAAGTACAAATCCAAAAGTAATACAACAGCCATACACTTACGGCTGTAAATAAAACAAGAAAGAATCTTGTCTGATATTTCTTCTTTATTTCTTTTTTATTCCATACATTCATCGCAAACACGGATGTATGTTGCTATATGGGTGTGTATGTGTGTAAGTAGTTTTATTGTCTGCATTTGTTACTATAGTTGTTCGTTACCTTGACCAGATTATTGCCATATATTTGTTAATTTGATTTACTATCCACATTAGCCATAATAGTCAATAAGACTAATAAAAAAAAATGTGGGTGATTAGGGGATACTCCCTTTTCAATTCGTTTTAACACACAAAATAAGTTTTATCATTATTGTAAATAACATTATTCACTGTGGAATTTCACTTACACTTTGTCAGCCAGTTCACGTACTTTCCACATATTAATAAATTTGTCAACCATTTTTTCACCAAATTTTGAAGGTTTCCTACTCTGTTACGGAATTTTTTCACTTTTTTCCAAACCGTTTATTATTCACTTCGTTTCTTCTTTCTGTTTCACACACTATATGAATGACAAGATTTTTAGTGAAGCAATTGGGAAAGGGAAAAATTGCAAGATTTTTTGTTTCTCTTATTTTTTGTAGTTTCGGTTCACTGCACACGATTTGGTTTTTTTTAATATTGTTATTCGCTTTCAAATTAGTTTGTATAAAATACTTTATAATTTACTTTTATAACAGAATGTTATAGCAAAAACTGAAATAATAAAATTAGAAATAAAAAATGCAAAAACTGTTTGTAGAATAAAAAGATCGACGAAAAATTGCTGTCGCCATCAAAATTTTTACAAGTGAAGTTGGCAGCCTCTGGGTTGTTATAAAAAAGTAGTTATTAACATTGCAATGGTTGTACAGAAGTGTATGCGACGAAATTTGTTAATGCCACTCATACTTGACAAACGTTCACTGCGCAAGTATTGCACTGCGTTAACTAAACTTGTAAAGTTTAGAGTTTTTTCGAAGAATACCACTAACAGCACCCTACCCTATTATATTATGTACTTGCCTTATTAATTGTACTATTTTTATAAATAAATGATTAATCTTTTATACTCTAATAGCTTGTTCATAGAACACATCAGATTCAAGACATGAACGAATAGCGTATAGAAGAATACGTAAATATTTTAGTTTCTATAACACATTAGCACATTTTTAGTCCATGTTTATGTAGTGTCAGTATACAGCATTTCCATTTATGAACAGGCTATAAGACTTTATTGCTGTAGTGTAATTTAAGTTAAGGTGATTTTTTATACAAAAAATGTTCAGAATACTTTTTCTTTGATTATTATTAAAAGCGACGTCTCAAATTAAGGTGAACAATTTTATAAACTTGAGTATAAACAAGATAAAAATGATTTATTCAATCATGTGTATCATGTTTACCCTTGAATTTAGAAATAATTTTCCGGCGAAATACATTATTATCAGCGAAGTGGTATCCTAACAACAAAAGTCTTATTAAAATGAATTATTAATTAAAGGAATCTTAATATAGAGGTTTCTTATTTCATTTCATTTCATTTCATTTCATTTCATTTATTTATTTAGCAGAGTTTGCTATTTAATAAAAAAAAAAACAGAAAGTATACAAATATAATTATCTACATTGTAAAATATTTTAAAATAATGACTCAAAATAATAATTCAAAAATTGTTCCTAACATATGTTATAGTTTTACGTTTAAACACATAAAAATTTTTCTCAATTTTAAGTTCTAATGGAATTGAGTTAAATAGTTTAAGGCCATTATAAAACAATATATTCTGATAATAATTTGTTGAACTAAAGTTTAATCTGAAATCATTGTTATTTCGAAGATAATATGGCTGCACGTCCTCAACATACACCAACTGATTCTTCAAATAGCTTGGCAGCATTTCATTTATAATTTTATATACAAATATGAGAACGTTCAGTACTATCCTTTGGTTGATTGATAGCCATTGCAATCTATTTAACATATATGATACGTGTGTTAGCCTATGACATCTAAGTATACATCTCATGCCCTTATTTTGTAACTTTTGGAGTCTGTTTTTCATTTGCTGACTTCCAAGAAACAGTACAGTAGAGCAGTATTCGAAGTGTGGTTTCACTATTGTATTATATATTTGTATAGTTGTAATCGCAGACAGCTTATTACGAATTCGTCTTATAAAAGCTATTTTTTTTCGAAATCTTTTTACAAATGTAATTGAAGTGTAAATCAAACTTTAACTTTCTGTCGAGAATAACACCCAAATATTTAAATTCTTCAACTTTTTCTATTGAATCTCCATCAATTAAAATATTCTCATCCGTGTTTCCATTTATAACCATAGCTTTAGTTTTTTGTGTGTTTAGCTTCATTTTGTTCATCTTAAAATATGTTACGACATCTTTCAGCTCACAATTTAGTACACGAACACATTCGTTAATATTTGTGCCACTTACATAAATAAGAGCATCATCGGCAAACATACACACCTTAGCTCTTTTCAGTACTTTTCCTAGATCATTAATGTATATTAGGAATAATAATGTCCCTAAAACTGCTCCTTGAGGTACTCCGGTATTGATGCTTTTATTTTCTGATAAGAATTCGCCACACTTTGTTCGTTGCGTTCTATTATTTAGATAGCTCTCAAACCATTTTAATTCAATACCTTTTATTCCATATTTTTTTAATTTATTCAACAAAATTTGTCTATTTATGGTTTCAAATGCACGTTTTAGATCTAAGAAGACTGCTACTACAAATCGTTTATTGTGTATTTCGGTCTTCCATTGTAACACTACTAGGTTGAGGAGTGATTCGCAACTATGTTGATTTCTGAACCCGGATTGGGTTTCACTTAACAATTTATTTTTTTCAAAGTATTTATTTAGTTGCTCATGTACTACTTTCTCTAACACCTTACTAACAGTCGTCAGCATATTCACTGGGCGAACCTCATGAGGATCTGTAGTGTTTTTAACTTTTTGAATAGGTACAATGTATGATTCTTTTGGACAATTTGGAAAGTTTCCTGTTTAAAGAGATAAATTAATAAGACGTTGTAATTGCGCTCCAAGTAGATCGTAATTATTTTGAAACATCTTTACCGTTAGGAAATTGTAATCTTTTTTATTGTTCATTTTATTTAAAGTATCTCTTAATATAAAATATATTGAATTAGAAATATTAAGCTTAGAGTAAAGCTTGACGTAAAACCCATTTTTATTGGACTGATTTTGATCAAAATCTTTCATTTAAATTCAGTTCTTACTATAGGTTTGTAACGGTCATTGATACTCTTTCGTACATCTATGTTTTGGAAACTGTATTATCGACTGTATGCTTTATATATGTCAATTTGACATTTTCTTTTAACAGCCAATCAGTTGTCTGCCGTCATTTTTAAGAATACCGTGTGGAGATATTTTTATTTAACTTGAAAAAGTAATTATTTTTACAAAGATATTCAATTAAAACTGCAAAACACGCTTGAAACAAATTTTAAAATAAAAGAACTAATATAAAAATCTAAGAATACAAAAAAATTGTGATTGTACTGAAAAGCTTGTAGTTTTTATTTGATAATTTCTATCAAAACAACAAAGGTTATGTAAACTTTTCTTGTTATTCCAGCGGCAATAATTCGAATAAGATTTCGGTAAAACTCTTTAAAATGTTGGGCTTGAGGTTTTATGCATCTACAGCTAACCAGATATTTCGAAGGGCAACATTCAACACTTGCCAAGCTATGAGGCCATCTTCATCCAATGCGGTTGCTGCTGAATCTGCTGCCAGCCCTCCGAATTCAGGTGTAGAGAGCTCAACGAGACAAGCTGGTAAAGAAACTAAGGATGTGCCTAGTCCGGAAACAGAAAGAGTAAAAACCCCAAAAAGTATGATAAATGTTAGATGTACAATATGTTTTGTAATACATTTTAATGCTTTTCAGGTTCCTTAGTGGCTGCGGCTTTTGAAAACCTTAAAGACGATTCACCTGCCGGTTCTTCTAAAAAATTAACTGATGTCGCTGGGAAAGATAGTAGTACCATTACTGATGATCTTATTAATAAAGCTAAGACTGTTAACGGACTTTTAGCAGTAACTGAAGGCAATAATACTTTGACTCGTAAACACGCCTTAAGAATAGTATCCATTTTAGCTGAATGGAGCACGGTAAACCGGGTCAAAATAACAGACTTTGAAAATGATTCACGTTTTTTAAAAGTCTGCCGTATGTTAGGCCACACTGCCAAAAATAACAATGCTGTAAATAAAGAAAATGGAAGAAGACGCATTTCTGGCTTTAGAACTGATGATCTCAATACGGTATTGGGGGTAGCTGGTGATGATGAAGCTGCTAAATTAATAGCTAGTATTAGTCTGCCACAAATGGTCAAAGTAATGAGCACTTTGGCTGCACGCAAACGTCGCAGCACTCCTCTGCTACGCTCATTGGCATATAATATAAGCAGTGCAACTGAACATTTGGATTTAAAACAATGTGCTGATGTATTTTTTGCCATGGCTGCACTAAATTTTCAAGATTCCGTTTTAGCTGCCAAAATATGTGCTGATATACAAGTAGCTCTTCCCAATAATACAGACAAATCGGCTGTAATTGGTTCGATTTTGACAAGTTTGGGTATTTTGAAATACAGAGATTTAGGTAAGTTATGTTTTTTTTTTATTACAACAAATATTTTAAAAACCATCATGTAAAAGTTGATTATGACGAATACCAATTAATCTAACTCCTACAGTAACTTTAAATACCACGTGAATGTTGTAAAACAAAAATTAGAGCGAACTTAAATGACATAAAAATTGGGTTCTGGTCATTACAATTATATATGTACATTAAAGGAAGTGTTAGTAAATGAAAAGTCAAAATGCTATAAAGCAGTTATTTACTTATTTATTTTTAAAGATTCCAAACTAAAAGAAAAAAAGTGAGTAAACTTTCTTCTAATTTCCATTCATTATTACAATTTGCCGTTAGTTAAAGCCAGGATTTTATCAGAGAGAAAAATTGGTTTTTATTATTACAAATAAATTTTAACCTAAAGTGACCGATAAATTTATTGGGAAGATTGCCTTACCTTTAGGTTAAAATTAATTTGTTATAACAAAAAGCAATTTATCGGCCTGATAAAATCCTATCTTTAACTAAATGCAAGTTGTAATAATGGGCCGAAGAGTTTCTTCTTTGCTGTGGAACTTGATTTAGTTATGAAATTAGAAGAGAGTTTTTTGCCATTACCAAATATTTCTGAATTTTAAATTCCAACTTTTTATGATGTATTGTAGTCGCCATAGTCTAGTGGTTAGTGTGCTGGCTTACTATACAATGGCTCCGGGTTCAAACCTCAGCTCTGACATCTTGAAATAAAAAAGAAATTTTAAAAAATTTTTCTTTCGGCGACTACCTCTCAGCAATTTTCTGGCAAAATCTCTGAGAATAACTGATTGCTATGCACAAGTTCACAAGTCTGTGGTGCTGCGAGAAGCCAGGCCGTAACCTTGTAACAGGGTTTAGACGGTAATACAAGTCGTACGTAAAATCAAAGAGAAAATATTATGAAATTCCATCCGTATTTTAAAAATGAGAGTAAAAATCTTACGACAAATATTTTTTGCGTTTACACGGTCGGTAAAATACCAAAACAAAGTAAAATGAAATCATAAAATGTATATGCATTGTGGATACATTTAACATAAACAAACAAAAACATAAAAACGCATCCCTGATCTAATGTAATGTGATGGTTTTTTAATAAATTTCAAAAAACAAAGAGAGCCGTACGACTGTCAAATTTTCATCCGTATTTTCTCTCAATGCCGTACGCTCTCATTACATATCAAGTTTACACGATACTATTCATTCTCTTCTACACAAAAATTTGACATGTCGTACGACTTGTATTATCGTCTAAACCCCCTTTTAATAATACTCATGACTTTGCGTATTTTCGGCCGATAGGGTTTACAACATCAGCCTCATTTGCGCTCACGCACCGACGGAAGAGAAGGATGATGCGGTCAAAGATGCTTTCTACGCAAAGCTCGAGGATGTTTACGATAAGTGTCCGGCGCATGACGCCAAAATTGTCCTCGGCGATTTCAATGCGAAAGTTGGACGTGAAGGTATCTTTGGCCCCACTGTCGGGCAGTTCAGTCTCCATTCTTCCACCTCGCCGAACGGCATGAGACTGATCGATTTCGCCGCGGCGCAAAACATGGTAGTTTGTAGCACCAGGTTCCAGCATCTCGATATCCATAAGGCCACCTGGCTCTCTCCCGATCGATCAACTACCAACCAGATCGATCACATTGTGATTGATGGAAGGCATGTATCCAGTATACTAGACGTGCGCACATTTAGAGGTCCAAATGTCGACTCGGACCATTATCTTGTCGCAGCCAAGGTGAGACTGCGCATATGCGCAGCGAATATGGCACGTTCTAGTGTTCGAGGGAAGCTGGACATCAAAAAGCTGCGATCACAAGAGACAGCCAGGTCGTTTTCCGATCGTCTTTCTAATGAGCTCCATTGCATCCCGTCCTCTCTCGAAAGTATTGGTGGACAGTGGTCTCACATTGCTCTCTGCGCAACGCTGCCGAAACAGTCCTTGGTTTTGAGCGTCCTCCCCGCAGAAACCAATGGTACGATGAAGAGTGCCGTGAGGCCACTGCAGCAAAGAACGCTGCCTATAGACGAACATTGCAGTCCACCACTACAAGAGCAACGGTGGAGGTGTACAGAGAAAAGAGGAGGCTGGCTCGGCCATGTTGTTCGGATGGAAGAATCTGCTCCAGCGAAAAAGGTACGATGAAGAGTGTCGTGAGGCCACTGCGGCAAAGAATGCTGCCTACAGACGAACGCTGCAGTCCACCACTACAAGAGCAACTGTGGAGGTTTACAGGGAGAAGAGGAGGGAAGAGAGACGCCTATTTAGAAGAAAGAAAAGGGAGCAAGAAAGGCAAGATCGTGAGGAAATCGAGATGTGCAGGAGTAGACATGATGCTCGAAATTTTTATAAGAAGATAAGGCGTCTTACTACTGGTTTTAAACCCGGAGCAACCTCCTGCAGAGACGAACATGGTAATCTGGTTACAGACGCACATGGTGCACTGAGATTATGGAGACAGCATTTCTGTAATCTACTGCAAAGCGACGATGATACAAATTCCGCTGCTAGAGATGCTGTGCCGGACCCAATCGATGATGACGTTGTGATCCCGTCCCCCAGCCATGAAGAGGTCAAGGTTGCCATATGGCGACTGAAGAGCAACAAAGCAGCCGGACCTGACGGTCTACCCGCTGAACTCTTCAAGTATGGAGGCGATGAGCTGGTTAGGTGCATGCACCAGCTCATTTGCAGAATATGGCTGGAAGAAAGTATGCCCGATGATTGGAATCTCAGTGCTCTCTGTCCGATCCTGAAAAAGGGAGACCCCACAATATGCACCAACTACAGGGGTATAAGCCTTCTCCCTATCGCATATAAGGTTCTTACGAGCGTATTGTGTGAACGACTGAAGCCATTCGCCATCTCACTGATTGGACCTTATCAGTGCGGCTTCAGACCTGGTAAGTCCACCATTGACCAGATATTCACACTGCGCCAAATCCTGGAGAAGACCCATGAAAGTCAAGTCGACACACACCACCTCTTTGTCGACTATAAGGCAGCGTTCGATAGCCCGATAAGGGATCGCGTATATGCCGAAATGTCTGAGCTCGGTATTCCTGCAAAACTGATAAGACTGTGCAGAATGACGTTGAGTAATTCCCGCAGCTCCGTCAAGGTAGGAAGAGACCTCTCCGAGCCTTTTAATACCGTGCGAGGTTTCAGACAGGGCGATCCCTTATCCTGCGACCTCTTCAATTTCGTCATGGAGAGTGTTTTGCGAAAGGCGGGTGTCCATCGTAATGGCACTATTTTTAACAAAAGTGTCCAGCTCCTTGCGTATGCAGACGATATTGACATCATTGGGCATACCAAGCGAGATGTCACCGCAGCCTTTAATGCTATTGAACGAGAGTCTGCTAAAATGGGTCTGGCGGTAAATGAGAGCAAGACGAAATACATGTTGTCGACGAGTAGGGATGTTGATCGTATCGGCTCCCAGGTTACAGCCGGCAACTATACATTCGATGTGGTCAAGGAATTCATCTACCTTGGCACCGCCATTACCAGCAAAAATGATGTCAGCCTAGAGATCAGGCGAAGAATCACACTAGCCAACAGGTGCTACTACGGTCTCGGTAGGCAGTTTAGTAATAGAGACCTCTCTCGTGCGACGAAATTAACACTCTACAAGTCGCTTATTCTCCCGGTGCTTCTCTATGGTGCGGAAGCATGGACGCTGTCTTGTGCCGATGCAGCGGTCCTGGGGGTGTTCGAGAGAAAAGTTCTTCGTAAGATCTTTGGTCCTCTAAGGCATGGCGATGAGTTTCGCATTAGAACCAACCATGAGCTGTATGAGCTCCTCGGCGATGTAAGTGTTGTCCAGCGTATTAACATCCAGCGGCTACGCTGGCTCGGCAACATTGTTCGGATGGAAGAATCTGCTCCAGCGAAGAAAGTTTTCGATGCGAAGGTCACTGGACGTCGGCGTAGAGGACGACCCTGTTTACGTTGGAAGGACCAGGTTGATGAAACCCTGTCATCGATTGGTGTGACCAACTGGAGAAGGCGCGCTCTACGCAGAAGCGCCTGGAGACTAGTGCTGAAGCAGGCCGAAACCCGTTAACGGGTTGTTATGGCCAGCTAAGTAAGTAAGTAAGGGGTTAAAAATTTTTTAATAATGTTGAATATCATACATTTAATTTATAGGCATCATAATTTGGGAAAAACACAATTCTTTAGTTAAATATGTTTGATAAAATAAATACGAGTATGGTTGGTTTTTTGATAAATTTCATGTATGCCGAAAAATATTGCATTGTGACTGACAATTGAAAATAATAAGAATGAATCTTTGAAAAGAAAAATTTTTTGAATTATGACACGATTGAAGTACATAAATGAAAGATGTGAAAATCTGGCAATAGACATTTAAAAATGTCCACGTGAATTTCTGCTACTTTGATAAAAAATTCTTAGTTTTGGAATACGGAACGTGTGTTTTGCTCAAATAATATAGTTTAGTTAGCATACAGTCTGATACTCCCACTTTTATTTAAATGGCATCAGCTCGTATAAGCTTTTCGTTAAAAGTGGCAAATTTTCTATGCTTGTAGTATCAGTATGTTTTAATCAATATTTAAAGTCCTATGTGGAATGATATTAAAATGTAGTATAACAGTAAAATAATTCCGTTAAATTCTTTTTCCTAATGTTATTATTTGTTATATATTTTTTTACACAGATATTTTAGAATCTCTCACACAGTGGACATTGAAACATATTGACATCTGTAGACCACAAGATTTAAGTGCACTGTTTCTTACTTCTGCCATTTTGAATTTCAAATCAGCCAACGTTGAAGACCTACAACAAAAACTTATCAAAACAATTGTACAACAAGATTTTACCAAAAACGTTGATTGGCTAAATCATGTTTGGGCTTTAACTATGCTGGGCCTATGCGAAAATAAGCACTTGGAAAGCGTTTTAGTAACTTCATTTATTGAAAAATTACAATCAGATAAAAGTGGTCTTACAGCTACCTCAAAAATGAAATTACTAAATTTAAACAGTTATGCGCAAATAATTGCAAATGATTATAAGGGCCCCGTAATTTCAAGCGATAGTATAGTTTATGATGTACCTATAGCGCATCCAAAATCGAAACAAATATTAGTTAATGGTCTATTAGATGCTTTAAAAAGTTTACTGCCATCAACGAATCACGTCAATAGTTTATGCGATAGCAAAATGGGTTTTCTAATTGGTAAGTACAAAATAAATTGTATATAAAATTGGGTTTGTTGCATGTGGTGCCTAAAGTAAAGTTAGAATTAAAATTAAAAATATACAAACATTTGCACATATATTAACAACAAATAAGTTTTAAAAACCTTTATAAAACAGAAACCAATCATTGTGACAATCAACTAAAATTTATTTATAATTTATCATTACTTTTATCTCACAATATGTTAACACCGACATTTTCGATAACATCACCACCCTTATGTAATATTATAATGCCGTTTGATTTAATTTTTTTATGTTTTTTAATTTTTATACACTTTTAATATCATTGTGAAGTTAATTCCAATCATAATCTTAAGTCATAATATTTATCATAAAAAAAAACACGAAAAACATTGCATCTTAATACTTTGAAATATCTATTATCATTTCTGTTTCTTTATTTTCGTTGCCTTAATGTTTATTTGCAAAATATTTCATAAAAATGTATATAAAAATACGTACGCTTCCTTGTAACTCACTTATAAGTGCCAAAAATTTAAAGTACAAAAAACAAACGAAACAAATTAAATAATAATTACAGATGCAATGTGTGTCTTTGATGCTAAACGTAACCCTTTGCCTCTGGATAAGAAACATGCTAATGGAATTAGGTAAAGTGTTTTATTATATCTTTTAAAATAAAAATTTAATATACATTTTATTTTTTCACTTTAATATGAAAAGAATTGCTTTAATGGTAGTCGATTACCACGACATTTGTCATGGAACTCATAAATCAGCGAGTGGCATAACATCGTTAAATTTTGATTTGCTGGAGAAAAGTGGTTATAAAGTAATACCCGTGCCGTATAATGAATTCAACGTTAGCGATAAGTTGTTGAAGAGAGTGCAGTATTTGGAGAGTAAATTTAAAGCACTACTAAGTACTAAAACACAATAAAACCAAACAAAATAAAACACCTAATCAATTTTAGTTTAAATTAAATAAAAGAAAAAAAGGAAATTAACCATTAAACAGTTATTGCACCATAATTGTAAATTTAAAAGTCATACTCCTCTCTATTAATAATAATTTAAATAAAATTTTAACTAAAATTTTAGTTGAAATTTTATAATTCTATTATTTGTTTGCAATTTGTGTGCTGAACGAAATTTTAATAAATATACATATGTATTTTTTTTAAAGCATTCAATTTGTATAGGTATGTATGTATTTTTTTTTATAAAATAAATTATAGTATTAATATATTTTTTTTTAATTTTGTTTTAATTAAACAATTTTATAGAAGTTTACCTATTTTCTCTTCACGATTTAGAGAATTGGAACGCTTTTTTACAGCATCATTTGTATTTAATTCATCTAAACGAACAACACGTTGTTTATTTAATCCAGTCTTCCACCATTTACCCGTTTCAGTAAATTCTACTGAAACAGCCGCTAAATTGTGAAAAGCATTCCTTGCCAACATATGACGGTTACCCACTTCTAGTCGTATTTTATGATCATATACTTTCTCTAAATTTTCTACACGATTATGATTACGTGTCTCTGTTTCCGTTAAGCATATACAATTCCAAGGTGTCCATTCTTCATTTTTGTTCCAACGTGGTAATCTTAAATAAATTTACATATTGGTGCAATGAAATCATAAATACATATATTTACGAGTATTTTAAACATTTCTACCTTAAATTATTAAGATTCTCGCATTTACTCAATATAGAATGGCCATGCCATATTTGTTCAACTATATGGCGCACATCATCGACCTGCATGATAAATGCAAACGAACTACTACATTTCTTCTTGCGCTCTTCACGTTGAATACTGCGTAAAATCGCAGTGTATACCAAATTTTCTGTACTAGCTTCCTGTGAATTTAAAAGCTTTAATTTTTTTTCCATAGACTTAATTAATTTGTTTGTGTTCTTCACCTTGAGATAATAACATTTTTTACAAGTATCCACTTGATACTGTCTGGTACGTATGGCAAATTGACTATATGGTTTAACTTGATTGCAAACTGTGCACATGCGATTTCCAGATTCTAAAAAAGTGGTCAACATTTTTCATGTTAATAGTACATTCCATTTTTGATTATTTATAAAATCTCAAAGTTCAAAAGTGTCAAAAGATACATGATATTTTTTTTTGTTTATAGGCACAATAGTTTCAGAGTTATTATTAAATTGTTTTTATTAAAACAGAACTAGGAAAGAAAACATTTATGGTGTCGCATAGTCGAAACTTGTCCGGAGAAAATAATTTTGAATATGTTCCAGGTTTTGATTTGTTTTAAAAACCTAAAATTTTTTGAAACTTCACTATATCTAAATAGATGTTCTTAAATTTGTACGTTTTTATGATTCGAAGTATATACAGCTGCGTGCAACTAAGACACGAAGCTTACATGTGAGCTTGAAGCAAATAAATAAAAATAGTTGTATATATTGTCAAAATTGTTCCGAGTTGAGTTTTTTAAACTCTTAGGGCCACTTTTTGAGTTGGAGATTAGCGATTAAATTAACTTTAATCTTTGATTTCACTTTTTGGGTTGACATAATCTTATTGTTAATTGCTAGTTTAATCGACCGATGCTGGTAGTTTAATCTTAAGGGAGAACTGTCAAATTCCATGTGTGTAATATAAACAACTGTTGAAAATATTGTATTATTTATTAATTTATTTAATAGAAGAAAACACAATAAAAGTTAAGTAAAAATGGATTGTTCCAGTGCTGATAAAGATTTGAATGATCACAAATATCGTTGGCCAGGTTCAGCACATGGGTTTTTTTTTGCACTCTATAATGTTTTTTTGTTTAATTTTAATAAATAGGTTACTTCACTTGAAGTAAAATTTGAATTTTCATATTAAATATTTTTTCTTCACTGTTTGAGGACATCTTTTTTTTATAAATGTTTTAACTCTTTATTATGCTCAAAAATATTTGGCGGAATTATTTTTTCATTAATAACAAAAACAATGTGTTATGAAAATGTATATGTATGGTATACATAAGTAGAATGTTGTGAAAATATATTTGACATTTGCAAAAAAGAAGTTGCCATTTGTCTTATTCAGTATGGCAATACTAGTAGGTTTAAACTCTTACTCAAAAACACAAAACACAATTTATTCCGGATTAAATTTAATCTTAGATTAGGTGACTAAATCGTAAACTTGACTTTAATCTCCAACTCAAAAAGTGGCCCTTAGTAGTAGAAAATAACTGTTTATTGTGTTAATTAAATTATTTTTTATAAAGCAGTGAGCCATATTTTAAAGAATATTGAATTCAGTCGTGCATATAATTAAGGACACATCGTAAAATTTAAGAAAAACTTGTATTTATTAAAAAAAAAATCAATATTTTGTTGCAAAACCATTGTGTCGATAACAGCTTGACACCTGCGAGGCATCGAGCTAACCAGATTTTGACATACACTAGTTGGAATGGCCTCCCAAGCTTTCTTTGTTTCGGCGAAGAGATCATCAAAATTGTTTATTTTTACTGCGCTTACTTTGGTTTTTACAACTTGCCATAAATTCTCAATCGGATTGAGATCTGGACTGCATGAAGGCCAATCAAGTACAGTGACCGAATTGTTTATAAACCATTGTTTGACGTGATGAGCCGTATGCTTCGGGTCATTATCTTGTTGAAATATCCATGTTACTGGCATATTCTCGTCTGCATACGGCATCATTGTATCGCTTAGGATTTTTACATATTGGAACTTGTCCATGTTTCCGTCAACTTTGTGCAGCGGTCCAACACCGCGTGACGACATAGCACCCCAAAGCATAATCGAACGTCCTCCATGCTTTAAAGTGGCCCGGGTGTATCTTGGATCAAATCCTTTTAACTTTGGCCGGCGAACATATTTTTTTCCATCGGGAGAGACACTATTAATTTTTGTTTCGTCCAAAAATAACACTCTTTTCCATTCCACAGCGGTCCAATGGCGGTATTTTTTTGCAAACTCTATTTGCTTCTTCCGGTTTCGCTCAGACAACAATGGTTTCTTTCGGGAAATTCTTCCAAAGAGGCCAGCTTCCCGCAATCGACGTTTTACTGTCTCCATTTTCACTAAAGACTGCTATCCGAATTTCATTTGCTGATTTATGCGGATTTTTTTTCGGCTCGTGGACAATCAGTGCATCTTCACGCACTGTCGTAATTCGGCTTCTTTGTTTACGAGGCACCTTTTCAGTTGTCGAATGTTTTTTGAAATATTGCACCGCTTGGAAAACCATTCTTTTAGAAACTTTTAAGGCTGTTTCGATCTCCCTATAAGAGCTTCCTTCCTGATGCATTTGTACAATAATCTTTCGAGTACTGACGTCACAGGACTTATTTTTACCCATGCTTAGCAATAAGTCAACGTTTATCAAATTCTGAAAAACACTTTGTTTAATCTCATTTATTTGAATTTAACTGTTAAAACTTACTTGAATCTTAAAATTTAAAAAAATTTTTCACTGTCCTTAATTAAGTGCACGAGTAATTTATTTCACAAATTATGAAAAACATCACAAAGAAAAAAATAACGGTAAAAATTGGGTCGCCATTGAGGGTCAAATTTTAGCGGTTTTTTTAATAGTATTAATTTTAGCATAATGATTTAAATATTGAGTACTACTGTCCTTAATTAGTTGCACGCAGCTGTATGTTATGATTGTGCACTTCTTCGAAAAAAATTTGTCTATCAGCAAAAAAAATTAGACTAAAAACGAAAAAAGTAATTAAATAAACCTCGACTAACGATAAATTTTACTTTTATTTTGCCAATGTTCTACTGTCCCGTTCCAGTACGTAAAACATCACCATTTATCAGTGCTTCCTCATACCTCGACTAAAGTAAAATTTAACTTGAACTACAACCATGGTAGAATATGTCCGGTTTCAAATGTCGCGTGCTAAAATATATCAAAGATTGGGAAACTAGAAGGAACAAAGATATTTCAAAAAAAAAAAAAAACCTTCAATCTCTTTAAGTTTAAAAGAAAATTAAGATTTATTGATGTTGCACCACTTTAATAACGAGCTGTTGTCCTGGAAATTAAACAAAAACTTATAACAGAAAACATTATATTTTCTAAGCACCGGTTTTAATAATGACGGTTTCGCAAATTTTTGTTTTGTTAGTTTAAACATATACGAGTACTTATCTTTTTTTTAATTGAATAAAATAAAAATCAAAGATCCTGTACTACTCAAATTGAAAACGAATTCAAACATGTGAATGTGAAATGCAGAACACAAATAATGTGACAATAATTCAGTTTCTAATGAATTCGGATTCTAGAACACACCTGTTTAAAGTGGGATAGTAGACAAACATTTCATCTAAAGCACAAAATATAAATACAAGACAATTTACTGCGGTTATAGGTTTAATTGGCTACAAACTTATAGAGAGTAGGTTCTCTTCGTTGAATATCTGTTACTAATGCTCCAGTTTGTCCTTCAATAACACCGTCGCTTACATAACCAATAATAAATAAGTATATTGATCTTTCTCGTTATATAAGAATTGTCACAAATTTGTTGAGCTTAAAGTCTTTAAATTAGTATATCGACATTTTGCTACTCCTTTGTGCAGCTTCGTCGTTAATTATTGTTTATAAATAATAAGCTCAATAAATTCGTTATAATTTTAATAAAATCAAACCAAATTTCTATTTAAGTACGATATACAGATTACTTACTATGAGGTTTGCACTCCTTTTCGAATTTTATCAATTCCACAAATAAAATGTTTTGACGTTTACGCAACACCTCGACGTCACAATATTTCGTATAGACCAATAGATTTCGTTCACGATCAAGTAAATCGAAAAGCTAAAATTAAAGCAACTTATTAAAAAATAATTTAAATTTTATTAATAAATACCCTTCTTTCCATACCTCACCAAATTCTGGAAAATCTTGTTCGTTAATTAAAATCTCTCGTACTTTATTTATTAAATTTAAACGTTCTTCTTTGGGTAAAGGTTTTTGTAGATCTTTATAAATTTCGGTTAAAAATCGTACTCTCTGAGTTCGCAAAAGGTCCAAGTGTACAATAGTATCTAAAATTTTGTTTTAATCAGGTAGATATATTCTGAAAATTCGTTTTTATAAAAGTGGTTTCAAATCATAAAAAAAGATGTTCTGTACAAATAAGTCAATTTGGCATTACTTTTTTTTTATTGATTTTCATGGGAAAAAATAAGATTGATTTTTTTTACTTTCTAGGCATTTTGGTTTCCACTTAAGTAATTTATGCTTATTTTCAATTATATTTTCGAAAATTTAAAATCACACTCAAATTTGTAATTTAGAGAACAACGTAAAATTACAAGTGTGATTATAAAATCACATGGGATCACATGATTTTCAGAACAGGACTGGCCATATTTACATTCATATGTATGTATATTTTAAAATTAACAATTGTTTAATTACCTCCATAACCCACCCATTTAATTGGCTCTCCCATTTTCTTCAATAGCTGCTCTTGTCGAAAATCCTTCATCGCTTCAGACACTAATTGCCTTTGACGATCTATGCCACTTAATAGGGTTATTTCCTTATCCAACAATATATTAATTTCAGCTATACGAGCAGCTCCTTCATACATTTTTGCTATACGTTTCATTTCGGCAATTTTCCATTTCTGTACTTCACCATAGAGTAAATCAAAATCATCTTTAGTTCTGGGAAATTGTTTCGCTCTTTGCTCTTTCCGAATGTTCTTCACTTGATTTTCTTTGAAAGCCTCTTCATCGGCTAAACGATTAGCTACTAAACGTCTAGAAAAATAGAAAAATAGAATGTCAAACAAAATCTAAAAATTTTTTAGCTCTAAATTTTTGGTTTCTATCCATAATAAAGTCATTAATTAAACTATCATACCTATACTCTTTAGCACATTCTTTCATCCATTTCATCCACTTGTAACGACGAAAATTGCGCTGTATCAAATGTATTTTTCCTAATCTATTAATGATTCTTTCTTGCTGCGCATGTGTAACATATTTTCTTGGAGTAATACAATAATCGGTTGCTTCTGACCAATATCGTATGTTGTTACCATCAAGCCAGCATTGAGACATTTGATCATGCATGGTGTCCTATAAAACTTATAAATTTTGCAATTTTTTCTTCTTTTAAATGCTTGTTATCAGTACTTACAACTAATTTCGGTTTAAGTTGATATGTTTGAGTATCTCGACTTGCATAACTTTGCCATTTACATTTGTTAATGTAGGGGCCAGTTTGTGTAAAAGCATCTAAATACTTAATACCGCTATTTTTATCGACGTAACCACATAGAAAGGGTTTTACAATTGAACGATTTTGTATTTCTACAACTATATTTTTTGCTTTGCCGTTGCGGGAATCTTCCGCTGGTATATAAACCGTAATAAAATCTGGTAGACGATATTTGCTATAGAAGAAATATAATAACACTAAAAAGGAAAATATTTTGAAATTCTTAAAGTTACCAATACCTGTAATAAACATTTAAATCCAATTTTGGCTCTGCTGCTCGTTTATGACCGATATCTTCAACATAGTAGTCACTTTTTATATGTTTCCTTTGAGTTTTCACGTCAAGTAAATACTCATGTATACCAAATGCATCGCAATCGGTTTCACATATTGCACATAAATCGGAAAGAATTTGATTGTCTTGTTTAAGAACTAAAAGTTCTGGTGGAATTTCAAAACGTCTACCAATGTCCGTTTTAACTTCGGCTAAAGTCATGCAGTTGGGATAAACTTGTGCAATTGTTTGATTACCATTTAAACGAAATTTTACTGTAACATTTTCAAGATAAACAATTTCCTCTTGCTCTTCTTTGTCATTTTGATTGTCGTTTTCACTAGAGGATTGGTTTGCTTGATGTTGTTGTGGCATAACTTTAGGCAAAGGATCACATTCTCCTAAGGGTCGAGTAGGTATTTTTAAGGTTACTTCGCTAACTGAGGGTAATTTGCTTTCACAATCCATTGTTTGTTTAATTTTTTTTTGATTAATATTTTCTTGATTTTTTTAATTTGATTATTTCTTATTTATAAAACTTGATAATTGTTAACTGTTGCCAATATTTTTATTAAAGAAATTCTTTTAGTTAATAAGTTATAGAGAAATTCAATCAATACAATAAAAACATTTAAAACATTGTAATCACATACTGCTTTAGTTTCCTTGGATTCCAAGTTTTGTTTCTTTGGTAGGTGTTATGTAGAATAAATAAATTGTTTGATTGCATTCATTTTGTGCATGACGAAATAATAAAGGTGGTGCTGAAGAAGCACACCTCTTAAAGCTTGTTGTGTCAATATTGCTTTGTTTTCCTATAGTTTTGTATAGAATTTTACTATTTTGTGTTGATTTATTTGCTTTTGACATTATGAGCTTCAAAAGAAAACAAGAAAATGCCCTGTTGCCTCCAAGTTTATTGTAAGTGGCCATTACAACCCTATTTTAGAGTTTCGGCCTAGTTACTCGCAGCACACGTGTTGTGTGTGCCAATTTTTATCCATGACTACCGGGACTTACAGTTTAAAATCGACTCCGAACGACAGACTTGAGAAGTTTGTTCATCTCAATCAGCTACACTTAGAACTTTTGCCATAAGACTGCTAAGGGGCAGTCTTACTTACTTACTTGGATGGCCATAACAACCCGTTAACGGGTTTTGGCCTGCCTTAACACTCCAGACGTCTCTGATAAGCGCGCGCCTTCTCCAGTTGGTCACAACAATTGATGACCGGGCTTCATCAACTTGGTCCTTCCAATGTAAGCATGGTTGCCTCTACGTCGACATCCTGTGACCTTCGCATCGAAAACTTTTCTCGCTGGAGCAGATTCTTCCATCCGAACAATATGGCCGAGCTGGCGTAGCCGCTAGATGTTAATGCGCTGAACAACGCCCACATCGCCGAGGAGCTCATACAGCTCATGGTTGGTTCTAATGCGAAACTCATCGCCATGCCTTAGAGGACCAAAGATCTTATGAATAACTTTTCTCTCGTCACACAAGAGAGGTCTCTGTTACTCAACTGCCTACTGTGACCGTAGTAGCACCTGTTGGCCAGTGTGATTCTCCGTTTAATCTCCAGACTGACATCATTCTTGCTGGTAATAGCGGTGCCAAGGTAGATAAACTCCTTGATCACATCGAATGTATTGTTGCCGGCTGTAATCTGGGAGCCCATACATCCAACATCCCTACTCGTCGACAACATGTACTTCGTCTTGCTCTCATTTACCGCCAGACCCATTTTTACAGACTCGCGTTCAATAGCATTAAAGACTGCGGTGACATTGCGCTTGGTATGGAGCTGGACGCTTTTGTTAAATATAGTGCTAATACGATGCACACCCTTCTTTCGCAAAACACTCTCCATGACGAAATGGAAGAGGTCGCAGGATAAGTGATCGCCCTCTCTGAAACCTCGCACAGTATTAAAAGGCTCGGAGAGGTCTTTTACTACCATGACGGAGCTGCAAGAGTTGCTCAACGTCATTGTGCACAGTTTTATCAACTTTGCAGGAATACCGAGCTCAGACATTGCGGCATATACGCGATCTCTTACCGGGCTATCGAACGCTGCCTTATAGTCGACAAAAAGATGGCATGCGTCGACTTGACTTTCATGGGTCTTCGCCAGGAATTGGCGCAGTGTGAATATCTGGTCAATGGTGGACTTACCACGTCTGAAGCCGCACTGATAAGGCCCAATCAGTGAGATGGCGAATGGCTTTAGGCGTTCACACTATACGCTTGTAAGAACCTTATATGCGATAGGGAGAAGGCTTATACCTCTATTGTTGGTGCATATCGTGAGGTCTCCCTTTTTCAGGATGGGGCAGAGGGCACTGAGATTCCAATCTTCGGGCATACTTTCCTCCAGCCATATTCTGCAAATGAGCTGGTGCATGCTTCTAACCAACTCATCGCCTCCATATTTAAAGAGGTCAGCGGGCAAACCGTCAGGTCCAGCCGATTTGTTACCCTTCAGTCGCCGTATGGCAATCTCGACCTCTTCATAGCTGGGTGACGGGATTTCAACATCGCTCAGTGTCGTGTTTTCATATAACGAGCGGCCAAAAATAAAAGGAGTTGACGTAGAGTTATGAAATTTGGCACACTTGTTTGACTTGATGAAAGATAGTAAAATTGCAAATTTGGAAAATTTCGGAGCAAGGATTCGATTCCTTCCCATATATCCTGAAAACTAAAAATGTCATAACAGAAGAAGAAAAGATTCTATCATTATGAAATATTGTACACTGATTACCTTGAACAACATTAACGTTTCGACCAAATATGGTCCAATTCATAGGAATGACAAGCCCAGTTCAAAAATGTTCTTTTTCGAATATTTAAGAAAAATTGTAAACAAAATTATAATTAATGTTTTTTTTTGGTACATGAAACTATTAGATCATTCTGAATTTATAATTTTTTTCAATTTTGAGCAAAGACCCACTGCTCTTATATCCTGAATAAAAATTAAATCTATTCTGTGTTTAGTGAACCTTACTTTTATAATATTTGGTAATTATTTTTGGTCCTTTTTACAACAATTAAAATACTTTTTTAAAAGTTTTCTATTTTATTATTGTTTATTTTCACCAATATTTCGACCAAATACACTGGTCATCATCTGGGTTAATAATGTATCTATTTTATTATCAAAATGCGTGCTCTGTGAAGAAAGTTCATCGCGCGCTTCTTCCATTTTATGGTCAGTTTAATCGACCCACTGAAGCTGCTATTCGGGGTATTGTGACTAAATTCCGCACAAAATTTACATTGTTGGACGTTAACCCACCAACACGCTTATGTAGAGTGCGAAATGAAGAAAATATAGCAGCTGTATCGGCAAGTGTTAATGATGACCATCAATTATCGACTCGTCGGCGTTGAGCGCTAACGTGAGATGATATCTAACTTTTTTTGCCCAAAATGCAAGAGCTTGACTTGTATGACATATGGTTCCAACAAGACGGTGCCACATGCCACACAGCACGCGTAACAATGGACTTATTGAGAGCCGAGTTCGGTAAACATTTTATTTCACGTTCGGGACCGGTCAATTGGTCGCCTAGATCGTGCGATTTAACGCTTTTAGACTATTTTTTGTGGGGCTATGTTAAAGCTCATGTTTATACAGCCAAGCCCGTTTCAATTGACGCATTGGAAGACAATATTGAAGCATTTATTCGTGAGATACCGGTCGAAATGTGGGAAAGAGAATGCCAAAATTGGACTAAGCAGATGGACCATTTGAGGTGCAGTCACGGTCAGCATTTGCATGAAATAATCTTCAAACATTAAATTATTTGGACCGTACTATCGATTCAAATAAAGATTTCATTAAATTTTTCTGAATTTTATGTTATTTTTTTTTTTTTTTTAAACTTTTCTATAGCTCTTAAAAAATCACACTTTAGTATATGGAATAACATGCAATGGCGATGAGAATAACGTGCGCCAATAGGTATATGTTGGTACTACAAAAACAAAACTTAAAAGTGTGATATTTTATGTTTAACATTATGCTTCTTTATTAATTTTTTTTTAATTTGCTAGTAGATGGATCAAGACCTATTTATAGGGTCTATTCATTTAAAAAAGAAAAAAAAAAAATACCACCATCACACATTTCATTGTTGTGTGACGATGGTGGGTATTCTCAAAAATAATTAATTTTATTTTTATTGCAGTTGTTATTTTTGATCACTAGCATATTGGTCACAGGCCTTAAGTAATTTTCGTTTAATTTAAATGACTTTACAACCGCCCCTGTTCTGAGAAACGCTACGTTTTCAAATCACATTTTATCCTGAAAACACAAAACGCATTTGGACATGTTCTGACAAACACGTATTTTGCATATTTTCGTGGTATAGTGGTTAGAGCGCTCGCACCAAAACTCAAACGGCCCAGGTTCAAATCCCAGCAAAGGTGAAAAATGAAAAAGTTAGTTTACGTTTTTTTCAAAATTATAATAAAAAAAAATAAGAGGTCCCCCCTCCAAGAATACCATCTTCACGGGTGAAGGTATAACACTGGCTTTTGAATGATCACAGCAATTTGTCTCATTCCTAAGGCGCCTAATAATAATATAATTAATAATAATATACAATGTACTGTCCTTTCCAAAAATTCTAATACAATGCACAGCATTTAGTAACATTTAGAAACTATTCTTATCTTTAAATTTAGTAATAAAGACCAAATCACTGCCGGGTACATTAGCGATTTGTAATCGCAAAATTTCTAGCCTTTTTGTTTTGCAGAACATTCGTCTGGCGATTTTAAATCGAAAAGGCAAAAACCAAGCTATTTGCGATTCTCAGAACATGGGTGAATACGTTTAATTGTAACGATATTCGTCCGTTTGTAAAACTATAAAGTAAATTAAAGTTTGTATGGAAAGTTTTGCTTAATTCTAACGTATAAAAAGTTTAATTTGTATACGTCTGTAATACCAAAATACGCAATAAATGAAAATGCACTCTTTTGTTTATTTTCTTTGAAATATTTTAATTACACAATTTCCAAAACTTCGACTGAAATTCGTCATATGCGGCGACTTCTGCTTAGATTTATTCCTATTTATTACGCCGCCGAACGTCGAACGAATCATTATAAGGTTGTCACGCTTGGTTTTAATTTTAAAATTTTTTAGAAAAAAAGAAGTTTATTTTTAGTTTAATTGTTTTACTTAAATTTTATAGTATAAAAATAAAATATGCAACATATCTGAATATTAAAAATTGTTTGTATTTCGATTTTGAGTAAAATTAAAATCGAATGGAATTTTAAACTGCTACAATTTTAAAATGTGAAACGGTTTTGATACATATTTTTATTTATTCGCTTAACGACCGTTAACGAACTTCTTTGAATAATAAAATTATAAAATAATTTACGCAATTAAGTTTTTTGTCTTTGAAAAACGTTCGATTTCAGTTGTACTCGAATTCGTTTTACAGAATATTCCGCTTGATAAGATAATTTTAAATTCAATTATAATTGCAAATACTTGTTTATCAATTTAGGAGCTGTTACGTTTTCGTCGTTATTGTGCTTCGTCCGACAAAATTATACAGCGACTTTTTACTGACGAATTCGTTGTATTGGGCGAAATTTGTCTTTCGCCCCAGTTGTTATCCTAGCATAAAGCATTCTTCAAACTGTAAAAGTAATACACATGCTACGTATAATACAATCAGGACAATATATTGGTTGGTGCTTGAATGAATACAGACTAAAGTTATAGTATATCTGCTGAATTGCAATCCAAACTTACAAAATTAATTCTTAGAATAGTAGTAATTGGGTAGTTTTATAATTAAAGATTTAAATTTTTTCGCAATAGTTCTCTCCCGAGAGTTTAACCGCATGTCATCATATCAAATATGCATACACCCAGACGCAAAAGTCTGCGTACAAGCCTTTATTATTTTTTTTTTAATTAAAAAAGTAAAAAAATGTTGTGTAAAATAATAGGAATTCAGTTTTATTTGTTTATTACAACTATTTCTAAACATATTTGCACTTTTTTTTTAACAAAAACAATAATTTATAATTAAAGAAAAACTAACGGCCTATTTAAAATGGCATATGCAAAAGTCTGCGTACAAACATTTTTCGTAATGTCTTTTGTGTCTAAATTTTAAGTAAAAAAAAAATTGATATGAGGTTGGATATCCTTTTTGTTTGAGAACCTCCGCCAACCGTTTAGGCATAGAATCGACTAGCTTTGCAGTTTCTTCAAGAGAAATTTTGTTCCACTTTTCAATTATCACGTTTTTTAACGTTCCTTTCGAAGAAATTTTGTGTTGCCGAATACGGCGTTCCAATAAATCCCATAAGTTTTCTATGGGATTTAAGTCTGGAGACTGTGGTGGAGTTTTAGGCTGTTGCGGGACGTTGTAGAGTAGCCAAAGCTTTGTTTTATGATCCGTATGTTTCCGGTCGTTATCTTGTTGAAACATATAATCGTTGCGCATGTTTAATTTGTCTAAGCCTGGCTGCAAATTTTCTTTTAATATATCAAGATATACTTTGGTATCCATTGTAGAGGGAATCAACACCAAATTTCCCACTCTTTGGTAAGACATACCGCCCCATACCATGCAACCACCTCCGCCATGTCTTACAGTTGTACTTAAACTCTTAGGATCAAGCGCTTTTCCTGGTTTTCTCTACACAAACTGTTTGCCCTTAACACGAAATATACAAAATATGTTTTCGTCTGTAAATAAAACTTTTCGACAGAATTCTTTTGGCTTATTTATATATTTCTTGGCAAAAGCAATTTGCTTCTGACGGTTTATCAGTGACACCAGAGCCTTTCTACGTGCAACATGACTTTTTAATTAGGGTGTTTCAAAACTCTACTAACGGTGTCTTTGCTAACAGTTTTATTTAAGTGATTTTCAAGAAATTTTGTGATTTCTATTGAGTTAAATTTAGGATTCTGCTGAACTCATTGCAGAATGTAATGTTTTTCTCACAGACTTAAGACAGGTGGACGTCCAGAACGTGAGCGGGAGTCAAAAACTCCTGTTTGTTTCTAAGTATTCACAATTCTCTGAACTGAGGAATGCGTTCTGCCGACAGTCCATAGTTTTATTATAATTTTTCTGTCCTCTTCATGAATTTCTTTTTTTTACTTTACCCATTTCAACAGAATTTTTAAATTTCTCTTTAAATCACTAAATATATGTTGCTTAGAAAAAGAAAAAAAGAAAATGTGCTAATAATCGACGCGTTTAATAGGAAAAAACACATGGAAAGTATCGTTACTTATTTTGTACGCAGACTTTTGCTTCAGTAGGGATGTGACTTATTATAGAAAGTGATCGATAAATCGTAAAGTAAATCAATAAAATATCAAATTAGTTTTTGTTATGTTTAATGACGAGGTGACTAATAATTACAAAAATTTTTTTTTAAATAAACCTACATAAGTATAATTTTATTAACCTGCAAATTAATTAGTAAAGCTTGTACGCAAATTTTTGCTGTTGGGTGTATGTATTGCTTTGCTAAAAGTAGCGTCACATCAAATTAATTTTATCAAGTTACATGTCAATCACCCTTATTCTATTTGGCGTCGGCAATAACAATAGCAATTTTAAGGCAATGTCAATTTTAAACAAAGGCGACATCAATTTAATGTTAATTTGGTATTCTATAATAGTATTATGACGGCGTTGCCTGTTTATCGATAATGTTAATAAAATACAGCACACATCTCTAATGTTTGAGACAGCTGTTTCATTTTGTCATTGTTTGCTAAAAAAAAGAAATAGTGTCGTGGAAAATAAAAGAAAATATTTAAATAAAAATGTTTTTCCTTTCGGATTCAGACTCCAGTGAAGAAGAAATTAAAACCAATTTAGTAGTGGAAAGAAGACTGCTTAGGCAGAAGTCGTGCATTTTTAACTTACCCGATGAGAAGTCAGAAACAAATTTAAAATTATCATGTTCAAAGTTTTTTATTAATTTCATTACATTTTTAAGATTTGAAAGTTACTTCAGGCTAAATAAGGTGTCATTTAAATATGCGTTGGATACCATAGAGTCCAGTTTAAAAAAAGGAACTCGATCAACGTACGTTCCTAACACCATAAAATTGGCAGTAACATTGCGATTCTTGGCTCAGGGATCGTACCAGCTCATTGTTGGAAACGATTATAACCTGGGACTTTCACAGCCAATGGTGTCGAAGGTTTACCTTTTGCCATCCATCACCAGTTCTACTTGGTGGGCCAAATGAATTTAAAGTGTTTGCAATGGCCTCCCACTGTTCTTTGAAATTGGTTGGAACAGTGCCTCTACGAAATCCTTTCGCTAACGACGGATTTTTTTCCAGATCTTCCACTAATTTCTCAAACTGGCAAGGATTTGTTATTTTAATTTTTTCCATTTCAAAATTTTATTTATTTTTTTTTTTTTATTTAATACTTAAAACAGAACCGCACAATAACGAAATTTTTGAATTTAAATGTATTTTTCAACTACTTTTTCTTATGTGTAGGTATGTATCTGTTTTTTTAAAACAAAGAACAACACTAGACGACACCAAAAAAGACGGCGACAAAATCATTGGCAATTAAAGACAATAACGATGTCAATTTTGCTTACAGAATATCAAAAATATGTTAACAGTGATCGATAAACGGCAATATTGCCAACTGGAATACCGATCGGCAATAAACGACTAAAAACGACATTGCCTTCTATCGACGACGCCAAATAGAATAAGGGTGAATATTTTGTTTTTGACCAATTCAAAAAATTGTTCAAATAGTTTTTCCAAGTAAAAATACGACGTCGTAATATTTTACAGATAATTACGAGTATAAACAAGTACATAGTTTTTTATTTATTTTATTAATTGTCCAAATTAATTAAGAAAATGTTTGTAATAATTTGAATTATTTATTTTGAAACTTATGGCTCGATTATCGATTGCAACTGAACTTCAGTGGAGTTGCTTACAAGCAACGCAACTCATGGTCCAAATGTTATTATGTACGGCAACCTCAGTCAGTTGCCTAAAGTTATTGTTTTTTGCACATCTCTAATTACAAAAAGTGAACAAAAAACTTTTCTTGAAAAAAAGAATATATATTTATCAAAAGTTTGTGAAGAAGTGTACAAAAAATATATTAAAAAAAAAAAAAATAGTGAATCCATACTCTTTGCCATTCTTCGGAAGTACGCACTGGCGGACCGTAGCTATTTAATTTGTTGGACACTTTAGCCCATGCTAATTCGGCACTGGCTTTTGTTTCCTCGTCCAATATTTGGATTTAATTCCATTTGATGAACCAGTTCCTCGAATTGTTTTTTCGTTGTACATTTAACCATTTTTAATATATTTATTTGCGAATAAAACTATTTAATTTTAAAAAATATTTTGTAAAATAATTTAGACACTACGAGAAAATGGTTGCCGGCATTGCCACTGAAATTATCAGCTGTTAGTTGCAAGTTGCCATCTGTAATGCAATATTGGCAACTGGCAACTCCACTGAAGTTCAGTTGCAATCGATAATCGAGCCATTAATTTCAAATAATTTATGAGCGAAATATCGATGTTTAAAAAGCATACCTAGTTGTAACACCAACTTGATGCAGCTTAAGGTGAAAAAATTTAAATTAATGTTTCAAGGACTACTCCAATTACTGTGAATTATTTTCTGGGTAGAAATTCTGGACCGTTTTCTCGATCTTGGTATTTTATTTGACCAAAAACTGAGCTTCATTTCTCATATTAGTTGTACAATTAATAAAGCCAGGGTTGTATTGAGCTATATAAAGCAATGGTCAAAGGCTCTTTACATCTTGCTCGTTCGTCCAATTTTAGAATATGGATAGAATATATTGAATCGGTTCAAAAGCAATTTTTATTATTTTGCCTATTCCGCATAACATGCCTTCATACTCTGTCCGGTTAGTTCTTATAAAATTTCCAACATTGTTAAACGTGTCATTTTTAGTGAATATTATTAGCCGCCGTAGTCTAGTCGTTAGTGTGTTCGCTTACTAAGACATGAGCCCTGAGTTCGACAACCACATCTTAAAAAAAAAGAAATATGAAAAAAAATATTTCTTTCGGCGACTATCTCTTAGCAGTCTTCTGGCAAAAGCTCTGAGAGTAATTAATTGCCATGAACAAGCTTCTCAAGTCTGTCGTTCGGAGTCGACATTAAACTGTAGGTCCCGGTACTCATGGATTAAAAATTTACACACACAACATGAGTGCTGCGAGAAGCTAGGCCGTAATCCTGACACAGGGTTGTAAAGGCCAGTTATATATGTATGTACTTATGTATTATTAAAGGTGATATATGTATGTATAGTCCGGATCTTTGATTAGTGATGCCACTTTAACATCTCCAGCGATTGTCAATATAATCACCCTTATTCTGCGTTTCGATTCGGATCGTAAATTGCTCAGTTTGGCAAATTTGGTATTCTGCGTTCCGTTCCCCGTAACAATTCAATTTGTTTTTCGATTGTATGTATTCTGCGTTACGATCGTAGCTACGTTTTTTCAAGTTGTTTATTTACTAACGGAAAGTTTTGCGATTTTTGTTTTTGTAGTTAAAAAAGTATAATTAAATAAAATGTGAGTATATGTGTATGTGTTTTTTTTTAACCTTAAAGCTTTATTTAATTTATTTCAGGTCAAAAAACACAACACCTGAGCAGTATGAAAAGCTGGCGAGTTTAATAGCAACGAAGGATGATATTGCGTCTGGGTATCATAAGCGTCCCAAGGAAGAAGTAGAGGCATTCTGTGAAGAAGTTGCAAATGCACTTAACGCAATAGGTCCACCAATAAAAACTGACGCTGCATGGAAGAAAGTATGACGTTTTAGTTGCATATGTATGCATATTAAAAATATTTTTTAAGGTGTGGATTGACTGGAAAAGTTATATAAAACGCAAGTTGACAACAAACAAAAAGGAAATGATGAGCACCGGAGGAGGCAACTTTCGCTTACAGCGCATAAGCCACCTTGAGGAAAAAGTAATTCAGCTGACGGGCTTGGTAACAAGTACAAGGGGCATTAGCGGTACAGTGGATTTTGGAGTGGCCAGCGAGATGCCAGATGATACGCGACCTACCGAAATGGATATTTCCGCTCGGTCTGAAGATCTTGCTGATGTAGCTACTACTTCAAAAAGGCGTCAGCAGCTTAGTACAAAAGAAAACACTTCGTCTTTGCTGAAAGAGCAAACAACTGCCCAGAAAGAATTTCACAACGATGTCAGGAAATTCAATGAAACCATTTTGAAAAGGTATGACGAGATGTCTACGCATTTACGGCGCATAAATCGCTCTTTAGAGAAGCAGTCTGACATTGCTGCACAACAGTTAGACGAACAGCGGCGCCACAATAAAATTAAAGAGGAATTGCTAAAAAAGAAGGTAGAAATCAAGCTGCGAATGTTAAAACTGGAGCATCCATCTAGTGATTTAGATTCAGATTAGAAGATGATGATGAGCCAGCCAATCTTTCCTGTTAGCCTAAGTACTTATATTTTATTTTAAATAAAAATGTGATAATTTTTGTTTTTTATTTGACCTTTATTAGTTGTTAAATAAAATATTTAACGACCTAAAGCTAAAATATTTTATTTTTATTTATTTATTATTCATCAAATTTTATTTTTTATAGTTTGGCAATTACATTGTTTACAACATTTTTTATTTTTATGTTTCTATTTCATACGTTTCATAACAAAGCAGCTGGTTTGAACATACTCTTCTTCTTTTTCTTTCGATTAGGTTTTTTTTTTAGAATACCTATTTTCGATTCGAGCGTAACTGAATGCGGGAACGTAATCGAAACGCAGAATAAGGGTGAATATTTCTATCCATTATCTATTACAGTTTTTAGATCTAATTATTCTGATACAGACCAACTAAGGAAGATGTTGTAGGAACTTGTTATACTACTTTAAATTTTTATTTTTAATCACAGTCAACTTTTGCCAAAACTTTGAGAGCTTAAGATGCACAGATATTATTACCAAGAGAAGACTAACTGCAGCTGAGACAAAGTCAAATATCAAATTGGAACAAGGAATTTACCAACGGTCAACGAATCGGTTTTCCTGTTCAATTTTTATTTAAATCGTAAATATTTAATATAAATTCATATATACATATAAATTGCAAAGAAGTTACATATAATAACTTTATACATTTTAACAGGTTTTCGTTCTTGGTTTGTTACTTATTCAATATCAGATCAGTCGTAATATTAAGTAATGGTTTTAACTAGATCATATACACAAAGAAATAATGTATTATTAGATGTTCAACAGCCTATGTTAGATAATAATTTAAACATTTCGGTAACTACACCTTTATCACATAGTTCTCCAAATAATACATTAGAAAACATACACCAAACTCAAGTTATGAACGATCAAGTTTTTAATTCACCGGTTATAAATAATATTTCACCAGTTATATTACCACCTTTTTGGATTACTTGTCCTCAGGCTTGGTTTATTCAAACTGAAATGCAATTCAATATTAAACAAATTGTAGATGATACAATTAAGTACCAATATGTTATTACATCACTTCCACAAGAAGTAATAATAAAAATATTGGACATTTTGCATGAGCCACCTATTAGTAATAAATACGAATTCACTAAAAAGGTTTTATGTGAAAGATTTTCCCTTAGTGAAGAAAAACGGCTTGAACAATTATTTTCCGACAAACAAATTGGTGATCGCAAACCGTCAGAATTTTATCGAGAAATGTCTAATATTGCTGGACCAGTTTCTATGATAGAAAAGATTTACTTTATAGGTTATTTACAATTTACAGACTTTAGATGATAAAATTAATCTTGCTGATAAAATTTCTGATGTTTTAAATAAGAATCAAATATCTCAAATAAACTATTATCATGATATGTTTAAACAATTTACAACAATTACAAATCAAATTTGTGCAAATCTAGAAAAACTTAACTTAGAAGTTTCAGAAATTAGATCATCTAGACAAGAGGATAATAGAATTTCAAGTTATCGAAGGAATTCGCGAAGTAGGTCACGTCCAAAGTATGACAAATGTTGGTATCACTATAAGTATGGATTAAAAGCTTATAAATGCATACAACCATGTAATTTCTCTCAAAAAAATAATAATTTAAATTAAAAATTCCTATCATGAAGGTTGCGGATGATAGGATATCTTCTGGCCTATCTCGTCGCCTATTTATATTTGATCGTTTTAACAAACTACATTTCTTTATAGATACCAGCGCAAGTGTATCTGTTTTGCCAATATCAAAATTCGAAAATTTTAAGTGCAAGTCTGATTTAATGTTATCAGCGGCAAATGGTTCATACATAAAAACTTTTGGTAATAAACTTCTAAGAGTAGATATTGGCTTAACAAAGAAATTTAACTTTCCATTTATCTTAGCAAATATTCACACACCAATTATAGGAGAAAATTTTTTGGAAAATTTTGATTTATTAGTTGATATGAAAAACAAAAGAATTCTTGATTCACTAACAAAATTACAGGTCACTGGTTCATCAGGGTATAGCAACATCTTTTCACTAAAAATTTTAGATTCAGAAAATAAATATGCAAAAATTTTATATGATTTTCCGAAAATTACAGCGGAACCTGATTATACGGGATCAGCACAACATAAAACAGTTCACAGAATAATAACCAATGATAATTTGCCATTTTCGAAACCAAGATATATATAATATAGCAAAAAAAGAATTTGAATACTTAATTAAAATTGGAATCTGCCGACCATCGACTTCTCATGCTGCATCCCCGTTGCATTTAGTACCTAAAAAGGATTCCAATGACTGGAGACCTTGCGGTGATTATCGTCGGTTAAACTGTGTAACACTTCCTGATAGGTATCCTTTACCTAATATTCAGGATTTCAATAGCAATATGCATGGAAAAACTGTTTTTTCGAAAATTGATTTAATAAGAGCTTATCACCAGATTCCTGTAGCATCTGAAGATATTCATAAAACAGCAATAACAACTCCTTTTGGAATGTTTGTATTTGTAAGAATGCCTTTTGGTTTAAGAAATAGCGCTCAAACATTTCAAAGATGACATATTAATTGCGAGCAAAAATGAAGAGGAACACATACAACATATTAGGTTAGTTTTCAGCCGAATTGAAAAGTTTGGTTTAAATATTAAACCATCAAAATGCGTTTTCGGACAAGAAACTTTAGATTTTTTGAGTTATCAAATATTAAAAGATGGTATTCAACCTTCGAAGAAAAAAGTTGAAGTAATTAATAAGTATGAAAAACCAAACACTATTGGGAAATTTCAAAAAATTTTGGGAATGATAAATTATTATCATAGATGTATCCATATGCTAGCCAAGGAAACAGAAATAAAATTAAAATAATATCGTGGACAAAAGAAGCTGAAGATGCATTTAATACAGTTAAAAGAAAATTTACAGAGAATACATTACTTTTTCATTATGACAGAAATAAAACAATTTCTTTAGCAGTTGATGCATCAAACGTTGCTATAGGCGCAGTCTTACGACAAGAACATGAGCATGGATTTAAACCTTTGGCATACTTTTCAAGAAAATTGAGTGATACGGAGAAACGTTACTCTACGTTCGAAAGAGAATTACTTGAAGTTTACCAGTCAGTTAAACTTTTTAGATATTTTCTGGAAGGTCACAATTTTACAATTTTTACCGATCATAAGCCACTAATATATATTCTTAATTCGAAAACGGAGAGATCACCTCACCAAACGAGACAAATGGAATACATAGCCCAGTTTACTAATGACATAAAATTTATTTCCGGTAAAGATAATATTGTAGCTGATACATTGTCAAGGTTACCTGAAGTACATACTTTAGAAGAAGGTGAAATCAGTTTTGATATTTTTAAGAAAGAGCAAGGAAAGGAAATAACATCAGGGGTGTTACTTTGTATTTCGATTCGAATAGAAAATGCTTTCGAAAGAAATTTTCAATTCGAAAAAATCAATACTAATGAATACAAAATTTTTTGGAAAATACGTAAATATTTACGAATTCGTAAGATTTTCGATTCGAATCGAAATAGAAAGTAACCCCCCAGGTCTAATAGATGAAAATTTCAAAACCAAACACAATATTAAAAAATTTAATATTCCTAATTACTACTTTGGCATTCTATGTGAGATAACTAGAAATCAACCTCGAATTTATGTTCCAAAAACTTTGAGACAAAGAATTTTTAATAAAATGCATTTCCTCTCCCATCCAGGTACACGTTCTACTCGAAAAATATTCAAACTAGATATTTTTGGCCTTGCATGAATAAGGATATCAATTTATGGGTCTTACAGTGTATAATGTGCCAGAAATCAAAGATCCATAGATATACTAAATCGCCTAAGGTTGAAATAACAATTCCTAAATGTAGATTTGAACATATAGATATGGACATTGTAGGACCTTTGCCAGTTTCCAGGGTGTTTACGCGCATAGTGTGAACGTCCACTAATTATTGTTCAGTGGACGTTCTATGTTTTTGTTTATTTATTGTTCTCTTTATTCTTTTAATTTTCTTCTAAAAACACTTACATTGTAAAACCCAAACAGTACAGTACGTACCAAAAGGAAATCAACCCAGTTAAATCTTATAATAAACCCCGTGTATTTAAAGAAAAACTAATATTGTGTTTTTTATTTTCTGAATATATTTTCTGAGAAAATCTTTCGAGGAAAAACATGGGTTATATATATATATATATTAACTATTCTAGATAAAACGACGAGAATGGCCTGAAGCTTATCCAATAAGAAATATTTCATCTGAGACTGTAGTAAGAATTTTTATTCAAAATTATATTTCCCGTTTTGGCATTCCACTTAAGATTACTGTAGACCGTGGTGCTCAGTTTACATCTTCGTTATTTTCAAATTTAGTAAATTCTTTAGGAATTCAGAACATATCCACAATCAAATGGAATTGTAGAAAGATTCCACCGCCAGCTTAAAACATCTCTTACCTCATCTGGTAATAAGTTACATTGGTCAGACGAATTGCTTATTGTATTGTTATCTTTGCGAAATCAAGTTAAAGAGGACCTTAAATGTTGTCCAGCTGAAATGGTTTATGGTCAAACTTTGAAAATTCCTGGAGAATTAGTAGTTTCTCTAGAAAATTCGGAATACACCAATGATTTTTTACTATTAAAACTAAGGGAATATTTTTCTTCCATTCGAAATTCTATATCCCATCATGGCAATAATCATAGCTATGTTCCTACAAATTTAATGAATTGTTCATACGTATTTGTGAAAACCAAGAAAAAACTTGGATTGCAATTTCATTTTGAAGGGCTATATAAAGTCATTAATAGGAATGATACATTTTTTATAATACAAAAAGGTACTCAGACAGAATGTTTAAAATGATCAATCGAAATTTATTCTGTCTGAGTACCTTTTTGTATTATAAAAAATGTATCATGTATCATGTATATATATATATATATATATATATATACAGAGGATATTTCTCCCTACCCCCAACTATCAAACTGAAGTACCGAAAATGGCGAATAATCATTTATTAAAATTATTAGTAACACAGACATTTATTGCTCATATCAAGGTTGACTTTTGCCGTTCAGTGAAGTTATCAAATATATTTGAAATAAACATATGTTTCCTAGCACAAATTTATATGGCAAAACAACGTTTGCCGGTCAACTAGTATATATATATATATATATATATATATATATATATATTATATATTAAAAATTTTTTTTGCTTTTCTTCTTATTTGGCCAGAGACCATTACGAATTGGTACGAAACATCAAAATCGGTCCAGGCGTTCTTGAGTTATAAGCGTAGTAACTAACGCCACTTTCTTTTATATATATAGATTATTAATTTTATGTCAGTCAGAATAAGGATATCCATTGACTAAAATTAATAAAAGAATTGGAGCAATGGTCACCCACTTTACAAAAAATATATTTCTGTGAAATTATTAATATTGATAGATAGATAGATGTATAAACATCTTATATGCAATATAATTAATAATATTAATATTATAATACCTTAAAATCCAATTTCGGTTTTTTTTTTAATAATAAATTATCTTGTATTTTAAATGACGATAACATTTTTAATATTGGGGGTATTCGTTTAATATGCTAAATGACTAAATGACATTTTAAAATCATAAAAATGATTCAGATTTAGGAGTTTAAGAGGCATTTGTCCTCGTAATTTCAGTATTAAGTTCTATTCAATTAATTTAACTTTGTGCAATATCAGTTTATAACACTCTCGGTGATAGGATAAATTTTCAATTCAATCAAAATATAAAAATTCTGTAATTTTCAAGATAGGAAGCCGAGTTTAGTAGAGTTATAGTAGAATTAATCATCCGGATTACAGATCCAAAGCGCAGAATTTGAACTTTTAAACTTTACTTAACTTTACAGCCATGTCATGAACTCAATTTCGATTCGAAAATTAAATTTTTACAAAATTAAATATTTCTTCCAAATAAAACAACTTTAAATTATCAAGCTGCTGGTATTTATATATGCATATTTTTTTATGAATATAACGGTGTTACTTTCAAAGTTAACAGTGGTTTCGTACATACATGATTGGCTATTATTACCCTGTGTCAGGGTTACGGCATAGCTTTGCGCAGCACTCATGTGCTAACTTTTCTTCATGAGTACCGGGACCTACAGTTTAAATTCGACTCCGAACGACGAATTTGAGAAGCTTTTTCATGGCAATTAATTACTCCCAGAGCTTTTGCCAGAAGACTGCTGAGAGGTAGTTGCCGAAATACATAGTTTTTTCATATTTCTTCTTTTCAAGATTACTAAGCCAACACACTAGACCACGGCGACTACATTTCGAAAAAATTTACCGTTTTCAAAAAAATTAACATTTCGGAATTAAAATGACTTCGAATCGGAATTGAATTCCATGACAAAGCTGATAGAAAGAATTCAAAGGATTTTTTATGCATTGAAACATTTCACAATAGTGGTAATCAATCTTCGTTGCAAATGCCCTTGCCTACATTTTTTTATTGTTTGACATGGTTTCACTACGGTTTGCTACGAAAAGTAATTACCGCTAATAATACATTCTTTTAGTTTAAAAAAATATATCTCTTTTTTTTATTTCATTCAGCTTAATAAATAATATTTTTATCAAAATAAAATGATGATTTTAAATTTTTTGCATTTAAATTATATTTTGGCCCAGCATGTGCCACCTGCAATCTAAATGGCCGTCCATTGAAATAATAATCATCACGATCTACACGTAAAACTTTACTTTCAGCCTTTGGTGGCTTTCGAACTGGAGCCTCTGTAGTAGGTAATTGATAACTTTGCATTAACATTGATGGTTTATAGTAAGACATTTGCAACTGTTGATGATACTGTTTATAGGGATTCGGAATTTTATAGCTCCCATAATTCATGGTTTCCGTTGTTGCAGTTACTGCAGGCTCTACTAAAAGTGGTTTAATTTTCGTTGGTTGGTATTCGTAGCCAATACCAGGTATATAACGATAAGGCAGTGGTGGTATGGGTATATAATAAATTCTTGAGTCCTTTTTGGTTTTCTTAGTTTTTGGACGATTCGAATATTTGCGCAAATTTAAAGGCTTCGATGACACAATAATTTCTTTATAAATATTCTCAATACTTGGATTGTGAAATAAAACTTTTGAACCCATAGAAGTTATAGTAGGATGATTTATTGTTGATGCGTCTGTCAGTTTATTCGTATTGACGATATAGGCTGTGACTAGAAAGGCTGGTGTGACAAGAATAGTAAACAATATAACTAATAGTAGTTTAATGCAGTGGTGTATATAAAACATGCTGAAATGAAATAATGTAAAAAATCGGTATTAAGTTAAATCAAATCAAGAATGTTAATAAATTTAGAATATACAGACATGTTCTGAAAATCAGGTGATTTCAAATCACATGTAAGTTTGAAATCACACTAGAAATTTTTAGGTGTTCTGCAAATCAGGAGCTTTTTAGTTTTTAGAAGTGTTTTTCATTGTTCTAAACCACAAACTTTAAGCACTTTTGTGTCGTTTATAGAGCTGCCAGATTCAATGCTGCCATTTGCATTTTATGAATTTTTATGAACAAATTTTATAAATTTTTGTTTTTAATAATTAATTTAATTGACTACTTTGGTCAAATTATACATAAAATAAAATAGCATGTTGTTAGTCTGGCAACTCCAAAAATCGTTTTGAAAAATAAAAGGAAATTGTGAAACACTTAAACAAATCAAAAAATTTTTATGAAAATTGTAATGTGTTTTAAAATTTGCAAATTTTGGAATTTTTCTGAATGAAATTATAATTTTTTATTATAAAAGTAAATAAAGAACAAATGATGTTATATGTTGTTTTTCCATTTTTCGCCGAATTGTAAGTAAAATAATGCCTAAAAAGGCAAGTGATTTAATATCGACAATAATTTACTTGTCGATTTCAAATCACAAAATGTCAAAAAAATTTTGTGTTCAGAACACCTTTCTCCTACAAAAAGTGATTTTCAGAACATGCCTGATAATAATTTAATTTAAATATGTTAAAAATTTGATTGATATCCATGTTTTACAACACAGTTGATTGTAAAAATATTAATTATACTAAAGCCCGTTTTCACCATGTTCGATTAAAAAATAACTACAATCTTAACCGAAAGTTTGGGAAAATTATATTACACAATATATGATTAACTCTTAATTGACAGAATTTAACCAAAAAGTAATTTAAACAAATAAAATCTGGTGGTTATGCACACTTATCGGAAAATTAAACAAAAAAATGGATAGGAATATGAACCAGTATTACATTTTTTAATATTTTTTTTTTTTTAAAATGCATATCGCAAAAAGAAAAAAATGTTCCAGATCGCCGAAACGACTTCAATTTATCTGATGAAGAATTCAGACAGGGATATAGATTATCAAAGTCTGCAACACTTTTTGTTACCAATCTTGTACACAACGATAAAATAAAATGTTTTATTGTCTGAAAACATACTGAAAACAAAATACATATAAATACATAAATTTTCATGTCTATATCGTCGATGGAATTAAAGAACGCTGTAACTGACAAAACCTTAAATGTTCACCAGAGCCAAAAAACATGTATGAAAGTAGAACAAATACACTGGTATTTTTCATTTCGCAGACGGCGTAAGTGTATTTATTTTTATCGTAGAAATCTGGGACCGGGAGCAATCGACGCGTATTTTTTTTTCTGATAAAAATGAAGCAAAAAAACGTATTTTCGATTTTTTGTCAGTTACAGCGTTCTTTAATTCTTGCGACGATATGCATGCATGCATGTTCATATGCATATACCAATGTTTTCTTACCTAAATTTATATTAAACACAGTTTTTTCTTTTTTAAATTATTTTCTTTTGTGTCAACAAAGCGACTGTATTGCCACCCTTTATCAAAATCCTTTGTTAAATAACCGAAGGATGGTGAAAAGCAAATCGATAACCGTTGATTAAATAATGTCTGTTGGCCAAACCGGCAGTTAGTTTATTTTTTTTTAATAAAGATTTAACAGAAGATTGTAAAAGCGGGCGTAAGGCAGACATCGCCTACCTGTGCAACTTTACATTTCTATAGTTTAAGTTATTATTATTTAGTCTATACCCAGAACAATTGCAAGACTCTTCGAGTTATAAGATCTATTGAGTCCTTTTGAGTCTACACACTGCCTTCCCTATACACCAGCAAGTCTGAAACTCTAGTGATAAAGTGGTTCTTGAATTTTAAAATGATAAACATAGGAAAACTTGTTTTTAAATTTCTAAGTTTACAAACTCAACTCGGTATATTATATAAACCGAAAAAGTGTGAAATTGAAATCATATGAAATTACAAATTTTTTATATTATTTTTCATTCGTCCGCTTAAAGGCGTTTGGCATAACTTCTTTGACTATCAACATTTTAAAATAATTGGTGCAATTAAGTTTTATTATATTTGAAAATACACTCTATTTCAATTTCACTGGATTTCGCTTAATAGAACATATCCGTATATATTTGCATATGCAAATTTAAAATTCAAATAAAATTTTTAATTATTAAGATAACAGATCTTTCAATGGAATTTATTATTTTAAGACAAAAGTAGAAAATAAAATGTCATTCAATATACTCAATTCTTTAATATAAATTTATAAAATGACCAAATAATAAATAAGTGCAGTACACACTATTAAACTTGATTGAATATTTTGAATGATATTCTTGAATGATCGAACTATCAGTCATGTTCGACCTGAAATAAGTAAATTTGTAATGATGAAAAATAGAAAAAAAGGATGCATGCATACTATCAGTCAATAAAATAAACATGGCCGCTGTCTGAATCAACAAAACATTTTTAAGGCTGACTCACTTCTTCTCAATTAAATTTTGAGCAAAACTCTCAGTCATGTTCGTTAGGGTGTACCGCACTTAAAATAGAATTTAATCTATTGTTACGAAGAAATAATTTTATAAAGCAAAATCGTCATTACAGTCTTTTAAAGTAGGTTTTGCTGTTATTATTACAAACACAAATATATTAGGAACATTCTCAAATATGTTTATAAAATTATAAATCATTACAAAAACAAATATACATGTAGGGGAAAATGTATATAGAAACTCACAAAAACTAATACATGTTGGTTTAAAATGTATATGAAAATTATATAAAATTAATAATTGAAAATGAAATTGTTGTTGTAAAATTATGTAAAAACTAATACATAAAACAATTGAAATTACTAGAATAAAACATTAGAACTATAAATAGGGCTACACATTAAGGTTAGTTAGTTAGTTGTATTTTAAACGTTATAGAGTGTAAATAAAGCTTTAAAACGAAAAGTAACGGTGTTTTAGTTTACAAATATCGAATCCTTGAATAATAAAACGAATTATAAAGGACAATTCGTAACACTATATTAATTTCAATTTGGGATGTTCAAAAGTTATAAGTAAGAAAAAAGTTGTATTATTAAAAAAGCAAAACTATATTAAAAAACTAGTACACGATAATGTAGTCGCCGTGATCTAGTGGTTAGAGTGTTGGATTATTAAGACGATAGCACTGGGATCTGACATCTTGAAAAAAAAAAAAAGAAATATGAACAAATTATTTCTTTCGGCGACTACCGATCTTTTGGAAAAGCTCTGACAGTAATTGATTGCCATGAAAAAGCTTCTCAAATCTGTCGTTCGGAGTCGACTTAAAACTGTAGGTCCCGGTACTCATGGATAAAAATAATAGATACATCATGAGTGCTGCAAGAAACTTAACCACCCTTAACTTTGAAACAGGGTGGTATTGACCAGTTATGTATGTATATGCTAAAATAGCACACCTTGTTAATACCCCAAATGTATATTTTGTAACTTATTTTAATAATATTAAAATATTCCCTGTTGAAGTTTTAATTCAGTTAGAGTGCCAAAAGCTTAATACTATTAAATAAAAAAATATTTGTTTTTAACTTTGCCACCTACAAATGTTTCAAACATACAAATTTTTGTTGTTATACTCGTACGAGAACCAGATGAATACTTAAAATTTTTTTTGAGCTTCTTACATGTGATAAATACTTAACGTCTTACTTGAACGAAATTAAAAGCAAATCTATATATATTTTGTTAAATATAAAATTGTTTCTATACATATATCGATATATGTGCAAATTTAAAATGGAGCGCTTGGAAATGGCGCGTTTTGGTTATAATAGTTTAGTTTTTTAGTTTTAGTTTATTGATATTTTAAATCTGAAATAACCATTTTCTAATATTTAACTTAAAAAAGACGATTAAACTGAATTCAGCGTACCCAAATTAGATTTACCCAATAGGACTTCCGTAGAAGAAAAGTGGGTTAAATTTCAGCAGGGAGTAATATATGAATCTTTTAATCAACATTGTTTGTAATGTTTTTTTAACACGAAATTTAAAGCCTTAACCCATATAACTTTTAATGAAAAAACAAACTGAAAGTAAATACATACATATGTATATACAAAGTATGTATATGCTGGCATTTCTTTAAAACTGTTAACAAATGAATACAACCTCTTAGGTTTTGATAGTTTTGAAGCAAAATCTATGACAGATCATTTATTAAAATTTAATTTTATTATATGCTCTGTCTCGTATCATATTTCAACCAGTTACTTTGTTTGATTGCTACTGCTCAATTACTTACATATATTGAAAAAGTGTGTCAGATAATCACCCACTCGTAAAAGAATGTAAAAAAAATATTTTATATTATTTCAACTTAAAAATAATAACAAAAAGATATGAGTATTATTAATTCATATATCAAACTATTTAAAATATACATAGTGAAGATCATGATTAATTAGTACGCATAAATAATTTTGGTTTTCTTTTCATTTTTCTTTTTAATTTTAAATTAAATGTTCATGAGAAAAAATTTTAAACACTTAATTGACCATAAAATTACGTGCGTTTTTTTAAATACTGATGAGTATGTATGTATAATAAATTTATTTTATTAATTACCCTTATAAAACTTATAATTTATTACTTAGTTTCATTTAACATTTGTTTGTTTTTCATAATTAATTAAAAATGGAGGAAAAGATAATAAAATTTAAAAAAAATTTATTTTTTTTTATTTATACAATTTTACCGATTTTTTTTTACAAACTGTATAAAAGCTAATGTTGCACTCTGATCTCAGTATGTAGGTCGAGATTAGTTACATACATACATACATAGTTGGCTGTTACAACACTTTTTCAGAGTTAAGGCCTAGCCTTTCACAGCAAAATATTGTGTGCATCAATTTTTATCCAGGAGTACCGGGACCTACAGCTTAAATTTAACTCCGAACGACACACTTGAGAAGCTTGTTCATGACAATCAGTTACTCTCAGAGTTTTTGCAGAGAATTATCCGCAGTGCCATATTTATTGCTAAAGTTTATGAAACTGGTGTCTGATGGGTCAAGATGTAAGCGCGCTAGTATAGTGTCTACATCCGAAAATATTGAAGCTGTGGCTGAGAGTGTGCGTGAGAATTTATCAACATCAACTCGTCATCGTTCTTAAGAATTGAACGTTTCACGTTTACGTCGAATTTTGCGAAAAGATCTCGGTTTGAAGTTCAATTGGTTTGAAGTTGAATCCTCATGACCATCCGATTCGGTTTCACTTCGCTAGATGGGCCAATGAGAAACTTCACGATAAGGTCGATTAAAAAAAAAAAATATTAATCAAATAGGAGCTTAGTTGCTTTATATGACTTTTGTTCTTGTGACATTTTTCTTGTCAGTGGTATCTTTTTCGAAATTCTATTATTGAATCCATCTCCGAAAATGGTGGAACTATGTAATCAGAGCAAAATGTACAATAAATTTGAAGTATCAGAAAATTATGACGCTGAGATATTTAAAATGATAGTAATTAATTTGGAACTTTGCTATACTTGCGTAAATATATATTGTATATCAAACTGATCAATATCCATACATTTATTTAAATTTGTATTATTTGAGGATTTTAGGAATAAAAAAGTACTCCTTTGGAGATTTTTGGCGAAAAAATTAAAATTGGGAATGAAGTCTAAAAAAACTGGAGCTTGATAAGCTTAGTTTGATAAATAATCAACGCCATTAAAAAAATGGTTTACCTGTGCGGACTGGAAATGCAACTTCGAATTCCAGACAGGTTGTGGAGATCTATTTTTTTATTAATTTTTTTTTTTAATTAGATCTGATCTAATTAAGGCGTTTTAAGATGAAATATTATGGTTATCTGAATTTTGTTGTGGATGTACAACCAGGGAAAATGCCGAAAATTCTAGACGTCCAGTTAAGGTATCTACACACGAAATAATAGAAAAGATTCACATTATTTAAGTGATCACTTAGGTATGAGAATTTTTCAGTAAAGTGGGTGACGCGTTTGCTCACAATAGAAAACAACAAACTTTTGTGCAGTTTGCATTGCAAAAATCATGAATAAACTACCAATTGCTTCCTCTTCCATCCCTTTTTTCTGGATTTGTTTCCAAACCGTAGTAGTATAGTGGTTAGAGCGCTCAAAGCAGCCTAGGTGCAAATCCCGGCAAAGAAGAAAAATTAAGAACAAAACATTTTCAATTTTTGACATTTCAATTAAAAAAATAACAGACTAATACACTACCCACTATTCGACTAGGGTACGTCTTCTAAATCATATTTTTGTTTGTTTTGTTAAAGGTAAAAAAATTCAAAAATGTTGGCCAAAGTGTATAGAGCTCAAAGGAGACTAGATTGAAACATTGAATGATGATTTCCGTAAGTGCCGTATTGGAGTATACCAGCTTTATTTTTTGTATAAAAACTTTGTTTGGAGGCTAAAGATTATTATGAAACTGTTCTTTTTGAGCATTTTCTTTATAATTTTGATTTTTCATATTTTTTTTTTATCTAAAATAGATTTTTTAAATTAGGATCTCCTTTTCTCGATGGCTTGACTGACCTATCGATCCTGGACATTGGATCAATTGCAAAATTTATTAGGCTCTCTGGCTGGTTTCCAGCATAATTTTCTGAGGAAGTAGTGCTTCTTGTGTGGAGGCCCTGCCTATCAGGGCTCCCTACATCATGTGGTATCACAACGGGCCGCTATGCCTTGTCATTACGAGGCTGCCACTTCCTCCTATCCTATCCTAAATTGTGGAATTTCCTTCACTGAAAAAATTTTTGTCTAGATTTTGTGGAAAACAATTATTATTGCGATTTTTTAGTCCTTAGAGACTAGCAAGAGTTTATAAATAATGGTCAGTTATTGTCGATATCGACTAAACCAGATCTAATCTTTTGCTGCCGTTTTGACTTAAACAAAGCCCTATAAATAAAAACTCACGATACAAAACAATAGGTTTGGAATCATTAATCAGTAATCCAATTACAAAGTTTATTTAAATTTATTTTTAGATTTCTATATTTTACAAATATCATCTCAAACACAATATACCTTTAGCATCTACTTACATATAGTGTATAAGTGCTCTACTATACAAGATATTACAAATTATGAATAATGAAGCAATTCTATTAAGTTTCTGTTTACAATTTATTGAAAAATTGAGAATAAAATTTATTTTGTTAAAATCATGTTTTTATCTATTAACTATTAAACACTTTTTATACACATATTATGCGCATGTGCATAGGTTGTTTATTTTTATATACATTCTTTAATTTTCATTTTACCAGTCAACGCCCGCCTAAAAAAATAGTAGAATAGAAATTTTGAAAATTGTCCATTCATTGAATAAATAAATTTTTTGTACATACATACTTGGACGTACGTGTGTATCTCTAAAATGTAACCATCACCTGCTGTTCCTGCTGTTGTGTTGTGTTAAAAATATTGATTAATTAAATAAGAAAAGAGTTTAAATAAATCTGAATTCACAGTTTACTACCACAATAAAAATATAGACCATATACGAATTTTTAATATTCAATTAAAACAGGGACTCATTAGCTGTGCTTCTTGTTGAGTTAATTTTTTTTAGTTTCTTTTTAGTTTTTAAGCGGTTGTGTTTCGTATTATTTTTTTAAAAATTTTTTTAATATCAGTATACCAATCTTGTTGATGCTTCTGTTTTGATATTTCTTGTTGCTTATAAGCCTTTGAGCTGCTAAAATTTTTAAACAAATAATACCTTATTTGAAATGTGTAAAATAGCCCATGGGTTTTCTGTCTAAAATATATTTTACTTGAGCTTTGTATACCTTATACAATTCACTTAATAAGAAATTATGCAAATTTTCAATTTGCTTCATTGAATTTTAACAATTAATTAATAGTGGTTTATATTTAACAGCCAAGTACTTAAAAGTAGCGTCAAGAAAGTCTTGATACCCTTAGGGTTCAGAGACATTTTATTATTTACTGTTGAATAGGGTTTAACAAAGAGTGTTAAATATACGAGTAAAATTTTTTAAAATATTGCTTTAAGGAAACTAAAGCATTTCACTGTCCAAATAATTTTTTTAAGAACTTGATACATCTAATAAAATATTACATAACAAATTTGAGTTGGCTGCAACTCATGCCATAGTGATTGAAAATAAAACATAAAATCATATGTTTGTGTTAAAATTTTAACAAATTTCTAACCAGTAAAAGAAATAAATAGAACCAATGATTGATTCATTGAATTTTTTCGATTGAACTAAAGTATCAAGTATACTCAAGAAGTAATCCGGCTTTACCAATCGGAATTGTCAAAATATTTCTTCTTAAAATGTTTTCTTGCAAAAAGTAAAATGTTCAATTTTGTTCTGTGCAGTTTAATAGTAAAAATTAGTAGAAAAATCATAACTCGTTAATTTGCACATAATACAGTGAGAAAAAAATACAAAAGAAAAGGAAGAAAAAATGATGCAAAGTGTGTAAAATACATCAAATTTTTTCAACGCAACAATAAAATATTGGCTGTGTATGTTTGCTTAGAAGCTTTTCATAATTCTACAGCCATATATTTTAAGCATGTGAAGATAGCAGCTAAAAAGTAAACGAAATACGCGCCAAATAAATACTTAAAAAAATACAATTAATTATAAAATGGCGCTCACGATTTTTGACATTTGCAGAGCAAATTTGCTTAATTTAGTTTGCTCAGATTCCACCGATACAACTATCAACCACAGTGATGCAGTCTTTTCGCTTACAATTCACAGTGACAGGGCTGCAAGCTATTTTAAACTAATATTTTAGTTACATCTACAGAAAATCTAACACTTTCGAGATTACGACTAAAATTAAGTAGATTTTTACTAGATTTTTACTCCTATATGACATGTCGTTGACATCTAGATGATTTTGTGACGACACTTTCTTTGTGCTAAAAATTGGCTTTTTTAGGACTAAAAATAGAAGAAGGAGAAATGACATTTGAAATAAAATCAAAGCCAAAAAAGTTTTAAATAAGTTTTTTGGAAGAAAATTTTAGATTAAATATACATATTGTTACGAATTGTTCGTTTTATGTTTTAAGAGTTCGATATGTGTAAACTACGATACCGATACTTTTCGATTTTAAAGCTTTTATTTACACTTTATAACATTTTAAATACAACTCACTCAAAACCTTAATGTGTAACCCTATTTATAGTTCTAATGTTTAGTTGTATGGATTTCTATTGTTTTTATGTATTAGTTTTTACATAATTCTACAACAAAAATTTCAATTTTTAATTTGATATAATTTTAAACATACTTGATTTCTATACATGTATTTTGCTTTTGTAATTTTTACATAATTTTCGTATACCAACATATATCTTTGTTTTTGTAATGATTTATAATTTTTAAATACATGTATTTTGTTTCTGTAATGATTTATAATTTCTATATATAAGAAATAGCAACAAAACCTATTTTAAAGAAATGTAATGATGATTTTGCTTTATAAAATTATTTTTTCGTAACAATATTATTAAAGTGAAGCAAACAAATACAGGTTTTTTCCATAGGGACGCTACAAACGTAGAGCGAAGAAAGAAGAACTGAAGAAAGCCAAATGTGTATCTCACACGTCGTTCTCAAGCGTTGGGCATCTCTGTGACGTCGTTGTGGCGAATTTTGCGAAAAGATCTTAGCCTACATCCTTACAAAATCAAATTGACGCAAGAACTGAAGCCGCTTGACCACCAGAAGCGTCGTAGGTTCGTGAATTGGGCTATGCAACGACTTGATTCGGGTTTTCATTGAAAAATCAGCTTCAGCGATGAGGCTCATTTCTGGCTGAATGGCTTCGTCAATAAACAAAATATGCGTTATTGGTCAGGCAGCAATCCACACGTACTCCATGAGTCATCATTGCATCCCAACAAAATTACGGTTTGGTGCGGTTTATGGGTCGGAGGCGTCATTGAGCCGTACTTCTTCCATGATAATCAATACCGGCACGTTACGGTGAGAATCGTTACCGTTCAATGATAACCGAATATTTTTGGCCCCAATTGGATGATATGGACTTGCAGGACTTGTGGTTCCAACAGGACGGCCCAAGCCACACAGCGAATGTCGCAATCAATTTTTTGGAAACCAAGTTTGGAGAACATGTTATCTCACGAAATGGTCCAATCGATTGGCCGCCTTGGTCTTGCAATTTGACGCCGCTAGACTATTTCCTGTGGGGCTACGTCAAGTCTATGGTCTATGCCAACAAATCAGCGACGATTGATGAACTTCGTACGAATATCGAACGTGAAATTGCAGCAGTACCGGCCGATGTATGCTTAAAAACCGTCAAAAATTGGATTCAGTGTCTGGACTTCTCCATGGAAAAGAAATAGAGTTCCATACATAATGGATTCGAACGTACTTTTACAGGAATAAAGAATTTCATTGATATCCAAAACCGTTTTTGTTTTATTGTATTTAAAAAAAAACTTTTGTAGCTCAAAGTGTTAATAAGATGTAATGTAACTATTTTTGTTATACTTCTAAATACGAAATTTTGCTAAATGTCAAAATATATAATGTAAATGCACTAGATTCTGAACACGATGTCAAATCTACCTGATGAAATTTCTTTCAGATGTAAATGCACTATCTGGTATGATGTATAATACTTGCAATTAAACAAATAAAATGAATTCAATTCTAGTAATGATTAAAAGGTCGTGTAAATGACGATCTTACTGGAATAATCAAAATTTTTTGTTGGTAATAAATAGAAAATATTTTATACAAATACAATTTTAATAATAACATATCTAAAGGTATGTCCACATTTCTCAAATATGTACATATTTGATGGAAAAAGTAACCGCTGTTTTGTTTATTGTTTGCTGCTTTAAATTTTATTACTTTTATGAATCGGTTTTTAAATATTTTTTTTTAAAGAAATTTTAACATAAATATGAGCGTTTGCAACGAAGAGTGAATATAGCTAATGTTAAGTGAAGGTAAAATAAGGAAGAATCCCTATGTTCATTGCAAGCTTTATCTTTTCACAATTGTTGTACTACTTTCCTTATACTTATAAAAAAAAAACTTATATTAATAATCATAATTTATATTTTAAAACTCATAAATTTTTTACTCAAATTATCTTTTGCCATAAAGCATATGTGTATGTACATACATACATACGTACATATGTATGTATATGCATGTGTTTGCTGATTTAAATTTAAAGATTTTAAATTTGATCACTCTTTGTTACGAGCAAAAAAGCGCACAAATTATTTATAGTTTTCATTAAATTTGTAATTTATAAGCATTTTATTAAAAAAAAATCTTAATTAAAATCGCTTAAAATATATATTTTTAAAGCAAGAAAATATGAAGATAAATATATATATGTATACTCGTATATATAAAAAAAAACGTTTGAAATATGATATTAAAAATTTTGATTATTATTGTCTGTTATAATGATTACACATACAACTTTGCTAAACTCTGATATGGTATATCTATGCAAAAAAATATATCTGCATATAAAAAGAAAATATGAAAATCAAGTAAATGTAGTTGTTAAAATAATGTGACAACGGATTAACTTGAGATTTGCTAAAGAGAGAAAAAAGAAGCTATTAAACGGAGCATAAAAATTGTTGACGTAAAGCAAAAAAAATGGGGAAGGTAAACTTATATCAAAATATAGGGTATATTATTAAATTAAATAAAATTTCTTTGCAATACTTGTCAAATAAACCCTCAATAAACCTGTAATATATTTTATGAATGCAACAGTAATTCTTTATAAATATGCGGGTTTTTTTTCTTAAATAAAAGCAATTAAAAGTAGATTTTAGCTATAACAAAATGAAACAGGAGGGGCATAATGCAAGCTTTCTGAAAGGACTTGTCGAGCATAATGTGATTTGTTCTTGGAATTTATAAAACATTGTTGTTGAGTTACGGCTAAAAAAAACATTTTTTTAGTTTTTTTTCACTAATCTGGTCATTACTTAGTCAAGTGTATACCAATTTTAAATTTCTACGTGTTATCTAGAAGAGAAGGCTTTTCGAATTGTATATGTCTTTTTAAAACAAAATTACTGTTTTTTTTTCACAATTTTTCAATTTTTTGTGCTATTTTATATAAAAACCATATCTTTTTTATATTTTATAGCTGATTTTAGTCAAAATTTTTATGCTATTCTCTGACACTTTACTCATACTCACATCGTAGGGAATAATTATTTTAATTTAGAGAATATTTATGGATTTAACTATTACCTAATTCTTTTTCAAGAGGAGCAAAACTTATACAGTGAAAGGCACCCTTACACGACATATTTTTACACCATAGCTAACTAAAACTCTCAATAAATGAAATGCGTCTGTAGCACAATTGTGTACAGAAACTTTTCATGTACTGTTTACTCATGTAAAAGTTGACATGAGTAAACAGTTACATGTCGTGTGTGACTTCTAAAACATTGCTTGTGTAAAAACACAAGGAAAGTCTTATGACAAAATTCCAAATAGAGCATGCTTTAATATCGTATGTACACATATCGTCGTGCAGGAGTGAGTGGCGACCAAAAGTGTCTTGTACTTTTCCCATCAGTTTGGCTAAATTAAAATCGTTTTTTTAGTTATGCCACTCTTCTCGCAAATGAGCGATAAATTTATTTTAATTCAAAATTAAAAATAAAAAAATGTCAAAAAATTCAGACTCAAGAGTGGTGTTTTTTTGAACCGAATATAAATATTCCATAAAAATTTTTTTTAAAACTGCTTAAAAATTAAGCACATATAAAATTGCAGCAAAGTTGGATTTTTTTTTATCTTGACGTTATCTTTTCAAAATTCTATGACATTTCATAAATTAAAAAAGAATAAACGTTGTAAATATGGCTGAGGCAAAGGAATGTAATTATTTTTATATTGTTTGAATTGTTTTTAAAAAATAATTACATATATTTTTTATAAAAATTGTGAGTAATGCCCAATTTAATTTCTTAAGCATTTCTTTTTTCGAAGCAGTTTATCTAAGCGGCTATAGGTATCGAAAAAAACACCACAAATAATACAAAATAAAAGAGTAAAAAATTAATTTAAATTATTGTTGCAATAAATAACAATCATATCGCTCAAATTTTGAAACATGAAGCTTTGTCGTAAAACGCTCTTGTACATCTAGAAACTTCTTTCGACATCAACGGTGTAAATTTGAAAACAAACGTTTCCTAGCATAATTTCTTTCGTTGAGCTCAAAATGTTTTTGACTTCCGAGGTGTTGTTTTATGGTAAATATTTTCTTTGCTGACACTGGGTTATTTCACATTTTACAAAACAGAATATTCCTATTAGTTTTAAAATCTCGGTATTCACTAATATATTATTTATTTGCTTGATTTTCTGCATATTCTTTCGAAAATTTAATTAATTTAAAAACTAACTTTCAATTTAATTTTTTATACCATGCAATTATTACAATTTTTTCCCAATAGGTACAACGTTGAAAAACACGTAACTTTTAATTTAGAAATCATTATTAAGCAATTTTTTTAAACGCTAATTCCCATAAATGTAAAGTTTTTATGCTTTGTATTTAATTTGTTTTTTGCTTTCTAGTAGGTTGTCATTATTTTGAAAAAATAAAATTTGGTTATACACGTAAATTGTTCTAACATATGTAAAAATTTGTAAAATATGCCATATAATTCTGAAAAAAATTGAAAAATGTAAAAGTAGGCATTTATGACGAAATATGCAAAAATATGCCGTAACAAATAGGGGTTAAACGTCGTAGATTTTCCGAAAATTATTTAATATTTTGCTTGTTTTGTCAGTAAGATTCAGAAAAAAAAATGCTAATGCATATTTTTAGTTGCCCTAGTAATTATTGTTTTACGTGTAATTTTTTCTTATTTATAAAAATTGTCCGAGCTTTTAAAAAGGAGTTTCTATCATATCGCGACCTTATTTTGACAATAAGTACTATTCTCCTGCATGTTTTTACATTAACCGCAACTGATTCAAGAAGAGAAACTCTATTAGTAAATCATTCCGTATCTTATTAAACTTTCTATCAAGTTCGTTTAAGTTACGTTCTCAATTCTCTGCAATAGTTTATCAAAGCGTTTAACAGGAAAATAAATTACAATGGCCCATAATCATAGCCATGCAAAAAGTATACTTTAAGTTTTTTAAGGTATACTTTTGTTAAAAGTAATAATTTTGTAGACTATAGACAAGTAAAAATCTACTTTAAATGTAGAAGCAAAGTTAAAACAAGCTGAAGATGTGTTTAACTTATTTAACACTAACTTAAATTCGAACATCTATAATTGATTAGAGAAGTCGTTCTTTAGCCGCACAGTCCGTTTGTAAAACAATCTTATCGCGAAAATTTTGCCTGTCAATCTTGATGTTAGTATGTTTAATTCAGGCCTGTGCAAAAGTAAAAATGTAGTTGTGTTGGTGAGAAAATGAGAATTACAGTGCTGAACGTGTAAGTAGCAGAATAAGCAACTGTATGAATTTTTTTTAAATTAAAATTTATATGTAATATTTCATATAAAAATTTAATTACTTGAAGAACAATTTGTAAATACTACTCTGCTATAAAGAAATAAAAAGTACTTTTAATTTTTTAACAAAAAAGAATTTTTTAAGTTTTGGTTTTTTCATTCAATTTATTAACAATTATATAAAAATAATTAAAATGTCGCTGAAAAACTTTTAAACTATATTTATAAACGTTCTATGATAAATAATGTATTGGATTTACAAATTCATTTATAATAAAAAAATATTTGTGTGCATTGCTATTAATTTTGTTCTCACTGCAAACAATAAATCAGCGTACACCCACCACGCATGTTACCTCGTCGCTGTCTCAGTGACGACTGAAAGCAAGAGCGTAAGAATACATGTGAGTTTAGCTAAGGCACAATTGTGTATGAAATTTTTATTTTTGCACAGGCCTGGTTTAATTCAAATGTCTACAAACACTACTCGCTATTTCCCCGTTTCCACAATATAGGGTTCGTCCACTGAGTGCTGGTCTAAATTAATAAAATAAAAATATTTGGCTCAATGTTGTGTCATTAGATAGCAACTACTTACCTTTTAGTGGTCGCAACTGATTTATTTTTAGTTTTTTGCATTTAATTGTTTTTGCTTTAGTAAATTGACTTTTTTTCCCCCTATAGGTTACAACATACATATTTATTTTCATTATTATTTAAAGAACTTTTTCTGCGTATGTTAATTAAATAAAGTATCAAAGAAAGGCGTTTGCTTATTAAGCCAATTTGACTGTTATAAATTGACTATTTCTTTTCATCTAATCTGTATATATTAATAAGTTTTACTTTCTAAATTTTTTGTTGTTGTTGCAAATTTTACATTATTTTTTTTAAGTACGGATTTTATATTTTTGAATTTTTTATATTAATATTATACAATGTGCTTAACATTCACCCTTATTCTATTTGGCAGCGGCGATAGAAAACAACGCCGCAGATCGGTATTCTAGTTAGTAATATTGCAGTTTATCGATGATATATTTTTGGTATTCTGTAAGTAAAATTGACGTCGTTTTTGTCTGTAATTGTGTGCTGTATTTTATTAATATTATTGATAAACAGGCAACGTCGCACACTGGTTCAGCTTCATACGATTGGTGGCATTAAATATAAGGAAACATCGTAGAGCCTTGAAATTTGGTTTGGGATAATATTTGGTTGTAATAAAAAAATTCTGCAAATATGAAAAAAATCCGAGCAGAACCACGCCTACTTCCCATATAACGCAAAAGTTAAAAATCATTGTAGAATCACAAGTTTTTGCTCACTGCAATTTTATGATAACAATAATCAATAGTGAAAAAATTACCAAAGTCGGTTAACAACCACGCCTACTTCTCATACAAAATGACCAAGTAAGCAAAACAAGAAACAAAAAAAATATGTTATTGCATGTGCAATTACATGATTGTGAAGCAAATTTTTCCTAACTATTTTTAGTTTCTTAAACCGGAAATGCTTAGGGACAAAAACGGGCAGCTGAATTTTTAATAAATAATTAGCTGAGACTTCAGGCTTTAATTTGATATGTGTCTCTGGCTGGAGCTCGTTGGTGATCAGAAGATGCAATCCATAGAAGAAGAAAATATATATTTTTTAAAATATAAATTTTTGTAGTTAAATTTTTTTTTTGTTTTTAAATTTGAAAATTTTTTTTATTTGCATATATGTATATTATAAATAACGTCCAATTGTATGAAAAAAAATATTTTTAGTGTCTTTACAAGAGTATTTTAAAAGCATTAAGCGATAGTATGTAGCATATATAATACGGTCATTTCAAACGAATTCACTTAGGTCAACTTTGAATGTCTCTGGACAAAAAAGTAATAAAGATATAAGCCTAATATTTTTGGTACATGATAATTAGATTGTTTATTAGAAAAATCAGGTAGGTCAGAAGGCATGAAAAAAATGAATTAATGCCGCTCTTGAAGCAGTGTGCGTCGACGTAATATTTTTATACTCGTAGAATACCAAATTAACATTGAATTGATGTTGCCATTGTTTAAAATTGGTGTTGCCTTAAAATTGCCGTTGTTGTTTCCGACACCAAATTAAATAAGGATTATTGTTTCGAAGGCTAAAGAAATTTTGGATTACAAGTATTGCTGTATACTTTGTATAAGTACTCGTACATCTCAGACAATACTTATAACTCCTTAAATATATTGAATGATAATAAGTTATTTTTATTGGTTTTTATTCCTTGTCTAACAAAAATTTTCCCTACCCAAAGCTTTTTCGTAAGTATCCTTAAATACGAAGATTTTACATAAAGTGACTTGTCAAAAAGCGCTTTAAAAACTTTTCACTTTTTTAAATGCCATTAAAAATTAATTATAAAATTTTATTTATATGTCTCTATAATCATCATAACAAGTTAAACACACTCATATAATATTAGCTGTATATACTTATACATACATATATGATATTCAGACATTTAGAGTGTCATTAAAAATTATGTAAAGTCATTAAAACATGTCAAATGCGTGATTATGCATAAAAGAAACTGATTAAGAAAAGAATATACACAAACAGAAAAAAGGTCCATTAATACTATTTTCACTTAGACTAAAAGAAATAAAACGAAAATGAGTCATAAAAAAAACCTAAAAAAGTGATCACATATTAAAGGTTCAAGAGCAAACAATATACAGTGTCGGTCAAACTAACTGAACAAATCCTGCTTTTAAAGTTACTACTGTGAACAAACAGTAAAAAAATATTTTTCACTGTAATAGAAAGCTTAAATCATATTGGCAAGAAATCTTTAACATAAAATCCCAATTCCAAAATACATACATACACCCATACATAATTGGCCATTACAACCCTGTGTCAATTCGAACGCAGAGGAAAAATATACAACTCAAAACCATTACATAAAACAGATTTATGTTAAAACAAAGAGAGCGAAATTATGGTTAAAAATTATTGAAATTCAGCCTCTTTGTTGAATTTCAAAAGAAAATGTCATAAGAAGTCCTATAAGGTATAAACCGACAAAATCAACTGTATTGTACATTGTGTACACTGTACAAGCTGATTCAAATGGTATTTCAAAACATTCGTTTATTTGTAATTGACATGTACTTTTGCCAGTCATAACCAAATCAGCTTGATTTTGAACACTGAAAAGTCGCGAAGTTCTAAGCAAGCAAATCACCGTGATTGTGCGTATCATGTTATCAATGACTTGAAACACGAAATGGAAGAGCACGAAACATTTGAAATCAGACAACTTATAACTGATGTTATGTTTAAGTTGGATTATTTGCAATGTAACATATAAACACTTTATTGATGTTATATTTGAGTTGGTATATTGGAAACAAGCAATCAAATCATTTATTAATGTTATGTTTGAGTTGAACCGTCCAAAGCAAGTATGCATACGGACGGAGATACAGAAATAATTTACTTACAAGATTTTTTGAAATATTTTTTTTCTGTTATATAGGTATAAGGTAATGTGAAAAGGTAATAGAATATTAATTTAAATTAATGAAAGTTAAAAAAAAAAAAATATTTATTTGTATATTAGTATAAAAAATCAGGTTTTGAATAAAATTTTGTTATCAATAATGAGCGTGACAAAACAGAAATAATGATGAACAATTATTTATTCGAACGCTTGAACTCTAACATAACATCAAGCTATGAAGACTGCTAAGAGTAGTCGCCGAAAGAAATATTTTTTTTATATTTTTTTTTTTTTAGGATGTCGGAGCTGGGTGTCGAACCCAGTGCTCATGTCTTAGTAAGCCAACACACTAACCACTACACCCCTGCGACTACTGAATTTGAAGATAGACAAGTATTATATTATGGTCATTTTGTTGATGAGACAAGTTTCTATCAATTTGACCTCTCAAGGGCCAGTGTTATACCTTCACCCTTGTATGGTCAACAGCAATTGCCCCATATGTCGGTGGATATTAAATATGATTGGTAAGGGTCTCCACTTAGTAGGTTAGCTGTTATCTTCCCAGAAGGTGGTGCCTTACTTCTGATCATTTGTTCTGTTGGTGGAATAAACTGGAATGTCATGGAGCAGTTTCTTGAAGATGGACTTCTAAGAGGGGACTTCTAAGTTGAGTTGATTTGAAACAAAATTGTATGTTGCATGAAATTGTATTTATATGAAAGAACAATTTATTAGTGGGCTTGTTTTGTTGTATAACTAGGTAGTTTCTTGAAAGATTTAAAAACAAGTTGTGAGTTGCTTGCACAAAAATGTTTTGTTGTGAACGATTATTTACGAAATTCAAGTAGATTCATGCAGACGTTTAGTGTACACCCTATTCATTGTAGAGGTTGACTAATTAAGTAGAAAATTTAAGAACGATCTTTAAAAGTCTGTTTCAAGAGTACAAAATGAATACATGCACCATTCAGAAGAAACAAAAACAGTAAGCCCATGGTTAAAACTCATGGCCATTTACGTCGCACAGAAATTAAAAAGCTCGACGATAATTGATCGGGAACATCTTAGTTGAACAACGATTTTTTATGAGTCTAAATTTAATTTTGTAATTTTTTATGTTATAAAAACAGTAGATCGACCCCAAAATTAGCGCTTACATTATATTGTGATGCTGTGGATTGTTGAAATCCTTCGTTTTTTACAGAAAAGATGTACCACGATATTTCTGCCAGATAATGACCTCAAACACACTTCAGAGCTTGTAAAAAATTAGTTGGCTCAACTATATTTTGCTGTTATAGAGTGTCCAGTACAATCCCCGAACCTTGATCGCATTAAAATTTAGAGGAAAATAGTAAGCCAGAAAGTAAATTGAGAAAAAATAAAAAAAAAGTTCATACAGACTTTTTCCTGCAATAAAGACAGCCTTAGTTAGCAGTACAAATGGACACATTAAGCAATCTTATCGATTTAAAGCCAAAAAATGTGATGAAGTAATTAAAAGCAATTATATTATAAATAAAAAAATATGATTTAATTAATATTTTACTGCTTTTCTCCTAAAGAAATTATGAGTGAATTCGAAATTTAAAAACTAATATGCTCGAATCTTTTAATAGTTTTGGCCGGCATGTAGATATACGAGTATTTTTTAAAAGAAAAAATTTTTTTAAATGCATATGTTTTTGGTTAACCAAATATATCCAGAAAATTCAGAATTATTCAATTAGAAATGATAAAAAAATAATAATTTTATTAAATTTGAGCCAACATTTTTTAAACCGTCAAAAACTGTGATTTTTATTATTGATCATAAAACCACATACATACACAAATGTATATGATAACGATATGTTTTTCAATAAGAAATTAATTCAATTAGAATTTTTCTAATAGAATTTAATTTGTTTTACGAATGTCGAAAGAATGCTTTCGTTCGCTGCATAGCAATGAGAAATTTCTGAGAGGTACTAAACGAACATAATTTTGCGATATAGTGAAAGAGTTCATTTGAAAAAAAAAACAAGTGTTACAGTAGATAAGAAAAGGATTATGCACAAATTTGTCTGTCAATAACATATGATAATAATAAAATAAATTAATTTTTTTGACTGTCTTCTTTTAATAAAAATTTTATTAAATTTATTGAGCTTAAAGCCGGTTAATTATAATTATTTAGTTTTAATACTACACTCCTTTATGTATTTTGGTTTTTTTTAATTTTTTGTTATTGTTTATATACATAAATAATCCCTGAGGAAGGAGTAGGAAAATATCGAAAATAAATAAACCTAATTAAAGAACCATAAGCTTAATAAATTTATTATAATATAATTTTATATTTGAAATTTTATAGGAACCCATATAAATAGCGACAGACGCGAAAAGCTTTTTATGGCAATGAATTACTCTCAGAGCTTTTGCCAGAAAACTACTAATAGGTAGTCGCTGAAAGAAATATTTTTTTTTTATATTTCTTTTTTGTAGTAGCCGTGGTCTAGTGGTTAGTGTGTTGGCTTACTAAGATATGAGCCCTGGGTTCGACACCCAGCTCCGACTTCTTAAAAAAAGAAATATGAAAAAAATATTTCTTTCGGCGACTACCTCTCAACAGTCTTCTGGCAAAAGTTCTGAGAGTAATTAATTGCCATGAACAAGCTTCTCAAGTCTGTCGTTCGGAGTCGACATTAAACTGTAGGTCCCGGTACTCATGGATAAAAATTTACACACACAACGTGAATGCTGCGAGAAGCTAGGCCGTAATCCTGACACAGGGTTGTAAAGGCCAGTTATGTATGTATGTATTTCTTTTTTTTTTTCAAGATGTCTGAGCTGAGTTTAAACCCCGAGCTATCGTCTTAGGAAGCCAAATAATTGTCAAGAGTAAATTTTATATAAAAGGATTAAATTATTATTATGTAGGATGGATAAAGCTTGAATTAAAGGCTCTTCTGATCTAGAATTTCTAAAAATTTCACGTCGAGAAAGATAGTTTAGAATTCAATAATATTTTTTATTACAAAAATCTTGAAAATTTTTCTGAAGTCGTTAAGTGCGTTTTGTCAAAAATCCACAGATTTGTAAGTTACTCGTATAATGTTGTGCAAACAGATGAAGACGAATTTTTAAGAACTATTAAAAAGAAATTCAAATACATATTTCACATTCATACATACGTATTACGTATAAAAACTTTATAATCAAAATATAAAATAATTATTTTTTTAAAGTATGCTCTTATAACTTTTTTTATAGTTTTAAAAAATTTATTGACATTATTTTGAATTTATTGACTTTTTGCAATTTTTAAATTATTTCGATTTCTATTATATTGAATTCATTCACTTCTTACAAAGTAGTATACTGTTTTTAAATTTTTTTTAGTAAATTTAAAGCAGATAAACTTTTATATGAAAATAATACATGAAATTTTGTGAAAAATACAATCGAAGACTTGTAGCCAGTATCAGTAATCGCTGGCAATGTCACGAAAAAAATTTTTTGACATTTTTGTAATAGAATAAAATTTGGTCTCTGCTATATTTAATTTATTTCTTGTAATAGATATTTTAGATAACATAAAATGTCAACGATAACAACAGAAATAAGTCTGATTTATTTTTTAACACAATTTACTTTAGTTCAATAACATAAAGTTTTTTACTAAATTCTGCTTTGATATGCCAAAAACATTTCAAAATAAAAAGAAAGAGAAATAAATAATATTGCGAGGGTTGTAGGTTTAGTTGTCATCAAAGATTCTTGTCCGTGTCATTATACGGAGCATATGGTTATAGCCGCTCTACTCGTAATAATAATAAATATTAATATAGTATTGTATTGTAAATGAATAAATATAAGTTTTAGTGTGGGACCATATTTTTGTAATTTATCGTCAAGGCGCATATTTATGCTTAAAAACATATGTATGTATGTTTAATTTAGGTTTTGATACAGTTAAAAAAGTCAGACTCATATATCACGTTTCCGAATTTAATTTATGAAACGCAAAGAAATAATGTAAAGAGGTCTTCTTGTTAAATGTAAGGTTTTAGGTTTGTTCAGCATGTCTCTAATTATTCGATTTTAATTTAATTCGGAAAAAGATTTAGAAATTATAACACAAATATTAATTTATTTCATTTTTTTATTTTTTACTAATTGTTCTTCACATTCTTCCCCATTGTTTTTAACATATACATCTAATTCTGTTTTTACGTGTTTTTTTACGTGAATTTGATTTAAAGGGATTTTTTATTTGATATAACGCGACCTAAAAAAACGTAGAAACAGGTATTTTTTTATTGAATTTATAAAATTTTAAATTTATAGTTGGCAGAACTTCAAAACGTGTGCCACGAAAATTTACCACAATAAAAATAGGAATTGACCTTGCTAGATTACGTTAAAATGGCGGCATCATCCCTTGTAACACCGTTTAGTATTCCGACTTCATATCATCAGATTATATGAGTTTGCGCTTATGACACCTGAAGTAAAGATATAAGTGATATTTCCCCCCCAACTGCATACATAGTTAAAGAAGGTCTTCAACGTGCAGCTAAATTGAGTGGTAGTTTTCACAAATATTATCCTTATGTGAAAAAAGCTGCAACATATTAACGTGATTAAAATTTTTGAAAAGGCGATTAACAAGAATATTTTTTCGTAAACGAAATCGATTGTTAGCAAATCATACTCATTAAAAAATTTTTTTTTAATTTTTAATTTTTTGAATAACTCTATCTAAATAAATGTTTTACTCAATAATTACCTTTTGCTTGTTTTTTGCTTTATATAATAAGTGCATGAAATATCATAAATTAGTTTTATATACTTATGTATGTATATTTTTGTTAACCAGAAAAATTGGGTTTTTTTCTACATCGAACCAATGCTCTCTTTCAAAATGAATACACTATCTATTTTTACACCAGTTTTCGAGTAATGTATCTATCGCGTAACAACAAAATTAGTTGTATATTTACATACTTATTTAATTCCTGAACTTATCCTCCCTCAAAGTGTTCTCCTTATCACAGCAGTTAGAAAAAGATTTAAGCAAAGAACTTTACAGGACAAATATGCACGTACATACATATATTAGAAAAGTTCGTTGCTTAAGTCTTTTGTTTCACAAGGATAGATTTCTTTTATAAATATTAAACTGTAAATCAAACTAAAAGCTATTATTTCTACAATAGACCACTTACTTTTCTTATTAATTTATAATAATATATGTATATAATAGCGTTTTTTTATAATTTTTCTTTTAATTTTGATTTTTCGTTGCTTTTATAATACTAAAAACACTTGCGTTCAAAATTTGTTTATTTTATATATTTTTTTATTATTTTTTATGCTCTTTTTGTGTCACAATTATACAATAATTTACAATTTACTTTTTATAATTTCTATTCATTATTATTTTTTTAATTCCATATAAAATTTTTCTTGTTTGTCTTTTAAGATGTGAACACCTTGAGCGGCAGCAAATAAATGAGAACTTGTGGCAAAATAATTTTGTATTTCTTTAAAAAATAAAACTATAGGCAAAAAGACATCAAGTTAAAAGTGATATAAAAAAGTGATAAAACAAAAGATGTGTTAACTGTGTGGGGATTTCTAACCAACATAAAATTTGGTGCCCCACTCACACTCATAACAAAGACTCATACCAAAGACTGACAGTAGCAATAGTAATCGCCGCATTAACGTTATGAGTATCATTACAGTATATATTAGCTCTAAGCAACAGGAATAATAAAAAATAAATTTTATTATTTAAGCCGTAAAACCATACATATAGACTAACATTAATTACTTTTTGTTTTAATATCTTCTTTTGATGAGAGGCATCAGCATCTGCTATACATATGTGGCATAGTGTAAACTGCTGCATATACTTTTTTTAACATTTCGGTTTAATTGCTCTAGTTTTTAGAACTTTTAATTTAAATCAATTGTAGTTTTATTGAAATTTGCTTTCTTTCAAAGTTTGCTGATGTGTAATGTGATGCTGATGTGTGTGAAATATTTTCTTATTGAAACAAAATCAGTTTTATTATCGTCAGCAATTTGCAGTTGAAATTAAAAAAATAAAAATATAATATATTTTTTTTGTTGTTGTTTATTTATGGATTGACAATAATAATTTTTTCAAAACTTAAAACTTTAAACAGTTTTCATTTCTACCAATCACATTCTGCTGTCAATATGTAGAATAAGTATAGTTATTCTAGTTTTCGCCCAACAACTAAATCAATAAATGAAATTATTGTGAGCAGAGTGTATTTTTGCTGGCTGAAAAATTTTGTTTTTTTACAATTAAAGCACCTTTTTGAAATAAAAATATCGTTTTATTGGTTTAATGTAAACACACATAAACTTTCAGAGTATTTTTTTTTATTAAGACCAGCACTCAAAGGATGACCCCTACTAATGCAGTATGTATATTGCACTGGTATTGGGAAATATGAGAGGAAGGTGGAAGGAGGGTATGGTATGTAAGTACCTTTCATTCGAATTTACTAATATCATATCTGGTACTAGTCAGAAAAAAAAACAAAGGTGGTCCTACTTTAAAAATGCGAACCGCAAGAAAATCGGTTACTGTTGATTGATTGTTCAATGGCCAGCCCTATATCTTTACTACTGAATAATCCAACAGCAATCAACGCCAAGAAGCCCGCAGATAAAAGTTTAAATTAGGGGAAGAATAAAATTTTATAATGATATTGAAGATTATGTTATTGTTGTTCTTCTGAATCATGCCCCTGGGATAGTTCTTAGTAACAGCTCCTCAACTGCCTTTCTGGCATGGGAGACCCTGCTAGGAGATATTGCTCTCCGTCAACTTAGCCAGTTGAGTCCTTGCAGTGTCAGCCTCTACATCATGATAAGGTAATTATCCCATGTGGTCTTATTTTGGTGTTTAAAAAGTTCAATATTAATTAATGTGAAAGGCCCTTAACAGAAATTAGTACATTAGGCAAATATTTGAAGAAGTTTTTTCATGGAAATATTTTATTTAATATAAACCTTTCCTTCAAATGTTATTTAAAAACAATTGATCGGATATGTTCTGTAAAGCGAATTCGAGTGAAATTGAAATCCAGTGTTGTTTCAAAGACAAATTAAACTGAATCATACAAATTATTTTATACTTTTGATATTCAAAGAAGTTACGTTAAAGGTATTTAAGCAAATAAAGAAAAAAATAATAATGAAAGAAACCGTTACAAATTTTAAAATTATAAAAATTTTACTCGAATTCGCTTTACAGAACATACCCGACTAATAAAAAACTGTTTAAATATTTAAATAAGTTTGTTTAAATATTAAAATTAATGTTTTTTTAAAACAATGTAAATTAACAGACAGAATTTAGATTACTTAAAGACTAATGTATAGAGAAGTGTTTACTTAATATGCCAATTAATCTTCTTTACTGTGTTGTAAATAAATAAAATAAAATTGAAATTGCTTTAAAATTGTACTTAAAGCGGTTTATTTAAAAATCAAATAACCTTTAACTACTGAGGTGGTGGTAAATTTTACCCCCTCCTTAGATTTTTCAATTTATTTTCTTCGGTTGAGCCCTGTTAAGTCCCTGTTTGTTATACTAAATCTTTGATTTTTTTATTTTTATAATCCTATTTATATAAAAATGTATCTTGTTCTTTTAAAAATAAATTATTAAAAAAAATTTTTTTTTGACTAATTTTTTTGGTAAAACAAAAAGTGGTAAAATTTACCCCACGTCAATAACTATGAAAATATTTTTCACCTCCGTAGTTAAAGGATAAGACACTAATCAAAGTTAAAGTAATACTAGGTTTTATTCAATTTCAGTTTGCAAATAACATAAACTGTGTACCATACCATGTTGTAAAATTTATAATTTCACATGCTACTGAATTAATAATTATGTTTGTGACACAGACATTTTATGTAATTTTAGAAAAATGTTTGCAAACAAGCTAGCGCAAAGAAATCTTCCGGTCCAGTCTTAAATAGATCTTATTACAATTATTGTTGAAACTGTAATGGAAATAAAAAGTAAAACTTTTTTTGTTTTCTTCTTTTACAGCATTATTTACTCAAAAACATGACAGCTTAGCACCATCATATTACCATTCATCAATGCGAATAATTTGAACTTTTCTAATTCAAGGTAAGTCTATCTGATAGTTTGGACTTTCTTATTTACTACTGAAACTAAGGCATTTACGTACAGATGCAAAAAGAAAATATATACACATACACATACATATATTATTTGTGATCAGCGGAGCTTTGATAAATTTGTAATCCATAAGGGCAAGTTCAAGTGCTTTTGTGTTTTTTGTTTTATTACTATTGTTACTATTACGATAATGACAAAGGAAATAAAAAAATAAAGATTTTATTTTACAGTGTCTCGACAGTCTCGTGCTACTGCTTTAAAATGCTCTTTATTTTATCTTCTGTATATGTAATGAACGTAAACAACAATTGCACAATAATATAAGTATGTATGTATAAATACGTATACACGCATACGTATATATACATATTTATTTAAATAATTTTTTTAAAGGAACTTGTAATTTGAATAAAATGTATTTATTTATGTACATACAGTAGGGAGTAGAACTGAGTGCATGTTTGCAACTTTTGCAAGATTTCGACATTATAATCGTCTATTTCTAATTAATAACCCAATTCACGATCTTGTGCATATGGTCTTGCATCGTGGCATTAGCAAATCAATGTAGTAAATTTTTACTAAATAGCAGCAAAATATACAGGAATGCACTTGCTAAAGTTTAGACAGTATGCAACACTTAACACCATAGTTTTTATTTACACAAATCTTTCCTACACCAAAACAAACTAACAGCTGACAATAAAAAGTATAATTCATTAACACAAAAACTATGGCGCAAATTAAAGGAAACCTGAGCGTTTTTATTAAGTTGCCGCGCATTGTTTCTATATGGCGTAATTAATATTGCGGAAAAAGGATATGCTGAATCTCCTGCTATCCATTGATGTAAACAAAAATACTGCTCATTTTGCTTAAATATTGAACTATTTCTATATATACGGGCATCATATCAGCTTCCAGGGTGCCCCACTGGTACATGCCGAATGCTTAGTCTGTAGTTACAAACTACTTACGCTTTTATGGAATATATCGTCCCCTTAATAAAACAATAGTCATTTCGACATAATGGGGCTTAAAGTTTTTGTGTTATTAGACATGTGAGAAAACAGTAATATTTCAGAAAATAATAGATGTTTTTAAGTTGTGGTCATTTAAATATTTGGTGGAATAATCGGGGAACTAGTAAATCATATTTTATTAATTTATATGTGCTTTAATTGCAAATAAATGGGATTCAAAGTACCATAATGTCACTTAGGCTATTTTATTTGTTTTATAATATGTGTGAAAATCGTTGGACACTATTTTATTTTGTACGGCATACAATATTTTATTTGAATCATTTACACCATTTATATCTGTGGCAATATGGAAGAGTAGCTTAAGTCGAAAATTGAAGTTTTGGGATATCATCAATTTTGTGTAATTTTTATTCTGTATGTTTTTTGCGAATAATTTATGAGTTAATATATTGGTAACATGTTCATTAGAGAAGAAGGATGAATATTTTAAAAAAATATGGTGTATTTTAGAAGATTTTACGCCTTTTCTACTTAAGCGATTTTTCGAAACTGAAATCTGCGTTGGACAGGTCCTTAAGTAACTTAAGCGCTTCTGTTGAAATAAAAAGTATGTATTGTGTAGTTTTAAGTAAACATAAGAGGATTTATTCAAGAACTTACATTCACTTAAGATAACTGCATACAAGAATCACATTTTATTAAAAAAACTAATGTAAATATAAGTTATAGGATAAATCGAAAATCTGAATATGTAAACAAATCTATGTGTACATAAGTTGTTTTGTTCAATGCATTATTGATTTAAAAAACTTAGGCTAAAAAGTAAACGTACATAACATTGATAAAAAAATAGAATTTTTCAAAACGGACTAAACACATTTAAGCGCCTTTGCTTCTGTAATGCCCCAAACGCCTTAACTCAATTCTCTCTTATGTCGACTTAAGCTACTCTTCCATATTTCCACAGATATTGATATGTTGTTATGAAATAATAAAAATTGTAAATAATAAAAAAATTTATGCCTTTTATACACAATTTTTCTTTTATATCCAAAGTAACAACTAATTAATACGCCATACCTGCACTTACATAATTATTAATGAAAAATTAATTATACGCTAATATTTCAATTGATCTTTTGACCCATTTTGTGGAAGTAGAATTTCACCAAATTTTGACCACATTTAGAATTCGTTATGTAGATTCTTATTATGCAATAAAAAAATAATGGTGTACATGCGTATGCACTATTGTTTTATTGAGGGGACGATATATGATTCCGGGAAAAGTATGAAGTATGATCTTCGATTGGCGCTGCCGCTATCTTTATTTCTGTTCCATCGATATAGCCAATGCAAAAACGGAGCTCTTCAAATGTATCAGCTACTATTTGAGAACGTTCAGCCCCTTTAGGCCAGTAAATATATTCCGATTGGAGATTTAAAAATGCTTTAAATATTCTTTTACTTATTATGGATATGGTTTCGCTACCTCCTACTTCAAAAATGATGATGAGCTTAGAAGGAAAAGTTCAACTGAAAGTTGTAACTCAATGATAAATTATTTACAGGAATGTGCTTTAGTAAATTCTGCATTATTTTGTATTAAATCACACAACATCGTAAATTGCTTCCTATCTACCCCCAGCATTTGCCGGAATCTATTATCATCTAAAGTAATTAAAACATTATCGCGCCAAATATCCGACTTTGGTATGGCGCTCTCTCCGGCATTCCATTACAACAGTTCAAATTGAACAAATAAAATTGTCATAAAACAAACGTTTGCGCAAATCACTTTATACGTACCTTCACTGATATATTGCTGCATATATTAGAGAATCTATTAATTGCTCTTTTAAACTGGGCATAATTTTTGTAATTCTTTTTCAATGAAAAAAAAAATAGTTTTTTTTTATTATTGACAAACAGCTGTGATCTAAGTATTGCAAATTACAAAAAAAAAATTCACAATTTGTGCACAAGATTGTGAATTGGGTTAATACATTTAAAATTTCAGAACATATACTTATTTCACTTTAATTAAAATAAAATTTTGTTTTGTCGAAACGTTATTGTCATGATAACACATTCCTTTTTTTTTTTTTTGATAATACTTTTTTCATGAAGTCAATAATCCTCTTTTCCTGTAGATGAGAAATAGTTGAGTTTAGTTTATTATACTTAATAACAAGATTCAGTCGTCCATGGTCCAATATTCATTGGACTTCCAAAATTGTAAGCCTGCCTTAATGCTTTTGCAAGATTAAAGCTGAGGGACAATCCCTCTTTGACCTGTCCACATACTAACATTTTTATTAAGGGAATTAGCAGCCTGCTTTGGTGTGCTGAGTTCTTTTACTTTTATTCCAGGGCAGTCTTCAATGTTCCTTTAAGGCACAATGTTTCGTCTTTTGTGAATAGCAATGACAGTGCATTTGATATATTTACCTAATTGGGCCAGAAAATGATGAGAAAGAATATTAAATCTATTCCTTCATAACATTCTAATAAAAGTTACTAGTTTTTCATTTTTTATATTAAAAAAGTTTCCAATATATTATTTTTGTTCATGTCTATTAGCTGTTTGAATAACAAGTCAACAAAATCACGAGAAATAGCGGTGTTTGAGAGGCTGAGGAATTTATTATTTTAAAAAATGTACTTTAATAAAATATAAATAATAGACGAGAGCTTCGAGTTCAAATCCCATTTCTGACATCTTGAAAGAAAGTAATATAACAAAATTTTCTTAGCAATCTTCTAGGAAAAGGAGTAACTGATTGCCATTAATAAGCTTCTTAAGTCTGTCGTTCGGATTCGACGTTAAATTGTAGGTCGCGGTACTCATGGATAACAATTTAAGCATACAATATGGGTGCTCTAAGAAGCTAGGTCGTAAATCTGAGAAAGGCTTGTAATGGCCACTTATGTGTGTATGTAAGTACTCTAACAAAAAGGAATCATGCTCTTCATTGAAACAAAAAAAAAATTAAATACGGATATAATTTTTTTTTTCGAAAACAAATGCTGTTAAAAAAGCATTTATCCGAATTTTAAAAAATTAAATGTTTTTCAATGAATGAAACTGCTAAATCTAGCAATTAAAAGGCTAAAATTGCAACAAGGTTCAGCAACTATTCTTTGCGATGACAGTCCATTTTGAGTTGTTACCACAATATTGTTTGTAATTTCTACTTATTTTTTTTTTTCATAGCGAATATAATGACTGAAATAATAGAAAAAAGTAATATAAAAATTCATTCTTTTTCATATTGAATAAGAACAGAAATAATATATCGGAAGATTTTGTGTATTAAAGTGGTCTTTAAAAGGAAAATGTGAAACGGAGTGCGTTCAGGCACATATAGTTTTTATTATATTTCTGATATTTGAACCCCGTTAATATACATATGAATGTTTTTTTTTATTTCAAAATTTAATTTTACTTAATTATGTACAATGAAATGTATATTTTAAAAAATCTTGTATAAAAACAATCGACTTTAATTAAAAAAAATTTGCAAACATGCACTAGTTTTTGCTCCCTACTGTATATACATATACGACACCCAATATATTGTATACGATAATTTTTTATATTAATCTAACTTCTTTAATTCGTGTCTTTGCCTTATTATTGAGAGGAAATTTTTTCTATTTCGAGAATAATACAACCTGTTAAAACTAGCCCAACAGCAAATGATCTTCTTGATTCGAAATCATTCGAACAGCAAAATATCAACATATGTACATACATACATATGTACATACATACATATGTACATACATCCATATGTACATACATCCATATGTAGTTTAATTTTTAAAATTATGCTGATTATTTTTATAATGGACTACCTTAACCCGCTTACTCAGCAAAATCATTTCGTTTATTCACAAATTGTTTAATATTTAATGCCAAATGTACTGTATTTTAAGCTTTGATTATGATTTTCAGAAATCAAAGTAAATCATTGACCTTTCAATGAACTATAGAACATTGTTCGTTCTCCAAAAATAAAAATAAAACCTTTAATGTAAATGCTTTCATAAAACATAAGTTTGATATTCTGCCCTAACTGCACTAAGAAATATTGTTTTAAATGTTACAAATTGTTATCTAAATATCGTCATAATCATTTTTTTAATTTTACTGCTGTTTATGGTCAGGAATTTAAGTTTTGTTGTGTTCTTGAATGGAAACAAACTCTTTTTAAAGGTTAACGAGAACATGGTCGAACATTTTCTTAAAAAACTTTTATAAGTTTGACCATTACAGCTAAAAGAAATATATGTATGTAAGTACTTATATCCTGCTTTTCTATAGTAAAAATTTATAGGAAGATTGCTAACGTACATATATAACAAGGATTTATAATTTGAATAATTTGTGTTTGTGACATTTGTCTAAAGCACTTTTGTTAACTTTTTGTATAAAAAGTCTCAATAAATTTGAATTGAATTGAATTGAATTGAATAATTTGTGTTTGTGACATTAAAGAATGTCTTTAAAACTGATCTACTTAAGCTATATTTACACCACCTAAGTTCTTATCTGATTATAACAGATTATAACAGTTACAACTCAGACGGCAATAATTTTGAAAATAGAAAATGTTTTATTTTCAACTGAGCTCAGGCAAAAACAATAAAAATTAAATTACATTTGTAATCAAACTGTCTGAGTCTATCTAAATGCGCTTCTGATATAAAACTTAGATGAGAACTCAGATGGGTGTAAATATAGCTTTAGAAAAGATTTTTAAAAGAAATGAAGATTATCCCACTCTCCATTTTAACAGCCTGTTTATGAAATATAATTATCTTTAGACAACCGTCTTTTTATATGAAAAACACATAGATTTATAAGTATGTAATTCGTCTATAAAAAAACGATTGCCTTCAGCCAATAAATAGGATATAATTCTTGTAGTCGAGGTATAAATTCTATAAGTATTTTACAAATTGGCGTGAATTTTATTAGCTTATAAAAGATTGTATAAAGCTTGACTCTAATAATTTTTCTATGAACCTCGGCAATTATAAAAAATTTTGTAAAAAAAAATCTTTAACCAATTGCTTAACTAAATCGAATATTTTAAAATAAAATAGTCTGGTAAAAAATTTTTTTTTAAATTATTATTGTGGCATCCATATATTATGGCAGGTTGGTTTTAATGTTTTTTTACTGTTGTGCAAAATGACATTAAATGCCAATGGTAACACCAAGTAATGGCAAATTAGCTGTAGATGACCCTTACTCATGCAATACATTGTGCTGGTCTATGAGGGGAAGGGGGAAAGAGTGTTCTAAACTTTGATTTAAACTTACTAATATTGTATCTGCTATCAGTCAGAAAAAAAAGGTCCAACTTTAAAAATGCGAATCACAGAGGAATCGGTTCCTGTTGATTGATTATTCAATAGCCAGTCTTATACCTTCACCACTGAATAATCTAATAGCAATCAACCCCAAGAAGACCGCACAGTAAAAAAGCTAACCGCAAGGAAATCGGTTCCTGTTGATTGATTACTCAATGACCAGTATTATACCTTCACCACTAAATTATCCAACAGCAATCAACCCCAATGTAGTCGCCGTGGTCTAGTGGTTAGTGTGTTGGCTTACTAAGACATGGCCCCTGGGTTCGACTCCAGGCCCCGACATCTTCAAAAAAAGAAATATGAAAAAAAATATTTCCTTCGGTGACTACCTCTCAGCAGTCTTCTGGCAAAAGCTCTGAGAGTAACTAATTGCCATGAAAGAGCTTCTCAAGTCTGTCGACATTAAACTGTAGGTCCCGGTACTCATGGATAAAAATTGACACACACAACATGAGTGCTGCGAGAAGCTAGGCCGTAATCCTGACACAGGGTTGTAAAGGCCAGTTATGTATGTATGTATGTAATCAACCCCAATATGTAAAGTTTTAATTAGGAGAGGAACAAAAGATGAGAGTGATATTGAATTAGATGTTGTTGTTGTAGTCTTTGATCCAGCTCTGTGATAATTCATAGTAGTAACTATGAGCAGTGTCTCCTCAACTGCTTTTCTAGCATGGGAGACCCTGCCAGAGAGTTATTGCTCTCCGCCATCTTAGCCAGTTGAATTCTTGCAGTATAAGCCTCTATAACACGACAAGGTGATTATCCCACGTAGAGAGATGCATAATTATTCCGTAATTCATTCTCTTAAGTCAAATGTCAATATATGGTTAAAACTGTATTACCTTGATTTAGAGTATATTTGGCCTGAAACAGTTATATAAGTTTACAGCGAATTTTATTCATATGAATATAGGTTATGTAGTTTCATTATGGGGAAAGAGCAAATCTAAGATTCGTCTTGTCAGATAATTACTGGTCACATAATCTTTATATCTAGAAATCCAGCTCACTTTTAAATAGTTGAATTTGCTGAATAAGTTGCGTGTTTAGTGGATCTAAGCATGCTATTTTTAAAACGATCATGGTTAATTAGAGAACTTTTAGAACTTTTAATATGTGCATACATATTACATGCATATGTATATATGTATATGCCCAAATGTGAAAAATTCACAAACACTTTTGTATCATTGTATCTTATAAAATAAAAAATTTTTCAACTAAAAAAGTTGAAAATAAAAACTATATACATATTTGAAAATTATACAATGAACCTCTATATAACGATACAAATTGTGATATTGGACTATATAATACACATGTATATTCTTTTTTTAATTTTAATTTTATGGTTTAGTAGGACACCTTACGGCTATATAAATACATACATATACATATGTACATATTTATCTTAAATATAATATACCAAATTAATATAAAATTAATTACAAAACAGAAGATAACTTTAAATAGGGATTTTTGCACGCAAGTTTTAACAATATATTTAATTAATGATTTAAAATAATCAGAGTAGATGTTGCCTACGATGGAATGTGCAAAAGAAATTTTACAAAAACAGACTCGCATGTAACAGCCCATTTAATTTGCAAAAATAAAAGTTAATAAATATTGGCTGTTTTTAGTTTTTTTTATCATTTTAATGTTCAATATAAAGGAAAGTTGTGATTTATTATGTCTGACTATGCAATACCCTACGCCACAATGTATACACGAGTGAAATAGTGGCAAAAATCCAGAAGTATTCAGATAGAAATTGTATTGGAGTGAAAATCCAATTGGTAGAGTAGTAAAGAGTTACGAAAAATTTTAACCGGTAAAATTAAGACGTTGAGTATAGAAAGAACGTAAATAACTAGTTTAACATACTGTTCTAAAAATATTAAGAAAAAATAAATTTGCTTTAAAGCTGGCATACATAATACTATGAATTTAGATACTTTTTATAATTTATTAAAGGTATTTTAATATTATAACTATTATAATGAATTCGGAAAATTCAAAAAATTAAATTATAAAAAGCATGTTATAAGTAGAGTTTTATCACAAACAAACGTAATAATGTTTTAATTCCCAGAAATGGGAATTTTTCTAGAGTGTGTTTTGTATAAAATTTTATATGTAAATTTGAGAAATGACTTGAACTAAAATCTTATTATCAGATAACTCTTTCTTTGATATTTAAAACAAAATCATAATAATAGATCTAATAATATAGGGCTTACAGTTATGTCTTTTCTACTCGTGTAACAAAGTTTAAAAACTCTCCAAATTATTTACTTAAGAAAAGTTTGTGATATAAATTTTTTTATTATTATTTTTATTAAAAATATAAGTATATAAATTTCACTTCAAGGTTACTACAAAACATAATTGAAATTTTTCTGTGTATAAAAGATGCCACGCCCAGTTTTTTGCTCATGGAAATATTACGGCAAAACATTGACAACAATATCGAAATTACTCACACAAAGTTTAAAGATTACCTACAACTGTTTTAAGCTTATACTGAAATAAAATTTTACTTTGCATAACAGTTACGAAGCCCACTTTTCTGACTACTAGTACATAGCCAAAAATTTGCACCAAATTTCTGACATGAAATGTAAAGAATTTCGGTATACCGTTTTCCAGCTACAATAATTTAAAATTTATTTTATTATTTTTAATTTTTTTTTTTTTTTTGACAATGGGTAGAACCAAATTGCAAGTCCTAAACCGAAACCAATTGGATCAAGTGGCGATTATATCAGTTCCTGTCCTCTGACGAACTTTAAAATGTCGGCCGTTGCCAAACTTTACCGTTCACTTTCCGATATTTGATAATCACCAATGTGCCTCTTTCAACTTTGCATCAATGCATACCAAGGGCCGACTATGTGCTCTGCTGCCAGAATCTGCACAATCGCTCGAAGCGATTTTTATTCTATTCAAATGTCCATTAAGTCTGCAGTGCCCGATTACGAGTCCTGTAAATAGCCTCAGATTACCCCTAGAAAATCTAATGCGCAGCTCAAACCTCTTCCTCAGGCTAACCCTATTTTCCCGGCCCAGCCAGTTCAGTTTGTCCAGACAGCCCAGTACTAGCTTAGGTTCAATTTTATAGGAGCCAAGTGCTCGGATGGCAACCTGACTATCGGAAAGTATGGAATCTCCTGACCTTTGTCACATTTGTCCAAGTTAAATGGATTTCATTGGCATACACCTCCGCCTAGAGAATGTAGGCGAGTTTTTTTCGGGGTTTCGAATATTTCGTCTGAAGTCCAAATATGCACTATCGTATAATTCTCTCCCTAAAAGAATATGCAGCCTCTTTACTGCTCCATTCACTCTAATTATTCAGTTAATTTTACACTGCTTCTCAAAGCCGATCCTTTCTAAGGGACAATCAAGTAATGAGTTGCCAACCAACCCGCTGACCAGGTCTCCTCAAAAGTCGAGGATTCGACCCTTCCCCTATAGTCCTTACCGCGGTCTCTATGGCTTTGCTACCCACTACAATAAGAATTGGGCTTAAATTCAATAGAGTCTCCACTGCAGCTATGAGACTAGGTAACTTAGCGCCAATTATGCTCATGCACACCAGTCGCTGCATTTGATTAAGTTCAGTCTGGTTTATACCCAGATTCATATTTTCCGCCCATTTGTCACAATTGGTATGATCCAAATTTTTCCTGCAAGCTTTCTGCATACCAATAGGGTATGTCAGGATCTTTTGAATGTGGTTTGCCGAGCATATTATAATCGGCTTATCACTAATGATTGCGTACGGTTGATTATTATATATACCTTCGCTTTCCAAATACAACAAATATAAATAATATTGGCAAATTTCTTTTTAGCAAATATTGCGACTGCAACAAATTTAATATACTAGATGCCAGCCACGCTCACTTCTCGAATCAGGCCCATATTTTTGAAAAATATTGGCGTTAACACAAAAAGACCCCATACACAAAAAAAACTGATATTAATATCAAGTTTTATTTACAGTTTTCAAATATAAAATCAGCTCATGCATTTCACAAAACCTAAATGTCTAACAAATATTGCAATTTTTTGCTGCATATGTATATGATTTTTAAAGTTATATTGTTTTAAGATCTTGGACTATAAAAACTTAAGAATGAAGTCAAATTGCCATTGTGTTGATGTTTTTTACAACAATATGAAGCTGAAATATTAATAATAATAATAATATTTAACAAAATTTTTAACTGTAAAAACTGTGCTTAATTTAGTGCACATCAGTTTATAATTAATTGTCTTTTCCATACATCCTTTTTTATTAAAACGAAAAAACAAAATTATAAAAGGAACACCAAAAAGGTAAAAATAATTTTATAAAATCCTTAAATATATACAATATTTTATAAGAATTATTAAATCATGGTGCCAACTTCATTTAACCTGTTAATGAATTTTCTGTACAGACATCGCAATGTATTTGAAAGGTTTAAAACTTTCAATTTTTCTTAAAATGTTGCATTTATATTGCGTTGTTACACTTATAACATGCCATACATTACAAATAATAAAAAAATCTAAAAAATAATTTAAACCATTTAATATCTGCTTTCATTTATTTATATTTCATTTTATAGTATTTAAGTTTTTTCCACCAAGTGCAGTGAGTTCATCTTGCTGGAAAGCAAAACGAAATGCATTCACAAAAAAGCTAAATTTAAAATTAAATTAAATCATGAAATTAATCTGAAGAGAACTAAAATTTAAATTAACGAACATTAAACAAAATGTATGTACATTTAATAATTGTGATCTTTGTGAAAGTGTTAAAATAAAACTAATTGAATGTAAAATTAAAAAAAACACGTTTTTGATTAACATTAAAAAAAATATATGTAATATATAGGATAACAATGCACTGTCATTCGTTTCAACATTCAAAAATAATTTTGAAGAAATCTTGATCAAAGTCCTAAAGGTATTTTCTTATTTCTAAAAACGTTATTAAAATTATTCATTTCTTAGGACTGTTTGTGGCTGCAATACAAATTGTTTTGGCAGTCAAATATTTGAAGTTGGGATGCTTTTTATTTTAACGGCTTAGCGCAGTGTTCCAATCTTGGACACCACAGTCTACCCCTTTTCCTGCTTGGGTGAATTCAATGTGTTTCAAAACGTCACTTTGTGCTAATCACGTTTTGGTTGACTAGCCACCTGACCTATTCCTTTAAATAAATTTGATCTTTAATAAGGAAAAATGGAAGCGAAGAATACATATAGACAGACTGTTTTGTCTGCCTTCCAGATATATTCTGTTTTATTTAAAAATTAAAACAAAATTCTTAAGCTAATTATTTAAGATTAAAGAGAAAAATGGGACAGATTTCTAATTCCAGTCCCATATTTTTGAAACCACGAAATGGATAACCCGGTATATGCAAATTATTAAACAAAAACAAATTCATGAAGCAACACAAAGAGGGTGTCTTGTTACATCAGGAATTGTATAATAATTTGCCGATATATTTTTTTTAAGGTCACCAATTTTGGTATACACATTTAACAATTGATTTCATAAAAGTTAAAAGGAATAAAAAATTAATTGCTGTCTGTATTCATAAAAAATATTCTAGGTTTATTAAGGGTTTATTTGACAAGTATTGCATAGAAATTTGCCAAATAAGTCTTTCATAAATCTATAATATTTCTTATGAATACAACAGTAAGCTTGTAACTTGTACTTGTCTTATGGTATATTATGTATGCCAATCGTATATATCTTTCATCTTTTTCCATTGAATATGTATGTATGTATGTAGAAAACAATTATCAATCTCTTTACTGTTTGTATTAGGGTTTAAAGAATAGTCAATAAATCTGTAAAAGTTGCTAAATTCATTAACAAAATGAAGTGAAAAATGTAACAGATGGTGGTAAGAAATAAGTTGATAATTGTTGGCGTATATTAAAAAATATTTCGTTAATCAAAAAACCACAACAGATATCGCCTCTGACAATCATTAATATCAATGCAAAATATAACAATCGGGGGGAAGCCGTAGCCCCCGGGGATACACCAAAGGTTGCTGGGGATTACTTCACACCAGGATCCTGTCTTCTCCGGGGAATATGGAGTTCACCTAGCTCTGGGTGGCCTGCACTCGCTATAGGCAGAGAGGTTGGTAATTTTTAATAACTGACCATGCCAGGGACTGACTAGAGAAGCCTACTATAATCTGGTACTACGGACATCAGGAAGCCCCCGGTTATGTTTGTGCTCCCCTGTCATTCAGGGACTGACGCAAACCGGCCTGATGGTTTGGAAGTACTCGTAGTGGCTGTGGTAGTGCTAGATAGAAACCCCTCAACAAGGGGGGTATCACTACCCAGGCAGTGGTTGGTGCTAAATTGCTAACTCGGTGCTATGGGCCATCTTCTGACCGGGTGTCTTTGACATCTCCGAAATAAGAGGGTAACCGCATCGGTGGCGGTGGTTGGACGCATTGTATTCAACTACCGCCCTGGCAACGGGGTGTGGTGCGTGTGGTGAGTCTAAGGACAGGTACGCACGTTAAACCCCTATACAGTTGTTCTACGGCTCTTCAATGTTTGTAGTTTAGTGAGGGCTAATCGAGCATCGTATGGTGACATATGCCAGAGGTCGAAATTTAGTTCACGTAAGTTTTACTTAGTAGAAGCTGTTTTGGAACTAATTCTAATAGGATGTAAGTACTTGATAAATATAATCCCATATATCCACCCATATTCTAAAATTGAACAAACAAGTGTCATGTAAAACATTTTTACAATCTACGAATCCTCAAATTCTTGGCTTTAGTAATTGCACACTTAATATGCAAAATAAAGCTCTATTTTTGATCAAATAAAATACCCAGATAAAGAAAAAGTGTAAAAATTTCTTTAAAAATTACTGAAAACGAAAACATAAGTACATACAAAATTGGCTATTACAAGCCTGTATCAGGGTTAAAGCCTAGTTTCTCGCAGCACTCATGTTGTGTGTGTTAATTTTTTTCCATGAGTACCGGGAGCTACAGATTAAAGTCTACTCCGAACGACAGATTTGTAAAGCTTTTTCATGGCAATCAATTACTCCCAGAGCTTTTGCCAGAAGACTGCTGAGTGTTAGTCGCCGAAAGAAATATTTTTTTCATATTTCTTTTTTCAAGATGTCAGAGCTGAGATTTGAACCCGGCACTATCGTCGTAATAAGCCAACACACTAACCACTATAACACGGCGACTACGAATAATAATAAATAATATTGAAAAGTTTAATTACTTAAATTGGAGTCAACCAAAAACAAACAAAAAATATTTGCCTAATGTGTCCGTAGCTTAAGTAATTTTAAATATAAGCAAAAACTGCTCAGAGTTTGTGATATACTAATATGACATAAAGAAGAATATGTTTTAAAAATAATTTAGATTTCATAATTTTAATTTTGCGGTCTTATGCCAACACTTTTAACTATTTTTACTGCATTTAGTACCTATCTATAAGTCCAAAGGTACAATAATAAACATGAATAATCACAAAACAGAAAAAAGGAAACATGTACATATATAGTAATCATAAAATAAACAAGATTCTTGTTAATAAAAATGACATCATCATTATACCAATGCTATACCAATTAAATTCTTAAGTGCCTTCACATTCACTTTTAATTATTCAATGAAATTTTTTTTTTACTTTACTTTCTTTTATCGTCTATGGCTCTATGAAATAAATTAAATGCATGCAGCAGCAACAGCAACAAGTGGTAACAAATTAATGTGCAATTTGATGGTCCTTCTTTAATTGCATTGAGATACAGAAACGTACTCTAATTGCAGATTTTGCAACAATTTACGGAAGTTGTTAATGTTTGGTACAAAGAAAAAAAAAACAAGAAAATAATAAAACATTCGATTGCTTACATTTTATGAGTACGAGTATTATGATAATTTTAGTTTACTTCCAGCTGAGAAAAACCTTTTTCTGAGTAATATTAACTTAAAGAAAAGATCTTTATTTTATTGTCATTAATTGGACACGAAAATAAGAAAATTTGAATTAGATTAAAACATTAACAACAATAGAACCAAAATCAACTTTTATTTCACATCACTTTATGAAATCATTAAGATATCAACCATTGCATTGCAATGGTTGGTTTTCATTATTAGCAACAGCACTACCACCTATGGTGCTACATTTTCATGCCATTAATAGTCATATTATGACAACAAAATTCTTTCAGCTACCAACTGACTGACTATTAATTTACAAATTATAGTGAATCATGAAACTCTGATTTATAAACACAAATTTAACCTACTATGTAATGATACTGAATGAATAAACCTTTTAATTTAAGTAATTAAATATTTTAACATTTTGCAAATATTACTTAAGTTAAAATTTAACCATGTTAAGTTATGTATATACATACATACAAACATACGTAATACCTGTTTTCTTACCGTTCAAGAATAATAATTTAGTTTTTTTTTTAACAAAAAAGAAGTTTTTTTAATATAATATTTAATAGCATTTTAAATAGAATATGGGCATTTCTAGGATCCAGAACCAGACAGACAATCGCTCGTCACAAAATATCATATCAAGTAAGATCACGAAATATTAACTTTTTTTTGAATTTTTGCAATTTTTTGAAGGAATGTTAATACAACTATGTTTAGCGAAAAGGTATATTTTGTCGAGTTTTTGTTTGTTATAAGCGAATAGGTAACTATGGTATGGAGAACGCAACAAAACTTAGAAGTTGTTTTTGGCTACATCTCGATAACTTAAAAAATCAGTACAGGTGAAACTTAAAAAATTTAACTCGCATAAATCGTATGTTAAAAATTTTTAAGATAAGGCTTCTAAACCAATTTGTAAGATATCTAAATAAAATAAGAATATTTAAACCACTACTGTTCAGCGGTTTTTTACACAGAGGAGAAAAAGTTGAATCAACTTGTTGTTAATTTGTCAGAGAATTTGAGTAACAATTATTAAAAATCACAAACCTAGAAAAACATCTGGATTGAATGGTCTAAGAAACATTATGTTGGAAAACTTGCCTAACTCTGACATTACATATACTTGCTTCATTGCAAATAGTTGCCTGAAACTACAAAATATTCCAAAAGCCTGGAAGACGGCTAAGGTAGTACTTATCTTGAAACCTAATAAACTTCCTAACCTGGTCCAATGTTATCGTTCTTCTAATTTTCTCAGCAGCCTTAGTAAAATTTTGGGAAAGGTCATAAAGACATGGCTATCTACGTTTTTCAAACGTTTTTAGAAAGCATTTTTTCGTTTGGAAAGTAAAACTGATATCTTCGAATTAAAAAAAATTTTTGAAAATCGGTTTCAAAACAAAAAACTTACGATTTTTTAAAGTTGTAATTTCGTGAATATGGATATTTCACTATATTTGCTATTAAAAAAGACACTTAACGAAGTGATCGAAAAAAACTAAAACCATATCAGTACTCTATGGACTTCCCCAAAACAGAATTGTTATGTCAGAACCCATGCATTTTTTTCTTGACTTTTGTGCCACAGAGTAATTATAGATTTATATTATTTAACATATTCACATATTTATTAAATTATTACTAAATTAATTAATTCCAAGTTAAAGAATTTAATATCACAAAAAAATTATTGATTTTCTAGAAGGAAGCGTTTAGTTATTTTTATAAGATGGTATAATTATATCACATATCTTTTAGCATAATATTTAACAAAGTTTTCTAAAATAAATATAAATTTTTAAACTGTAGTTAGAAATGTTGTATTTTATTGTAAATATACGTGGAAAATAATCAAGAAATGAATGGAATGACACAAAAGTGAAAACAGTTTTAATAACGAATCTCTTTTTCATACGTTGAATAAGAATACCTATAAATAAAGAAGTGAAAATAATTTTTTTATCATTTCATTTTTGCATAAATTCAGAATTGACCTCCAGGTGTCTAAATATGATATGAAATTAATATGAAACACAAGAAATACTTCAGAAAATAAAAAATTGAATAAATCTTAGTAATAAAATCAGACGTCTTGTTCAACATTTTTAGTAAAATACTAAATTATTACTGTATTTTCCAAAATACATATTTCTTAGAATATTTAAAATTAAATTATTCAAAATAATATTTGATATTATTAAAGAAGTGTTGTTGTTGTTGTTATCTAAGAAATAAATCGATGAATATATAAGTGATTTCCATTAAATCATAGAAAACTACTAGACTTTCGAAGAACAACAATTTGCTTTTATCACTTAAAACAACCAAAGGCGATCGATTAACATCAGAGTCTTTTTTCGGTTGAAATTTAATTTTTTTTACATTTAATTAAAAAGAGAGAAGAAAAAAGAACGAAATTCTTAGATGGCGAATATTTTCAATATTTCTGTTTAAACAATTTCCATCTAAACGCCTCTTTATTTATTGTTTCTGTTTATTTTTTATTAAAAGATATAAAATAGTTAATGCCCACTAGAAAAAATCAATGTTAAGGTCGTTTAAAAAAACTCGTAAAGATCTATTTTAGAACGATTAAACGATTTTATTACTGCTTCTGATGTTATTGTTGTGGCTTTTATTGTTTTCATTTTAAGTGACAACAGTAAACTACATCGCTTTTTGTTCTTTTTTATGATTAATTTTTATACCCTACAATAAATTAAATTCTGCTTTTGAGGTTAGACTTGTTATGTTTCATATTTAAAAAGTCTTAAAAAGGACTACATTCTTCTGCTATCGTGTTTATGTTTCTTAGTTGGGTTTCTTTTTTCTCAGTACCATATATCAATCCTGCTATTCAGTTTAATTAAAGTATAAAGATATTGCTTTCTCTCTTAAAAAGTTCGAATCGGATACGTATACCAAAATATTTAAATTATTAATTTAGTTCGTTCCAAATGGCTTGAGTATGATTCATTGTCTTATTTCCTAAGACGAAAACGTTCACTCTGGTTGGCGAAATTTTGTTTTGGCGCTCTAGTCTCCACAATTTCAATGCCTTAAAGCTTCTTAATTTGTTAATTATTGGTATCGCTATATTTTTGCTAATCAGCAGTTGTACTAACGTTTTATTAGCACACACACTGAATTTGAATCAGGCATAATAACTGGGGTATCACGTCTTGCTTATTTTATTTTTATTTTGTTGACAATACTGTAAAACAGTAAATACTGACGATACAATGTGACAATTATTAATTTGACAGAAGCCCACATTCATTCTAAATCTTCATAATAGTAACGTTTAGGCATGTCAGGAAGATCGTATTTTAGTAATTCAAGCTATTTTTGCTATATGAGTGGTAATATTTGATTGGAAAAAAAGGATATACAATATCAGAATAATAAAAATATGCATATTTTCATTATTTTGGTTTTACAATAGTTGCAGAGCTGTTTTATACAAGTGGTCAAATGATAAGAAGATCTATTTTGATTTTTCAAGAGTCAAGTAACCATCAAACCAATTGTTATGTATTTCTCTTTAACAAAAGTAGTTGGATTCAATATGAAATATTGAAAAAATATTAAAGCAAATGTTCCATCGGTTTCCAAACCAGTTCAACGTCCACCAAATGTTCCATTACCAGTTACTTCAAATGCTACGAGCAGTGAGTCCGAAAAATCTTTCACCGATAGTGTTAGTATATATGAGGCTTTTTGTGACTCAAGCTTAGCAGAATTATCTAATTCCGAATTTACGCAGAATATTCGCTTAATTATTATAAACATAATTTCTTTGATTATCAAAACTTTTCGAAAAATGTATAATATACGGTTGATATTCGACTAAGTCGTTTCTAATTGAGTACAAAATAACGAAAAAACCGATTTTTTCTTTCATAACACAAGACTCTAAAATCCGTTTGCAAATTTCAAAAACAGATTTTTGTTGTACTCGACTTAAACTACCAGGAAAAAGGTATCACTTCTCAGATTTTTCAACTATTCTTTTTTTGAAAAACAAAGTAAAGTACCAGTATATTGTTATCGAATTTTGCCGTAGAGTATCTAATTGTCGATCTAAACCTTAACTCGTTTTATTTAAAAGTTTATTTTATTTGATTGTATTCTCTTGTTATTTATTTTCTTTAATTTTAACTTGTCTCAACAAACAGGGGTTATTAACCAACTACTTATAACAGCTCTACCAGCAATCTAAATTAATGAAAAATATTTTTACTTTTCTTCATCCTTTGATTTTAAACTCATATAAAATTAGTATTATTGTTATGTGGGGTTAAATATCGTAAAAAATTAGTAGTTCTATTTGTATTGGGTGCATATATACAGTATAAAAGAAAAATTATTTTCCATTACCTGTTGCTCTAGAAGTATATTTTTTTTATTAACCCAGGTCAAAATATGTAAACTAATGTATAAAAAAATGTTATAGAAGTAATCATTTATTTTTATGAGGGCTCAGTTAGTATAAAAGTAATGTAATGTAACCCTAAATTAACTTAATCAAACCTTATCTTATGATTAGCTATTTACTAATCAGCTCTTTCGAAGTATACATACATACATATGTATGTATTAGGGTGAGACTATTTGTTTGGATGAGGCAAAATTCAAGGAAAATTACTAAAGTCAAGTAGATGTACAACTAATATATAAACACAATTTCCGTTGAGAGACATAATTGTTTTATTTTTGTTATATAGTCTGGAAATCGAAATGCGAGTCCTAAGTAAAAGTGATAATTTTTTTTAACTAATTTTGTTTCGTCAGTTGAAGTCTATTAAGCATTTAGATTGTTTTTGCAATGATTTTTGATAATCAAAGGAGAGAATGATATTGTCGAAGGAATTCTACACATGCCGAAATGAACCTGTTTTCGACCTCAGTTAGGGTAGTCTCATCAGAATTCTTTGTGTTCTGTACATATTCATGACAATCGCCAACTTTTTAAATTATACTTTTGTAGAAATCATACCGCTCACTTGCGAGAAGAGTAGCATAACTGTAATTTAAAACATATCTAAAAATTAAATTTTTATCTCTTTTTTTCATTGAGTGGAGACAAAAGTTTCTTCTAGTTTTCGTAGAAGTTTGCCTAAATTAAAATGTTTAAACGTATTTATCTCAGAATCGCTTTTTTTTTAGTTATGCCACTCTTCTCGCAAATGAGCAATATATTGGAATTATATTTTTTCTATACATATACATACTCGTAAAGGGCTAGTCTAAGTATTTTTAAACACAACACACTTCTTTTTTGCCTTCTTATTACATTTTATCCCCATTAGTCGACATTGACGACATGTACGATCGCAGCCGTGGTGGTTACAGATCATCGCCAACGCAAGCATATAACTCTATTGTTATATGGTCTAGAAATCCGATCAATCAAAGGAGAAAACGATGGTTGTGAAGAAATTTTACACAAGCCGAACTGAACATGTTTTCGTTTTTGTTTTTGGTATATAAAAACAGCTGAATTTACTTGGTAAAAAACAACACGTTATCACTGAATCAAGCATAATATATTATAAGTTCGGACTGCTTTTACATATACGTACATACAGACTATGTATACTTAAAATTTTTATTTAAAACCCGTGGTTCCTTAAAGGCTTTATTATAAAAAATTAAAAACTTGCAATAATTTTTTTAAGACCAATACTAAGGGGTAATATTGTAATAAGAAGATGGTTGATAGATAGATTTTTTTGTTTATATATATATTATAATATACATACATGCGCCTTTTTTTTTTGTTTATGAGACAAATTGCTGTAAATTTGACCACTCAAGAGCCTCTTGAATGACCAAACAGCAATTGCCTCATCTGTCCGTAGATGTTGCATGTGAATGGTAAGCGTCTTCAGTAGATTAGCTGTTATCTTCCCAGAAGGTGGCGGCGCTGTACTCCTGGTTATTGGTTCCTCTGATGGAATAGATTGGAAATGTCAGGGAGCGGTTTCTTTATGATAGAGGGGGGAAATGGGGGGAACCTCTTATTTTTTTTTTTTAATTTAATTTTTAATATAAATTATAATTTTAGAAAACGGCAAATTTTTATTCTTATAATTTTTTCCATTGCTAGGATTGAACCTTGGTCGTGTGAGTTTCTGTGCGAGCGCTCAACTACTATACCACGACCTCCACTCACCATTTGTCACTACTACTGAACTTTGCAGTCTCTCATTAGTATGTAGTAAAAGGCACGAACGATTTCGTTTTATTGGGAAAATTTTCAAACAATTCTTCTTTCATAACATCTGCTATTCGACTGTTGACCAAAGAAAATTATATAAATTAATTTTAAGTTTTGCTTGAAAATCAATATGAGTTTTAGCGAGTCAGTCAGTTCATTACTATTTATTTTATTGCTAATAGTTGAAAACACTCTTCGCTGCAAACGCCCTTGCAAGTTTAAAAAAATTTAAAAAATAAAAACAAAATAATTTTGGCGCAACAAGCTTTAGCAGTCTGCTTCTTCATAATACCTACACAACAACCACAAATATGTAACTGAGTCGCAAGCGTTCAGTTGACATTTGCCATCTGTAATACCACACTGGCAACTTCCAATGCAACTCAAGTTCGGTTGCCATCCATAATAAACCCATGAGTTCATCACAGACATTAAATTAAAAAATCTGCCTGCCATTGCAATGAAACAAATATAACGATTTTAACACTTTTTCGCCATTTGGTATATACATACTTACATAAGTACAATAATCTTTCGTAATTAATTACAGATGTGAAATGAACAGTAAATTATTTACGCCTAAGAAAAGGCAAAGTTTGTGAAAAACGTTCTCCAAGCCAACGTGAAGAAGGGTTGACTTCAAACTAGTATTGGAAAAGTTCTCCGTGAAATTGTGCTATGTTTTTCTAAGAGCCTCTCAAAGAAATATAATGACTTCTGTAAAATATCTAGGGAAAAGAAAAAAAATTTATATTATTATTTTTATGTTGAAAATATTAAAATAAAACGTGTTTGCATACTAAACTCTAGAAAATCAGTTACAAAAAAGTATTAGCTAAAATGACCAGAAATTAATTATATATACATATATTACAATTATTTGTATTTACGACATGTAGATTTCTGAAAAAAAAAACAAATTCCAAAAGGCTACAACTATTGTTTTATTGAATTTTTAATTATCCCACATTCTCATTGATTTTTAAGGTTAATTCTGAAATTTGGCTAAGACTTCAATAATATTGAAATTTAAATTTTTTTTTTTTTTTAATTTTTTTTTTCTCTTCTGTGTAAAAGCAGAATGTGTACTTACAGTATAAGTACACATGTAAGTTTAACACCCTTTTGTATTTTGCGTAAAGATATATTTGTTCTTACAGTTGACTGACTAAAAAACTAAAATTAAAACAAAGCGTACTCAACAAGAACAGTATGTATATAAAAAAGAACCCTATTCCACTCGTTTTTCTGTTTCATCCTCAAAAGCAAATGTTTTGCAGCAAATATTTCATAGTAGGACGGGAATTTAAAGTCTATAACTCAAATTTTTCCATATATTTAAATTAAAAATTTTATATGTATGTTATGCTGGCGTTAAACTTTTGTTTTTATTTATATTCAAAATTATTAAACAGAAAAATCTCACAAAAAATTACTTGAATTTGCTCTGAAATACTTACATTAGAGAAAAACTAAAGGAGACCGACACAAGTCATTAATTTATTAATTACCTTTTCGTTACTTATCGTTAACAGAGCACTGAAAATAGTGTAAATCTGGTTATAGCAATTATTTATTTTTAAAATTGAATTGCTTGCAAAAAATATAATTCTAAATCGTTTATTTGGTAGAGATATTAACAATGTGTGAAAAAAGTAATTAATTAATGATATGATAAGAGTTTGGTAGTAATTGAAAATATTATTTAAAAAAATATATACTTACAGACATAGTCATATATATTTACACAAATTAAAAATTTTAGTACGCTTATAAATAAAACAAAATTTTTGTGCTTTTCGAATAAATTTTCAAATGAAATCTAGTCAATTGTAATCCGTAAAATTTACAGTTTATCCTAGTTAAAAATTAAAAAAAAACTTGGCTGCTGTTGATATAAATTACAAAAGAAGTCTACTCCTTATCTTTCAAAATTAATTGCACACTTATTTTGTCTGTCAAAAGTATTTACACATTCGTGAAATTAAGTTAAAAACGCTACAGTCTTTTAAAAAAACCTCATTTATTTTGATAGTTAGCAAATTTATATTGCAAAATAGAAGATCGTTCTATTCTTAAAATATTCGCAGAAAATCCAGTCGCAAGTCCGGTTAAAGTTACTGCAGAGGCAGAAAACGTCATTGGAAAACCTGTAAGTGAATCCATAATTCGGAGAAGATTAAGCACGAATGATGTAAAGACCTGTGTCGTGAGAAAAGTAATAGACATATCTGAAAAAAACATGAAAAAAACGTTTAGAGTTTGCAATGGAGTATATCCATAAGCCAGTGGAGTTCTGGCATAATGTATTATGGACGGATGAGTCCCCTTTTCAATTTGAAGGGTCATTTGGAAAAACTTATATGCACCTTTCCAAAGGATCGAAACGTAGAGCAGTACAAACTCTTAATCGTTTCGGCGGGGTTTCAGTAATTTTTTGGAGATGTGTCTCATACAATGGATTTGGAGATCTAGTACCACCCTAAACCAGGCAGGATATCTAGATATTTTTTGTATGCCCATGCTTATCCTTCGACTCACAGATTATTTCCTGATGAAAATTGGATTTTATAGCATGATAATGCTCCATGCCACAAAGCAATGTTACCAACAACGTTTTTAAATCGAGTTGGACAAGTTGTTCTTCCGTGGCCACCCCAGACTCCAGATCTAAACATAATAAAGAATGTATGAGCATTCATAAAAAGGCAGAGATCTATCCAAATGGGCCGAAAACAAGAGGAAACTATTGATGAAATAATAAATATCTTTAAAAGCTTAGAAATCGAGTTTGATGCAATTTGATTGCACCTATTCCAGCTAAACTACAAGCTGTCATAGATGCTAAAGGATATTTATCTGGCTACTAATTATTTTTGTTTTTTTTTTTTTTTTTTTTTGTTTTTTCTACTGTGTAAATACTTTTGAGGGTAAATAAATTTGTGCAAATAATTTTAAAATATGAGGCGCACACTTCTTTTGTGTTTTTAATCAACAACTATCAATTTTATTGCCAAAAATTTTAAACTAACAAAATCTATACATTTTGAGGATTAGAATTCGCAAGTTTTCTTGTCGCAAATTTATTCACATAGCAGCAAAATTTTGCTTCTAACTAAAAATACTAAAAATTTTAATTTGTGTAAAAAATTATGTAATATATTGTACTTTATATTCTAGCAAAGTAAAAAATATTTTGTTGGTAAAATTCGATGTTATTATTCAATAAGTTGCCTTCAGGTTCAATACAACGGTTGTATCGGTCATACAATTTTTCGATACCATATCTTCTTAGCTCCAAAATAGGCGTTTACCTATTCATCAGTGTTAAATTCATTTCTCTAAATTTTGTGGCAGTTTTCATGGATTTGTGTAATGAAATTAAATATTTCTAATGAATCCGCACTATTTCTTCTTTAATTGAGGCTGTTTTTTATTTTTGTAATTAAATTTTTAAACCGTTCCAGCAACACTGGTGATGGCCTGCAACGTTTTGAGGTGATTGATGAATATAATGATGCCATAAATTTGCCAGTTGTTTCTTGAGTCTTTGCACATTTTGGATTCTGTTTTATCTACAGATTGTCGATTAGACTGAGGAGTATAGTATAGTGTGCCTCACATGTTCACAATGCATATACACAACAATTAAAGTACCAACAATATACTGACAGTCATTGCATTGCAGTATCACATATTTGAACGGTAAATTCCGTTGAGTGTATTTAAATGCAGTGCATTGTAATTAGTCCTTCACTATTTGCATAGTATCGAAAGAGACAAATTTATTGTAAATATATACATAAATAGAATAATGTAAGTTAGAAGGGAAGGCTTTGTAAAAATTGTATTTAAGCAGAGAAAACTCCAAATAAAGTAGGCTTTAATTTTATAATCTACATCGACAAAATCTGCCTCGTTTTATTTTTGGAGTCTCAATTTGTTTGGGCAGTTCCTTTGAACGCCTAAGTTTAAGCTGGAATCCTTTGAGCTGTTTTAAATTAATAATAGGGTTTTATGGGAAAATCTGTAGTTAGAAATTATCAGACAATTAAATATTACAATAGTTTTGAAACTATTACAACCCTGTGTCAGGGTTACGGCCTAGCTTCTGGCAGCACTCATGTTGTGTGTGTTATTTTTTATCCATGAGTACCGGGACCTACAGTTTAAAGTCAACTCCGAACGACAGATTTTAGAAGCTTTTTCATGGCAATCAATTACTCCCCAGAGCTTTTGCCAGAAGGCTGCTGAGAGGTACTCGCCGAAAGAAATAACTTTTTTATATTTCTTTTTCTTTAAGGTGTCAGAGCTCAAATTTGAACCCGGTGCTATCGGCTTAGTAAGCCAACACACTAGACCACGGCGACTACAAATACGATGATTATTTCGTTTTATTTAAATTTATGAAATTTTTCAATGTTTGATTTTCCTGGTGCAGAGCTCAAATAATGTTTATCAAGCCGAGTGTTCGTTTTAACTGATTTTTTTCTCCAAAAAGCATTTCTTCATCGGTAGACGAAATTCTTTTTTTATACATTTTTATCACAGTTGCTTCACTCACAAATTAAATTTATACACGATTTTTTTTTTTGGAAAATTGCATCTACTTAATAAAAGATATTCTATTCTATGTGTAAGATTACGAAAAGCGTTTTTGAGACTTGCAAAATTTATTTTACCCAATAATCTACAGAGCAAATCCAGTAAACAATTTTAAATATTATTTCTTATAATCTTATCATTTCAATTGAACGTTAATTTTGGTAAATTAAAAAAAAAACTAAGTCGTATATTATCCATATCAAATTGAAAAAAAAATTATATATAACTACAATATTAAGGAGAATTATATAGAATTATATTTATTGTGGAAATACAAGCAGCTCGTTTGAACCGAAAAGGAAAATAAATTTTCTTTGAAAACTTAATTTTCTCATATTCCGAAAAAATATTGGTATATTTATTATTTTGTCGGTATACATATTGGTGATTGTTTTTGTTACTGATATTCTTATTATATTCTCATTAGAACAGTGGTTTCAGTTGAAAAAGTATTTTCTTAGCTGGTTGGATAATTTAGAAAGAAGTTTAACTTAACAGTGGTATAATATTTTTAAATTTTGGTGAACTATTTTATAAGAAAAACATGGTTGTTCTTCTATTTGTTTTTTATAATTTATCAAGTTTTTCATTATATCTGTAGAATTAAAATTCACACGAATTTTGTATATAAAACATTTAGATATTTTAGAAACATCACATATCCTTTAACCAAATATATGCTTGTAACACTCAAAAAATTAAGAAATATATTTGTTGTTTCCAAAGAAATCACTTAATTTACCTTTTTGGGTGCTAATCAATTAACATTAAAACCAAAAATATTCAAAAATGTTTAAAAATTAACCGATATTAACAAAAACTTAAATTTGGCAATACTGTAAAACTGAAGCTCTTTTTTACAACTTTTCAAAAGACTGCATTGCATATTTGAAAATATGAAAACTGTACTACCATAACAAACATAGCATGGATAATACGGTATATCGGTTATGTATGGGCATGTGTTTGATACTTGCTTTATAATAAAAGTAATATTTGAAAAACTTAATTATGTGGACGAGGTGGCCGAGTGGTTAAGGCGTTGGACTGCTAATCCAATGTGCTCTGCACGCGTGGGTTCGAATCCCATCCTCGTCGAAATTGTTTTTTATCATGCAAAGAAATATTTGTTTTCTTTCTTAAAAAATTATTTTAATTATGAATTATTGATGAATTTTCGAATATAATTAACATTTAAATTTTTAATTCAATTTAAAACAACAAACACATATCGTTCATTTGCGAGAAGAGTGGCATAACTCAAAAGAGCGGTTCTGAGATAAATACATTTTAATTTAGCCAAACTCATAGGAAAAGTACAAGACATATTTTGGTCGCCACTCAGTGAAAAAAACAGATAAATATACAATTGTTGTAAATGTACATCTTCTGCATTATTAACTCAAAAAATTTGCTTTTTCCATTTCATTTTTAGTCAACTATTTGCCTTGTGTGATAGTATTTTAAGCTATTTTTTATAGTTTTATCCTGAAAAATTATTATTTTGATGCAATTAAATAATTACTCGTACTTTTTGCAATTTTATTTGATTAGGAAGGAGTCGGAAAGTCAAGAAAACTATTTGAGGAAACTTAAATCACCAAGTTTTGCTATACGATTTGTAAAGTGTTTAAAATTGACTGTATTTGGACCGAATAGAAATACAGTGCGAGCTCGATTTTTGCAACCCCCGATTAACGCAACACCCCGATTAGCGCAACAGGCAAATTTTTTACATTACAGTCTTTATAAGTTCAACGATTTTCAAAAATAAGTCTCAATAAGTGCAACACTATTTTTTTTTAATATATTTACAATGATTTCTGTTTGTATTTCTTGTTCAGAATCGTAGTTTTATAAAAGTAATCATATTTAATCAAAGAATCCCATTTCAACAGCATTTCTCCCACTTTAGTGCTGTCCCAAACACGTTTTAAAACACAATTCACTTTTTAAAACAAAAAATTGCTCGCTACGCCAATGTTTTAACAAGAAGACTGTTTTTAACAGTTAGTTTTTTGTTTTTTTAATAAAAAATTGTTTTTTACAAATAATTTTTTTCTTTTTATTAAAAATGGAGTATTTTCAGGTACAAAAAAAGTGGTCGATAATTGCAACTTTTTCGGTAATTGCAACAGGTCAGATTTTTTCAAGTTGCGAAAATCGAGCTCGCATTGTACATAGAATTTGCTAAACACAAGTTGTTAGTTGAGGAGCTGGCGAACAAAACCAGAAAAACCAAAAAAAAAATATTCATTGCAGTTAACTTTGATCTAATTAAAGCGTTTCTGACGAAACAAAAACCAGACTAGTTCTCTTAACTGTTTTTTCAGGATAGGCAAATAACTGAACTACATAAATCAGTGATTCGCAACCAATGTGCCGCGGCACTTTTGTGTGCCGCAAAATTCTAAAAGTGTACCCCAAAAAGAAAAGAAGTTTTACATCGTGTGCTGGAATTAAAAGACGAAAAAAAAATGTTTTTTGAACAAGATAAAAATTATGATTTTGTTCATTTGTTGAAAGATAAAATATGTTGTACTAAACTGGCTTACCTATCAGACATTTTTGTTATTTTTAATAAAATAAATTCATGTATACAAGGGCCTAATGAAAATATTTTAAACTCAACCGATAAGCTGGAGGGATTCCAAAAACAAATAACTTTATGGAAGAATAAAGAATGGCAATTTAGAAAAGACTGTTATAAAACTATTAAAATAATTGTTTATCTGTATTTGACTTAACTTTGAATAAAGAGAGTGAACACATTTTGCTTTCCAATAATGAAAATTTATTTTCAAAACATTCAGAAGAATCAACTGATTTTTTCCACATTTGCTCAGTGTATTATATTACGAGTATCTTCTTTGGGTGCCGTCAAATTTTTAAATTGTTAAAAGTGTGCGGCAACAAAAAAAAGGTTGAGAATCACTGACCTAAATAGAGAATAGTAAGGAATTTTTCTTTCTTTTCACAGGAAAGTTTTGTCAATCCTTAAACATAGGACGGGTTTTCGCTTTTTTTTTAGTAAACAAGTCTGGCTTTGTTTAAAAATTTGATTGACATATCTAGTTTTATTACTAGTTTTAATAATTCTGTGAGATTTGTCTAACATAGTTTTGATTGGAAATAAAGAAGCTAATTAATTTTATTCAATTGTTAGAAACAAATGTATGACTTTCTTCGAGAAGTCAGTTTTAAATGAAAATATTTTTTGGCTTCATATACAATGTGTACTTGGAGAGACCAAAAATTAACAAAAAACCATTTACCGATGACATATCTCCAGTTTTCATTGTAGAACAATGCAATAAAAGTTTCGATTCTTAAAACTGTGGGTAGGTTATCGGTTTGAAACTTGTAACTTTAATTTATTTCTAAATTTTTGTTTCTCCAATTATTTCTAATATTTCTAATTTTATGGGACATTCATTGTATTTTAAAAATAAAAACATTTTTCTATCTAAAGCAAATAGAAGACAAGAATATAAGTACATATGAAGAAAAATTTTTAAAATTAAATTTACACATTCAATCATCAAAAAACAAAATTGTTCTGTTTTTGTGTTTACATTTCAGGTATTTACATATTTAGCATTCAAAAGCACTGGAGTAATTTAAAAAATTTTGATGCATTGAATTCCATCTAAACATTAATAACAATTGATTTGTCTAAAATTGTGATATTTAATAAGGTATGTCAGAAAATAAAATTCAACTCATATTGTGAATAACATTTGAACCACTCCAAAAACAAGTCTAAAACAATTTTCTGTAAAACAGAAAAAGCAAATATTAACAAAGTTTTAGATAAAATTGAAATTATTATTTTAGCATTTTGTTAACTTTATTTTCGATATCTTAATAAAATTTATTTATAGAAAATTAGATACGTATATGGGTTAAACCATATCAACTCAACTTAAAATATGCCGTTTTTGAAATGACTGTCTCCGAATTTGCTAATTTTTGGTATGAATAAAGTATATCATAACACTAAGACAAATATAAAATTTAAGGGCACTAACACTTCCGGATCCGGAAATATGAGGTCTTAAAAATCGGAAAACAGTACAAAAATGCACAAAGTTACACTTACTTAATTGTAATTTTCTTGAAAAGTATTATAGCTACGTATCTCCCTTCTTTTTGACTTATGTATTTTTTTGTTGAAACTCACAAAATAAGCGATTCTAGCTAATCGAAATCGAAAAATCGTATACTATTCCACCCCAATCAGAATAGTTTTAATCTCATTCTTTTGCGATTTTATTCTTATTTCTTGACCTAAAAAGACCTCCACTCTGAAATTTTTCACAACTGTAGAGAACGAAACTATCTTTGGCATAATTTTTTTTCAAATTTTTAAAAAGGTCGCTTTCGGAGATATAGGCTTCCGACTTATAGATAAAGAAAATTGACCTTTGACTTTTTCAAAGAAAAAATCATGTTACATATTAAATCAAAGGTAATTTAATACCCTTCCAAATGCGACTTTTACGAGATGCGTAGCTATAATACTTTTCCAGAAAATTACAATTAAGTATAACTTTGTGCATTTTTGTACTGTTTTCCGATTTTCAAGACCTCATATTTCCGGATCCAGATGTATCAGTGCCTCCAAAATTTTTATTTAATTTAGTTCTATGATATACTACATTTCTACAAAAAATCATAAAATTCGGAGGGGGTAGGTTAAAACCATTAGTTGATTTGACTTGGAATTCCCCATATAAAGAACCTGTAAATTCTATTGTACTTGATCAAGAAGACGGTATTAATTCAAAATTTTTAAAATTATAGTAGAGGCCAAGAACTGTTTGTGGTTACATTTTAAGCGAATTTAAAAATCCGTATACGACATAATAAGAAAATTCCTTCTAAAAATATATTTACATTGTTTTCTATGCTGAATACAATTTTTCTGAAATATCTGCATATTATTTTCGTATTATTTTATCAACAAAACAGGGGGCTAATTCTGGCAGTCGTGATCGAATTAACTTTCGAATAAAAAATAATTTCGATAACGAACAATTTTCTAATTCTGTTACTCCATATAAATCGAATGGAATTTTGTTTAATGTTGTAAAACATGCAAAGAAAGTCAGTTTACAATGCTGGCAAAAATTCAACAAATAGTAAACAAAAAACATACGTATGTATGTCCAAAAAGGAGGAAAAATTAAATTAAATTTAATAAAAAATTAAATCAAGTTTATAATCAATCCAACAATGTTTTTTTACTCATCATCTTCCGATACTGATGAGAATTTAAATGTGAATATTGTTCGGCAAAAATACGGAGTACCACTGATTCCTTAAGTCTGGCAAGCATTTTGAATATTCATATATTAAAGTTTTAAATTTTAAATTTTCTTTGTATGAATGTATAATATAATATTCGTCAATCTGCTAGATCGTCTGGATCAAAAAATTGTTAAAATAACGATAAATCATGTATTTGTCAGCTCTTCCTAATTATTTAAAAAAATAATCATAAAATGTTAAATTTAAATAATTTCTAATTGGGAAATAAAAACTTGAGCAAACGATAGTTATATGACGAGGTGGCCGAGTGGTTAAGGCGTTGGACTGCTAATCCAATGTGCTCTGCACGCGTGGGTTCGAATCCCATCCTCGTCGTTTAATTTTATTTTTTTTTATAAAAAAATGTAAAAGGAATAATTTTAACAAACATATTTAATTAAAACGATTAAAAAAATAATAAAATAAATAATAAGAAAATAATTGACGACGAGGATGGGATTCGAACCCACGCGTGCAGAGCACATTGGATTAGCAGTCCAACGCCTTAACCACTCGGCCACCTCGTCTGTGCCGACCACTATGTATAACTCACGTTATGAACGTAGCATCATTTCTTTAAAGACTGCATTATCGCTAAATTGTTCACAAAATTATTACAAAACTATGATAGTGCTGAAACTAAAACAAAATGACTGTTACAAAATTTAAATGCATACATATAAAAAACCTAACCAGACTAAGCGCCATTATTACAACTTGCCTATAAAGTATCCGATAATTAAAGATAACTTTCGTAAACCGGAGGAATAAAATGACCTTTAAATGCTTTTCGTTATTATAACTTACCTTTAAAGTAAAAGTTATATTATTAAAAAAAACGGCAATACCAGAACAAGAACCGATTACTTTTGGCATTAAATTTGTTTAAGAGACACAAGTGGCAACAACACGCGTGTTTATATTAATAAATAAAAAAAAAATTTATAAATTGTGCACTAAAAAACTTAATAACAAAGAAATTTGTTTTACTCTCAATTTTTATTGAATTTATTTCTTTGCTGACAAAATAAATAAAATATTTTTTTTATAATTCAACGAACAAAAAATATGACAGTCTTAATAAAATATGGTAAGCTCAAGCGTTTAATCATCACATTAAAAGTTAAAGGTAAGGCAATCTTCCCAATAGCTTTATCGGTTATGGACTCCATATCAAACTGCTTATTACAAACAATATAAAACAATAATACTTCAAAATTTAAGTGAGTTTATAAAAACAACACACACATATGTGTATGTACATACATACATACCTGCAAAAACATTATTAATCCGGGTATGGTTAAAATTAAGAAACATTTAATGTTTAATATAAAATGTTAAGTAATTATTTTAAAAATAATAGATGAAGAGAGTCTTTTGAAAAAGTGATGTGCTGTTCAAGAAATATATACATACTACTGTACCATAAAATTGTAGAGAAACAAAACATTTATTTGAAAACTTTAAAAATATCTACCATTTATGAATGCCGAATTCACAAGACCCTTGTATCGTTGTTTCGTTGTTTTAGAAAACAACAGTGTATGCTTGTTGTTGGTAATTTTCATTAAAAAATTCTATCCACTCATACAATTGTTTTTCATGTTTTTTAAAAAGTTCTATAGGTTTTTATTCGATGTAGTTATAGAAATGAAATTAATGAAAAGGTTCATTTCTTTATTTGTGAATGGCGCTTTTCTTCTTCTTATGCGATTTTTGACGTTTTCGATACAACGTATATGAATACAATGATACACTAGATGTTCCCAAGCAAGTAAAAAAAAATTTTTTTCAATACAGCAAACAACGATACAGAAGCTTGTGAATTCGGCAATAATAAATTGTTTCCATCTCTTTGAAATTTATAGACTCTTGGGTGTGTTCTGAAAAACTAATTCGAGTGAAACTTAAAACGATTGTGTTTTTTTAGAAACAAATAAAAGTCAATTGCGCCTAGTATATTACAGTTTTATTATTCAATGGTCATTTTAAGCGAATTCACATTTTAACATTATATATATGAAATACTTTGTAATAAATATTGTATTTATCGTCGTGATCGTGGCTCTTATGGTGGTGGTGTCCTCATAGCTGTTTCTAGTACTATTTCATCTGAACTTTTTATATTTGACTCATTACCTAATATCGAGTTTATAGCTGTTATTATTAAACTTAAGAGTCGAAGAATATTCATAACATGCTCATACATTCCCCCCTCATCACCGCAAGACTTATACATCCAGCATGCTGAAGCTGTTAGAATAGTTGCCTGTTCTGCCAGTGAAAATGACTCCCTGATTATTATTGGTGATTTCAATATTCCTTCCATATGTTGGAATTTTGAGAATGGATACTATATTCAATCAACGATTAATGATAGATTCACTGATTTTTTCAATATTTTGTATGATATGAGTTTATTTCAAATTAATGGAATACTTAATGACTATTCTAAAATTCTTGATTTAATATTTGTGAATAATACGGACGAATGCTCTATTAACCGTTGTGATCCTATCTGCATTCCTGAAGATCGTTTTCATCCTACCATTGCATTGAATATCTATGTACCAGCTGAACTACGTAAAACACATCGTAATAAAGTCTTTTCTTTCCATCGTACGGATTACAATAAATTCAACAACTTATTGTCAAATGTTGCTTGGGATTCAATAATTTCTGGAAATAACCTTGATGACATTATATCAAATTTCTATGCTGTATTACATCACTGCATTTCTGAATCGGTTCCTACAACATTCGCTCTTAATAATAAGAGTCCACCATGGAATAGCTTATACTTAACTAATATTAAAAACAGGAAGAATAAACTTTATAAAAAATTTAAATTATCTGGCTCTTCTCGTGATTACCTAAATTATTCAATTGCACGATCTAATTATATCACTGCTAATAAATTGGCCTACAATAGCTACATACACCGAATGAGAAGAAATATAAAGAAAAACCCAAAGGCTTTTTATAAATTTATTAATTCTAAACGTCGTGCCAATACATATCCCAAGTATTTAAAATTTGGTTCTCGTAGAGCTGAAGATGATATATCCATAAGCAACTTGTTTGCTGAATTTTTTGCTACAACTTATTCTAAAAAATCATTTAATAATCAAACCTGTTATCCGTATTCTTTATCTCAATCATCAAATATACATCTTTCGAATATCTCTTCTGAAACTGTTCTATCTAATCTACTGTCAATTAAAAGTTCACCTACCCCTGGTCCTGATGGTATACCTACCTGTATTCTTAAGCATTGTTCTGAAAATCTTTGTGGTCCCCTAACGGCAATTTTCAACAAATCTATTGATTTGGGTTATTTTCCATCTGATTGGAAGAAGTCATACATAATTCCTTTGTTTAAAGCTGGCAGTAAACTGGAAGTTTCAAACTACAGAGGCATAGCAAAATTAAATGCGATTCCAAAACTCTTTGAAAAAATTGTGACTGACTCTTTATATTGTCAAATATCGTCACTCTTAACTTCATATCAACATGGCTTTCGTAAACTTTGTTCAAGTTATACTAATATCCTGGAATTAACAACTAAAGTTAATGAAGGCTTCGTCAATAATCATCAAACTGATGTTATCTACACAGATTTTAGTAAAGCGTTTGATAAATTTAACCACGATCTTTTGCTCTATAAACTATCTTCCATGGGCTTTAGCAACAATGCTGTACGTTGGCTAAAATCTTATCTTTCTGGAAGAACTCAACAAGTGAAATTTGAAAATATTCTGTCTAAAATTATTGATGTTCACTCCGGAGTACCTCAAGGGAGCCATCTTGGTCCAGTTTTATTCTCATTATTTATTAACGATCTTCCATCTGCTATTATTCATTCTAATATTCTCATGTATGCTGATGATGTTAAGATTTTTAATTCGTTTGATAGCATATCTGCTCAGTCAGCACTTCAAGGAGATATTGACAATTTTTTACAATGGTGTGATATCAACTTATTGGATTTAAATATTAATAAATGTAAACACATGTCATTTTATCGTTCACTGAAACTTGATACGTCATATTATTTTAAGGATAAAATCCTGGACAAGGTGTTAAGCGTTAATGATCTTGGGATCTTATTAGATCATAGACTTAAGTTTTGTGAACATATTTCAATGATGGTGAACAATGCAAATGGAGTTTTAGGATTTATAAAACGTTGGTCAAAAGAATTTACTGACCCCTACGTAACAAAACAACTATACACTTCTTTGGTACGCCCTATTCTTGAATACGGGTCTATTATATGGGATCCATACTTCATCACTTACGTTAACCTTATTGAATCTGTACAAAAACGCTTCCTTTTATTTTGCTTGAGAGGTCTAGGATGGAACTCATTCGCTCTTCCTTCATATGAGAACAGACTTGCTCTTATAAAACTGCCTACCCTGAAAAGTCGAAGAACAATGCTAAGTGTATCTTTTCTATTAAGATTAATACGTGGTGAAGTCCGTTCTGAGTATTTGTTAAGTAAAATTATTTTTAATGTTCCAATTAGACCGTCCCGTAACTTCCATTTATTATATTTAAAATATCACCGTACTGTATATGCCAACAATGACCCCCTTCGTCAAATATGTTTGAAGTTTAATAATCTTTATCATTTAATTGATCTTTCTGAGAGTAATGATTCCTTGAAAAGAAAAATTATTTTGTATTTAAATCATTATTATTAAATATTTACTTATATATTGTTTGTAATTTGTACTCTAGTCTGTAAGGAACTATTATCCATAGACATAAATAAATAAATAAATAAATAAAAATGCGAACATTATATATGACAATTTCAAGTTTCATCCGATTTCAATTTCACTCGTTTTCAGACTACAGAACCTCTCTACCCGTCTAATATATTCTCGGAGATTAGTGATAAGAATATCAAAAAAAAATGTTTTTAATAAAAAAACTTTTCGACGAGGATGGGATTCGAACCCACGCGTGCAGAGCACATTGGATTAGCAGTCCAACGCCTTAACCACTCGGCCACCTCGTCTTGTTGCTAACGATTGGTTCAAAAAGTCTTTTGTCGTTAGCAACATATTTATTTATCACAACATGTTGCTAGCAACATTTCAGAGTAGTAATTAAATACGGTATAAATTGTATGTATTTATGCTTATAATTTTTTTTTCTTGTTCAAGTTTTGATCTTGAAATTAAATTTTGTACAAAAAGTACTATTAACTTTTTCTATTGTCTAACTTTTAACGGCTTATAAAATAGTTAATAAATTTTTATTTTTAAATTACATTTTCTTACATTATTAAGTGCTGTAGAAAAAAAATAACTTTCACGTTGTGCTTTCATTCTTAAAATTTCATTTGCATTATCAATAAAAAAATTGAAAACTTAAGTTTTATTTCGTGTTTACGATGACCCAAATTTTGTATGGTATTAAAAATAAATATTGTTATTCTCTTATCTCTTATTCGCAATGATTTTAATTTCTATGAAATTTTTATATTATTGACGATAGGGACTATATACAAAACGAGTTTTCATACACTTGAACCCTTTTTGTAGATATAAAAATATTTATGTAAAAAAAAGCAAAAAAAAAAAAAATACCCCAATTCACAATCTTGTGCGTTTAGGTTGGAAATGTATACATATATAATTACAGTAATCCCTCGAACTGCGGGGTAGATACGTTCTGAAAAAACAGCGCGCAATCCGAAATCGCGCACTGTGAACCCTATTTTGTATGAAATTAGGGGGATACGTTTCAAATCCTAAAATTATCATGAAAATTTTAAATTTAAACCAAGTAGATAAGACTTTGTTCAATACAGTGCGAGCTCGATTTTCGCAACTTGAAAAATTCTGGTCTGTTGCAATTACCGAAAAAGTTGCAATTATCGACCACTTTTTATTGTACCTGAAAACACGCCATTTCTAATAAAAAGAAACAAATTAATTATTAAATGTTAAAAAACAGTCTTCTTGTTGAAACATTGGCGTAGCGAGAAATTTTCTGTTCTACAAAGTGAAATTATACAAATATGTTAGCCTACGCATCTGTGCAAACATACATATGCTGCAAAACAGAAAACTGATGCGTTTGTATTTGTGTTTTAAAACGTGTTTGGGACAGCACTAACGTGGGAGAAATGGGATTCTTTGATCAAATATGATTTTTTTTTTATAAAACTACGTTTCTGAACAAGAAATACAAACAGAAATCATTGTAAATATATTAAAAAAAAATAGTATTGCACTTATTGAGACTTATTTTTGAAAATCGTTGCACTTATAAAGACTGTAATGTAAAAAAATTGTCTGTTGCGCTAATCGGGGTGTTGCGTTAATCGGGGGTTGCGAAAATCGAGCTCGCACTGTATTAACATAAAGTTAAACATTAACATAAACAAACAAAAATAAAATTAATTTATAAAAATTAAATTAATTTTTAAAAATTAAATTAAATTAAGATAATAAAAATGTAAATTGTATGTAAATAAAAAAAATCTTTAAATAAGTTAATTTTCATCTTCTGATCAATTTGTTCTATTTTCCTCTAATGGTTTCGTAAAAAAACTTGTTAATAGTGATTGCTAATAGTAACAAAAAAAAAAAAAAAAAACAATAAAAAAAAAGAAAAAAACCGCACTGCTGCGAAACTTTTGCCGCGCAATGCGAAATTTTGGTGGTGAAAATAATAACGCGCAGTTCCAGGGATTACTGTATGTATGTACATGGTACAGTAATTCACAACCAATGTGCCGCGACACTTTTCTGTGCAAAAAAATTCTAAAAGAAAAATAAAAGTTTTACATCGTGTGCTGGAATTAAAAGATAAAAATGTTTTTTGAACAAAATACAAAATCAGAACGGTAACAGGTACAACCTCGATTGTACTCTGAAATTATCTTTAGTTGTTTAATTCATAATTGTCCACCTAAAGTTTGCTGCGGCTTTGTTATACATTTTTTTACTTTTATTTTCTTTCGGATTGTAGTAAGATCGCTAAAAATTGAAGTTTAAAAAAAAATTTATTGAACAAAACCAAATAAAACAATGGAAATAAATTAAAAAATAAATTAGCAAAACAAATTCAACCAAAAAATAAATTTGTGTAATTAAAATTGATTTCTTCGTAATAAATTAATATAAAAAATAACACTATCATTTTCAATATCAACATCCATATTGGATGCCTTCTATGCGCTTAAATTTTTCTATTTGAAATACCATACAAGAAATATGATGCTGAAGCAAATCTTTGACTTCATTAAAAGAAGCAATTTCGTTGTGTAGATTCCAATGAAAGTTGAGAAGAAAATAAAATAAACTTTAATTAAAATTATTTTATAAGTACAGTGCGAACTCGATTACTGCAACTCTCGTTATGCGCAACAACTCGATTAACGCAACACCTGAATCAAATGCATTGTACACTCAGTCAACGCAACTTTTTAAAAAATTTACCTCAATAAACGCAACTATTAGTTTTAACTCTATTTTTTTGTCCTCTGGATAGTTTTTGCATTATTTTACAAGCAGCACGTGTCTGATGTTTTTTATCAGTTTGATAAAAAGATTTTCGCGATCAGTCACAGTATTAAAAACGCAGAAAAATGGTTAAGTTGACAAAGTGCAGTAAATTAACCATTCAACAAAAGAATAAACTTGAAAAAAATATATCGGTCAAAGCATTATGCCAGTAATACAATGTGCATAAATCAACAATAACCAGAATTAAGCAAAATAAATCTAAATTAATTAAATTTGTTACAAATGCTGAATCCGGCCCAGGAAAGCGTATAGTAATGGAAAAAGCTCCATGTAAATGGTTTTTAAAACAAAGAGAATTAAATTTGGCTCTTTCGTCTGATATCTTAAAGTCAAAAACTATTCAGCTACATAACAAAATTAATCAAAGTCGTGGTTATTTTTATGCAAGCAACGGATGGTGCTCAAATTTTAAAAAACGTCATGGTATTCGAAAAGTAAGCAAGGAATGCATTACATTTTTAGCCTGCACCAACGCATCTAGTTTTCACAAGGTTAAAATTTATGACTCGGTTAACGCAACTACCGCGGTTATCGCAACTGCCCGATTTTCTATTTGTTGCAGTAATCGAGTTTGTAATGTATATTATAAATCCAGACAAAGTTAAAATTGAAATATGGCATAAAAGAGAGATAAAACTGAAGTTGAAAATTTATGATTTTCAGAACATTGTTTTGATCATTAAATTTACAGTTGAAAATACATAATGCAACATGTAATATTAAATATTTATTATTAATTAATTTATTAAGCTAATGATAAACAATAGTTAAACTAAGTTTAAGTAGCAGTTGTGGCTAAAACTGCTTCAGTTTGCTTAAAAAATCTGTGAATATGTGTTTAAAAAATGAGTTTTTTTAACTAAATAATTAGCAAGTTGGAATTGGCCATGAGTAGATATTTGGTGTTTTTTATGCAAATCTTAATAAAATTAAAATCGATTTTATGCTATCATACAGAGTAAAAATGATTACCAGAAGTGTAGCCATAATAATATTTTATATGAAAATATTGCAATACAAGGTTTTTGTATAGGGAAAACAAATTAAATATTTTTTTAAAGTTTTGTTAAAAATAAAAAGTATTTAACAAAACTTGTTTGCTATTTGTACATTTAAATTGTGTTCAAAATATGTATCACATATACAGCTATAAATATGCAATTCGTAAGTACGTACTCGTACATACAAAAACGTAAACAAAACTGCATTCCACAATTCTTTTGTGAATGAGTATAAATACATATGTACGAGTATATCTATTTTTAGATCGCTAACTGTAGAGTAATTTATTTAGACAAAAGCTAAGATTACACGTTTTACGTGCATAAGGACATACCAAGACTAATTAGATAAAATTGGTCAAATGGTTAATAGCCAACCTATTGTAATAGGTATTGCATTAACTGATGTTTTCATAGGGAAAAGTAACTATTAAATGAAATAAAGCAAAGAAGTTCGTTTCTTTAATTTTTTTACACTCACTAAAGAATATTAGTTTATATGGAACCTCAAATAAATTTCTTAATCTATTATATAAAATTAATGTACATTTTAATGTCACCACTAACCGAGGAAACGGATGGATCGATTTCAACCAAAATTCTAGGATACGTTGGTGATAGATAGTCTGTAGATTGTTTATGTGAAGCTTACGCGAAATCGGCCTATTGGTTCCGGAGATATGGCATTACGATTCTCCTATATATTCCCATACAAATTCAATGTAAAATTTTTTCATATTATGCTTAACTTATATCTTGAGAGCTGTTAAAGCTAAATTTTCTAAGTTTAGTCTGACCGACTTCATGGTCAAGGTAAATCATCAATCAGAAAGTTGGCGTCGTACCTCCCTGAGAAGCGTTAAAGCTGAAGTTTATGAGTTTGCTGTAATTGATTTCGATTATTTTCTAAAATAATGAATTTTTTGTGATATTTGTAATCTGAAATGTCATTAGTTTAGTAAAAGGTTGTCATATTCTGGCCATGTGGTATTTATGGCGGGCGGTCCTGTAGCCTGGAAGCCTCGCAAATAACCTGTCGTTGCCCTTAGTACTATGGAAGCGGAATATATTGCTCTATGCCAGGGATCCAAAGAAGTCGTTTTCATCCGTGGTCTTATGAAAGAGATGGGGAACACAATGTATCAGCGATCCTACTTGTATTTTGTGTGATAATCAATCAGCAGCATTTATGGGACGAGTAAAAAATTCAAGCGTGCAGAAGAGAAGTAAGCATATTGATATCCGATACCATTATGTTCCAAGTAAATATGAAGAGAAAAAAATTGATTTGCAATATGTAACATCCGACAAAGCAAAAGCATGTAGATGGCTGTAAACTCTTAAATCTTGAAATTTAAATTTTTTAATTGTATACATTTGGCTTGTGTGGGAGATTTTTAGAATATATTGCAACCCTTTTTTCAATCCAATTGTATACAAATCTTTTTTCTATGTTTTTTATTGAATGTCAAGTTATCTAATTTTTTTCAACCGTAAGGTCTATGAAGGAGGTAGACAATTTGATGACAAGCAGTCACTAATTCAGGCCATTAAGGATGCTTGGAATGAAATTTCGTTGGATTACATCAATTCTCTTTATCTGTCAATGAAAACCCGTATATTTTGAAGTTATTAAAAACAAAGGCGGTTGTACCCATTACTAATAGTTCTTTAATAAAGCAAATAAAGTAATAATAACTTAAAAAACAAGAAAAGCTGTTTTTCATTAAAGTTAGTTAAAGTGCCTTTATTCAAGTGAACCAAAAAAATACCACATTTTTAGATTTTTTTTATAAATTCCTCAAAAAAAGGTTCCTTAGTTAAGAAACCACCATTGTCATGATTTTGTTTATATCTCAATATGTCTAGCTTCCATTTCTATTTTAAAATTCTGAAATCGGTTAAAAGATACCGGCTCCTGAATATGGAATTTTTTGTGCATTTAAATAAGTGAACCGGAGTGTATATGATATGTAGTTGTAAATCAGAATTGACAACCAAAATTAGACAATAATATCGTATTTTTATGTCATACATACCATATGTTCATACATTACAAATATCAACACAAATCAATTATGTGCTCTTGTAGGGTATATTAGGCTTGACGTCAAAAAGCTTGACTTTCAAAAGATAAAGACCTGATTTTTCTTGGCATTAAAAAACTTGATTTTTCTTGATAATTTAAAATTCAAGTTCGTATATTTTTACTTAAGGCACCCTTACACGACATGTTTTTTACACGTGTTTTTTAAATTTAAAATACATAAGTTTTTTTTGTGTCTGTCAAAATTAATTAATTTACATAAGGTTTAGAATATTTACTCACAAACGTATATGTATAAATACATATGTAAATAAATAATAAAATTTTAGGCACACAATTTATAAAAAAAAAAAAACTATTTTATTGCCGACTAATGTTTGTGTAGGCATAGAAATTTAATATCATATGTGTGTACATATGAAATTAGAGCATGCCCTAATTGAAATTTTGTCATAAGACTTTTCCTTGTGTTTTTTACACAAGCAATGTTTTAGAAGTCACACACGACATGTAACTGTTTACTCATGTAAAAGTTGACATTAACAGTGTAAAAAACATGTCGTGTAAGGGTGCCTTTAACTAATTAAAACATAGTTTATGCCTGTTTTGAAATCAGTTAGAAGTTTCAAAACTGTTTTTATAGCTGTTTATGGCATGGGTTTGAGCGAATGAAAACGTTTTCAAAACGGGCATAAGCATGACATAAGTTATTTTTTCTACACCAGGAAAATAGAAAAACACTTTAAAGTTAACGAAAAAACGTTTTATCAAATTTTAGTGAGTAGTTTCAATGGACAATATTGAGTAGAAATTCAGTAACACATATCTCAGTAAAGCAAAAAAATATTTTCATTCGATTTTAATTTAAACAAATTTCATATATTTTTAAATATTTTATAAATGTTTAAGGCTATGTACTTATGTATATAAAGCTTATTTTAGTAAACAAAACATTTTTGCTTGTCAAATTAAATTTTTTCTTGATCATTGACACTTATTGAAAAAGACTAACAATCAAGTAAAATCAGACTCGGCAGCTCTAGGTATTATATAAACTAAACAAGAAACAAACACACAAGAAAATTGATTTAAAATTTTATTATTAATAATGAATTTTGGTTTGAAAGAAATTAACACAAAGTGACTTCTTTGTACATACATACATACATACATAATTGGCCATTACAACCCTGTGTCAGGGTTACGGCTAAGGTTCTCACAGTACGCATGTGGTGTGTGTTAATTTTTATCCATGAGTACCGGGACCTAGAGTTTAGAGTCGACTCCGAACGACAAATTTGAGAATATTTTTCATGGCAATCAATTACTCCCATAGCTTTTGCCAGAAGACTGCTGAGAGGTTGTCGCCGAAAGAAATAATTTTTTCATATTTCTTTTCTTCAAGATGTCAGAGCTGAGATTTGAACCCGGCGCTATCGTCTTAGTAAGCCAACACCCTAATCACTTCTTTGTAAGTCTACATTTTTCCAATTCCTTATTTTCTCTTTACTAATAATTTTTTTCGAGTGAAAAGCTCTACATACTTAGCAGAGTGTAAACGAGAAATATGTACATCTGATCTTGTAAATAAACCTGCGTAAAAATTTGCAAGTCAAACAGATATACACGAATAATCTCATTTTTTTCTTTTTCTTAGAAGCCATCGCTGTTCCTCTACTTAAAGCCGTCTAAGATATTAAAAAATAAAACACATTTTCTTCTTGAATTTGTGATAAAGAAATAGCGTTAAATTAAACATAATCAAGAATCGTGTATCTTTCAATTCACACAAGTTTTTAAGAATTGCTACGTATTTTCAAGAATATGAGTATTGAAGGTATTTTTGTGGTATCTCCTGCTTTACAATGTCATTTATAATTTGTTAAACAAGACAATTTTTAGATTATATTTAACATTTTCACCAAAGACAATAAAATGCAATGTCTGTTGTCATGTATGCACATGAAATAAATTATTCTGAATTGATCTAAAACTGATTAGGTTAAGGTGTTTTGCTATTGTTTTATTATTTTCATAGTCTTTTCGTGGTGATGATGAGTGATGTTAATTTTAATGGTGTAATTTGCTACCGTTGAATTTTAAGGTAACAACTATTTATAATAAGGGCTCTTACCTTAAGGTCTAATGAAGATACAAATATATGTCATCAATTAATTCGAATATTCTTTAAAGAGGCAAAAAAACAAAAGTCATAAATATAATAAAAATTGTGGGCAAATTTAAGGTTATTAAGTAAATTAGCTACCAAATGATGAAATGTCAAGAATTCAGCTGTCTGTCATACTTTGGCATTTATTTAGTAAAAACTTTTGAAATTTTATTTTAATTTTGGAACGCTACACTCTTAAACAAAGAGTTTTATTTGTGAAAATTTTCTATCAAAATCATGATAATTTCACTTTGTAAAATTCGAGCAGATTTTTCTCGTAGTCAGGCTCCTTCCGCTGTTCGTAATCGCTAAACTGGAGGCTTACAGTACTGTTGCTGACAATAGACCAAAACAATACCCTCCTAGTGGCCGTAGTGATAAAAACATAACCGCTGAACACGTCGACATTTGCAACAATTGGGCATTACCAGAGGAACTTTACGCAACATTTTGCATAAAGAGATTCATCTTCACGCTTATAAAGTTCAACTCGTTCAAAAATTAAAGCCGGCCTATCATTGTTTGCATCGAATGTTTGTAAATTGGGTAAAAATTGAAAAACTAAACGAAAACAATGCATTTTTCAACAAAATCATATTTAGTGATGAGGCCCATTTTCAATTAAGCAGTTATGTATACAAACAAAATTGTGGCATATGGGGCTCAAAAAAAAAAAAAATAAAAATAAAACACACAAACAGTTCTCGAAAAACCATTACATCAAAAAAAAAGTGACCGTATAGTGAGGCTTGTTATTAGGCGGCATCATTGGCCCGTATTTTTTCAAAATGAGTAGAAAAACGCTGTTACTTAACCATGATAATCGATTTTTTTTTGGCTTTGGTTTCAGCCGTACTGCGTCACAATCCATCCATGCGGCCAAAAAATTCAGTTACAGTCGGGCCTTGATTATCCGTGACCCGGTTAACCGGTAACCCCTATTAACCGTGATGGCCAAAGTTCAGTCTATTGTTTTTTTGCTTGCAATATTTTCAAATTGCTTCGGTTAACCGTGATTACTTCTGTTATCCGTGATGGAAAGGGGAAATTCCCTTGTTTGCATACGAAACAACTTGTTTGCATTTACAAGTGATTAGTTTAATTTTGAAATTTGAGAAGTGCGGGAGGTTAGATCTAAATATAATTTTTATGGCATCGTTACCAGTAATAAAAAGAGAAAGAAACTTTTGAAACATTGAAGATAAAGTTAAAATAATTAGCGATCATTCAAAAAATAATGTGAGTGTTAAAATGCTAGCACAAAAATACGAAGTCGGGATACAGACCGTTTATGACATTGCTTGCTCATTCTTGAATTAATTTTTCTAATGTAAATATGTATGTACACCAATGTTCACATGTTAAATAATAAAAATATTGAAAACAAATAATCAAAATTGTTATTCGATTAACCGTGAAATCCGTAATGCTTCTTGTCCCGACCATCACAGATAATCGAGGCCCGACTGTATTTAATTAGAAATTCGCAGGTCGCGTAATTTCTCGATTAGGCGATGTCAATTGGCAGCCTCGTTCTTGTAATTTTACTAGATTATTTTCTTTGAAACCATTTGAAAGATGAAATTCGGTTGTGCATTGACTAGATAATCAAAGCTTTGTGGTTCAAATTTTGTGAAAAGACCGAATGTCTGCCGATGTGCTGCAGATAGACATTTGCCAGACATCATATTACATTATTAATCCCATATTTCTATGTGTTTCTATGTGTTTTTAAGCCAGCTTACTTCCTAAGCTTCTTCTAACTTCTTGTTTATAGCCGTAAGAAAAAATTCGAAAAAGAACAGTAAGAAAGCAACAAATACAATCTGGTTAAGAAACTAAAACAGTACTACTTAGTTAAAGGAAAAATGATGGAGGTTTTATTTTATTATTCTTATACTATTAAATATAAAGCGGATTAAACTTCGGCGCTCGAGCACCAACATTACAAAAAATGGTCTAATTTTTCAGCAAATGTAAGTTCTCCATTGCAGTGAATTTCTATTGACATCTTAAGCAATACATATTTTTTTTATATAATAATTATATTTGTTTAGTAAGAGGTTTACATGTAATTCAACAAAGTTTTCTTGTAATTTTATTTTAATTTCCTTTTTAGTTTACATCTTTTGCTTCTATTTTACCCAAACAAATTGACTCACACTAGTATATATATTTTTATAGGGTCCAGTTTTTGTTATAGAAATGAGAACTTATATTTATAATCTTTCTATATAGTACCTATTCATAACTTTGCGTGTTCATCAGTAATGAAATACAAGTATAATTATCAGGATCATTGTAAATTGTTTTAATATTAACTTTTACCTTCTAATGAACCATTAGCTTACAACTTTTCTTAACTGTCGCTCTAATTATGGCAACTTGAAAAGTTATTATATAAGTATAATGAACCGTTATTACAGCTATAAAATGAAATGCTGTTTGCTTTTATAGGAGGATTTATGTATAAATATGTTTGCATTTGTTTGTTTAAAATTCCCCCTTTTAATACTTCTTTTTTAAGAAATGATTAAAATATTGTATCGGCCTTTGGTTCGTGATTTAATGCATAAAGTTTATTTCTGCGTGTTTTATTACTCACACATTTCCTTAATTGTTGTCTAAACACGAAAGGATGTTTTAATAAAAATTTGCAAACAGAGGATATTTGTTATAGAGATTCACACTCTTAGGTTTAGTTTTTTTTTGGGCTAATAATTAACCGATTAAACTATATACATATTTATTTTTTTTTATAATTTTTTACCCTATACCCATGCCTACTTCTGTTATCATACAACAGTATAACAATGTTTTTAGGCTCGTCTTTTACTGTTGTCTTGAGTTTTATGAAAATCTATCTGAAAATTCTTAGCTAGCTATAGTACGAGTATGTTATATTCTATAGTATTTCGTGGTTAAACTTAGTTTATACATATATCCCCTGTTTATCATTAGTTAAAAAAGTTAACTAAAAAATAAGTTAACTAACTATGTATGTATTTCAAAAGAAATTTAAATACTTTTATCGGATCTCTATAACATACTACTCATACTTATCAATTATGCTTTAAAGGGTTTAAACGATATTCATGGTCTTGTTTTATTCGCTACTTGCTTATTGCTGCTGTTTCCGTTTCAAGTGCTGGCTGCTGTGTTGGAATACGAGAGAATAGTCTTTTAATCAGTTCCATACTAAACCATAATTTCAAATACATTACACACACATGTACATACTTGTTTCAGTAGAATAAAAAGGTAAGCGTAGTTTGTGTAAGAGTTGCTCTCTACAACTACAATTATAAAATAATGGGTGCATTGCATTTCCCAAAGCTGAGTATTTCGTGGTTAAAGATCTTCTGGAGAAGTAAAAAAACTTACTGATTTGTTTTAAAAGGAGAGCAAGCACGGCAAGAAGTAACTGAAGTATTGGAACCAAATATCACTATAAAAGAATTGTAACATTTACAATTTAAAGTTATTTGAAATTCAACTGTCAAAGAGCTTACAGTATAATAATACGCAGGAAAATACGAGTATAATTTTATCTTAAACTATAATAAAAGTAATTGTTCGTGTAATAAATATTGAGGAGTAAAAAAGTAAGTTTTATTGGTTTATATTTTATAGTGCGTTAAAATTCTTCATATGCAATCGTACATTTTTAGTGTTTTAAGTGTTTTTATGTTTTCATTTTCAAGTGTAAATATTTCAGTAATAAAAAATTACTGAAAAAAATAATTACTATGCAGCGAAAAATAGTGTACAAATAAAAAAAAATTCACGCATTCCATCAATATGTTGCTTTTTTCTTTACACGGTATTTAAAAATTAAAAAAGAAAATACGCATCAGTTGCCAACAATGTGACAATTGAGTGATTTGTTGTTTAAAATGAATTTTTAAATGTTTAATAAAATTAAACTTATTTATAGTGAGCTCTGTTTGTAAAACTGCATCTCCATCCTTAGCACTTATGTGTGTATATTTGTATCTCTATGCACCATAGCTGTTAAGTAATGATTAGTAACCGTAATGATTACTAATTATATTACTTTTCTTAAGGGCGAGCAAATGATTACGATTATTTATGGTTTTGCATGATAACGATTACAAATAATCAAATAATAATCAGAATTACTGGTGAAGAGTATTTTTTGTAAAATAACTTTACAAAATAGCAGCAATATATTTAAATAAATAATATTATATTTGATTTTGTTAGTTGCTAGTTACAAATGAAAATTTGCCACAAATATATCGAAGTTGAAAAATCAAGCTTTCAGTTGCAGGTAATCTTTCGGAATAAGAACAGAATTTTATTTCACAAAAATTTCATATCGTATCCTATTATTTCAAATAAAGTTTTGATTTTTTTTTTTTCAAATGAAGTCGCAGTACCTGTATTTGAATATCAGATAAAGTGAAAAACTTTAGGCGAATCATCTAAAAGTGTCTATAGACATCACGTGAATTCTCCTACCTAAGCCGTCAAAATCGTTGCCCATTTTAATAAAGAAACTTATTTATATATAAGTATATTATATATAATTTCTTGATTTTCGTTTAATTTCTATCTTAAGAATATTTTTTTAATTAAAATTTAGAAAGGAAAGAATTAGAAGAGATAAACAGCCAGTTCATAGAAGACATCAGACTGAAAACACGAGCGCATCGTATATGGTTTTTATAACACAATAGTCCCAACAGACGCTGTCCTGTAAAAAATAAAAAAAAATTTTTGCGTCTGATTTTTGTTTTACAAATTGTTTTAAGAAAATTTTTAATATATTGACAATTTTTTATTTTTGAATGCCCATAAAAGAAAAGGATACTTATTTTTGTTTAATAAATATATTTTGCGAATTTGAGGCAAATCGTGCCATAAGTAAAAAAAATTGAAATATTACGACAATAGCGCCACCTATCGTTGTTAAATCTAAGAGAAACCTGGCTCCTGACTAAACTTATATATTGTCCAAGTTTGGTGTCAATCGGTTCAGCGGTTCTTGAGTTTTTGTAACACGTAAGATTAGGACATTTTTCGTCCGCGTTACATTATATGGTATATGCCTACGTATTGTCAGCAAACAGAAAATTATTATTGTCAGCACAAAAAAAGGTAATCCCAATATAGCGGCGAAAAGAAAAACAGCTGCTAATTGTCTAGAAGCAAAATAACAAAAAGACAGAAAATTATATATTTAGAAGTTGGTGAATATTTTTAAATTAAAAACTAAAAAGAAAATACAAAAATGTATGTATCACTGAAAACACATACGAGTCTCTGTTTATTATATCAGTGTAAATACCAAGAATATTCCTTATATTTTATTTAATTTTGGTGGACGAATATAAATTTTTGTTCGAGCACAGAGAAAACAAGACCTAATAAAACAGAACAAAATTCATAAGATATCTCTACGGATTTTTATCAAGAAGAAAGCCTTATTATTTTAATAAGGAAACTCCTTTTGAAATTTTTAAATTAAGTTCTTAATGTTTCTTCACTGCCTACAAATAGTTAAAATTCATTTCTCCCTGTGGTGTCACTTGTATTAATTTTACCATTCATAATACTATGTTCACACCTAACGTATTTAACATCTCAATCGTGTTTAAGCCTTAAACTATGTTCACACCTAACGTGTTTAACATCTCAATCGTGTTTAAGCCTTAAACACGTCGATTTTGAGATGTTTTACCATACATTGACTTGTTTTGTTAAACATCTCAAATGAGATGTTTTAAATTTAAACACTTCGTTAAACACGTAAATGGAAGGGTTGCATTTTATTTTGGGATGTGTTCAGTATGTAATTGATGAAAATGCCACTTTTTTATGGTTATTAAACACATTAGCGTAATGTAAAATGGCGGCTGATTTAGAAAAAATTAAAAAAAGCACCAACAATAATAACAACAGAATTAGTTGTTTTTTCAAATTATTTTAAATTTTTCGCATGACGAGTGGTTTTCTTTTGTACATCCTTTGCTAAGCCTTAAATAAATCAATAATATTGAAAATTCCATAATTGTATTCTTCCAATTTTTCGTAGACATATTTTTAATTTTCTCAAACTTGTTTACAATTTTATACAAGCACCAATATCAGCTGATAAAACGTCATTCTTAAACATCTCAAATATAATGTGAACGGTTATGTTTAGTTATTAAAACATTTTGCTTAAACGCGTTGAAAAACACAAGTGTGAACATAGTATTAAACACGTCGATTTTGAGATGTTTTACCATACATTGACGTGTTTTGTTAAACATCTCATATGAGATGTTTTAAATTTAAACACTTCGTTAAACACGTAAATGGAAGGGTTGTATTTTATTTTGCGATGTGTTCAGTATGTAATTGATGAAACAATCACGTTTTATGGTTATTAAACACATTACCGTAGTGTAAAATGGCGGCACATTTAGAAAAAAACTAAAAAAAGCACCAACAATAATAACAATAGAATTAGTTGTTTTTTCACATTATTTATATTTTTTCGCATGACGCGTGGTTTTCTTTTATACACCCTTTGATCACCCTTAAATAAATCATTAATATTGAGAATTCCATAATTGTATTTTTCCAATTTTTCGTAGACATATTTTTAATTTTCTTAAACTTGTTTACAATGTTGTACAAGCACCAATATCAGCTGATAAAACTTCATTCTTAAACATCTCAAATATAATGTGAACGGTTATGTTTAGTTACTAAAACATTTTTCTTAAACGCGTTCAAAAACACAAGTGTGAACATAGTATAAAATAAAAAATATAATACCTATCTTATATTGGACTACCGCTCTATTAAAAAATTACGGCATCTAAAACGTTTTCTTTTTCATTTTTCCTTACATCGTCTATTTTTATAATGATCTGAAAATGATCATTAAATAATAACACAAATAAAAAGAAGAGTAAAAATTAAATAATAATCAGTGATCAGGTAAATATGCCATAAGCTCGTTAATTTAAAATAAAATCTGTAAAATATAAGATTGCATATGAAAAATTATAACAAAAAAAAATGATAAAAAAACAAATTATATAAATTCTACAGACACTTGAACTTTATTTTTAAGTAAATGTGATGCACGTTTTAATTATAATTGTGTTTTCTTTTTTGCATTAAGCAATCGTTAAATTGGGTAAACGTTACAAAATAATATACATATATAATGTGGCTTAAAAACTTTGCATATGGCCAGTTATTAGTGGTTTTATTATTGGTCCAATGTAATATGATGTTAACAAGTGCAGCCATTAATAGAGCACAATTGAAAATCAAACAGCAACAAACGCTAGCGCAAGAATCAACAGCAACATCATCAGCACAACACCAAGAACAACAGCAGCAACTACAACAACAACAGAATTTGCCACACGTACATTCCCAAACGCAACATCATCGTAATATTCCATCACAACATCAATCTATGCAACCTACTATAGGGGCGCACCCAATCAATAACGACAATAGCGATTATGCTTTACATGATACTACACAAGCATTATCCTCATCAAGTTCATCATTAAGCTATACGCCTCCAGCCACTCAGTATGTTGTGAATGACAAAGAGGCTGCTTTACAAGAAGTCTTACAGCATTTTCAAGCAGACGATGATTCTTATCAGATGCTCAATGAATTTAAAAGAGAAGCTCAGGCCAATAGAAATCATGGCCAGACAATGACTGCACCCCCACCTCCACCATCAATTATATCATCTCCAACCTCCGCAAATAGTGCATCATATCCATGGAATTTATATGATAGATCATATGTTCAAACTCCTACAATTGCAAGTCTATTACCTAATATGTTTAATCCTTTTGAAAACTTGCCTAGCCCTTACCCAGTGACTCCTCGTTTTCTGCCTATAATGGCTTATCCTCAACCGGTTTATGTACCATATCCTTTTATTATGTCACAAGATATATTTTATTCTGGATTTTTACCTATAACATCGCACATAACTGGTGATTATGAAGATTCCATGTCACGCGGTGCTACAAGCTCAAGACAGCCCGTATCTAACCAGCATTCAACTTCATTTTCACGTAATTCTCCAATATATTATGTACGTTTACCTCCCAACCCTTATATGCTTTTATCCAGCCTAGGCTTGGGTAATCCTAATGCAGCTATGCCTGGTTATCCAAATATGTTACCTTATCAATCGTTACCATCTTTGCCTTCGTATTCTTCAATATTCAATGTTCCCATTAATTTTTTGGCTAATGGTAAGCCCAGTAATATTTATCAAATGAGTGCTCCGCCTACCACTGAAATGCAAAATCCTTTACAATTTGCTAATGTACCATCTAGTTTTAACACTCGCCCCCCTCCACCACCACCACCAAACCACTATAGGCCACCAGGATTTACCACAAATTCATATATAAACCCACATGCACATATATCCCCCACTTTAAATTATGATGCTCCTTCTTCCTTATCAACTTCACCTCAAGATTCAAAGCTTACAGCTCTCAAACGCCCCTATTATTTCAACGGTCGTCCTGAAGAAATCTACGTTTTACGCAATAATTTTAATGCCTTATATTCATTAGCTGAAAATAGCTATTATTGATAATTGGATCTTAAAATGATTTTAGAAATTAGTTCTTATTTTATTTTTTAGTAAAATTCTGAAATTAGAATACATAGGCTTTTGTAATATTACGAATATTATTTATTTTTAAAATAAATTATAATTTAGAAGGAAAAACATTTCTTAGTAATAAAATAGAATCTTACGAAACAATTTGAAATAATTTAAATTTTTTTTATTTTACACAACCCTCTTATGACTTTCTTTAATTATCGCTTGAATTTGTTTCCAGCTCGTGGGCTAAACATTTACATTTACAAAAAAGTATTGAATAAAAATTTATGAAATAAGCTCTTAATAGACGTGTTTGGATTTTCATAAGTACGGCAGCTATTCCATCAAGGGATGTAAACGACATACATATTCTCATTCTAAGTGCGAGAAAGTTAAAGAATGGAAAGCTAAACCTAAAACTTCTGACACATAAAAGAAATGAATCGAATACATTAAAGTTACCCAATACGTGTACTTTTGGTACTATGGACAAATATAATAAATACATATCCAGCAATATAGGAATAAATACATAATTAGATTTAAGACTAAATTTATTTATTTATTTATTATTACGATTGTTTTACAATCTAGATACATAGTATACATTAATAGTTTTTAAATATTCTCTCAATAATTTCCTAAATAATAGCATATTTTCACAATTTTTTATGTTGCTTGGTATTTCGTTATATAATTTAAGTCCCTTATATGTACTCTAAACAGTTCATATCCCTTGTAGTTCTCATATATGGTAATCTGTAATCTTCTCTTCTTCTAGTATTATAACTATGAATTTCATTATTACATTGCAATTTGTCACTTAAATATTTAGGGCTATTTCCAAATCTAATATTATATATACATTTTATAGTGTGAAACATAATAATATGTTTAACATTTAACCATCCTAATTCATTCAACATGCTAGATATATTGTATCATAACTTTTGCTCAATATAAAACGCAATTTCTGAAGTTTGTCAATTTGAGTTGTATTCAGAAGAAATAGTATAGAAGTACAATAAGTAACATGTGGTAATATTATACTATTATATATTCTAGTTTTATAATTTCTATTTAAAAACAAAAACTATTTTTCGCCATATAGGCAAATACATTTAATATACATAATATATGAAATGTATTGCTTTGGGGATAAGCATGTCTCTATGGCCATTTCGTCTCTGCTTAAGAGACTTGTCAGGAGACTTTTTCCCAAAGGTACTTACTTACTTACTTAGCTGGCCATAACAACCCGTTAACGGGTTTCGGCCTTCCTCAACACTAGTCTCCAGGCGTCTCTACTAAACGCACGCCTTCTCCAGTTGGTCACACCAATTGATGACAGGGCTCCATCTACCTGGTCTTTCCAACGTAAACATGGACGTCCTCTACGCCGACGTTCAGTGACCTTCGCATCGAAAACCCTTTTCGCTGGAGCAGATTTTTCCATCCAAACAACATTGCCGAGCCAGGGCAGCCGCTGGATGTTAATGCGCTGGACAACATCCACGTCGCCGAGGAGCTCATACAGCTCATAGTTGGTCCTAATGCGAAACACATCGCCTTGCTTCAATGGACCAAAGATCTTGCGAAGAATTTTTTCTCAAACACACCCAGGACCGCTGCATCGGCACAAGACAGCGTCCATGCTTCCGCACCATAGAGAAGCACCGGAAGAATAAGCGTCTTGTAGAGTGTTAACTTCGTCGCACGAGAGAGGTCTCTGTTACTAAACTGCCTATCGAGACTGTAGTAGCACCTGTTGGCCAGTGTAATTCTTCGCTTGATCTCCAGACTGACATCATTCTTGCTGGTAATGGCGGTGCCAAGGTAAATAAATTCCTTGACCACATCGAATGTATAGTTGCCGGCTGTAACCTTGGAGCCGATACGTTCAACAACCCTACTCGTCGACAACATGTACTTCGTCTTGCTCTCATTTACCGCCAGACCCATTTTAGCAGACTCCCGTTCAATAGCATTAAAAGCTGCGGTGACATTTCGCTTGGTATGCCCAATGATGTCTATGTCGTCGGCATACGCAAGGAGCTGGACACTTTTATTAAAAATAGTGCCATTACGATGTACACCCGCCTTTAGCAAAACACTCTCCATGACGAAGTTGAAGAGGTCGCAGGATAAGGGATCGCCTTGTCTGAAACCTCGCACGGTATTAAAGGGCTCGGAGAGGTCTCTTCCTACCTTGACGGAGTTGCAGGAGTTACTCAGCGTCATTCTACATAGCCTTATCAGCTTAGCAGGAATACCGAGCTCAGACATTGCGGCATAAACGCGATCCCTTATTGGGCTATCGAAGGCTGCCTTATAGTCTACAAAAAGATGGTTGTGTCGACTTGACTTTTATGGGTTTTCTCCAGGATTTGGCGCAGTGTGAATATCTGGTCAATGGTGGACTTACTAGGTCTGAAGCCGCACTGATAAGGTCCAATCAGTGAGATGGCGAATGGCTTCAATCGTTCACACAATACGCTCGTAAGAACCTTATATGCGATAGGGAGGAGGTTTATACCCCTGTAGTTGGTGCATATCGTGGGATCTCCCTTTTTCAGGATGGGACAGAGAGCACTAAGTTTCCAATCGTTGGGCATACTTTCCTCCAGCCAGACACTGCAAATGAGCTGGTGCATGCACCTAACCAACTCATCGCCTCCATACTTGAAGAGTTCAGCTGGCAAACCATCAGGTCCAGCTGCTTTGTTGTTCTTCAGTCGCCATATGGCAACCTTGACCTCTTCATGGCTGGGGGACGGGATCTCGACGTCGTCGTTAATGATTGGGTCCGGCACAGCATCTCTAAAAACGGAATTTGTGTCGCCATCGCCCTGCAGTAGATTAGAGAAGTGCTGTCTCCATTTTCATAGTATTCCTTGTGCATCTGTAACCAGGTTATCATGTTCGTCTCTGCAGGAGGTTGCTCCGGGCTTAAAACCAGTAGTAAGACGCCTTATCTTTTTATAAAAATTTCGACCATCATTTCTACTCCTGCACATCTCGATTTCCTTACGATCACGCCTTTCTTGCTCCCTTTTCTTTCTTCTAAATAGGCGTCTCTCTTCCCTCCTCTTCTCTCTGTACACCTCCACAGTTGCTCTTGTAGTGGTGGACTGCAACGTTCTTCTATAGGCAGCATTCTTTGCCGCAGTGGCCTCACGACACTCTTCGTCGTACCATTGGTTTCGGCGTGGAGGACGCTCAAAACCAAGGACTGTTTCGGCAGCGTTGCGCAGAGAGTGAGCAATGTGAGACCACTGTCCACCAATACCCTCGAGAGAGGACGGGATGCAATGGAGCTCATAAGAAAGACGATCGGAAAACGACCTGGCTGTCTCTTGTGATCGCAGCTTTTTGATGTCCAGCTTCCCTCGAACACTAGAACGTGCCATATTCGCTGCGCATATGCGCAGTCGCATCTTGGCTGCGACATGCCTTCCATCAATCACAATGTGATCGATCTGGTTGGTATTTGATCGATCGGGAGAGAGCCAGGTGGCCTTATGGATATCGAGATGCTGGAACCTGGTGCTACAAACTACCATGTTTCGCGCCGCGGCGAAATCGATCAGTCTCATGCCGTTCAGTGAGGTGGAATTATAGAGACTGAACTGTCCGACAGTGGGGCCAAAGATACCTTCACGTCTAACTTTCGCATTGAAATCGCCGAGGACAATTTTGGCGTCATGTGCCGGACACCTATCGTATACATCCTCGAGCTTTGCGTAGAAAGCATCTTTGACCGCATCATCCTTCTCTTCTGTCGGGGCGTGCACTCAAATAAGGCTGATATTATAAAACTTTGCCTTCATTCGGATCGTAGCAATTCTTTCGTTCACGGGGGTGAACTCCGAGACAAGATGGCGAAGTCTCTTACTTACTGCGAATCCGCAGCCAAATTCGCGTCTCTTCTCATGGCAGCTGTAGTAGATGTCACATGTTGCTTGCCTCGTACAACCTTGTCCTATCCATCACATTTCCTGGATGGCGGTGATGTCAGCCCTACATTTCGTGAGAGCATCCGCCAATTGGATAGAGGCACCTTCCCTATAAAGGGTTCTCACACTCCAGGTGCATACCCTTAAATCATAGTCCTTAAAACGTTTGCCAAGTTAGTCAACATAAAAGGGGGTCCGTTTAGAGGCTTTGGTTTTAGCTTTCATTGAAGAATGTTTTTACGTGGTGGGTTTCAAGCCCTACGCACAACCCAAATTTAAAGTCCAGGGGATTGGACAATCGTCGCATACATTAGTTAACAAGCTAGCGGGTGCTAGAATGTTATCCAGGAGGGCCACGTGAAGGCTGTATGTCGACTTGAATACAACGGGAACAAGGATCGTTCTGGAGGCCGCCAGGTTGACCCCGATCAGAGACTTTACCTTGTCCGAAGTATCCCATCCATCCCTTTCCCAAAGATGGTAAGCAAAAAATTAAAAAAGGGGGCGGTGAAGTGGGCGCGACGACGTTAACAGTATTAAGAACAATATATTACCAAATAAAAAAAATACGCTGGAAATTACAAAATTTGGCATGAAAAGGGGCGTGAAAGGGGCGTGGCGTAATAAATTATTATTTATACTTCGCCTGGAGTATAATGTGTATGCAATTTGAAGTAAATCTCTTAAAAACTATATAGGGCCAATTACATAATTTTAAAAAAGTGGGCGTAAAAGTAGGTGTGGTCGAAAAAAGTACTCTATTAATCATGTCAGAGTCCCAGTTAAATGCTGTGAAAATTTCAGGAAGATCGGTCCAGAGGTTTGGTCTCCTATAAGGTACAAACAAACAAACAAATAAACAAACACACATTCAATTTTATATATTTAGATATTATTTATCTTAACCTTTTTTACACTTTTCTGTTCTTTTAAATTTGAAATTTCTTTTAAATATTTTTACTATTCTTTATGTTCATGTCTATTTTATTTTCGATATATTTAATTTTCTTTAACTTTATTAATTTTTATACTGTTTCTTAACAAGTTTATATTCATTCCATTGTCCAGTTTCGAATGATATTCTATACAAATCATATTTAAGTTTATTCATATCCGATAGTTGTTTGTCATACCATTTATTTCTTATTTTTACTAAATCACCACCACTAAAATTACCTAATTAAGTTGAACTCATATAAATTTTTCATTAATAAAGAATTTTTTAAAGAAATACATATATACAATATCAGTCAATCCTGAAGATGAACCGAAAGGTTTGAAATACACTGCCGCTCACTTGAATAGGTTTACTATTTTCATTACATTCAAATTAATTTTTTTCTAAAAGTAATTAAGTTTTTAGTTATATTATTTTCTAAAACGGTAAAATATTGGATTATGTGTTTTTATAATAAAAAAAATTGTTTCAATAATTAATAATTGAATTTTAGTAATTTTTTCCCCAAAACGAATATGATTTTCAGCACAATTTTTTGGGTCATTTCAATAGGTTCACTATCATTAATTTAAAAAATTAAGGAAAAAAATTATTTTTTTGTAAACCTTTTTTAATTTTTTAAGATTTCTTACAATGTTTGATGATTTATTAAGGAGTATATCCTTCTTTATTTGATATAACTTCAAGAATACCATTTGGGAGGGAGCTATAAAGGTTTTCAATTAATGATAATAAAATTTTTGGACCAAGCTTTTTTAATTCCTCCAATGAAAGCCTATTTCGTTTCGTATTGTCTGCCGGACTCGTAGACTTTGCGAGAAAGCAAGCCCCATACATTTTCTATAATATTTAAGTCAGAGGAATATGGCGGCAACACCAACTTATTGACATTTTGGCTTTGAATCCACACTTTTACAACCCTGGCATTGGGTATCTTTATTTTGTTTAAATATCCAAAGAATTGGTCTAAAAATAGTAGAAAAATATGGAAACACCTTTTTAAGTACTGTTTTGTAGTTATTCGCGTTCATTTTTGATGTGAGAAATTGCAGCACAAATGTACCATAAAATGAAATCGCCCTCCACAAAATTACACTTCCCTCACAGAGACGAGACGACTAAGGTAGCGTTCCTCCTTATGTAGGTCGTGGAAATAGTAGTTGTATTCATCGGGACCTTCCAAATTAAACATTTTTTTCGTCTGAGAAGGCAACACGATACAACTAATTTTTATCGTTCATGTGTTCTCGTGCAAAATGAGACCGTGTCGCTTTACGAGCAGCAATAAGAGATGGTTTTTTTTAATTTTTAATCTCCTTAAATGTTTAGAACGTCGAATAACACATCTTACAGTGCTTATGATAGCTGTGATACCCAATTTTTGTCTAATTTTTGCAGCAGAATCGCTCAAATTTGAGGCAGCTCTTACAATATCTCTTCTGTCCGCTTCTGTTGTGGCTTTTTTCGTCAGCCCTTTCATGTTTCTATACTAATCGGACAGATTTCTTAAAAAATTACTTACAACATTCTGGCTGCGACCAATTTTTTGTCGATATTCCTATGGCTTAAGCCAGTTTCATTGAATGCTTTAATTTTACCTCTTCCTTCTTCAGTTAATCGCTTGCTGCGCCCCATTTTACATAAAAAATATATAAAATTATTGCAGTACTCACAAATATTTAAAATTTTAATTATACTGTCGATGGTCAAAAGCAAACTAATTTTATTCCTAGTGAACCTATTCAAGTGACCCAAAATCTACACCTGTTTTCGCAGCATTTTGAAGTAAAATCAAAAAATAACAAATTTTAATTTATTGTACTGTTATTCTTTTCTTCCTTAAATATGATTATTCATAATATCTCTTAATTTAAGTGAAAAAAAATTATTCTCCTAAAGTTTATATGAAGAAAAATTAAAATATAAGAGCAAAAATTAGTAAACCTATTCAAGTGATCGGCAGTGTATATAGATTGCAAATAACCAAAAAAATAGTTTTATTTACAAGTTGGAATTACAGAGGCAAGACAAAATAGACAAATATATTAAACCAAATTGTTTCCTTGGCAAGTCAAAAAGCTCTTTAACAAATTTCATCGTAATTATGTACCATAGTGTTGCACGGAATAAGAAATGCTTTTTTTTGTTAATTAATAAAATTATCTCTTCGTAATTAATGTAAACAAACAATTTTCCGCGCAAACTTTTTTTTTTTTTTGTTTTTAAATATTTAATAAATTTTCTTGTAAACAAATAAAAAAATTAATAGAAAAAAATTTGAAAAACGTTTCTTTGTAAAAAATAATCTCATGATGTGTATGAACTTTTAGCTCTTGATAGTCGTGTGATATGTTTTTAATAATTTTGATAAATTGCCAAACTTTTTAAAATTTTTGAGAATAATTTAAAAAAATAAAAGCATAAATTTTACGAAAAACAGAAAGAAAATTATGAGTTCATTACCGATAACATATGAGAAATTCAAATTATTTTTAAACATCATTATTTTTCATATGAGATCTTGTGATGTTGGTAAAAATAAAACTGTAATCATAAATTTCGAAAAAAGTCTTTCGATTAGGTGTATGCATGTATGTATATACTACAGTGATGTAACTGCTACAGGTTTCGTCATCGAATTTTTAGAGCATATTTTCACGTGTTTTTGACTTTAAGATCACATTTTGCAAAATATTTTCTCATAATACTACGTATTGTTTTTAAATCCTATTTTTCTTATTTATTTATTTATTGTTTTTAATAGTGTTCTTTTTAATATATTGCGTATTTAAGCATGTTTTGAAAATTTTATTTTTTTTTTCAGTTTACTTTGATAGAAAATTGTACAATTTTTAGGGTAATTTATCAAAATTTGTCTGTTTAAGAAATAAAATTGTTTTCATTTAAAATAACTGAATAAGAACAAATAATTAAAGATCTTATTTTGTAAGAAATACGTTTCATAATATCTAAAAATTTATATTTAAAACAAAAACAAATTTAGTTGTTTAATTGATGCTTTAAATATAAATTTCAAAACGTTTGTGAACGATTTTTTTTACATTTTTTATATACATTCTAAATTCACAATATTGTTTCGTCAGAACGCTTAAATTAGATTAAAGTTAAATTCTATTAAGAACTTAAATTTTTTTGCAATGATTTTTGGATAATCAAAGAAGAAAATGATGTCAGTGAAGAAATAGTACACAAGCCAAGCCTAACATGTTTTCGACCCCAGCTATGGTAGTCTTATCATTCTTCGTGTTCTGTACATACTTATAACAATCATCAACTATGAGTATCTAGCTTAAACTTTTGTAGAAATAATGTATTGGAATTATATTTTTTCTTTTTTTACACATACACTCATACTCCCCTTTTCTCACCATCATTACCTTTTTTGCAATTGTCATTTTATTTGGAAAAATCAAAATTAAAACTTTTTTCTTTTTTCCTTCTTATTCCATTTTATTCGCATTAGTCGGCATACACGGCTGTACGACCGTAGCCGTGGTGATTAAAGCGCATCGCCGAAACAAGCGTATAACTTTGTTGTTACATGGCTTGGAAATCCGAGTTCGAATCCCAGTAAAAGTGATCACAATGTTAAGAAATAAGATTTGGAAATTTGTGCAATTATAAAGTTATGCTTGCAAAACTTATTACAAAATACTAAACTTAGAGCGGTTTGTCACAAGAAAATCTATAGAAAATTATTAACTTTCATTTTATTTTAAGAAGCGTAGCATTTGAACAATTGTTTGACAAGAGCAATTATTTTACGACTTTTTTTTATTCGACCGACCTGACGGCTGTTGAAATAAAAGTATATTTATCACTACTTTTTTTTTTCTTCAAAATTATTTTTTGAGAGGCCGTTTAATTGTCATTTTATTATAATAGCAAACATTAAAATATTGTTACCTAGTGGCCAACAATCATATTTGTTTTTCGTAAATCAAATAGAGTACACTTACGAGTAATTTGTTTCAATTAAGTAAAAAATTTAGTTTTAAATAAAAAATATAATTTTTTAATATGTATTACTTGTTTTCTTCAACAGAACAGTCAAACTGTATAACACCAGCTTAAGTTTTCATTAATGATTCGGTTTTAATGATTAGATGTTTAATGAATATATTTTGTATTCTGAATTCTAGACGATAATAAGGGCATATAAACCAACTCTTCCAAAACACGTTTTTTGCATAATAATCATAAAAAATTGTTACTCGATGATTTTCATTAAAATGATTCTCCATTTTGTCATACTTTTTTCCCATTTTATTAGTATAACAGCTTGTTCCTGGAAGACGAATGGTTTAAGACGTTCGTCTTTTTATATGTGAAACAACAAAAAACCACTCAAACTTTTTAATGACTTTCATATAAAAAAAAGGACCGTCTACCATGAACAGGCTGTAAGTTCGAATTATGTTCTGTTTTTGGGTAAAACGATATGTTTCTAATAAGAGTAATATTAGAATAATACCTGCCATGCATAGCAAATATTTATTTTTGTATATTTTAAGAACGGTAATGAGAAATTAAAATCGCTAATCGAGGTTTGTTTACTTCCTTTTTCCGTTTTCAGTCTATTTTTATTGCTGATAGACATATTTTTTCGAAGAAGTGCACAATCATAACATACATATTATGTATGTATGTACTTATCGGGCCTGTCACAGATTCCGATCGAAATGGTTTTCATTTCGTATTTTCAATTCCGATCGGTTTTGTTTTAGCTTCTTTAGATTCCGATCAATTTAGCAAATTCCGATTTTTCTATTTTACTCTTAATATATTGCAACATAATGTATACCAAAACAAAAATAATATGTTTTAAGCGAATAAGAGCAAAACAAATTGAAAAAATTGTAAGAAAGTGATAAAAAGTTATACAAATTAAAATAATTAATAACAAAAGAAAAATGCCTGGAATAGAAATATTTTCTTTTTATTTCGGTTTTGATGTTCCTGTTGCCAGAATATAAACTATTAGAAAATTTTTAATTTTAGTTTGAAAAAAATTTGTGGTTTAAAAAACACCTTCTTTCAGAATTAATAACAAAAATGTGTTTATTTTTAACAAAATAAATGAAAAAAATTCCACTTAAGAAACTGAAAGTGGTTTAATTCCGCAAAAAATTTTCGTTTTACGTTTTCTAAAGAAGCAAAATACGGAATTTATTTCACTTTCGATCGGAATAGATTTCTGTGACAGGCCTGTATATAAGTATATAAATACTATATACATAAGCAGTTAATACCAAAAATAAACATCGTTAAATGTAGCTGAGAGTACGCTTTCCACTTTTATCGTACTAACAAAAGAGATAAGCTGAAAACATCATTTTATAAAAGTTATAGTTCTTTTTACATTTTCGATCGTAGTGTTCTTTTCCGTGGAAATGCCCATATATTAATTTTCCCGCCAAACAAATTTATTATTTTTTTTTCTTTAACACACACAATACTGGGGGGTTACTTTGTATTTCGATTCAAATCGAAAATCTTACAAATTCGTAAAAATTTAAACATTTTTGTAATCATTATTATTGATTTTTCGAATGGAAAATTTCTTTTGAAACCATTTTTGATTCGAATCGAAATACAAAGTAACCCCCCTGATGGAATGTTTACTTTGAATGTCACTTCATATTTATTTTTAGTAAAAATTTATAGAAAATGATTAATAAATCCACTAAATAGACCACCATCATCATTATAATTAAAGCTATTGTATAGATTATATTTAGGTTTTGTTGTTGGTGGTGCAATTGTTTCACCCATTGACCACAAATTCTGATTACTGTTGCTAAATGGATTTTCCACTAAAGCACTATTGCCAGTAAATGCACTCATATCATATAATGTCGTTATTGGAGAATTTCCCAAAGTTGGTGAGGATGTTGATGAGGATGCTGGAAACTCAGAATCTGAACGTCTTAACGTCGATGTAATCATATACGGAGATGGATTAACATAGGAATTACTCCAATGCATAGGATAAAATAAAGACGAAGATGTTAAAGGAGATCTTAAGTATGAAGAGGATGTTGTAGTTGGACGATAAAAAGTATTTGCTGTAGGCAATAGATGTGGATTGTAGAAATTCATTTTTCCATTGCGTTGATTTGTTTTAGATAACTGAGCTGCAAATTAAACAAATTTTTTTTTCTTAACATTAAAACTTATTTATTAAAGTTGTTATTATGTTCAGTACCTTGCTTAAGAGTTGGCTTTAACTTGCCATTTTGATTTGGTTGTTTTTTAGAGGCCTTTATATTGCGTCGCGGCTTTTTGGCTACTGCTTCCGTAGTGTCTGGATTTATTAAAATAGTCAGGATTGCTATTAAAATGATGAATTTTAAGGAAACCATTTTAAATTTGAATTAATTGTCTTGTCTTGGTGTTTTTAGTACGTATTTGACTACCAAATTAAACTTTTTTGGTTATTAAGTCTTCTTTTATAACAATTATTTGGTAATAAAAGACATTGAACTTAAATTTTATAATTGGATTTGATTCAAATTTTATTTTTGTTTGGATGCCAATTTATTTCAGGGGCCAAAAAATATATACTCGTACGTACACACTATTTTAAACTTAAAGCTTTTCTTGAATAACGAATAAACTTAGGAAGCCAATTAAGTATTGCCTATTTTGGGGCGTTTTATTTGAACTTAAATTGTAATAGATTTTTGGTTGATAACATTTTCTGAATTCAAAATGATCACAGATGTGTTATTTTTGACAATTTTGCTGCATAAAAAGTAAAAGTGAATATAATGGAACTGTCTAAGATTATAATCCACACATTTACCTTCTTAGGCATAAAACAAAGGAACATTTTTGTTTTATTCATTGGCTTCTGTATAAGTACTGATCACATTTCGTCGTGCGGGAGTTTATGTGCTCTATCCGCCATTTCATATTTTTTATATATCTCGAGTTAATGATGCCACTTTAGGTTTTCGACACCAAATTGTTCAAGTCTGCAATCAATTTTCGGATATTTCGTCCAGTTGCGAAGATAAATAGCCGAAAACAGATTGCAGATTTTAAAAATATTGGTTTCAAAAACCTAAAGTGGCATCACTAACTCGAGATATATAAAATGGCGGATAGAGCACATAAACTCCCACACGACGATTTATAGTGCACTTTACTTTTACTTGTGAATTGTTTTAAAGATCATTTATAAAACTTTACTTCTTTTCTGATTGTTAAATCAGTTAATACAACAATAAAAAAACAAAAAATTATAAGCCATAAAAGTATTGCTAGTCTATATCGACATATTTTATAGGTTAGGAGTTTCACGGAAATGTGTTTATAATATTGCCACAAAAGTGTCTGCTGGAGAACCACTTTAAAAAAATATTTTGAACGTCCCTGGTTTGTAAAAATACAACTCCTGTACAAGATCGTAATTTGGTACACATTTGCAAACTAAATCGATCCGCTTGTAGCTTCTGAATGATCATCAATAGCTCAAGTACAACCTTTACCGCAACAAGCTTCAAACAAGAAAAACGATTTTATTGGTGCAAAAATTACGTAATATACTGGAATGGTTCTGTTTTCAGAAGTGTATCACATTTTTAGTTGATCAATCAAAAAATCAATTATATATTTGACATACAATGCTGGAAACGAATCAGATATTATGAAAAACACTAGGTAGGGATGTTTTGCAGCTCATGGTACAGGCTTATTATTATTTATCGAACTAATTTCCGGATAAATTACCTTCAGAGTACAAAAGAGTTGTTGGGTTTGGTACGGACCAATTGATTTAAAACTAAAATACTCGCATACCGCTGCTACTATGGTCAGTATCATCTCTCGTGATATGGAAAAATACAAAATATCAACAAAAGATGAACTGAAAAATTATGTAAAAGACATTTCGTCTAAAATTACTGTAGACTAGTAGTCTAAATTGGTCAATTCCATTCCACATTGAAAGATTAAAGTAGGACTAGTAATTAATCTTACTAGTCCTAAATTTTTTATAAGATTTAAATGTTATTTTAATTTTGTGTTCCTTAACTGAATTGTGATATGTCAATTCAAAAAATCAAATCTAATAAAAAACTCAAAAAAAAAAAGAACTGAAATGTATTTTTTAAACGTTTTGATGTTTCTTAGTAAAGTTTTATAGAATCGCGCTATAATTTTGAGCAGTACTGTAGGTATACATTAGAGCCTACCTCCTTACAAGGAGGTACGTACCGTACGGCTTCTAATATAAAGTATTTTGCAAGGAGATTTCGAAAAAAAAATTATTTTTTAGCCGAACGTAAAAATGGCAAAATAATTTGAATAGTTTTAACTTGAATAAAAGCTTAAATCAAAATGACACCTTACGCATTAACTCAAAAAAAATTTTTATTGATAAAAAAGAAGTCACTACTTTATCACGAAAATGTTCTTAAATGTGGTTTAGAGATCAAATATGATATGTAAAATGTTAGAAAGAAATTTAAACTTTAATTTCAAAAAATGCAAAAATATTGGATAACTTTATTGATAATAATTTAATTTTTTAACTAACTATAAAAAAAAAATACTTTTGTGTAAACAAAAAATTACTTTATTTTATTTTCTATTAACTTTTAGAATTTTTATTTATATCCTATAAAAAACCATACGAAATACATATGTATATGGTTTAATAAATATCTACATACATATATATTTGCAAGTATATTTTGATTAATTTCAATTAAACTAAAACATAACGTTCATAATGAGTTACAGGTTTCTTAAGGGCTTCATGACCCAACGACAAACAAACTGGATTATTTTTAAAAACACCCTGAGCCTGTAGTACAGCATGTGGTGCACAACGCCAAGGATCGTTTGTATCATTTTGCCAATTTAGCAAACGTTGTTTCAACTGTTTAAGGGTGGCTTTATATTTGGGTTTGTTGATTAAATTAAAACGTTCCAAAGGATCTGTTTTAATATCATACAATTCCCATTCGGGCCGTTGATAATATTCTAATAAAGTCTTATACCAGGCTAAGGGTTGATGATTAATAGTTGCGTTTAATATTTGTTGGAATGTAGGCGATGTATAGAAATCCTGATCAATAGGAAAGTAGGACCAATAATTTAAATTGTGTATTAGTTTATAACGTCTAGTACGTATCATACGCATGGGGTAATTCATAGTAATTTCATGAAAATTATAAGAACCAAATATGGCATCATCTTCTAGCGGTTGGGGTTCTTTTTTGAGCAGAGATAAAAGAGATTTTGTGTAGGGCGGGTAAGTTGAGTTATCTTGGTTTACTTCGAATGCTTCCAATACTGTAGGGTAGATGTCTAACAAACTTGTCATGGCAGCAGTAGTTTCCAAATGTCTATCTTGTGGATTTGGTGAGGCAAGTATAAATGGTGAACGTATGCCATGTTCATACATATTTGTTCTACCACCTGGAAATGGTGGTCCATTGTCGGAAGTGAAAATAACTAGAGTGTCTTTATCATAGCCTTGATTTTGTAATTCTTTTAGGACTAAGCCAACACCTTGATCTAAACGTGACATGGTCATGTACTGGGCTGCTAACTCTTGACGCACAATATCAGTGTCAGGTAAATATGCTGGTACTTGCAAATTACGCCAATCATAGTAAATAGGTTTCCAATCGGGTATTGTGCCCATACCTTCTTCACCTGACCCCCATCTCTCACAGAATTCACCAAATTGCGGTGTAATATGGCCGCAACGGTGAGGGTCATGAAAAGCCACCATTAAAAAGAAAGGTCTGCTGTTATTTTTGGCTTTTTGTAAAAACTCTCTAGTGTATTGTTTAATGTTAGAAATATTTCTACCAATTTGATTGATTGAATGCTGCTCTTCAGTTTGCTCGAAATCAAATTTAAAATCTTCCTTTGAACCCACATGTTTTTTGCCTATAATACCGCTAAGAACTGATCCCTTTGCTTGCTCTCGTAAAACGTTTGGCAAAGATTTTGTGCCAGACAACACATTGAAATTATGAACACCTTGATGTAAACCATACATTCCACTGGCATGACTGACTTGTCCTGTTAATATTTGAGCGCGACTTGGTGAACAACTGCTCACTGATGTAAAGGCATTATTAAAAAGTAGACCTTTACGTGCCAACATATCCAAGTTTGGCGTTTGACAATATTTATTTAAATACGCACCCATCTCAAAACCGGCATCATCTGCCAGTAATAATAAAACATTTTGGATTATTTCACTTCCGACCAAAGACAAAACCGAAGCGTTCAAAACAAGAAACAACCATAAAAACTGCATTATATTGCTGATTAGAAGAAACAAGTTATCCTATTTAGCAAAAATAAAAAATTAATTATACAATTATAATACTTATAAATTTAAAATAACTCACTCTTCTTTAATTTTTTTAAACATTCTCTCTCACCGTCTACAACAAACTAAATTGACTTTTACATTCTAATTTTATTTATATTTCAAGACTTTCATTAAGTGGGACAAAAAGAGTTCAAATAAGGCGGCGTTTGGTTTTGATGAAAAAAAAAACAAATCAAACTTTTCTGCAGTTTTTTTGTTTTCTTTCTATTTTTTCTGGTTGTATTTTTGATCTTTTGTTGTTATATTCTTTATATGGTTTAATCTTTTCTTTTTTTATTGTTTTTCTCATTTGAAAACATCACGTTTTGAAATTACTGAGGCTTAAAACTCTCAATTGTTGTATGAGGAACCTTGGGCACCTGGTTAAATAAAATTCAAAATAAAGTGTCTTCAGCTTTAGTCTTTTAAATCTATTTATAATAATGTAAAGAATTACTCAAGCTTAAGGTCTTTTTTTAAATAAAAATCGTTTATTTATTTATCGATACTTCGCTACTCCTGCGTGTAGCGTCTTCAGGCAATATTTATTTTTAATATCGATAAATAAATAAACGATTTTTATTAAAAAAAAGACCTCTAGCTTGAGTAATTCTTTACTTTAAATAATAAAGGTCGAAAAAACAGAATTAAAATTATCTATTTATAATATTTAATGTGTTTAAAATGATCAAAGGCTTTTGATTTTATTAAACAATCGTTCAACCAGAAATAATATAATTTTATTTCGCACCAAAACAGCAATATGTATGTACATATGTATATCATGTAAATGAAATGCGTTTAAATCCAAAAATATTAGCGCTTCTGTAAGTCGTTATTTTTATTTTATTTTATTATTTAAATAATAATTTTAATGATTTTTTGGGCGAACAGAATATTTTTATTTTGAATAAAAAAGTAGTATGTATTTGAAACGGAAGATAATTAATTGCCTGTGAGTTCGGTCGTTCAAAGGTGCATAGTCTAATGACAGAACTATATTTAAAAATCACTTAAATTGTAAAGAAAATTTAAGCATTTTTTATTGAGACCAATACTCAGGGGTAAAACTTACATATATTTTGTTTTTAGCGCCTTTGGTAGGAGACAAATTGCTGTGAATTGATCATTCAAAGGACAGTGTTATACCTTCACCCTTGAACGATCAATAGCAATTGACCCATCATTACATGTTGATTGTGGTGAGTGACTTCGCTAAGTACGTTTTAGCTGTTATCTGATACTTACCAATAGGTGGCGCTTTTTCTCCTGATGACTTTTTTTTTGTCAATGATTAAGGTGGAATAGAGTGGAATGTTAGGGAGCGGTTTCTTTTGTAGATGGTCTTGGAGAGGGTGGGACCTCTTTTTTTTTAAATTATAATTTTGTAAAAACCGCAAACTTACTTGTTTTAATTTTTCACCTTTGCTGGGAATTGAACCTGAGCCGTTTGAGTTTTTGTTTTTTGTGCATTAGAGTTTTTTATTTTGAAGTATTGATTTTAAAGTGGGGTATAAAAAAAAGTAGTCGCCGTGGTCTAGTGGTTAGTGTTTTGGCTTACTAAGACATGAGCCCTGGGTTCGACACCCAGCTCCGACATCTTGAAAAAAAGAAATATGAAAAAAATATTTCTTTCGGCGACTACCTCTCAGCAGTCTTCTGGCAAAAGCTCTGAGAGTAATTAATTGCCATGAACAAGCTTCTCAAGCCTGTCGTTCGGAGTCGACATTAAACTGTAGGTCCCAGTACTCATGAATAAAAATTTACACACACAACATGAGTGCTGCCAGAATATAGGCCGTAATCCTGACACAGGGTTGTAAAGGCCAGTTATGTATGTATAAAAAAGAGAAGATGATTGCTCGTAAGTTCGGTAGTTCTAATGTTTGTAATCTAATTTGATTTATTTGCATTAACAGCCATAACCGGAAAGGTGTTTAATTATAAAAAAGTAAAGTTCCTAATCGATCAATATTTTAAGAAATTGTTGCTGTACTACCATTTTTACACAGGGTGAATATTAATTACAAACAAAAAATTAATCCTCCTTCATTTCTAAGTCGTTGATGATGTCAACGCAAAACCAAAAAATTGGCCTTGTGTAGGTAGTAATTATCGACAATACTTACTGTCATCTTAAACCTAGAAAATTGAAAGTGGTTATCATAAGTAATCTAAAAGAGTATGAAATGAGTACACAAGAACCAATGGGGTATTGATTATAATGTAGTATATTAGACATACAAGTTGAATTCACGTCGACATTCGCATTAAAGAATACATAGATGTGAATAAAAATAACGTAAATTACATTAAAAAAAATTTTAAATTAATTAAATAATTAAAATATTGTAACCTTTCAATAAAATAAAATATATGTACATATACATATGTATATATACCTATGTATATTCACATGAAATTTTTGTCATTGTAGCACATCTCTGAAAGTTAATCGTGTTTTTTTTTTTTTTTTTTGTGATTATTAATTTTGTATCTCAGCTTGAATTTATTCTCTTATAGTCAGAGATGTAAAATTGTGTACATTAACTTGGTACATTTATTAAAAACGTACTAACACCGTCTAATTGTTTTTTAAGGTTCGTTAAAACAAGGAAGAATATTTTTGTACTATTTTGTAAACAATGAATTTGTTTTTCTTGTAAAAACTTTTTAATAGATAATGAAATGCTATTGAAAATCGATAATGCTTCAAATAAGATAATGTACTTTTATATCTTTTTGATTGGTTAAAAGAATTAGATTACAATCACAAATAATATTGTTAATTCTTACATCGGTTACTTACATAAATTCAAATATTCCTTCTTTTAATATTTAAAAATTTATATATAATATACATATGTATGTATAATGTGCTCGAAGAGAAAATAAATAAAATTAAAAAAAATTATTCGAAACATTTTGCTTTCTAACGTTGGTAAATTGTTTGAAAGAATCATTAAACTTAAGCTAGAGAATTCAAGCATTCTAGACTCTTTGCCACCATACCAGTTCGGGTTTAAAAAGGGTCATTCTTCTGTTGACGCCGTTCTTTATTTTCAAAATGAGGTTATTTCTAATTTAAGAAACAAAAAATGCACCGTTGCTGTTTCATTGGATATAGAAAAGGCTTTCGACCTTGCTTATCATTTAGGTATTATTTATAAACTTATTTGTATAGGTTGTGATGCTTTCATTATTAATCTTTTTCACAATTTTTTTAAAGATAGAACATTTTATGTACAAATCAACAATATGAAATCGGATTTGGGCAACATTTTTTGCGGTGTTCCTCAAAGAGCTATTTTAGCCCCATTTTTATATAATATTCTCGTTTACGATTTTCCTCATATCTTTAATGATTCTAAGAGCATTCTGTATGCTGACGACTCTTTGATTTTTGCTCATGATATCAATCCTGAAATCGCGTTAAGTAAAGTTTATAGCCATTTGTTAGTGATTGAAAATTTTTATAATAACTGGGGTATTAAAATCAACACTCTCAAATCGGAAGCTATTTGCTTTCGGAATGCCTCGGCAAAAGGACCTCGCAATGTTGTTCAATTAAGTAAAGGCTTACGTCTTTCTTTACACGGTTCAGTTATACCATTCAAAGACCACATAAAGTACCTTGGATTAACTTTAAACAAACTTTTTAAATTTAATCAGCATGGTAGATATGCTAGAATAAAGGGTTTGCACATCAAGGGCATGTTTTCTAAGTTACTAATTAATAGACACCTCGATGAAAGAACAAAACTGCTTCTTTATAAAGTATGTATTCGTGCGGCGATGTTATATGGGTTTCCTATATGGTTTTCTATATCACCAACGGTAATGAAGGAATTAGAGATCCTGGAACGTAGCTGTTTACGTCTTTGTGTAAACCTTAATTTCGAGAACTACGTTAAACGTTTTTCTAATTCTGTTATTTATAAAAAATCTAAAGTGCAGCCATTTGCATCATATGCTTTAATTTTGCTTAAGAATTACATTAACCGTCTTGAAAATCATGAAAATGTTCTTATGAGAAACCTTTTTCACTCTCAATCTAGTTTTAATTGGTCAAACTCTTCTTATTTGTCACCAGTTGGAATTTTGTATGAAGATGTTAGTTCGCCTTCTAATATGTTTGTTTACAGTCTACCAGAGTTTTATTCTCACTCTCTCTCTGGCTCCAACAGAGGCTAACTTATTCATAATCTGTTGTGTATATGTATGTTTTTGTTTTTATTTATTTTTTTTTTCTAGTTTAAGTCTTAGTTTTAAGTTATATTTAAGTTTTATCCTGACATATTTACTGTCTCTTTTATCTTAAATTATACTTTGAGCAATATAGTTTCATTTTGATCTTCATTACTTATTGTAATTGTACTTATCCAATTTATCGTAAGCATGCTGCGTTAATCTCCTTTAATTTCTTTATTAAAATAATACTTTATAGTTTTAAGTTTTTTTCCTTTTCAATTAGTCGTTACAATAGCTTTTATGTAATTTACATTTTAAGTCTCAATAAAATTCAAATTCAAATTAATAACTTTTAAATATCTACATTTAATTGGAATTCGTTTTGCTAAGAAAGAGGTGTTTTAGTATACATAATTCATCTCATTTTCGAACAACTTCCATTTATACATTATTAAAGGTATTATTATGTAGTATAGCTTTTTAAATGAAACTTAGCAAGACTGTTTTTAAATCTGTAGATCCCTAGTACACATATCTGTGTATACCCTAATCGAAGACACGTCTAAAATAGTACCGACATCTTGAAGGCGTTGACAGTACTTATACTTTTAAGACAATTTAGCTTTAAAAAATAAAAATTTGTGCTAAATTTCTTAATAAATTTAAATTAAATTTTTATTATTATATATTAATTAGTCATAAAGCCTGTCCCTAACAGGCGTAAACATATTTTATATAACTTACATATATAACACTTATAAAAAAATTAAACAAAAATTATAAGAAAAACTTTATGATAAATTCAATAGCCACACCTACCTACCACAGTCGGATAATCAAAAATCTGGCTGCGTCTTGCACATGTGGAGCAAATCAGCTTTAAGTATGCAAAATTTTACCTTTCTGCGACGTCAGACGGCTTCAAAAAGCTGCGGAAATAGAACTGGACATACAACCGGACAAACAACGAAATTATATACATATATACATAGATATAGAATTCATATAATTACTCAGCAAAAAGATGGAAGTTGATCGAAAATCAGCTGACTTTTTACATTAAAACACCTCCCTCTTTTTTAGCAAAACGAATATTATTCAGGTTTATGGATCACTTTCGTCCTATGAAAACCACATGTTGAATTCATTAGTGATTAACAAAATATCGAAATACTTGAGGTTAGTTTCACCATTAATAATCGGTAAACCTTTTTTTCTTTTTTGTGGAGTATCAAGTCTGCGAATAAAATTGAATAAACCTCTGGTGGAATTCAATTGACCCCGCATAATATATGTACGCAACAAAACTCGTTTTACTTTCAGTGGTTCGATTTAATAACGGGACAGCTGATATTTCTTTAATATTGGTTAACATTTTCAGTGCGGTCCTGCAAAAAGGGTCGAATTAAATGCTTGCAAGAGTCAATGTAGTTTTATAACGCATACGCGTGGTGGTTGCGATGCAATATTGTCATCTGTGACAATGGGTAATGTAAATATCGAGGAAGCGGACGCTCTTGATGTTCTGGGCATGAGAATTAATTGTGATGTCCTTTAGAATGATCGCATAGTTCGAGTGTCGAGCATTCAAGTGCCTCGGTTATTTAAAACGGTACAAAAAACACTTCACTCCATTTGACTTTCTCAATATTTACACTTTATCCGCCCTAGGATGGAATACAGCTCTTATGTATTGGTCGGTGCTTCAAAGTCTAGTTTAGGGCTTCTCGACCGTGTACAGGAAAAGGCGAAGGTGCTTATCGATTCGTTGGAGAATCGACGCAATGGGCGTGCGTTTCATTATTCTATCAATACTACCATGGGAGGTGCTCTGATGAAATAAAGGACTTGATTCCGGATAAGCGCATATATGTACGTACTACTCATACCTCTCTCAGAGCACATCCTTTTGTAGTTTATTGTCCAGTGAACAGCACAATGCATTTTAAAGAGAATTCGTTCTTTAGCCGCACCGGTCGTTTGTGGGACAATCTCCCAACGATTGTTTTTTCTATCAATTACGATATTAGTAAGTTTAAATCAAATGTCCACAAACACTACTCAGTCTTTTCCCTTACCCACAACATATTTTCCTAGAGCAGCACAATGTACTTCATGAGTAGGAGACGTCCCCTAAGTGCTGGCCTCAGTGAAAAAATGGATCCATAGTCAAAAGGGACCTTAAAGCGCTGGAGTCACAAAAAAGATGAAGCAAAAAATTTATTTAGTGTTTATACATATGTACAGAGCTAAGAAATGTTCAAAATTTGTATTTTTATTATTAAACACTTCAACTGTCGTATTATTGTTGTAAAAAATATGCATAATTTGACAGAAATGGTATTGTAATTTTCATTTTTAATATACATATGTAAATATTCACAATTTAATTTTTTTTAACAATTTTTGTTTTGCTTTTTTATATTTTTAAAAAATAAATAACAAATCAATTTCGAAAAAAACCATTACAGCATAATTGAAACATCCATTCATTTCCCAAGTGAAAATCCAGACTTATTAAATTGATCCACTGTATTTACATATTTCGATGGTAATCTTTTTCTAATATCAATTTCTTAATTAAAAAACAAAAAACTGTTACGTTTATACCGACCGGTGAAATGGAAGAATCCCTTATTCTGGCAACACTGATTCAGAGTAATTCTTTTTTTTTTCTTCCCAGCGGGAAATGGTAATCAATGAGAATCGAGAAGGTAATACAAGGAATGTATAGTCTATTGATTACGGAAAGCATTACGCTTAACACAGATCATGTCCTACGAAAGTAATAAATTCTTTTACTGTCCCCTCGTAATAAGTATTAGAATGCATTATTTGTAATGCATAAAGTAATTATTTATTAATAATTTGAAGGAATAAATTCTATGATGCATTATTTTTAATGCGTTATATTATTAATGTATTTATAATATATTAAATTATGCATTAAATTATTAATAATAAATTAATTTCCCCCATTATAAATAAAATAATAGTAGCTATTCGGGAATATTTGTTTTACTATTTTCCATGTTCATGTTAAAAACATTTTGCAAACATGTTAGTTTTAAAATAATCCCGAATAGTTACTAATATACATAGTTATTAATTAATCTTAAACATTAATTTCGTGTCTGCACTTCTGCGCATTTCAACATAAACTGCATTATTTAATAAAATTATTTTTTTTTTTGCGTAAAAAATAACGGATTTTTTAACTATGAAAAAAAAAATATAGAAAACAAAAAATTCACAAACAAATATACGCAGAAAAAATAATTTCTTTCTTCTATATATGTGGGAATGTATATGGTTATCGTTATGTAAAATAGAATAACAAAAAAGTTACAGTTTTTTAATAAAAAATATACAAAAAAGACAACAAGCAATAACTTCCTTCTTCATAGATGTGGGAATGCACATGGTAATCAATATTTACTTGTGTGCCACGTGAAATTACCTTCTCGATTCCAAAAGTAATATATTCTGAAGTAATATATTATATAATTGATTATAAAATAAGGTAATCAATCTTTTCCCGCTGGGTTCTTTTATATTCTCAAAGCATCTCGCACTCACATCTTCCAACACAGCTGATTAAAAATAACAACTGCTCCTGTGCAATAAACAGCTGTTGAAATTTTTTTAGATCTTGCATCAGCCATTAATTTGAATTTGCCCCCAAAATTTTTTGTTTTTTACTTTTGTTTTTGCCAAGAAACTTGCGCACAGCACAGCTCAAATTGTGGTCTAAGTGCATATGTATGTATATATCTACGTATGTATGTCTAAACAATATGCAAATAAAATAATAGACATACATATGTAGATACATTTGGATCTGTAAGAAAAACGCGATTATTATTTTATGATAATTTAACCATTTAAATAATCAGTGGAACATTTAATTGTATTGTACTACTCCAAGCATTTTTATGCCCAGTTTTTAACTTCGTATTTCAATATAAAATTAGTTAGTTTTAATTTAATTTTATAGCAATTGTGCTTTTTTTTTTTCTTTTTCTTTAAATTTGTTAATAATAAACGTTGTTATAGAATAGGAATATTGTCTATATGTATGTATGTAATACAAAAAAGAATATCTACAATGATTTAACAAAATTTTTGTTTAACTTTACACACATAATCTCAATTGGAGGTACATACATATACAAAAGTATATTTTACGAAAACACTCTCATTCAGTTGTACTAGACAGTTCAACTTTATAGTTTCTTTTTAAGAAAACTTAGTACATAGGTAGTTTGGTTTATTAAAAATATGGATAATTTTTGTTTTAAGGGAGAACTGTTTTATTGATTTAGAAATGTTTTAAAAGAAATATAAAATTTTGTTTCGTCATGAAACACCTAATAAGATCACAAATAACTGAAATAAAATTAGATAGTTTAGGTGTTTAATTATAAAAAAGTAAAGTTCCTAATCGATCAATATTTTAAGAAATTGTTGCTGTACTACCATTTTTACACAGGGTGAATATTAATTACAAACAAAAAATTAATCCTCCTTCATTTCTAAGTCGTTGATGATGTCAACGCAAAACCAAAAAATTGGCCTTGTGTAGGTAGTAATTATCGACAATACTTACTGTCATCTTAAACCTAGAAAATTGAAAGTGGTTATCATAAGTAATCTAAAAGAGTATGAAATGAGTACACAAGAACCAATGGGGTATTGATTATAATGTAGTATATTAGACATACAAGTTGAATTCACGTCGACATTCGCATTAAAGAATACATAGATGTGAATAAAAATAACGTAAATTACATTAAAAAAAATTTTAAATTAATTAAATAATTAAAATATTGTAACCTTTCAATAAAATAAAATATATGTACATATACATATGTATATATACCTATGTATATTCACATGAAATTTTTGTCATTGTAGCACATCTCTGAAAGTTAATCGTGTTTTTTTTTTTTTTTTTTGTGATTATTAATTTTGTATCTCAGCTTGAATTTATTCTCTTATAGTCAGAGATGTAAAATTGTGTACATTAACTTGGTACATTTATTAAAAACGTACTAACACCGTCTAATTGTTTTTTAAGGTTCGTTAAAACAAGGAAGAATATTTTTGTACTATTTTGTAAACAATGAATTTGTTTTTCTTGTAAAAACTTTTTAATAGATAATGAAATGCTATTGAAAATCGATAATGCTTCAAATAAGATAATGTACTTTTATATCTTTTTGATTGGTTAAAAGAATTAGATTACAATCACAAATAATATTGTTAATTCTTACATCGGTTACTTACATAAATTCAAATATTCCTTCTTTTAATATTTAAAAATTTATATATAATATACATATGTATGTATAATGTGCTCGAAGAGAAAATAAATAAAATTAAAAAAAATTATTCGAAACATTTTGCTTTCTAACGTTGGTAAATTGTTTGAAAGAATCATTAAACTTAAGCTAGAGAATTCAAGCATTCTAGACTCTTTGCCACCATACCAGTTCGGGTTTAAAAAGGGTCATTCTTCTGTTGACGCCGTTCTTTATTTTCAAAATGAGGTTATTTCTAATTTAAGAAACAAAAAATGCACCGTTGCTGTTTCATTGGATATAGAAAAGGCTTTCGACCTTGCTTATCATTTAGGTATTATTTATAAACTTATTTGTATAGGTTGTGATGCTTTCATTATTAATCTTTTTCACAATTTTTTTAAAGATAGAACATTTTATGTACAAATCAACAATATGAAATCGGATTTGGGCAACATTTTTTGCGGTGTTCCTCAAAGAGCTATTTTAGCCCCATTTTTATATAATATTCTCGTTTACGATTTTCCTCATATCTTTAATGATTCTAAGAGCATTCTGTATGCTGACGACTCTTTGATTTTTGCTCATGATATCAATCCTGAAATCGCGTTAAGTAAAGTTTATAGCCATTTGTTAGTGATTGAAAATTTTTATAATAACTGGGGTATTAAAATCAACACTCTCAAATCGGAAGCTATTTGCTTTCGGAATGCCTCGGCAAAAGGACCTCGCAATGTTGTTCAATTAAGTAAAGGCTTACGTCTTTCTTTACACGGTTCAGTTATACCATTCAAAGACCACATAAAGTACCTTGGATTAACTTTAAACAAACTTTTTAAATTTAATCAGCATGGTAGATATGCTAGAATAAAGGGTTTGCACATCAAGGGCATGTTTTCTAAGTTACTAATTAATAGACACCTCGATGAAAGAACAAAACTGCTTCTTTATAAAGTATGTATTCGTGCGGCGATGTTATATGGGTTTCCTATATGGTTTTCTATATCACCAACGGTAATGAAGGAATTAGAGATCCTGGAACGTAGCTGTTTACGTCTTTGTGTAAACCTTAATTTCGAGAACTACGTTAAACGTTTTTCTAATTCTGTTATTTATAAAAAATCTAAAGTGCAGCCATTTGCATCATATGCTTTAATTTTGCTTAAGAATTACATTAACCGTCTTGAAAATCATGAAAATGTTCTTATGAGAAACCTTTTTCACTCTCAATCTAGTTTTAATTGGTCAAACTCTTCTTATTTGTCACCAGTTGGAATTTTGTATGAAGATGTTAGTTCGCCTTCTAATATGTTTGTTTACAGTCTACCAGAGTTTTATTCTCACTCTCTCTCTGGCTCCAACAGAGGCTAACTTATTCATAATCTGTTGTGTATATGTATGTTTTTGTTTTTATTTATTTTTTTTTTCTAGTTTAAGTCTTAGTTTTAAGTTATATTTAAGTTTTATCCTGACATATTTACTGTCTCTTTTATCTTAAATTATACTTTGAGCAATATAGTTTCATTTTGATCTTCATTACTTATTGTAATTGTACTTATCCAATTTATCGTAAGCATGCTGCGTTAATCTCCTTTAATTTCTTTATTAAAATAATACTTTATAGTTTTAAGTTTTTTTCCTTTTCAATTAGTCGTTACAATAGCTTTTATGTAATTTACATTTTAAGTCTCAATAAAATTCAAATTCAAATTAATAACTTTTAAATATCTACATTTAATTGGAATTCGTTTTGCTAAGAAAGAGGTGTTTTAGTATACATAATTCATCTCATTTTCGAACAACTTCCATTTATACATTATTAAAGGTATTATTATGTAGTATAGCTTTTTAAATGAAACTTAGCAAGACTGTTTTTAAATCTGTAGATCCCTAGTACACATATCTGTGTATACCCTAATCGAAGACACGTCTAAAATAGTACCGACATCTTGAAGGCGTTGACAGTACTTATACTTTTAAGACAATTTAGCTTTAAAAAATAAAAATTTGTGCTAAATTTCTTAATAAATTTAAATTAAATTTTTATTATTATATATTAATTAGTCATAAAGCCTGTCCCTAACAGGCGTAAACATATTTTATATAACTTACATATATAACACTTATAAAAAAATTAAACAAAAATTATAAGAAAAACTTTATGATAAATTCAATAGCCACACCTACCTACCACAGTCGGATAATCAAAAATCTGGCTGCGTCTTGCACATGTGGAGCAAATCAGCTTTAAGTATGCAAAATTTTACCTTTCTGCGACGTCAGACGGCTTCAAAAAGCTGCGGAAATAGAACTGGACATACAACCGGACAAACAACGAAATTATATACATATATACATAGATATAGAATTCATATAATTACTCAGCAAAAAGATGGAAGTTGATCGAAAATCAGCTGACTTTTTACATTAAAACACCTCCCTCTTTTTTAGCAAAACGAATATTATTCAGGTTTATGGATCACTTTCGTCCTATGAAAACCACATGTTGAATTCATTAGTGATTAACAAAATATCGAAATACTTGAGGTTAGTTTCACCATTAATAATCGGTAAACCTTTTTTTCTTTTTTGTGGAGTATCAAGTCTGCGAATAAAATTGAATAAACCTCTGGTGGAATTCAATTGACCCCGCATAATATATGTACGCAACAAAACTCGTTTTACTTTCAGTGGTTCGATTTAATAACGGGACAGCTGATATTTCTTTAATATTGGTTAACATTTTCAGTGCGGTCCTGCAAAAAGGGTCGAATTAAATGCTTGCAAGAGTCAATGTAGTTTTATAACGCATACGCGTGGTGGTTGCGATGCAATATTGTCATCTGTGACAATGGGTAATGTAAATATCGAGGAAGCGGACGCTCTTGATGTTCTGGGCATGAGAATTAATTGTGATGTCCTTTAGAATGATCGCATAGTTCGAGTGTCGAGCATTCAAGTGCCTCGGTTATTTAAAACGGTACAAAAAACACTTCACTCCATTTGACTTTCTCAATATTTACACTTTATCCGCCCTAGGATGGAATACAGCTCTTATGTATTGGTCGGTGCTTCAAAGTCTAGTTTAGGGCTTCTCGACCGTGTACAGGAAAAGGCGAAGGTGCTTATCGATTCGTTGGAGAATCGACGCAATGGGCGTGCGTTTCATTATTCTATCAATACTACCATGGGAGGTGCTCTGATGAAATAAAGGACTTGATTCCGGATAAGCGCATATATGTACGTACTACTCATACCTCTCTCAGAGCACATCCTTTTGTAGTTTATTGTCCAGTGAACAGCACAATGCATTTTAAAGAGAATTCGTTCTTTAGCCGCACCGGTCGTTTGTGGGACAATCTCCCAACGATTGTTTTTTCTATCAATTACGATATTAGTAAGTTTAAATCAAATGTCCACAAACACTACTCAGTCTTTTCCCTTACCCACAACATATTTTCCTAGAGCAGCACAATGTACTTCATGAGTAGGAGACGTCCCCTAAGTGCTGGCCTCAGTGAAAAAATGGATCCATAGTCAAAAGGGACCTTAAAGCGCTGGAGTCACAAAAAAGATGAAGCAAAAAATTTATTTAGTGTTTATACATATGTACAGAGCTAAGAAATGTTCAAAATTTGTATTTTTATTATTAAACACTTCAACTGTCGTATTATTGTTGTAAAAAATATGCATAATTTGACAGAAATGGTATTGTAATTTTCATTTTTAATATACATATGTAAATATTCACAATTTAATTTTTTTTAACAATTTTTGTTTTGCTTTTTTATATTTTTAAAAAATAAATAACAAATCAATTTCGAAAAAAACCATTACAGCATAATTGAAACATCCATTCATTTCCCAAGTGAAAATCCAGACTTATTAAATTGATCCACTGTATTTACATATTTCGATGGTAATCTTTTTCTAATATCAATTTCTTAATTAAAAAACAAAAAACTGTTACGTTTATACCGACCGGTGAAATGGAAGAATCCCTTATTCTGGCAACACTGATTCAGAGTAATTCTTTTTTTTTTCTTCCCAGCGGGAAATGGTAATCAATGAGAATCGAGAAGGTAATACAAGGAATGTATAGTCTATTGATTACGGAAAGCATTACGCTTAACACAGATCATGTCCTACGAAAGTAATAAATTCTTTTACTGTCCCCTCGTAATAAGTATTAGAATGCATTATTTGTAATGCATAAAGTAATTATTTATTAATAATTTGAAGGAATAAATTCTATGATGCATTATTTTTAATGCGTTATATTATTAATGTATTTATAATATATTAAATTATGCATTAAATTATTAATAATAAATTAATTTCCCCCATTATAAATAAAATAATAGTAGCTATTCGGGAATATTTGTTTTACTATTTTCCATGTTCATGTTAAAAACATTTTGCAAACATGTTAGTTTTAAAATAATCCCGAATAGTTACTAATATACATAGTTATTAATTAATCTTAAACATTAATTTCGTGTCTGCACTTCTGCGCATTTCAACATAAACTGCATTATTTAATAAAATTATTTTTTTTTTTGCGTAAAAAATAACGGATTTTTTAACTATGAAAAAAAAAATATAGAAAACAAAAAATTCACAAACAAATATACGCAGAAAAAATAATTTCTTTCTTCTATATATGTGGGAATGTATATGGTTATCGTTATGTAAAATAGAATAACAAAAAAGTTACAGTTTTTTAATAAAAAATATACAAAAAAGACAACAAGCAATAACTTCCTTCTTCATAGATGTGGGAATGCACATGGTAATCAATATTTACTTGTGTGCCACGTGAAATTACCTTCTCGATTCCAAAAGTAATATATTCTGAAGTAATATATTATATAATTGATTATAAAATAAGGTAATCAATCTTTTCCCGCTGGGTTCTTTTATATTCTCAAAGCATCTCGCACTCACATCTTCCAACACAGCTGATTAAAAATAACAACTGCTCCTGTGCAATAAACAGCTGTTGAAATTTTTTTAGATCTTGCATCAGCCATTAATTTGAATTTGCCCCCAAAATTTTTTGTTTTTTACTTTTGTTTTTGCCAAGAAACTTGCGCACAGCACAGCTCAAATTGTGGTCTAAGTGCATATGTATGTATATATCTACGTATGTATGTCTAAACAATATGCAAATAAAATAATAGACATACATATGTAGATACATTTGGATCTGTAAGAAAAACGCGATTATTATTTTATGATAATTTAACCATTTAAATAATCAGTGGAACATTTAATTGTATTGTACTACTCCAAGCATTTTTATGCCCAGTTTTTAACTTCGTATTTCAATATAAAATTAGTTAGTTTTAATTTAATTTTATAGCAATTGTGCTTTTTTTTTTTCTTTTTCTTTAAATTTGTTAATAATAAACGTTGTTATAGAATAGGAATATTGTCTATATGTATGTATGTAATACAAAAAAGAATATCTACAATGATTTAACAAAATTTTTGTTTAACTTTACACACATAATCTCAATTGGAGGTACATACATATACAAAAGTATATTTTACGAAAACACTCTCATTCAGTTGTACTAGACAGTTCAACTTTATAGTTTCTTTTTAAGAAAACTTAGTACATAGGTAGTTTGGTTTATTAAAAATATGGATAATTTTTGTTTTAAGGGAGAACTGTTTTATTGATTTAGAAATGTTTTAAAAGAAATATAAAATTTTGTTTCGTCATGAAACACCTAATAAGATCACAAATAACTGAAATAAAATTAGATAGTTTAGACTATGATTTTTTATTCGAAGAAGAAAATAACATCCTTGTAGGAATTTACACCAGCCGAACTCAACATATTTTATTTTCCGGTTACGGTATTATCATATCTTACCGATATTCTTTGCAACCTATACAAATTCATTACAGTCATTAACTATTTAACTTGCTACATTTCTCATTATCTATAGGTATCATATATTGAAAGTTTGAGTACCTATATATTATCTACACACATACTTGCATATGTATGTATTTTGTAATGAGTTAGTCAAAGTTTTATCAAACACAGCATGTTTTTGTATTGCCTATCATTGCATTTTTCTAAAATATTCAATATTAAAGAAAATATAAAATCATTTACATAAAACTACCTACATATAACAGTAACTGTTCGGTATTTCGAAATTTGGTCTTCCTAATAAATGTTTCAAAAAATGAAATGAAAATTATTACATATCGCTCATTTGCGAGAAGAGTAGCATAACTCAAAAAACACATTTTTTGAGTTAATAATGCAAAAATATGAGACGAACTATGTATAATTTAAAACAATTCCAAAAGTAATATATTCTGAAGTAATATTTTATATAATTGATTATAAAATAAGGTAATCAATCTTTTCCCGCTGGGATGTTACTGAACTGTTTGTTTGAGAGTCACGTATAAAATCCCGGATAATGTCGTTTAGGTAAAACTAATTTTCTGTATGTTCCGTTACATTTCAGCTACTTCAACGTCCGGCTATCCAGGACTTTAAAGCTTTTGTTTATTCATGATGTTTGTTACATTAATAATTTTTATTTCCTTTAAATAAATATTTAACAAAATATAGTAGGTATATAATGGAAACTTTTCGAACTGAACTTTGTATTTTGTAAGATATTTAAAAGATATTTTTAAGAATGTGAAAGATGTGTGTATGTATTTTATTGTCAAAATCCTAGTGTTGAAATGATTTGCAGATTTTGGCGATTTTTTACATTGAATTTGCGCAGTAGGTCAAAATAAATCCAATAACCCTGGCTGTTGCTGTGCTAAATATATATACATACGTCAGCTAATATTTAATTAACAACAACAAAAATACACAATATGCAGCAAAAAAAAATAGAAAAGAAAGAAGGAATGAGTGAAACACAAAAAATGTTCATGAACGAACAGCGTTGGAATAAAATATTAGTTTATTGTGAGCTTCGTTGATAAGATAAACGTTTACAGTGCATTTTTATTCGGTCGTGAAACAAAATAATATTATTGTGTATTTATAAAAATTAAATTTCTAAAGTGATTTAAATATCAGCTGTTAATAAATAAAACAAAGAAATCAGAAAATTAAAAGTTTTATTGATGTACCGCATGTGTGTGCGTATGTGTATTTTATACTATATTTTTCCCTGCAAGAGATTTTTAAATTGATGAAATTAAGTCATCATCAAAAGAAAAAGTTTAATTGTAAACCAAAAGTTATATTATAATTTAAACTAATGGCTTTCTTTGAACAATATTACAAGGATTTTATATTCATAGAACGTTATTAAAAATTCTTATTAATTTGTAGTGGAATATTAAAAAAACTTAAATTTAAAAAGAGTAATACCTTCTTTTTAAATATTTTAATTAAAATAAACCTCAGATGCAAAAGCCGTATCTATTTATTAAAAGTAAACATTTAAGATATACCTTAGGGCTTTTACATAAAATACACGTGTATTTTTTATTAAGGAAATAAACCTCTGGAAAATACTCAAATAAAAAGAGAAAAACAAAACAACTTAGTGTTTTTGGTTTTATTATGTTGACTGATATTGCTGCTTCTTTGTTTGCAAAAGCAATAAACACATCAGCAACTTGTATATATAGTTACGCCACAACAAGTATCTGTGAAGAAAGCTTGTATATAAACTTTATTGTGTGGGATATGCAACATTTACGCTGTAAACAACAAGCTCTAAAAAAATCACAATTATATTGTCAAAAGCGTATGTGCTTCGGCCGTTGGCATCACTTTTGTGACAACACTAACATTTTTAACCCTATCGGCAACATTAATTATAAACAAATACTAATGCTGTTATTGGGTCGTCATTGTGGACAACTCAATACTACAACAACCGATAAAAATATTTTAATTAAACGCCTTAAACGCCTCAATATCAGAACAAATTATAAAAATAACAACTTTAAAGGGTTTCGTGGTAGTGGTGATATATTAATGAAATTGTTAAGAGCGTCATCATCAATGTTTAACAACAAAATGATGTGCGGTAAGTAAATAATAAACAATGTTAGAAAAACGATACTATAAGAAAACAAATTTAAGATATTTCGTGTGTTTCTACAATTGGACCACGTAGTGCATCTTTGTGTAATAGGTATTGTTCTAAATATTGTAGAGTAGTACTGATTTACAACGACAATGCAGGTTACATTTGGCTGTCCTACTTGCCCAAAGTTTTAAAATTTAACCTATCTTTCACCCATCCCGGTACATACAGTCATGGACATAAGTATAGGCACAAGCAGTACTTTAAAATAAAATGAAAATTTTTACGTATTCCCAGACTTAAAATAATAATTTTATTAACAGATTATGACTACAGGATATGTACATTAACAAAATAACAAAAAAACTAAAACAAATTAGTTTCATTAACAAAACAATAACAAAAAGTACTAAATAAACTCAGTTTTCTATAGGACAAAATTATAGGCACAGCCATTCTTGTGCAGGCTAAAAATCATACAGAAGTTTGAATTAATATTTTGTTGGCATTCCATTTTGTTTTATAACAGCCTTTAACCTATTTGGCATGGAATGTACCAATTTTGTTGTGATATATTCGCCTATTTTATTCCATTCTTCGATCGACGTTGCCTTAAGATTTGCTTTGCTTAATAACTTCCTTGTTCGAATTCTTCGGTCCAATTCTTTCCACAAATGTTCGATGGGCTTTAGGTCTGGGGACTGCGGAGGATGTGGCAAGCCATGTGCGGTGTTATAAACAAGTCACTACTTCACGTCGCGAGCCGAATGTTTCGAATCATTATCATGCTGAATGTAAATGACTGGCGTAAATATCATTTCTCTGCGCTTTTTTTCAAATTTTTTTTTTCAAAATGTTAAGGCAAACAATTTTGTCAATTATTCCCTCCATAAAGATAAGTTCCACAACACCAGCAGCGGACATGCTGCCCCAGGCCATTATTATTCACCCGCCATACTTTACCGTTGGTTTAAGATTTTTTTCAGTATATACGGTATTAGGTTTCTTCACACTCTAGAATGTCCAGGTCGAAATATGTTGAACTTACTCTTATCTGAGAAGAGCACCTGATCCCAGAAGCTACAAGGTTCATTTTCAAATTGGTTTGTTTACGATATTCTCTTCTCTCGATTGGTTGCAGATATCAGTAGTTTTCATTTAGCTACTCTTGAATTATATACAGCTTGATACAGCAATCTCCGAACAGTTTCAGAGTGCACATTCTTACCAAAATCTTTCTTTATATTTTCAGAAAGCTGTGTTGATGTTATTTTCGGAAATTAAGGAATTAAAGCGCAGAGAAATTAAATTTACCGCAGTCATTTACATTTCAGCAAGATTATGATTCGAAACATTTGGCTCGCGACGTGAAGCAGTGACTTGTTTATAACACCGCACATGGCTTGCCACATCCTCCGCAGTCCCCAGACCCAAATCCCATCGAACATTTTTGGAAAGAATTGAACCGAAGAATTCGAACAAAGAAGTTATTAAGCAAAGCTGATCTTAAGGCAACGTCGATCGAAGAATGAAATAAAATAGGCGAATATATCACAACAAAATTGGTACATTCCATGCCAAATAGGTTAAAGGCTGTTATAAAACAAAATGGAATGCCAACAAAATATTAATTCAAACTTCTGTATGATTTTTAGCCTGCACAAGAATGGCTGTGCCTATAATTTTGTCCCATAGAAAACTGAGTTTATTTAGTACTTTTTGTTATTGTTTTGTTAATGAAACTAATTTGTTTTAGTTTTTTTGTTATTTTGTTAATGTACATATCCTGTAGTCATAATCAGTTAATAACATTATTATTTTAAGTCTGGCAATACGTAAAAATTTTTATTTTATTTGAAAGTACTGCTTGTGCCTATACTTATGTCCATGACTGTATGTATGTATATGTACATACATACAGTGGGGGACATATAATAAAATCACATTCGTGATGATAGGGAATTATTCGTTTTATTTTCAAAATTAGAAAAGGAAACAATTTATTTTTCAGTTCTTAAATCTGCAACTTAAACAATTTCCAGTATAGTAAATAATTTAAAATTCTATAAAGATAAAATATTAAAAAGAAATATTTTATAGGGTTGAATATATAATTAACACATTTACTATTCTCATTTTAATTGCAATAATTTTCGATTTTTTTGTTCTTATAATTAATATTTCGTAGTGTAACCGTTATTTGATACCATTTACACATTTGTTTAGCATACTTTTAAATAAGTGTCTGCAGGGAGATTGAGAAATAGTCTACCAACACTTTTCCATATTTTGTCACAATTTATTTTATTTTTATTTACAGTGTCTCAAAGTAATAATGGGACACACGCTTACGTTGACAGTTCTTGTAATAATTTAGTCAATATAACAACTCCAGGAAAAAATTGTATATGGAATTGAAAAGCATATATGGTACTTTATTTAAATCAGAAACTTTGAATTCAATTAATGCTGGCAAAACAAAATAATTCAAAATAGACTTCATAATACGTTAATTAGACCTCAAAGTAATAATGGGACAAATTAAAAGAACAATTCATAACGTATTAAATCTAATATTACGGATAAAGATTAATATTTTGTTGGCAGCCCTTTTTGTCGTATTACTGACTTCAATCGATTTGGCATCGATCCAACCAGTTTACGGCAGAACTCAGGTGATATCCTTTCCCATTCCTCCTTTAGAGCAATTATTAAGTCGTTTTTGGAATTTATATGACGAACTTTTAATTTTTCCTCCAAATGGCTCCACACGTGCTCTATTGGATTAATATCCGGCGATTGTGGTGGGGTTTCAAGCACATGCGGGCAGTTATAGAGCAGCCAGCTTCTGACATTGTATGCCTTGTGCTTTGGGTCATTGTCTTGGTAAAAGAAATAATCAATTGTAAGACCCAATTTCTCCGCTGATTCTGCAAGATTTGCACGTAAAATATCTAAATAGTATTTGTGGTCCATAATTCTTTCAACAATGTGGAGATTACCCGGTCCAGCTGCTGATATTGCGCCCCATACCATAACAGATCCCATACCGTGTTTTACCGATGGTCTTAAATTTTATTTGGCGAGCTCTGTATTCGGTTTTCTCCACACATAAGAACGTCCATCCGACCGGAAAACATTAAATTTACTTTCGTCGGTGAAGATCACTTTATTCCAGAATGAGGAGTCCTTATTTTTATGTTCTTCAGCAAAGCTAACACGTTTACGTCTGTTTACATCATTTATATAGGGCTTTTTTCTAGCTACCCGGGCATTATAACCATGCTTTCTCAAAATATTTCTGACAGTTTCAGGGTTAGCTTTCTTTTTTAGATATTTTTCTGCTTCAGCAGTTAATTTAGGGGCGCTTATATGAGGTTTTTTCTTAACTTCTCTTAATAACCACAGTTCATCTGCATCGGAAAATATTTTTCTTTTGCTTGGCTTTGAAGCATTTTCGAAACTTTTTGCATCCGAATAACGTTTTATAATATTAAACACTGTAGATTTCGGTTTATTGACTATTTCTGCAATATTTCGAACAGATTTTCCGGATTTTGAGTGTTCAATTATTAATTTTCTAATTTCAGGCGTTGTTTGTAAACCCCGATTCGCCATAATGAATTATGTATTTGAAATAGTTAAAAAACACTTGTAAAAGAACTCTTAGACCATGTAAATAAAAAATATTTACAAATTGTTCCGTTATAAAGCGCATTCAAAACGAAGTTGCCAGCTGTCCCATTATTACTTTGTGATCTAAAAATGTGTTATTGTGAATTATCGCTTGTAACTTTTTTGTTCAAAACAAAAAGCGATAAAATTATGTCATAGCAAAATCAAGAACAAAAGTAACATAAAAACATAAAAAACATAAACATTAACGTAACTGTGAGAAAAAAATATGTTAAATAAAAAGTACTTTGGTTGTGTCCCATTATTACTTTGAGCCACTGTATTTATTTATTTCAATTCAGTAATACATGTGGCATTTTTTGAGTGTTTGCCTTCCATTCTCTTTTAAACTTCTCTTCACAAATTCTCATTTGGATTCAGACTTTGGGATCGAGCTGGCCATTTTAAAACCTTTTTATTTTTATTCTTTAAGCAGATTTTCACAAGCATGGAAGTATGCTTACGATCGAAGTCCTGCCATATTGACGGTAATTTTTCCTTCGCTTATATTATTATTGTATTTTCTGTTATTATGGTTGATCATCCATTCTTTGACTGATGCTCAAAATTGGCTGAATAGGTACCATGGCAAGAAAATGCACCCTCTTCATACTTTTGCCGACCCCACAATTGTTTTTATAGTATTTCTGGGATAGTGTTGTTGGCTATCTGATCCCTATCTTTCTCGAGACGAAAGGCTTTCGCCGTGCAATGCATCCATATAAGTAAGATTTGTTAAAGTGCCGTCTAATGGTTCTAAATGATACACCAATACCATATCGTGACTTTAATTCACCTTTCAGATATATAAAACTTTAAATGGGTCAGCTTTAGAAGCTCTTAAGAATATTTTATCTTCCCTGGCTGTGGTTCTACGTGGTTTAAAGGCTCTAAGTACATGATTTGGGGTCCCAAATGAATCAAAATGCTTTATTGTACTAGGTCCTCTGCTATTCAAAGTTTATATTAATGATCTTAAAAATATTGGGTATGTTTACGTATGCAGGTGATCTGTGCATTTTCTACCCGTATAGGCAAATCCAATCATCCATTGATTATGATGCCGAACTTATTTCAAAGTACATTGGAATTAACAAATTGGTTTTAAATGCAAATAAAACCAAATTTATTGGATTTGGAGTAGTGAGTGTGTGGTGACAATTGGCGGAAAACAAGTAGAAGTAAATGTTGTCAAATACTTAGGCGTACATCTTCAAATTTACGAATCGATTGGTCCCGGTCCCAGATTTCTACGATGAAAATAAATTCACTTACGCCGTCTGCGAAATGAAAAATACCAGTGTATTTGTTCTACTTTCACACAGGTTTTTTGGCTCTGGTGAACATTTAAGGTTTTGTTAGTTACAGCGTTCTCTAATTCCATCGACAATATAAACTACATAGCTTCAAAAACAAAACAAATCCTCGTGTGCAAAACAATTAATCAACCATATTGTATTATTATTTTATTTAAAATCTATTCCCTTTTGCTTTTGTTTGACAAAAAAAAGATTATGCTGAATAATTTAATAAAGAGAGATAAAAAACACGATCGATCGAGTAGTACCAGTTACCGGTTGCCAAAAAACGACAAAAATAACAATAAAATAATAGACATGATCATGCATATTTTTATTTAATATATTAGCGTGTGTAGATTATACCTATACATACCCACATACATACATATGTATGTACATAATATGTATGTAAGTAGGTATCTTCATATTTATGCATGAAATACAGTCATGGACATAAGTATAGGCGCAAGCAGTACTTTCAAATAAAATAAAAATTTTTACGTATTCCCAGACTTAAAATAATAATGTTATTAACTGATTATGACTACAGGATATGTACATTAACAAAATAACAAAACAACTAACACAAATTAGTTTCAGGAACAAAACAATAACAAAAAGTTTTCTATAGGACAAAATTATAGGCACAGCCATTCTTGTGCAGGCAATAAATCATACAGAAGCTTGAATTAATATTTTGTTGGCATTTCATTTTGTTTTATAACAGCTTTAACCTATTTAGCATCGAATGTACCAATTTTGTTGTGATATATTCGCCTATCTTATTCCATTCTTCGATCGACGTTGCTTTAAGATCAGCTTTGCTTAATAACTTCTTTGTTCGAATTCTTCGGTCCAATTCTTTCCACAAATGTTCGATGAGATTTAGGTCTGGAGACTGGGGAGGATGTGGCAAGCCATGTGCGGTGTTATAAACAAGTCACTAATTCACGTCGCGAGCCGAATGTTACGAATCATTATCATGCTGTAATGTAAATGACTGCGGTAAATTTAATTTCTCTGCGCTTTAATTCCTTAATTTGAGATTAACAATGAAGTATATAAATCTATTCAGTTCTTTTTTGAATATTTAAAAAAGGTGGAGTTTGTAGATCAAAAGAAGCGTATTTTCCTTTTAAATAAAATGAAACTCACCCTAAATTCAATTCTTATGTTAACAAATGAAATTTAAGATTTATATTTCTTAATGACAAAAGTCCCTCAATCAAGACAAATTAGAAAACACTTTTTCTGTATTATGGCAAAAAGGTGGCAACAGTAACAACCCTTCCGTAGCCGAATGGAATAACATTTTGGCAAAATTAATGGTAACTAAAATAATTCGGTCAAGTTCGTCCAGCAATTGTGTGCATTTACAAGACGAGATAACGCAAGTTGATGCAAACTTTGAAGCAGATTTATGTATTGAAGATAAAGAACCATAAAGTTACGTTGATTTCGACAGCAATATATATGCAGATTATTTTTTGGAAGATGTTTTCCATAATTCTGCAGCTATAAATTTCGAACTTGTGTCGATGAGATACTGAGTTGGATACATAGCATTTAGGGTCATTCTAAAATTACAGTGCGAAAGGTGTATTGCGGAACAGATTTTGAAAATTTAGCTGCCCCATCAGATAAACTAATGGATGTAAGCAAAAAACACATTTTAATATTTCATAATGTCTTTAAATCTGAACCTCAAAAAATTGGTATAAAATCTTCTATTATTGAGTCATGTAAGCGAATGACCCCACAGTGGTTTGCCAACACTTCTTCTCAACACAGAATAGAAGTATTGGATTTTCTATTATTGGTGCACCTTCGAAAACATTGCTCTTGGACTACAGAAAAAGCAAGTTCCAAAAAAAGTTATATATTTTATCCAATAAATAATCTTTAAAAAAAGTAACTTTATTAGCCTTTTTATGCAGATGAAAATCCTCAAAATATACTTTTTGATGCTTTAAAGTATAAAGTAAGAAATAATTTTAATCTTAATTATTATTTATAATGTCGCTAGATTAAAATAACTTGTTTTATTGTTTTATTATTATTGTATATAATCAATAAGCATTGACAAATGCAAGTCTTTTTGAATAGAAAATTTGAATAGTTCGACAGTAAATAACCGGTTTTTCGAATAACTCGAAAACCAACCGGTCTTGACAACTCTACTCCAAATATACAGGTTCGTACATACAGTGAATCAAAAAGTTTAGGCACACCACTATTATCAGAGTATATCTACTAATAACTTTTTGCACACATTACTTACAAAAATATTTTAGGTGTCGTTTCTATAAATTAACATTTTATTGCATATTTATACAAAAGATATATCATATTTCAATTTTTGTTTAGATATTATCTTATGAAAATAAAAAAAAGTTTATGATTTTACATCAAAAAAGCGTCTATGCATACTTCCAACTAAGTTAGAAGTGTCCTGGAGTTTTATATTTTCCCATTCTCTTCGTATGGCCTCCTTAAGGGAATTTTTTGATATGATGTGATTCCGTATTTTTTTCTCCAGTAGGTGCCAAATATGTATGTGTTATGGGATTATTATCCGGTGACTGTGGAGGTTTTTTAATTGTTTGCAATGGCCATTCCTGCACATTCTTTTAGTACACATATTCTCATAAAGGTTGCTTGTGTTTAAACTTTTTTGATTCACTGTACATACAAGTGCATATCGTTGGTCTCAGGTAGAAAGGCCCTAACTCACACAATTTAAAATTTACAGGAGGTGGTAAAAATACAACAGATACTGTAATTATTAATATACAACTTTTTATTAAATGCTGTACAATTACTTGTAATACCGTTAGTTTTAATAATATTGCAAAGATTTTTTGTTAGGATGTGCATATTTCTGAAATTTATTGGAATACTAAAAAAAAATCAGTTTTGAAAAAAAATCGAGTTAGGGCCTTTCTACCTGAGACCAACGATATGTTAAGACAAAATTGTGTGTGTAATTTTTTTCATATGCATATACAACGTATATATATGTATATATGGCGATTAATTTTCTGTACGAGTATGGATGTACACAATAAAACTTGTTGATGACTCATTTACTAAACTTTTTCTTATTTTTTTGCAAGCAAGTTTTTTGTTGTGCATTAACTTTAATTACTTGTATATTCTTCGTTTTGTACATATTTAAATTTATGGGCGAGAATGAGACAGAGAGCGATAACCACAATAAAAGATTATAAAAAAACACACTTTATTAAAAGCTTTTGTAATTCTCAGAAATGTTTAAATGGGTTTGTATACAAGTCATACATTCGAACATATACATATTTACACACCAATTTTTCATTATAAAATTCCCCCTATTATAAACAATATTTCAGATATATAAAGCTTTCTACTACAGTTTTCTTTTCACCTTTATTTGTATAGATAGTGGGCCAATAGACGTTAATTTTTCACACGTATAAAAATTTGATTTTTTTTAATTCATACTACAGTAGAATCTCAGAAATTTGAACCCTCCAGAAATTATAACCTGTCATTTCAATGTATTATATATATACTCTAAAATCAAAACTAAAGGTTCTAATTTCTGGATGTTTTGTATTTTTCGTATTTTCAGTACAAATTATTTTTTTCGCTCTTAACATTAAAAATTAAACGGGGAATCATCGAGTTATTCGTGCTGTATACAAGTAGGTCATAACTGTCAAATTTGATATGTTTTTACAAATTTGTGTCCGTTGATGTCTGAAGTTCAAAGTGAAGTGTTTATATTGATACCTACTTACATACTCATTTTATGTTATAAACCAATTCAAAGTCTAATAATTAAAAAACTGTTTGAAGGTTTTTATATGAATTTAATAGATAGATATGTTCAATTAATTAAATGTTAATAAATAAAATTTGTTTTGTGTTTAAATAGGCTTACACAACTAGTTTTATTACAAATTTATTATTTTCTTAAAAAAAGTCTAGAAATTCGAACTTTTCAGAAATTCGAATTGCACGGAGCACAAAGGGGTTCTAAATTGCGAGATTCTACTGTATTTATTTTTAATATAAACGGTATTTTTTAAGACAGGATCGTGGCATAGTGATTAGAGGATTCGCACAGAAACTCAAACGACCGAGGTTAAATTTGCGGTTTTTCTAAATTATAATTTAAAATAATAAGAGGTTTTTTTTGTCCTATATGCAAACGAGTTGCTAACTTTTCAGTATAAATTCAGCCTCTAATTTCTCGGGAAGCCTAACGTGGTCATATAAAATTTTTAATTAAAAAATAAAATATGGGAATTTACTAGTTTTGCGTAGTTCATTGATCTTTATCTATAAAATTTTATTAAAAAGCTTAACAAACTCTGTTATATGTATGTATATATATTCTTAAGAGAATATAAATTGTATATGTATGTATGAAGTACATTCAGAACGCTTATACCCAGCGGGAAATGGTAATCAATGAGAATCGAGAAGGTAATACAAGGAATTTATAATGTTGAATTCGGAAACCATTGCCCTTAACACAGAGCATGTTCTACGAAAGTAATAAATGTTTTTACATATAGTATATTCAACATCTTTTAGTTTTATAAGTCCTTGTCTATTATGAAACCTAAATAGTTAATTTCATTGACTTTTTATTATTATATTGTTTATTGCGAACGGCATATTTGTGTCACAATATATTTTTCAATTAATTTTGTTTTATTTTCATTTAATTAAAGTTTATTTATTTTCAACCATATAATAACTTTATTAATATCCCTATTTAATTTTTCGTAACACTCATCCTGTGTCTCTGATTTTGAAAAGATTAGAGTATCATCTGCATATAGCACAATTTCACTATTTTCAAAAACATTTTGTATATCATTAATGTACCTGCATATATCAAGAAAAGGAGGGCTACTAAAATGTAACACTGTGGGACACAGTACATACTCTTATTTATTTCACTTGATACTTTATTTTTTTATTTAACAACGGTTCGATAAATATCTCCGAAACCAATTAAGTTCTTTATTTTGTACACCATTTTTTACATAGTTTATTGTTGTCACATGAATGTCTTTCAAAAACCGAATTGAGATTTCGTTAACAATTTGTTCTTTTCTAAATATTCTTCTAATTGTATTTTAAGTATTTTTTCCAATATATTTTCACATGTTTGTAATCTGTTGATTGAGTGAATTAAAGAGCAGGCCCAACCTCTCTGCGTGTCCACCGATCAGCCAGTGACCCGTATACACAGCTATAAGTCTGGATAGGGACTTACTAAGAATCCCTAAGATTCAAAGGGTCCTGCCGCGGTTATACCAAAGTATCCTAGATACAGAACAGGAAGTGATGGAAGTCGATCTGCTCTGTGCTTTCGCAAGGAAAAACTTCGATATCCCATCTCTAATGATGTCCACTGTCATCTGAGTAGGAAGCAACAGACTACCCTCCAGCAGAGACGCTCCTAGCAAGCTCATCCGCCTTCTTATTCCCCACGATATCTCTATGACCCGGAACCCAGACCAAGGATATGCTACAAGCATTCCCAAGGAACTTCAGTTCCTCTTTGCAATGAAGAACCAGAGAAGAGTTTCCCATGGGCGACGCCAGAGCTCAGATAGCGGCCTGGCTATAAAAAAAACCCTAATTTCACCACCGATGCATCGTTCCCCCAGTATCCTCAAAGCTTGCATAATAGCAAATACCTCGGCCTCAAAAACACTGCACTGTACTACAAATAAAAACTATTTTGTAGAGCAAAATGAAATATACACCCAGACGCAAAAGTCTGCGTACAAGCCTTTATTATTATTTTTTTTTAATTAAAAAAGTAAAAAAATGTTGTGTAAATTAATAGGAATTCAGTTTTGTTTGTTTATTACAACTATTTCTAAATATATTTGCACTTTTTTAAACAAAAACAATAATTTATAACTAAAAGAAAAACTAACGGCCTATTTAAAATGTCATATGCAAAAGTCTGCGTACAAACATTTTTCGTAATGTCTTTTGTATCTAAATTTTAAGTAAAAAAAATTGATATGAGGTTGGATATCCTTTTTGTTTGAGAATCTCCGCCAACCGTTTAGGCATAGAATCGACTATATTTGCAGTTTCTTCAAGAGAAATTTTGTTCCACTTTTCAATTATCACGTTTTTTAACGTTTCTTTTGAAGAAATTTTGTGTTGCCGAATACGGCGTTCCAATAAATCCCATAAGTTTCCTATGGGATTTAAGTCTGGAGACTGTGGTGGAGTTTTAGGCTGTTGCGGGACGTTGAAGAGTAGCCAAAGCTTTGTATTATGATCCGTATGTTTCCGGTCGTTATCTTGTTGAAACATATAATCGTTGCCCAGGTTAAATTTGTCTAAGCCTGGCTGCAAATTTTCTTTTAATATATCAAGATATACTTTAGTATCCATTGTAGAGGGAATCATCACCAAATTTCCCACTCCTTGGTAAGACATACCGCCCCATACCATGCAACCACCTCCGCCATATTTTACAGTTGTACTTAAACTCTTAGGATCAATCGCTTTTCCTGGTTTTCTCTACACAAACTGTTTGCCCTTAACACGAAATATACAAAACTTGCTTTCGTCTGTAAATAAAACTTTTCGACAGAATTCTTTTGGCTTATTTATATATTTCTTGGCAAAAGCAATTCGCTTCTGACGGGTTATCAGTGACACCAGAGCCTTCCTACGTGCAACATGACTTTTTAATTAGCGTTTTTCAAAACTCTACTAACGGTCTCTTTGCTAACAGTTTATTAAAGTGATTTTCAAGAAATTTTGTGATTTCTGTTGAGTTAATTTTAAAATTCTGCTGAACTCATTGCAGAATGTAATGCTTTTCTCGCTGAGTTAAAACAGGTGGACGTCCAGAACGAATTTTAACAGAATTTTTAAATTTCTCTTTAAATCACTAAATATATGTTGCTTAGAAAAAGAAAAAAAGGAAATGGGCTAATAACACATTGAAAGTATCGTTACTTATTTTGTACGCAGACTTTTGCTTCAGTAGGGAAGTGACTTATTATAGAAAATGATCGATAAATCGTAAAATATCAAATTAGTTTTTGTTATGTTTAATGACAAGGTGACTAATAATTACAAACATTTTTTTTTTTAAATAAACCTACATAAGTATAATTTTATTAACCTGCAAATTAATTAGTAAAGCTTGTACGCAAATTTTTGCTGTTGGGTGTATGTAATCCCATCAATAATTTTCACAAAAGAGGGTATTGAAAAAGAAAGTAAATAACATATCATCATATTAAATGCAAACGGACGTAACTACTCTTTGTGTTTTTTACAGGAGAAGCAAAAAGCCTTAAAATAAAAAATTTTCTAAATCCTTAAAATTATATGATTTTCAAGATATAAGGATTGGCATACCTATATACAACAAATGAGTTTGTATGTCAGGTTTTCATATAAATATGTATGTATGAATGTAGTTATGTCTTCTTGAATTCAGAAATACACGCACTTGTCCGTTTGAATTTCGTTAATAACGTCCGTTTGCATTTAATATGACGTCAAAAATAAGACTTGTATTATTGTGTGAATGCTGAGGATAGTACAAAGAAGAATAAGCAAACAGACTGGAATTTAAAAACTATGCTCGAATTTATAAAGTATGGCAGTCTTGTTCTTATTTTAAGTGAAAAAAAGAGGGATTTTTAATGCTTTTGGATGAAAAGCTTTTTTAAAAGCACATCCACATGCCATATGTACGTATTTATTTATAATTGTGTATTTGTATGAATTATTAAAAAAGCTTTTACATATACACCAGTAAATAGAATGACTGTGCATGAAAAATGAATTTCACAACGAAACTAAATTCGAAGCAAATTTAACGTTTCAACTGCTTGTCTGCAATTCGCGTTCGGGCGATACCCAAGTGTTTCAATTTCAATAGTCAGAAATTAATTGATTTCTCCAGTTAAAAAAGGAGATATTCCTTCTGAAAAGAATAAATTGAGTGAAAAATTTTAAAGAATTAAAAGCAAATTTAATAAAAAGTAAAACTAGAAAAAAATATTATAGATTTTCGTTAATGAAAAAAAGTGAAAATTTAAAAATAAGACGTAAAATAACGCAGACAAACTACGTGTTGGTTTGTATAGAATTATTTGTTTCTTTTTTTTTTTGTTCAAAAAAAGTCAAGTTTTTATTGATTAATTTTTTTTGTTAAACGTTAAGAGGAAATTTTTTTAATTTCCTCGAACAGTGCTCGTGTATTTTTTTTATTTGCTTTGGTTTATTAAAAACCACCTAAAAGGCGATTATAACAAATTATATAACTGTAAGTACATAATAAATATCACACCTATCATTAGTAAAAGTCCGTAATGACGTTAAGATGTGTTTAGTTTTTAGACTTATGTAACTAAAAAATAGAATAAAAAAACATAATGTTATGTTTTATTAATTACCTACATGTCATAAATACTTATGTATGTATATGTATTTGTTTTTCATATTAAGTACTCTATAAGCAACTCAACTACGAAAATTCTTATTAACATTTCATACATGTTTAATGGCATTCAAATATGGTAATGAAATACATGTTTGTAAATATTAAAATTATTTAATTTTTTTCTGTATTTGAAAATATATGATTTTAAAAAAGTTTTTTTTATTACTTTTGTTTTATTCCTTTCATCTATGAAAATGACAATTCCAAAAACAAGAGTTTAATTGTGGTTAGTCTATGTCCACACTTGGCGAGAAGAGTCGGGCAATTCTTCATCAATTCTCTTTTAAACTTGTCTTCGTGTCCACACTCGAAGAGTTTAGTTGCCCAGCTTTTTGTTGTTGTTCAGCAATTTTTGTGTTTTCTTTTGCTTGCTTTTTCTTACAATTTGACATTTATGCCGTGTTGCCACAGAAATACTTACAAATTACGCATAATTTTATAGATTGCCCAAAATATATTTCATACATAGAATATAATGCTTTTTATTTTTGTAATTATTTTAATATGTGAATAAATATTTGTGTATTTATAAATTTCCGTGTAGAAGACAAAGCCTTAAAGTTATTACTAGAGCTATTGGAACAGCCTAAACAATATTAAAGTATTTATAGTTGAATACTAGTGCTAATGAGGACTAGTACTTGAAGTAGTTCGGGAGCACCGCTTAAATTTTGAAGAAGTTTATAAGACATATTTTATCTTAAAATTAAGGTATGTTAGATATAAAATAAGCTGCAAATAATGAAAATCGGTTGATATAAACAAAATGTTTTCTTTTAATGTAATATCGTTATGCTACACAATTAAATTTTCTATTAATGAAAAATAAAAATGTTTCTCTTCCCTTGTCATTTAACAGCTAGATTTTGTATTCACCTATTATGTGTCGATTAGACATTCAGCAGTTTAACGGTCATATACAAAATAACAAAGTAAATTTTCTGTCTTTATTTTCCATTTGAATTTTGAATTAAAATCTATTTTAATTTTTTTGCATACGGGCAGAAGAATTTACATTTCAGTATGATTCTTAATATTTAAAAAAGCATGTTGTCCCCACTAAAAGGCAATTTACTTATAGTTTAATAATTTCCAAAAATGTTTGCTTTAGCTCACCAGTGGACATATTTTAAAATTGGTATAAATTTTGAAAAAGTCACCTTGAAAATATTTAAATGTTTTACTATTAATGCGTAAAGAATTTTTTTTTATTATTACTATTTATTCCTTTATATCATTAGAATATCAAATTAAGATTGCCTCAGCATCACTTAGACATTATTGAGGCGAGCTGGTAAAATATTTACAGCTTTGAATTACACATGTACAATATATAATTGGGGTATTCAAACGGGGTATTATCAAGTCATATTTTCATAATATCATACAATTTTAAAATAGTTTAAAAATTTGTTGTTGGTCTTTGAATAAAAAAGTTATAAAACAATAAGACTTTTCAACCTAAATTTACCATTTTGTCATAAATTGAAAAATAATAAAAAATAAAATTCAAAATAATATACTAAACTATGACGGGTTGTTTACAGCAATCATATTTTTTCGTTTTATTGTTTTATGATATATGACTTTAAGATATTTAATTCTATATATGTACTTATAAAATTTACAAAAGAAAGGAAAGAAATAAAAGAAGTAAAAAAATAGTAATATATACACACACAATTTAATTATTAATTTATAGGATATTGTATACCATTGCTGTAAATCATATGAAAAAATTTTCTAAGTCTTGAAGCAAATATTCCTTTATCCTTTTCTTGAAAATTGAAATTCGTTGTATATTTTTAATATCTTGAGGGAGATTATTAAATTCCATACTATCCATATATTCAATGCGTTGTTTCGTAGTTTCTAACCGACATCTTGTTATCATAAGACTCATATTGTTTCTGGTATTGAATAATATTTGATTTCTATGAAATCAGATTGTATGCTGACCAATATTATGGGTTGACTTAAAAACATGAAGAATTGAATTAAATTATTATAAATAATTTAATTGAAATAATGGTGAGACAAAATTATATTAAAAATTTATGGTCTAAAAATATTTAAAGAAAAAGTGTTCTCTTCCATTTTTGTGTAATTACATATAAACTGGCAACGCTGCACTTATTAAAAAGAAAAAAACATAAGAAAAACGAACGCTGCGATTGTACGAAAAAGACGTGTACACCAAAAAGCGAAAAAAAATATGAAAGGAAATGTCAAATAATCAACTACAAAGAAAAAAACGAATGAGGGAATATAAAGAATCGCCGAGAACGGGCAAGTATTTTTCTTCTTTTATTCCCCTCACCGTAATCGTCTACAAACTACAAAAGTTGCCGACTCGCCTCGCCAAGTGTGGACATAGACTTAGTTTATTAAAAATCATGCATAGATATTTTGCTTACAATACATACATATATGTTTGTACATACATACATATACCTACCTAACAATGTACTTTTGCAATTACATTCGCATTGATTTGCTTGGAAGTGGCTACACTTGTTTTGTGCATACATTCATACATACATACGTAAACAACGTTTCGCCATTTTAATTTTATCTGTAGCCATATTGTTATAATTGGGGTTTCATATATTTATTAATTTTTAGTAGGTACACATGTATATGTATGTATGTACACATGATACCTACAATAATTATAAATAAGTATATTACATATTGCTATTTCCATCAATTATATGTATATTTGCGGAAAAATTCCTAGAGGGAAATGGTAATCAATGAGAGTCGAAAAGGTAATAAAAGGAATGCATACTGTTGATTCCGGAAACCATTTTACCCTTAAGACGGATAATGTCCTACGAAAGTAATAAATTCTGAAGGCATATACATATGTACATATGTATTATTTAATTGATTATAACATAAGGTAATCAATTTTGTCACGCTGGGTATAATTGTCTTCAATTATTTTTTGCTACATTTGGGAAAATCCCATATCGAAAGCTTTTTTAATTACATATGTACATATACATATGTAGGTAAATACATAGTATATGCATATGTGTATTTTGTCAAACACATAAATTAATTATAAATACGAACGTGTTTTTTATGATAGCACAATGATCATTTTAATACCTACATAGGCACATGTTTTTTGTTATCAATATACCTAGGTATGTACTATATTTATTTAAAAGAAAGTTAATCACATACTATGTGTGTATACTTCGCCTGCAATGTAAATAAATACAAAAATAGTATATTACACTTTATATGGGGAACACAATGGTTCTAATCATTCCTATTGTAATTTTAAACTTTCTTTTTTCTCTTAAATAATTGCTATAAGCTATACATAATGTATTTTTGCAACCAATGGTCCGTCCTTATACTACGAGTATTGTTTGGCGTAGTCGTTGTCATATTTCAAAATTAAAATCCACCAATTAATATTTTTCTTTAATCTACGCAATTGTTTTTTATCATATGTATACCGTTATGTTTACAATTGTATAATTTTCCTTCTAATAATTAAAAGATATATTTAGTTCTTCTTAAAAAAAATTAAATACTAAGTCGAGATTATTCTTACTCGTCAATTTCGACTCGCCAATTTTAGTTGGATTTTCTTTTGAAGTTGCATTCGCGTTCATACACGAATTAATTGGCTCGTCAATTTTCAGTTTTATTTGCCTACAACTTTCTATCTTTTTGACATTTTGACAAAGAAAAAGCAAAATTGACGAGTACGTAAGTCTGTATTTCTTTACATTCTCTTCTTTCCCTTCACCCAAAAACTTAATAATTGAAGAGTCGAAATTGACAAGTGTGAATCACGACCTATTGCTATTCGAAACCTATGAAACTTTTTATTGTTTTACTTTTTTTTTTTTTTTGATTTAGCAAAAATTATTGAACATTTTGGAATAGTTAAGTCCCGTTGCTTTTAACAAAGAACAAAAAATTTGGTTGATTTATGTAGTTAGTTTTAATTCAGGTCTCAGTGAAGACGTTATGATAAAGCTTTTAAATTAAAACATGTTATGACAAAAAAAATAATTACTACTACTAATAGGCATTTTCGAGAATAATATGAATCTGTTGTTGAAGTTTATGAAACTTCATCAAAATCTTGAGTAACGATAAAAATAAAACTCGGTTTTCGTTTTTTTTTTTTCTACTAAATTTGTACTAACAGTCTAATTTCTGCCGATTTTATAAGGAGAGATTTGCATCTTTGCAATTACTATATGTACATACCTACATATCGCACACCTAGTTCAAAAGTGACACAACTCGAAAAAAATTGTTTTTTTTTTTTTTCATTATTTTTACGAATAAACAAGTGCATTCTGCATAGTTTAAGCATACAGTGGCCGACAAAAGTCTACATACGACCTGTATTTTTGCGATTTTAGGAGCCCAAGAGACTTAAATAAAAAGCTAATGCCGTTTTGTTTCAAATACAGTTTTATTAAAGCAGACCAAAATTTAAGTTTTTTCAATAAACATAGGAAAAATTACTCAAGAAAAACAGTTAAAATGTATTGACAAAAGTGTACATACGATCAGTATACCCTGGCGTTTGTTGCTATTAAATAACGAGATAGCGCCGTTATTTATTACAGAATTTTTTTTGTTAAGTTTATAGATGAACAGCTTTAAGTTGTAATTTAGTCTTCATCGGTGTATATTTAAATAAATTAATGTCTTCTCGTAAAGAAATTTCAATTGATATCCGAAATTTATTGATTAAGTACAAATCTGAAGAGATATCCTTTGGAGAAATAGCAAAACTATTAAATTTAAGTAAATCTACAGTTCAGACAATATTTAATAAATATAAAAATTTGGAACTATTGAAAATAAGCGTTGTAGTGGATGCCCAAAAGCACTTACTCGCAGAGATGTAAGCTTAATTTTAAAGGAAGTGGACAAAAACCCTAAAATTAACACAACAATTTGGCCAAAGAGCTGGCAACAAGATTAGAAGTGATTGTAAATCCCCGTACTATTAAAAGAACATTGAATGGAAATGGTTATTTTAGCAGAACTGTTCGAAAAAAACCATTAATAAGTGAAAAAACCCGCAAATTTCGTATAGAATTTGCCCAAAAGCATACTGACAAAGGTTTTGATTTTGGGAAGCGAGTCTTGTTTACTGATGAATCAAAATTACATTTTTGGTACTGACGGTAGAGCTAAGGTGTGGCGAAAAAGAAATACAGCACTGGCTCCTAAATACTTAATTTTTAGTGTTAATCATGGTGGGGGTTGTGTAATGGTTTGGGGTGCCATGGCTGCTTCTGGCGTAGGAAAGTTGGTGTTCATTGAGGGTAATATGGATCAGCACCTTTACAAGTCCATTCTAGAAAATAGTTTAAAACCCTCCGTCGGTATGCTAAGCCTGGGTCGAAATTGGTACCTCCAACAAGACAACGACCTAAGCACACTTTTCAAATTGTGAAAGATTGGTTGCTATACTATGTTCCCAGACAGCTGTTCAAATGTTAACACAGAGGCTCCAAGGAGAAAAGCAGAACATAATACCCTTAGAATTAGAAAATATGGTGAGCTCAATGCCTCGGCGATTGCAGGCAGTTATAGATGCCCGTGGGGGTCCGACAAAATATTAATTTTATTAATAGGTGATGATTTTTTACATTTACGCTAAGTTTTTCTGTGAACACTCTTGTCGTATGTAGACTTGTCTAATGTTTTTTATAGTTTTTCTTGAATAGTTTTTTAAGTTTATATCGGAAAAAATATTGTTTTGGTTTATATTTATAAATATAGATTTGAAACAAAACTGCATCATTATTTTTTTCATTTATTCACTTGGAATGATAAAATCGCAAAAAGAGGGGTCGTATGTAGACTTTTTTCGGCCACTGTATAAATAAAAAAAATTTTGAGTTGTGTCACTTTTGAACTAGGTGTGCGATATGTATGTGGGTATATTATATATGTATGTACATAAATACTATCTATATAGTACATACATATGAACCATATGTACATGCATAATTGACCATTACAACCCTGTTTCACGGTTACGACTTAGCTTTTCGTAGCACCCATGTTGTGCGTGTCAATTTTTGTTATTGGATTCCGGGGCCTACAGTTTAACATAGGATCCGAACGACAGATTTGATAAGCTTGATTATGGCAATCAATTACTGTCAAATATTTTGCTAAGAGGTAGTATTCCTGTATACAGCCCAATTCCATATAATAATTCCCCTTTCCTAATTTCACAATTGAATTTATATAGGAAAAATGTGAGAGAGAAAAAAACTTTCAGGGAATTTTTATTTAAAATTTATGATAGTTTACCTTTATAAGTAAATTAAAAAAAAATTTTTTTAATTATGATACGTTTTTATGCAATATTTTATACAGTAAACGTGCCCATTAAAGCAAAATTTGTAACTAAAGCACTTTTGTATTGTATATACAGTGGCCGACAAAAGTCTACATACGACCCCTTTTTTTTGCGATTTTATCAGTCCAAGTGAATAAATGAAAAAAATAATGATGCAGTTTTGTTTCAAATCTATATTTATTAATATAAACTAAAATAATATTTATGCCGATATAAACTTAAAAAACTATTCAAGAAAAACTATAAAAAACATTCGACAAAAGTCTACATACGACAAGAGTGTTCACAGAAAAACTTAGCGTAAATGTAAAAAATCATCACCTATTAATAAAATTAATATTTTGTCGGACCCGAACGGGCATCTATAACTGCCTGCAGTCGCCGAGGCATCGAGTTCACCATATTTTCTAATTCTAAGGGTCTTATGTTCTGCAATTCTTCTTGGAGCCTCTGTTTTAACATTTGGGCATTAGTAATTTGGTAGTTACGTATTTTTCGTTGTAATATCTCCAAAACGTGCTCAATAATATTTAAATCTGGGCTTTGAGGTGGAGTGTACAGCTGTCTGGGAGCATAGTATAGCAACCAATCTTTCACAATTTGAACAGTGTGCTTCGGGTCGTTGTCTTGTTGGAAGTACCAATTTCGACCAAGGCTTAGCACATCGACGGAGGGTTTTAGATTCTGTTCTAGAATGGAATTGTAAAGGTGCCGATCCATATTACCCTCAATGAACACCAACTTTCCTACGCCAGAAGCAGCCATGGCACCCCAAACCATTACACAACCCCCACATGCTTAACAGTAAAAATTAAGTATTTAGGAGCCAGTATTTCATTTTAACCACACCTTAGGTCTACCGTCACTACCAAAAATGTTATTTAGATTCATCAGTAAACAAGACCCGCTTCCAAAAATCAAAACCTTTGTCAATATGCTTTTGAGCAAATTCTATACGAAATTTGCGGTTTTTTTCACTTATTAACACGTTGACTGCCACGCGTGTTTACAACAAAATCCCCGTCAGGCCACCGGCGCCACTGTAAGATGCGTGCTCTGCTACCGCATGTCTGTTTACATTTCTTTCGGTACTCTCAGCCCGATATCGATATTGCGGTGTTACGCAAATAAAAGAGAAGAACTGGAACGATCAAAGGCACGAGCAAATCTCAGAAAACCCACTACTTTTTGTCAAAGCTGCCCTGGTCAACCGCAACTTTGCAGTGAATGCTTCAATATTTTGCACTGTAAATAATTTTGTTAATAAACGATTTTTAAAAAAATTCAACAGTATTATTATCTCCTGTCATATATTTATCTAAATATGTTCGGAAATCCTTTGGAAGGAGTCACCCGATGTGGCCTGATGAGAACTCTTGCTGTCACCCGAATACGGGTGACGTGGCCTGATGAGAACTTTTGCTGTCACCCGAATACGGGTGACACGGCAGTTAACGTGTTAATGGCTTTTTTCGGGCAGTTCTGCTAAAATAACCATTTTCATTCAATGTTCTTTGAATAGTACGGGTATTTACAATCACTTCTAATCTTGTTGCAAGCTCTTCGGCCAATTTTGTTGTATTAATTTTAGGGTTTTTGTCCATTTCTTTTAAAATAAAGCTTACATCTCTGCGAGTAAGTGCTTTTGGGCGTCCACTACGACGGTTATTTTCAACAGTTCTACTATTTTTATAATTCTTAAATATTGTCTGAACTGTAGATTTACTTAAATGTAATAGTTTTGCTATTTCTCCAAAGGATTTCTCTTCAGATCTGTACTTAACCAATAAATTTCGGATATCAATTGAAATTTCTTCACGAGAAGACATTATTTTACTTAAACATACACCGATGAAGACTAAATTACAACTTAAAGCTGTTTAAAACAATCTATAAACTTAACAAAAAAAATTTTGTAATAAATACCGGCGCTATCTCGTTATTTAATAGCAACAAACGCCTGGGTATGCTGATCGTATGTACACTTTTGTCAATGCATTTTAAATGTTTTTCTTGAGTAATTTTTCCTATGGTTATTGAAAAAACGTAAATTTTGGTCTGTTTTAATAAAAATGTATTTGAAACAAAACTGCACTTTACTTTTTTATTTAAGTATCTTGGGCTCCTAAAATCGCAAAAATATAGGTCGTATGTAGACTTTTGTCGGCCACTGTATCTACATTGTAAAATCGTAATAAATAAATAAATAAATAAATAAAAATAAGTTTAGAAATTTAAAATATGTCAATATTTGATTATGGTACCGATTATGGTTCACAACAGTTGTAAATTTGAGGTAGTATTTTTAAAATTCCGATTATGATTTACAGCTATATTTGTTGCACAATATACTTTGACTATAGTTTTCAACATTTATTTTTTTATGTTGAAACTAATACTACGCAACGTTTAGGTGGTGTGAACGATATTCGGGGCCTATGTTACGAATATAAATAATTTAATGAAAAAAGACATCATCTGGGGCTTTACTGTGTTTTTCGATTCGAATCGAAAATGCTTTCGAAAGAAATTTCCCATTGAAAAATCAATAATAATGAATACAAAAAATTTTCGAAAATTCGTACATTTATACGAATTCGTAAGATTTTCGAATCGAATTACAAAGTAACCCCCCTGAAGAACCGAACCGAGTTTTTATCAATAACTTAAGATATACGATCTTTTCGTTAAATATTTGTCTAATGAAACCCTACCTGTACTTCAATTTAAATATAATTTAATAACTTTTCTTTTCATTTTATTTTTTTTCGTTACAGTTTGAAGGGAAGTTGCGTCTAAGACTCTTTGAAGAGCAAGTTTAGAGGTTCCCTTACAATTTCATTGTTCCTTTCTAACGGTGAATTAAAAGTAAGTAATTTAAGAAATATTATTTGTTTGTTGCAACTACATATGTAATATATTTTCCACCCCCACCACCCCCTAACAAATAAAGAAAATTAAATAGAAAAAATATAAATAAAAATATTAAAAAAAGGAAATAAAAACAGATATAAAGATCCAAAAAAAAACCGTCCAAAAAAAAATAGTAAAAAAGAAAAACTTAAGAAAAAAAAAAAACAAAAAATGAAAAAAGAAAAATAAAAAAAAAATAAAAAACAAAAAATTAAAAAAGAATAATAAAAAAAAAAATAAAAATAAAAAATAAAAACAAAACAAAATAAAAAAAGAAAAATTAGAAAAAAGAAAAAATAAAAAAAAAATAAAACAAAAAAAAAAAATTGACAAAACACATGAAAATACAATGCGCAAAAAAAAAAAACAAGAAAAGAAAAACACATACCATACCGAAAAAAATTACCATAAAAAGAACAGAAAAAGAAAAAAGATTTTTTTGTCCATCCACCACCAACCACACTTCATACATATCATTTTTGCCACGAATTTGTTTATTTGTATGTACATACATATTTATTTAATAAATTGTCAAATAACAATTTTTTATGGTAGAGTACCTTCAATAACATGGTATTTTTTGTTTATTTTTTCTTCCACAATTACGCAATTGCTCCACTCATTTGTATCAACTCTATACGTACTTTTAAAAATACAATTTTTTCTTACAATAAACTTGTAAAAATATGCCCAAAACTTTGATTATTGACGCTATAAAATCGATGATATTTTTTAACAAAAACTGTACTTTATTGTAAAAAATCTGAAAATAAATGTTCTGTTGTCCGTTCGTTCTTTTAAAAATTTAAAATTGTCTAGCCTAAATCAAAATGGCATTCAGCACTGAAATCCAATCAAGCCAATCACGGCCCCAAACCCTCAACAACAACGACGTCATCAGCAACCACAACAGAAGCCAGATTAACACAAATATCGTTAACAGAACCGGTACAACAGAAGAAACAAGTGCATACAATTACGATAACAACAAGTTCGGAAAAGACGGAAAGCATAATATTGATGATTCAGGAACCCCAAGAACCAGAAATAATCGAAATTCCACTGTCAGATCAGTCAAGGAATACAACAGTTCAAACCAGTTTGAACAAAAATTTAATATTGAAGAATCAAAACAACAGCAAACTGAAAACGTTGATTCAAATAAAACCGAAAAATCCGAAACCAAGAATATTTTTGCTTACGAGGCCTTCGAAACCTCCACTCGTTCAGTTGGAATCTCAAAGAGTGCCGACAAACATAGCAAGTCCAATACAGTCGCAGACACTTTCCCAAAAGAAAATCATAAGAATACCCTTTTTACCAAGGTCGCAAGTGCAAACGTTTTCAGTGAAAAGCAATACAAACCAAGTGATAAAGAAAGATTTAATTATTGCCCCACAAGAGATAGTTCAGAATATGAACGAAAGCAACAATACGGATCAAGAATCCTCAGAAACTCAAACTCAGTTATATCCAATAGAGCAAACACAAGTAAATCAAATCAAACAATTGTCTCCTTATTCCACAAGTATTATGGAGACCAGCAGGAATCAAAGCATCAAGAACAATACAATACCCAAGAGTACAGTAACGAGATCAAATCAAAGCAAAACTCAAGCGCAAACACAGATCCAAATACCATTGACATTGGCATCAATGGCCGGTATAGAGTTGACAGGTGCCGATATGTCCCTTTCACAAGCGGATATGAGTGGAGCAATGCCGCCTACTGCTACAGTTGAAGAGATAAATGTTCCGGTATTCATAGATGGTGAGTACTGTGCATGTACATGAGGTTTGGTATACTCGAATTGCACCACATTACATACATACATATTATGTACATACCATCCGTCTCTAAATGAGAATTGAAAATGTGCAAAAGAGTTCACCACTTCATGGTTATGTGTTTGTGTGTATATACGTGTTGTTTTTTTGTAAATTGAAACAAAAAAGCATACAAAATATAAACTTCTAGTATTTTATTAATATCAATGTCAATCACAGACTGACGATGACTGACTTATAATACTCGGATTAGCCTATATAGGGTATTCTAACTCTGCAGTCTATTAGAAAATTTTCAGATATAAATTTGTAAATATTCATTTTTAAAATTGACTGTTTACTACACGTAGCTTACTTTGGACTCACAAAGAGATTTTAAATCATACCACATTTTATACATATGGACATACGAATGTCTAGTATATGAAATATAACTAACAAACTATCACATAAGAAATCACAGTGCAATGAACCATAAGTAAGTGAAAACCATGGAACAATGAACGTTGATGGCACATAAAAAAGGTATATTTATATGGTTACATGATAATTAAAGAAGATGTAAAGTTTGGTGCCAAAGGTAATAGTGAACAGCAGTAGAAGTGCAATTTAAGTGTGCACTAAATATTATGTGTATATTTTATTACATTAATTCATAAATTTTTGATTTTTTTACGCTATCATAATCTTCGACAGAAAGAAACATTCTGTTGGTGAAAAGAGTTGGAATTATATCTAAACATCTAAAAGCAATGACAAAAAAAATTAATTTTTCTGTTTTATTTTAATTTCATGTTGACTTATAGCATAATTACGAAGTTTGTTTCATTCATTTCATACTTAACTCTTTTAATGCCACGAAACGCCGTCGCGCTGCTTTTGACAGTTCACTTTTGGTGCGCACAGGTGACGGTCGTGTTACCGCATTCGTATTTTTATTCATTCTATTGCATTCTAACTATCTTCGATCGCCTATTTTTTACATTTCTAATTTTGATTTCAAAATGTCGGACACAAGAGAATTTTAATTCTTTGAGTATTGTAACGAAAATTGTGAATATTTCTCTTGTACATATAAATTATCTATAAAAATGCACTTTTTTACTGGCATTTTGCGCATATATTGGTAAAATATGTATGGCACTAAAAGGGTTAAGTATGTATGTCTATCTCTTATAGAAAAGATATTTCGATTAAAAAAAAAAAATTGAAAATATTCGTTGAGTTTTCACGATGAGAACGTGAATCAAAAAATCTCTGGTCTACTTTTATTTTTTATTATATTTTTATGGGCATTCAAATGTTTCCTTTTTGCTTTCTTAAAAACCTATTTTAAATTTCGCTTAATAAACTCCAGCAATTTAGCTGCCTGCTTTAATTTATCTAAAAATATACAATACAATACCAAAGTCCTGTATAAATGAGTTTTCATTAGTCCACATTTAGAAAAGCGAGCATTTGGAAGGAAAACAGCATCTGGAATTTTCTTTCGCGTTCACACAGACGAACATTTTTCTGTGGGTAACATTCTACTATTATTGTTACTATTTGACGTTTATCCTATGTACATATGCAGTGTGTCAAGAATGCTCATTTTTTCAATTTTATCGCCAAGTAGCATGGTGTAATAAATAAGGTAGCCTCATAAAGAAACAGGCATTGTTTTGTGGGAATTTGTATGCTGAAATGTCAAAAGTTACTGGTTTTGTCTACAAGAACAGGTTCGTTTTTTTCTTTATTTTTTTTTTCTTTTAACCTACATAAAATAAAAAATTAAGGCCGAGGCAAATAAAAATATTAAAAAAACCATAAATATTACACAGTATTCCCCGAATAATTTCCCCACGCTCATTTATCTCAATTTCAAAATCTCCATATTTTTTCTTACATACATAATTGGCCATTACAACCCTGTGACAGGGTTACAGCCTAGCTCCTCGCAGCACTCATGTTGTGTTTGTTAATTTTTATCAATGAGTACCCGGACCTACAGTTTAAAGTCGACTCCGAACGACAGATTTGAGAAGCTTTTTCATGGTAATCAATTACTCCCAGAGCTTTTGCCAGAAGACTGCTGAGATGTAGTCGCCGAAAGAAATAATTTTTTATATTTCTTTTTTCAAGATGTCAGAGCTGAGATTTGAACCCAGCGCTATCGTCTTAGTAAGCCAACATACTAGACCACGGCGACTATATATTTTTTCTTACCATTGTCTAATAAAATTCCAGGGTTAATTAACTTTCGCTTAACTGCGTTATTCGCTTAATTACCTCAAATATATTTTCCTCAAAGAGAAATTTTACTTAAAATGCCCTCGCTTAATTACCCAAAATAATTATTTTCTAAAAGCTGCAGCAGCTCAGCTCAACTATGTTTATAGAGGCATAAAATGTGGATTAAATAATCAAACTTTAAAACTAAATCTACATAAAAGTGCATTTTACATTGAATTAAAATCTCTAAAATTACTCGTAATTACATAAAAAAGTTTAAAGTGGGAAAACATAACAAAAACTTTGCATTTATAAGTAAACATTCAAAATGCCAACCCAATAATAAATAATATACTCAAAAAGCCGTTGCATTTCGTTTCGTAGCAGACTTCTATATTGTAGTAGCTGTCCAAATTAGAAAAAATGTTTGCGTTCGATTTTTAAAATGCGTTAAAAAGAGGGAAAAACTGTTTTTAAATAAAAATTTTATTCATATATGTATATGCAAAATGCACAAAGTTATACTACTTACTTAATTGTAATTTTCTTGAAAAGTATGATAGGTACGCATCTCGTAAAAGTTGCTTTTGAAAGGGTATTAAATTAAATTACCTTTAATATGCAACATTTTTTTTTTGAAAAATTCAAATGTCAATTTTCTTTATCTATAAGTCGGAAGCCTATATCTCCGAAAGCAACCTTTTTATAAATTTGAAAAAAAAAATATGCCAAAGATAGTTTCCTTCTCTACAGTGGTAGGAGCAAATTTTATATAAAATGTAACTTTGTACTACAGCCACTCTTAGGGAGTGGAGATAGGGGGTAGGTATGTTTGAAAACAAAGTTGGGGGTAAAACATTAGTGAGGGTCGGTCTTACATTTTACCTCTCTAGGGGCTACTCCAGGGCAGTTGTGGAGCTTTTTGTGGATTTTTTTTTTTCTTCAACCCAACCTTTGACCCCTATGAAGAGCCATTTGCCCACATCCCTTGTTTTTAATGCAGATATTTTTTTTGTGAAACTCACAAAATAAGCGGTTCTAGCTAATCGAAATCGAATACTATCCCACCCCTATCAGAATAGTTTTAACCTCATTCTTTTCCGATTTGATTTTTATTTCTTGATCCGAAAAGAGACCTCCACTCTGAAATTTTTCACAACTGTAGAGAATGAAACTACCTTTGGCATAATTTTTTTTTTTAATTTTTAAAAAGGTTGCTATCGGACATATAGGCTTCCGACTTATAAAGAAAATTTACCTTTGACTTTTTCAAAGAAAAAATCATGTTGCATATTAAATTAAAGGTAATTTAATACCTTCTCAAATGCAACTTTTACGAAATGCGTACTTATCATACTTTTCAGCAAAATTACAATTAAGTAAGTAATAAAATAAAACTCTGTGCATTTTTGTATTTTTTCCGATTTTCAAGACCTCATATTTCCGAATCCAGATGTGTCAGTGCCCCCAAACTTTGTATTTAATTGATTTCTATGATATACTATATTTCTACAAAAAATCATCAAAATTCTGGTGGGGGGGTTACACCCATTGGTTGATTTGACTTGGAATGTCCCATGTATGTATGTAGGTTTAGGGTATGTTTGATTTATATTTCATTTGAAAATAAATACAGTCTGTCAATAATGAGTTTGCACATTAAAAATAACCAGCATTTATTTACAATCATTTGTAATTTAACGGTACTTTTATTACCAAAAATTATTTTTTTTATATGTGTACCAAATTTATAGGTGGTTACAGGGATCGTGTAGAAAAACAATCTTGGAATCGGTTTAAAACAAGAAATATATACAACAAAAACAAATTTTTACTTCACTTTACAGTCAAGAAACTCTTTGCACAAAAATGATTTCTTTCATTTGATGTTAATAGAGACTTATTAATAGCTTGTAGTTTTTACAACTAAACGATGATTTACCGTTATAATTTGAACACATTTTTTATAACAATCGCTTTTTAAATTAATTTGCACTGTATTTTTGTATCACACACCTCTTATATTTACAATATTTTAAATTTTAAAAATTACGGGAAGAAAATTCTCTTATAGTATATTCAATCGCCTTATAATTGTCGACTGGGAATGAGTGCGATTGAGCAGTTGGAAATGTTTTTAGTTTTACGGAGAACAATTTACAACGTTATTAATCGATCCGAAAAAGAGAATAGATTGGAATTAATATCAGGAGGTGGGGCGAAAAAATTAAATAAGCAAACGTGCCGAGCGTTTTATTATAATAAAATTGGCTCAAAATTCCAGAATTTCGACTAGAACACTTGCGGCATTATTCAATGTACTGGTTTATGCATAACACCCAAATCAGTACGCAATTGTACTGGTTTTTTTTTAATTTTGCCACCAAAAAAATTATTACTTTTGATTTGTTATGAATCACCCAGTTAAAATTCAGTCTTACATTTATTTTTGTTTACTCTTAACTTACCATATACTTTGTATTCAAATAAATAGAAGCGTCATTAGTGCTTTTTAAATGAAAATGCTGCTTTTGCTTTCGTTTGAAATTCAAAAACAAAAAATTTTAAGGGGTTTTAAAATTATAAGCTATAATAATATGGCTAGATAGGGACCTCGTAAATACCCTCATTATATTGTCAATAATTTGTATGAATTTAGAATTTTTTGTGCACTTGCAACAAATGTGCCGATCAATAACATTACTTCTATTTTTTTATAATTTGACGTGAAGTTTTTGTTTATGTATTTAGTTAAGTTCTTGGCTTAAAAAATAGACAAATGAATTAATTTTAATGTATAATCTTCTTTTTGTTTTAATAATTCAATAAAATTTTGGTTCAAAATTTGTGTACTGGTGCTTTTTTATGTACTTACCGTAGATAGAATCAACAATGGATGGTCATCAATATTTAGACATTTTGCGGTCCCATTTATTTAGTATTTCGCAGAAATTTGGACTTCAAAGTGCCACAAACCAAAACTGAAGTTTTAACAAGATATTGACGCAAAAAATAACTTACACCTGGTACACATGTGGCTGTTATATAACTGCGGACTCGTCATCGATACATCGGCTCAAAGTCCCGATATCAATCCTATTGAGATTCCATTGGTATTTTAGAAATAACAAGTCACTAAACGACAGAATAAATACGATTTCGCCTTAAAAAAAAGTATTAGAAGAGAGGCAGAAAATACCAGAGTATTATGACCTGAAGAAATGAATAGGTTCAATGAAAAATCGTTTATAGTATGCTATAGATACTAAGGCTTTCCATACAAAGTATTTAAATAGTCTAAAACCAAATTTTAAATGTTTTCACTAAAGCCAAAATTGAAAAATCCTTTTTGTGCAAAGAGTTTCTTGACTGTAAAATGAAGTTAAAATTTGTTTTTCTTTCTTGTTTTAAACTGATTCTAAGATTTTTTCTATACGATTCCTGTAAACACCTATAAATTTAGTATACATGTAAAAATAATAATTTTTGGTAATAAAATTACCGTTAAATTACAAATGATTGTAAATAAATGCTGTTTATTTTTAATGTGCAAACTCATTATTGACATACTGTATGTAATTCATTTAAAATTTAATTCTGTATTTTGATTACAAGTAACAATAAGAAAATAAGGCACAAAAATATTGCTCTTTTTTTATCCCCTAATTATTATTTTATTAATTTCACAACGAACCTTAAAAATATCCAAAGCTTAAATAGCAATACATTGACATCTACGTACAATATGCAAGAAAGAGGGAGAAATAGACACTTGTTACGTATCATCAAAATAATAGCACCTCTCTTTTACACGCTTAAAATAATTAATACAACAATCATATGTACATACACATGTTAATGTATCATAGCACAAGAACTGTTAAAAAAAGATCAGTAGGCATTAACTTTGCACAACCAAAACAAATGAAGAAGGCATGTTTTGCATTTCATTTGTATTTTTGTAATGTTAATTTCCCCAAAAGAAAACAAAATCAAGAAAAGAGATAATGAAAACAAGACCAGTCATGTTTTACCTTGCTCTGTTATCCCCTTTATAAGAAAACGTAAATAATTTTTGTTTCTCTCTTTTTTCAATTGCCAGATTTTTTCTTGTGCAATATTTGTGAGAGCGTCTATATGAAAAATTATTCTCTTCTCACTCTTTGGTTGTTTAATTTTTTGTGTTTTGTTAAAAATGCAAACTGTTTAAAAATGTTGTCAGTAGTTAAATAGACGTTCTAAGTGAAGGTTTATCTTGGTTTATTATTAAGGTAATCATTTTACTTTTGTCTTATATTCTTATTGTTTTATGTATTATTATTTTATTTGTTTAGAATTTATTATTGGACAACTACTGATTTTTGTAATAAAAAAAATCTCATGAATGTCACTGTCATTCACAAAACACTTGAGAATAAAGTCAATTTATTTTAAGCAAATTTGTATTACCTACGCGCACACATAATATGTGCGCACTAATTATTTTTTTTTTAATTATTTTAAAATCTTGAGAATGATAATAAAATAAAAATGCTTCTTAGATTTGGCCTATTTTCTAAACCTTTATCAGCTGTTTTGATTTGGTTATTTTTTGCATTATTAAAACAAAACTAAAAAAGCAAGAATTCATGTCTGTGCATGTCCGAAACACATGGTTAACAAACACACAAATACGAAGATTTATATCTTTTGGATGTACGGAGAAAAAGCAAAACGAGCAACAGTTGAAATAAGGCAAACATTTTAAAAAATACTCTCTTTTCTTCGCTCTCTATGTGTCTCCCTTTTTTTCTTGTTGTTATTTCTTTCTTGCTCTTACATACATACAAATGTAGGTATGTTTTTAAATTTAATAAGTTTTCAAAATATGATTCATCATCATGTTAATGCATGCCCGGCTTTTATTTCCAAACAATCTAATAAAGAAAAAACCAAAAATAATTCGAATTAGATTTATACAAAAAATCTACATATGTATAAACTTGAATTTAACACGTTCGCGGACGTGAATGTTATAGCATTCATTTTCATACTGATGCAAAATGACGTGAATGCTATAGCAATCAAATTTTAAAGCCAATTTTTATTCATTTAATTTTATACAATCTTAAGTTTTTGTAATTAATACACATTCAAAATAATGACCAATTGGTTCATTAGATACTTTCGTATATATATGTATATAATGGTTAAAATACGATGTTCTGACTACTCTTATAATATATGTCTAATTAGATTTCGGATATTACAACTAGTTTCAAAAATAATTGCCTGTATATTTTTGCAGCTCCCTAAAATTTTTTGCGTCCGCGAACGTGTTAATAAATATAATGATTACATTTTTTATTTTGTTTTCATTTTCCAAGAACAAAAAAATAATCAGTGTTTTCAGTTAGCGAAAGAGGTAATGAATTTCACAACAAATATTTGCTTTTGCAGTTATTTTCCAAACACTATTGTTGTCTTATTCTAATCAAGCCATGAAGTATGCAATACTTTTCATAATTGTAGACCACGGGTATTTTCAAGTGATGTTAATCTTATCAGTAAGGCGAAGCAGAAAATCAATTTTAGCGATTTTTTTTTTGTTATAAAATAATATTAAATACATGTCATTGCACTTGCAGGACTTACATCAATAGTTTTTTTTTATAAGACTGGATCCTCTCACTTAATGATTTATGTTAGACAAACATAAAACAATTTTAATACAAATAAATTAATATGTTTCTTAACATTTTCCATAAACATTTGTCTATAGAATACTTACAAGAAGCTACTGCTGCATCAACTACATCAGTTACTACCAACAATACTTTTAATATCAACAACAATAATAATACCAGCAACAATTTAAGTAACGACAACCAAAGCAACGAAAAAGGAAACGAAGTGAACAACTGTTTGGATACGTTTGAAAATTTTGAATTTGATATAGATCTGTTGACCTGCCAGGAGAAGGAAATAAATAAGTTAGATCTGCACGAAGAGGAGCAGCAACAACACCTACAAACACAACAACAACAACAACAGTTGGCTGAAGTAGATGATGATAAGCATCATCAATTGGATTTGCAATTGATGTTAGAAGAAATATTGTCTATTAATAAGAACAATAGCAGCAACAATAATAATAGTTGCAAAGCAAATAACATTCTGAATAATAAGAATATTAATAATACCACCTCTATTAACAACTACACTTTAAGCAACAACATAAACAATATGGCTACAAGTCTTAACTTTTTGGATGAATTGGAATCGAACAATTCGTTATTTAATGTAGCACCATACAGTGAAATGAGCGAAGAAATACTAACGCCCGGTGACAAACTTTTTGAAAACATGGACAATTCCAGCATAAGTACAATTGATTTACCCACTTGTGAATATGCTGTTGATTTTAATTTTGTTACAAACGAACCATCACTCAAAGATTGCTTTTTACATTCTCAACCTAGTGATATTATGTTTTCCTCTGGCTTAGGCCCGTCATCTTCCCTGTCTTCATCACAAAATATAATCAATGAAATATCTAAAGCAGAACCACATATTCAACACATCTATCCAGATTCCTCGTATTCAGTTTTAGCAACATCATCTGCTATTGCCATGGAGTCTGGGGTGTGTGAAATCAGCGAAGATACACAATTCATTGGGGAAAACATCGAGGATGATTGCAAAGAAACAAAAACTTTAATTAATTCTTTGAAAAGACGTAGTTCACAGACTAGAAGACATATGAAGGATAAACGTTTAAAACTACGTTTGGATACCAAACCATGCAAAGAAAATATTTTGCCACAACAAATAGAAATAAATACACCAAGCGTTATTAATTTTCTTGATGAGGTAGGCAATTAATAAATATGTAAATTGATAAAAAGATTTAAAAGAATTTCGAAAAGTTTGTTGTTTACACTCAAACTTTGAAATATAAGTTTTAAATAATATATTTTTTTTTTATTTCAGTTTGCCGATCACAGTATGGGTCCAACAGCCGACAACTCTATAGATTCTATATATAATCATCTAATCTCATCTTCTCCCACGTGTCCTTCCATTAAATCTGAAACAAACCTGGAAGAAACTTCAGTAGACTTCTCACCACCCGACACACCTTACAGTGTTAATTCCATCTCAAACCAAACAAATTTTACTGGTTTCTCGGCACCCAGTTCACCTGCATCGTCTATAGCTACAACAACAAATTCGTCGGTACAAACGAAAAGGGGACGCGGACGTCCAGCTAAAACTCATAGTTTTATACCAGACCGTTCGCAAATTCAGCATTTAAGCGAAAGTGAACAAAAAAAAATTTTAGAACGTGCTAAAAATAACGAAGCCAGTCGTAAATCTCGTTTGAAACATAAGGAGCGTGATAATGCTTTAGAGAGAGAAGAACAAGAGCTTAGACAAAGAAATGAGGAATTAAATACAAAACTAAAGGAGTATAAAACAGTGGAGAAAAAGCTTCATAGAGCATTGAAACGGCAACATTTCCAATACTATAACCAAAATAAGTAAATATTAACCACCAGGGAGTTGAGAAAATTTGATTCACACACATGTACCTACGCAACGTCATCCACAGTAATCAAATAAAAATGAAATGAGGAGACAGCCATTGTTGTTAAAATTTTAAGTTGTTATTTATAAGAAAGAACCCAAGCTAAAATTTATCTTAATTTATAATGACAAATTAAATAAATAATGTTATTAACAAACCAATACAAAATATATAGATTATACATACATATATTTAGAAATAATTTTTCAAATTAAATTATATCATACAGATTATTTTTTTATGATTTTTTCTTTTGTAAAAAAAATTATTTGTACGCTAATATTTGTAATAACTGTTTTTTTTAATATATATTTTTTATATTTTATGTGGGTCTTCAGTTGAAAAATGTATTTGTATACTAAAAATTACTTTTAAAAAGTTTTTAAAACAAACAAAAAATATATAATTATTACTTAAGAGTTGTTAGTCTTAATTACTACAACATTTATATGTTTTTAATTATACTATATTGTATGTATATGTATCCAAGAAAAACAATTGTATTTTTAAATCATAAAGTTACGATTTAGAAAGAAAAAATATATATATAAAAAAATAAAAATTTAATACTATAATTTTCACATAGAGTGATAAAAATATTTGTTTCTTTTTTTAATAATAGAGCTTATTGGAACGTGAATTAATCTGAATTTATTTTTAAACTATACAAGATACTTTCAGTTTCATTTGAATTCTGATATTGTAATTAAAATTTGGAATTAAAAAGTAAGGATATGTTCGGAAATGCATCACAACATTTAGCGATTGAAATCAAGCTAATTTGAATTTTTATTTATGCACTGGTGCTGTCACCATATATTTATATACATAAATGGTACATTATTCTTTTATTCTATTGTAATTGTTTGACGTCGTAATTTAGTTATGTATTTCCGAACGTACCCTTCTTAAAATAATTTCATTAGAAATGTATTACATATTACAAATACTTCTCGAAGACGACTTACTTTGAAATTCGGTATCGTTATTTCTATTAATCTCCATTTCGTTGTAATCCATTATTGTTTCATCGACACTTAAATCATCATCTGGTATTTCTTCGTCACTATTATGTCCTGTAGTTGTGCTAAAACTTCCAGACTAAAATTAAAAAACAATGTAAATGTTATCATTTTTGGAAAATCTTTTTTAAACCGATTTTTTTTAAATAATGAATTAATGTGTAAATAATAAAAATCGAGAAAATTAAACTTACTTGCGATACTAAATCATCACCATGCAAATCTTTATTTTTTAAATTGCCCATGGAAAAAACGGAAGCACACTTATTAGCCGTTAGTAAAGCTTTAATACGAAATACATAGTTTTCGACAGTTTCCCGTAAAAATGGAATTTGACTTACAATCGCTGTATTTTTAATTGCCTGCAAGACAACATAATTATACAAAGGAATTAAAATTGTAATATATTTATATATTAACTATATTTGATTACTTTAGAATGACAGCATAGATGATGTAAAAACCTGGTGGTAGTTTGCATCGCTTTTATAAGTTCGCAAACCCGTTCAGGATTTTTTCTTAGATATTGTTCAAAAACTATTAGTCCATATTGTAGAACCAGTTTTAAATACAAATGGGAATGCTAAAATAAAAAATAATTTAATTAATTGAACACAGTTTTTTAAGGTAGAAGTACATAGCATGCGTTACGTCGTTAACAGCGGTCACAATGTAAGTCAACTGTCAACGCACCTAACTTAGGGGTTACATTTCAATTTTTAATAAATTCAAACTTTTTGACACTTAAAAATTGAAACGAACTGGATATCAAATTTGCTTTTCAAGTGAGTGTTTCAATTTACTATCAATTCACAATGTTATTTTTTCTTTTTTTCTTTATATACGACTGTCATAGTTATTTTGTTTTGTGTTGTAAACTAGGCTATATTATCAAGTTTATTTGAATAGATTTGAATATTTGTTGTTTTAAAACCACTTTTGTCATTATAGGGGATTTATCCCCAAAATGGGGATTTTCTTTTTGTGAAATGGGGATACAGAAATTCATTTGGGATGGGGGTTTTATTGGGGATAACCGACACGTTATCAGTGATTTTAAAAATTTGTTATGAAACTATGAGTTTATAACCAAGACTTGATTTTTCTAATAAATAAAAACACCCCATACTATTACCGTTTTTAATGGATTTATTGCGGAGGAATTCAATATTAAAAGATATTTTTTATAGTTAAATTACGTCATTCGAATATAAACAAACAAATTCTAGTTTCGTCTGACCAAAAATTACTTCTCCACAAGATAACGACCCGAAACACATATCAAAGCGAACAAAAGGTTGGTTTCAAAATAATAGCGCCGAGGTTAATAAACGGCAATTGAAAGAAATAATTTGGTTTAATTAATAACAAAAAATTCCTTTTAGGCCATAAAAATTGTTAAATTTATTTTTTTTTAACAGACAAAATTAGTTTATTTTGAACACATAGTTTTTTAAGTTACGATCTTGGGAAGTTATGTATTTTTCGTATTACATATTTTTTTTTTAAGACCAATACTCAGGGGTAAACCCCTACTCATGCATTCTTATAAGAATTGCAATTTTTTTTTGAAACTGAACAAACCGTGCTTTCATCGATAGCCAATGAATAATAATTTTGACTGCAAAATTTTTCATTTGTTTCAAATTGTTTGACTTTTGTTGCCGATTTATAAGTAAATTTTTTTGTGGTTTGAGAATCTGAAAGACCATTTTTGAGAATGTTGTATATCGTTGGTCTCAGGTAGAAAGGCCCTAACTCAAATAATTTAAAATTTACAGGAGGAGGTAAAAATACAACATATACTGTAATTATTAATATACAACTTTTTATTAAATGCTGTATAATTGCTTGAAATACCGTTATTTTTAATAATATTGTAAACATTCTTTGTGAGGAGCGGCATATTTCTAAATTGCATTGGATTCACTAAAAGAAGTAAGTTTTGAAAAAATTCGAGTTAGGGCCTTTCTACCTGAGACCAACGATATGCAAAATGTTTTCTCAGCTACAAATAAGCATGGTGACATTTTCAATTTTTTGGCCAAATCAGAATATGCACAGTGAGTGGGATTTTCCATTAAATACATTTTTAGTATTCCTTCCATCTTCTCGAAACGCTGCGACGTTTTTTTATTTTTCTAAAAGTAATTTAGGCCCCGATTATCGTTCACAACAACTAAATGTTGTCTTGTATTGGCTACAACATATAAAAATAAATGTTGTAAACAATATTCAAAGTATATGGTACAACACATAGGTGTTGTAAATCATAATCTCAATTTTAGAAATACAACATCAAATTTACAACTGTTGTGAACCATAATCGGGGCCTTAAAAACCTTAAATATCACTTACTTACATGATTGTAAGAAATTTACTTAAAGTTTTTGGCTTCCATGTTAGGTTTTTATTTTCAATCAAATTATGTACTGTAAAAATTGCATTAATGCATTTTCTGTTTTGGTTGAATATGTCAACAACAAGGCGTGCGTTTAGAGATCGCATTGTGTGTACAATCTGTACTATACATATTTTCGATTACTTTACAATGTTTTCAATGCTCAGTTAATTTTTTTCCAAGTGATAATAAAAAAGTATTAATTTTGTTGCGGTAGTACTGTAGTTTTTTTTGGACTTAAAAAGTACAGAAGAAAGCAGAGTACCAAATCGTTCACTCACTTTTCACTTATGAGTGGACGTGTGCATTCAGTTTTTATTTTTTTTTTCTCCTCACATATGTTTGTAAAAACAGAAAATATTTTGCTTTGCTGTATGAAAAATTAAAATTTTGACGAATACACTTTTATGGGCGGGAATATTTTTTTCACTTACTCGCTCATGTATACTCGCTTTGCTTTTCAAGTGACAGATTAAAATTTACAATTGTACGTATGTATATACAATATATACAACAATACTCTTCTATTTGGGATTTTTTTATATAACTGTTGTATTGTGTGTTGGCGACAGGCAGGTGTCAAAAATTCAAAAAATTTATGAATGCATTCCAACAACAACGTCATGAAACAATTTTGCTTAGAAAAAATGGAAAAATCTGAACTCTGGAAAAAAGTACTAAAGTTTTAGATTTTCCATCTCTGGCCTAGAAAATTTGTACTCATTCTTGGTCACTATAGTATTCCACGGATAATTGCCTCGACAAAAATCTCAAGATTTTTGGGTAATTTATAAAGCCGTGTATATCAATAATTAGGCAAAAAAAGACACTTGTCTGGAATTATTTGTTGTTAATTGGCTTATTAAGACGCCGGGTTCAAATATCAGCTCTGACATCTACCTCTCAGCACCCTTTTGGCAAAAGCCTTGGAAGTAATTGATTTTCATGAAATATCTTCTCAAATCTGTCGTTCGGAGTCTACTTTAAACTGTAGGTCGCGATACTCATGGATAAAAATTAACACACACAACATGAGTGCTGCGAGAAACTAGGCCGTAACCCTGACACAGGGTTGTAATGGCCAATTATGTATGTATGTCATTATAAAACTAAGTTAAATGTAAAATATTATATGTACATAAATTAATAAATTGAATTAAAAAATTTTTATTTTGTTGGTAAGCAGAGTAGGAAGAGTGATCGAATTGCGTCCGTTCGTAAAAAACAATTCTTCTTGAGAGTCGAATTTCAAATTAATTCAAAATACGAATCGTGAGAATAATCAAAAAGTAAAGATTTTAAAAATATAGTCCACGAACACTTCCGCTATGCTGCCGACAACAATTAGTGACATATTTGATTATGTTTTAAATATATTACGATTTGTACAGTTTTTTTTATTTTTGAACACTGTCGGTAAGCTGTAAATTGAAATTAAATAAGTGAAATAAATTTATTTATTAGTAAATTATTATTTAACTCATTATGTTGTTATTTAATTCCAATTTATATTTTTTTAATTAGAAAAATAAACTGATTTTATTTTGACAGTATTAATGTAAATATATGTAATTACCTTAAGAAATATTTGAAAATTTCTGGGAACATCTAAGCCTTGTACCACTTCCAATAGCATATTTAGTATTTTACAACTTGATTCCCAAAACTCTAGTTTATCGCAGGAATCAAAAGAATTTGTAGTTAGTTTTTGATTTAAAGTCTTTATAAGAATTTCACATAGGCCACGGAATAACAGCGGGAAATTGGCTCTAAGGCATAAAACAAATATTTATTATTACAATAACAAGGATAAAACCAAAAGTAGCTTACTTTTTTACATTAGGAAAAGATTTTAGAGAACTATCTTTACCATTTAGAGATTTCGATTCTTCTCTTACGACACGTAATATTTCTTGTTGTCTTTTAAAATCAGAATCACAAAGAAAGCCTTTAACTAGCTCATCCAAATATATATTACACTGTGCTCCCTTTTCCATTAAACCTTCATAGTTAAACCATTTGCGACATAATAAAGTGCGGCACAAAGATCCTGTAGGCATAAAATTGAAACATTTAAATTACTTTTGTATAAATTTTGTGGAAAAGAACTTACGTATTTCTTGAGATTGTTTGGATTTAGAACTTTTGTCCGAAAGTACGTTCAATATAACCATTAACTGATATAGGTAAACTGCAGATTTTAAGTCGATAACACATGATTCATATTTTATTAACACATTAAAAACTTCAGTTGCCAGTACTGGAGCTGGCTTAGCTTTTAACCGTTGATTTTGAGTTCTATCGATTAAGGCCAACAATGACTCTAATATATGTAAATAAATACAAGAATGGTTTGACGGTTATTAAAATAAATTTAGTACCTTTTAATTTATTAATGCAATGTTCGCTTAAAAACCACTCAGACCACTGAAAAAACGCTACAAATAAACGGAGACATAATCCAAGGCACACTTTTAGTAAATTGAACTCTTCGGTATACAAATCAGCATGACTATAAATACGCTGAACTTCCTCTAGTTTAGTATTGATGGACCCAGATATCTATGCATAAAATATTCAATAACGTTTCTTATAGTAATATTTTCCTTATATTAATATTTTGTTACTAACAATTTTCATATTTTCTCCAATAGTTCCAATAAAATCGGACAAATCACACATTAAGTATCCAGGTTTAGCAATATACTGCAATGGCTGTTCAGTTTGAAATTTTTGTATTCCTACAACAGATTCCAATTTGCTTACGATATCTGTTAAAATAAATCGAAATTCTAACAATCCCAAGCGAAAACCAACCAATTCAGTTGGTAAAGGATACTTCGTTTCCAGCTTTTCTTTCAAAACCAAAACAATATTGGTGTTCATTTGCCTAAAGTGTACATTAGAATTATTAAAAAATATAAAGTTATTGTCAGTAAAAAGCATAGCTAGCATACCTGTATATCTCTTTGGAGCCATATAAGTTTTCAAAATTACTTTTCACACAAGACTTTGCTTTATTGGTAGTACTTAATTTTGTAGTGTAATCGTTTAAACGAGTTGTTTCGTTTAAAGTTGTTTCATTCAATTGCATTGTTTCCATTTCATTTTGTATTGCTTTTGATTTATTCAAAACTTTATTGCCATTCTTAGCAGCGGCAAATTGCTTTTTATTTCCTGACTTTAATGTATTCGTTGATGGAGACAATACTGTTATAAATTCACACTGAGGAGGTGTGTAATCAGGATGTGCTTTTAATAAAAGTTGCTTTATTCTACTTTCTATGTTAATTAGGTCCGCCAAACGTTGCAAAACTTTCTGTCTTATCATTGGTTCACGTTGTGTAGCAAACGAGCTAACGGTTTCTCGCATCCAATTGGCACAATGAAAATATATATCAAGTAATTTTTTTTGCATTTCCTCGTCATAATCAAAAAAAATCTGATCGAGGTTTTCATCATCGAAAAATGTTGGTAATACGATGGCACATCCTAGCAAGGCATTAATTATTTCCAAACTACCCTCGTAACGAAGCATATGTAAAACTCGAACAAAATTAAAAAGTGGTGATAAAACAATAACGGAAGAACTGGCTCTAAAATAAAAAGGCAAAAAATATATTGACACAAAAAGCAAATAAATTATGAATACTCATTTGGTGGTTGAAGTACTAATTCAGCAATGTTTATAGCAATTTGTGGCAATTCACTTTGTGGTTCCTCCGTACTCGTATCGGACAGTGAATTTATGCATTTCATGTAAGATAATTGTACACCACTTTTTTAAGTGTATAAAATATAAATATTATATATAATATGTTTTAATAATTTATCTATATGCTCAACACTTACTCTATTTTATTAGGCTGATGTTCAGCAACAAAACTATTTTGAAAATAGTAAGTCATTAGTTCACACAACCATATAACAAAAGGTATATCCAATTGTAAGCCATTAGCACGATCAGATCCACCAGAAGAGCAAACAATTGCTAATTCATCATAAAATAAAGCTAATAACTCTGGGGAGTAAATAATTGATGACTGTATGCGCTCTGTGGTTAAATTAATGAAGGAGTATGAGGGAAATAACTCATTTTATTTTGGTTTTCAGACATACCTATATATTTAGCTGCTATTTTACCTCTACCATCAGGTATAGCACTTATAGTGTTAAAGGTGGTATCAAAATCATCAGCTTCTATTCCATACTGTTCAATACGTGCTATACAGTCTATCAACTGAACAGCACCGATAATACCCTGCTTTTTTACACTATATATTAAATGCATAACGATTGTTATCACTTGCATAAGAAACAAACAGTTTTCTATATGTACTTACAGAATATTTCTGTTCATCATTTGCTTTTTTACTAGCATATCGATTTGATCTTGTAGCGTAGAGCACTCATCAATATTAGGGGCTGGAAAAGCAATGGATGACAATAACTCCATTACAATACGTGTTTGTGACAAAGACATTTCATGAATATGATCTAGGAATGGCTAGAAATCAAAAGTATGTTAATATTTACAACAACAACAACAAAAAGTAAGAAAATAAAAATATTCATAAATAAATATTCATATTAAATAAATAAATAAAAATGCATTACCAAAAGTAACATGCCCCAATTATGTAATATTTTTGGATATAATTGCCATAAATCTCTGAGCATTTGTAAAGCAAAGTTTGTTGTGCTTTGACTCGATTTTTCACATGTTAGTTCAAGCAATTTCTTTAATATAGATTTTTGAACTAGTTCCGATATTTCGAAAAATTTTCTAAAAATATCAAAAGTTTATATAATTTCATTGCAAATCAAATAGCAACATACCCACAACAAATTCTAGCAAATTCAAAAACAGGTTTATGTTTATCCCGTAAGTACAAATTAATTATTTGCATCAATATATTCCAATGTTGTTCTAACATTGGTGCATATTTATTTCGTATTTCTTGTACAATTGATGTTGGTTGATGTAAAAGTTTAATGTGGCGACGTAACTTGCAAAATAAGTAGCATCAAATGTTTTAAATTTTAATTTTTCATTTATGGTCTTATATAACTTACCACATTTTCTAAATATAATGAATTATCTTCTCTAATGTGCATTAGCAGTAATATAATTATAAAATCTATAGGTCTAAAAGTATAAAAATATCACATAAGAGTACATACATACATATTCTTTTACTACGTGTGTGCAAGCGAATGTTTTACTTGAATTGTGTTGGTGATAAAGACGAAGTTGATTTTTGCCAGATAGAATAAAATTTTCTGGAACGTGTTAGTCCTTGTTCTATATAACCAAATAATTCCAATTGTAATTTTTTATCGCTAGCCAATGAAGAAGTTGAACTATTTTCACGCCAATGTAGTATTTCACGTAGGGTTTCAACTAACTAATTAACATACATAGTTTCATATAAAATTAAAAATAAACAAATCTTATAAGTATGTACATATAACGATATTAATATATGCATATTAACCTCCTTCATACTTTCTTCGCTGTCTTCGTGTAAAATCTTCAAGAGGAATTTTGTTAACAATGGTAGAATCTTTAATTTAAACAATTTGCAAAAGGAAATTTGTTGCAGTTTTTTTTAATAAATTCTGATTCTTTTTTTTTTCTTTCAACATACCGGTTTGGGACATTCATCATGTTTTATATAGGCCAATATCTTCGATCTGAGTTTGCTTTGCATTTGGGTGCTCAAACTTAAATTGGTCAATGTTTGTATCGTTAAATTTTTAAAAAACTCTTTGCTATTCGGCATGTTTTCACTATAGTTTTTCAAATTAATAAGACTATATTGAATTTTAAATAAAATTAAACTTACAGTAATAGTTTTGCAAAATCATCATGTTTACTAGAATCTAAAATTAACTCAGCGCACGCAATTATATCCCATTTTGACTGTTCTGTAGCTCTTTCAAAATTTTTTTTGATATGCTCATAAATAACATCACCATGCGTAGAACCAACATATTGCAATTGAGACAGCATAAGTGGCAACAATGGTACGTGATTGCTAGATAATTTTAATGAAGAAACTTCTTCGCATAAAGCCTTTTCAATTTGTACCAAAAGCAAATCTAAAACTTTGTCACGTAAAAAATCGATCATAAAAAAATTTACAATCATGCTATCTTGACTTTGATAAACGCTTTCATCTCCTGGAATACTAATGGTACATCCTGAAAGCAATTTAAAACTATATTTTGACCAGGCGTCACGAAGACCAGTTATAAACATCTTCAAGTTGTCTTGGAAATTTTTATTTTTGTCAAGTAAAGTACGTAATTTGTTAACGAAGGTTATGTGATCGCATGCTGAAACAAAAAAAAATCATATTTTTAATATACATATCGCACACTAAATCATAAAGTCACAATTCAAAATTTTTCAAAATCGGGTTTTTTTTTAAAAAGCGGTTCACAGATGACATCTTCACCGACCACGAAAGTATGGTGGATATCACTCTCTTCCTTTATCTTTAAATATTGATTTTTGTGTATATTCAAAACTGGCCTTGACAACCCTGTGTCAGGATTACGACATAGCTCCTCTATTATTAAGATACATTAATTACAAATAAAATTGTGGTTAAGACTAAATTTAATTTGCAAAATCCACTCTGCTGTAAAAAATGTCCCGCTTAAGTATTACACATTATACTCTGGCACAATTTAATATAATACCCACTATTAAATGAAAAATGATGGCCCAATGCATGTTGGTGTTGTTAAAGAATGGCTAATCTATAACGTGCTTTATCAACTTCATTCTTCACCCGTCACCGGATTTGAACCCCATTGAGAATTTATGGGATAAACTAGACCGTCGGGATAGAAAAAGGAATATTAAAAATAAACAGGACCTTTAAAACTTTCTACTTGAACGCCGGAATTTAATTTCAAATAATTACACAAAAATATTAGTAAATTCTATGAAAAATAGATTAAATGCTGTGATACAAAGACAAGGCGGGCCCACAAAGTATTAATTTTGTTAACGTCTGCTCATGGTATAATCATCATAAGGTAGTCCCAGTTTGAAATAGCATAGAACCCTGTAGTTTTGCAACCCTGCTGCTCTTAGAATTGTCAAATAAAAGCAACACTGTAGTTGACCGTTGTACACAAATAAATATATTATTGTAAACAAACTCTTCCTCTTCTTTTTTTATTTTGTGGAAAATTTTTTTAAAAGTTGAAAATTTTACTTTTGTTCTGTAAAAAAATAGTTTATAAACAGTATACATACATTACATACATTCGGCCGTTGTAAAATATAATTACCCAGAGGCTACCACATGGCGCATTGGATGATTGCATTAACAGTAGCCCGGAATGAATAGATAAATTTTATTGTAAAAAATTATATTTTATTTAATATGCAACTTGTATTAAAAAAAATAAAATAAATATGTCGGAAAATATAAATAAATTAATAAAAATATAAACCTTTTGCAATTTATATTGAAAACAAAAATAAAAAACTACATTTGGTATTGATAATTTGGTATTGCATTTCATCATTTTAAATTTTAATTTCTAATTTGTTGTCAAAGAAAAAAATTTAATTTCTAATTTGCTTAACGTCAAAATAAATAACAAAGAAGAAGAATAAGATTTTGACAATTCCAAGTAAGCAGCTGTAATTGTTTTAGTAAAGCGGGACTACCTTATGATGATTATACCATGTGTCTGCTTTTATTTTTATGTAAAATTAATTTTCTGTACAAAGTATGTAGACTTTTCTGTGTTTAAAAAATTAATTTTTTTTATTTTTGTTAATAAATGTTTTTGAAAAAAAAATTTTTGTTTAAATTTTGTTGTTGTTAGCTTGAATTTATTTGGAATGTATTTTGCTGCTGCAATGTTCGTAGATAGCTCAAAACATCGTTTTCCAAGGGGGTATGCAGACTTTACTGTGCCACTGTACATATGTAACTGAAACCGATTTTATTTTTAAGACGCATTATATCGAAAGTGCGTCGTAGAAATACTATAAAGGCATATAAATTCCGAAAAATAAATTAATCAATCTTTTTAATACTTATGGATCGAATATGGATGGCAACTCAACTTGCCAGCTGGCAACGCAATTGAATTAAAAATTCATATTAGGTACTGCAACTGTTTTCAGTTGCCAATTTGTCATATGTATAGGCAACTATGAAAAAGTAAACAATTGGGTTGATTCAACACAAGAAAGCAAAAAACGAATTTGAAAATTCTATACAAACAGCAAACAGAAAAGCAATAGGAGAAACTTCGAGCCGATATAAACAGGAATGCTTGGCGTCCCGTCTACAAAATATTTATGAAGAAACTAGGTATGAAGAATCCAGTACAAGATATGAATGCTAGTCTGACGAAACTGAAAAATGTAGCACAGTTTATGGTTGATGAACTAAAAGTTGGGGCTGAAGTTTTAAAGACCAACATAGCTGGCCCAGTCAAAATACCAGCGAGGGCTATCAAAGTTATATCTAGAAAAAGTCCAGAGCTGCTGCTGACAATGTATAACAACTGTTTGAGGAAAAAATGAGTTATCTAAGAAAAAATGTTTTTCTTTTTTTTTCCACTATATCAGGGAATTAAGATTTTTGAACAAAATAATCCATGTGGAGCTCTAACAGTGTTATTTAGTTAATACAAGTTATATATGTATATACATACATACATACATACAATTACCTCATTGTTTACTTATAAAGCAAACCAAACTTTGTATTTCGATTCGAATCGAAAATGCTTTCGAAAGAAATATCCCATTCGAAAAATCAATAATATTAAATACAAATTTTTCGAAAATTCGTAAATTTTTACGAATTCGTAAGATTTTCGATTCGAATCGTAATACAAAGTAACCCCCCAGAATATTCATTACTTATTATGTATAGAGATATACTGGGAAAAAATTTGATGGAGAATTATACCGAGAATCAAAAATACAACCATCCCAAGTGTTACAAACGTAGCAATTTCTAATATAAACCATGTAAAACAATAGCAATATGTATGTAAGTTACTATTGCTTCTTTGCAAAGCACTCAAAGGTGTTTGCAACGAAGAGTGATTACCGCTAATATTTTTAAATAAAGAATTTTGTTTAGTTTCATGAGTGAACTAATTGTATGAGCATACGTGTACATATATATGTATAATTTCGCTAACATAAAAATAAATAATGCGAGCTCTCATTAAAATTCGGTAGTTATAACATAATAAAAATGCTTACATAAAACAAAATTTTGGGCCTCATCCAATTGTACTCCGGCTTTCATTAGTGCCAATTCAAAGTACGTGTTTGGCGGTCGTTGTGAGCTATTTATACGGGATTGTGTACGGCCAAGTGTAGCAGCAATTGTACTCCTTTGCGACAAGTATCTTTGAGTGGGCTCTTGTGATGCCGGTATATTTTCTTCACTGCTTATCATTTCTTCTATTTCGGCCACATCTCTGTCTTTTAATTTAATTGTTTCATCGCTACCTACACGCTATATGAGTGTAAAGTTATTATATTAGTATTAACACGAACGTCTTAAACCATTCGTCTTCAATGAACAGGCTGTAAATCAAATTTCTATATTATAGGTACTTACAGGAATTTTAATTGTAGCATTTTCATCAATTGTATTCAGACCCCTTTTCTTTTCATTTGAATCTGTTCCTTTCGTTTTTCCATTTTTGTTAAATTTACGATTTCTATACATACTTATAGTAAATTTATTTTTTATATTGAATTTTGCGCACAAATTTAAAACTATTTGAACTGATGAAATATGTCGCTCCAACTACAGTGTATATCCAACTTAAGGAAAATTGAAATAAAAATGGTGAATGGTAGCGCGATCATATACAGTGTTGCCGTTTATGATAATTTTATTTTACTGTGTGTATATCTGAAGTTTTTTTAGTTTTAGGTACTTTTTTCCTTAAAGCAAAAAACATCTCCTTATTTCAACGATATGAATTAAAATTTAAACTTTCATTATTTGTGAACTATTTTGCAATATTGTATCAAAAGAATGACACACGTGTATCGAACTTAAATAACTTGCAGAAAGTACATTTTTTGTTCATTATTTTTGCAATTTTTTATAGACCAAGAAGATAATTAAGACAACTTTCGTAATTAGTTAAGTGTATCAAAGTCACAAAATTCACAGGTATGTGTATGTATATTTAAAGCACTCCTTTAATTAACGAAATTCTATTTTGAACAAAACTTAAAAATTATGAATTTAATTTTAATCAAACAAAGCTCTTAAGAGTAAAAGTAGGGACTTATTTTAACTTTAATTCTAATTGGAATTTTTTTTTCTCAAACTCGTAGAAATACTTCTAAAATAGGTATAACCAGTGATTAAAAAACTACAGTCAAACTAGCAACTTTTTTAGTTTCCTTTCATCAAAAGTAAACTGTTGATAAACTTATGCTTCTTGAAAATCAAACTTGAAGTTAAAGAACAACTTTCAAAAAAAAAACTTTCGAAAAGGTCTACTGTTGAAGTTTTGCAGTTTTTGTTTTTCTGCAGTTTTTGCTGTTGTTTTAACTGCGATTATTTGATTTTTTAGAAGCATTAGCAAATGAGAAGCAAAAGTTTTAAATAATTTAAAAGTTTTTAAAGACTGGGTCTAACTACCGAATTAGGTAAACGAATGAATGCAATTTGAAAACCAAACAAATAAGCAATAAGATTTTAAAATCGATTTAAAATTAAACTTACCTTTTGTATGATTTAAAATTTTGAATTTAAGTTATTGATAAGTTTATATTATTGTGTTATATGTTTCTTCTATTGTCTAGGCTTTGGTTAAGTTCCGTCCATATTTTTACTTGGAATATAAGATGTAGATAATTTATTTTTTTTTTTAATCAAAATTTTAATTAAAAATTTTATTATTTTTTTTCATTTCGGTTACATATGTATTGGTGAGAATTTGGTTAAAAAAATTAAGGCTGTGGCAAGACTGTTCATATATTGTAAAATAGTTGGCAACAATGCCCATTAATATTTAATACATACATTTTGAGCTACTATATACATATACAAATGGGTATGTTCTGTTTAGCGAAAACGAGTGAAATTGAAATCAAATAAAAATTCAAATCGCTATAATTGTAAAATATGACAAGTTTTTAAAATAATTTCTTATTCATTCTCTAATAAAGCATTCACATAACTTCAATGATCATCAAAACTTTTGAATACTTGACGCAATTAGGCATTATTAGACTGTTTCCAGATGACGAATGGTTTAAGACGTTCATCTTTTTATATTAAAAACAATCAAAAACTTGAGTGGTTTGTTGTTGTTTCATATATAAAAAGACGAACGTTTTAAACAATTCGTCTTCTGGAAATAGGGTGTATTTGGCTTTGAAAAAACACTAACATACTAAATACATACATATATGTTTGTACTATATCATGATGCAATTATAAGGTGGTATACACTTTCCGGCTGACTTTTTTATTTAAATTTTGTGCTGCTAAAATGTCAAATATTTTTCTTAGACAGCATAAGCAAACTAAATAGCACCAACATAGTTTTATGTTGCCAAACGTGAAGACATTTGTTTTATAAATTATTATATTACATTTTTTACTTTCAATGTTGTAAGATTTCTTTCAACGGTCATAGAGTGTTTTTCTTATCATGGTACAATCATTTACATGTAGAGTTTGAAGTCGATATGAAGCAAAAAGAATTTTTTCATGTTTGAAAACGAGGCTGGTGAGAGGGTTGGAATCCGCTCTGAATGAAAAAAATATGCTCCCAAGTTAGCCGGAATCCTTGCCAACCAACCGGTTCATAATAGTAAGTTGCGAAATTCCTCACCACGAGTCAGACTCGTGGTGATAGGCCAAAGGGTTATTTTCTGATTAATCAGTTTGAATCGTTATAAAACCCGGCTTCACATATCACATTACTTAATTGTCACGTATACAAGGTTTGCCTGTAGTTAGCAAGTATTAAATAAACTCGCAAATATGCAAAATGCGCATGGCCAAAAAATGCCGGTCATAATGAGATATAAAAACAAACTGTGCATGTACATATGTATTGTTTTATGCATTAAAAAGAGAATATAGTGTTGCCATTCTTTTAATTCAGATTCGTCGATTTTTTAAATCATAAGCGGGGTACATACAAACTATCAAATTTAAAACAAAGTTAAGAATTTATTTAAAGGACCCCATACACGACAACAGCATGCAAATATTTTCAACATTTTCATTAAATATAATTAATTAAAAATATAAATCAGTGATGCCAAAATGAAATATGATTCTCATATAGTTTATAACTTTTTGAACCTAAGAATTTATAATTTTGATTACCATCATTAAGAAAAAGTTTCCTGACAAGTCTCTTAAGCAGAGACATATTTATCTCCATAAGCAATACATTTCATATACATATGTATGTATTTAGAATATACACAAGTGCATATAAACAATTGCATGCTGCAAGGTATAGTGGTTAGAGCGCGTGCACAGAAAATCGAACGACTGAGGTTCGAATCCTAGATAAGGTGAAAAACTAAAACAGAAGTCCATCTTCACGAAATCGCACTCTGACATTTCCTATCTATTTCACCAAGAAACGAATGATCAGCGCCACCTTCTGGGAAGATAACAGCTTAGCAAATTCAACATTCAGATGGGGCAATTGCTATTGATCACTGGCCTTTGAGCGATCAAATTGGCAGCAATTTGTCCCATTGACATAAGGCGCTTAACATCATCACATCTATCTATCTATGTCAATATAGTCAATATTCTAATACAATGCAGTACATTTAATAGGGGTTTACTCCAGAGTATTGATCTTAAAAAAAATTTAAACCCAAAAAAATAAAATTTTGAGTTGAGTCACTTTTGAACTGGGTATACTGTGTCTTAACTGACAAAAATCTCTAACGTGACAAAAATCAATGGTTACCTTATCAAGTAAGCGAAATTTGAGCTCAGCTGTTATTTAAATTAACATACATACATACATAACTGGCCTTTACAACCCTGTGTCAGGATTACGGCCTAGCTTCTCGCAGCACTCATGTTGTGTGTGTCAATTTTTATCCATGAGTACCGGGACCTACAGTTTAATGTCGACTCCGAACGACAGACTTGAGAAGCTTGTTCATGGCAATTAGTTACTCTCAGAGCTTTTGCCAGAAGACTGCTGAGAGGTAGTCGCCGAAAGAAATATTTTTTTCATATATCTTTTTTTGAAGATGTCAGAGCCTGGAGTCAAACCCAGGGCCCATGTCTTAATAAGCCAACACACTAGACCACGGCGACTACATTTAAATACATATTTTAAATTAAACTGTTTATTATTCTGACCTATGATTAAAAAAAAAAAAAATAATGAACTTTTGACAAAACGCCTTAAGACTTACAGCCTGTTTCTAGAACACAAATGGTTTCTGACATTCGTCTTTTTGTATGAGAAACACTAACAAATTTGAGTGTTTTTGTTAGTGTTTCACATATAAAAAGACGAATGTCAAATACCATTCGTGTTCTAGAAACAGGCTGTTATCCAAAATTTCTGTAGTCCATAATGGACTTTTACAAAATTTCAAGTATAAAATAATATTAATTTGGTCGTTTTCTACTGTAACCTCTTAATTTTTTAGAAATATGTATATATGTATACAAAAAATTTTCTGTGTTAAGGTTTTTTTTATGTTTGGGTTGCAGTTATGTATATCGAAGGCAATTTAATAATTATTTGAAATTTACTAGATTTTAGTCAGATATACATAAATAGTCTACGGGTACAATGTTAATTGGTATCAAGATAAATTTGCAAGAACGGCAATACTGAAAACCATACGGTCTATATGGAATACGAAAATATTTGAACAGTCTTATACAAAATGTATTAAAGTGTGAAAATATTTTCTGCGAAAAATACAGACAATCAGAACTGAAAAACGAAGCCAAAAATAGTTTAAGCCAATTACAAAAATTTAAGCATTAAAACAACTTATAAAAATAATAAAAAAATAAATAATTTTAAACAAATTAAGTACACAAAAAAAAAAAAAAACAGTAATATACGTGCATACATATGTATGTATACACTTTATTAATTATTGACCCAATAAAAATAATAGAATTTTTCGTTTAATTATACAAATAAAATAAGAAAAGAATTTTTTCATCGATATATGTTTGTACTTGTTTTATTTCTTGTTCAAACATTATATTTTTTAATACGTAAAGGCATGCATTATTGATTTTGTCAACTTGAGAAAACGGTTATAAGAACGGAATAAGTTGATTGTATATTAACATTTAAATATATAAAATCAACCTTATAGTAAAGTTTAACACTGTCAAGCAGTTACCGTTTAAATTTTGAATATAAAACTATTTGCATATATTATTAAAAAAAAATAAAACAAAAACAGACCAACCACCTTTTTTCACAACCGACTGTATTAAAAAAGCCGCCAAAACGCCGTACCATACCAAAATGGAGCGTAAGCTTTTATATGCCTTTAGAGGCTGGATAGCATTTGTTGCTTTTATGGATTTGGGGACAGCATTTCGAAGTTATGTAGAACGAAGATCTTTTCTGGATCATGCAGATACTCAGTTCATTGAAGGTATTATATCATAACATAATTTTGGTTTAATATTTCCTTTTTAATTACTTAAATATCTACATAACATATGTATGTACTTACATACCTATGTAGTATGTAGAGAAATAGACTTACCCTTTACCATATCTGGTCGTTTGTCAGATTAAGCTTTTTTTAAATAAATTTTTGTACGATTAACTCTTGTTCGATTTGTATTGCGTGCATTTAACAATTTAAATTTTTTATATACATACGTCATCCGTCATACGTTGACTTTCTCAAAAGTTGTTAAGTCTGATGATTTTTTCTCGCGAGTTTTTGCAAACAAAAAAAAGTTAATTTTAACTGGATTAAAATTTGTACATCCTCGATTAATTTAATATTTATTTTATTTCCAACATGGTATAATCATGATTGTACTATGATTTCCAATTAATATTATTTATATTTTTTTCTTTAAATTTGAGGAAAACAAACAACACAAAGTCGAAAACTGATATAAAAAAAAAAAAAACATTAGATGTCAATGATACTAGGTACGCTAAAATTTGCGTAAGCTATATTTACACCACATAAGTTCTCATCTAATTATAACAAATTACAACAGTTAAAACTCAGACGGCAATAAATTTGAAAATAGAAAATGTTTTATTTTCAACTGAGCTCAGGCAAAAATAATAAAAGTTATATAAGATTTGGAATTATACCACATATTTGAGTTCATCTGAGTGCGCTTCTGATATAAAACTGAGATGAGAACTTAGGTGGTGTGAATATAGCTTTATATTAACGGTAACGTATTGAATGTAACAAAGCTCATAAAAAATGTATTTTAACTTAGTTGTCAGTTGAGAAATACAATGTATAACGGATGGTGGATTCTATTTGCCTTGGGCTTCACCGACCCATATTTTGCCATCTCTTCGAAAAGAACTCATACACACATTTACGAGTATATGTATATCGGGTGAGCCACCTATCGGTTTAAATTTGAACCACGGTTAATTTCGAATCTGGGTTTTTTTCCGAAATAATTCGATTTCTGCCTGGCATTTATTTGAAATGTATTTCCAAAGAAAGCACAACTGGTCGGAAATTTGACGAAAATAAAAAAAAAATATCCTTCCAGATGAAGTACATTTTCATCTTGGTAGTACGTTAATAAGCAAACTTTTCGTATTTGGGTCTCAGAAAACCCACACGTGGTCTTACAGAAGCCAATACACCCATCACGAGTGACTGATGGAGCTGAAGCATTATTGGCCTATATTTCTTTGCAAATTAAGACGGCTCAACCATTACGGTCAATGAAGATGCCTGTCGCACCATGTGCTCGATCTACATGGTATTGATGTGAACGATGTTTAATTTCAACAGGATGGTGCAACTGGTGCTGGTGCCACACATATCATGACACAATCGTTTTATTGCGTCAAACGTTTAATGTCGTGTGATGCAATTGCCGAGATATGATCCTTTACAATCGAAAGTGATTGAAAATTGGTTCCATCGAATGGATGAAATTCTAACCGGATATCATATTCTAACTTCAAAACAAAAAAAACAAAAATAAATAATTTGACAAAATTGCAAACCGTTTTTGTTGCATTTTTAAATTTAAATTTTAAAATGGCCCACCTGTAAAATACATTTATGGTGCGAAAAGGGGCTAAGTTTATTAAAAATCTAAATTTAATATGTAATTTATTTTGTTCAACAGCAAATATGTACCGTTATGATACATATAATAACCCATTGCACTATATTGGGGCCAAATCGTCGCACTCGTTTATTATTTATTTATTTATTTATTTATTTATTTAATATCAATACAAAGAAAGCCCTCATGGCCAATTTATATGTATTGTAAGTGAAATATTTATGTTAATTAAAAAAATTTATTAAAAGATGATTGAAATTATTTTATTTTTTTATTTATTTATTTATTTAAAAAATTTTAACTAATACAAAAAGCCCCAAATTTTACAATTCAAATTATTATTATTCAAAAAAAAAGTTTATTCGATCAGAAGTAAAACGATTTGTCCCTTGGTTTTATCCAAAGTTGATTTTCTTGATTAAAACTAATTTAAAAAACATCTACTGCATGAAACTGTACTATATATAATAAAATGTTCGATACAATTATCATTCAAACATTCTGATTAATTTTAAGATATTCGGTTTTTAAATAATTCAATTTTGTGAAAAAAGTTTAGCCACATTGGTTTTTCAGTTCCAAAAAAATGTACATACAACAAACATCCCTTAAAACCTGCAACACTTTTTTACACAAATAATAACACAGTTCAACAAAATATTTTTTTTGGATTTTAGTTTTACATGTTTTCTTTTTAAGACCTGTACTTTTTATGCAATTCTTAACAGTGCGCCTCGATATACCATAAATTTTATATACAAAAATTTCAAAAGAGGCCTTACTACTTTAGCAACATTTTTCACAACTATTTCATACGATATATTTTTATATACATATCGCACAACTCAAAATTAACAAATTTCCAGTAGAGGCAAAAAACGGTTTCACGAAAATTGGTTGCAATTTTATAATCAAATTATACTACACTAATGAAAACACTTTAAAAAAAGGTTTACTTATTATTCTTATTTTAATTGTGTACTGCAATATGTATGTATAATTTGATAGCTTTTCGTATGAAATTTTAAACACAATACCAGGCTTTATTAAGAAAAGTATACTATATTAAAAAGTTTATATGCATATTTAACTTTCTTGAGTTTTCAGGAGACTACACGGTATCTCGCATAATTGGCATGTATTGCTTATTGAAAGCATTGGCATTAGTTCATTGCACTCTTTACATACACTATCGACCGTAAGTATTAATTACTTTAGTTACTATAAACATTTGATATGTAAAACAGAACTACGTACTATTTAATATTTTTACAAATAATTAATAATAATAACAAATTACAAATAATTAAACAAATAATTTTTAATAATCAACCCTATTTTATTATTTGAAATAGAATAGAGAAAAATGTTGTTTTGTTAATTTTAATCTAGAGCGAAAGTGTCGAAAATACGATAAGAACCAAATACATCGCACGTCGGTCAAAATAAATATATCAGGAGAGGCAAAAACATAGATTTTTACCGAATTTAAGACAAATATTAATAACAGAAAAAGACTTTAATTGAAAGAAAATTATTAATCTGAAGGGCAGCGAATTTCATGCAGGTGCATATTTTCAATCAGCAGCCCAAAAATGGTTTTGACCAAATACTTTTCCGAATTGAAGAATTTGCAACAAAATGGCATCGGCTTGCTTTTGCATATTTCCATATAAATGCAAATGTTTGCTTATTTTGCTTTTAAGTGCATATTTTGTGATTTTTATTGCGTGCTATTCACTTTATTGCATATTTTTGCAAATTTTTAAATTTAATAATAATAATAATTCAAGAGGCAAAATATTTTGCAAGTAGATTTGATTTGAAACCAAATGAATCAAATAAATATAAAAAAGAGTATTCCCCAAATGAATTGGCTTCTTTGAAGTATGCTCCTATAACTTCAGTAGAAGTAGAGCGCAGATTTTCCATGTACAAAAACTTTTATCGATCGAACAGACACAGTTTTATATTTAAAAATTAGATAAAATGTTTATTTATTTACACAAATAAAAAATGAATTTAACGTTGTATTTAGCTACGTGGATATTGCATGTACACTTATTGACTGATAAAAAGCGTTTCCCGAGTAAAAAAACTGCATTTTATAATTTTTACTTTAACTTTAAGTTGTGTACTACATATATATAGTACAGCGGGCGGAAATGGGTTAAAATTCATAGAACTTATAATTCGTAATTTAAAATAGGATGAATTGTATTTTTTTTCAGTATTTCTATGTAGTATATTTAAATATATGTATATTGTAACTAGTATCTGGATTTTTTTGATTTTAAATAAATATAATTAAAAAATAAAAAAACCTTAACTGCATTTTTTATTTTTAGTGCATTTTTCTTTAAAAGTGCATACATTGAGTTCATTTTATAGTGCATATTTTATGCGTGTATTTTTGATATTTTAGCGCATGAAAGTCGCTGCCCTGTTAATCTTTGTAAAAAAAATGTTTTTAAGTTAAATTTGTTTATATGATATTTGGTTCTATTTTATTTATTCCCTTCAAACATCTGAAACTAATAATAAAAAAAATGTTATATCAAGAAATAGTAGTATGATCCATGAGACGTTTCTACAGAGAGTAGATGTGGAAATTGGTTTTTTATTTTTAAAAATCTATAAATAAACATTTTTTGCCTATGTGAAACATACAGACAAATTATATAATAGCAAAAAAGTATTGCCTCGGCGTCCAAAAATTTTTGAACATTATATTAAGTCGACTGTTTTAATTACAATATTTCTTCTGTAGTGTCATTTATAAATACAATACAATATGAACCTTTATACACATATGGCCAATAAAATAGGTACCCTAATATACCTTTTACAACTTCACTGTTTTTTCCCAAAAACGTCCAAATTTTTTTTGGAAACTTTACATGGTTTTAATTGTCAACACTGTCATAATGTTGTATAAAAAATTCCGTTATATCTCGTTGCTTTTTTAGTGTTTAGAGAACAAATTATTAAAAATAAGAAATTTTTTGTGGCCAATAAAATAGGTACTTTGCTAAATAATATCCCATTTTCCAAAGTTAAGGTCGAATTAAACATTATAAGGTTTGTTATCTACTTACAATACAATAATAATATAATATCAATATCAAAATCAATAATAGATGGGTCGAAAACAGCATTGCACTGTCGAAGAACGAAGACTTGTTCAAAGACTTCGGAAACAAAGTAAGTCCTACAAATTTATAGCGGATTCAATTGGACGGTCTAAAAATTTTGTTGTTAATGCGCTTAAGCCTCGAAAAACAATAGAAAGACGTGGTGCTGCGAAAAAAACAAGCCACATAACAGATGCATACATAACAATGCTGGCGAAACGGGAGCCCTTTAAGTCATCTAAGGCGATTGCAGCTGAAATCAATAATCAAATTTCGGCCAGAACTGTGCGGCGTCGATTATGTGATGTTAATCTTCCGGGTCGAATAGCTCGAAAAGTTCCATTGTTGAAAGAAGTGAATTTACAGAAGAGGAAAGACTTTGCAAATCGTCATAAGACATGGTGTGGCCCAGAGGGAATTAAAAAATGGTACAACATTCTCTGGAGCAATGAAACTAAAATAAATTTGTTTGGGAATGATGCTGGACGGAATGTTAGAAGACCACATGGTCAAGAGTTTAACCCACGTTATACTAAAAATACAATTAAACATGGCGGTAGCATAATGGTTTGGGGATGTTTTTCTTGGTATAGTGTTGGCCCTATTTACCTTATTTCAGAAATTATGACCAAGGAAGTGTACAAAAAAATTTTGGAAAATGTAATGTTGCCTTATGCCAAGGAAGAAATGCCACTACGTTGGTGTTTCCAGCAAGATAACGACCCCAAACACTCGTCGAAGCTAGTAAGTGGTTGGTTCCAGCAAAATAAAGTTAGTGTTATGGAGTGGCCAAGTCAATCACCCGATCTCAATCCAATTGAGAATCTTTGGGGAGAGTTAGGCTTAGAAGAGAAAATATTCAAAACAAAGCCCAGTTGTGGCAAAAAGTTCAGGAAATATGGTATGCCACACCTGTCGAGACCTGTCGCAAGGTTATCTCTTCTATGCCCAACAGATTAGATAAAGTACTTAAAAATAATGGTGGACACAGCGGTTACTGATCTAATTAAGCTTAGTCAGTGTTACTTTTGTATTAAATGACATAATAATCCTTTTATTTTTCGTTTTTCTTTTTAAGTACCTATTTTTATGACCAAATGAATTTCTTGTCTTTTTTATTTTAATCCATTTTTCATCTTATAATATTAACTTTTAATTGTTACTTCTATTTATTTGTGTTTTCCGAGAAATAAAAATTTACCAAGAATGATCTTTTACTCATTTAAAATTGAGAAATAGGCATTTTTTGTAATTATAAAAGTGGTACCTATTTTAATGGCCACATGTGTATATGATGTTTTGAAATTCATAAGACTTTAAAATAAATAAAATTAAAACTAATACCTATAACCCAATTGCAGAGTTGTTAGTATGGGTGGCTGTTCTTTGGCATTAACCATGGTACTGTATTTAACCGAAGCCCTTTATTTTCGTTCGTGTACTTTAAACTTTTACGTTATATTCCCATGTGTATTGAATTGTGAGTATTATATTTATTTGTAAGTATATTCATTTAAGCTGTATTAAAAATGTGTCTGTTATCTATTTTCAGCTATTACTCTTGTTGGTTTAATTTACATACCAAAACGTTTACGTCTTTGGGAGCCTAACATAGATATAGATGATGAAAATTCTCAGCTATTAAAACAAATGTCCGGATTCAAACGCAGACGTGCCAAAAAAACACAATAGATGGTTTAAAGAATCACAAAGTATGCAAAATTAGAGTTAATTATAGAAATATCAGTGATATTTGTACGAATAATGAAACGATTTTTTAACTTAAAAACACAATATTGCTTTTAGTTGTGCGATAATAAAATGATCTCTCAAAGAATTTTTTATTTATAATAATAATTATTTCAGTTAAGTACCAAGTGCTTGCCAACTTTTGCAATGTTGTGTTTTTGTTTGCCACGAAACCCCCCTGAAACACACAGTATTTGTCCAAAAGATATACAAATATATTTGCACTAATTTTATTATACAGTTTACAAAATAAAAATATCTCAGCACACCGACTAAAAACTTTTGCCTATATTCAACAAATACAAAGCATATATTTTTTAAATGATAATGTCAACGCTTCCGTTTCTAAGTCTCCAAAAAAAATCACTTAAAATATATCAAAGCTTGTATTTGTTAAAAAAAAAACCTATTCATATATACATATATATAATAGCGGTAATCCTCATCGTTGCAAATGCCTTGGCAAGTCTTGCTAACAAAGCGAGCCAGTGTTAAACAACACAGATATGCTAGGCTTGCTGTAATTGCAAGACGTGCAAGTGCGTTTACACTAAAGAGTGATTACCACTAATGTTTAAGTAGTTGCTAATTTTAAATGTTATGAATAATATTTGATGCAATTTTATATAAGCAATATTAGCTAACGATTTATAAAGAAAATAAAAAATTATTTAAAAATAAATAATTATGGTTAAAAAATTAATATGTTAGGAGGGCACAATTTACATAATATGTATGTATGTTTTTTTTTCAAGTAAAGAATATTGCCTGCCCGTATTCATAAAAAATATTATTGGGTATGTTCTGAAAAACGAAATTGAGTGATATTGAAATCGAGTGCTTTTTCAGGGACAATTAATATTTAATTGAGCCAAGTATTTAAAAGTTTTGATGATTATAGAAGTTATGATAATGTTTATTTAGAGAATGAATAACAAATTATTGGCCGATATATGGTCGTATTCATAAAAAATATTGCATAGAAATTTGTCAAATAAAATCTCAATAAACCTAAAATATTTTTTATGAATACGAGCATATATCAACAAAACAACTTGTCATATTTTATAAGGGATCTGAAATATTTTTCGATTTAAATTTCACTCGTTTTCGGACAGAACATACCCGTATAAGTTTATTAAGGCTTTATTAGACAAATTTCTATATAATACTTGTTAAATAAACCCTTAATATATGCAATATTTTTTATGAATACGGGCATAATTTAATAGTAGTAATGATATACTTCAATTGTACTTTAATTTGTTTTTGAGTAAGCTCATTTGCCTTTTTATTTCTTCTTAAAAAAATAATAAGTAAAATCAGTAAAAAAAAAAGTTACAATGAAATGAACGTTAAAATTTTATTGGTTATTGCCCTTGGCCGAACCTTCTTCACTCTTGCGATATTCAGTATAATCAACGTAACCATCCTTATTTAAATCCATTGTATTCAGAACATAGTCAATTACATCAGCTAATTTATCATCTGTATATGTAATGCCGCCTTTTTCACCAGTACCATTACTGTCTTTTTTTGATTCTTCTTCGTCTCCGTCAGCTACAATGTGAATTTAACAAAGCATATTAAATATTTTTTGTTATTAATTATTGCAGAGTAACATTGTATATAATAAGCTCACCCATAACCTTTTTGAAGAAATTTATGAAAATGCAATAAAAAAACACAGTCCAATTCTCTTACAAAAATTATATCAAATTATATATATTTTTTCACGACAATTGTTCAAACAATTGCTTGATTTTCTTAAACAACTGAGCTCTTTTACTATCAGTCAATTTCTATTTCAATATTTTAAATAAAAAAATAACATGTGTAACAAAAAAAAAAAAGTTATAAAAATTCAAATTTAAGATACAGAAACGTGTTTTGAAAAAAAAAAACTTTTAAGGTGCCAGTTTGCAAATTTAATTATGGTTCAACTATAAATAAAATATAAAAAAGAGGTTCTCAAATCTTCTAACAAATTTAAAAAAGAACTGGAAGTTAAATGTAAAACAAAAAAAATGAATACACTTTTTGATGGAATGAAAAAGCTAATGGACATTTTTTTGTGCCTGTTGCTGTTGATTTTGTTGAGATTTTTGTTGGGCCCTCATAAATTCAGGGTAATCAATATAACCATCTTTTGAGGTATCGTCCATTTGTAAAATTGGATCAATTAGTGCTACAAGTTCTTCATCCGTAAATATTTTCTCCTCAACTGTTGGTTGTTGACCGTTACTAGCATGAACATCTTTACTTCCTTGTTCTGAATATTTAGAATTTACAATGACAATGAGAAATACATAAATGAGTACGTAAACCGAATAATTTTAAATTATCCATTGAACAGTTATGATGATACCACACACCAATTAATGTTTCGCATTTATTGCAAATAATAACATAAATACGCACAAAAACACGTTTAATATGCGAATTGTTATTATTTTTTTTTTTAACATAGTAAAATAAATGCGGTAGTAGTTTTATATGGAAATAAAAGAAATTAAATAACAAAATACAAAAAATGTTTTAGTATTAAAGCGCTGGACTATTTTTTGTTCTAATATCATAAAAATAAACAAATTAAGTAAAAATATAATGAAACTTACCGTGCCAATGGATAAGAGATTTAATTAGTTCACAACCATCTAGTTTATTGTTGTTATCGGAGTCGTGCATTTTAAAATAATGAAATTGTAATTCAGCTTCCGACATTTTACTTGTGTCAATAGGTACTTGCATATGCTCTTGGATATGCCTATAAGTAAACAAACACATATAATTTAGTTAAGAATTAACGTACATGTATTTAGCACAAATCTTACATAACTTGTAGTTTTACAGCACACTACTTGTACGTATAATATAATAAATTCAAAATTGAGTTGAACTGCGTTTGAAATGACCGTATTATATATGCTACATTCTATCGCTTCATGCTTTTAAAATACTCTTGTAATGACACTAAAAAGACTTTTTTCATACAATTGGACGTTATTTATGATATATGGGCAATTTCAAAAATTTTCGACATTTTGATATTTTTTTTCCAATTTTTTTTTTTTTGGATGACACGAATGACGCTTTGGTCACGTGAAGGGTGATATTTTAGCATACCAAAACAGTTCGCGTTAATCATTTATTGCAAACGGCGCGAAAGTTATGGAGGTTTTAAGTTAAAATTTCTTTAAAAAAATTTAAAGTTAAATTTATTGGTTTATTTTAATAAATGTTGTATGGATACATGAAACTCATTTCAAATTCATCAGTGCAGTCCAAATTCATCAATGCACTGATAAAATACATAAAAAATATCAATTATAATTAAAATTAATTAACATTAAAAAACGCGAATTTTTGCAAAAATATGAATGTTTCACCGATTGTTATAATATGTGTTTATATAACGCATAACTAATTTACAGAAAAACAATGTTTTGACTTGCAAATTTAAAAAATAAAAAAAATTATATAAGAATTATTTTTGAGGTTAGAATTTTTTTTTTTTTTTTTTTTGATCTGTAAAATTTAAAATCATGAAAATTTTTTAATGCCTATCCGGTTTTATTATCAAGCTTAAAAAAACCTTTCATTTGGTGTCAATCGTGGCGGTTATGTATAGATTATAACTGCAGATGTCACAAAGCAAAATGTGTTTGAAGAAAAATGCCGCTGTACCCGCTAAATATGGACCAGAGATCAGCATTGAGTCGCTTTTTAGGGATTCATAAGCACTTATGAAATTTTAAGTATAAGTGAGTACAAGTAGTTGAAATTTAACTACTCTGACTCACTCATACTCACACAACGTTGATTCATTAATAAAGGTTGCAATAAATTTGAGTCCAATGTTAACATCAAACTCATACTCACTTGGATTCATAATTTTATAAAAATACTTATGATACTTACAATTGATTTGAGTGACTCGAATCATACGAAAAAAAATTTACCGTTTTAGTCGATAGACGTATACAATACCAAATGAAATTTATATGGTGTATACAAAAATTAACATGCAAATAATAAACAAAAATAAGCGAAAAAGTTTAAGTTTATAAGAAATGTATTAAGCTACACATACATTTTCATTTTATAAAATTTCAATGAATTCTAACAAAAATTGTTTGCTAGCCATCTCCGCAACCACAAAAAATATTTTCACTTTTCGTATTTTTATTTTAATTCTACCGAAATGAATATTTTATTGTTTTATTATGAACTAATTTAAAATTTTTTTCAAATGTTCGCGCACAACCCCATACACTTTGTTACAAATCACAATAAATTGAAAAATTTCAAATTATTGGGATTTGTTGTCATACAGCCCCATTAACATGTAAAAAGACATCGAACACAACATATCATAGTCACAAATCACTAGTGTGTGTCCACCTTTAAAGAAGACATGTAAAAAGAATATATTATGATACTCATAATTATATCATAATTATTATTTATACCGTGATTATTTTTTAATTTGTTATAAATAGGTTCTAAAGAAATTCATAAAAAAAAATATTTTTTTAAAATTTTTTCTAGATTTTACATTGTAAAAACTTATAATATACTTAACAAACTACATCTTTATAATCAATATTTTTAAAATAGATTATTGGAACGAAAATTGCCCATATTGGGCTATTGCCTTTATGTTTCCGAACTAATCGGAGACCTCCGACATTGATTTTCTCCTTAATCTCAGTCTTGCAATCCTGCTTATAAAAATAGAAAAAAAAAATAATTAAAAATTGTTTAATTTCTTTAAAATATTTCCTATACTCATTAACTTTTTCACTTATGTAAATTCTTACATTTTGAATGTTAATTATAATATATACTATATCTATTTTCTTTTTTTTGACCAAAAATAATAAATTACATAGTCCAAAACATAGTATTTATTTAACACGATTCATGATTTAACCTAAAACTTTTTCTTTTGCAGTCGTGTGGTAAATGGTTGGTAGTTAGGAATGTGTTTATAGCATTAATTTACTCTTGTACTAACGCAGTAAGCAGAGCAAACACTCAACAGTTTGTATTCGAATCATACTTATTTTTTCTCATCTGTATGCACTAAGTTAAGGAGAGTTGAAGTCAACAACATCATACGTATTATTAAATATAAATGCGATGAGTACTTCAAACTTTTGAGATGAGTAGAGTCTCCATTACATTAACAAGACTATGAATGCGTATAAGTACAAGAAATTATGAATCATGATTCGAGTATACTCACTTTTTCAGCACTCATTGCTGATCTCTGATATGGACCAAATATAACCGTGTTTATATATGATCTTTAGTTCACCGCCGCACTTCATTTCCAATACTTTACATTGATTTTAAACCACTGATTACCTAAACAACGCGAAACAAAATCATGAAATTTCGCAAAAGTTCTACTTTCTTTATAAAATTTTTGCGTTTTATAATTTTTTAACGCCTTCTTGACCTTGAGGTGCCATTTATTAAGAAGTTTAGATCACGCAATACATAAACCAGTTTTAAATATGATTGCAAATGTCAGGCGCGAAAAACTGTAATTTTTGACAAATTTACGCCAATTCTATAAAAGTTTGAGGTCATCGTTCTCAGTAACTAGCAGCCTGACATCGACGTGATATGGCGCAAATTTTAGCAAATTACACCATCTAATAAATACTGTTGACGAAATGCAATTTTCTTGAACGGCGCAAAAACGCTTTAGAAGAGAAACTGCGAAAATTAAAAAATCGGAAAATTTTGGTTTCAAAAATGAACCGCTATACAACTTTTTCCCAAATAGTAGTATTGGCATAACTTTTATAGTGTAAGATTATACAAAGTCTAGTGACTTTATTTTATATCAGTGGACATCGAAAGTTTAAAACTAAAAGTAGAAAAGTGATGAAATATGAAAAAACTCTTGTAAATTTCAAGCCTTTTTTTAAGTTTTTCGATATTTGAGTGCCCATAACTTTTAAAAATAAAGAACTGATGGTCTGAAATTTTGAATTTCCCAGTTTTCTAGTGTGGCCTACCATTCCCTTTTGACCGTTTTGGTCAATTCGAAAAACTGGAGAAATAATAAGCATCTGAACTCAGTTTCAACAAATGTTAAAAATTTTTGAAATTGCCCATATATGTATATAAATAAAAAAATTTTCAAATTTAAAAAAAATTATTTTTTTACTACAAAAAAATTTCCAAAAATATATATTTTCTCCAAATTCTATGGATTGCATCTTCTGAGTACCAACGAGCCTCAGCAAGATACTTATATCAAATTAAAGCCTGAAGTCTCAGCTAATTATTTATTAGAAATTCAGCTGCCCGTTTTTGCCCCTAAGCAATTCCGGTTTAAAAAACTAAAAATAGTTAGGAAAAATTTCCTTCACAATCATGTAATTGCAGTAGACGTTTGTATTAAAATCTGTTGCATACTCCTAGGATTGCACTTTTCTATAATTTTTCATAAGTTATAATAGCGATGATATTAAAAAGTACAATCCTAATATTATGCAACTTATTTTATTAAAACTTGTCTCCAGTTTACCCGGCCATTTTAAGAAAATTCATAAGTTTGTGTAACGATCTGTAAAAACTTGTGAATTTTTTTGGGTAAATTCAAAGAATAGGCTTTTAGGGTTCATTCGGTTTCAGTAATAAGGTGAATATAACCAGACCTATCTTTTACTTAAAAGAAAAACTGCAAATTTTGAGGCTTAGAAGGTAATTTTAATTCGGTCATATATCCTACACTTCATACGCAATCTAAACAACTTTGGCTGACTTCCAAAATGTATGAATACAAAGTTTGTATACAGTTCTACTGCGGTATATAAACTTTTTACATATGCAAAGTTCCGAAACAATGCAACTATGTGCTTTGTTTACATTTTCATTATGAAACAGAAATGTTGCAATGCACCATTTCTATTACTGATAAACAAGAAAATGGAAACGGTGGTTGTAAAACTTTTATTTGATAATTTTTTTAAATTATCAGAAATAAATAATAAAATACATATTGGCGACATTTTGAAATCGTATACATTGTAAATATTTTGTAAAGCGAGGCTGACTTCCAAAATGTTAATTGCTTTGTATTCGAACAAAGTATATTGTTTCATAAAGTCGCTATACAAAATATTTACAATGTATACGATTTCAAAATGTCGCCAATAAGTATTTTTAACGCAGTAAAAAAGCAATCAAGCATCGGTTTTATAACTGATGCTTTGTTTGCTATTGGTTTGTTTACAAACATTAAAACGTTTGTGTTATAAAAAAATATATATAAAAACAAGAATTACAAATAATGACCGAATTACAAAGGTAAATTAATTTGTTTTTAATAAAAAATATATTAAAAAAACAGTAAATGATTATTTTTTAACATATTTCAGCGAAAAGAACCCGACTTTTGCGCAAAACGCAAGAAGCGCACCATTTTGTGGAAAAAGGTCTTGAGAGAAATTAAGGAGGTGGGTTACACCTTTCCTTTCTCTCGGGATGATATCATGATAATCATTTCGGATAATTTAAAATAATTATCAAATAAAAGTTTTACAACCGCCGTTTCCATTTTCTTGTTTATCAGTAATAAAAATGGTGCATTGCAACATTTCTGTTTCATAATGAAAATGTAAACAAAGCACATAGTTGCATTGTTTCGGAACTTTGCATATGTAAAAAGTTTATATACCGCAGTAGAACTCTATACAAACTTTGTATTCATACATTTTGGAAGTCAGCCCGACTTTATGAAACAATATACTTTGTTCGAATACAAAGCAATTAACATTTTGGAAGTCAGCCTTTTTCTACGAATTAAAAAGGAAGTGCTGTATTTCAATAAAAACTGCATTGAAAAGTTATCAAGTAAAATATCTGACATATACAAGCTACTGAACTGTGTAAAAATGTTCCTCAGTTTTCGTTTTACAATATTTAAGTGACTTCTGTAGACTTTTTCTAAGACAAAATATTTCTTTTTAATCAAATAAATTATGAATTTGTCTCAGTGAAACACTCTTCTTTGCAACGGTATTATTTGATTTCTAAAAAATAGTTTTAAAAAATCGAATTTTAGTCACCAAAATACCGCCTACACAGAATGCAAGACGGTGCGATGGGCGTGGCAGATTTCAATGAAACTTGGCATGCATCTTTTGTTTTTTCTAAGAAGTGTATGTACTAAATTTTAAGACTTTTGCTTTTATACGAAAGGTTTTATGGGAAAATATCCATTTTGATTGTATGGGCGGTGGGCGATGGGTGTGGCTGATTTTCATGAAACTATTTTATTTTCTTAATTTAGTCAATATAATACTCTGTGCCAACTTTCAAGTTTCTAGGTCCACTCCTTATATTTTTTGCACAAAAATGTATAAAGCTGAACCAGTGTGCGACGTACCTAGGAAATGACTAGATATTTCCTTAACTACTAACATCAGCGTTGCCACAGAAAAAATTTTTTCCTACCAAAAAATATCAAGAAACCTACCAAAATCCTCTGCAGCCTACCAAAGCTCAATAATATAAAAAAAATTTTAAAATAATTAAGGTCAAGTCAGAATGCCACACTTGCTTTTAAATGGTGCTCCAATGCTTTTGAATACACAACCCAAAAAGAACAACCATACTTCTCCTGGAGCCAGTCAAAAACATTTAGCCACCGGGCTCTGAATTTTATTTTGTTATATTCTTGTTTTCATCACTGAAAGTAGAATATTATGTACAAACTTTTAGAAACAAACTGTAGCACTATGCGACAAATGAAGACTTTTGGAAAAATACACGAACTCCACAGTATAGGTTCGATTGTACTACCAAAACTTAGTAAAACCCTGTACTTGGTTTGGTCAGATAGCTTACAAAGACTAATTTGTACCATAAAAATTGTATTTTTCACAATTTTTTAAAAATTAAAAAAAGAAAAAATTGTATTTTAAAATATAGTGAAAAATAACATTTTTAGGGTACAAATTGGTCTTTGTAAGCTGTTTTGGATGCCTAGACATGTTCAGATTGTATTGGTATCTTTGTTCACGAAAATTGCTCAGATTTACAATGGATACAATATTGTCATATATTGTTAGTGAAATTTTTCGAGTCACTGTAAGTTATGTTGAGAAAAGTAAAAATTTTTCGTACATTTTTGAGAAAAAGTGCAAGAAAAAATATTTTTTGCGCAATTTTTAAATTTGCTCAGTAGAGTCATTATAGCCGAACATAGTTAAGCAGTATATTTAAGTTTGAGTTAGCAGTTGGCCAAAAACTGAGGACACCTTTTTTTGGATGATGCAGTCATTTTCAAAATATTTTGAGGTCCCTAAAAAAAATTGGCAGTCAATCTGACCAAACCGAGTGCAGTGTTTTAGTTTTGGTAATACAATCGAACCTATACTGTGGATTCCGTGCATTTTTTTTCGCTGTTGCACTGTGTAATTGTTTATTTCTACCTGGTTGTAGGAATATCGTCCTCTAAATTTTCAGTATTATTCGGCTTCTGTGTTTTTAATAAAAATCTGCAATTTATGTTTGCATATATTTGGATATGTTTTTAATATAGATATTTATTAATAAAACATCTCTTTACTTTTCCATTTTTTCTATTTTAAATTTCATTATATTGTGTGTTTTTTTAAACAGAGATGATTAAGACTTTATTATAAATTAATTGTGATTTAATAGTAGAAGTACATAGCATGCGTTACGTCGTTAACAGCGGTTACAATCAACAGTGCAAGTCAACTGTTCAACTATCAACGAATCTAAAATTTGAAAATAGTTCAACTTCTATACGTTAAATAATTTGCCAATTGTGCCAGTAATTTGCTTTCTGAAAATTCACTATTTTAACTTTGTTTAACAGCAGTGCAATACACACAATTGGCACAACGCGTGCTATGTATAGGTACTTCTACTTTAAATCACCCCTATGTATGCAATAGAACCAAGATGTTTTATACATAACTGCCCCACTTGTAAAAATGTTTAAATGTTTATTGTTTTTAACAAGAAAATCTACCTAGGAAAGTAGCAACAAACCAACCAAACTACCAAACGGATTTAAAAACACAAAAAACTACCAATTTTGAATAACATGTGAAGTGGAATTTCACGAATGCTGTTGTTATAACAAAGTAGTTAATGTATTAACACTATATAGATAGTACGATCTGACTAAGCTATTCTTTTAGCCCAAACATACCAGTTATTTCACATATATGTATACCATATTCCCACAATGAAGGACTCTAGAAACTTAAAATTTTTGATTTTTATTTATTTAAAAAACATTAAAATTTAAATAATTCATTTCAAAAATATCAGAGTTGGGTTTATTGCATTAGACTTAATTTTCCACTAAATTTAGTGGTAGTGGAAAAAATAGTGCATTATCGCCTCTGATATTTAGTGCATTAAATAAAACGATTTTAGTGGTAGTGGAAATTTAGTGCATTGCCGTTTGCATACTCTTTTATAATACTGTTACATGTTGTGCAACAAATGATTTTACAGTAATAATTTTTTTTTATATGTAAAAAAAACTTTTATTTGTTAGCGTTTTTCATATAACACGAACGTCTTAATGCATTCGTCGAAGACGAAGAAAACACTAACAAATTTGAGTGTTTTTGTTGTTGTTTCATATATAAAAAGACGAATGTCAAAAACCATTCGTGTTCTAAAAACAGGCTGTAAGTTTATGCCTGTTTTGAAATCAGTTCGAAACAAAACGATTTCACTCATAACGATAACTTCATATGAGTTTATGCCTATGTTTTGAGTCGAAACAGTTTTAAAACTGTTTTAACTAACATCTAATTCTAAATATGAAATTCTAATTTTTTCATATTTTCTATAATAATACACATAGAATAATAAAAATAACAAATGGAAGAAATTGGCAACCCTATCAAATATGGCAGAACAATCTTTACAGCTCAATTTCATAGGTTTCAAAACAGTATGCGTTTATAATCAATTTTGAAAACGCTTGGTCCGACTCAAATACGTTTCGAAATTTCAAAACTGTTTTCATAGCTGTTTATGCCATGGGTTTAAGTGAATGAAAACGTTTATAAAACGGGCATAAACATAACAATACATTCGTTATCCAATCATTGCTTTTTTTGAGTGTTAGATGACTTTAAAAGAAAACAAGCAATTCAATGAATGAGATTCGTTACATTCACTGTTTTATTGTGTTGTCTTGTATTGCTTAAATAAAATAGTGTTAAATGACAACAGTATACGTACTCATTTCGTGTGAATGCATTCCAACCTCATAAACAAGCAATCAAACTGTTCTTTGATATGTACATTGTACATATATGGTTGTATAAATATGGATCTTGATTACTTTCGATGCTTAGAACTTGAAAACAACAGAATCAAATTCAAAATGTACTTTCTTACACAGGCTTGTTCGTAATTGTTATGTAAAGGTTTAAATAAAAGTACAAAAATTCTCAACTGATTTTTTTATCTATACACATACGTATTTAAAAAAATAATCTTGAATATAAAATAAAATTAAAAAAATTAAAAATTTTTATTGATTTCTGAAGTCTAATTAAAAAAAATGTAATTTTCCAATTGCGAGGTAAATTGTTTATGTATGTACGTAACCGATATGCGCGATGGAACTGATGAATGTATTTTTATAACGCTTTGCATGTGAATTTTATGAAACGTAAGTCCGATAGTCGTATAGACAAAACTAAAAACTACACCCCGGTTTGGACAAAAATCTACACAATGTATATTAATCCGAAATACATATTGTATATAATTTATTCTTATACAAAGTACTGTGTATAGTATATGTATGCTTATTATCACTTCTTACTGCAACCGAATTGAATTTTTATGATGTATAATTTTCTAAACATTGTAAATACTTACTCCCTTTCGTGTTGAATATTAGCAGCATTTAAGACCTGTTGTTGACCGTGATGACCATGAGGAGCATGGTGACCACCTCCATGACCTTGAGGAACTTGTTGAACTGGAACTTGTTGCTGATGTACGGGAACTTGTTGGACTGGTACTTGTTGAACTGGTTGTTGCTGTTGTACCGGTACTTGTTGGTATTGCATTTGTTGCTGCTGCAGTTGCATTTGCTGTTGTTGCTGAAAAAAATGTTCATCATTAGAAAAATGTATATCCTCTAGGGGTTCTTTTGAGCAGAGCTCTTACATATTGTTGTGGACTAACACCCGGTGGCAAATGTTGTTGATATTGTTGAGGTGGTGGATGCTGCTGATATTGTTGTGGAGGTTGTTGCTAAAATTGTACATAAAAACCTTAAAATATACATATATGGTCTAAGGTTATTGAAACTTTCTGGACAGTGGGCCAGATTCTTACGTAGTGTTGTGGTGGTACACCTGGAGCAACCCTTTGGGCATTTGCAGTTGCTAATACCAGTAAAAACAGTGCGCTTAATATTTTATACATTTCAATTTTAATTTATTTCTCTCAAATTTAAGACAATTCCTTTGGCACAATCTGTTTCCAAAAAAAAACGACTGACACGTCAAAAAAACACAAAAATCTTACCAATCCAATAAAAACAATACCAACAACAAAACTAAACAAACACGTCTGCAAATGGTAAAGTCAATTTTCAAATAGGTATGTTCAGCAAGAAAATTACTATGAAAACGTCAATGAAAGACCGTATATAAAAGCGCTATTTTATTAAATATTTATCAGTTTGTTTGTTCAAATTGATAAAATGAACTAAAACCTAATCAATTCTTGCTTTTTAGACGATAACAATTTTTTTAATCTCCTATTTAATATATTGTTTAACACAATCAAAGTAAAATAAAATATTTTTAACGGTATTTTAAAACGCTGAAATAAAATCACTACGTGTTTCACACTGAACACAACCAGTTGCTATTATTGTTCCTCTTGTTAACGAAGTTCATTTTATTTTCATTATTCTTTTATAGATTTTATTTATTTTATATATATTTTTGTTTAAAATATCAAAATAAAAAAATGGTAAGTAGTTTAGAAAAACTTTAAATATGTGAACCATACCAAATATAGGAAATAATATACTCACTAATACTCGATAGTGCTACGTTTTAAAATTTTCTTAAATTTTACTTTTTCTTTCATCTTCTAACAGGCTCGATATTTTAAGGAACAAGATATTGATGGTAATATAAAATACTTATTCTATTTATTATTTCAATAGCAGTATATACATAGCCCCTTGGTCAATACCGATTATATTACAGATAGCTAAATTGTTTTTTATTTCATTATTTCCATATATGTAAGTGAAAGTTTGTATGTATTTTTAAGGGTTTAATTGTGTAGTAATAATAGTCTACAACACAATTTTCACCTGATCTAAACATTTACAAAACATTTTTAATAAATATGCATGTGTAAATAATAGGTATCATAACTTTCTTAATAAATCAGATTGTCAGTCTTCCTCACAATAGACCCCATTAAAAACAGACAAAACTTCATAAAGTTCTTCAGATACAATGTTTTGCTATTAGGGATTTGAGGTGTAGGAGATGTACTATGAGTATACCGTCTTCAACTTCTAACTTTTCAGAATTTCGTGAATGCTTTTATCTATTTGCTCGTTCGGGCCAAATAACTACTTTGGACGAATTGACTGTTATAATGAGATCATTGGGTTTGTCTCCTACTATACAAGAACTAATAAATTATTTAAAAAAGAAGGGAGGCAAAATGAGTTTTGCCGACTTTTTGGAGGTTATGCATCAACATTCGAAAGTTGAAAATCTACCAGATGAAGTTGTGTCTGCATTTAAAGCTGCTGATCCTCAAAATACTGGAGTAATACCGGCCAAACAATTGCGGAATTTATTGCAAAATTGGGGGGAAGGATTGTCTGTTAGAGAGGTAAGACTTTTTTATTAATATAACAATTATTCAACTATACTTTTATTTCAGGTCGATAATATTTTTCGTGAGGCTAATGTTCATAATAACAGTATGGTACGTTATTCCGATTTTGTAAAAATTGCTTGCGCTCCAGTCCCAGATTATTATTAAGCAGATACGAGTTCTTAAAAAAACATTCCATAAATTTAGCACTAAAATCATAATACATTTATAAGCTTTTTTTTAATATTGAAAATGTAATTAATAAAAAAAAGTACGCAAATCCATGAACTATACTATATATAAAAGGAACCATGTTGTAAATTAATTCAACTCCGAAAGAAAAGAATTTCTAGATCACTGTAAAAGGACACTTCCATAGTAAGAAATGATATATACTTGAAGTTTTAAGCTCATATTTTTAACACCATAGTAATTTATAAACAAATCTCTTAAAAATACTTTGCTCTAGTTATATACATGCACCTCTGAGGATACATACTTATGCCCATGGTATAATAAGTTATTCTTGTACCATGCTTATGCCCGTATTCATTTAATTGCTTTTTTGACAATTACTCCATAGAAATATAATGTCAAATAAGCACTCTATAAACCAATTTTATTTTTTATGAATACGGGCATTAAGTCATATGTATACATTTTTTTTCCTATAATAAAAAAAGAGTAAGTATATGAGTTTTACTGTACATTTTTATTGGAAATTTTGTATTTTATACATCATAACAGACGTAAAATTTAATTGGCAATGGTTACTTCAACCTCTACTCCAGGTTCGATGTTTATAGAGGTAATCTTCTTTACGATCTCAGAAGGAGAATGCAAATCAATGATACGCTTATGAATTCTCATCTGAAAAAAAAAATAGTTTTTATTTTTATATACTTTTAATTTCATAAAATATAAAAGTTTTTAATAATATTGTAGATCTCTGAGAGTCATAAGAAAGTTGCAATATCTTTCAAAGGAACTATGAGAGGTCGATTGCTCTATGCAAACTTTAAAGACAGGCCAGAGAGAAGCTCCAAGTAAGATTTGGCACACCAAAGCCGATGTCAAATTTGCATAAATATTTATATGAGATTTATAGAAAAATACCTGGAAACGATCCCAAGTTTTAGAACCTTCACCACAAGGAGTTTTACGGGTTGTAATGCGCAAAACTTTGGTTGGCATGCGTACTGGACCCTAAAAATATTAAAAAATATATATTATTTTATACAAAGAGCTTTTATTTATGTTAAATTTGTAACTTAAACAATAAGTGTTCTGAATTTGTACTTTCAAATTAAGAATAATGTCCAATTTAAGCACAATTTTATTGCATTTATTATGACTAGGTCAAGTTATTCAAGGAAACAAGACCTCCAGGTAAATGCTTTCTTTCTACCATTTGTTAACAATTTATTGCATACATACCTTAACGCGCAAATTTTGGTTCTTAGCACCGTTAATCAAATCACGGCAGACATTTTCCAAAGAACGTACATTCCTCGATGTCAAGGTGATACGGATGCGATGTACGGAGGAAGAATCAGCACCCTGGGGTTTCTCAATGTCTTTAGGAGCAGCAGCCTAAAATGAACACAATTGAGGTTATACATTGCTCCAAGAAAACACGTGTCATAAAAACAAATTTGCTAAATTGCAATTACTCTTTTTGCTTTTAATAATAAATTTTGAATAGAAATATCACAAATCTTCTTTACAAAATTACCATTTTAATGCAGAATTCCGGTCGAGGTATTCAAATCTCTTTATTTTGAGCAGCGCTGAACCAGAGTTCTAGCCAGTAAAAAAAGAAATGGACGAGAAATGGAAAAACTTCACAGAAGACGAAAGTCATTGTCATTCACAATCAAATTGAACGCCGTTCGTTTTATACACCTGACGTCGTCCAAACTTTCAAGTGCAGTGTTGCCAGAATTTACGGAGGTAAAATTGTCAATAACAAGAGATTTATTTGGAAGAAATCGTTAAATCTTATCTGAAAATCATCAAAATAAACAAAAATAAAATTAAAAAATTATTCATAACAGTTGGAGTTTATTAGTTTTAAATATTCTTTTGTGTACAGGATTCCTACTAAGGCTGTGTTTGAAACGGTAGCAAAGTTCTCTTGTTAGTAAAATTTTGACATTTTTGAGGTGAATAAAATTTCACTAGCCTTAAGGGCTAGTAAAATTTTTGACATAAGCATAGAAATATTTGACAATTAAAGAAAAACAACAAACTAAAACAAATATAAAATAATTATTAAAATATTGCGGAAGAGTAAAGATATATACAAAGTATAGTGAAATTATTAAAAAAAAAACTGAATTTGAAGGATAACCCGTAGAATAAAAATAATAAAGTAAAATAAAAACTAAAACATCAAATAAATGCGATCTTCTGATCGCCAAAACAATTGGAATGAGTAATGGAATATACTTTGTTAACTTATTCATTTTTATATAATTTTTTAATTAACAAATTTAATAACAAAGAGTATTTTTAATAATAAATGTCAAAATTGTATGCTGTGAAAAATGTTTTCATTTCACACAGCAGAAAGAGAAAAATTTTTTAACCAAACAACAATTTGTTTTTACCATAGAACTTTGCTACCGATTCAAACACAGACTAAGGAATAATTTTCTACGCGATTGCAAACATACTTTGGTCTTGTGTAAATTTACTTCACTAAATATTTTCCCCACATTTGCTATAGATCATAGGTGCCAAACATGCAGCTCATTCGATATAAAAGTAAAAAAGAACAAAACAAAAATTTAATTGTAAATGTTTGTGTGGAATCTTTTTTATAACTGTTACATTTAGTTATTACAGCTCATTGAACAAGGAACTAAGGAAACGAAAACCTAAACATTTAGTTACGAAGCGAAGATAAATGTCTTGCAATAAGTCACAGTCGTTTAGTCGTTTTGAAGCGCCGTAAGTAAGTTAGGGGGGAAAATATTAGTTTTTTATTAATTTATTTCAAGCCTTTGAATTTTGTATGTCTTTATCGACACCAAGTAACAGTAAAACTAAACAAAAAAGTGATCAAATCATCGAAATTTCCAACTAAAGTGGGAACTGGAGTATTTCTGCTCTGAAGTAAACGATAAAATCATCTGGTTGATACGTTATAGTGTACCAAAATTCCACAACTTTAAACGTCACTATGAGCAACATAAATCAGAATATGATAATTACGAAGGATTAATGGAACAAGAAAAGTTAAGAGTTTAAGTTGGGACTGAAAAAACAACAGTTCATATTTACTAAAGTGCAGCAGCGGTGCATGCAAGCTATGTTTTGTCGGAGTTGATAGCTAAACACTCGAAACCTTTTATCGAAGGTGATTTCATCAAAGAATGTTTAATTAGGGCTGCAGAAACTGTTTATTCTGGAAGTGTGACGTCATTTCAAGTAATACGAGTATCTTTGTTTCGAAGTACCGATGTGGAAACAGTTACAGTTAGGTTATCAAATTAAAGCCAAATCATCTTGCTTCGAAGCATTATCCATTGCCTGTGATGAGAGTACGGATATAGGTTGCGTTGCCCAGTTAGCTGTTTTTTTTTTCGTGCGACACAGACTTCAACATTTACGAAGATTTTTTTGTAAATAGACTAGTACCGATGAATGGCACTACTACAGGAAAATATACACTGCCGATCACTTGAATAAGTTCATTAATTTTTAAATTAAGAGATATGAATGATCATATTTTAGGAGGAAAAGAATAACGGTACAATATATAAAAATTTGTTATATTGAAAAAAGTTTTATTTGTAAGGTCCGGATGGATACAACTACTATTTCCACAACCTACGTAAAGAGGAACGCTACCTTAGTCGTCTCAATAGCTGTAAGGGAAGTGTAATGGTATGGGGGGCGATTTCATATTATGGTACATGTGAGCTTCGAATCCTCACTTCAAAAATGAACGCGAATAACTACAGCACAGTACTTGAAAAGGCGTTTCCATATTTTTCTACTATTTTTAGACCAATTCCCTGGATATTTCAACAAAATAATGCCTTGATACATAATGCCAGGGTTGTAAAGGAGTAGATTCAAAGCCAAAATGTCAATACGTTGGTGGGGCCACCATGTTCCCCTGTCTTAAATATTATAGAAAATGTATGGGGCTTGATTTCTCGTAAAGTCTACGAGTCCGGCAGACGATACGAAACAAAAGAAGCTTTAATTGGAGGAATTAAAAAAGCCTGGTCCGAAATTTCATTAATTGACAATCTTTATAACTCCCTCCCAAATGGTATTTTTGAAGTTATATCGAATAATGGAGGATATACTCATTATTAAATCATCGAAGCATTATAAGAAATAATTTTAATTCTGGCTTTTCGACTTTTATCATTTAATGTAAAGAATTACTCAAGCTTAAGGTCTTTTTTAAATAAAAATCGTTTATTTATTTATCAATATTTCGCTACTCCTGCATGTAGCGTCTTCAGGATATATTTATTTGTAAATTATTTTCAAATTTTAAATACAGAAAATGTGTATTTATAAATTCAATAATTTTTTTAAAGGAATAAATTATTAAGGAAGTTCATAAACAGATACAAAACAATACGGGACAAAATCATTAAAACAAAATGTTCAATTACATTTTTAATAAGGTGCAGAAACAAAGGAATCATACCAAAATTTATCAACAATTCGACGAAAAATATTTTAGGCATTTTTGCAATAATGGAATACAAAAAACAATGAATTCAATTAATAAGTACACTCAAAATTTACATAGGAAAATTTTAAATTTGGCTTTTAGAGACAAACATGATTTGTTAAAACATTTTCAAGGTGAGTTGCTGGTGATTGAATTTAATTTAAGAAAATATTTGACAGACATTGAGATGAATGAGTTTTTAGAATACGAACATAGGCTCTCGGAAAATTTTATAATGAAAATAAAAAGAATACAGAAAAGGAAGTTCGACAATCTCCAGGACTTACAGAGAAGGGAATTGGCGATTAAGTTTAACGAAAAATGGTTTGTGAATAAGACTAATGTTAATATTCCAACTGATGTTAAGTGGACACTTTCTTTGGGTCATAAACATGCCTTACCTGTAAGAAGAGATCTTCCCACACTTAAAATTTTGGCAGATGGAGAGGACTTAATACAGACGCTAGATAAGAAGGAGGAACAAGAAATTGCTAGAACCAAATTAACGACAATAATAGAGAATCATTTGAATAAAATGGAATTAGATAAAAGAGATAAGTTTATATTAGAAAAAGTTGATGAAGCGGAAAGATTTTTGAGAAGAAATAGAAATATAATTATTTTAAAAGAGGATAAAGGAAATACAACAGTAGCTTTGTATAGAGATGATTACAATATAAGAATGAGAAATATTGTTGGGGACAATAGTAAATATAATGTAATTGCTAAGGATCCTACTAGTAAATTACAGAAATTAAATAATGATTTAGTAGATGAACTTTTTAAGAAAAAGATCATAACTACTGTTGATATGTATAAACTTAAGACAAGTACAGCTATTGCTCCAAGGTTATATGGCTTACCCAAAATTCACAAACAGGATTTTCCATTGAGACCAATTTGCTCCTTCATTAATTCACCTTCTTATTTTCTATGTAAATACATAACCAGTATTCTTAAGAAAATTACAGAGAATTCAAAGTATAAAGTTAAGGATTCAATTCAATTCAAGGAAAGAATTAAGAACCAAATTATTGATGATGATGAGAATTAGTATCTTTCGATGTTATTTCACTTTTCCCTTGATTTGATGGTTTCCAATTGAAATGTTAGGAAACGAATAACTTATTTTTTATACGTTTTTTTTCACAATTTCACAGTGAACACAATACCGGTTTGTCACATGAAATTAACTGAACAAATAACAATGAGTACCTGTCAAACAATGTATCACGCAACGGCGTGGTTTGTAGTACATGCTATGTATCAGAGACGGCCCTGTATGTGAAAAAAGATTTTCCCGCTTTTCTGTTGAAATTTTCTTTGCTATAAACCTCACGGACCCCGAGACCTTTCCAACGAATGCAAAACCGTTGAAATCGGTTCGTGCGTTCTGGAGTTATAGCGTCAGGAAGGAAAACCCGACTTAGTTTTATATAGTAAAAAGATATAACTATAAACTTAATTTCTTTTAGAAAAAAATTAATATGAATGTAAAGAAAATAGTGAACCTATTCAAGTGATCGGCAGTGTATATTTAGTTACGTATACGAACTTCTGCAGAAATACAATTTACTTTAGTCGAAATTGATTTCTATAGCAACTGATGGAACTCCTTTAATGACCGGCAAAAACAATGGTTTTGTAATTACTGCAAAAAAAAAAAAAAAAAAAAAAATAAGTGAAATACAGTGCGAGCTCGATTTTCGCAACCCCCGATTAACGCAACACCCCGATTAGCGCAACAGGCAAATTTTTTACATTACAGTCTTTATAAGTGCAACGATTTTCAAAAATTAGTCTCAATTAGTGCAACACTTTTTTTTTAATATATTCACAATGATTTCTGTTTGTATTTCTTGTTCAGAAACGTAGTTTTATAAAAGTAATCATATTTAATCAAAGAATCCCATTTTAATCGGCCCTATTCCCGTTGGCGTTTTTATTTTAAAACGAAATAAAAACGACAACTTGGTATCACCGTTGTCGTTATCGACAATAATCGAAAAATGTCGGTATTCTCTATTTAAAAACGAAGATAGAAACGACAAAGAAACGCCTGTTTTTTGTCGCTTTCATTTTTAGTAGCGACATTAAAACGAGAGGTTTGAAAAATAGAAAATTAAAATTACAACGTTGCAACAATTTGAAATTTTAGTATCAGAAATTTAAAAAAAAAATCGTAAAGGTTTCAAAATTTTAATAGTTTTTGGAAGGAAGTGGCTGCAAAAATAAATCCATTCCGTGACGGAGATGGTTGACACAAAATAAGTAAAACTAAATTAACAACAAAATACTTATTACTAAAAAATTTTAAAATATGTATATAATTGATTTGACGCCACTTTCTATACGGATGTTTTTGCCCAAAACAGACCTACTTCCATCACTCCTATATGGATGTGAATTATTTGCAAACTGTGACAGAATTGACTTACGTAAACTTAGGGTTACTTATAATAACATTGCTCGATATATTTTCCGCAGAGGTCGCCATGACCGTAGTATCTCTAGTTATTCGTTTCAGATTTTTAATATCAGTTTTGAAGATTTAATGAAATACAAGTGTCTGACCTTTCTGCACGAAATTATTGTTTCAAAAAATCCTCCCTACATTTATAACAGAATTGTATTTGCAGGGTCAAATCGTGAAACAAAAATTATTGTGCCGAAATATAAGAGCCTTTTGTCTCAACGGTAATTCCATGTATATACTATAAGTCTTTGGAATAGTCTTCCTAATAACCTTCAGAAAACGCGCAATGCTACCACATTTAAAAAGGAGTTACTCCAATATTTTAATTCTTTTTTTAAATTTATTTTAAATTTAACAACAAATCTAACACCATTTCATTTGATTTTTAATTAAAAAAAAGACGAAATTATTTGGTAAACAAAACCACATAAATGTATTACAGGTTTTTTTTCTAGTGCTACCAAGTTTTTCTTTGGTTTTATTGTAGTTTTCGATAACTTTTTATCGTCGTCTTCGTTTTATTTCAGGAATACCATTTTAGAATCGAAGCGATATAAAAACGACAACTGAATAAAAACGACATTTAAAACGATAACGCCAACGGGAATAGGGCCGAATAGCATTTCTCCCACGTTAATGCTGTCCCAAACACATTTAAAAACACAAATACAAACGCATCAGTTTTCTGCAGAATATTTATGTTTACACAGAATGCGTAGGCTAACATATTTGTATAATTTCACTTTTTAAAACAAAAAATTGCTCGCTACGCCAAGGTTTCAACAAGAAGACTGTTTTTTTAGCATTTAATAATTAATTTATTTCTTTTTATTAAAAATAGGGTATTTTCAGGTACAATAAAAAGTGGTCGATAATTGCAACTTCTTCGGTAATTGCAACAGGCCAGATTTTTTCAAGTTGCGAAAATCGAGCTCGCACTAAGTCTGTTTCTTTACTCTACATTGGGCGCCCGCGAGATCCCAATTTTACCAAAAAGCGTTCCCGTACACAAAATTTGGGTAAATGAGAGAAATTTTGAGAGAGTAACATTCTTCTTCTTCATGCACGAAATAGCCCGTACTTTTCTTCGGGCTAGTTTGTGCAAGTAAACAAATAATCAGCTGTTTAAAAAATAATAGAAAAATAAAAGGTTCAAAAACTAAAAAAAATTTCAAAAGTTGAATTAAAAAATATTTATAAACCTGCAGTAAAAGGCTTATAAGTAGTATAATTTAATTCAATATTTATATAAAAAGTTCATCTTTGCCTTAGTTAACATGTAGAAGTCGAATTATTGCCGTTTGTTTTTGCGAAAGTACATGTTCAATATGCGTGTATGTGTGACATAAAGTTGTGTGTTTTCATATTTTTATGTGAATGGGCAAAATATTTGCTTTTTTGCGTTCCCGTACTTTTGGGCAAATTTGTCACTTATTGAGAGAAATTATTGTTTACTCTCTATTTCCCGAACTTTACCCAAAAAGTAAAGAAACACACTTACTGTATATGATTGGTTGCACATTCATCATACGCATTATATTCTTCATAGGGAAGTATTATGTACGAAAGTAATAAAAATGGCATCTGTGTTGAAGTCTATAAAAAAATTATCAATTTCATTAAGAACTTGAGGTTTTAGTGAACGACAGTTGTCGAGGTTTCTAACAGAATTAGCAATTTAATGCATTTTTCAGTCATGGAACATGTACAAATCCAGTTTAGGTGAAACTGAATCATATAAAAAATACGCTTAAGCTTAGGAACTAAATTTGAAACAAGATTTCAAATCGTTCAATTTTCTCACAAAATTTAGAATCTATACCTAGTTACATATGTATATGCAAATGCAGGTTATCGATATCCAGTGTGATTCTAATGTGAATGCAAAATTCATTGAAGTTAGAGTGTCTGAATATTACAAATATTTGCCAGCCAGATTTGAAAACACTCAATGATTCGCATATGAATTTATGACCATGTTTGCAAGTACTTATCGGTGCAAACAGTTATTTCCTTCTTATGAAAGGAAATACACAAGTCTCCAATCAGATCAAGAATTACTGACAGTCATATCCCGGATCAGTTTTAAAATTAATCACTACAAACAAGATTCCCCCAAGTTGGAAAGATGTATGCAGAGAAAAAGTGCCAAATATCTGAAAAAAATATTATTTTTACCTTTTTTATACTTTTTAAAATAAACCTAGTTAAGCATAAACATTTAAGTCTTTTTTCTAACATTTTTATTGCATATTTGTAAATATTTATACTAAATCTTTGTATTACTTGTTATAAGAAGTTTATTTGATAAAACATATAAAGTTTTAAGAATTATTAAGTAAATTTAAACTTATACACACAAAATCGACTTGCAATGAAAAATAAAAAATTACGAAACATAGCATCTATTAAAAAATGATAGACAATAGACATAATATATTGTTTTTGTAACATAAAAATGTAGGAATTATAATAAAAATTTAGACTAATGTATATTAATAATAGATTCACGGCCCTTGCCCACGCCGACCCATCTGATGGGTACACTGAGCTCTTTCTCTAGGAAGCGTATATAATTTTGTGCATTTTCAGGTAAATCCTTAAAATCACGAACATTTTCCGTGTTAGTTTTCCAGCCTGGTAAAACCGCATATTCAACATCAATGTTCTCCAATTCTGCAATGGTACCGGGAAAATGATCCAATTTCTCGCCATTCAGACGTTTATACCTGAAACATATTTCAAGACAATATGTTTTGACATTTTTAAAAATATAAAAGGATTCTTACGAGACTGCGACTTTAAGTTCTTCAAAAGTATCTAGAACATCAAGTTTTGTAAGGCATATGCAGGTATAGCCATTAACCAGTGAGGTATACTTCAATAAAGGTATATCCAACCAACCACAGCGACGTTTCCGTTTGGTTGTTACACCAACTTCTACACCACGTGTTTGCAATAAGTCGCCACTTTCCTAATAATATATACATATTTATATTTTTTTAATATAATATTTGAAAAATAGACATTGATAAACATACATTAAGTTGTTCGGTGGGAAAAGGCCCATCACCTACACGTGTTGTATATGCTTTAACAACACCAATAACTTCGCCAATTGTTTGTGGAGGCAAGCCAAGACCAGTCAAGACACCTCCTATACTGCAGTTACTACTTGTAACGTAGGGGTATGTGCCAAAATCAATATCTAACATTGCAGCGTTAGCACCTTCGACAAGTATGGTTTTGCCTTGACGTAAAGCTGTGTGCAAAAAGCAAATTGTGTCCTTGACATAAGGGCGTAATTTTTCAACGTAATCTTTGTAGCGCAACAGTTCTGCATCAACATCAACATTAATCGACGGAAATAAACGCAAATGTGTGGCAACAATCGATTTAAATCTGGAAAAAAAGTGTACAAGTCTAATTAAAATCAATAATCGAAGACAACAAGCAACTTTTTTTATACTTTTCACTGAAGAGATTAAAATCTCCTAATAGTTCACCTACACGTATACCATTACGTGTTGCCTTACTTGAGTAAGCTGGACCAATGCCTTTTTTAGTAGTACCCAATGATTTTCCACCTTTTTCAGCTTCTTGCATACCATCAACTGCTTGATGAAAATCAAATACTAGATGAGCACGATCAGAGATGATTAAACGATGTTCAAGCTTTTGTAGGCCTTTAGCTTCATTTTTGGACAATTCATCAAATAGTGAAGGTATATGGATAACAACACCGTTTCCTAAATTTAATAATGTGAAAACAATTTTTTTATTTTAATATAACAATAATAGGGCAATTTTCGCTGTGTTATAAATATAAAATACAGTCGAATTCGGTTATAAGAAAATGTAAGAAAACAGCATTTGCATTTCTGAAAAAGGACTTCGGATAAATGCAAAGTTATTTCGTTTAAACAAACTTTTAAAATATTACATACATAATTGGCCATTCCAACCCTGTGTCAGGATTACGGCCTAACTTCTCGCAGCACCCAAGTTGTGTGTGTTAATTTTTTTTATTCACGAGTACCACGACCTACAGTTTAAAGTCGACTCCGAACGACATACTTGAGAAGATTGTTCATGGCAATCAGTTACTCTCAGAGCTTTTGCCAGAAAGACTGCTAAGAGGTAGTCGCAAAAAGAAATATTTTTTTCATATTAAAAATAAAGCAAATCGATATTTTTTAGATAAATTCAAATTCTGACAAGTACAAAGTTGACAAGCAAATTATATACAATTTTAGCAATAAATGCACATTTTTGAAAATGTAAGTATGCACAAAATAGAAAAGAAGTGAGAAGGTGCTAAAATTTTTTTGTTATCGATAAATTTTTAATACTCGCATTTGCGGACTTCTTTTTATACACTTTTCTGCTTTTCAACGCAAAATCTGTTTCTTTTAAGCGGTTTTTCTTTTAAACGAAGATAAATACCTTTGAATTTAATAGAAAACAAAAGTAAATATTCTCCCAATCAAATAATGTCTTTTGTTTAAAACGTGTGATGTACAGTAAGCGAAATTTGTTTGGCCGCATATTAAAACATTTTTAAAACAAACTAATTTCTAAAATATACTTAATATTTTGTTTTTGTAACATTATGCTCTTTAATTGTTAAACCACATGCAATGTTTTACAACAAATATTTGTTCATAACGGTACTTAGATATAAGAAGAAGAAGTGTAAAAGAAAATAATGTAGTTTTTTGGTGCGAAATTTGTTTAGCCGCAGTTGCATTTAATAAGTCATACTGGTAAGTTCTGATAAAAGTTATATATATTTTTTTATTATTTATCAAGGTTACATTATTTTTGTTGTTTTTTGTACAGATCTGTTAAAATGGTGCGCAAGAAGGTACTAAACGAGGTGGAAAAAGGTCAAATAAAAGTTTTAAAGGGAAATGGCCTTTCAAATAGAGCAATTGCCAGACAAATTAAAAGATCAGAGATGGTTGTAAGAAATTTTTTAAAATTAGGCGAAAAATACGGCGCTGGACCTTCAAAATGCAAACGAAACACAAAATTAACCCTACGTCAAAAAATGCAATAAAACATGAGGCTACTAAAAATCAGCTGTATTCGTCACAAATTGTGGCTAAATTGCAGCTCCCAGTTGGAAAACGACGGGTACAACAAATTTTAAGCGAAGATATATCAATAAAATGGAAAAAAGCTACAAAAAACCTCAGTTGACAGCGAACCATAAAATGGCACGATTGACATTTGCGAAGGCCCACATGTCGTGGACTGAAACATGGCAGAAAATCATTTTTTCAGACGAAAAAAAATTTAATCTGGATGGACCAGATGGTTTTAGTTATTATTGGCACGATCTGCGCGTAAATAACCCTCCACGAATGAGCCGCAACTTCGGAGGTGGGTCAGTCATGATATGGGGTGCTTTCTCATACCACGGAAAGATAAAATTATGCTTCGTTCCACCAAAAATGGACTCCACAATGTACACTGAAATGTTGGAGGACGTTTTAATTGAATACTTGGAAAGTAATAATGAAATTGAGTTTATATTTCAACAAGACAATGCAAGTATCCACGTATCAAAAGGGTCGAAGGAGTTCTTTTCATCTCGTTCTATACCCCTGCTTGAATGGCCAGCGAAAAGTCCAGATTTAAACCCAATCGAGAATGTTTGGGGCATCATTGCAAGAGCTGTGTATGCAAATGGAAAACAATATTCAACGATCCAAGAGCTCAAAACATCAATATTGCAAACCTGGCTTGATTTAGACATGGACATGCTTCGAAAACTAATTAATTCGCTACCTGTCCGGATTTTTCAAACAATAAACAAAAAGGAAGGCTCTACAGACTATTAAACATAAATATTTTTTAAGTTTTTTAAGTTTAAATTATGATTTTAAATAAATTAATACAGTGCGGCTAAGCAAATTTCGCACATTAAAATGAAATTTTTGTGATAATTTGTTCTAATTTTTTTACTTTACGTTAAATAATTAAGTTGTTTTGTTAATTTAGTAATAAATAAAAAAAATAAGAAAAAACTTCCACAAACATTTTATTTTTTATGACTTGTTCGACCAATATCAGAAATATATATATGCGGCCAAACAAATTTCGCTCACTGTATTTGTCAAATAGGAACTACTAACAAAACAGTAAACAATATTTTGCTTCTTTGCGTCAATATGTAATTTATTCTATATATTTCTTTTAACAATTTTTTTATTATTATTAAGCTGGGTTACTCAAATCAAATATGTATACTAGATTGTTACTTTATTTTACGAAAATTTACTTTTAAGTTTTTTATTTAGTTGTTTTCTTAAGAAAGTTTAATTATAAGTTTTTTGTCTCGTTGAATTCAGGATTTTTCTTTAGTAATATATATATATATATATATATATATATATATATATATAATATATATATAATATATATATATATATATATATATATATATAATATATATATATATATATATATATATATATATATATACGCCCATGTTCTGAAAATCGCAAAACGCTTGAATTTGGCGTTTTCGATTTGAAATCGCCAAATAGGTGTTCTGCAAAACGAAAACGCTAAAACTTTGGCGATTTCAAATCGCTAATGTACCCTGAAGCGTTTTGGTCAATTGTATTAAATGTAAACCTAAAAAATTAAAAAAAATTATACAATATATAAATTTAATATGATTTCTTTTAATTTAAAGGAATCTTGTACGTTTTCTTTTAAAATTTTTATTAAAAATTTATAATTTAAAAATTTGCTTTTTTAATACCACTTGTCTGTTTCAATTGCTTACTTATTTATGATCAACTGAATACACAATTTTGTACTAATTCACAAAGAAAACTCTTAAAAGGAGTTCAAAAACAATTTTAAAGATGGATATTCATAGCCAAACATCGCCATTTGCGTTTATTTAGTTAATATTTCCATTTGTGTTAAAATCGAAAAAAAAGCAAATCGCGCGTTTGTCAGAACATGCTCAAATGCGTTTTGCGTTTTCAAAATTAAATGCGTTTTGAAAACGCAGCGTTTTTCAGAACATGGGCGATAATTGGCCTAGAAAGGCTTTTATATATTAATTGAGTTTGAATTAAATAAATATATAACATTTGTTTTGCAATTATGCGATTTTTTCATTTAAACGGTTTGAATATATACGAACTCGACTGTATTATAAAAGAACTTAAATATTTTTAAACTTAAATAAAAATAAATTTAAATAATAAAAAAAAATACATATATTTTATGTACACATAGTATATGTATGTATGTATGTATAAGTATACTAGGGCTTATGAATTTTGGCATTTTTTGCAAATATCAACATTTAACACGCAAGACAAATAACAGTCTGTTTCTAGAACACGAATGGTATTTGACATTCGTCTTTTTATATGAGAAACACTAACAAATTTGAGTGTTTTTGTTAGTGTTTCACATATAAAAAGACGAATGTCAGAAACCATTCGTGTTCTAGAAACAGGCTGTAAGTCCATGGAAGAAATATGAATAATTGCGTTTGTACTTTTACGAGATCGTTAAAAAAGGTTCCGCGCATATGTAATGAAATTAGGAATTAGAACGGTTTCCATATATTAACTTTAAATTATTACTACAAATAAGTAATGCCCGATGGAACTCCAGAGAAATATATTATTCTACCAAATTAAAAGCTTCTCTTTGTCTGTAAGTTTATATGTGGTCAATTGACCATTATCAATGGTCTGAAGTAGGATTTTCGGTTCAATTTTGCCGTATAAATAACTTTGCATCATTAAAAACTCTCTTGTACAATTTAAGAAAGCTCAAGAATGTTTTTTACGACACTGGGTACAAAAACAGTCTGTAATTATGTAGCGCAGCAACATATCATCGATAGAATTAAAGAACGCTGTAACTGACAAAAAATCGAAAATACGTTTTTTGCATCATTTTTATCAGAAAAAAAATACGCGTCGATTGGTCCCGGTCCCAGATTTCTACGATGAAAATAAATTCACTTACGCAGTCTGCGTTTTAAAAAAGTCCAGTGTATTTGTTTTGCTTTCATAAAGGTTTTTTGGCTCTGGTGAACATTTAAGGTTTTGTCAGTTACAGCGTTCTTTAATTCCATCGACGATATATGCAGAACGAGCTGTGAAAATATTCTTATACCTATTCCCGCTATGCAAATCAACGCGAGCACTAAACTTAATATTTATTTCTTGTAACACCTAGTAGTTTGTACTTTACGTTTAGAAATATTATTATGTTGTTTTAAAATTGTTAATTTTCGACTGATGATTTTTAATGACTACTAAATCAATTACACCAAACTGAGAAACTTCAGTATATAAGTTAAGCATAATATGAAAAAATTTTACAATGAATTTGTATGAGAATATATAGAAAAAACTAAATGCCATATCTTCGGAGCCGATTTCGTGCAAACTTCACATAAACAATCTACAGACTATTCACAAAGTACCCTGGAATTTTGGCTGAAATCGATCTATCCGTTTCCGCGGTTAGTGGTGACATCGAAATATACATTAATTTTTATATATTAGAAGATTTATTGATAATGAGGTTCATTAAGCATATTTAAGTGAAATAACACCATGAGATGATGTACCATATAAAATAAATTTATTTATTTAAAAGTTATGACATAATTAAGATTTAATAAAAAAAAATAATACAATAGATGGGTCATCTGGCGGTTTAAATTTGAATCACCGTTTATTGTCACAAAATTCAGTATATTATCTCCACTAAACGAAATGAATCGATTTAGGCATAAACAACGTTGGGATTTATTGGAAAATGAAAGAAAAAAACATTCTTTCCTATGAAGCTTATTTTCATCTTAGTGGGTATGTTAATAGCAAAATTGTCTATTTTGGCACTCAGAAAATCCACAGGTGGTCTTATAAAAGCCAATGCATCCATTACGAGTGACTGTTGACGCGGCTTGTGGAGCGGATGCATAATTGGCCCACACATACATACATACATAACTGACCTTTACAACCCTGTGTCAGGATTACGGCCTAGCTTCTCGCAGCACTCATGTTGTGTGTGTCAATATTTTTCCATGAGTACCGGGACCTACAGTTTAATGTCGACTCCGAACGACAGATTTAAGAAGCTTGTTCATGGCAATTAGTTACTCTCAGAGCTTTTGCCAGAAGACTGCTGAGAGGTAGTCGCCGAAATAAATATTTTTTTCAGATTTCTTTTTTTTTTAAGATGTCAGAGCTGGATGTCGAATCCAGGGCTCATGTCTTAGTAAGCCAACACACTAACCACTAGACCACGGCGACTAATAATTGGCCCATATTTCTTTAAAAATGAGGACTGCACAACCATTACGGTCAATGGAAACACCTATCGCACCATAATAACCGATTTGTTTGTACCCGCTCTTCAAGGTATTAATGTGAACGATGTTTGGTTTCAACAGTATGGGGCAACTTGCCTCACATCTCATGCCATAATCGATTTACTGCGTCAAACGTTTGATGGCCGTTTAATTAACCGAAATGTTGAATGCCAATTGGCCGCAAAGAAGTTACGATTTGACACCGATGGACTATTTTGTGGGGCGCCCTTAAAGATAAGAGTTGTGTTGCCGATAGACCAGAGATAATTGAGCATTTGAAGGCTAACATTCGAGATGCCATTACCGGCATATGACCTGATAGACTCAAAAATTGGTCCGATCGAAATAATCACCCTTATCGTGTTTGGCGTAGTCGTATTTCGACGACTGGCGCATTTGTAGTCGAATTTAAAATTTAGTGGTATCGTGTAAAATTTTCGCCTTGAAGTATTTTGTACAAGAGTCATTTTGTAACAGATTGCCCAATTTTAATTGATTATGAAACAGCCTGTTATGAAAACTGTGAAAAAAAATCTGTTATAGACACATAAATATAAAAATTAGTTGTGATATTTGTTTTTTTAACTTCTTTAAATTAATTATGTTAAGTGTGAATATTCCATCTCTAACCGGAACAATTTTACAAAAAAGAAAAAAAGGTTGCAAAATTTCAAACCGGTTTTGTTTTATTGCATTTTTATATTTAAGCTTTTAAATGGTCCAGGCTTTACATATATAAATTACATACAAAGAAGCAAAAACCATTAAAATCAAAAGTTTTTAACTCCTGAAAATCATAATTCTTAGGATCGAGATATAAGAATTATTGGGATGTTTGTATGTTTTTGATCGTAGGAATCTAAAATTTTGCACGAACATGTATGTATTTTGATAAAACGAACCATACTTAATAAAAACCTAAATTTCGAAATTTTGTGTAGTTACGACCGTTTGCCTTTAATTTGACAATATGTACATATGAATATGACAAATAAAATACATACATACATATGTATATACAGTATCGGACAAAACTAAAGCACGGATTCTTTCGTGGTTCTAATTTATGTAATAACCTGAGTGTTGCATATCATATCAAAACTATTATTTGTTATTTATTTAGAATACCCACTGTACTTTTAAAATTAGGAGACTTTTTGTTGTTTTTGCAACTCACTTTTATTTTGTTTGGTTTTATTTAACAGTAACTGAAATAATGCAGCGACAAAACTAAAGCACGTAACCTTGAATATGTGCTGTTCTATTTAATTGTAATAAATTATTAAGAAAAAATACCGTTATTTGTAATTTTATTTTTTTAAGATCTATTTAAAATAAAACAAAAGTATGATCATTCAGTTTTTAAAGTGCCTTTGGAAGGAAAGCTTATAATTGTATAATTTAAAGAAAAAATGGCACGAAATAAATATTCAGTGGCTCTGAAAGAAAAAATAGTTGAAGATTTTGTTAATGGTGAATCGGTAACTCAAATATCTAAAAAATTCAGCATTCACCATAGCATAATTTCTCGCATCATAAGCCGTTTTAAGACTTCAGGATCCCTGTCTACTATACATAGAGGTGGTCGCCCACGTAAAACCAGCAAACGTGAAGACAAAGCCATAATTCGTTTGTTGAAAAAGGATCCTTTTGTGTCGGCAAAGTCCATAGCGTCTCAATTACCTTTAAATATTTCATCTAGAACGATTCAAAGACGAGCTGTGGAAGGCGGATTAAAATCGTATAGAAGCGCAAAAAAACCTTATATTTCAGGAAAGAACCGAAGAGCTAGAATTGAATTTGCAAAAGCCCACATTAACTGGACTGTCCCTCAATGGAAAACTGTGCTCTTCTCTGATGAATCCAAATTTAATCTAAAGGATTCTGATGGAATAAAGTTAGTACGAAGACCAAAAGGACAACGCCTTAATCCAAGATACAGTAGAGGTACAGTAAAACATGGAGGTGGTAATGTAATGGTCTGGGGATGTTTTTCTGCGCATGGTATCGGTCCACTTCATAGAATAAACGGCACAATGGACCGTTTTATGTATAGGGACATTTTGCAAAACGTGATGCTTCCATATGCAGAGGAGGAAATGACCCTCAAGTGGCGATTTCAACATGACAACGACCCCAAACACACATCTAAATGTGTGAAAGAGTGGTTTATTGAAAATAAAATCGAAGTCTTGAAGTGGCCAGCACAGTCACCTGATCTCAATCCCATAGAAAATCTATGGGAAATTGTAGATCGCAGAGTACTGCGCGGGAACTGCAAAAATACCGATGATCTCTTTCGGCAGGTGGAAAATGCTTGGAATGAAATTCCTGGAAAAGTAATTTCCAATTTAATTGAGTCCATGCCACGCCGGTGCGCAGAGGTTCTAAAAAATAATGGTTACGCCACTAAATATTAGATTATTTTAAGTATTTTCTTTATTACTCTAATATGTGCTTTAGTTTTGTCGCATATAAAAAATGAATTTCGTATTTAATTAGATATAACTTTTGTTTTTTAATTGAGATTTTTTTTATTTTGTTTCGGTTCAGTTAAAGTATTTAATAATCTTGACTTTTAATTATAAAATAAAACTATTTACATATTTTTTTTAAAAGCTATGAAATGAAGTTTTATTTACAAGAGTTTCGTGCTTTAGTTTTGTCCGATACTGTACATAAGTTATTATTTAATGAAATATTTCAAAATATTATGAAATCGAACACACTTGTCAAAAAATCTGTCACACACATGCATTTTTGGTCCACACTATTAACCTTTACGAACACACATTAAATTTTTGACATATCGAACTACTAAATCTGATAGTCAGTACTGGCCTTAACTAGTATTTTTAACACTTGTTCACTTAATTTCAGTTGAATAGCGTGCTTTAAAAGTTCGTCGTTTTTATCTCAAAATGTTTCCACGAAATTTATTCGTTAAAAGAACAAATTTAAGTAAATAATGTGCAATAAAATTGATGACTGAGTGGTCAAAATTGCTTTCCCGGTAGGTGCCCGCCTGCGAGAGCCTTCACTGTGCATATATCATAATACACAATAATAAAAATTATTTAATATTGACGTCACTTATGTGTGTGAATTCATTCATATAAATACAATATTATCTAAACCAATACTCTTAAATATATTTTAGCACGTTCAATGCGATCTGTGAAAAATTAAAATTTTTTTTTTAATTCTAAATTCTCTTAGTCATGTGACTTAAGAAATTTGCATGAAAAAAAATGAAAACATTAACGAATGCAATAACAAATATCATTTTCGTTAAAAGTGAAAAAAAAAAATACTAAATAGAAAACAAAAATAAAATATCAAGGAAAATGGGAAAAAAAACATAGTCCATTTTGTTTTTATTTAGAAATTTATTTTGTATGTATGTTGCTGAATGTCAAGGGAAGAATAGAGAAAGTCTTTCGCATACAAAGTATTCGTTTTTATTATTTCTTTTTTGGCAATGAAGCAATGTGAAATCTATTGTTTTGAGCATATTTGTATGTAGGGTTGTATGCAAGCATATTGTATTCGGAAATAATAAATAGGTATGCACAAAAAAATTAAATATATATATTTTTTTTGTATTTTCTGCTGGAACAGTTTAAATAAAATAAAATTAATGCTGTCTTAAAACTTACGAAGCAATTTACAAATGTAAGATATTATAATACCGTTATTTAAAATTTCAATTTTAAATAAATAAAAACTATTTTAGGTTTATTGAAGTCTAATTTAACAAATTTCTATGCAATAGTTGTCAAATAAACCCTCAATAAACCAAAAATAGTTTTTATGAATACGGGCATTAGTGTCTAAATAATTTTGATTAGAAATAAATAAAAAATTAAAATTTTTAAAAATATCAGCAGTTAATAAAAAAATTTTAAACAGAAATGTATCGTATATTTTCTTAAAAACGTTTTTGAGTTAATACTGAATGATTGATATAATAATAAAAAAAAAAAAATACAAATGTTTCAGAAATATTACTCGAAAAATAGATTTTTATTTTCAATAAATGAAAAAATTAAAAAAAAAAACAAATGTAAATATACATATTTTTAGAAGGAATTTGCTTACTATGATGTATTAGGATTTTCAAATTGTCTTAAAATTACTCTACTAGAATTAAATTAAATTTTGAGTTAATACCCTCTTGTTAATCAAGTGCGATATGTATGTATATGTCCAGGGTTGGCACGTTGTATTTAAAGTAATTCGCAAAATTAGTCATGTATGTTTCTTTCTTCTGGAAAAAGCTCTGAGCTCTGGTTGCCATGAACAAACTTCTCAAGTCTGTCGTTAGGAGTCGACGGTAAACTGTAGGTCCCTGTACTCATTGATAAACACTCACAAGCACAACATGAGCGCTGCGAGATGCTAGGCCGTAATTCAGAAACAGGATTGTAATGGTCAACTATGTATGTTTGTACTATGTTTATCTATATACATACATATATACACACATATATATATATATATACATACATATATATATACATATGTATATTAGAAAAAATGAAATAAACCGAATTGCAAAAAAACTACATATGGAAGTATGTATACGAATTATATATTAATGAAGTACATATGATAAGAAATTTAAATTCTATAAAATAATTTAATTTGGATTGTCATTAGTGTCTGTCCAATTTACATGCATGCATACGTATTTATATATAGTACATAAATGTATAACATTATTGATATTATAGAAAAACTCTTGTTTATGCTTCAATTGTTTAAAGCTTATCTTAAAGTTTTGCTTTTTAAGTAGACATTGATTATTCTAGTCTTAATAATAATAAAATGCAAGTCTTAATGTAGACAAGTCTGGTTTTTCTGTAGGAAAGATTTAATTAAATTGAAATTACGAGGGAGAAAAAAAATTGTTTGAAGTACATGTTGCCTTAAAAATTTGAAAATTATTATTATATGTATGTATGTACAAATATTTTATTAATAAGACAAAGCTACTCTATCATTTCACACACATTTATGAAAGCATACATTTTTATAAAAATTTGAAGTTGTTCAAGAGGGCTGTTATTTTCAGTCCTTCTTAATCAAAAGCAATTTGTTAAAATCTTTATACATATACATATGTAAAACACATAATCTTCCATTAAAAGTACGTTTCCACTTAAACCAAAACAACTTGTTTTACGCAAAACACGTTAATGCGTTCCTATTATACTATAGTGGTTTTTGTTTTCGAACTTTCGAAATTGATTTAAAGAATTTAAAATATAATTAAATTAATTAAAAAAAATTAATGTTCGTGCAACATTGCCGGTTATGCTACGTTTCCATCGAACTATTTCCACTAAATCTTTTTATTATTATTTTTAAATCACGTAAGGAAATGTATTATTATAAAGATATTAAGTTTAGAAATCATGTCATGACTGTTACTATGAAAACTGCTGTAATTTTTAATAAATACAAAAGTTTGTGTATGTGCATGCTTATAAATGCGGCAGTTTTTTACATACATACATATGTACAATAATAACGGATGATTATCTATGAAATTAGTCTTGTGACATTTTGTGCTGATAAATTCGCGATAGCACTACACAATCCACAATAAATAAAACAAAATTAAAATAATTTAAATATGCATGAAAAAGTTAAATTAAAATAAAAGAAAATCGATTTAATAAATCGTTAAAATAAACTTTTATAGTTTTGATTTAATTAGGAGATAGATTTTAATGTTTAATAATAAAAAAAATTATTCGTACATAACTTTAAATTATAATTTATTACTTTAACTTACCAATAACTGAAATACATTTCTCGTTGATAATGCCACTGGGTAAAAGATGAAAATCAAATTCTGTTCCATTGGCTACAACAGTATGGCCAGCATTATTGCCGCCCTAAAAATATATATATATATATAAAAAGGAAAACAATTATCATAAGTAAGTCTTATAAAAAAATATTTTTTTAAAATTTAGATGGATGTATGTATGTTCATATGTAGTATTTATAATTTAACCTGTGGCACCCTCATACATGGGCACACTGCATTATATTTTTAATGCAGTATTTGAAGCAGTAAGCAGTAAAATTTTACTCGTTACTGAAAAAAAATAGCAGTAAGCAGTAAAATTTTACTCGTTACTGAAAAAAATAGCAGTAAGCAGTAAAATTTTACTCGTTACTGAAGAAAATTGCAGTAACCAGTAAATGTTTACTCATTACTGAAAACAATTGCAGTAACCAGTAAAATTTTACTCTTTACTGAAAAAATTGCAGTAACCAGTAAAATTTTAATCATTACTGCATTTTTTTCAGTAACAGTAAAATTTAACTGATTACTGCAATATTTTAGAAACGAGTAAAAATCCACTAGCAAATGGAAACGATTTTGTTGTTGTTGTAAAAAAAATCTTTTATTATGGGATATATTTTGTTGTATGGGATATATTTTGTAAAACCAGAATTATGTGTATTGCATTAATCATTGAAATTTAAACATTTTTCTGTTACAATAAAATATATCCCATAATAAAAGATTTTTTTTACAACAACAACAAAATCGTTTCCATTTGCTAGTGGATTTTTACTCGTTTCTAAAATATTGCAGTAATCAGTTAAATTTTACTGTTACTGAAAAAAATGCAGTAATGATTAAAATTTTACTGGTTACTGCAATTTTTTTCAGTAACGAGTAAAATTTTACTGGTTACTGCAATTGTTTTCAGTAATGAGTAAACATTTACTGGTTACTGCAATTTTTTTCAGTAACGAGTAAAATTTTACTGCTTACTGCTATTTTTTTCAGTAACGAGTAAAATTTTACTGCTTACTGCTATTTTTTTCAGTAAGCAGTAAATTTTAAATTTTTAATGCAGTATTTATTTAATGCAGTATGCCCATGTATGGGCACCCTAACCCTGAATATAGAATTTCAATTTATGAATAAATCGGCGCAGTGGTTTGGATAAAAGAGAAGACGACATCAATGATGGCACACACAAATAATATAATTTTGCAATTTTATCTACATTACTCTGAGTTTATTAGCGCCATCTATAGCACACAATCTAAGGAACAATGCAATACAGTTAGTAATCTATAGTAATCGTGGAATATCTGTGCAAAGTTTTGTCAAAATTATTGAAGTAATTTATTAGTTTATTACGTAAATAAATGTTATTTTTTTATATGTATGTATATGTACATAAATACATATATAGAGATTTTACTAATTTATAAAAATATCTTAAAACAGTAAAATTGTATTTGGCACAAATTCAAAATATTCCTTGGAAAATATAGTACATATAGTACTACAATTTTTTATTTGTATATTTGTTTACATACACATATTTGTATACATATCGCACACTAAACTCAAAATAGTCAAAACTTTAAAAAATTAATATGGTGGGAAAGGGTAAACTTTTATTGTGCAAGCAAAACAGATTTCAAAGAGATTAATTTGTTTCTTTTGCTTTAACAATAAAGCAATTAAAAACAAATTATTCATTCTCTGGACTAATTTGTATAAAAAGGACAAAAAAAAAATCGAGCTATGACTACTTTTTAAGGTGGGGACCAGTCGATTGTTTGGAAAACAAAAGTGTATTTTATACATATATACATACAGTTACGAGCAGATAAATAGGTTCACATCAAAATGATAAATCAATTTTGTTTGACTATAGGTTACATTACAGCAATAAAAATGGAAAAGTCGCTAATTACTAAAGCAAATACCCACTTTTAATACTGCATCACAATAATTAAATTGTTATGTAAAAAATTGCCCAAAATTAAAAAAAAAAAAAAATTACCGTATAAAATCAAAGAGCAAATAAATAGGTTCACTTTGAAAAATTTGTTAGTTTAAAATGTTAAACGCCAAAATTATAAAAATTATTGTAGAAAACTTTAGATTCAGCCTTTTAATAGAGCTTATTAAAGCAAATACCTCTAAAAATTTAAAAAATGGGACGTTCTAAACATTGTAGTGAAGAGGAAAAAAAGATTATAAAGGATCTACACAGCCGAAGTTATAGCCAACGGAAAATTGCTGAAATTCTTGGGAGATCGCAGAATATGATAAGAAATGCATTGCAGCCTCCAAAACAAAAACTTAAAAGAGGTCAACAGCGAAAAACTTCGAAAAGAGACGATGATCGCATTAAGATGTTGTCAACTCGTAATCCTTTTATGTCCGCAGTTCAGCTGAAAAAATGAGTTAAAGCTTCCCGTATCAGAGTGGACCATTAGACGTCGTTTAAGAGAAAAAAATTTATTCGAAAGATCGGCCCAGAAGGTTCCAATGCTTAATAACAGATAAAGAAAAAAGCGCATTGAGTTTGCAAAAGTACATGCTGAATGGGCCGGCCCGGAAGGTATAAAAAAATGGAGAAACATACTATGATCTGATGAATCCAAGATAAACTTAGTCGGACCTGATGGAAGAACATGGGTAAGGCGTCCAAAAAATAAAGCATATGATCCAAAGTACACCACGAAGCATGGCGGCGGCAACATAATGATATGGGGTTGTTTTTCCTGGTACGGTGTTGGGCCAATATTCTGGATCAAGGAAAATATGGACAAACATCTTTATCTGCATATTCTTAAAGAAGTAATGCTTCCGTATGCCGAGTGGGAAATGCCTTTAAAGTATGAATTCCAGCAAGACAATGACCCCAAGCATACTTCTAAGATCGTAAAAGAATGGTTCCAAAAGAAAAATATAAAGTTAATGGAGTGGCCTTCACAATCGCCGGATTTAAATCCCATTGAGAATCTTTGGAGAATCGTTAAGGACAAAATTGCACCACTCAAGGCTAAAAATAAAGAAGATTTGTGGACAAAAGTGAAGGATGCGTGGTACTCAATTCCACTAGAGACTTGTCAGTCACTTGTCGAATCAATGCCCCGGAGATGTTCTGCGGTGATTCAAAATAAGGGATTTTCAACAAAATATTAGAAATTTTCTTGCAATTGCACTTTTTTTGTATAAAAATGTCATTATCTTTTCAATGAACCTATTTATTTGCTCAACAGGCATCAATTAATATATTAAATATATCAATTTTTCTCATTTTTTTTAATTATAATTAAATACATTTTATGTGATTATTTATGTTTAATGTAATAAATATCGCTTTATTGTATATTACCGCTGTTTAAGTTATTTGAAGGCGAATTTATCAAAAAATGTGATGTGAACCTATTTATCTGCTCGTAACTGTATGTATACATTTTAACTTTAAAAAATTTCTTTATCAATATGAAGTAAATAGTATACGTGTGTTGGATGTATACGTATACATATATATGTATGCATGTATTTTTATTTACGTATTAACAAATCCATGCACTTAAAAAAAATATTAATTTTTTAAGATTAGATAAAGAATTAATTATTGTTCTAAAATGACTAATTTTAATAAAAATTGCATAATACATATAAGAACGATACGAATCAAAATGAGTGTACAAAGTCAAGTATGTATTGTGAAATAAGGGTATCTAACAATAAATGAGAATTGCATTTTGCTAAGCAATTAAACATAAATGTCGGGTTTGAAGAGTAAAATAATACATATTAAATAAAGACTTCAACCTTTAGTATATAGTGCTATTGATTATTATATTTCTATTATTATACAAATATAACGAGTGTTTTTTATAGAGTGTCACAACTTTGAGTTTGCATCACTGCTTTATTGGACAACTCACTTAACAGCTGATAGTTTCTTTTTGATTGTTGTCGCCGTGGTCTAGTGGTTAGTGTGTTGGCTTACTAAGACATGAGCCCTGGGTTCGACACCCAGCTCCGACATCTTAAAAAAAAAAAGAAATATAAAAAAAATATTTCTTTTGGCGACTACCTCTCCTAATTAATTGCCATGAACAAGCTTCTCAAGTCTGTCGTTCGGAGTCGACATTAAACTGTAGGTCCCGGTACTCATGGATAAAAATTTACACACACAACATGAGTGCTGCGAGAAGCTAGGCCGTAATCCTGACACAGGGTTGTAAAGGCTAGTTATGTATGTATGTATGTAGTTGCTTTTTGATAAATTTGCTTTTTCAATATGAATCAACTTACACCAGAGCAACGCGTGCAAATTGTTGAAATTTTTAATCAAAATAATTGTTCTTGATGTCGAGTTTGAATTTCAATTGAAAATTTTATTTTCCGATGAAGCAGAATTTTCGCATTTCGAGTGAGGAGAATCCACAAGCTTTTGTAGAAACACCATTACATCCACAGAAAATTACTGTTTGGTGCGCTTTATGGGCCGGCGGAGTTATTGGCCCATATGTATTCGAAAACGATGATGGTCAGAATGTTACTGCCAATGGTGAACGGTATAAGATAACGATTCGAAATTTTTTCGTATCTCAATTACGTGGCATGAATCTTTATGATATGTGGTTTAAACAGGACGGAGCCACATGCCACACAGCGGGAGCTACAATTGATTTACTCAAAGAAACTTTTGTAGAAAAAATAATTTCACTAATTGTCCACCAAGATCGTGTGATTTAACACCATTGCATTATTTTTATTGCATACATACATAATTGGCCAACACAACCCTGTTTCAGTGTTACAGCCTAGCTCCTCGCAGCACTCATGTTGTGTGTGTTAATTTTTATCCATGAGTACCAATCAGTTACTTTTAGAGCTTCTCCCAGAAGACTGCTAAGAGGTAGTCGCCGAATGAAATATATTTTTTTTAAGATGTGAAAGCTGAGGTTTGAACCCGGAGCTATCGTCTTAATAAGCCAACACACGCGATTATTTCCTTTGGGGTATGTTAAGTCCTGAACGTCTGGAAATCAACATTCAAAGATTTATCGGCGAAATACAGCCGCAAATGCTACGAAAAGTTGTTGAAAATTGGTGTTAAAGATATTATACTTAAACATTAATTTCATAAAATTTTCTTTTCAATAAAGTCTGTTATATTGATATTAAAAATATATTTCATTGCTTTACTATGATTAAAACTTGTGTCACCCTAAAAAAAATACTCATTATATGCACTAGTGCTGAGATAATTAAGTTACTCACTTGGATGTATTTAATTATCCACATTAAAAATATAATTTACGATAGCAGAAAAATTTTAAAACAACTTCAATCCACTTTAAAATTATATTTAATTTTATAAAAATATTGCGTTCTTTTCTCATTTCGCATACAAATATTTTTCTTATACATTTAAAAAAAATATATTTATTATATGAATAAAAAATCCTTAACTGACTTTATTTCATATCAGTTCGGAAACCCCCATTCACTGTGGTCTAATTATCCTGTTAAAATGTCTAACCAAGTGTAAAGAATCTGCGTAGCTATTCTATAAATGATTCTGCAATTAATCATTCAACAAATTTCCCCCAATTTCAATAATAGGAACAACTCCTGATGACGCAAAAGTACACAACGTCATCAATTCTGACCCGTTATTGTTTGCCGTTTTGTTTTTGGAGTATTTAAAATTGTATACTCAATGATATGGCCAAACTATGACCCCGGACACTACTCACGTATTGTTAGTAACTGACTAACGCATGTTGAAAAGAGGTCCTGTAAGGAACGAGATAAACAAAACAAAAGAAAGATCCCAGTAGTAAAGAAATAATAATAAAGTAAAAAATAAGAGACAACAACACTAGTTAACACTAAAGTAGACAAGACACAAAGCTAGTTAGTAAGAAGAGACATTATTAGAATGGGAAAAAATTCTAAGTTCAAGAGGCAAATAATTGAAATATCGAGCAATTTTAACAACAAAAAATTTCTCATAGGTAGCATTACGAATTCTAGGTATAACAATTTGAAGATTTCTAGTAGAATGAGAATAGGTAAACTTAGAAAAAAGAAGTGAATTCAAACCACATTTTTTTTTGTTAAAAACAGGTCAATTCATCAAATGAACAGCCAAGGAAACGTCTAACAAAACCAGAAATATGATCACGCCTTTGAATAAAGAAAAAGTATCTAACATACTATTCACAATTCGATTCAGTTTAGAAAAATATATGAAAAAGTATCAGAAACAAACTCCAAACCATAAAGAACATCTGACAAACAGGCGTTTAATACGAAAGGGTAACTATAAATTAGTCGAGTAAGGCCTACGCAAAATCCCAGAAATCTTACAATGCAAGTTATGAACCTGGTGCTCAGAGGTTAACATCTATCGATATGAACTCCCAAACATTTGATATGCTCCACATATTCCACATAATATCCATCAATGGAGACATTAAGATCAGGCAAAAGATAATCAGAACTATAAATCAGAAGTGCCTTAGTTTCTGAGGGATTCACAGTCATTGAGTTAGTAGACAGTAAAGGGCTGCACAAACTGTTTCAAAAGGCATTTTAAAACATTTGTTTATTTTTCAACTACTGTTTGACATATAGTTTTGGGAAACATAACCAAATCAGCTTGATTTTGAACACTGAAAAGTCACTAAGTTGTAAGTAAGCAAATCATCGCGATTGTGCGTATCGTGTTATCAACGACTTGAAACACGACAAAATCAAACAAGCAAGGCAAGCTAAGTTATTATTTTTAATTTCAATATGTCTCTACTGCTTTACTTCCTTAGCTTCGCTAGGAAAAATTTTCTTTTTGTATGAAATGTTAACAAATTTGTTTAAAAAACAAAATAAACATATGGTCGTGCGGCAGTTTATGTGCTCTATACGCCATTTTATATTTTGTATATACATATCTCAAGTTAATGATGTCACTTTTCAAGTTTGCCATCGGTTTTCGGATATCTCGTCCAGTTTCGGAGATAAATAGCCGAAAACGGATTGCAGATTTTTTTTAAGACCAATACTGAGGGGTAAACCCCTACTTATGCAGTGTATTGTTTTGGAATTTGAAGATATGTATATAGATAGATTTTATTTAATTTTTTTATTATGCGCCTTTTCTGTTGATGAGAGAAGATGCAATCGATTTAACCACTCAAAGGTCAGTGTTATACCTTCACCTTTGAGAGATCAAAGCAATTGCCATATCTGTCGGTGGATGTTGAATGTGAGCGGCGAGCGTCTTCAGTAGGTTATTTTATTTTTTATTTAACTTTATTCCATTTATAATATATACTACCTAGCCAATTGGCCAATAAAAAATATATTACAGATAAATTAACACTATGATATAGTGTTTAAATGTATAATACAAGTAGTTCAATAAAAATTAAAAATCTAGGTAACAAAATTGCAATAAAGCATCTTAATACATAAAAATATAAGAAAAGTTTTAGAGCAAGATTATAAATACAACAGATTTATATTAGAGATTTAAAAAAGATTCTAATTTTGATCGTAATTAATTTTAGTTTAATACCAATCATTAGCGATTATTCAAAACATCTGCAATGTTACGTCTAAACATAGCAACAGAAAAAGAGAAAGTTCGTAGTGTCCTTGATAGATTATTCAATACGCGCGCTACACGTACAGTGAATGATAGTTCAAATATACTATTATAGATTCGTGGGATAAACATTTGACGATTTCTTAAAGATCTGGTAAATGAGATCATATTTGCCAAGTTATCAGGACGATGAAACTTGACAATTTTATAGAGATGAATTAAAAGACAAAATTTAAGATAATCCTCAAATGTAAAATATAAGAGCTGATTTAAGTAACCAGAAACATGAGATCCAATTCTAATTCCAAAAACAAATCTAACAGCTTTACGCACAACTGATTCAATTTTACCTCGATTTCCCAGGTTACATCCAGTATATACTTCTTCCATGCAATAATTTAACCTCGACATTATGAGGGCATTAAATACTACTCTCCTAACATTCATTGGTAGACGTAGATTAAGTCTATATAACCGTCGTAGTGTGTTGATCACACTGCAGGAAATGTTATTAATGTGCGGTTCAAAAGTCAGTCGATCATCTATAGTAACGCCTAAACACTTAAGACAGTTAACAACTTCAATTTCAGAATTAGAAATCTTGAGGTTCAAATGCATCTGACTATATCTATTAGGCATAAAAATCATCGCCTTAGTTTTAACAGGGTTTATATGTAGGTGATTACCAACCATCCAATCATAGACTACAGATAAATCATCATTTACCGTAGACTCTAAAAAACATTACAGTCCACCCAAGAGCCAGTCCACAAAAGCTGTACATCATCTGCAAAAGCCAATGCCTTACACTCACATGTCACCATATATTCAAAAAATCATTAAGAAAAATTGTAAACAACAGTGGGCCCAAAACAGAGCCTTGTGGGACACCAGACCTAACAAATTTCAGATCCGAGTATAATCCATTAAGAGTAACGTATTGTTTGCGATCATATAAATAGGACCAAATTAAGTAACAAGCTGACTTGGACAATTTATATTTGGTAAATAATTTATGCACAAGGCTAGAGTGCCTGACCTGATCAAATGCCTTAGTAAGGTCAATCGAAATAAGTGTACTGATATGTCCATTATTCATACCAATCCCAATATTCTCAGTTAATTTCGTTAAAAAAAAGCTGGTATTAAGACCAGATCGAAAACCATACTGACAAGTACTTAATAATCTATTACTCTCCAAATAATTTGTCATGTGCACTTTTAGAATATTTTCCATCACCTTAGAAATCGTAGGTAAGATACTAATTTGGTCTCATATTATCAACCGTCATACAACCCTTCAACTTTGGAACAGGAATGATTTTAGAGATTTTCCATTGAGATGGGAATTTGGATGAAGTTAAAATAGTATTAACTAAGTGCAAGAGGTGATTGGAGATATAAGGGTAAGCTATTATTATATATATATATAATGTAGTCGCCGTGGTCTAGTGGTTAGTGTGTTGGGTTACTAAAACATGGGCCCTGGGTTCGACTCTAGGCTCTGACATCTTCAAAAAAAGAAATATGAAAAAAATATTTCTTTCGGCGACTACCTCTCAGCAGTCTTCTGGTAAAAGCTCTGAGAGTAACTAATTGCCATGAACAAGCTTCTCAAGTCTGTCGTTCGGAGTCGACATTAAACTGTAGGTCCCGGTACTTATAGATAAAAATTTACACACACAACATGAGTGCTGCGAGAAGCTAGGCCGTAATCCTGCCACAGGGTTGTAAAGGCCAGTTATGTATGTATTTTCAATAATTTAATAGAATACCTGCTATCTTCCAAGAAGGTGGTGGCCCTGTACTCCTGATTATTCGTTTTTTGTGGAATAGACTGGAAATGTCTGGGACCTCTTATTTTTAAATTATATTTTAGAAAAGCCGCTAATTTTTTTTATAATTTTTGTCCTTCGCTGGGTTTAAACCTCGGTCCTTTGAGTTTCTGTGCGAGCGCTCTAACCAATATACCACGACCCTTCCAAAAAATCCTTAAAATTTTGGTATAAAAACCCTAAAGTGACATCATTAACTACCAATTTTTTTATGCTGAAAAAAGTAAAAAATACAATTTTTTTGTACATTTGAAATTTTGAAAGGAAAAATAATTTTTTGCACAAAAAATATATTAAAATTTGTTCAGTAGTCTTCACTACATTATTACCAAACATAGTTAAGCAGTATTTTTAAGTTTGAGCTCCATGTTGTCCAAAAATTGAGGAGACTTTTTTTTTTGAGTGATGTAGTGATTATTTTCAAAATCATTTCAGGTTCAAATCTTAGCTTTGACATCTTGAAAAAGAGAAATATGAAAAAGTTATTTCTTTCGACGACTACCTCTCAGCAGTCTTCTGGCAAAAACTCTGGGAGTAATTGATTGCCATGAAAATGCTTCTCAAATCTGTCGTTCGCAGTTGACTTTAAACTGTAGATCCCGGTACTCATGGATAAAAATTAATACACACAACATGAGTGCTGCGAGAAGCTAGACCGTAATTCTGACACAGGGTTGTAATGGCCAATAATGCATGTATGTATGTATGTATGTATGTATGTATGTATGTATGTATGTATGTATGTATGTATGTTCAATTTGAGCCTTTGTTCTTTTATAAAGAACAAAAGATAGAGCCTTTAAATTTTATTTATTCATATTATATTTTTCGTTTTTTTTTTTAATTGAAATGCAAAATAAAAGCATTAATAGTACTACTTAATACCTATGTATATAAAAAATATATTCTTATCAAACTTTCTCTAACAATAGTGAATGAAAATAATTGCAATTAATTGATGTCCTTTAATTATTTAATGAAATACCTACATTTTTTTCCAAAAACATATTTACGTCTTCATAGTAACAGTGTACAAAAAGACAACAGAAATCTATTTTTTATAAGTACATATACAAATTGAGCGCTATTTTATCTACCATTGTCAGCTCGTTCTGTGTCGAATTTTATCTAAGATTTTCTCTATAATGATGCTGCTATTAAAAATCCTAACAATGCAATAAAATAGTTGATTTATGAAAAAATGTACAGTGATCCGAAATGAAAAAAGATCTATACAAATTTGCTTAGATAGTAAAACGTGACCATTACAAATATGAAGCAATGATTGTGATAAATAACAACAGTGAAACAAAAGCTATAACTAATGTCCAAATGTGAGCTGAATTTCGTTAGAATAATAATGATTAAGCTGTTAATTTTTTTTTTATTATGTAAACTAGAAAAAACAACTGAAAAGAAAAACAATAAAGAAGAAAAAATACAAATGCAGATAACAAAATAAATTTAAGGAATAATATAATGAGAAACGGAATGTGGTGTATGTACATACTTATGTATGTAGTTAAAAGCTGATGCAATCAAACATTACGCATTTTTTCTGTATGCTGGGACAAACATACTATATAGACGATATCAGATGCCTAATAAACGCAGGTATCTTTTATTATAAATGCTGCTTCAACAAAAACTAAAGACATGGAAACGGAGAAAAGAGATTTTTCTTTCACTTCTAATGTCCTTGGTCATTTGCCTTTAATATAATCATACATATGTATATGTACTATATGAATCACCATCTCTTCATTTTATTAGCATAAGGATAAATGTTGGATGAAACCTTTATCATAGGCATCGTAAAATTTTATCACTCACTCACCTGACATCTGCAAACAATATCAACATCCGTAGCCAACATATCGACCACCTTGCCTTTACCCTCATCACCCCATTGGGCACCCAATACAACATCAACTTTTGATTTGTACATATTTAAACGTCCCTGATGCAGTTGTTCGTAGTGATTCCCATTCACTACGCTGTTCCCAGCTGAATTTTCCATTTTTTATTATTTCACTTAATTTAGTCTTTTCACTATTTTTGGTTAATATTTTTTAAAGCGTTATGCGCGATACCGATTGCATGCAACACACCAGAACCGTCTCCACTCGACACAAGTAAAACTTGTAAAGAATTTCAGTTAACCAAATGTATAAGAGGAAAGCACATTTTTAATTTTTTCTTGTTTTCTTTCGTATCAATCAGCATAGAATACTTAACAGAAAAGAAAATTCAAAATAAATGTCAAAACAAAAGTTAATAAATACTGCACGTGCGCGTTGAGCCTTGTATTCAGGGTTGTCAGATAGTTTTCAATTTTTATCCCCGATTTCGAAATTCCTATCCCCTAAATCCTAATAAGTTCATCCTTAAAAATTGCCACAGAAGCTGCATCAATAATTCTGCATGTAAGTATGTACATATATCTTATTTTATATATGTATATATCAAGTGGTGTTTAATAAAATAGATTCACCATGATCCAGCATTTTTGTGACCGAAAAATGTTAAAAAAACTCATTAATATTTTTGTTTGTTTCTATTTTATATCAATTAAAAAGTAAATATATAATACGAAAAATACAGCACTTCCCGAGATCAAAACTTATAAAACAATGTATTCAAAAGTTTTGTTAAAATGAACTAATTTCTCTTGTTCAAAAAAATAAATTCGCCAAATTTGAAGGCCTAAAAGAAACTTTTATTATATAAACCAAATTATTCTTCTCAATTGCTGTTTATTAACCTCTGTACTTAGTGGAATAATCCATATTTTAAATAAAGTCCAAGCAGCGTTTTTTCATTGCGTCCACAAGTCTTTGAAACGTTTCGATTGGAATGTTTAATATATTCCCACAACTGTTAGAAGTGTTTTTTTTTCCTTGAAGAGACGCTTTTACAATTTGCCATATGGCTTCATTTGGATTTAAATTTGGAGACTGTGCAGCCCAGCTTAAAACCTCGACGTTATTATTTTGAAACCAACCTTTTGTTCGCTTTGATATGTGTTTCGGGTCGTTATTTTGTGAAGAAGTCATTTGTGGTCGAATGAAACAAGAATTAGTTTATTTTTATTCGAATGAAGTAATTAAACAATAAAAAGACCTTTTAATGCAATAAACACAACAAAGGCTACCGACCATCGACTACAAGCTGTCAAAAATAGAATACATGTGTTCATATGAGAATAATTTTAACGCCAACACGACTACTTTTGTAGCCCGTAGCCAACTAAGGCTAATTTCTATTTTTCTTGGCGACAATAAACAGTTTAGTGCTGCCAATACAATAAGATGCATGGAAAAGGTGTTTAAAAAACGCAATATATGAAATATACGCATTAAATATACGAAAAAAACTTTAAGTTGCACCACTGAAAATAAATAATCATTTGTTTACATTTTTTGTTTAGTTTTCATTTACTTATTTCATTTATATACATCAGTTTTTATTTCATTTTTAATTTATTATTTAATTGCCTTTTTAGTTTCTTAAATTTTTATAAGTTTTCTTTAGACATTTATTGTTTTTTATTTCCTCACAATTTCACTTACAAAAAATATATTTTGTTTAGGTTATGTTCAATGTGTCAAAACAGATGTTTATTTTGTAGCTGTAGTCGTTATTATAATTAAGTAGCTGGCTACTTGGCTACTTTCGTAGCCAGCGATTTTTGTAGTCGTGTGTTCGGTGTTCGATAGCCTTTGTTGTGTTTATAGCATAATACTGAATTCCTCCGCAATGAAAACCATTAAACAGTGGCGGAAGCATTATGATACAGGGTGGTTATACTATTTACTATATGAGAAAGTAAGTTTTGCTTATAAACTCGTACTTTCATATGAAATTCTTTCATTGTGTGTTCCGAAATTAAAAGCATAAGAAATAGAATTAATTAAGCAAAAAAGTTAAAAAAACGACGAAAACTCGTCGATTATACTCAATAAAATTCCCATCCATCCCCAAATGAAATTTTTTATACCCATTTTGGTGATAAATCCTCTAACCTTACAACACTGCTTGTATTTATACCTTAGGTTGTTTTTTAAATCAAAGTAGGGTAACACATGTATAATTTTTATCAATTTTAATGCTGCCAAACAAAATTTCTATTGCCATACGATTTTTAAAAAAGTGGAAAATATATTTACAGCCAGGCCCACGATATCGAAAGAAAACTTAAGCGAAAGAAACTCAGTCAGTGTATGTCCACACTCGGAGAGAAGAGTCGGCAACTTTTGAGTTTGTGGACGTTTACGGTGAGGGGAAAAAAAGAAGAAAAATACTTGCCCGTTCTCGGCGATTCTTTATATTCCCTCATTCGTTTTTTTCTTTGTAGTTGATTATTTGACATTTCCTTTCATATTTTTTTTTTCGCTTTTTGGTGTACATGTCTTTTTCGTACAATCGCAGCGTTCGTTTTTCATATGTTTTTTCTTTTTAATAAGTGCAGCGTTGCCAGTTTATGTGTAATTACACGAAAATGGAAGAGAACACTTTTTTTAAATATTTTTAGATCATAAATTTTGTATATAATTTTGTCTCACCATTATTTCAATTAAATTATTTATAATAATTCTTCATGTTTTTAAGCAGCCCATAATATTGGTCACCATACAATTTCATTTCATAGAAATCAAACATTTTTCAATACCAGAAACAATATGAATCTTATGATAGCAAGATGTCGGTTAGAAACGACGAAGCAACGCATTCAATATATGGATAGTATGAAATTTAATAATCTCCCTCAAGATATTAAAAATATACAAAGAATTTCAATTTTCAAGAAAAGGATAAAGGAATATTTGCTTCAGGACTCTTTTCATATGATTTACAGCAATCGTATACAATATCCTATAAATTAATAATTAAACTTTGTGTGTATATATTACTATTTTTTTACTTCTTTTATTTCTTTCCTTTCTTTTGTAAATTATATAAATATATAGAATTAAATGTCTTTAAATAAAATATTTGGGGTATTCAAATTATCGTTTTAAAGTCATATATCATAAAACAATAAAACGAAAAAATATGATTGCTGTAAACAACCCGTCATAGTTTAGTATAGTATTTTTAATTTCATTTTTTTGTTATATTTTATTTTTCAATTTATGACAAAATGGTTAATATAGGTTGAAAAGTATTATGTTTTAAGACCAACAACATATTTTTTAAACTATTTTAAATTTGTATGATATTATGACAATATTACTTGATAGGACCCCGTTTGAATACCCCAATTATATATTGTACATGTGTAATTCCAAGCTGTAAATATCTTACCAGCTCGCTTCAATAATGACTATGTGATGCTGAGGCAATCAAAATTTAATATGCTAATGATATAAAGGAATGAATAATAATAAAAAAAACAAAAACAAAAAAATTCTTTACGCATTAATAGTAAAACATTTAAATATTTTCAAGGTGACTATCAAAATTTATACCAATTTTAAAATATGTCCACTGGTGAGCTAAAGCAAACATTTTCGGAAATTATTAAACTATAAGTAAATTGTCTTTCAGTGGGGACAACATGCTTTTTTAAATATTAAGGATCATGTAAATTGAAATGTAAATTCTTCTGCCCGTATGCAAAAAAATTAAAATAGATTTTAATTCAAATGGAAAATAAAGACTGCAAATTTACTTTGTTATTTTGTATATGACTGTTAAACTGCTAAATGTATAAACGACACATAATACGTGAATCTAGCTGTTAAAAGACATTCATTCATTTTGTATCTGAAAAGGTATTTGGTTAAAATATTCTATCATTATAAGAGAAGGGAAGAGAAACATTATTATTTTTCATTAATAGAAAATGTAATTGTGTAGCAAAATCATATTGTTTTCTGGATTGAGTTCGCCTGCGATGTGGAGGCTTTTAAAGTGTAATGGTCTTTCTGGTGATGTTGGGTTGCAGTGTGACTTTAATGTCGATGATGTTAATGGTCACTTTGTTGACGCTGCGAATACCCAGTTGAATGAGGCCATTGACTTTAATATCTTTGATGATTTGAATGGATCTTTTTCATTTAGATGTATATCTGTTGAGGAGCTATTGTTGGCGTTGGGTAGAGTAAAGTCAAAATCGGTTGGCACTGATCAAATTCCAATTCATTTTCTTAGGATTATTTTCCCTTATATTTCCAACTTCGTAATTTTCCACATTAATTCCATATTAACATCTTCGGTTTTTCCTTCTGCTTGGAAGCTAGCACGTGTTGTTCCAATTCCCAAATCTAGAATTATTAGAGGATTAGAGGATTTGAGGCCAATTTCTATTCTTCCTGCTTTGTCTAAAGTAGTGGAGCATATTCTTAAAGATCAAATTTTATCTTTTGTACACAAGGACATTGCCCCTTCTCAGTATGCTTTTCGTCGTGGTCATAATACCACATCCTTATTGTTGAGTTTGACGGACGGTATTAGGTGTAACTTAAATAATGCGAGAATAGCTTCGTTGATATCTCTTGACTTGACCAAGGCTTTTAATTCTATTTCATACTCAATAATGATTCGCAAGTTGAGAGAGCTTTTTAAATTTTCTAATTCTGCTTGTAAACTTATCTATTCTTATCTGTCTGATAGATTCCAATTTGTTGACATTAATGGTGTTTATTCTGGAATCCGTCCATTGTTGTCCGGGGTTCCTCAAGGATCAGTTTTAGGGCCACTACTCTTTATATTATATGTGAATGATCTTCCGAGTTATATTGATAATAGTATATGCAAGTCTTTTCTTTTTGCCGATGACGTTTTTCTTTTATTTAGTGCTGACCGGGACAATGCTGATGTGCTTGAGGCTAATATAAATTATAGCCTGGATCATTTTCGGCAATGGTCTTTTTGTAATTCTTTGAGGATCAATTCCTCTAAGACTAAGGCTATTCTTTTTGGAAATCCTACCAATTCCTTTACTGGCTTGAATGTTTTCATTGAGGGGGATCGTATCGAATTTGTTGATCGATTGAGATGTTTAGGTGTTTATGTTGATGATAAACTAACATTTGAGAGTCATATTGATCATATTTACTCTAGAATTTCCAGTATCTTGCGTGGTATATATTCTAACAGTATATATTTGTCGTCCTACATGAGGTATAGACTTGCTTATGCTCTATTAATGCCCCATGTACTTTATGGCCTTGAGGTGGTGTCTGGCACGTTGACGGGAATGATTGCTAGATTAAATCGCATTATTAACTCTATTGTGCGTTTTGTTTTTAATGTTCGGAGACGTACGCATATATCTGAGTATGTAAAGGATTTTCTGGGGTGTAGTTTTAGAGAGTTTATTTTGATTCGGAATTTATTTTTCTTCTACCGAGTTCAGAAAAGTGGTTTGCCATCTCAGCTTTGTTCCGAATTTGCCTTTTCTCACTCTACAAGAAATCCTCAAATTACTATCCCTAGGATCAGGTGTAGTTCTTTTGAGCGGTCCTTTATTGTTAGGGTGGCTCGATGTTGGAATTATCTGCCTCTTGACCTTCGCCTATTTTCTTACTCTAACAATGCATTTCGGTTAAAATTGTTAAGGGATTTTTCTGCTCGCAACTGAACTTTCTTTTGGAGCTTTTATTACAAATATTTTTCTAAATTTTCTGGATAGTCTACTATTGCATTGGACCATACATATGTATATACATACATATCATTATTTTATATTATTTTCTTCTTAATTTGTGGCTGGGGAGCCAACTTGTTAGACGCATTTAGCTTACTGTATTATTTATAATTAATTATTTATTTTTTGTACTTTTTCCATATACTTACACATGTTTGTAAATTCAGAATTCCTCTTTCTTTTGTAATATATATATTTATTGGCCTTGAAGGGCTTTTTATATTACTTGAAAATATTTAAATAAATAAATAAATAAATGCAACCCAAAATGATATTACATTTAAAGAAAATATTTTGTTTATATCAACTGATTTTCATTATTTGCAGCTTATTTTATATGTAACATACCTTAATTTTAGGTTAAATTATAAAAATATAAAATATGTCTTATCTTATAAACTTCTTCAAAATTTAAGCGGTGCTCCCGAACTATTTCAAGTACTAGTCCTCATTAGCACTAGTATTCAACTAAAAATACTTTAATATTGTTTTGGGCTGTTCCAATAGCTCTAGTAATAACTTTAAGGCTTTGTCTCCTACAAGGAAATTTATAAATACACAAATATTTATTCATATATTAAAATGATATACAAAAATAAAAAGCATTATATTCTATGTATGAAATATATTTTGGCCAATCTATAAAATTTTGTGTAATTTGTAAGTATTTCACGGCATAAATGTCAAATTGTAAGAAAAACAATCAAAAGAAAACACAAAAATTGCTGAACAACAACAAAAGTTGGGCAACTAAACTCTTCGAGTGTGGACACAAAGACAAGTTTAAAAGAGAATTGATGAAAAATTGCCCAACTCTTCTCTCCGAGTGTGGACATACACTCTACGAGTGTGGACATACACTAACTCTGTGTTTACACGTAGAGATTCTTATTTTTAAGATTTTGGTTTATTCTTCTTTGAACTATCTTCGGCGTTCAGACAATACAATTCTTATTTTTGACGTCACGTATGTTATTTACAATTGTGTGTATGCATGTGTGCAATTACGAAAGAGAGAGTAAAGCGTATTGCCAGTACAAGACAGAGTGTACTCGTCTCTTTACCCCTCGCCGCCTTCGCCTATAAACATGCAATCTTAAAAATAAGAATCTCTACGTGGTCTAGTGGTTAGTGTGTTGGCTTACGAAGACGATAGTGCTGGGTTCAAATCTCAGCTCCGACATCTTTAAAAAAAAAGAAATATGAAACAATTATTTCTTTCGGCGACTACCTCTCAGCAGTCTTCTGGCAAAAGCTCTGGGAGTAATTAATTGCCATGAAAAAGCTTCTCAAATCTGTCGTTCGGAGTCGACTTTAAACTGTAGGTCCCGGTACTCATGGGAAAAAAATTAACACACACAACATGAGTGCTGCGAGAAGCTAGGCCGTAATCCTGACACAGGGTTGTAATGGCTAATTATGTATATATATGTATGGCCGTAAATACATATATATTCGGTTTTGTGCTGGAAATGTGTTGAGTTTGTGCAATGCGAATTGATTATAAGATGTGGGCAATTTTACAACAAACACACTTACTTACTTACTTACTTAGCTGGCCATAACAACCCGTTAACGGGTTTCGGCCTGCTTCAGCACTAGTCTGCAGGCGCTTCTGCTTAGCGCGCGTCTTCTCCAGTTGGTCACACCAATCGATGACAGGGGTTCATCAACCTGGTCCTTCCAACGTAAACAGGGTCGTCCTCTACGCCGACGCCCAGTGACCGTCGTATCGAAAACTTTCTTCGCTGGAGCAGATTCTTCCATCCGAACAATGTGGCCGAGCCAGCGTAGCCGCTGGATGTTAATACGCTGAACAACACCTACATCGCCGAGGAGCTCATACAGCTCATGGTTGGTTTTAATGCGAAACTCATCGCCATGCCTTAGAGGACCAAAGATCTTACGAAGAACTTTTCTCTCGAACACCGCCAGGACTGCTGCATTGGCACAAGACAGAGTCCATGCTTCCGCACCATAGAGAAGCACCAGTAGAATAAACGACTTGTAGAGTGTTAATTTCGTCGCACGAGAGAGGTCTCTATTACTAAACTGCCTACCGAGACCGTAGTAGCCCCTGTTGGCCAGTGTGACTCTTCGCCTGATCTCTAGACTGACATCATTCTTGCTGGTAATGGCGGTGCCAAGGTAGATGACCCCCTTGACCACATCGAATGTAAGTTGCCGGCTGTAACCTGGGAGCCGATACGATAAACGTCCCTACTCGTTGACAACATGTATTTCGTCTTGCTCTCATTTACCGTCAGACCCATTTTAGCAGACTCCCGTTCAATATCATTAAAGGCTGCGGTGACATCTCGCTTGGTATGCCCAATGATGTCTATATCGTCTGCATACGCAAGGAGCTGGACACTTTTGTTAAAAATAGTGGCATAACGATGCACACCCGCCTTTCGCAAAACACTCTCCATGATGAAATTGAAGAGGTCGCAGGATAAGGGATCGCCCTGTCTGATACCTCGCACGGTATTAAAAGGCTGGGAGAGGTCCCTTCCTACCTTGACGGAGCTGCGGGAGTTGCTTAGCGTCATTCTGCATAGCCTTATCAGCTTAGCAGGAATACCGAGCTCAGAGATTGCGGCATAAACGCGATCCCTTATTGGGCTATCGAACGCTGCCTTATGGTTGACAAAAAGATGATGTGTGTCGACTTGACTTTCATAGGTCTTCTTCAGGATTTGGCGCAGTGTGAATATCTGGTCAATGGTGGACTAACCAGGTCTGAAGCCGCACTGATAAAGTCCAATCAGTGAGATGGCAAATGGCTTCAGTCGTTCACACAATACGCTCGTAAGAACCCTTTATGCGATAGGGAGGAGGCTTATACCCCTGTAGTTGGTGCATATCGTGGGGTCTCCCTTTTTCAGGATGGGACAGAGGACACTAAGATTCCAATCATTGGGCATACTTTTCTCCAGCCATATTCTGAAAATGAGCTGGTGCATGGACCTAACCAACTCATCGCCTCCATACTTAAAGAGTTCAGCTGGCAAACGTCAAGTTCAGCTGCTTTGTTGTTCTTCAGTCGCCATATGGCAACCTTGACCTCTTCATGGCTGGGGGACGGGATCTCAACGTCGTCGTTAATAATTAGGTACGGTACAGCAACTCTAGAGGCGGAATTTGTGTCGTCATCGCCCTGCAGTAGATTAGAGAAGTGTTGTCTCCATAATCTTAGTGTCCCTTGTGCATCTGTAACCAGGCTACCATGTTTGTATCTGCAGAAGGTTGCTCCGGGCTTAAAACCAGTAGTAAGACGCCTTATCTTTTTATAAAAATTTCGAGCATCATGTCTACTCCTGCACATCTCGATTTCCTCACGATCACGCCTTTCTTGCTCCCTTTTCTTTCTTCTAAATAGGCGTCTCTCTTCCCTCCTCTTCTCTCTGTACACCTCCACCGTTGCTCTTGTACTGGTGGACTGCAACGTTCTCCTGTAGGCAGCATCCTTTGCCGCAGTGGCCTCACGACACTCTTCATCATACCATTGGTTTCTGCGAGGAGGACGCTCAAAACCAAGGACTGTTTCGGCAGCGTTGCGCAGAGAGTGAACAATGTGAGACCACTGTCTACCTTCGAGAGAGGATTGGATACAAAGGAGCTCATTAGAAAGACGATCGGAAAACGACCTGGCTGTCTCTTGTGATCGCAGCTTTTTGATGTCCAGCTTCCCTCGAACACTAGAACGTACCATATTTGATGCGCTTATGCGTAGTTTCATCTTGGCTGGGACAAGATAATGGTCCGAGTCGACATTGGACCTCATTATTCGATAGTATTCACGGATTTTATTTTAAAGAGACAACAATTTCATAAAATATTGTTTTAAGGCAGAATTTTGTTATGGCCGTTAAAATTTAAATTTTCAATAAAACTTCGAAGAAAAAAAAACAACTTATAAAGTATTGGGTAGTTAAAGTATTGGGTACCCAAAAATTAATACAAATACTCGATAATCGGTACCAATTACTCAATACTTTTCCAGCACTAGTCAAGAGTCATCTCTATTCAACTTTATTTCTGACTATGAATAGATGCCAATACATACATACATAACTGGCCTTTACAACCCTGTGTCAGGATTACGGCCTAGCTTCTCGCAGCACTCATGTTGTGTGTGTCAATTTTTATTAGGGTATTCAATTATTCGACTTTTTTCTTTGGTCGATTAATCCAGTGAGTAATTATTCGGGTTTTTTTCTTGATCGATTAATCGAATAAAATTTCAAAATTGATCGATTAATCGCATTTTGTTTTATATAAAATAACATACCAATTTTGTGTATTATTAAAACGTTTTATTCAAAAAAACAAATAACCAAAAACATAGTAATGTAATAACTTTTTAAAAATTCATTAATTTTAGTTAATTATAGTGTAGAAAATGTAATGAGATCTCATATTTTATTTTCAAACATATTATTGAAAAACTAAACCATAAATAATAAATTAATTAATTTTAATATTTGAGATCATATATTTATTTATTTATTTTTTTTATTAATTATTAAAGTCTATGGAAGATAATCCGTACAGACTAATAACACTACATATAATGCTTAAATAATAAAATTGAAACAAAAGTGTACAAGAGGAAAAATAAAAGTAAATGTGAATGACAATGTTACGAATTAAGAAATATAATTATCTTATTCCTAATAGTATTTAAATTCAAAGAAAAATCAACAAATTCTGACAAATTATTATATTGGCAACAAATTCTTATAAAAGGGTCAGCAAGCATATAATTAGATCTACATAATGGAATGTACAAAGGTGTATGATGACGAGTATAACGACTAGGAACATTTAATTTAACACAGTTCAATAGAAATTCACAACATATATTGCCATTTAACAGATTCATCATAAAAGACACGTTCAACATAACACGACGACTTTTAAGAGTAGGTAGTTTAATTAGAGCAAGTCTACTAGTGTAGGAAGGAAGATTGGTATAATTCCAACGAAATTCACGCAAACAGAAAAACAAAAATTGCCTCTGCACAGATTCAATGATATTATTATTTATATTATAGTAAGGATCTCATATAATTGATCCATATTCCAAAATGGGTCTCACGAGAGATACATAGAGCTGTTTAGTAATATAAGGATCGGAGAACTCCCTAGACCACCGCTTTATATAACCAAGAACGCTTTTTGCTTTGTTAACAGCCATAGTAATATGAGCACGAAATACAGCTTAGCATCAAGTAGGATTCCAAGATCAATCAAGTAATTAACTATGTTTATGTTGTTTCTACCAAATTGCATACATTTTCCTATATTTAACTAAAGCATGTTGTGTTCGCGCCATATGAAGAAGTCATTCAGGTCGTTTTGGAGAAAGGCATGATCATCAAGATTAGCAAAAGAAAGGAAAATTTTAACGTCATCAGCGTACATCAATATATCAGCGGATTTAAAAACATTTGGAAAATCGTTGATTAGCAAGGAAAATAAAAGTGGTCCAAGATGACTGCCCTGGGGAACACCAAAAGGAACAGATATGTATTTAGATATACAGTCGTTAACTCGTACTGTCTGTTTCCTTCCTGTTAGGTATGACTCCAGCCAATTCAAACTAATTCGCGATACACCCAACAAATCAAGTTTAATCAATAAGAGCTTATGATTAACCTTGTCAAACGCCTTACTGAAATCAGTATATATGACATCGGTTTGCTTCCCTCGAACAAACGCAGCATTGGCTAAGGAAGTAAAATGAAGAATATTAGTTGTCGTAGAGCAGCCTTTTCTAAATCCATGTTGTGAAGGTGATATTAATGATGCAGTGTGATGACAGAGAAAATCAGCAACCAATTTTTCAAACATTTTCGGAATAACACTTAATTTTGCAATGCCTCTATAATTTTTAATATCAGTCCTACTCCCAGATTTAAACAGCGGTATAATAAATGAGTCTTTCCAAATAGTAGGAAAAAATCCAAACTTAACAGAGGTACTAAATAAAAGAGTCAGCGGTGTAACAAAAGATTCAGCACAGTGACGTAAGATACTGCTTTGAACCCCATCAGGACCAGGAATAAATGAGATTTTAAGCTTTTTTAAGTTAAGTAATATATCACTACTGCTAAAAATTGGTAAGGTTATAAACTGGTTCGATGCAATAGTATATGGATACTTGTTGCCATGGTAGACAGCATCAGAATAAGTGCTCGCAAAAAAGTCGGCAAACATGTCACATATATCCTCAATATTGCCAGATATATAACGATTTAATATATAAAAGTAATAATTTACTACTTCGTATGCAATAAAAATATTAAATAAGTAATTAAAAATAATTCATATTATGAGTTAAAAATTAGTTAAAAAAATTATGCACTTCTATTAAAGTAGTCTTTTAAAAAAAGGATGTAATTTATATGTTTAGCTTTCAACCGATTGTTTTCTTTAGTTTTAATAAAACTCGATTTTGAGAACACTCTCTCGCTGATTGTAGATGTTGGAGAAATTGAGAGAAGTGCATGGCAAAAAATATATAATTTTAGAAATCATCCATTAAATCATTGCAGCCTCTTTTAGGTTTTTTGAAATTTTGTACACTTTTAATTGTTTCATTTAATTGTGATAATCGATTATTTTCGTTTATTTCAATTAAATCTTCTGCAATCATATCATCATCTGACACATTTTGTTCCATATTTTCTAAAAACATTTTCAAAAACAATTTGCTTGCAAAATGTTTTTTTTTTTCAGATTTTGTGCAATATTTTAAAAAAGTGAAAATGTACCAGAATTTAGATATAAAATAAGTGTACTAAGTCGTTTTACACGTCTTTCATTTATTCGAATCTTAAGCCTTTCTAATAAATAATTTGGAAAAGGATTGTTTGCATTTTTCATTGTATTATAGTGCATTTACACCAAACTCAAATCAAGTAAATTTAATTTGAAATCTCTTTGAAAATCTATAGTGTTTACACCGACATTTTTTGACAGCTAGCAGGATTTTATATTTATAAAAAATGACAGTCAGTAAAGAAATAACTAAATAAAACAATTTTTTTTCTTATTATTTTATATTCACTAAAAAATTAATAAATAAAACAATTTTTTTTTTCTTATTTTTCTATATTCAATGAAAAATAATTCAAAAGTTTTGAATTTATTTTCGTTTTAGTTTTATGAGGCATTTTTCAATTGTCAGTTTCTTAGTCGGAATTTCAAATGTAGAATTTGAAAGACAGACAGGCATACGAAATTTGTAGAAATAGCGACGATAATGCGAAGAATGTAGTGTACGAATGTTTGTACAGGACATGTTTCCTTTTGCTTTTCCACTTTTTGTTGTTTTTACTTCTTCTGTTTGTCTTCTAAGTTCTATATGCTAAAAGTTTTAGGCAAGAGCAAAAGAGAATTGAAAAATTTCTGCCCTTCAATTTCCACATTGTAAATCCCGACTTACTGTAGTTTTGTATTTTTTAGTACAACTTGGAAAAAATACAGAGTTGTATCGGAAAGTATATTAGATTTCAACTAGATTTTGTCGAAATCAAGTAACGAAGTAGATTTTGTTTTATATGGGAAATCAAGTAAAAAACGACTAGATTTCAATTGAAATCTGGTAATTAGTTGATTTGAGTTTGGTGTAAATGCAGTATTAATAACAAATTGTATAATGCCTTCTAAATTTATCAATGTAGCAGAATCCTTGCCTAGCTCTGTAATAGCGACATCAAGTGGTTTAAGGGCTTTATTCAAATTTGATAAAACGCTAATTTCCATATCTGTAAAAGTCGTCAAACCAAAATCAGATAGAGCGTAATTTACGTATTTACAAATACGAAGAAAATTTTCAATCATGGTAGATAAAGACGACCATCGATGCTTTACATCATGTACAAGACGAATTTCTTTTTCTTTTCTTGCAGCATAACATATGTTTGCAATTTCTTTTGTTTTTCATTAGATTTATTAAATATTTTACAACACTTAGGAAGTTTATTAATACCATTTATTATTTCTATAAATAAAGTATTTTTTATATGGATTAATCGATTAATCGTAGGAAATTATTCTAGTTATTCGTCATTCGAAATTTGACTTTTTTTAATTGTTCGAACAATTATTTGAACAAAATTCTTCGATTAATCGACTAACGATTAATCGTTTGAATACTCTAATTTTTATCCATGAGTACCGGGACCTACAGATTAATGTCGACTCCGAACGACAGACTTGAGAAGCTTGTTCATGACAATTAGTTACTCTCGGAGCTTTTGACAGAAGACTGCTGAGAGGTAGTCGCCGAAAGAAATATTTTTTTTTTTCATATTTCTTTTTGTGAAGATGTCAGAGCCTGGAGTCGAACCCAGGGCCCATGTCTTAGTAAGCCAACACACTAACCACTAGACCACGGCGACTACTAGATGCCAATAATTAAAGAAATTTTTACAGCTTACACCTGCATATCGCCACCTACACTTCTTGTTGTTTATTTTACAGGAGAAGCAAAAAACATTAAAATCAAAAATTGTGTAAATTAAATTATGATTTTCAGGACTGAAATATAAAGATTAGCATCCCTATATACAACATTTTTGCATTTAGAAATACACGCATTTGTAGTTACGCCCGTTGGAATTTCGGTAATAAATATGCCATTTTTGATGGTGTGAATCTAAAATTTTGCACGAACATGTATTTTGATAAAACGGGCCATAATTAACAAAAAACTCAATTTCGAAATTTTGTGTAGTTACGTCCGTTTGCATTTAAAATAACGATATGTATACTGTTATACAGTGTATCAGCTTCTACCAGCAATAAACGACTATAATCAATTCATCCGCATTTTATATTAAAAAAATAAATTAGATTTAAATTTAGAGTTGTATAATTATGCTAACGTGAAAAGGCCAGTTTTAATTCCCTTATATATTTATTATATTTACTATGATTTATCCTGTTGTTTTAATTAGAGAAGTTACATATAGTGTTGCCACTGAAATAATTTTAATTCTACCAAAATTTCTTTCAAAATCTGCCAAAATTAATCAAAATCTACTAAAAACCATTTTTGTTAAAAAACCATTTTTGCTTAAAAACCATTTCTGTTTAAAAACTATTTAAGAATACAGTAATCCCTCGAACTGCGCGGTAGATACGTTCTGAAAAAACAGCGCGCAATCCGAAATCGCGCACTGTGAACCCTATTTTGTATGAAATTAAGGGGATACGTTCCAAATTCTAAAATTATCATGAAAATTTAAAATTTAAACCAAGTAGATAACTAAAAAAAGACTTTATTCAATATTAACATAATTAAATTATAAACATTAACATAAACAAAAGAAATAAAAATTATAAATTAATTCATAAAAATTAAACAAAAAAAAATCTTGAAAACAATTCATTGTACATAGTATGTACATAATTAAAATGTAAATATGTAATTAAAAAAAAACTTTAAATAAGTTAATTTTCATCTTCTAATGAATTTGTTATATTTTCCTCCAATGGTTTGGTAAAAAATATATATAAAAAATATGTATGTACAAATTTTGCACGAAATATGTAATATGTACGTAAAAAAAACCGCGCATTTGCGAAACTTTTGCCGCGCAATGTGAAATTTCGGTGGTAAAAATAAAACCGCGCAAGTCCGAAACCGCGCAGTCAGAAACCGCGCAGTTCGAGGGATTACTGTACATGAATTCAAGAATACAAGAATACATACATTAACACCTTTATATGTATTGGTACATATAAATAACCAAAAATAAAAAATATAACGAAAAGAATTCAGTTCTTCGAAAATACATATACAAAAAATAAGCATATAACAAAAACAATTGATATTCTTAACAATACATAAATAAATAATTAATACGTATAAGTAAAAAAGAATTCAAAAACTTGTCAGAGTTGCAAATTTTAGCTGTTTGAAATTTCAGTCGATTTTGAATTTGTTTCTCGATTTAGTGTTGATTAAGGAAAGCGTTAATAATAATTTTCGTTCAGCTGCTGCAGAACTATTCGGAAGAGAAATTAAATTAAGAACAAAGTTGGTGAATTCACCAAAACTTTTCTCATTAAACCGTTTCTAATTGCAACAGATTCCACTGTGCGATAATAATATCAGGATCACAGTCTATAAGATTTGAACATTTTAAAATGAGGGACATTTTACATAGGCAAGTCTTCTTTTGAGAATACTTACTCAGGAGTAATTATTGTAACAATTTAATATCTTCTCGATTAATCTAGCATTGATTTGGTCTGATAATGGTTTAGTAATTCAATGTAAAATTGCAAAATATCATGTTTAACATCAAATGCCCGTATTCATAAAATATAAAGTTGGTTTATAGAGTGCTTATTTGACAATTACTCCATAGAAATATGTCACATAAGCACTGTATAAACCAATTTTATTTTTTCCGGGTTAAGATTTTTAGTAGAATACATTTAGGCTTTTGTACCGATAGAAATTTTTGAAACGTCAATTTGATTATTAGTATTTTTAAAATCAGTTTCAGTGTTGTGTATTAAATTTTTATGATAAAATTATATGAGCAAAAAGTTAGATTTAATGCTTGAATATACATAAATACAGCAATCTTGAACTTCCGGACTGAAATTTCTAATTAAGATTGTTTATAATAGGCAATACAGTTTTTTTAGCTTCTGCTAAAAATCTACCAAAATCATATTCAGCCTACCATCCTACCAAACGAAAAATTTTCTACCAATTCTGGTAGAATTCTACCAATTGTAGCAACGCTGGTTACATACCAGGTGTTCTGACTAGTATCTTCAAAAGAACTGCGAGTACTTGAAAATGGCTTAAATAGAACAAATATTAGGAAAATCAATAAAAAATTTCCAAAATAAATATTCTTAATTAGTCCTAGTTTTATGTTTGAGATCGTTTAATTTTAAGAAATTAAGTAGAAATCCATAAGTATAATTAATTTTAAATGAAACATAGAGATACAAATAAAAGACAAAAATATATAAATAACAAACTGGCAACACTCTTTCTAGCATATGTATTTTTAGCTGCCTTGTTTTGGGAAGTGAAGTTCCTTTTTTAAACTTCTTTTTTTTCTTATTAATTTTATGGTTTTAAAACACACATTTATTCAACAGAAATGACAGAAGAAAATTGTAAAATGTAAGAAAATTGTTTTTTTTTTTATTTTGCAATCTAACAATTATAATGAATTTCAGATGTTACAAAGACCCGTTTAAGTATACTTGTCCTCGATGCAATATTATCTACTGTTCAGTTGCCTGCTACAAATCACAAAAACATATAAAATGTTCAGAGGAGTTCTACAAACAATGTGTGCAAGATGAATTAGCATCAACTACCAAAAATGATGGAAATAATAAAGAAGATATGCAAAAGATATATAGCATATTAAAAAGAATACATGAAGCAGATGCTGGAATTGAAAATGCAGACTTTGAACAAGATGGTTTAGACTCAGATGATGATGTAGGAAACACAGAAAATAAAAGTTATATTGAAAATGAACCAGAGGAAGAGTATGAGTGCGATGAAGATATTGCTGAGAGGTTAAAAGATATTGACATCAATGATGCTGACGAAGTATGGGAACGCTTAACGGTAGAGGAGAAAGAAGATTTTAAAAATATGATATCAACCGGCGAGATTATGAAACTACTGCCCGAATACAAACCCTGGTGGTTTAAAAATACAAATTCAAAAATTGTTGAAATTTCAAGTAATACGAACCAAAAACAAGGGGATGGTACACCACATATTGCCGAAAAAATACCAAAGTTTTCGAGCATATGCAGTAAAGACCCAGCCCCATGCTTGCACTATAATGTTTGGAATATTTTAGCAGCCTATTCGTGTACTGTACGATATTTCAATGGAGAACACTTGACAAATCCTAATGAGGCTTCAGCTTATTTAGTCAATTTAAGTTCTACACTTAAATACGGCACTAATTTTGAGAATGTAGAAGATGCTCTAATTTCGGTTGAAATGGAGGCCTTGACGACGGGTAATGGAGCTACTCAAATAATGTCTTCTACATGTACTTCAAAAGCATTATTAGTTGAAGACCGTTCGCAGTTTCAAGTAGATACACGTCATTTAATGTCGAGTGTTGACAATAAACTCTCAGCTTTAAGCGACATATTGCGTCTATTGCAGCATACCAAAACTATACTAAAAGCTTCCAAAAATGGTGAAGCAGAATTTCAAAAATTATTTGCCATTAGTAGTGGCATGGAAGAGTTGTCATATTCTAAAATAAAAATGTTAATAAAGAAGTTAGAATTTTATTTATCATTTGTAAACATAGAACTTGAAAGTGGTTTAAAATAAAAGAAAATATCATTTTATAAAATTTGTACACTAAATATGTTTCGAATGTATTTAGGGATGAGATGTTAAGTATATGTATATGCATTTGTTTAGAAGCAAAACGTTACTATGTTTTTAAAAGTCCATTAGAAATTGCCTGTTTTTAAACTTTTAATAATTATGAATGAATTAATTAATTATAATGTATTTATAATTGGGCAAAATTTACCATGCCCATTACAAGAAACCTCGACGTGATGAGGAAAAACTGAAAACGCAGTTTTACTCATCATATCAAATCCCTTACATTTTTTACCGCTCTTGTTCTTGTAAAGTAAGTCCTTTACTTCATCGGAGCACCTCCCATGGTAGTACCGATATTGATATAGCCATAGAGTTGGGTACCCTACCGTTGCTGATAAGCTCTTTCGTCTTTTACACGGTACAATAATAAAAATTTTGATGATTATGTTGTATAAATTGGAAATTGAAGTGTTAGGTGTATATGCATATTCGACACCAGCGTACATTTTATTCAAAATTTAATGTAAACAATGAAAGAGTAAATATAATTAAAATGATTGGGTATTATTAAAGTTACCAATTACACTGGTCTGCAAATTTGGAGAAAGAAAATTGACTAAAGAAACAAAGAATGTTTTTTAACTAAACTGGATACGCTGAATTCAAATATGGCATAAAAATGGGGCTATCACGTCTTGTTGATTTTTATCTCATGTAAAACAGTCAATAGTAATCGCCGTGTTCTAGTGGTTAGTGTGTTAGCTTCCTAAGACATGAGTCCCGGGTTTAAACCCCAGCTCTTACATCTTAAAAGAAGAAATATGAAAAAATATTTCTTTCTGCGACTACCTCATATCAGTCTTCTGGCAAAGGTGCTGAGAGTAAATAATTGCCATGAACAAGCTTCTCAAGTATGTAGTTCGAAGTCGACTTTAAAATGTAGGTTCCGATTCTCCTATGACACACACAAACAGGGTTGATATGGCCAGTTATGTACCCAGCGGAAATGGGAATCAATGAGAATCGGCAAGGTAATACAAGGAATGTATAACCTATTGATTACGGAAACCATTACCCTTAACACAGATCATGTCCTACGAAAGTAAAAAATTCTTTTACTGTCCCCCGTAATAAGTATTAGAATTCATTATTTGTAATGCATAAAGTTTTAAAATAAATATAAAGAAGATACGAAAACCTATAGATGACAAAAATGGTGAACTGTCAAACAAGTTTTCCCTGTATATTGTAATCGATATGTAAAACAGAAAAAACCAAAATAACGGGGTTTTTCAACAAAATATACGAAAAAGACAAAAACCAACAAACAGTAACTTCTTTCTTCTATAGATGTGGGAATACACATCGTAATCATTATTTACTTGTGTGCCACATGATTTTACCTTCTCTATTCCAAAAGTAATGTATTCTGAAGTAATATACATATTATATAATTGATTATAAAATAAAGTAATCAATGGGTAGTTGTAGATCTTTATATATTTTGGCTTTGTGCGTGATGAATATTTGGTTGCAAAAAAGGTATGCAAATAAGAATAATTTTTATATTTCGTTTTGCTGTCAGAAACTTGGACAAACTGTGGACACCAACAATGTTTTGCAATAATTGCAGTACTGCTTTATACAAGTGGTCAAGTGGTAACAAGATCTATTTCGATTTTTAATTCCAGTACTTTAGAGAGTAAAGTAACCACCAAACAAATTTTTATTCTGTTTAACAAAAGTAGCTGGTTTCAATACAAAAAATCGAAAAAATTAAATATCCTATTGGTTACAAACCAGTTCAACGTCTACCAAATGATCCATTATCAGTAATTTCTAGTGCAAGAGCAGTGAGGCCGAAACATCTCTCACCAGCTTTTATGAGGCTTTTATGAAGCTGATGATGAATTTAAATAATTGCTTGCGGTTTTTCTTAAAATTTCATATGCTTAAATCAAACAAAGCATATTTACTATTCGCTCACCTGGCTCAGATCAGGAAGCTATTGAATGATGACAATTTTTCACAACGTTTATTGGAGAAAGATAATGCAGCCTGGAAGCCTTTCAAGAGCATCGTGAACAGTTTTCTTGAAAACAATAAGAGTTAAAACTATAGACAAATTGTTGCTGAATTATTGAAAAATTATCACGAATTAGGTACACGAATCTTACTCAAAATACATTTTCTTTTGAATTTAGATTTTTTCCATAAAATCTAGGTGGGGTGGGAAGCGTGGTCACCAAGATTTAATGAAAATTGAAAGAAATTATGAAGGATTTTGTGAAAAAAGCATGCTGGGAGACTATTGCTGGACTCTAATATGTACTTGAAATCGAATCAACAAAATACAAATGACGCTAAAATAACGCCATTCACTGTTGAAAGTTCATTCGAATATGTTTTGTAAAACGAATTCGAGTGAAATTAAAATCGAGTCTTTTTTCAAGGACAAATAAAACTGTATTAATAAGTTTAGTTGACCTTATTATTGATTAATATATAAGCGTTTATATAAGCTTTAGGTCTATTATAAAATTATTTTTTCGATATTTCGCTTTATTTTAAAAAATATTTCCTGAAGAAGCTACGCAGAGAAGTAGCGAAATACTGAAAAAATAATTTTATAATAGACCTAAAGCTTACATAAACGCTTATATATTGGACAAATAAAACTTAATTGCTCAAATTATTCTATAGTTTTGCTAAAGAAAGAAGTTATAGTTATTATCATTAAAAATTTTTAATTCTGGTTTTTCGAAATTTATTAATTAATGTTAAGAATTATTTATTTATATATATTTATTTTTAAATAAAAATCTTTTATTTATTTATTGATATTTCGCTACTCCTGCGTTTAGCGTCTTCAGGAATTATTTATTTATAAATTACTAGTTAACTCGGAAAACGTTATTTTGCCATATAAATACATATATTTAATACTCATCACCGAACTGCAAAATTTAACATTAATATGAGCAATCAATGCCTGCGTTACTAATAATTTTAATAAATGATTATCCGCCATTTTCAGTACTTCAGTTTGATAGTTGGGGATAGGGAGAAATATCCCCTCTATCGCCTCCTCTGAGTACTTCTTAAAAAAAAACCCTAGATCATATATGTTCTACGGTACCCAGATATACATATCTAGTTTCAAATTTCATCAACGTCGGTACGTTATTTAGGTGAGGCATAAATTTTCCCTTGGGGCGGATCACCTTAACATTTAGAGGTCACCGATTCTAAGACCTACCCTATATGCACACAAAATTTCACGAAAATCGGTAGAGCCGTTTCGGAGGAGTTTGTCAACAAGCACCGCAACACGAGAATTTTATATTAATTATTATTTTATATTAGTGTAAATATGTAACAAATTAATCAAAAATGAACGAATTATTTTCTGTTTATTAAATGTCTGTATACTCGTACAATATTTGTGCTATGTTATCTGTGTCAGCCTTAAAGTTAATTCTGTGTGTTGTTGTTGGTACATTAAAAACTTGTAGCATTTTTAACATTAAAAGTTTTTTATAATTGTTTTCTACATTCAAGATAGAAACATTTTCAAAATTTGGATAGTGATTGAATTTTGAACAATGTGCTGATAAAGCCGTTTTTTGTGAACTAATATCCCTCCGTTTCTGGTCCGATTTATATCCAGCTATTCTAGTTTTTAACTTATTCTTGGTCGTACCTATATATACTTTATCACAAATTTCACTATCACTACCGTTACAAGGAATGCTATAAACTAAATTTGACTTGTCCAATTTCTTTACCTTATCTTTTGTCTTGCTAAATATTCTTTCTAAAGTATTATATATCGTATAACTCAAATTATACTTTTCCTGATTAAAAATTCCCGACATTTTCAAACGGTCTGACAAAACAGGTATGTAAATTATCGATTTATAAATTTTGTAATAATTTATTATAATTAATAATGCAAGGGCGAATAAAATTTATAAATCGATAATTTATATATGTACCTGTTTTGTCAGACCATTTGAAAATGTCGGGAATTTTTAATCAGGTTTAATCATGTTAATTTGTCATCCAGTATTATTCCCAGAGGAGGCTTCTCCCCCTAGTAAATGACACTATTGCGAATTTGTTCGGGTTAATATTAAGCTTAGTTGATGTACCCCACCTACTTATCATTCTAAGACCTCTCTGAGTAATATTACAGAGCGTGTCCTCGAACTTACCTCTTGCCACTAGAACAATATCATCTGTATGTCCCTGGATGTCAATTACCATCTCGGACAGTTTCCTAAGAAGTTTGTCAATAATTAGTCTCAACGACAAAGGTGAAAGCACTTCTGCTATCCATCTTAATGTCACTGAGTCCACTACCCCTCCAATTAGAGCCCTCTCTATAACCTCATGAGAAGTGTTATCAAATGTATCTTCTATCCAAGGATTACTGAATTTTCCCTACCTGTTCTATACTCGTGCTGTCTACGATGCAATGGCACACGCTGCAGAATTCCAAAACTTATATGATTGTCCACCTATCTTTCAAGTGTTTTCTACATAAAGGATATCAGGCTAATATGTCTGAAGAACTCTGGGTGCTTCTTCTCTATCTTCGAGATAAAAACCACTCCCGCCCTAATTCATTCTATTGGAGCTAGACTACTACGGTATATATTCCTGAGGAATAGTAGCAATTCAGCCATACTCTTTTGTAGGTAGGCAGGATAAACTCCATCCGTTCCCGGAGACTTAAATGGTTGAAATTTGAACCATCCACTTAACAGATGATAGTTGCTATTTGTTATGTTTGCTCTGAAATTTCAATATGAATCGACTAACACCAGAGCAACGCGTGCAAATTTTTTTATTTTCATTTAAGACCAATACTCAGGGGTAAACCCCTACTAAACGCAGTGCATTGTATTGGAATGTTGAATACATATGTATGTATATGCATAGATATAAATATATAGATAGGTAGCGCCTTATGTCAAAGGGACAAATTGCTGTCAATTTCATCAACCAAAGGCCAGGGTTATACCTTCACCTTTGAATGATCAACAGCAATTGTCCAATCTGGATGTTGGATGTGAGTGGTGAGCACCTTTTTTATATAGGTTAGCTGTTGTCTTCTTAGAAGGAGGCGCTGTACTCCTGATCATTTGTTTCTTGGTGGAATAGGCTGGAAATGTCAGGGAGCGGTTTCGTGAAGATGGACTTCTTGGACGGGGGGGGGGGGGGACCTCTTATTTTTTTAATTATAATTTTTTTGAAAACTCGCAAATTTATTTTATAATTTTTTACTCCTTCACTGAGTAGTCGCCGTGGTCTAGTGGTTAGTGTGTTGGCTTACTAAGACTAAGACCCTGGGTTCGACTCCAGGCTCCGACATCTTCAAAAAAAGAAATATGAAAAAAAAAAAATATATTTCTTTCGTCGACTACCTCTCAGCAGTCTTCTGGCAAAAGCTCTGAGAGTAATTAATTGCCATGAACAAGCTTCTCAAGTCTGTCGTTCGGAGTCGACATTAAACTGTAGGTCCCGGTACTCATGAATAAAAATTGACACACACAACATGAGTGCTGCGAGAAGCTAGGCCGTAATCCTGACACAGGGTTATAAAGGCCAGTTATGTATGTATGTACTCCTTCACTGGGATTTGAACCTGCCACTATACCACGACCCCCCTAATTGCTGAAATATTTAATCAACATAATTGTTCTATTCGTCAAATTCAAATTGATGTCAATTTAGAATTTCCATTCAAAATTTTATTTTCCGGTGAAGCCCGTTGCTGGTTTAATGGGTACGTATATAAGCAGAATTGTGGCATTTGATATACAGTATTAAAATAAAAAAAAGATTTCTTGTAGAAGACTTTTAATGTTTTACTGCAATAAAACATAACTCACTATTACAACCCTGTTTTAGGGTTACAGCCTAGCTTTTCGCAGCACCCATATTATGCATGTTAATTTTGATCCATGAGTACCGAGACTTACCGTTTAAAGCCGATTCCGAACGACAACTTTGAGAAGCTTGTTTATGGCAATCAGTTACTCTCAGAGCTTTTGACAGAATACTGCTGAAAGGTTTTCGTATTCCTTTTTTTTCAAGATGTCAAAGCTGGGGTTTGAGCTCGCAGCTCTTGTCGTATTAAGCCAACAAACTAACCACTAGACCACGGCGATTTTTGACATTTCCTTTTATTAAATATATAAATATATGGTTTTCTGAAAATGTTTAGGGTTGAATACAACAACTGAATTACTTCATATAATTTACAGTAATAGAAATTTCGAATTCGTTTAAAGCAAAAATCCAGCCAATGAATTTTTAATTTGAATTGCTGTTAAATTTTTTTACCTTTTAATTTTAGCGCCCTATAGGCCCTGGTCTAGGCGGAAATCCACCACTGTATATATTCCACTTTTTAAGCCAATTGGATTTGTCGGTATAACACCTGCCAAATTAATGAAGCTTGTATGGGGCTATTATACATAACAATTGTGTTTTCCTGACTTATTCTCATATCTATATATATTCAGACTGTAAAAAGCACAGGTAAGTAAAGTTCATAATCTCATTTCTGTGGTCAGATATTTTCAATGTCAAAGGAGTTAAGTTGTAGGATACTTAAACTGTATGACTCTTATTTCTTGTAAAATCATATTAACAAATACATACCTACCTATAGTATGTATTCTAAATTAAAATAATGCGAAGTATAATACTAAAATAATAAAATCAAATCATAACAGTGTCTAAGAGAACAAATCATATCTAATTTCTAGCTTGTCGCAAATATAAAGAACTGCACATATAAAAAGCAGCAGTTAAACCTTTTTTATGATAAGAATTCTATGGATATTAAATATAATATGTACATACATACATAAATACATACATACACACTTACGAACATGCAAACAATACAATAATGTTCTAAGAAACATAGAAATAATAATTATTTTTCTTTATATATTTTAGTTACAAATCAAAAACGTTTGAATCAAGACGTGAAAAACGATCGTTAATTTTGTAATTTATACATACTATGTATAATTATGTACATATATACATATGTACAAAAAAATAATAATAATAAGAAAACAATTCAAATGCATTTGTTTTTTTTTTAAGAAACCTTGATTAGTTATTTTTTTATATTAAAAATATAAACAAATAATATTCGTAAAAAGATGTCTGATATAAAATATCAACCATTGAAAAATACTGATGATGAAACTTTAAACGAAAATCATTTAAATAATGATGATCATGATAAATTCTTATATAATAATAACAAACGATATAATCAAGAATGTAAAATATATTGGCTATTGAAAATATTACTTTTATGTTTTATAATTATTAAAATAATTTATATTTTAAATAATTATGATACAATATTACAATGGCTAACCAAAAACAATGAAACGGATATAAGTATTTTTCGAAATATAACATACTTATACGAGTATAATAAGCAAACAACTGTGACCAGTATCCCAAATGATGTATCTGGCATTATAAAAAATAAGGAATCTAAAACTAATATTCAATCTGTTATTGGTGATATAAGTGCAACAACTGCAACAGTAGCAGCAACAGCAATAAGTGCTAATAATTTTTATGAAAATATGACTCAAAAATTAATTTCTGCCAGCGAAAGAGAAGAGGACAAAGCAATTATAACTAATTATTATGAAAATGTTGATTTAACAACAACACTTAAAACATCACAAATAAAATTTGCAATGAATGTTAGTGAAAATATAAAAACTACAACAACATCAACAAGAATAGCGAAAAATAATTTAAATAAAAATAAAACGACAAATCAGTATACAAATCCAACAGTCACATCAATTTTAAAACCAATAATAAAAAATACTAATTCTACTGACGTATGGTTAGTAGATTTAACGATGTCATTACCAATACCAACACCATCATCTGACCTTCAAACTAAAAAAGAAAATGATCAACAAAAGTATTTCATCAATACTAGTCATTGTCATATACCTTACATAGAACCATTTACCCCCGAAATACGAAAAATGTTTAAGCCTCAATATGAAACGGGTTGCACTAGAGATCAAGCGATTATAAGTGTAACATTTAATAAGATTGTTTCACAATATGTTCTATATATTAATTATACAGTAGCTGAAATTTTAAGAAATAAAAAAAGTCCTGCTATAAAGGGAGACTTATTGTGTTGTTATCAGGAAATAGTTCGTAGCGGAAGTGGTTCAAATGTTGATACAAGTTTTAAGTAAGTTTTAATTTCGTTTGTTTATACATACACATTTTTTATGTACACAATTAAACAGTAAGTTTGTATAATAAAACTACATAGATATGTCGAAAAGTGATATAATTTTTTTTGGTGGGTAATAAATAATTAATCTAAGAATTTCAAAATCTTAAGCAGCTGTGTAAATGTAAAACAAACAGTTTTTAGTTTTTTTTTTTTCGTTTAATTTTTTAATTTATAAAGAGAAATATGGGAGATATCAAAAGGTGTATTTATTTTCTGCAAAAATGTATAACATTTAATTACTATATTATATACTACGAGTACATATAAATGTAATATCTTAAAAACGGGTATGTTCTGTATAACGAAGTCAAGTGAAATTGAATTTGAGGATTTTTTAAAGGCAAATAAAACTTAATTGGACCAACTATTTTAAACTTTTGATAATCCGAGTAGTTGTGTTAATAGTCATTAAGTGATTAAATAAAAAAGATTTTTAAATTATAGCAATTTGAAATTTCATTCGATTTCAATTTCATGCATTTTCGGTTTATAGAAAAAACCCAATAATTTAATTTGATCTAATTTTATTTCAATCCCTTATTTAACTGAAAATGCCATTACATACATACATATCTGGCCTTTACAACCCTGTGTCAGGATTACGGCCTAGCTTCTCGCAGCACTCATGTTGTGTGTATCAATTTTTATCCATGAGTGCCGGGACCTACAGTTTAATGTCGACTCCGAACGGCAGACTTGAGAAGCTTGTTCATGGCAATTAGTTACTGTCAGAGCTTTTGCCAGAAGACTGCTGAGAGGTAGTCGCCGAAAGAAATATTTTTTTTCATATTTCTTTTTTTGAAGATGTCGGAGCCTGGAGTCGAACCCAAGGCCCATGTCTTAGTAAGCCAACACACTAACCACTAGACCACGGCGAAAATGCCATTACAAAAAATAAAAGGCAACAATGACAACTACAAAAAAAATGCAATGATGGTGAGAAAAGAGAGTATGATAGAAAGTGTTGTGTTGAGCAATACCTCGACAAAGACATTACAAGTATATATATGTATACATATGTATAGAAAACAGAGTAGGAAAATAAACAAAACTACACGTTTGACCTCATTTTGTTTTGTTCTTTACAATGAGTAAAACAAAACAAAAACAGTGAGAGCCATTGTCCCATTTAGTTTTGTATATTCTTTTTGTTTTGAGCACTACAAATACACTAACTCAAATGTGTGTAGGTACAACAAAAAATTAATGAGAAGAAGAAGAGAAAAAAAGAACAAATTATACGAATTTAACAGAATAACAAAGCAAGCACAACAGCGAAAAGCGAATTTTTTTCGTTTGCGCTCTTTCTCATTTAGAAAGTATTTCTTGGTTTTGCTCATATACAATACGATTAATTAGTTATTGACTGTGTGGTAACGTTTGCGAAATGAAATAATATAATTCCAAAAGAACTCTGATGAGGGGTCGGCTTGTGTACAATTCCTTCACGGATATCATTTACTCCTTTGATTATCAAAAATTATTGCAAAAAAATCGAAATTTTTAACGGAATTTAGCTTTGATATAATTAAAGCTCTTCTTTCGAAACAAAAATAAATTGAAAAATTGATCAGTCTTACTAAGATCCAAACTCGGATTTCCAGACAATATACCGACAACATTTTTTGTTTTGATAAGAAAACACTATTAATTCTATGTATCAGAATTTATTTGTTTTTGAATTAGAATTTGAACACCTTCAAAACTAAATGCATATAATTTTTAGCAAATTTAACTAAAAATAAAAAAAAGATTTAAACAACTTTTCTTGACCAAATTGCATTGAAGTTGAAAGTGTCTTTAACTGGCTGCCTAACGAAAATATTACATAGGTAGTTGGATTCACTAATACAATACCTCTTATGCAAACCAACATTCGAAAAAAAAAACTGTTGTGATAAATTTGGATTATTTAGTGGTGAAGGCATAGCATAACATTGAATAATCAATCAACAGGAACCGATTTTCTTGTGGTTAGCATTTTTAAAGTAAGACTTTTGTTTGTTTTTGATTGATATCAGATATGATATCCGGCCTGTAGCACGGATGAAAAACATACATCCTTCTTCTGACCAGTGTAGGTATTTGCGGGAGTGTATAAAAATGCACGTGAAAATGGTATACACGAGAAACGTTTCGTTTGTAGATTTTAATAAGCAGAACTAATTGAAAATAATATGGGCTAATTTATTTAATTATTTTTTATTATTTGAGAATACTTTTTGAGTATGTAAACAGTACACAACTGTTCGAAATAAAGTTGGTGTTACATAAGTTAAAAGCAACTTGAGCTTGTTTTAACTTTTAAATATGGTTTTATTTTTAAAGTCGGTTTTTACTTGTCTATAGTTAACCAAATTTTGGCTTTTAACAAAAGCTAAATTTGAAAAACTTAAAGTATACATTTTTCGTGACTATGATTATGGGCCATTGTTTTTTCATTCGGCTGTATACTATTATATCTCAAGCAGATTACGCTTCAGGGCTTAAGCGCCCACATGGAAGGAGACAGTGTTTCTTTTAACAAATTTAGGATAAACTTCAAGTGCCTCGAATCTTACAATACTTTATTCATTCTGATCTTTTTAATATTTACAATATCTTTATCCAACCAAAGAATACAACTCTCATGTATGGGCCGGTGTTTCAAAGTCTATTTTGGGGCTTCTCTACGGCATACAGAAAAAGGCAAAGGTGCCTATAAGCGTCGGTAGAGTATCGATTCTTTAGAGAATTGGCGTAAAGTGATGTGTTTTTTGTTATTCTATATTACTTCCAACAAATCGTACATTCTAACGTAGTACTCCTATCTCTCACAGAGTACATCCTGTTTTAGTTGTTTGTCGAGCGAATCGTATAATGCATTACAATAAATATTTGTTTTTTTGTTTGCTTTTGCACTGCCTATGTGAGGAATAACATTTTCGCGAAAGTTTTTCCTATTAATTACAATCCTGTTAATTAAATCAAATATCCACAAATACTACTTACTCTTTCTTGCTCCCTGTACCCTATTTCTCTGAGTGCTGGCCTCATTGGGAAAAAAATAAATAAGAGTTTAATGATTTTATAGAGGTTTTAACAGTAAAACAAGCATTTTAATTACATAGATAAAAGCAAGCATCAAATTTTTTTCAAAAAAACTTGGCCACGTTTTTGAAATGTTATGGATTTAGTCTCTTTCGGCTGTCGTGGGAATATTATCTGGCCAATAGCATGTAGGTACACATACGATCTATTTAGGATATAGTAGTTCAACTTTATGCAGTTTTTGCTTAACCCTAGAACACTAACGCTAATTTTTACGCAATTTTTCAAGTAAGAAAATTTTCAATTTATTTACTTTAATTAAATTAATTTATTTATTTTTATAAAATAAATTTAATAAAAAAATAATTTTTACTATATTTACATTATTCAGTTATCGTTTTCCATACAATTTTTACGAATTAAAAAAAAAGTGCACGTAAAATTTACGTAGGTTAGTATTCTAGGGTTAAAGTAGTTTTGATATCGAAACTGACTTGTACTTAGGGGTACGTAATATTGCTAGTGGCATCACAATTGTCATTTGTTCGGATAGGTGAACGACGCTATTTAATCTCTATTTTGCTTACATTTAAATATTTTCATATTTCTAGTTTCAACTGCCAGTGTGAGTTGAATTTTTTAAAAAATTTACGGATAATATTAAAACTGTAGGAAATTTAGTAGTACTACAATATTAGTCGTTCCCACGATAATCGGATCTACGCTACGAAGCGTCCCGACTCCCAGCCGGCTAAGGAATGTGTACAAACCCGAAGTTTTTCCCCAGAGAGGAACTTCCAACATCAGCAGAGCGTTCGCACAGAAACTCAAACGACCGAGGTTCACTCTCAGCGAAGGACAAAAATTATGAAATTAAATTTGCTGTTTTTCTAAATTATAATTTAAAAAAAATAAGAGGTTCCATCTGTCCATCTGCAGAAAAAACCGCTCTCTGACATATCCAGTCAATTCCACCAGAAACGCATGATCAGGAGTACAGCGCCACCTTTTGGTAAGATAACAGCTAACCTACCTATAAAAAGACGCACACCACTCACATTCAACATCCAGATGAGGCAATTGCTGTTGGTCATTCAGAGGTAAACGTATAACACTGGCCTTTGAGTAATCAAATTGACAGCAATTTGTTCCATTGACATAAGGCGCTTAACATCTTTAAATCTATTTATATATTTAACATTCCAATACAATGCCCTGCATTTAGTAGGGGTTTACCCCTGAGTATTGGTCTTAAATAAAAAAAAAAACAAAAAACAATTGAATATTAGTAAACACTTATTCGCAATAAGCCATAAATTATGACAATTGACTGACCAAAGAATTTAATTTTCGAGTCATATCGCTATGCCTTACAATTCAATTTTCTATTAATTCGTATTTGCATACAACAAATTGGACATATAACAGTTTAATTATTCACATTTAAAGCCATTTCAGTAAAGTTTGAAAAATCATATTGAAACCATTCATTATCAATTTTTTGCTATGATTTTCTACAAAAGGTAATATTTAAGTGAAATGAAAAAATAATTTTAAATAAAAATATGAGTTAGTTATTTTCAAAAATGTTTGCTTTAACCAACCACTTTAATGTAGTTTCTAATAATGGCATAAATTTTAATTAGTCATCTTAAAAATATTCAAATAACTGACTGACTATAATAAAATAGTGGTGAGACAAAAATACATAGAAATTTCATGTTTCAAACAAAAGTAGTTCGTGAACATTTTTTTGGAGAATTTTACAGAAATCACCAATGCTGATGTGCAAATAATATTGTCTGGCGAAATTGGACACTTGTTTTGTTTACAAATAATAAATAATTTTATACAAAACATTAAATAAAACAAATTGAAGTTTTAATTCATAGAATTACTTAGTTTAATAATTGTGAAGATAAAAGTGCTTACAGTGCTAAACATTTTTCTGGCACTGGACATTTTTGTTATTTATGCGCACAAATAAAATTTATGTACTTAACCAATAAATTCAAAAACTACTAAATCGATTTTGGCAAAACTCTACACATGACGTGACGTCTCATTTTATTCGGCAAATGGCTCACAGTTTGTAATAGATGCGGAAATCGATAAAGACAAAACTTTAATTTAAATTGAAAAAGATTTCAAATTTCTTTTTTATCCTTAATGATCAAGACTTTGTCCCATAAAGTCATTCCTCTTATATTTCGTTTAATTAACAATTAAGACTTTGTCCCATAAAGTCAGTTTTTTCTTTCATTAAGACTTTGCCCCATAAAGTCATTCCTTGTATATTTCGTTTAACGGAACCATAAGACTTTGTCCCATAAAGTCAAAGTTTTTCTTAAAGATAAACATTACATTATAAAAATCTTGGATTGGTTACCATACTTGGTACACACTTGCACCTACACGAGGACAACGAAGCCAGCGGTTAAAAGCCACATTAAAGACATACTTATGTATTTGGATCCTATCATCTGTAAATAAACCAACAACTACTTGTATATTTCACATAAATGCTTTTATTTGGAAACTAACCTAGAAATAATGTATGTATGCACAAAAAAGGTAACAAACCATAACATTACAAGGTAAATTCTCGACATAAATCACTTTATATACACATGAAATATAGTATATCATAAGTCCCCATACCCTATAATCTTCTAAGATTTGGTATATATAAAATCAATTTAATTTATCTTCAACGCCTTATATTCAGGCATATATGTATATGGGCAATTTCAAAAATTTTCGACATTTTGATATTTTTTTTCCAATTTTTTTTTTGATGACACGAATGACGCTTTGGTCACGTGAAGGGTGATATTTTAGCATACCAAAACAGTTCGCGTTAATCATTTATTGCAAACAGCGCGAAAGTTATGGAGGTTTTAAATTTTAAATTTTGTTAAAAATATTTAAAGTTAAATTTATTGGTTTATTTTAATAAATGTTGTATGGATGCATGAAACTCATTTTAAATTCATCAGTGCAGTCAAAATTCATCAATGCACTGATAAAATACATAAAAAATATCAATTATAATTAAAATTCCTTAAAATTAAAAAAGGCGAATTTTTGCAAAAATTTGAATATTTCACCGATTGTTATAATACGTGTTTATATAACGCATAACTAATTTACAGAAAAACAATGTTTTAACTTGCAAATTTAAAAAATAAAAAAATTATGTAAGGATTATTTTTGAGGTTAGGATTTTTTTTTTTTGATCTGTAAAATTTAAAATCATGAAAATTTTTTAATGCCTATTCGGTTTTATTATCAAGCTTAAAAAAACCTATCATTTGCTGTTAATCGCGGCGGAATCTATACATAACTGCAGATGTCACAAAACAAAATGTGTTTGAAGAAAAATGCCGCTGTACCCGCTAAATATATACCGAATTCAACTGTATTTATACATATATGATCTTTAGTTCACCGCCGCACTTCATTTCCAATACTTTACATTGGTTTTAAACCACTGATTAACTCAAAAAAACGCGAAAAAAATTCATGAAATTTCGCAAAAGTTTTATTTTCTTAATAAAATTTTTGCGTTTCAAAATATTTTAACGCCTTCTTGACGTTCAGGTGCCATTTACTAAGAAGTTTAGATCACGCAATACATAAACCAGTTTTAAATAAGATTGCAAATGTCAGGCGCGAAAAACTGTCATTTTTGACAAATTTACGCCAATTCTATAAAAGTTTGAGGTCATCGTTCTCAGTAACTAGCAGCCTGACATCGACGTGATATGGCGCAAATTTTAGCAAATTACACCATCTAATAAATACTGTTGACGAAATTCAATTTTCTTGAACGGCGCAAAAACGCTATAGAAAAAACTGCGAAAATTGAAAAATCGGAAAATTTTGGTTTCAAAACTGAACCGCTGTACAACTTTTTCCCAAATAGTAGTATGGGCATAACTTTTATAGTGTAAATAAATACAAAGTCTAGTGACTTTATTTTATATCAGTGAGCATCGGAAGTTTGAAAGTAAAAGTAGAAAAGTGATGAAATATGAAAAAACTCTTGTAAATTTCAAGCCTTTTTTTGAGTTTTTCAATATTTGAGTGCCCATAACTTTTAAAAATAAAGAACTGATGATCTGAAATTTTGAATTTCCCAGTTTTCTAGTGTGGCCTACCATTTGACCGTTTTGGTCAATTTGAAAAACTGGAGAAATAATAAGCATCTGAACTCAGTTTCAACAAACGTTGAAAATTTTTGAAATTGCCCATATATAATTGAATTGGTGTCTTATACTCAAACACCAATACATTAAATATTAAAATTTAAAATAATAAAAACATATATAAGTAAATAAGTTAGATATGACTTTAAAACTGCATACGATTTCAATTTTGTTTTTTGTTTAACAGAACCTACCCAAATATGTATTTTTATTTTCTTTTTTTTATTTGAAACTCAAAAAATTTAAAAGTGTCTAGACAAGAGTCAAAAGCATACTATAAAAACTTCATATCGTTAGCTAAATTTTAAAAATTTGAGTTGTATTATTAATGCTACTAAACTACATGAATGGACATCCGGATTCTTACACTTCTGCGATAAAAAACGACGATGTTATATTTTGGAAAAGTTGCTTGCCTTTTTGAATTTTAGCTAACGATATGCAGTTTAATATTTTTCTTTTTTTTTTACTATGCAGTGAAATATTTTCTTAAGGCGTATAAAAACCTATATAAAAATTATAATATGTATGTACATTTCAGACTATTACCCTGTACTAATTTTCATCAAAATTTCACGGTTCCATTACATATAAAAGGCATTATCGTACAGTGCAAATCGAAATCTAAAAAATCAATATTACAAGAAGATGCCTTTTCATTTATACAAATCAACCAAACTGCTCTTCATAACGAAGATTTACAATATGATACATCTGCTAAACGACGTAAACCAAGTATTTTAATGATTGGTATAGACAGTTTATCACGAATTAATTTTCGTCGAAATATGCCGGAAACGTTCAAGTATTTGATGAACAACAATTGGTATGAACTTATGGGCTATAATAAGGTAAGACAAATAAATCTAAAGTTATGAATTAATTTTTTAGGTCAAAAACAAATGATGCTATACTCTTAGAATCAATCATTTTTTATATACAATTCGGGACGTAAGAAAAGTTTTTTTTGTAGATAAAATTAATAATTTGTGTATACAATGACAATTTAATTTAAGGTAAAAAAACATTTGTTTATACAAAAATGCTAATAGCAATTTATTTGACATGCTTGTTAAATTTAAATTACATATGTTTGGCAAATTGTGATAAGATAGTCAGAAATGTTGAAATAGAAAAAAAAAATACTTTGTCAAAAGTACCAATTAATAATAATTTTTATTGTCACATTTACTCTTAAAAATTTCGAATGTTGTGCTACTCTCATGATATGTACATATGTACATGCATATATAATTCAGTTTAATGTAAACAATATGGATTATGGATTGAAGGGCTACGCAATCATTACTTGAATGGCATACAAGCTATCGTTTCTTATTTCAAAGACGTTCTTCCTTGTTTTCTCGCTTTACAAAACAATACTTCAAGAAAGAAGAACAAATAAGTTATTCTAAACTAAAACAAAATCAGATATTTCAAAACACTACAAGAACAGCTGAATGTATAAAACTTTAAAACAAAAGTAAAATACATACAGAATTCAAATATGTATTGTATGTACATATATGTTGTAAATGTAGTCGCCGTAGTCTAGTGGTTAGTGTGTTGGCTGACTAGACAAAAGCTCCGGGTTTAAACCCCAGCACTGACATCTTAAAAATAAAGAAATATGAAAAGTGAAAACTTATTTCCTTTGCGACTACCTCTTTGCAGTCTTCTGGCAAAAGCTCTGGGAGTAATTAATTGCCATGAAAAAGCTTTTCAAATCTGTCGTTCGGAGTCGACTTTAAACTGTAGGTCCCGGTACTCATGGATAAAAATTGACACACACAACATGAGTGCTGCGAGAAGCTAGGCCGTAATCCTGTCACAGGGTTGTAAAGGCCTGTTATGTATGTATGTAAGCTTCTCAAGTCTGTTGTTCGGAGGTCCCGGTAATCATGGATAAAAATTGACACACACAACACGGGTGCTGCGAGAAGCTAGGCCGTAACCCTGAAACAGGGTTGTAATGGGCAATTATGTATGTATGTATGTATATGTTGTAAATAGAACCTCAGGCGTACGTATATAGTACATATTTTTGTTTTCTATTTTTGCTTGTTTTTGCGCCTCAAAAAACCATATTCACTGTATTAAGCTTTTAGCGTGACAAAAAGCCAATCCATTAATAATAAACAGATTAACCAACCTAATATGAACCCATAAACTTTTCATCATTGCAATGCTAGTTTCCCATTCAACATTTTTTATCCTTTGACTGAGTATAAGAAATTAATTGACTAATTTAAAACTAATAATTTATTTTCAAGATAAAATTTATAAATTGTCAGAACGCAATTTTGAATTAATAGATGGGAACTGATGGGAATTTAAACATATTTTTTTTAAGTGGTTTTTTATTAAATTATTTAGATCTTAATTGCTGTAATATTTGTTTACAGGTAAACTTTCACAACATTATAGCTACTCATAATGATTTTATAAAGTTTACAAAAAGTATAAAAATTCTAAATAAAAATAACACTATGCCTCAAAAGTGAAGAGCAAATACATATATGCAAGTGTTCTGATATAGTAATGCTGTTTTGTTGAAGCTCATAGAGTTTTAGTTTTTTTCGATCACAACTTTAAAAAATCATATATTTTTTGTTTTGAAACCGATTTTTGAAAAATTTTTTTATTCGAAGATATTAGTTTTACCTTTTAAACAAAACAAAGTTTTTGAAAATCAAACAAACAAAAATTTATACAAAAAAAAAACATTTTTTCATTAAATTTTTATTTTATTCGCGTTTTAAGTTGGCCGTTTTTTATTCACGTTTTAAGTTTGTTATTATGTTTGTAATATTTAGATAGTCATAATTTTTTTAAGTTGTAACTATATTTTCTATTAAAAAAACACACTTAACGAAGTGACAGAAAAAACTAAAACCATTTCAGTACTCTATGAACTTCAACAAAACATAATTGCTATATCAGAACCCCTGCATAGTTTTGTTGTAGCACAGTGTAATTGTTTTTGTATAAATAGAATTAGAACCTGCGATTTTTTAAATTTATACATAAATTTTATTGTAGATTATTAAAACTATATTTAAACAATTAACTTCTGTATTCATAAAAAATTATATAGGCTTATGAACGGCTTATCTGACAAATATCTATGTGATACTTGTCAAATAAAGGCAAGAATACAGCAGTAAAATTTTATATTGAGTTTGAGCGGTGTTGTACAGTTTTTTACTTCTTTGTGTAGCTTCGTTGGGGATTATTTTTTCTGATTACAGAAATAAAAAATTTACTTTATATAGCAGACCTCAAGATCAATATAAAGTTTAGGTCTATTTAAAATTGAATGCCAACAAAGCTATATATAATAATACAAAAATTAATACAAATATGTTTAAAGAAAATAAAAAATATAGCTTTACCCATATTTTCGAAACAATAAACTTTAATTAAAACTCGGAAATTCATTGTTTTTAAATTCAGTTGTAATGAAACGGACATAACTTAAGAATTACACTTTTTTTTAAATTATGACAATCATCTCTGAATATAAAAATTAAGTCTGAAATTTTGGAAATTTGTTTTCTTATTTTTAAATTTTAATATCGTAATATTAATTTAAAATTTGTACATTTATTTCTTTTTTAGGTGGGTGATAATACATTACCCAACTTGATGCCCCTATTATCAGGCTACACCCGCACTACAGTTTATGAAAAATGCAATCCCATTCAAAAAGTAGGTGGTTTCGATAATTGCAACTTTATATGGACAACTTTTAAGAAAAATGGCTACTTTACAGCCTATGCCGAAGATACAACTACAATAACTACATTTAATTATCATTTAAAAGGTTTTCAAAAGCCTCCTACAGACCACTATTTTCGCCCTTTCGCTTTAGCTATTGAAAAATCCTTAAAAAGGGAAAAAAAGTCTGGTTTAAGTTATTGTATTGGTCGCAGACAATTTGGAGAATATGTCTATGATTATGCAACAGAGTTTATTGAACGTTATCAAAATCAGAGCACTTTTGGATTCTTTTGGACAAATTCTTTTAGTCACAATTCATACGATATAGCTGCTACAATGGATAAAAATATGGTGGACTATTTTAAAACCTGGAAAAAGTTGGGAGTATTTGAAAACTCCGTGGTAATATTCTTTAGTGATCATGGTGTCAGATGGGGACCCTTATTAAAATTATCCCAAGGATTTTTGGAAGAACGTTTACCTATGTTTTTTATATCAGTGCCTGAATGGTTTAAAAAAGAGTATCCAGGTTTAGTGAGAAACTTAGAAATCAATCAATATCGCTTAGTTACGCCATTTGATATCAATATGACACTACAACATCTATTAAAACTGGCTAAACCTGATTATAGTATAGAGCAGACTTATGATTGTGCAAAATGTCAAACAATTTTTGACGAAATTCCTGAAAACCGTACATGTGATGATGCTGGTGTACCAGAAACTTGGTGTACATGCTTACCTTTCAAAATTGAATCCACAAAAAATAAACAAGTAAAAGCAGTAACACATTTAGTTATCGAGAAAATGAATCTTTATTTTGAGCTGAACAATTTAACGTATTTGTGTAGTCCATTAAAATTGAAGGAGATAACAATGGCTAAAAAACGTTATCCAGATGAATTTACAACCAAACATAATTTAGCCACTTACACAGTTGATTTTACCACAGAACCCCTAACAGAACCCAAGACATTATTCAGTGCTACTGTGGACTATAATGAAAAAAATAAAACTATTCATCTAAATGTTGAGGACATTAGTAGAAAAAGCCTTTATAAGAATACAGCTAAATGTACAGATGATAAACAATTACAAAAATATTGCATCTGCAAAAACTCTTTAAAATCATGAAAAAAAAAATTAAAATACAATTTGTACGAATAAAAGGGATGATTTCTTTTAAATGATGGACACAACCAAGCACAACAAACGTAATTGCTATGGGCGATATCTATGCCACAGTATCAATGTTACATTATTATTGTGCTTCCTTCCCATCATTAACATTTTTAACAACATAAATACTTGCATTTAGTTTTTTCCTTTTTTTTCGAGTTTCAATTCTTATCAAATATCAAGTGTCTTATCGAAATTGATGATCTGTTAACAATGTTGTTGCAAATAAAACCACAACAAACTATTAATTTCTACTTAAAAAGTATTCAATTGTTGTTAAACAGTAGCAATTACTATCAAACAAACCAAACAAACAAAAAAAAATCTTTTTATATTGTAGAACTCTCTCATTATTTCATTAACTCTAGAAACAACCCTATAACTGAAATTGGTTTTTATGGTATGCGAGTATTTAAAAAGTGTTTATTTCATTTTTTTTTGTGTGACAATTTAATTTTTTTACAGTAATTAGTTTTAATTTTCATATAATTAGTATATTAATGAATTATAGTGTATAGGTAGATACGAAGTATGTGATTAAAGAGAAAGCTTCAATATTTCAATCAGCGGTTTTATTCAAACAAAAATTTATCTTTTTGCATGAACTAAGTTTTTATAATACCCAATAAAATCAAATATATCAAAAAGTAACTAAAACGGGACCTTGACAGCCATAAGAGTTTAACCTAAAAAAATAAGAAATTTCTTATTAACCCATATCGTCCTGCTGTTCGATTTTTCTCTTTTCTGGGGGAAGACTACGAACTTTTTTCTTTTAACAATTATGTAGTGTGATAGGTTAGCTACAAATATAAAAATAAAAGGACCTATCTATTTCACACTAATTTTAACATAATTTTAAAAATTTAAAATTATGTCTAAAATATAATAAATAAAAAAATGATCTCTGTAGTTTTATTGAAAAACAGTCAAACTTTTAAAAATTAAAAAATATCGTTTTAGTTTTCATATGTATTTTTATGATCCGCTTTCAAAAATATGTGTCGAACGCTGGGCACTATTTAGCACTTTTGTTTTTTCTAGGAATGGCTTACTAAAATATAATGAATAATGTAATCTTTTTTTCAAAATGTAACTGATGGAAAAAAGTATTTTACACAATTCTTATATATATTATATTTATTTCATATAAGATACGACCTTTGTATGAGCCGATAAACCAAAAATATGTGAAGTTTGGAATCTGGGAGGCAGATATGTCGATTAATGAACAAATGGTGCCATATTTCGGACGACACTCTTGCAAAATGTATTTACGCGGTAAGCCAATCCGTACCTTTGCTCTTCATTTGGATATATTTACAACTGCATACCATATGCCGGGTCGGCAGACAACTATAACAAGGAAGCTAGTTTAGGGGTCGATGAAGAGGAGCTGAGCTGAAATGCGGAAAGAGGCGATCATGATTTCAAGTTTAACAGCAAAAATAAAATTGTAATTTGCTATTGGTAGGACAATAAAGAAGTCACAGTGGCCACCAATTTTGATCAAGTCCCAACTGTTCCAGCGAAGAGATGGAAATAGCAAAAGAAAAACAATTATGGCAGCACTATAGAATTCGCTCGCTATTACGAATTACAACAAACGAAAGGGAGGAGTGGAATTGAGCGATAATTATAGAGTTGAAATTCGAGCAAAGAAGTGGTACTGGCCTTTATAGATAGCTAAATTAAATTCTTCGTTGATAAATGCTTGGAAACTTGACTGCAAAAGGAATTTGGAGTAAAACTTGCGTATTCTTTAATGATACAACAAGAACAAATGGATTCAGAAAGTGATGTCAGCGCTTTTTATTCTCCAATAGATATTCTTCCCGTAAGAAAAACTAAGCATCTTATAGGAAAACATGAAGTGGAGATGTAAGCATTGCCATAAACCAAGCTCATTTTCATACAGATTGTTTTAAAGTGTATCACTGTGTTCTTTCATTTTGATTAAAATAAATAAGTATAAAAAATTAGTTTTAGTTAGTTTTTGATTTAAAGGAATTAAATAAATTAGTTTGAGTTTAAAAAAATTGTTTTTTTATTATTTATATATTTTAATTTATAGAAACAATAAAACCAAATAAATAAATAAATAAATAAATAAATAAAAATAATAAATAGTGCCCAGTGTTCGATTAATCGAACACCATTTTTATGAAAAACAAAAAATCTGAAAAAAATTATGACTTCTGATTTTTATTTTCTGGACGCAGTTACCTTCTAAAAACTAAGTTTTAAAAGTTTATTCGGAAAAAAAATGCTCAGGGACAACATGGGTTAAAATAACATTTGCATAAACTTTTTGTAAACCTTTTGCTAAGTATAATAGAGCCGTAGCATAAAAAAGTTATGTTCCCAGTATAAATTAATATTGTACAATATACGATTTGCACAATATGTAGTAAAATTACTACAAGGTGGTAGCACTTGGTGTTGTTGTACAACCAAAACAGCAAAATTTGTTTGTGTAAACAAGATATATACATAAATATAATAAAAGTCTCCTGACGAGTCTCTTAAGCAGAGACGAAATGGCCATAGAGACATGCTTACCCCAAAAGCATACATTTCAAATTATTGATTGTATAATAAAAAAATAATTTATTAAAGATGGTCATTATTTTGAAATTGCGTATTCGTATAACGAATTTTTATGGAGCCATCGTAAATTGGGGGAGTACTGTATATACTTATATACAGTGCACTCGGGAAAACGTCAACACTCGTTAACGTCAACATCCCAAAACGTCAACCCTTATTTTTTTACATTGTCTACTCTAAAACGTCAACCTTAAAAAGTAGAGTAAAGTAAAATAAACTTTTGAATTTAACTACAGTTAAAATACAGAGATTTGTGCACATACACATTTATTTAATGAAATTAGTTCAGAAATTCGGGATTCCCCTTATAAGTATGAAGAGTAGAAAAAAAATCTGTTTGACATATAGTCTTTCTTATGTACAGTTGCTTTTTTGTTCTCGAAAATATCACATTACCAAAATGTGCTCAAAACAACCAAAAGTGCTTAAATTACAAGAAAAGGCAAATATTTTGGATTTATTAGAAAAGGGTGCAAGTGCGGTAGCTTTAGCAAAGCAATATGGTATCTCGAAATCAACAATAAGCAAGATAAAAATGAAAAAAAAATTTTGCAGAGTTCCCGAAAATGGAAAAGCGCTTGTATCAATGGTTTGCTAACTAGAGAGAAAGGAATTAGATTCATCTAAAAGTAAAAGAATGTTCTTTTAACACAAGTCGAGTTCGCCTGCCTAAAATAACTGAAAAAAAACTATCTTCGCAGTCTTTGCTTGTCGAACCATTTAAAAAAAAAGTAAAATAAAAAATTTATGAAATGGGTCTATGCAATGATCAATTGTACAATGCTGACGAATCTGGCTTATTCTGTAAAATTTTACCAGCAAAGTCTTACGTACCAAGTGCCGAAAAGACTACTCCGGGCGTAGACAAAAAACAATGCGTTAGTTTTTTATGTTTGCCAATGCTTCCGGAAATCATAAGGTTAAATTGGTGCTGGTTGGGAGGGCAAAAAATCCACGAGTTTTCAAAAATTTAAACCGGCCAACTGAGCCCAATATGTTTTTTATTAAAATTTTGTACATTCATAAACGTCAACAATTTGTTAAACGTCAACACCCGCGGTTTTAATTAGTTGACGTTTTCCAGAGTGCACTGTATAAGTATCTGTATATTTCTTCTTTTTTTTAGTGTCTGACTTTTTTTTATAAATGATAATATAATTTTTAATTATATTTTTTTTAAAAAACGTGAACAACAATTCTAATGAAAATTTAATCTTAATCTAAACTTATTAATAATAAAAAAAAATATATATATATAATAGGCTTTATTAAAGTACTCCATGAGGCCCATTGTAAAAAATTGTAAATATGCGTTATCTATTGTTTACTGTCGTATTAAAGAGAAATATGATAATTGAAAAAAAAAAACCGAAAAAAAATTATGGACTTTACTACTACCAAATTGCAGCAGTTGTTGTTTTCGGTAATACCAAGAATAAAAAATTTGTTTTAAAAAAACCTATGTAAATGTATTACTTGCATTACTATAAAATATCTATTAGCTTCAATGACTGAGAGCCTTCTAACAATAGTGCTATTTTTATTTCCTCAAAATTTAAAGTTGTCGCGAAATGGAGTTTTTTTTAGGACTCCACGAACAAAAAAATCTTTATATAATCGTTTTTGTATCAAATTTTTAATTGTCTGATATATAAAAAAATATAGTATGTATATCAAAAAATATGTTTAACTTAATTAGTTCTGAACAGATTTTAAATTTGTAAATCTGTTGACAAACTGCTCCGAAATGGCTCGACCGATTTTCATGAATTTTTTTATGCATATCGGGTAGGTCTGATAATCGGTCAACATCTATTTTTCATACTCAAAGTGGCGGTACAGGTGTTATTTCTCATTATCCCTAACTAACAAACTGATTTTAATTAAATTTTATTGGTGTCTTAATACAACTTTAGATTAATAAATGCAAATTTTCATATCTAGTTTTCATACCCCAAGGGGAAATTTATGCCTCACCTTTAGGTACCGACATCGATGAAATTTTAAACTAGATATGTATATCTGAATACCGTAGAACACATATAGTTTACATTTTTTTTAAAGAAGTACTCAGAGGAAGTGATACAGGGGATTCTACTCCCTATCTATCAAACTGAAGTACCGAAAATGGCGGATAATCTTTTATTAATGAATACATAATTAAGTGATCTTGTTTATAAGGCTCTTATAAGCACGTTTTATGTCATTATGAATTAGACTGAAAGATTTCTATTCATGTGTTTTAATTAAAAATATTATTAGTATTAACTAAAAAATTAATGAAACCTATTTGATTGAAATTTTTCTGGCAAGAAGAACATACAGAAAAATTCTCTTTAGAGTTGAGAAAATTTTTATTGCTGAGCAGTCAATTAACAAATAAAATGACAGAATTTTTTACCCATTTTCCTGACCGCTTCAGTAATGGTGTGGTAGGGAATGTGGTTACAAAAATTTACCTAATCTTATTTTAACAAGCAATTGGCCTTCTGAAGGCCCCGATCTGAATCCCATAGAATATAAATTATGGTCAGTTCAAATTTTTAAAACTTATCCTTATCCTAGCAAATTTTTTTTTTTTTTTGTGAGAGGGGAAATGCATTTACGCACTTAGGTTGTTTTTACCACCCGTCGTGCCGGACTTCACACAGTTATTGCGTGCCTACCGGCTGAGACCCCTCTCTATATCACTTGGCTCCACCCTGGAACCGTCAATTTATGACATTACTTCAGGATGGAGCCTTATATTCCAGTCCATTTGGATCCTCATCAAAAAAGGCGATCCTTATCCATGCAGCAGGGCTTCCTAACATGACTCCCGTGATGGTATTGGGAGTCAAGGTACAAGTATATTTCAATTAATTTTTAAATGTATTGTAGCAGCTATTTAAACCATCTTAACTCAATTGTAATACAGTAATCCCTCGAACTGCGCGGTTTCGGACTTGTGCGTTTTTATTTTCACCACCAAAATTTCGCATTACGCGGCAAAAGTTTCGCAGCAGCGCGGTTTTTTTTCTGTACATATTATATATTTCTTGCAAAATATGTACATAAATATTTTGTATATATATTTTTTTACCAAACCATTGGAGGAAAATAGAACAAATTCATCAGAAGATGAAAATTAACTTATTTAAAGTTTTTTTTTTAATTACATATTTACATTTTAATTACGTTTTTTTTTATTTATGTTTATTTGTTTACAATTTTATAATACATAAATGAACTATATAAACACTAGTTTAAAATATTATTAAGGAAGTACATAGTCCCTTAGAAGAGCTCTCTAGTACAATAGTTATTTAAAATTAAAATTCCTTATGAATAGTTATAAATTAAACATTACATAATAATAAAGAATATATGTATGTATATAATTTGTTGTAATGAAAAATAGTAAAAAAACATTACATAATATTTAAATAATTTTTTATAAAAAAGAAAATGAATAATAAAAACAAACAAAACATAAAATCATTCACATAACCACCAAAATATTTCTGTTCTTAGTTTTTGCAATGAGCAAGGTTTTATATTGCCTACATTAATATCAAATCTCATATCGTGTATATTATCTGAAACCAAATTAAGATTAACAGCCTTTATATTCGCTCGCCTAAATCTATGATAAAAGACAGGAATGCAATCCACATTTTGAATAATATTAATTTTATCTAAGTATAAGAAAGCTTCTGGAGGTACAAAACCTTTTTTAACTGTATTTATAATATATTCTTCATTGGTGTAGTAAGGGGCCATTATTAAATTATTATCAAAAAAAGAAGTACACCTTGTAATGTGGTTTTAATTACGTAGATACTATGTACAATGAACTGTTTTCAAGATTTTTTTGTTTAATTTTTATGAATTAATTTATAATTTTTATTTTTTTTGTTTATGTTAATGTTTAACTTTATGTTAATATTGAATAGTCTTTTTTTTATTTAGTTATCTACCTGGTTAAAATTTAAAATATTCATGATAATTTTAAAATTTGGAACGTATCTCCCTAATTTCATACAAAATAGGGTCCACAGTGCGCGATTTCGGATTGCGCGGTGTTTTTTCAGAACGTATCTACCGCGCAGTTCGAGGGATTACTGTATATAGTTTTAAATTTCATTTAATATTGAATTTATATCTGTATACCAATTAAAGTATATTTCTTTAGGTCTGTGACATTAATTTAATATATATGGTATTTTTTATGATAAGATAACTACAACTAAAATTATTTATTAAATATAGTGCAGATATTAATTTAAAATTAAAAAAAGCATTTCAATTTAAAATATATGTAAATAGATGCATATTGCCAGCTTAAATGAAAATGTACTTAACGCTTTTTTGACCGAAGAAGTAATATTTATAATTAAAAGTGAAAACTTATTTAATATTTCATGTTTGTGAACTGTTTGTTTTAATATGAAATTGTAGAAGCTGTTTTTTTTGAATTTTAAAATATCTATGTTATGCTTTCTCTTGTAGTCACATACTTACATATGTACGTCATCCGATAAAATAAATCATAAGCAATAAAAAAATTGTTATAGAATTTTTGCGTAGTTACGTCCGTTTAGATTCATGGTGACGATATATACACTTCTTGTACACTAATGACAAACAATTAAATTAAAGTAGGTATGTGTCTAGTCATATTATTGTCAAATTATTGGACTACAAAATTGTTATCGTTCAAAAAGCAAAAAAACAAAAAACAAACTTTCTTTAATGATTTTAGGCACACCAATACATTTACACGTATATTGCCTACTTCTACAAGGCGTAATATATTTTGTTACTATTGCGGCTAATTTGAAGAAATAAAAATTCGTATTAAATGGTTAAAAACCAAGCTGTGGTTAAAAGCCTTTAATCTGTCGTACGTTATCTTATCCGATATTTATAAGAACAATGATTCGATCGACTTAGTCCTGTTCTTATTTCAATTATTTGCTCTATTACGCACAAAATCAAAGAATAACTGCGGAATTAAATGTACCATTTATGAATTACTTAGATACTCGTTGAATGATTTTGGTTATCCCATATCCTTGTTCGTTGACTGGATATATGTATTATGATTCCCTTTCCATACATATATCATAATCCAACGCTTTATCAGGTGGGGGGACCTCTTATTTTTATATTATAATTTTCGAAAAACCGAAAATTTAATTTTTCTCCTTCGCTGGGATATGAACCTCGGCCGTTTGAGTTTCTGTGTGAGCGCTGTAACGACGATACCACGAATACATGGAATACATTTGTCCAATATTTCAATAGAATATTGTAAATCATTTCCATTGTCTATCTTTCGCGCTTTTGTCCTTAGATTTTTTTCTTGCTTCCGTTCCATTAGTTTTATATTCTTTATTTGAATTGTCTTAAGAGTACCAATCTTTGTAACTCAGGAAGCAATAAGTTTTATGCCTCCTGTGTCTCATCAGCAAGTTTTATTTAGTTTTCGGTTATTTTTTTTTGTTTTTGAAATTTCTTTTATCTTTTCAGTCACTTCATTAAAATATATTTTTCTGGCCTAATGTATTCTCATAAATCGTTAAATTAAAGCAAAGAATATAAATCATATTTTGTCAAAATTTTTTCAGACGCGGGAAGGCAGGGCAAAAGGCATAATAAAAGAAAAGAGCGTAACAAAACAAGAGAAACCAAAGAGAAACTAATGTCACAGTCAGTGTTGCCGTTTTGGTTATTTTTAACCAAAATTGGTTACTTTTTTCTTCAATGTGTACATGTGCATTTTTTTCTTATTTTGGTTACTTTTTGTCTCAGGGAATAAATATTCCGAGAAATAATATTACTAAATATAAATACTATTCAACAAAAGTATTTATTTCTTTTATTTTATTATTATTAGGATTTATCGTTATGTAAAATTAGAAACAATTATAAAAGTAGGAAATAAAGCAGATGTAAAACTGTGATTATTTACTGAATAAAAAATACAATATACATACAATACATATGTACATATGTTAATATGTACAGTTTTGCGAAAGTTTTTTGACTAGAGTCGAGTAATGAAAGGAAAACTGTTTAGAAATGTAAAAGAGTAGAATCTTACAAATTCGAATCGTTAAGAAGTTATAACATGCCATTTCAATGTATTGGACACTTGAAAATTAGAACTACAGATTTTGATTTCTGGATTTCTCGCTCATTAAAGTAAAATATAAAACGGGGAATCACGAAGTTATTTGTGGTGTGTACAAGTCGTTGAAATTTAATATCCCTTTCCGGCCCCAGCTACACAAATGTGTAGGTAAATTTATGTGTTTTGAAGAGAAAAGTTTACATATAAATATTTCATTTTTGTTACTTTTTAAAGTATTTACATATTATGTGTTATGTCTTTTTCGTTCTATTATAAGTTTCTGCTAGGATAATTTTATTATTTGCTTGTACTCGTGTAATTAAGGTCATAATTTTTCGCAGTTCGGGAGACAAGAAATGTAAATACGATTATTTAATTTAAATGAAACTAAATATACAAAGATTTTGTTATTGTTGTGTAACAAAAGCATCATATATTTAAATTATGTACGAATTTTTGTAAAATGCACAATGAATTTTAGTTATTTTGTAAACAAAACATGAACTTACACATATGTGTGGTATGGGCTTTTACCAACTCAATTTATCGTTGCTTTAGTACAAAAGTACAATTTAGAGAACAAGACAAATTTGGAAGAAGTACACTTATTAATTAGTGATTAGATGTTTAAGACGATGAGCTCATTTGATGAGCTTTAGGATGAAGTGCGGATGCCGTGTCCGCATTCCGACAATGACGAAAAAGGCAGCACAAACGCGGAATTAGTCGACACAAATGCAAGTATCATTGAAGCGCCGTGGAACCGATAAATAGACCATTAGAAAAAAAGGGTAACTTTTAACTCTGTTAGTAGTTCACTGAGTGACAATTTCCATGAACCAATGGTCCCCCTTTTGCTAATATATTATTTAAAGCCTTATTTTACTGCTATACACTTTGAAGAAGCAGCTAGGTACAGCTATACATATGTACCGCATAAGAACATTTGGTACTGCGTTGAAGACAGAAGCATCTGCAAAAAGAAAATTTTATGGTGTCCATTTTTATTTCGGTTGCATCAAACTCCCTCCTGTGAGGATGTACTCGGAGCAGAAGTTCGGCAAAAATATTGTCTCTAAATGGCACCAAATCGTTTGTTTTTACTGAGAAAATACCTTCATTTTGTTAACACTGCTGAAGAAGCAAGTTCATACTACCTATGGAAATTTCAAACTATAATCGCTACGGGCAGATCACGATGCCTTTCTATTCCCAGAAAATTCGGTAACTATTCCATAGATAAGCAAATGATACCATTCCCTCGAAGATTTACGGATGGTCTACCTCAATATTTGTGCATTAAACCGCGGTTAGTTGGTCTAAAAAATTTTGTTTCGACTTCGGCATGTGATACTATTAATAATATGATCACATAATAATATAATTTGTATATTATTTAATTTTTAAGGTATTGGTTTAGACTTTGAAGTCTACCAGCTCTCCAAAACACTATTAGACGGAAGATAGCTGAGAGAGTTATTTTGAGTTATTGAAACAGTCTCTACAAAAAATATTTCTCTACGGTAAATATTTTAATTTAAATTCAAAAATGTATAACGTGTAGTCTTATTTTTTTAAGTAATTTTTTTACATACATATTTTAGGAAAACTATGTGATTTTGGTATATTTCAATGCAGACTTTTAACTGAAAATAAGCAAGAAATTTGGATACGAATGATTTTAATATTTTTGGTTACTTTTTGATCAATTTGGTTACTTTTTTGTTGAAATTTGGTTATAAAATATGGAAGGCTCTGGCAACACTGGTCACAGTGTATGCACTGTGCTAATGTGTGTTTTATTTTTTTTGCATTGTTGTTTAGTTTTTTTCGTTCAGCCACAGTACATACAGTGATGAAACTCCAACAACTATAACAAGAACATCACACAGCAAGATAGACACAACAAAATTTTTGCACACACAACATCACAGTGTATAAGACGATAGCCACAACAAAATTTTTACTTGGTGTTTTTTTTTTTTTGCTTAAGTACAGAAACGGTTTCATGCTAACAACAATACTCACATACAATACAATTTATGTGTTTGTGTTTCTTATTCATTGTGAGCTGTTTTCGTTTTTTAAATTTTAACAGCCAGGCCCACGATATCGAATCGTGTAGTTTTAAGCGACAAACAGCTGATTTGCGGCACATTAATTTCTGTGTCGCCAAAAATAAATGCGATTGGTAACACAAATTTTTTTTACACACATATACATAAATAAACAAAATCGGAATAAGTTTCTTTACTACATTTCTGTCAAGTTAAACTAGCACATGGTTGCATTTTTTACTGTACAATTTAAGCATTTCAGCGCTTTTTTCGTGTATATTCGTGATTATTTTTTGATATGTTGATATGGCAGCTTTGTTGTTTATTTGCATTACGTTGGTAACGCGAACGATAAAGTGACAATTAGTGGGCCGCAGTTTAGATTCACAGTGAGTGACTGATTTTCTTTCGCTTAAGTTTTCTTTCGATATCGTGGGCCTGGCTGTAAATCTTAGAGAATAATGTTGTTGGTTCAAATATTTTTGTGTAATAAAGAATACAGTGCTCCGATACGACTATATAAGCTAGTGTAGGGCAAAGCATATTTAATTTGTAGTTGCGCGAAGGAAAATACATTAATTTACATCGAATATATAGCGCCCTATTTAATATCGTAATAAAAGTGTAGTTAGAAATATATTTTATTATTATTATTTATTTAAGCTCAACAATTGATTTTATATTTATTTGAAATAAAAGGTTAACTAAACCAAAAAATGTAATGCCAAAAATATAAAAAAAACAAGTATATATTCATTAATGACAAATTTTCGAATGATAAATTGATGATCTCTCAATTATAAGAAAATTCAATTTTTTTTTAATTTATATATGTACATACATATTATGTATGTATGTATTATTTTATTCTTTATAAAAAGGCTAATAAAGTTACTTTTTTTAAAGATTATTTATTGGATAAAATATCTAATTTTCTTTTTTTGGAACTTCCTTTTTCTGTACTTCAAGATCAATGTTTTTGAAGGAGTACCAATAATAGAAAATCCAATACCTCTATTCTGTGTTAAGAACAAGTGTCGGCAAACCACTCTGGGATCAGTGGTTTACATGACTCAATAATAAAAGATTTTATACCAATTTTTTAGATTCCGAATTAAAGACATTATGAAATATTGAAATGTGTTTTTTGCTTGCATCCATTTTGCTATCATTCTAAATTATTTTACTTCCCAAAATGATTTATCTGCAGATTCTTTAAGAAAATTGTTAAAGAAAATATTAATATTTTAAAAAGCATTGGTATTAATATTTGTGCCCTTATATGTCCTCGACTAACCGCAAATGCTTTTCCAATCTTAAAGTATCTGCTAAAAAACCGTTTTTTGAATTAAGCGATCTTTGACTTTATAGTTTTCCGCACTCAATTAAACCTTTGCGGAAGGGGTGGCTAAAATGTGACATAAAAACCCCGGATGGGACGGCAAGCTTTCAGGTAATTAGGGAATTGTAAGAAATGCAAGCAAATGCAAAAACAAAAATGTGCCCAAAACTAACACGGCAACATATTTTTCCTAACACTTTTGAAAAATGCGTGTAATATTTGCCACACAAATTTTCAGCAGGCCTGTTTCTGCTGCAATTAAAACAACGTCTGAAACCACAAAATTTAAGACATGTTCCGCAGAATTGGCTTTATCAACAGCTCAGTTTATGGAAAAAATGGCCAAATTTTTGATTGTCTTAATAGTGGCTCCCTTTATCGAGGTAATTGCTACAGATCTGCAATTCAGATTAACAATGAAGTATATGAATATACAGGTATCCCTTGTATAACGAGATAGTTACGTTCCAGGGAAACTCCGCGTTATGTGTTTTCGCGGTATATAAGACTTAGTTTTCATATAAATTTGGGGGTTATGTTCCAATAAGTTTTTTTACCAAATAAATTACACATTTAATAAGAAATAATATATATTCTCAACTCAAAACTAAAATTCATATTTTGTTATAAAATTAAAACCATAAAAATAAAATTAATAACAATTTAAAATTCAAAAAACAAATTATGTACATACATTCATATTATAAAGTTTAAAAACAAACTAAAAAAACTAAAAGTTTATTAACAGACTTCATTCCAATTAATCAATTTTTAGAATAAAATTGTTTCCTAATTAAACATCTAACTTCAACAAAAGTTCACTTTGTACTAATATTTTTAATTCAGTATGTATGTACAGTCATGGACATAAGTATAGGCACAAGCAGTACCTTCAAATAAAATTAAAATTTTTACGTATTCCCAGACATAAAATAATAATTTTATTAACTGATAATGACTACAGAATATGTACCTTAATAAAATAACAAAAAAAAACTAAAACAAATTAGTTTCAGGAATAAAACAATAACAAAAAGTAATAAATAAACTCAGTTTTCTATAGGACAAAATTATAGGCACAGCCATTTTCATGAAGGCAAAAAATCATACAGAATTTTGAATTAATATTTTGTTGGCAATCCATTTTGTTTTATAACAGCCTTTAACCTATTTGGCATGGAATGTACCAATTTTTTTGTGAGCTCTTCGCCTATTTTATTCCATTCTCCGATAGACGTCGCCTTAAGATCAGCTTTGCTTAATAACTTCTCTCACACATCTTGAAAATAAAAATGGGAAATTCCTGGTTACTCACACATGTCTTAAAAGCAGAAATGGGAGATTCCCGGTTTACATTCAAAACAAATATGAATACACATGTTTTAAACTTCGCGTTATAAAAGTCCAAATTTCGCGTTCTACTGAAACCGATTATTTTTTCAAATCGCGTTATATTGAAACCGCGTTTTACAAGTACCGCGTTATGCAAGGGATACCTGTATTCAGTTCTTTTTAGAATATTTAAAAAAGGTGGAGTTTGTAGATCAAAACATGCGTATTTTCTTTTCAAATAAAATGAAACTCACCCTAAATTCAATTCTTATGTTAACAAATGAAATTTTAAGGGAAGGTGGTGATTTATATTTCTTAATGACAAAGTCCCTCAATCAAGACAAATTAGAAAACACTTTTTCTGTATTACGGCAAAAAGGTGGCAACAATAACAACCCTTCCGTAGCCGAATTGAATAACATTTTGGCAAAATTAATGGTAACTTAATAATTCAGTCAAGTTCGTCCAGCAATTGTCTGCATTTAAAAGACGAGATAACGCAAGCTGATGCCAACTTTGAAGCAGATTTATATAATGAACATAAAGAACCAAGTTACAATAAAATTGATGACGTTGATTTCGACATTAATATATATGCAGATTATTTTTTTTCTAACAGCCCCAAGCGTACATACATATATAAATTAAAAATAAAAATTGAATTTTCTTATAATTGAAAGATCATCAATTTATCATTCGAAAATTTGTCATTAATGAATATATGTATACTTGTTTTTTGTTATATTTTTGGAAGTACATTTTTAGGTTTAGTTAACCTTTTATTTCAAATAAATATAAAATCAATTGTTGAGCTTAAATAAATAATAATAATAAAATATATTTCTAACTACACTTTTATTACGATATTAAATAGGGCGCCATATACTCGATGTAGATTAATGTATTTTCCTTCGCGCAACTACAAATTAAATATGCTTTGCCCTACACTAGCATATATAGTCGTATCGGAGCACTGTATTCTTTATTACACAAAAATACATATTTGAACCAACAACATTATTCTCTAAGTTTTAAAATTTAAAAACGAAAACAGCTCACAATGAATAAGAAACACAAACACATAAATTGTATTGTATGCAGCGTTGCCATTTTTACCCTTTTCGGGTATTTTTTGACGCTTTTTTAGTCTCGTTACCCTTTTATTTTTTCGAAATACGCTTTTTAAAAAAGGGGTATTTTTTGACGCTTTTTTCATTTTTTGTGGCGCTTTTGATGCTTTTTTTATACAACTATGTAATTATATTTTTTGGTTTATACTTTTTTCTCAAGCAGAAGCTGAGACCGGCAAAAGATTCCACTAAAGGCGGATTCACCCATGAGTTTCTTGGTTCGGACCAAATTTTTTTTATATGTAGTTTGACGTTTCTCTCAGAGAGCGAGAGAAATGATTTTGTGCGAAGTGCTCTCAGCTTGATTTAAATTAATTTTAAATTTGGTCCGAACCACACTGAAAAAAGTTGCCATATCATACAAAATTTATACAAGAGTCATGCCATATTGCTTGGCATTCGTATTAAAAAATTAGTATGGTACAGTGAATAATGTAAAGAAAAGCAAACATAAAAAGGCCAATAAGAAAAAAAAAACATATTAGAAAGAAAATATTCGCGCCAAAAATAAAAAAATAAAATTTAAAAATATTATATAAAGTAAGTTGTAATATTGAAGAAATTTACTGTATAATTCCTACATTTTCTTTGCCCTTTCTGAATAAATTTAAGATGGACTTGTCAGAGGCTATTGCACTAAAATTAATTAGCGAAATAAAAAAGCCGGGGAGGGAATGCTTATATGATTTGGGCAACAGCTCTTATAAAAACAATCATGTAAAACAAATTGTTTGGGCAGAAGTAGCAGAAGCAGTTGGAATTGGCAGTAAGTGCATTTATTTTTATAGCTTATAGAATTCAAGAAACAAATTTACATCCTTGGGTGATGCGATATTTTATTAATTTTTTAAATAATCCGGTATGTGATGAAAAACGATCGAAATATTAAAACATATATATTAATTAAAGGTCTGCACGGGTATGTTTTTATTTAAAAAAGACCTTAAGCTTGAGTAATTCTTTACATTAAATAATAAAGGTCGAAAAACCAGAATTAAAATTATAGTATAAATATACACACATATATACATACCTATATCCAGTAGAAGCACAATAAATTTGTAAAAGTAAAACCAGAAATTTAAATAAATTTAAAAAGAGTTAAAAAGAAAATATATCAAATTAAATATACATATATGTTTTAATTATTTTAAAATTTTGATAATCACGGATGTAGTGGCAATAGTCAGTCAGGAAAGTAATGAACAAAGAGGAATCCCGAATATGAAAAGATTTGGAAGTTAAACCAACTTGAAATTTCATTCCATTTCAATTTTGATCGAAATCGTTTTTTATCACATACCGGAATATATTTTTAATAATATAAATAGTATTAACGTGCACTCTGTTGCTTGCCTTCCATGGATATATATTTGAGACGAATTCAATAAAATATTTTATTGCTTTTTTTGTAATTAATAAAGACGAACAAAAAATTAATTTTATTACAAAAGGAAATTAATGTCAAACACACTGGAAAAGCTTGCGAAGACGCCATAAAACGGCAATAAATAAATATAATAATATAATATATAAATATAGTAATATAAAATAAAAATTCACCACAAATAATATTAATTGTTTATTTACTTTTTTAATAAATATTATTAATTCTTTATTTGCTTAATTGGACACATATTAATTTTCTTTTTCGTTATGCACATATGTATCTATGTAATTTTCAATTGAATATGGCAACACTGATTTTATGAACAAAATTTCTGAAATGGGTGAATCGTGGTGCAGAAAACTCTCAGTAAACAAAAAATTCGTTTGCACAGAAAATGTTTTAGAAACTTATGGGTGAATCCGCCTTAAGGCACTTTGTGCATGTTGTCATTGTGAAATTAATGCAGGGCACAGTGACTTATTGCCGCACAGCAAAACAAAAAAAAAAAAAAAAAAAAAACATGAGAAGGCAACAAACCCATTTCATAGTGGAACTGTGCAACAAAAAATAAGTTTCTAAACAAAGGAGCCTAGTGGTGTTCATAAAGCCCAAGGCATGTTGTGCTTATATGTTGCAGATCACACATCCTTTGCCAGTATTGACAACCTGTCTGAAGTTTGTTTCGAAAGTTTCTCTGAAAGCAAAGCTGCTCATTTTAAATTACATCGGACCAAATGCTCCAATATTATAACAAATGTGATAGCCCCATTTTTTATTCACAATCTTATCTATGATATTAAGGATCGACCGTTTGGTCTAATTTTAGACGAGGGTACCGAAATTTTTTTAAGTCTTTGTTATTTTTTTAAATATAGTGAACTATTTTTATTTTTAGTTATTTTATTTTAACTTTTGGTAACTACTAAATTATATTAATCTTTTTTTTTGTTACTTTGAGTTTTTGTTACTTATGAATTGCAATAAAATAAATCATACTTTATTTGTATTTAATGTTGTTGGCGCTTTTTTTTTCTTTTAGATGGTTTATACGCAAAGCAAAATAGTATAGGTATTTGAAAATTATTTATATTTTTCTTGTGACGCTTTTTACCCTATTTTTCTGAATTATTTTACCCTTTTTACCCTTTTTTGCTTTAAGCTTGACGCTTTTCTGCATTTCTAAAATGGCAACACTGATTGTATGTGAATATTGTTGTTAGCATGAAACCGTATCTGTACTTAAGCAAAAAAAAAAGACACGAAGTACAAATTTTGTTGTGGCTATCGTCCTATACACTGTGATGTTGTGTGTGCAAAGTAAGAGAGTAAACGAATTCTCTTTGCTGAGTAAGAGAGTAACAATTCTTTTTGCGGGTTTCAACATTACGACCCGCCATAAGAAATTTTACTTGTACGTGATGCACATTCTATATGATTTATATTCTTTGATTAAAGTCTGTTGATTTTTCTTCTTCAACGTCGAAGTTGACATCATGGCACCTATCACGTGTATAACATAGTATTATGATCAATTTTTACATTCTGCAATCGTTCTAAATACCTAGAATCTTATTAAAAACTGGATTAGAATCTTGTTCCAAAAGGTCTAAAAGTTCACGCTCTTATTCTTTTAAAATTATGGGTCTGATGCCATCACTTTTTTTCCTCTCACTTTTTCCTAAGTTGCAAACAGCAAAGCGCATCATCTGATTTTACTCCAAGCAGCAGAGATTTTTAAAATATAACTTTGTAAGTTTTCTACATTTCAAAAAAACACGCACTGTCTTTGTACGACATTGCCACTACGGTATTTTTATATTCTACCGCCTAAATTCCTCTTGTGGCCTGTACTGACTATCTTACAAAGTCATGCGATTATGTCAAAAAATGAAAAAAATCTGATGAATATCTGTGTCATAAAAAAAAATGCAAAATTATATTTTTTTTCTTATGTAAATATTACCGAAAAATTTTAATATTCTGAACAAAATTTTTTCCTTTTCCATTCATCATATATTTTGAATTTAAATCAGCCCAGAAATTTATTCACTTTTCTACTTTCTTTTATAGAAAATTTGTCAAAATTATTACAATTAATGAGATTTCCATCTTTCAGTCAAAATAAAAACAACTGGTTATGATTTTCTTTTTTGATTTTTTTTATGCCTTGCAAGAAAAGTTCTCGGGAATATTTGTAATTGGGCTGATAATGTTCTGCTTGTTTACGAGTACGCTATATATTTTTTGATGGATTCCCTGATTTTTAACTTGTGATGTGAACAAAAAAAATAACTTTTGCTGTATTGTTAGTTAATATTTCTTTTTATTTTTTATATATTTCTTTTTATTATAGGAGTAACATAATTTACGTTTTTAGTTTCATCTTGAACTAATATTTAGACAGATTTATAACAGAAGTGATATAAGTAAATTCAGTAGTGTTATCGGTTTTTTTTGCGTCGATATCATGAAATCAATTGACAAATTATGATATCTATAAGCCGATGGTGGCAGCCGCACGTAGCGGCATCTCGCTAAGATGAAAGTCTTTCATATCTCAAAAAAAAAAAAAATCTTCAATGAAGCTTCAATTTTTAAACAATAAGAACCAGTGATGGCGCTAGCGTGTAATTAGCAACCAATTTTGTTTATTAATAAACCCGTTTAGGTACCTCATCGTAGTACCAGCATAGTGTACTGATATCATAAATGATAATTCGTTTAATAGTTAGTCCTTTTGTAAGTTCCAATAGAATAAAAAGATAATTACCCAATTCACAAAATGTTATATTGTTGTAGATTATAGTTAAATAAATAAATAAAAAAAATAAAAATAAAGTTTTTCAACTCTGGTGTATTGATACGACATTTCGGAAAAATAGGAAAAATTGTCGTACATGTTGTAGTAGTTTTTGACATGGATATTACCAACAACATTATGTACAATAGTTATAGTTTGTCATAGTTTCTACCGATCTACAACAACTATAACATTTTGTGAATTGGGTAAATATATGTATATATTTTTTTACATTAAACAATTTTATAAACATCATATTACATGCACAAAATATTATTTGTTTTAAAAATCGGTATTTACACAATTTTACACTTAACAGAAAGTAAAAGAAAACTTTTAAAAGCCTAATCAATATCTATAACATCCTCTGGTTCAGGGCTAGATGCATTAGACGATAAAGTCGAATCGTAACTTTCTTCCTTTTCACGTTTTTCACGACGCTCACGGGCACGGCGATTTTGAAACCATATTTTAACACGCGTATTTGTTAAATCTAAAGATCTAGCTAATTTATTTGCATCTTCAGCACTTAGATAATTGGAGTTTTTATAGGCGTTCTCTAATGCTTGCAATTGGGCAGGTGTAAAGGGTATGCGAGGTAAACGACCGGGAGTACGTTTAGCCGGACCCTGACGTAGGGATCTGGGCAGCTTGGGAGGATGATATCGTGAGTATTGCAACCAATCTAATACAGGCATTTCATGTAAACATTCCTGTTGTCGTTCTTCTTCCAATTGCCGCTGTTGCTGCTTATGATGATGCTGTAATTGTTGTAGAAATTCCAAATTATGTCCACGATCATCGAATACCATCATAAAAGGACGAAATTGAGGAACTCGATTATTAAGCTTTACAATGCCAACAGAACGATTAGTACCTTCGTATCGTTCTCCAGCTCTATTTAAAATATAATCAATGCTAAAATCACTCATGACTATGAAAAAATGTTATAGTTTAATTGTAAAAAGATCCTATTTGTATGAATGAAAATTTTGTACTGTAACAATTTCTAAAACTGTATGCGAATTTAAAGGATCATTTGATGGTTTATGCAAAAACTCCATTTTGTGTTTTCCTCTCTCTTTCGCACCTTTTTGTAATACTATCATCTGTTCTCTTCACTAATCCTTAGGCAAAGGGCCAATACCTTTCATGAAAAATTTGCGGTTCTTCTTTATATTGTATGTACATAAATACAAAGGGGCGTATATCATGCAAAAGGACATTGCTGTAAAAAAATACAGTAACAAATATATTTTATCAGGTACTAAATCTGTTGTTTTGTGGTCTTATCGGCTTTCATTTAAACAAACCCTTATCAAATGTTATTCACTTATTTAAAAAATATCAATGAAATTGTTGCAAACAGAATTTTTATGAAATAACAAACACGCTCTACTGGTTTAAATATCTCATCTTTTGTTATATTTTTTTTTAAATGGAGTATAAGTTAAAAAGTATACTTTTATATGTTTTGATTGTAAAATAATTAAAGAGTTATTATTTGAAGAGAACAATAAAAGGAAACAAGAAAAACCTAAATTAAGTAATGTTGGTTGTCTTATTTAAATTTCATAAAACGATATCACTACGACTACATTTGAACCAATTTATATAATATTACGCTTATAAGAACTTTCAAATAATGAAAAGGAAAAACAAGTGTAACATAATAAATATTTCCGGAAATTAGAACCTCTGCTTTTTATTTCAAAGCGTTCAGTAAATTAAAATCCAAAATTTTTGTCTTTTGGACAGTTTAATTTATAATTAATTCATAGTTTTTTTAACTACATTAATAAAAAATTTATTCCGAATATGAGTATATGTAAACAAAAGTTAAAATAACTCGGGTTTACTATTTCAATTGTGGTTACGGCGCACAGTGGGTTAGAATAGCATGTTTTCTTGGATCAAATCAGGGAAGCTATGTTCGGATAATTTTCCTTTATTTTTCAGTTAATACCATTTAAATAAATAAAACAAAATGTTTTCTTAGCATATTTGAGTATAATTTTATTAAATAATGCCAAATATCAGTGTGGGTATATAGTGCATGGAGTACAGTATGAGAACTTAAACATTACATTTTATACATCTTAAAGTTAATCATCAACATCATCATCACCATCATCATTATCATCATCATTACCATCATCATCATCATCAGCAGCATCAGCAATTTCAACATTACTGAAATAGTTCTTGTTCGGAGCTGCAGGTACAATTAAATCAATTCTAGCAAGCTTTGAACCTTCTTTATAGGCAATTTTTACATGCTTGAAATAATTGGGTCACAGGTTATCAAAAACATATCAAAAATGTCTTAGTTTGATTTTTCGCGACTGCACTTTCATGAACGAAACTCCCTATATTTTTTAAAATCTTTATTTCGAGCTTCTTGCGCTTCTTCTGATAACTGCCCAATAGGTAAAATGGCATTTGACACAATTTCGGGTTCGTGAATAAAATACTAGTGCAAAGTGGGAGTCATATTGTACCAAGGGTACGTTTCAACAAAGGGTCGTCCTGTATTGTGTGCATAAGACGTGCAAAAGACATTAAAAAAATCGAATCCAGCCATGAAGAATGGAAAGGCCAAATCTTAAATTGTCTACATGTACAGGTGTTTCGATCAGTAAGAAAAAAGTAACATGAACAAGAACAAAACACAACACACAACAACAGCAGCAGTCGCGAAATCAATGTGATTTTTAGCTATTTGACTTGCATTAAACAATGCATAGCTTCTAAAAGGCACAAAAAGGCAGCGTAAAATTTTGCAATATAATAGAGATTTATGCCCTCTTTAATATAAACTAAAAATTATGAAAATTATGGACGAATAATAAATATATATCCATTTAAAATATAAAAATGCTAATTTTTTTGGCCTTTCCAATATAAATAACTAAATCTAAAACACTTCCACACACAATTTGTTACACAAGTGCTAACGAAGTATTTGCGAAATAACCTGAACTTGATGATTCCATTGAAAAATTGTTAACTTTTGTAATACTTTTAAAAATAAATAAAATTTTCTACGGGCGAATTTTCACTTTTTTTTAGCCTTTTTTGCACAAAATTTTTTATAAAGTTTGAATTTGAAGTTTCACTACAAAAACACCAGAGCACTTTTGACATTTATTTTAAAGAGATGTGATGTAGAATTTTATATACTCTAACCGGGTAAAAAAAATTTTGACGAGACTTAAATTTATTTTTTTTTTTAATTAATCCAAGGAAACATGCTATTCTAACACTGTGTGCGGCGCTTTTGCCATAATTATCATATTCCATACATTTGGCAAAGCATTATGTATTTGCCAAAAAATTTATTAAAAGAAATGTCAGTAATAAAAATTTATTAGGAATATTCGTATTTGTAAGCAAACGTTTAATTCATTCGTGATTAATTCAATAAAAATTTACCAATGAAATTGATTGCTTATGTGGAACCAATAGCGGTAATCACTCTTAGTTGCAAACGCCCTTGCAAGTCTTACAAACGTAGCAAACCAAGTCAAACAACAATAAAATGTAGGCAGATATGCTAGGCTTGTTACGTTTGCAAGATCTGCCAAGGAGTTTTCTATGAAGAGTGATTACAGCTACTGTTAATATTTCAATTTTTATTTTTCAGTTCTTTCAATACATTTTTATGTAAAACAATGATTAGCCAAACATATACGAAAAAAAAATATAATTTAAACAATGGTGGGTGGCTAAGCCAATTACTAGTCCGAGCCATTTATTAAAACTTTTCGGGAACAACAACTAAAAACGTATTTATATATTATGCTGGTATTAAACAAATTCCTTTACAGAAATTATATTACTTAATTGAGAACATTTACAAAAATAAAAGTGCAAAATATGTACATATGTATAGGTATTGAATTAAATAAACAAAATTAAACACATTTATTTCAATTCTAGTCAAATTCGTAGTGTGGTCTAGTGGTTAGTGTGTTGTATTAACTTAAATAATAACTCCTTTTTGTTAAAAAGGTAGTCAGTGCTTTATCAGGAAAAGTGTCTTAAACGTGGTCTTAGAGATGAAGTAGTAAAAGACTTTTTGGAATACGTTGAAATTTTCACCGTAGATAGATATCGATATTCCCAATTGATTTCTTGCAAAAATTACAATTTTAAAATTATTTAATTGATACTAGGAATGACGAACTGAATTGATTTTAAAAAATCCCGGGATTTCGGGATTACCCTGGACTAATCGGGATTTGGGGATTTTATGTTAATTAGTAAAAAGGCCTACAAATTTTTTATTTTTTTAATGTTTTTTAATTTATTTAAAACGAATATATGTATATATAATGTATATACAAAGATATGTACATACTTTAGAGTTTGTCACCTTACAAAGAAAAAAAAAACTAAATTTATATAAATATATAAAGTATTTTTGTAAGAAGGTTTTAAAATATTTTTTTTTGCTGAACGTAGGTGCCGCCTACATCTTAGGCACTTACAGTCCGATCTTAAATTCTGGTATATTAATCTTCTCGAGGCAAAAATATTAACATATCATACTTTCCTTTTGTCTCTTTTTTGCATTTATTAAAATATTTCTTAAATTTAGATTTAACCGTGCCCTAAACTTTGGGACACGCACATTCAAATATTTTCTCACTTAAAGTGATGTTATGGAAAGAGAATTTGTTAAATTGCCAACAACCGTCAAATACTCAATAGTAACAGAAAAAGATTTTTCCACTCTTGAAGAAGCAAATCCCGTAATCTTTAATATTTTTTTTTCAGTTTTATCCAATTTTATATTCAAAATTAAGTATTAATAAATATTATTGTAATCTTTATCAATAACTTAAGCATAAATATGCATTGCAAAGTAATAAGTAGTGCAACCAAAAATATGCATTAGCATTTTTTTCTGAATGTTACTGTTACCGTGGTCTAGTGGTTATTGTGTTGGCTTATTAACACGATAGCGCCGGGTTCAAACAAATCTCAGCTCTGACATCTTGAAAAAAAAAAAATATGAAAAAATTATTTCTTTCGGCGACTAGTTCTCAGCAATCTTCTGGCAAAAGCTCTGGGAGCGACTTTAAACTGTAGGTCCCGGCACTCAAGGATAAAAATTAACACACACAACAGAGAAGCTAGCTGAGAGAAGCTAGGCCGTAACCCTGACACAGGTTTGTAATGGCCAATTATGTATATAAAAGTATTAATAAATTTTAGGAAAAACTACGACGTTTAACCCCGAAACCCGTTCGTCATCCCTAGTACATAAGTACATACGAGTAAGTATATGAGAAAGAGTGCTTTAAAAAAATATTAGACTTAAGAATTGATTGTCTCATTACAAATAACTTGCAAATTTTCTAAAATATAATTTTCAAAATAAATTTCTTTCCTATAATGTGCTGGAGATCCGAGTTCGAGCCCCAGGATATTATATACAGTGCGCTCGCTTTGGCGATGCCGTCGAACCACCACCGTTGCAGTCGTACTTATCGTCGATGTCGACTAATGTGGCTAAAATGGTATAAGAGAGCAGAAACAAAATAAGTTGCAATTCTGATTAATTCAAATAGGATGACAATTACAAAAACTGAAATGATGGTGAGAAACGGAGAATATGATAGAAACTGATGTTTGACTTTACTGCGAGCAACTTATACAAGTGTATGTACTTACATATATGGAAAGGAAAAAGTAATTTCAGTATGCAATTTCTTGTAAAGTGTAAGTTAAATAGTTGATGTTTGGTCATCAATATGTACAGAACACAAGAAAATCTAATGAAACTACCGAGGCTAGGGTCGAGAACATGTTCAGTTTGGCTAGTGTACTATTTCTTCACGGACATCATTTGATTCTCAAAAAATTCATTGCAAAAATTTAAATTCTTTATAGAATTTAAGTTTGATCTAAATAAAGCGTTTTAGAGGTTTTTTTAAATTTTAAAATTTATGCATGCATGTACATATATTTTTATTTTTGTTTAATTTATATGCGAATAAAATAATTTATATCACTGGATTACGCTTTAGATCAAAGGATTTATTTCATCATATGCATTTTATATGATCACGTTATCAAAAAAGGTCAACCACATGAATACTGTATTTATTACAAGAAATACTATAAAAAGAGCAAACAATGAAAGGAAATAAGTAATGCATATACATAAGCGGATTTATTTATTGTTGTTAATTTGGACAAAAAAAGCTGTTATGAAAAATCTTTACATACATACATATACATATAATCGTATTTCTCAAGTGTGTGTTGTTATTGTTTATAAACATGTTTATTTCAAAATTTTCGCAAATTGTTTTCTAATAAAAACTATCAAATTACACACATATTTCCTATTTTAAAGGAGAATGTACAAAACAACAACTTCCGTTTCTGTTTTTAAGAAACCAATTTTCACAAACCACTCAAAGATTAATACTCATAAATACATACATTTGTATATTGACCATTGTATAAAACCTATTAAAAAGAATGTTATTTCAATATATTGAATAATTTATGTAAATAGAGCGCCTACAGATTACGTGGCCTATACCTATTGTTTGTTATTTAAATGCTACCTTTTTCTTTAAATAAGTTTAAACCAAATCCTATTTTAAATCCTAATCCAAACATATACAATCATTTCATTTCGGTACCATTGTAAGTAAACAGATTAGATGGAATCTTTAAAAATTTTCCCTTATCATAAATGAGCATTACATGCATAATGAACTACTTGTAAGAAGTTAGTTGGAGGGTAAACATGTCATGATGCATACATATCATCGTATGCAATCCAAAAAGCCAAAGTTACATTGATACAATTTTACAGGAGAAAAAAAAACTTTCTAAAATGAAACATAAACCAAATTTTTTCAGGTTAAACTTATTTTTTTTATTAATGAATTAGTACTCGTATTTGAAGAAAAAATTTGAGTTTTTGTATTACTTGGAGTGATATGAAACTTAATGATTAAACAGAACTGGGGCATGACGTTTTTGTCTATACAAATTGACAGATAAAAGCGCTGGAGAATGCAGTCGTGAAATAGAATCTATTTTATTTTGACAGCGATTTTTTAATGCTCTCATTTTTAGAAACAAATTCTCTCAACAATGTTACCACACTTTTATTAAATTTCATACATTTTGTAAACAAACCCATTGGTTTTTGTTGTTGGCACAAAGAAAAATAAGAACAAAAGAAGATCGAAAAAACATTTGAAAGTTTAAATAAATTAAAAAATTTTGGAATTTATTAAATAAAATGACTGATATTTTAGTAAAAATAATTGAAAAAGTGTGTAAAGATGATTAAATTATAAAATATAAGTTCAATTATTTGCAAAAACTCTCATAAACTTAATTTTTAATAGCTTTTCATGCAAGTAATGTAAAAACAATAAATGAAGTTGCGGTCGTCGTTTTAATTTTGGGCACGTTTTCTCTGAGAGACGTTTTTGCCTGAAGTTGCGGTCGTATTCTGTTTAATCATTTATTCGTTTGAGTTAGTTAGTTTTTTCTGAAACCGAAAAGGGCGTACATAAATCAAATTAAAACATGGTTTAGTAATTTTTAATAAATGTTGTTGATGTTTGGTCTTGAATATGCACAGGACACAAAGAACTCTGATGAGACTACCGTAGCTGGAGTCGAGGACAATTGTTCAGTTTGGCTAGTGTACTATTCCTTCACGGACATCATTTCTTCTTTAATTACCAAAAATATTCATTGCCGTTAACTTTGATCTAATGAAAGCGTTTCTGACGAAACAAAAATTAAAATTATAAAAAAATATTGATCAGACCTTTCCTGGGGCTCGAACCTAGAGCCTTCAGCACTTTAAGTTTTCTTATTTTATTCATTAATTGAATTAAATGTAAGTTCATACTCTTATTTTAATTATATTTATTCTCTTTATCTTATATTAAAATTTACTGACACCAAACTAGTGTCCTAACTGTGATCTAAATGACATTTTTATGTTGATATCATGGGAAGGTTTCAATTGACACAGTTTTGAACGCTTGGATAGGTCTCAGATGTTACCTAAACTTATCAGAACACTGTCCTGCTTGCCCTAATTATGGTTCTTAAAAACATATAATGGAACTGCATTTAAAAAATTAATTCTGTGTCCATTTAAAAATGCTTTGATAAATTTGAAAACTAATGCCCGTATTCATAAAAAAACATTTTAGAATTATTGTGGGTTTATTTGACTAGTATTGCATAGAAACAATACATGCCATTCTTATGCTCTATTTTATTTGTTGGTTTTTTTTTTATCGAAATTTTCTGTGTTTGCACTTAGGGTTTTTAGAAATTTGAATGAACATTGCTTTTAATTGCAGAAGTGTAAAATTTTGCATAAATTTTGATAGCCATAATCAATCAAAATGTCGATTTTGAATTATTTGTAGCATAGGGTTTTTTGGATTTCATATGACGATATAATACATGCTAAAAAATTGGTATATAACTTATGTATTATACATTTTTACAGGAGAAAAAAAATTAAAACTAAAGAAAATTCTGAGAAAGTTTTGCCAAGAAACAATGGTTCTAAAATTAATTCCCAGTTCGCGCACATCGATCTTAGATTTTGAGATCATACTTAAAAATTGTACTCCTATGATAATATAAGTATAAAACTTTTTTTTGTTTGTTCAGACCAATTAAACAGGGGAGTAATCGATTACTGTAGTTAAGTTTTTTTGTCAGCATTGGTACTATAGATGCTACGATCGGTTTTGCCGTTTACATTTTTTTAAGAATTACTCAGGGGGGTGATACAGAGGATATTTCTCCCCATCCCCAACTTACTTACTTACTTAGCTGGCCATAACAACCCGTTAACGGGTTTCGGCCTGCTTCAGCACTAGTCTCCATGCGCTTCTGCTTAGCGCGCGCCTTCTCCAGTTGGTCACACCAATCGATGACAGGACTTCATCAACCTGGTCCTTCCAACGTAAACAGGGTCGTCCTCTACGCCGACGTCCAGTGACCTTCGCATCCAAAACTTTCTTCGCTGGAGCAGATTCTTCCATCCGAACAATGTGGCCGAGCCAGCGTAGCCGCTGGATGTTAATACGCTGGACAACGCCCACATCGCCGAGGAGCTCATACAGCTCATGGTTGGTTCTAATGCGAAACTCATCGCCATGCCTTAGAGGACCAAAGATCTTACGAAGAACTTTTCTCTCAAACACCCCCAGGACCGCTGCATCGGCACAAGACAGCGTCCATGCTTCCGCACCATAGAGAAGCACCGGGAGAATAAGCGACTTGTAGAGTGTTAATTTCGTCGCACGCGAGAGATCTCTATTACCAAACTGCCTACCGAGACCGTAGTAGCACCTGTTGCCCAGTGTGATTCTTCGCCTGATCTCCACACTGACATCATTCTTGCTGGTAATGGCGGTGCCAAGGTAGATGAACTCCTTGACCACATCGAATGTATAGTTGCCGGCTTTAACCTGGGAGCCGATACGTTCAACATCCCTACTCGTCGACAACATGTACTTCGTCTTGCTCTCATTTACCGCCAGACCCATTTTAGCCAGACCCAACTACCAGACTTAAATACCGAAAATGGCGGATAATCATTTATTAAAATTACTTATTAGTAACGCAGATTTCTCATATCAATGTTGACTTCTACAGTTCGGTGAAGAGTATCAAATATATTTGAAATAAAGAAATGTTTCCTAGAGCAAAAAACAACGTTTGCTGGGTTAACTAGTATTTTTAGAAATACATTTTAAAATATGTACACGAATGCTTCGTTTCATATCCTGAGCGATATCATGAACGGAGCCTTGAACTCTCTTAATTCGTGGGCTTCAAGTTGTGGCTTGGGTATCAATCCAGGCAAGACCGAGCTGGTGCTGTTTACGAGGAAGCTCAAATCCCAGATTTAAAGCTGCCAAACATTTGTGGGCAGGTACTGCGTCTTGCAGACCACACAAAGTATCTGAGCGTGATACTGGATTCGAAGCTGACATGGAAACTGAACACCGAGCATCGTGTCAGAAAGGCTACAGTGGCGTATTATACATGTAGCCGAATGCTTGGCAAAGGTCGATGTCGTAGATACGATATAGTAGTCTAGTTATACAAAGCTATAATATTTTTTACTTATGGAGGCATATGAAAAAGGAAATACATATAAAAAAGATATTTCTTTTGGCGACTACCTCTTAGCAGTCTTCTAGCAAAAGATCTGAGAGTAACTGATTGCCATTAAAAAACTTCTGAAGTCTGTCGGTGCCGGTACTCATGGATAAAAATGAACACACACAACATGGCTTTTGCGAGAAGCTAGGCCGTAACCCTGAAACAGTGTAGTAATGGCCAATAATGTATGTATGTAAATGGAAAACAAAATTTTTACCTCAAATTAAACCCTTAAATGTATGCGGATGTTGCTCAATTTTTTTTATTTTTCTTGCATTTCTTCCAACAACGTTTCAGACCAAACCTCCAGTGTTCTCTTAATATGACCTGTTTTCATTTCTTTTGGATATATTAGTAAATAATGCAGATCCTGGCAAATGATAATCTTGCCAAATACTGGTAATCTTTCTGTTCAACATTGATGAGATAATTCATGTAAATTTGTTTAATCAGCTTATGATTTAAACAATAAATAAAGTAATGTTTATGTTACTAATCTAGTCCTGTTTAGCAAACAATGATACAATATTTGCATACATACATACACATAATGACACATAATAGCCTTTTGCTGAAACCTCATTTATTTTTAAGATATTTAATCGTCTTTGAATGTTGTCCTGTTTATTGTAGTTTCAGTTTTTGCTACAATTAATACTTCTACAATAATCAACTGGACAACCTTCATAACAAAAAGAAAAGGGGATACAAGTTGAAGGCTTATAATCTAATTCGGACGTGCGGCCACATTATAAACACATTTACAATCATGCATTTACATTAATATGTTTATGTATAATTATGTATAAACGTAGATAAGTATGTATGTATATGCATGCAATAGAAAACTTAAATTTGTTGGAAATAATTAAGAAATTTTAAGGAATTTTAAATAAGTGAAATTATAAGTTTAACTCTTCCAATTAATCACCTGTTTTAGGTCTCAGGATTTCTTTTTTCTTTTAATTTTTTGATACAATAAAAATTAGTTTCATTTTAATCATTTTATTTATTAATTATGCATTTCAGTAATTTTGCAATTATCAAATTATTTTATTAAGGCGCTTTACTACTTTCACGTTAATCGTCAAAATCATTTAGTTATTTATTTTTTTATAATACACTCAAGGTATGTACATATGTGTATACTTATTACACAGTTCTAAAATAAATAGAATATACAAACATATGTATCTACTTATATATGTAAAAGTGGACATTTTACCAACATCATTAAATGTTTAATATAATAAAATCTAACTACATACATGGCCATTACAACCCTGCTTCAAAGTTACGGTCTAGCTTTTCATGGCACCCATGTTATGTGTGTCAATTTTTATCCATGAGTACCGGGCCCTACAGTTTAAAGTCGCCTCCGAACGACAGACTTGAGAAGCTTTTATGGCAATCAGCTTCTCTCAGAGCTTTTACCAGAAGACTTCTAAGATGTAGTCGCCGAAAGAAATATTTTTTTAATATTATTTTATTTTTAAGATGTCAGAGCTGGGGTTTGAACCCGGAGCTATAATAAAATATTCAAGTTTTAATTTTGGACATACATATGGAAAAGAATACATATTATATTATCATGCCAGCACAAAACATGACAAAAATGTTATGATATCATGTGTTCAAGTCGTGAAGAAGTGGTTTAATTTAGGTGAGATGTTTGTACATGAGTTTAACATTGATTTCCAGTAATATGAATGATCAAGGCAAGTTCCCCGATTCTATGACTTTTTCTTTTCTGTTAAAATTTAAAATCATTGCATTTCAACAGTTGTTTTATATGTGAATTTTCCTGACATCCAATTATTTAAGAATTCATTTAAAATGATTTTATATGAGGTAAAAGGCACGAAAATGACAATATTCTTTTACCACTTTAATTTTTTTTTTTTTTTGCTGGGATATAATATGTCAATTGAAACATACATCACAGTAGATTTTTTTAATCTTAAAATGTAAACATTTCTCATTCTGACTTAATATGAAAGTATTTATTATTAATTAGGCGTTTCATACAACATAAAAAAGTCGTTTGGATTAAGATTTGTTTTAAAAATCATAATGAGTGACGAAGCCTATTTACACTTAAATGGCCATGTTTACAAATAAAATTTTCCCTAAGAATTCACATTAAATGCAACTTTAACTTGTTGCATTATGTTTCAAAAATTGTTAGTTTAAACAGGACAGAACAGCCGATTTACAGTTAAGGTATAGATGGAAATTTTGAGACACCAATTTCCAAGTCGAGTGATTGTAGTCGCCGTGGTCTAGTGGTTAATATGTTGGCTTACCAAGACGATAGTGCCGGGTTCAAATCTCAGCTCTGGCATCTTGAAAAAAAAAATATGAAAAATGATTTCTTTCGGCGACTACTGTAACTGATTGCCATTAAAAGCTTCTGAAGTCTGTCGTTCGGAGTAGACTTTAAACTGTAGGTGCCGATACTCATTGATAAAAATTAACACACACAACATGAGTGCTGCGAGAAGCTAGGCCGTAACCCTGATACAGGGTTGTAATGGCCAATTATGTATGTATGTACATATGTTCTTCAAAAACCGCTTTTTTTTCCAAATTTAATTTTTTTTGTATGATTTTTTACTTTATACTCGATGTTGCACTTGCTTCTATTTAAATATAATAAAATAGAGTGTTTCTTCTTACCAGCCCTCTTTATTTACACGATTTATACAGGCTGTCACATATGCTATTAAACTATGCTTGTTTGGTGTACTGATAAAAATGGAACGAAATTTGATTCCTACCAAATACTCTATTTGTATAATATATGCTTCTAAAATTGTAAATGAAAATACTAAAATATCTATATTTCTTTTAAGAAATATACGTAAATTCATAATCCCGAAAATCCCGAAATTTTCGGGACAAGTTTTTAAAAATCCCAGGATTCGGGATATCTCGATCGTCATCCCTAATATGAACTGACCATCTCGATTATTAGATTTGACACCATACTACTTTCTTTGGCAAAAATATCGGTGTTTCAATTTACAATAATGAACCCTGAATTGAATGAATGAACTGAATGAATTCGTAACAAGGGCTTCAAAATGAGTGTTACGTCGGAAATTTTGAAAATTTTAAAGTTAACTTTAAAGTAGGCTAGAGATGTTGTACATTTAAACGATGTAAATAATTTGTTCCAACTGATATCGTTAATTTACGAGATATTTTCTACATGGTAAGTTTAATTTTTTCTTTTATTAAATATTACGAAGAAATATTTTTATATTGCAAATCATCATTACATTTTCTATTAGTTTTTGTTATTACATATATTATTTATAGCAATTAAGTTAAATACATTTAATATTACAATAACAGAGTTCATATAGAAAAATCGAATAAAATACTAGCTAAAATCGGGCGTGTTTTGCTGCCCCGTGGTGATTTTTAGTGACTACGAAGTAATAAAGATGAAATTCGGAAACTTTAGCTTTAACCGTTCTTATACTTATGTATGTATATATTGATTAAAAATTATAAAACAAATTGTCGTTGTAGAATTATTAAAAAAATGAATACTGTTTGTTACAATAGATGTTCACGAGCCAACATTGTATGCAATACATGAAACAACGATACAAAACTTTGTGAATTCGGTAATTGTTTGATTAAGGCACCCTTACACGACATGTTTTTTACACGTGTTTTTTAGTTTTAAAATACATAAGTTTTTCTTTGTGTATGTCAAAATTAGTCAATTTACATAAGATTTATAATTTTTAGTCACAAACGTATATGTACAATTTCATATGTAAATAAATAATAAAATTTTAGACACAAAATCTATAAAAAAAACTATTTTACACATAATTCATCGCCGACTAATGTTTGTGCAGGCATAGAAATTTAATATCATATGTTTGTACATACGAAATTAGAGCAAGCTCTAATTGAAAATTTTGTCATAAGACTTTCCTTGTGTTTTTTACACAAGCAATGTTTTAGAAGTCACACACGACATGTAACTCTTTACTCATGTAAAAGTTGACAATAACAGTGTAAAAAACATGTCGTGTAAGGGTGTCTTTAGTTGTATACAAAATGTTATAGAGTGTAAATAAAGCTTTTAAAATAACATTAGTACAAAATACAAATTCTAAAATCAGGGGGGTTACTTTGTATTTCGACTGGAATCGAAAATCTTACGAATTCGTAAAAATTTACGTATTTTCGAAAAATTTTTGTATTCATTATTATCGATTGTTTGAATGGGAAATTTCTTTCGAAAGCATTTTCGATTCGAATCGAAATACAAAGTAACCCCACATGTGATCTGCAACAGTTTAAAAAAAGACGAATTAAAATTAGTTTCATCAACACATGAAAAATAATTTGAATATATCTGTGACAATATGGAAGAGTAGCTTAAGTCGACATAAGAGAGAATTGAGTTAAGGCGTTTGGGACATTACAGAAGCAAAGGCGCTTAAATGTGTTTAGTCCGTTTTGAAAAGTTCTATTTTTTTATCAATGTTAAAGGCCTATTAGACGGGCATACTTGTCTGCATACATGTACGATGGCATACTTTGAGTTTTGCTATTACACTATCGAACGCTGCCGTCGTACTTCAGTAGACAAAAATTATTGAAGGGAAAACATGTCAATGAAACGGAAGGTTGTAGTGGCCTAATACATTGTATGCATTAATTTTCAATTGTTTGTTGTGGTACAAATCTGATTTTATTTGCCACAATTGTGGGAAGCTTTTATATTTCTCAATAAACTCTTCCCAGAAAATAATATTAGTAAATGACATTTTTTTTTTTAATTTCCGACGTACACACAGTAGCGACAACAAGCAAACTGAATTATTTTTTTTATATAAAGTACGACGGACACGTTATTAGACGAGTATGTTGGTATGCGACAGACTCAGAAAATCAAAAATTTTTGAAAACCAACGTACATGTCTGACATACTCGAAATACATGCTATTAGACAGTGAGTTTTGGTATGCCATCGTACATGTATGCAGACAAGTATGCCCGTCTAATAGGCCTTTTATGTACGTTTACTTTTTAGCCTAAGTTTTTTAAATCAATAATGCATTGAACAAAACAACTTATGTACACATAGATTTGTTTACAATTCAGATTTTCGATTTATCATATAACTTATATTTACATTAGTTTTTTTAATAAAATGTGATTCTTGTATACAGTAATCTTAAGTGAATGTAAGTTCTTCTTATGTTTACTTAAAAGTACACAATACATACTTTTTATTTTAACAGAAGCGCTTAAGTTACTTAAGGAACTGTCCAACGCAGATTTCAGTTTCGAAAAAGCGCTTAAGTAGAAAAAGCGTAAAATCTTCTAAAATAAACCATATTTTTTTAAAATATTTATCCTTCTTCACTAATGAACATGTTACCAATATATTAACTCATAAATTGTTCGCAAAAAACATACAGAATAAAAATTACACAAAATTGATGATATCCCAAAACTTAAATTTTCGACTTAAGCTACTCTTCCATATTGCCACAGATATACATATATATATCTATATACATACATATATATATGTATTTGTTCGATTGATTAATTCTAAGAGTTTAATTTCACAAAATTCTCGCACATTATCTTCAATAACACAATAATGTTAAAATCATGCAGATAAGTGGCATACCACAGTTTGCTGGGTATTAGTTAATTTGATGAAGATATATAAAATTACATATTAACACAAGCATACGAGTACATATACATACTATACATACTTACTTGACATGGGGATAAAGAGCTATGATATACATACATTTTGTTCTTAATCAATTTATCATAGCCGCTTTACCTTAAAATTGACGTTTTTTCTAAATATTTTTTTATGTATGTATAAAACAGAATACTCTCTGACTTTTAGAAACGCTTTACACAAAACAAAGTTATAAAATTGAATCGAGTAGTTTAGAAGGATCAACGACTTGATGAGGAACAGGAGCGGAGGAAAATTTACACGCAATTTCTAAGTGATAGTTAACGCTATCGAAAAATAGAGTCATCTAAGTAGTTACCTTCTACAAAACTGGCAGGCAAAACATTTAGCCTCTGCTAGGTTTCCATGCAACTAATGAGGCCAGAACATTTCTGCTGAAAAGGGGGAGTTTTAAAAGTCATTCTTTGAGCAAGCGAGGATAACAAGAGACAAATACTTATCTCAAGCCAGTTAGTTTTGAAAATAGAAAAATTTTCAGTTTTGTATGAGACTATGTAGGGTAGAAATAATATGAAATAATATTTAATGTGTTATCAATCCACTGCCATCAACAACCATCTTAACGTTTGTCAGTTGGAAATATGTTATATATAGGTATAGATAACTTGTATTAGCCTTAGTGGCTGTAGAAGATTCGAAAGGTTGCAGTACCTCATTATTTTTATCTGACACTAACAAATTTTTTATTCGAAACCTATTTTTAGTAAAAAAGTAGTAAAAATTTTTTACTAAACTTGGCGAATTATAAAAGTTTAATTCGATATAAGAAATTTTATGATTTTTTAACTTTTTGTCCTGCTTGTCGAATTATTTACCTCTATAAAATTTTGGATAACAGAATAACTTAAACGTTGTTTCAATTGAACTTTTTTTTTCTGGGGCTATTTTTTTTTAAATCCGAGTATGTTATGAATTTAAAGCTCTCTCAGATATAGGCCTATCCAGCTTTAAATAGTTATTAGACAATGATGGGTGTAAACATCAGCACTAACATGAAATTCAAGTTAAACTCAGGACAGAAACAGTATAAACAACAAATAGATTTTAAGTTGACATATGTATGTATGGATGTATGTATGTATGAATATGTGTGTGTATTACTAAGTTAACTTATAAGATAACATTATTTTTTGATTAGTAAAGGTCAAGCTGAATTGATTATCAGGTGTAGTCGGTCAATCAATTGTCTGTTCGTTTGACACTGCTAAAATATATTGCAGTATATGGAAGCGAGAGCTGCCAAAACATATCGTGCTTGTTGCGAACTTGGCTACACCTTATATTCATTTCGCTTTGGTATAGGTCAAAACAGACATACATACATACGTATAAATGCACCATTTATTGATAAAAATTAATTTTTTAAATTTTCTTATTACAATTTTTTTAATTGCTGTTCCCGATTAACATCAAATGCTATTTGTTTAATAACATACATCATCTCATCGAATGGTATCTTATGCATCAATATCTCTTTGTCTAGCCCAGTGTATTTTTCAGCTATCCGTTCCAACCATCCGTAATTTTGATTTTCCGTTATTGGAGCATAATAACGATCGCGTGCATCATATCGTAAGCGTTTTTCGATTTCATTTGAAAAATGCGGATAACGCTTTAAATTATGACTTACAATTTCAATGTTATCATGTCGGGCATAAAATTTTTCCGTTAAAGCTTTAAAAGAATAATTTGGTCGAAAGGCACGTTCACTTATTTTTGGTTTACGACAGCAGGCCATATTTGAGTTTTGGAATTAAACAATTTGAGTTCGTTGATTTAATTTTTTTTTTTAAACAAAGACTATTGTTAGTTACATTTATTACAGAAATTTGATTTATTGTCATTTGAAGCATACATACCATGGTAATATTTTATTTCATCGTGACATATGTATATTTTTTGAAAAAGGTGGTGCTCTCGGGCAACGTCACATAATGATTATAAGGTGCATTTGACATATCAGCTGAGCTACTTTTTTTTACACAAATTGTGAAGAGAATTGTCAATTTGTTCTCTATTTTATATATAGGGTTTTTTTTAAAGGTATAGAACTTCGAATTGAAATAAAACACAAGAAAATCGTTTTAATGTCCATCAATTTGGCTTTATTGGAAGGATAATTTTATGCCATTAATGTTTAAATATGATTTCGGGCATGTTGCCGCCGTGGCTAGCTCGAATAAAGCCAATTCTACAGGTCCAATTTTCAACCACTTTTTCGAGCATATGGGGCCGTATGTTGGCAATAACGCCACGAATGTTGGCTTCCAAGTCCCCTAACGTTTCTGGTTTGTTGGCGTAGACGAGCGACTTCACATATCCCCAAAGAAAATAATCCAATGGTGTAAAATCACACGATCTAGGTGGCCAATTGACAGGTCCATTCAGCGAAATTATGCGCTCATCGAATGTTTCCTTCAATAAATCGATTGTGACGTGCGCTGTGTGGCATGTAGCGCCGTCTTGTTGGAACCACAACTCATCCACATTCATGCCATCCAATTCGGGAACAAAATAGTCGGTTAACATGGCTCTATACCGGTCTCCATTAACGGTAACTGACTCTCCAGCATTATTTCGGAAGAAATATGGCCCAATGACTCCACCAGCCCATAGAGCACACCAAACAGTCAGTTTTTGTGGATGTAATGGCGTCTCAAAGGTCTCATGTGGATTCTCTTCACTCCAAATTCGGCAATTTTGCTTGTTGACGTAGCCATTCAACCAAAAATGAGCCTCATCACTGAACAAAATTTTGCGATGAAAATCAAAATAGACTAACATGACCAGAATTTTAATTCGTTCAACCTAACGGCACTTATTGTCGCCACTTTCTTTATTTACAGATCAAGCAGATTTACATGAGTAAGTACATTCTGGTACACCCACCGTCATCGCACATGCAGTTTTTTATATCCTATTTGATGTTATTTATCCTCTCCAATCACTTTACCAAACTACCGATCCATGCGATAGAATTTGACGACCAACCGCCCTATACAGAAATAGCGCATATTTCGATTGAAGCCCTATCTTATACCATTATATGCATGCGTCTTTCAGCCTTACTCACTCGCTCTTTTACGTTAAGCTTCCAACCACTGAGCACACATAATAATGACTCCTAAATAATCCTACTAATCGTGCTAGAACATCACATCATCAGTATCATCTGTATTTAGTTTATCCAGAATTTAACTCATAACACAAAGCCAAAGAACTGATGACAACGCTCCTCCCCCTACTCCACCAGGATTCCACAACCCTTACTTCCAACATGGAGATTATTCAAATATTAATTCAATCCTGCACCTCTAGATCTACCACGCCTATCCACAAACGCCATCATAGCGTATAGTTTATTATCGAGAGCGTAGCGCCGTCTCCGGAGACCTGCCCCTGAGGTATGCATATTGTGAAGCTCCTGAGATATGCAACCAAAAGCTAGTTGAAAGATATACAAAAATCAATATTTAACTTGCATGGGAGGTACTACACCCACTTGACCAATTTCGGGCACTTTCTAACAGACGATTTTAATTAAACCGTTCTCAAAATATGCAAAAATTAGCACTTAGTTCGCATGCAAGGTTCCACGGCCCCTGTAAAATTTCGCCATATTTCTGACTGATGACTTGCCTTGGCTTGAAGTCATTCAGAACAAATTCAGAAGCTTTAGCTTTAACCGTTCTCAAGATATAAAAAAAACGGTATTTAGTTTGTATAGGAGGGCCACGTCCACCTGTCCAATTGCGCCCACTTTCTGAATGCTGATTTGCCTTGACCGTGAAGATATTCAGACTCAATTCGGAAACTTTACAAAAATAAGTATTTAGTTTGCATAGGAGATACCACGCTCTATTCCAATTTTTAAAAAAAGCATACCCTAAGGTACTTTCGGTAGTTGTGTCTATCTATGTTCCAAATTTCAACAAAATCGGTTTAGTCGTTTAGGCGTGATTAACCGACAAACTTACAAAGATATTTATAATATACTAGCCTAAACCCGGCGTGCTTCGCTACCATTTGTACACATTTTTCGACTGATGATTTTTAATGACTACGACATCAATTACATCAACCTCAGAAACTTTATTGCGTAAAACGTTTGATGGCCGTTTAATTAGCCGAAGTACTGATCTCAATTGGTCACCGTTGGATTATTTTCTGTGGGGCGCTGTTAAAGACAAATGTTATGCCAACAATTCAGCATTTGAAGGCCAACATACACTCGAAAAAGTGCAAAAATTTTAACCGTTTTTGTTTTATTGAATTTTTAAATTTAAACTTTTAAATGGCCCACCCTATTCTTTTAATACGATTTATTTTCATACATAAAAAAAAACATTTCACAGACAAGACTTGTATTGTGTGAAAAAAGAATACAAATTTTTTAATAATATCGGACTACAGGCTAAAACGTTTTTTTTTTTTTTTTAATTCTATAATTAAAATTGTCTATAATTTTAAGCATATTTTTAGGGGTATCTAAATACTTCCTACTCATTTTTAAAATTCAAAATTATTTCAAGTTTCTCATTTAAATTTTATAACTCACGCGATAAAAATTCATTAATTATAAATATGTATACTCAATAAACTGCTATACTTGTATTTATATTGTATCCAGAAATAAAAAAGTTTATAGTATTTTGGGAGTACCCTTGTAAGAGAGTCAAAACAAAAAAGAAAACTTGTATTTTAACGGACTTCAGTCTTAACAAAACCAAAGTATCTGAAAAATAAAATTTTAGTTAAAGTTCTTCTACTGCATGCAACACACGTCTTAAAAAGAGGAGTACATTTAAAATAGAATCAAGAATAATAAGAAAATTTTTTTAAAATGGCTTGTGACAAGTTTATAACATTTAATAATGGTGAAAAAATGCCTGCTTTAGGTATTGGTACATGGCAAGTAAGTAAATAAATGTGATTATTATATAAAGTTGTTTAATGAATCTGATTGATGCTTCAAAACTTAAACACTAGTGAAAATAAACGTGCATATCTGTGAATATTTGGAAAAAGAACTTAATAAAAAAAATAAACTTTACAAGACAGTGAAAAAAAGAAAAACTTTTTACAACTACTCACTTTGAGAAATGTTAAAACCTGACCTTGAAAAATGATCAGAAATACATACATACATAGAATATTATTTTATACTTGAAATTTCATAGAAGCCCACAGTGTTGCTTACAAAACAAATTAAAACAGAAATAAATTATTTTATTAAGAGAAGATTTTTTAGAAATAATAAAAAAACCTATTTAAATATAGGATGTAAGAGAACAGATCTTAGAGCTGTCAAATCTTTAGATCCAGAATACCTAGAAATATGACAGTTAGACAGATAAACTCTCCTTCTGCAAATAATGGTAAAACTTTCTTAAGAATATTATTTTCGATTAAAATTATGATTAATCTAAACTTAAACAATTTTAAAAAATTTTAAGGTAAATGCTATTGTTAACGTTTTCTTATAATTATTTGCAGTCTAGTTGCAGTAAACATTTTTTCTTATTCATATCTTTGTCTGGGCTTATCAGTACACCAGTACACGACCTATAATAAAAAAAAACTTGACAACTTGAGACAGCGAGGTTTTTTATAGTTCACACTTAGAAGACAGAATAAAATTTTTAATCTATAGGCCATTAAACAAACTCAGGTTCACTAGGAAGATTTTTAGACTTTGGACAATAAGTATAAATAAAATTTATATACAGTATGGTATTAATTAAGACACAGTTTTTAAATAATATTGCAAAAAGTTTCAGATGAACTTTATAGGAACATTCTTAAATAAATAAGTTTTTTTACAGAATAATTTTTGACAATTAATAAACCTAATTATAAACATCTGTTGACTAACCAAAGCATTTTCCTTTAGAGCCAAAGCAATTAAATTTTCTATTAATTTTTTAAACACCCTATGAGATAAAAATCTAAAATATTTTAATAGCTTGATCTACTATGCAAATACGAGTAACTAATATTAAACTGTATGTAATTTTGATTTATTGATTTACGTTTGATTTTGATTTACTTTTAGCTTTATTAAAAAAAGGAAACTACTTGATACGAATTCTTTAAGCCTCTGTAACAATTTTACCAAAACTTAAAGACGTTTTACGAAATGTTTTGTCTTTTAGTATATTGACCTATATTTTAAAATAAACAACAACGCAAAGAATATATTTTTGTGGGTATTTGAACTGTTTTTTTTTTATGCAGAAACCAGTTAAAAGAATTTGGTTTTTTTTAACTTAAGCTTAATTTTTTTTAATCTCTACTAAAACTCTCTCTACCGCAGTATTTTTATGAATAGATGTATGCAAATGACTTTCACTGAGAATGAAAACAATACAATTGTTTGTTTATATTTAAATGATTTAATCAATGAATTGATTTGAACATTTAGAAAAAAAGATAATAAGAAGATATTTCAATAATATTGAAATAAAATGGTGCAATAAATTTTTATATGTACATTAGGGTGTTTCATTTTTTCCAAAGATGTGTTTTTCATGACTTTGATTACGCCCCGAGTCTCGGTTATATAAAACGTATATATACTAAATTTTAAGAAGATTGGATGACATTTAGAGGTTGCACACTTTGACCATATTTGTATAAATAAATCAAAAATACAAATTTTCAGTTTTAATAAAATTTATTAAAAACTGTTGAAATAAAAATTTTAAAATGATGTAAAGGCTAAAATATGAGATGAATAGTAATAGTTTGGCACAATAAATTTTTTATATAAGTATGTATTAATGAACTTTAAACGAACCATTTCTTCTTTTGTTTGCTTACTGACAACTTTTCTGTGATGTTCTTTCTGCTGTATCATTTACAACGTTAAAATTATTCACATGTGTTCTAAGAGTTTCACTGAAGTATTTTTTGGCGTCGTGAATGTTGAAGAAGGTCTTTGGTTTATTGGTTATAAAAGAGCTCAAGCTTATTATATTCCTTCAGTGTCTACATTTTTACCCGCTAACCGTTCCGTTTAATTTAATTTTGCCAAACTCCAAGCAATTAAACTAATTTTTCCATACTATGTATATATTTCTCAATATTTTAGTGGGTATTCTGTTTGGCTTTACCCAAATATCAAAAAATATATCTAGTACAATTCAATTTCCTTACATACATACATAATTGGCCATTACAACTCTGTTCAGAGTTACGGCCAGCTTCTCAAAATACTCATGTTGTGTGTGTCAACTTTTTTATCGATGAGTACCGGGACCTACATTTTAAAGTCGACTCCGAACGACAGACTTGAGAAGCTTGTTTATGGCAATTAGTTACTCTCAGAGCTTTTGCCAAAAGCCTGCTATTTTTTTCACGATGTCAGAGCTGGGGTTTGAACCCGAGCCTCTATCTTAGTAAGCTAACACACTAAGCCACCACGACTATTCATTTACTTGGCGAATATTAAAAAATAAACAGTAAGCACCTCGCGGTTTGAGTAAGTTTCGTGCTGTTATTCGGTAATTAACATTTAATAAATCATATATTTATTGCTGCTACCTACGTAAGTCCTGCGACATTATTTCTTTTCACAAATTATCTAACAAGTTTACATTGTTTTACAGTCTTAAACACAAATATGTAAAATAAGAAGCCTTCATTATTATTTTTTAGATTAACTGCAATAATAAATACTTTTATTTCTTATAGAATGGAAATGAAAACGGGCTCAATCTTTACAAAAACTTTTTTTAAACTTTTATCAAAAAATTTTTAACAGAGCTTTTTTTCAATCTTTTTATATTTCATAATAAAAATTGTGTTAAAGGCACCAGATGATGAGGTCGAATTGGCCATTAATTTGGCTTTGGAAGCTGGTTACCGTCATATTGATACAGCTCCTGTCTACATGAATGAAAAAGCAATTGGAAAAGTTTTAAAAGAGTGGCTCGACTCTGGCCGTATTAAACGTGAAGAACTATTTATAACTACGAAACTACCACCGCCAGGTAGGGCAATTTAAAATTGTTTTTTTGTCATATCTAAATTATTATAAATGTACTTATTTTAGCCAACATTCCCGATTTTGTTGAACCAACTTTACGAAAATCTTTGGCAGATTTACAATTGGATTATGTGGATTTGTATTTGGTACACGTTCCATTTGGCGTACTTTTAGAAAATGGTGATTTTAAACGTGATGAAAACGGTATAATTGCTGTAGATCCAAGTACGGATCATGTAGCTATTTGGAAGGTAAGAAAATTGATTTGAAAACTACCATAATTTCTTTTACGAGTATTTAAATATTTTTATTTTAAAATATAAAATTTATTATATAATTCAAGATTTTGTACTTTTCTCCAATAGTTAACAAGTTGTCATGTTTATGCCCGTTTTGAAAACGTTTTCATTCGCTCAAACATAAACAGCTATAAACACAGTTTTGAAATTTCGAAACGTTTTCACTGACACTGCTTTTCAAACCTGTTTGAGCCAGACCTAGCGTTTTCAAAATTGAGTATAAACCTTTATGAAAATCCGCTGTAAAGAATGTTCTGTCAAATTTTATGGGGTAGCCAATTTCTTCCATTGGTTGCTTTTATTATTCTATGTGTATTATTATAGAAAATATGAAAATATTAGAATTAAAATTATTTAGAATCAGTTCTTAGTTAAAACAGTTTTGAAATTGTTTCGAATCAAAAGATAGGCATAAACGAATATGAAGTTATCGTTCTGAGTGAAATCGTTTTGTGTCGAAATGATTTCAAAACAGGCATAAACTTAGTAATAAAGTATTAAAATAATGTTTGTAGTGATTTCAGCCTCTTACCAAATATTTCTAATAATTTTTATTTTTATCTATGACATTATTTAGAAAATGGAACACATTCAAGAGTTGAATTTAGCAAAATCTATTGGCCTTTCCAATTTCAATATAAAGCAAATTCAACGTGTTTTAAATAATTGCACAATAAGACCAGCTAATTTACAGGTAATATAAGTAAATTTGGCACATACATACGTGACAAATCAATAGTTAAATTAATTTCTTATTAGATCGAACATCATATTTATTTGCAACAACCCGAATTGGTTGATTTTTGTAAAAATGAAGACATTTCGATAACTGCTTATTCCCCATTAGGATCTAAAGGCATTGCCAAGTTAAACAAATTGGCCGGTGTTGAACGTGAATTGCCCGATCTAATGGATGTACCAGAAGTTAAAGAAATCGCTAACGCCCATAATAAAACTCCAGCACAAGTACTCTTACGTTGGATTATTGATTCAGGTTTGGCAGCCATACCAAAAAGTACCAACCCTGAGCGTTTGAAACAAAATTTAGATATTTTTGATTTTAACTTGACGGATGAAGAAATCGAAAAAATGAAAGCATTAGATGCTAATGTGCGCATATGTGATTTTAAATTTTTCCCAGGGTATGTAAAAAAAGTATCATAACCATACTTTTTAATAAACTTTATTATTTTTGTCCATTATTATAGAGTTGAAAATCATCCTGAATTTCCATTTTAAGCGCAAAAGTTTTTAAGCTTTTATAAAAGTATAAAATGTTTAAGCACCACTGTTTGATATTTGTTCATGTTTAAAACCACCCATGTAGTATTTATTAAAAATTTCGTTCAATAAAAATAATTTTAACCAAATTTAAATATATTTTAAGCCAAATTTTTAATTATTGAGGTATGTATGCAGTTAACTTGAAATATTCATTTTAAAAATCTATGTATATCATTTGGACAGTTTGCAAAAGTTTAAAAATTGTACTACAGTAAATTAATCTAAATTGTATTAAAAAAAAGTACTTGTAATATGGGGATCAAAACATTCAAAAACATGCTTAGATATTATAATTCGTAAGCGTTAGATAGTCACAAATAAAAAAAAATTATTCATACATATCACACTTTTATTTATTTATTTATTTATACTTAACTACATATATGTTAAAAATAATGTTTTGAAAGTGAGTACCTTTTTTGCTATTAAAAAATGTTTCATTATGTTGTATTAAGAAGTAGTCAAATACCTAAGGTAACGCACATGTCACTTAATTTTTAACCAAAAAACAAAATTCAAAATATTCGGTGTTAATACAGTATTTTTAACGAAGTGTGATAGTACATTACATTTTTAAACGAATGTTATTTAGTTATAAAAAACAAAAAAAAGCAAAAGTTTGGACCAAAAAAGTAAAATGTTAATGCACCACCAAACCTTGTTTAATATCGTAGTATATGGGAATTTAAACCATTTTGCATCAAAATATCATTTAAAAGATTTCCGCTCATATATGTAAATCCGGTAAAAATGTTGTAGTAATAACCTTTAACTCTACTTTTTGAGGTGTATTCGGTATCTTTTTTCCGTTCACTTTGGAATCAATATTATCGTTTGAGATTTTTGTATTTCGGGTAGATAAAAAACTGCTGGTAAAATTTTTTTCATCATTTAATGAACTCGATGTGTCAAGTTTATAAGCATTTTGCTTATCCAAATATGTATCGATATTTTCCACACGTCCTTCATTTTGCTTTAATTCACCTTCAGTTTGATTAACGTTTGCGCTTGGTCTTTTTTTATTCTCTTTTAAATATCCAACCACAATACTGGACTTATCTTTGTTTATATGAAGTTTCGTAGGATCTTTCCTTGATATGTTTTTAAAATCTTTTACATATTGTTTGTTATTTTCATTATTGATTTTATTGGGTTCTGTAATTTCATCCAACACAGCTAGGTTACTATTATATTTTAAAGAGAAAATACTTTAATTGCATATATGTAGGTCGAATAACTTACTTTAATTTCTTAAGCATTAAGAAAGAGATTTTTGTTGAGCTCAATTTTTTTTTAATAATTGTTATTTAATGAAGGCAATCTAAATAATGCTCACTTGTAAATTTTTAGAAATCAAATACATACAGAAATAGTCAAAAAAATATTGTTAAACTATGAAATTTTACATAGAGAGGAAAATGGTCGAAAAGATAATAAAAATACAAATCATACAAAATAACAGTCATAAATTTATTAATGTTAAAAAACATTATCGCTTTTGTTTTCTTATAATCATCAATCTGATTGCTTTGTACATTTTCCTATTTAAATGATTCTAATAAATACGTCCATATTGATAACCAACACGTTATATAATAAACATCTTTCAATTTGATTATATATATATTTTTTTGAACAGAACAGTTTTTAAGCTTTAGTTAAAATCTAGTTGCTCTCTAAATCTACTTAACAATATAGCATATGCATGCATCCATATAGTCGAACTTCCATAACTGGAATAGCGATTATCCCTAAAGAAACTTCGACTTACAGAGGCTTCGAGCTATGGATTTTTTTTTTTTTTTTTTAAGGAAAAAAATTCTGTTACGTACATTTTTGTATATTATGTGTTTTTATTTAAGTACTAGCTTAAACCCGGCATGCTTCGCTACACCTACCACTATCATTTGTCCACATTTTTCGACTGTTGATATTTAGTGACTACGGAGTAATTCAGACCAAATTCCAAAACTTTAACTGCTACTGATATCAAGTTCTACTGAACTGAATAGTTAGTTTGTCTGGAAGCTACCACATCTAGGTAGGTAGGTCAAAGGGCCAGTTAATCGGAAACCAAAGAAGCTACCACGTTTACTTGTCCGCCTTTTTCTACTTATAATTTTTAATGACTACCAAATCAATTACATTAATTTTTAACTTGTATGGGAGGTGTCACGCTTGCCTAATTTCTGACTGATGATTTGCCTTGACCATGAAGCCATTCAGACCCAATTCCGAAACTTTAGTTTTAACCGTTCTGAAGATATACAAAAATCTGTATTTAGATATAAATGGAAAAAAGTGGACGTGAAAGTAGACGTGGCAAATTTTTCTCTCGATGAAAACTTAAAATGGATTAATACAAATATTTGAAAGAAAAATTAGCCGAATCGATGAAGCCGTAAAAACCAAAGTTGAATCACGATGATCATTAGAAAGACAAAATCATCAAAATCGATACAACCGTTCTCAACTGATGCGATGACAAACGAACAACATTGATTTTTATTTATCTAGATAGATAGATGTATGTATGTAATAAACAAGTTACCCCGAAGTAAAATAATCTGAAATTAATAACTTAAAATTGATTTTTTCTCTATTATTTTCGGTATAAAATAACTATTATTTGTGTAAAGCCTTATAATGCTTATTAGTAATGTAAGTTCAAAGTTCACAAAGAATTTTATACTTCGTTCCTAAAAGACTGATGAATAGTTCCTTCCACCTAAACCTCTCTATTACTCTCTGTTACACTTAAGGCAGTAATGCCGTGGTCTAGTTAGTGTGTTGGCTTACTAAGACAATAGCTAAGGGTTCAAACCTCAGCTCTGACATCTTAAAAAAAAGAAATATGGAAATATGGGGATTTCAAATTATGTATGTATGTATGTATTGCTAAACAATGTCATCATCTGTAAGAAAGTCTGTTGCGCAAATATCTCATTATCTACTTCAACATAATCTTGATATTCCAAGTTATTTTGTTCACTTTTAAACAGCTTTGGTAATCAGCCTAAGAGGAATTTCCCTTAAATAAAAGAATACAAAATATACAAGCCAAATACACAAGAAAAAGCAAAATAAACAAGGAAAAAAACAAAATCAACAAACAGAAAAAGCAAAATACTTGGAGTTATAGAATTCCATACATGTATTTTGTTTGAGTTATGTAGAACTTCGACTTATGGAACTTCGAGTTAGGGAAGGAAAATTGTACGTAATCTATTCTCTTTACGCTACTGCCAATCTAATTAGTTTGGGATAGAGAATTTTCGAGTTAAAGAAGTTCGAATTATGGAAATTCGACTGTATTTTTTAAAATTTTTTAAAAAACTTGTGCTAAGTTAGCGAACGATCAAATTAAAGTCGTTATAGAATGGTAAAACTATGTATTTATATTTTTAAACTTAAAGTACAAGTGTAAATAATAATATTGAAAGCACAAAAAACTCTTTCTATTTGCAAAAATATATGTACATTTAATTAAACTAAGTTTTAATAACAGTTTTTTATTGTTGAAATAAACTTTACATATTAACAAGTTTTTGTTAGAGTAAAAATAACAAATACATACTTTATATTTAACGATCATCATAAAATTTTATTGGAGGTAGTGTAAATAAATGTGAAAAGCAAAAATATTTTTTCTTACATTTATATATGTATACATATATTATAAAAAAATATTAATAAAGCGATTTTTTTTTTAATTTTTGCATTTATGATCGTTATTATTTAAAACTAAAAGTTAATTAATTCTTATTTTAAATTAAATTCGTTCGTTGTTTAAATTTATATTAATCAAAGTAATATGTAAATAGTGGACGTTTTTAATAAAATTGTTAGAATTAACATAAATTGCATAATTATCACTAGAAGTTATCAAAAGAAGAATGTCGACGTGCACTGAAAAAACAAATAAAGAAAACAATTGGCACATCAAAAAGAAGAAAAAACAAAACAATACAAATGGTTATATAATTAGAAATAATAAGCCAATCCGTAGAAATAATATTTAAAATTTAAAATTTGGAATAAGAAGAAAATGAAAGGTTAAAAAAGAAAGAAGAAGAAGAAGAAAAATTAAAAACAAATAAAAACTGTTCATTAAAATTTGTTGTTTTTTATGCCAATTGTATTAACTGAGTTAATTGTTAGATGATTGTTATAATTAAATTTGAATATATTTTAAATGTATATTTAAATAAAATTGTAAAATTGATTTTCAAGATGCCAACATTTTTAACGGAAGCAAACTCACGTTGTACGAGTATCTTCATCAGAGCTACGTCTGTAAAAATGCAATAATAATTGTGATTTCAAAGAAAACGTAAAAACTTTTACCTTAAACAAGTTGAACGATACTTAAATATTAATAAATTTAAATTAATATTGTGACTAAAATCACACGCCTAAACCCCGCCATTCCCAACTTTTTGAGTATGAATATCAATGTGAATGACGGGCTTAGGGGTATAATTGTATTTTCAATTAAACCTAAATTAACTGTTGTGTTTATATATAGTTTTTTATTATTAAATCTTTTCATACCTTGCATCGTCATTTGAACGCATTGCAACAGCTGCTACTTCGAAAATGCCAATAAAGAAACACAACATCAATGGACCAAATATGGCTCCCTGCCAACCAATCCAATACATGCCGCCAGCAATAGCCAGGCCAGTTAAATAAGGATGACCACCACTTTAAAATTTTTTTTATCATATTATTAAATTAAAAAAAAAAAAACAATTTCAACTCTAGACATACCCCTTCATTTCAGCATAAATAGCAGCTTCAAAGTAAGGAGGCACGAAAAATTGTAGTAAAAACAATACTATGCCGGCATATAAACGATCTTGCGCTAACCAAATTTCCAACAGAGCAGGCAGCGCACACCAGTAGCTACCCAAAAAAGGAGCAGCTGACAAAATTGCAGCCAATGCAGATGGCAGAAAAACAATACGAGCACCAAAAATAGTATGAACTAACCAAGTAAACAGGCCCGTAAATAGAGAACTTTTAAACATCGATATTAATACACCAGATATTGAGTTTTCTAAGGCTTCAGCAATTTTTGAACCTGAAGATGACACCCCTAAATACTTTGTAACTTGAAGCGGTGCGTACTTAGTTTGACTACTTGAAAGTAAATAAAATAGAGCCGTAAAGAAAACAATCTGTGGACATTTAAATATTTAATCAAATTCCAGTATCAATTAGTATATATTTTTAGACATACCATATCTAATATAAACTCAATACAAGCTTGGCCTCCAGATAACACTAATGAGAGTATTTCTCCCGTAAACGTCATAATCATCGATAAATTCGTATGTATTATATGCCACAATGACTCAGCCACTTCCATTATAGTTTGAGTATTACTTTTTGCCCATCCAATGATGCCCTGTTTCGCCACTAAAACTAGCTCTTTAAAATGTCCTTTATTAAAAACACATTGCATTGTTAGCCATGACAACATGCATGTTATGCAGACAAGTAAAATTTTTTCGTATATACACAGGACTTGGTATGAATACATGATATTTATGAGAGTGTACGTGTTTCTTTTTTAATTACATTGAATATAAAGGCACAACTTTTTTCTAACGCCAATTAGGATTAGTAAATGGACAATTTTTATATAAATTTTACTTTAATAACTAAATTTGCAGTTTCAAATTTCTATTAAACTTAATTATATAATTGACCAATATTTGTAGTTAATTATGTGTTAATCTTTAATTAATCCATTAAGTTTATGCCCATAAACAAGAACTTTTCCCTTTTTTGTATATATTTTTGGAACTATTCAGTACATATTTGTTATAAATACATAAATTGGGAATAAATCTTTTATTCTCACTTTTTTTTATTAAAATGTGAAACAAAATTTAAGTCAATTGCTCTCTATTGGTCGTAGAACACTTTATATGTTTTAATTCTTAAATTATTGTTCTCAATGAAATTAAAAAATGTTAAAAGTATTTATTTTTAAAATAATGTACAAATAACACATTAAATTATTTTTAATGATATGATAGCTAAGACGCATGATTTCAAAGTTGTTAATTCTTGTATGCTTTGTTAGTTATAACGCAATGTGTAGAAATTGTAAACCATATTTCATAAGTGTGCTAACCATTAAAGGGACAACAAAAATTGCGTAAAATCACCAAGACACCTTATAAAATGATAAATAAAAACTTTTTGGACTTACCAGGATTATCGACAATTTCACCAAAAGTACTTTTAAGGGCATCAGTTGGAACTCGAGGACCGTACGAATCAGATTTATTAAAATCTATCCAATATTGTATTAACCGATCCCACACGTCTAAAATTTGTTCTTTAAGTTTTGTAGCATGAATAGGATCGGCATCAGTGAGCCAATCATCAATATATGTCTCAATTTTACGACGACCATAATGATGAGCATTGTCCAAAGCATCATCGATAGAAGATTGCATATTAGCTGGTAATATATCTATTAGTTCTGGGCGATCTGTTATAGTTTTGTTTATTAGATCTTTGCCCAAATATGCTACCTCAATGGTTTCGGAATATATATTTACACAAAAGAACACACCCAGGAATATTATAATAAGTATCATTAAAATTATCATTAAAACCGAGGTAACCAAATCCACTGAAGACTTTAGAGAATTACGTACAACAGAATTGATTTTATAGTTTAGTTCTAATATGCCAGGTAGGCACAAAGGCAAAACGGCAGAGTGGTGATCAATAGCCCAGCCCTAAAAAAATTTGCAGTTTTCTTAAAGCAAATATAATAACGAAAAAGATAAAAGAAATACTTACTTTTATTGTTTCGTATATATCATTTATTTTGCCACTTATAAAATCACTAAATCCTGTATATGTACCCAAAATAAATAAGAGATGCATAAAAATTGGTATCGCTGCTAGAATGAACATCCAAACATTCCGATACAGGAACGTTATTACGCATGCATAAAATAAAAATTTGAAATAGGTATCACTTAAATGTTGATGTTCGTCAACAACATCTTTAACTTCGTATGCCTCTAAGGTCTCGACGGAATCCATTGTCTCACTAAATGATACATCTTCTATATCAGAGTGTTGCGGTGTTTGCTTTACGTGCAAATAGCGTATAGACTTTTCAAAATCTGTTCTGTCTAAAAGCTTTCCCAATTTCTCAAGTAAAGAACTTGACTCTTCTGTAGTACGTAAATGATAAATTATTGAAGCTCCAACATAAAGCATTATTAGTAAAAACGCAGGTACTTGAAGAGATCCTAAAAAGCTACAAATATAACTTATTATAGCGATCCACAGTGATTGACCAGCAATAATAAAACGATTGCTATTAGAAGGTTTCCAAAATAAAAACACTGATGTTAAATATACGGCAACAATGGTAATTAACTAGAAATTAGAAAAAACAAATTTATTATAAATGTATTTAGTATATAAAGAAATGTTTTATAAAGCACTTACCAAGTATATATTTAAGTAACCAATCATTTGAACGAATATAGAATGGGAAAATACTATTAAACGCCATACACCACATAAAAATCCTTTAGGTGCATATAACAGCAACAATTTCATACAAGCAGCAATGCCAACACCAGCTGTTATCACCTGCCAATGCTCTTTTAGCCATTCCACTAAAAATCTTCCGCAATTTTCAGTAGCTTCTAAGGGTGCTAAACTTAAAGCTACTAGAATATTTGAATCGCGCTCTTCCAATCTTTCAAACCAACCATTAAGTAACTGCGCAAGTTTTCTTTTAAAGGGAAACAGTACAGCGCCCATTAAAAAAGCCCAAAGTAAAGGTCGCACAAACGGACCCAATATAAAACATACTGCCACAAATGCTGCTATACCAGCAGCTATAAGGAAATTGTACATTGCAGCTTTAAAACTTTCATGATTCTGTGAACGCATGCGCATCAATTTGTTGAGAACGCTATCGAATGAACGATCTCTTCTAATGGAATCTGAACGATTCATTTTAATAAAATATACTGTGAAAAGTTGTCTTCTAATGTGAGTATAAAATTACTGAGTATATTTTGGCTTTAGTTTGTGAGATTGTATCTGCAAAGAGCAATGAAATACTTATATAATATGAGGAATTAAATAAAATTATTCATGATATATTACAATTTTAATAATAAAAATAGTCTTCTTTCCGATATTGTGCTATTTCTCTATGTATGCAGAGATCTTTTATAAAATTATATAAAACTATTATTACATATGAAATTGAAAATAATTTTGTAAATATGAAAATTCTTAACAAAAAAGTAGTAAAATATCTTAAAAAGAAAATAAAATAAAATATTATTTTTATTTTTATCCTAAGTACATATAGCTTGAAGAGTTTTTATTAATTCATGGATCAAAAAGATAAAAAAATCTATATACAAAAATAATAATGTGATAGTACTTAATCATTGAATTTTTTAAGCTTCTTAGGCAAAGTGAAATTTTGAATTCAATAAAAGTTTTATATAAAAAAGCACTGGAGCTTGGATAATTATTTATGTATATGTATTTAAATAATAAAAGTTAGAAAACAAGAACAATACAAAATAATAAGCTTAAAGGTACGGTTACATTTGGCAAATATTTAATGAAAAACCTCAATTATTTCTTTGCCGTAGTGTGACCACTATGTTTAAAGCTATATAGTTATAGAGTTAACTTTATTATGCAAATTTATACGGGTCCGGTCTTACCATTTTTCACTTTTCCGGATGAATTGAAAGTACATACATACATACATACATACATAATTGGCCATTACCACCCTGTTTCAGAGTTAGGGCCTAGCTTCTCGCAGGACTCATGTTGTGTATGTTAATTTTTACCCTAGAGTACCGGGACTTACAGTTTAGAGTCGAATCCGAACCACAGATTTGAAAGTTTGTTTATGGCAATCAGTTACTCTCAGAGTTTTTGCCAGAAGACTGCTAAGAGGTAGACGTAAGCCAACACACTAGACTACGGCGACTTCATTAGAAAAGTTAAAAAAATATTCGGCCCTATTCCAGTTGGTGACGTCGTTGTCGTCTGACGACATTTTTGTAGCAGAATAAAAAAAAAATGTTTCTCTTGCCTTTAATCTATTACAAAATGTCATTACACGATGACGACGTCGCCAACTGTAATATATAAAGCGCATATATAGTTCATATTTCAAGAAAAGCAGGTTTACGCTAAGAATACCCACTTTTTCCACAGTTATCCAATGTAAACGTCGTCAGGACTGGACCGTAACCCTGAGACTGGATTGTATACGTATAAATTTTCTAATTTCACAAATACTTCTTTATACGGATCGGTTATGAAATTCTGAAGAAAAATTTTCTACTGTAAAAGGAGGTCTTTGGTTCTTTTCTGAGCCTCCTCTACCAATAGCATTTATCATCATATGTCTTATATAAAACAATCGTTTCCTTAATTTAAAGACATATGTAGATCGAATTCAATTCAATGTCAACAAAATTTGCAGTATGCTACTTTATCTCGCTTTTCTCATCTATGCTCCGCCGAATTTCATCTTTCAGAGCGTCAGTTGTATGTGGTTTATTCAATTAAACCTGGTCTTTCAAATAGCCCCAGAAAAAATTATTCCGCAACGTTAAATCACAAAATCGAGGTGGCTAATTGACAATTTGAATTTTCAAAATCCCGAAACCCAATATAAGCATGTAACGTTAAGACTCATATTACATTAATAAGTTATAGTTTTAAGTTTTTACTTTCCTGGGGCCTTATTCTGTAATTCTCTTAAGCTAAAATACTAAAATTTTGGATTTTTGAAGCAGGCTGGGCGTTAAAATATATAAAACTAAAAAGTTTAGAGGTAATAGGCATGAAACGCATTACAATAAGCGTTCAAGAATTCTATTCGTAACCAAAAAGTCCTAAATCAAGTTTATAAAGTTTTAACGATAGAGTTTTAGCTTAAGAGAGTTACAGAATAAGGCCTCTGTTAACTTTAATTTTTATTTTATGATCTAATGTGTTGTCTCAATAATATTTAATTTGAATTACATTTACGAAACGAAGATTTCTCGTCACATAATTCTTTTATCATGGGCTATTTGTCTAATGCCAAATTACTATATACCTATACACAAATTTTTGGATTAATTGGTATTTCAACAAACTAGTTTAATTTCAATCCAATTGTAGAAGTGCCATCGTTTCATTTTTTTTTCTTAGAACAATGCTTGCATTTTAATTTAATTGTTAATTCCTCACGATTTCCTTACTACCAACTTGTTTTGTTAAGTCATTAAGAAATTATATTCTAATAATACATAATTAAATGGTATTTAGGTAATGCTTCCGCGATATTACAAACATTATTAAAATCGAAAGTATTCTGAGACTTTTCCATTCATTGGAATAAAACAACGGGTAATGAAATATGTAATTAATAATACAGTACATTATGTCTGCCTTCGAATGCCAACTTGAAACATACACAGACATACTTCATATGTTATAGGTATAGAATTTATTTATAATTACAACTTAAATTACTCACCTTAAGGATTTTAGTTATATATACATAGGTAGGTATATATTTAAATACACAAAGCCTTTGCAGGAACTCTTATGAAGAAGACATTTCTTTGTTTGCAACTAAAATATTTTTAATTGCTCAAGATTTGTTTGTTGTATTTTCGGAATTATTTAGTTGTAGATATCAAAAATCTATTTTTGTTAAACAATAGGTGTTGTTCATATTTATTTTTTATTCTGATTTCTTTTACGATGTAGTTAGTGTCCAAATTTATAATTAAATATGACGTCACTTATTCTCAGATGTTGATACAATCACTTAACCATTCAAAAACACTTTAAACATCAAAATATTATATCCAAGTAATAGATCTGTTTTTAAGTAATAGTATATTTACATAACAGTGTACAATTTACATTTTATTTTATTGCTTCAAATATTTTTAATGTTTTTAATAAAAAAAAACTCTGGCTACAAATGTTTGTTTGTTTATTCTTGTTTAGAAAACACCGCAAAGCAATTCATAAAAATGTAGCAAAACAAAGTAAAGATGAATACAGTGCTGCACACATAATTAACATATTAACGCTTTAAAAGTTTTTTACATTTTTTACACAAAGAAAGTCTTATTTACTGTTTATATAAAAAATCATATAAATAAATATAGAAGAGATATATTTTACCTGTTGACTACAATTTTTTTTTTTAATTAATAATAATAATTATATTACAAATTCTAGTTATTTTGTAAAAATATAATTAAATTAAAATAAATATTCACAACAAAAGTCCATTAAAAACTTTCAATGATTCCACCATTTCACATAAAATTCATGAAAGTTCATAAAAATAATTCGTAATACAGACTCCAGTAAATAAGTACAAAGAAAAGTACAAGTTCACTGTAACTATCCGCAATTTATGAATTCCTATTAAATAGCAGCAATATGTTTCATTACTATCATACCGTAATAATTATAAGATACAATAATAATTATAAGATACATTTGACATACTAGCTGAACTCCGTTTTTTAGACAATTTGTAAAGAGAGTTGTCAATTTTGTCTCTATTCCCAGCGGGAAAAGATTGATTACCTTATTTTATAATCAATTATATAATATATTACTTCAGAATATATTACTTTTGAAATCGAGAAGGTAATTTAATGTAACACACAAGTAAATATTGATTACCATGTGTATTCCCACATCTACGAAGCAAGAAGTTATTGTTTGTTGGTTTTTGTCTTTTTCGTATATTTTGTTGAAAAAAACTGTTATTTGGTTTTTTTCTTCTATTTTACATATCGATTACCATGTACATTCCCACATATATAGAAGAAAGAAGTTATTGTTTCTGCGTGTATTTGTATGTGGATTTTTTGTTTTTTATTTTATTTTTTTTTTTGCATAGTTAAAAACTCCGTTATTTATTACGCAAAAAGAAATGTATTTTATTAAAAAATGCAGTTGGTGTTTAAATGCGCAGAAGTGCAGACACCAAATTAATATTTAATATTAATTAATATGTATATTAGTAGCTATTCGGGATTATTTTAAAACTTAAATATTTGCAAAATGTTTTTAACATGAACATGGTAAATAGTAAAACAAATATTCCCGAATATTTGTATATTTTATTTATAATGGAGGAAATTAATTTATTATTAATAATTTAATGCATAATTTAATATATTATAAATACATTAATAATATAATGCATTAAAAATAATGAATCATAGAATTTATACCTTCAAATTATTAATAAATAATAACTTTATGCATTACCAATAATAAATTCTAATACTTATTACGGGGGGACAGTAAAAGAATTTATTACTTTCGTAGGACATGATTTGTGTTAAGCGTAATGCTTTCCGTAATCAATAGATTATACATTCCTTGTATTACCTTCTCGTTTCTCATTGATTACCATTTCCCGCTGGGTTGTTACAGTTTTAATTATTGCTCTTGCCTTAAACAGTTACATTATGGAAATTAGAGGATAGACAAAAATAATTTTTTGCTGTCATTCATACACTGCAGAATAAAACTGGTCATGAAATGAGAGAGATAATATTAACCAACAAGTGGAAATTACGAAAAGTCGAAGCGAGATGGAAAAAAGTGCAATACAGACGTTCGTGTGCCTTACGTGCCATTTCTTCGTCCCTTTCTTAAATCATTTTTATGTGATTATTAATTTCTCAAATGTAAAAGGGGACTTAGGAGTATACACTGTCTTAGAGATTTTAACTGTCTGGTAGCCTTATTGTGATTAAGTTGCAACTCTGATTGTTTGGTGCTTGATTTAAATTAAAAACAAACTCATAAAAAGCGAAGTTAAAGGAATGGGTAAGCATTATAAAATAACTCTGGGATTCTATTTAACAAAAATTTAATATGTTTTAGACGAAGAACTGCAACGAATTTTTAAAATACGACCACTACAAATAAATTGCATTGCTTATCGCAGCTCAACGAATGAGTATCGAAAAATGATCAAGCAGGCACATGTGTCAGAGTTAAAAAATCTCATCAATGTGGAAATGAAGATAGAACAGATCCAGTTAAAAATACCAGATGAGAAACAAATACCGAAAATAAGCTCAGACATAAAAAATTACAAGGGCAAGGTAACTGCATTTCGGACCATAGCATAAAAGCGGTAGTGTCAAATTGTGTTTCTTTTAATTTTAGGTAGATTATTTGCTCAAAGAATGTGCTGTGGTTGAAGAAGGATTAAAACTTCTGTAAAAAGAATATTTCTTTATAATAAACAGTAGTTAAACTATTTGTTCATTATTTTATTGAGACAGTTATACACTAAATTTAAACATTCACATGTTGGCTTGAAAACCTGAAAATAATTTTTTTAGTGTTTGTAATTTTTTAATTTTTCTTTTTCACTTTTACCGTAAATATTGGTACTATGGGTTGCTCATTGAAGATTGTACCCTTTGTTCTTAAAATAAGAAAGTAACGAAAATCCAACTGAAATTAAATTAGTAGTGGTATAAAGGGTTTCATACATATAGGATTAAAAGGAACTTACATTTTCCAAAACTTCATTAATAACCGCATCATGTATATAGCAGAATCGTAAAAATCTGTTTTGCTTGCATACGTATTTTTGTACTTGTAAATGTATACCAAAATCAGAACAAAATATAAACTTTTCTGTAAAAGTTAAACTTTTAAAAGCATGTTAAATTATTCATTTGTTTTCCTTACCAAATTCCGTTAAATTCCATACACTCCATATACAGGATACAAGCCACAATAGTAACAAGATATCACAAAATATAACATGGTAATTACGAAATAAAAATAATACTCCATAAATGTTAATGGTTAAAATTAAGACAATCAGATGCGCTTTTAAATATGTTTTTTGCTTTTGGTAATTTTTATTTATTAATTTTACTTCCACAGAATCTACGCCATATTCATAAATTTCTAAAGTTAAGTCTTGTTCTAACGAACCATTATATTTACTTTTAATACTATTTAATTCATATATTAATGGTTTAATTGTGTTTGAAGTCATTTTTATATTTATATTTACTTGTTTAATATTTTTTTTAAGCAGCTGTTTTTTATTTATATAAGAAATGTCAGTACTTTTTGTAATTTGTTTTCGCTGTTTTTCTTTTATATCTCTATGAATAGTGTTGCCAATTCAAAAACTGTTTACCATTTTTTCCAAAATCCCTTGCTCTCTACCAATTTGATTAAAGTTTCTTTTTTTCCAAACAAACATTCATATACGTTTAATAACAAAATTAAAAATGTAATCTGAACAGAATAAGAAAAATAAATATATTACCTATATTGTTTAATAAATAACAAATGTTTAGACTTCATCTTATTTATTTATTGTATTAGTACATGGTATAAATTTACAACTCTAAAGACACGACCACATTAGGCAAATATTTGAAGAAAAAACGTAACCACAATTTTTTGGAAGCACTTTATTTAAGGAAATACCTGGTTTTTAATATTTGTTTTAGTGAATAATAACAATATGTATTTAGATATTTAATTATTCAAAAACTATTTTTTTTTGTTTTATTTACGATCTATCTGAAGATAATTAGTAAATTTTATAAAATAAATAGTAACAGCTATTGTTGAGCTTTAATGAGAACAACTATATAAAAATTATTTTAACTTATATCAAAATTTTGTCGCTAGTTGCGTATAATACGAGTATAATATAATATATTTACAATTTAATTTCAGAAGTTATCATATACTATTCCATATAATTAATCAAATTGAAAGCAATTGTAGCGAACTCGTAACAACATCAAGTAATAAAACAGCAGGTGTAGAATGAATGTACAAATTAAAGGAAAAAATATATTAATAGTGCACTACATTACATTTCTATTACTCACAAATAAAAAGGCTCTAAATAAAACCAATAAAAATATTTGAAATGAGATCATATTTGCATTTTTACATATGCATGTATCTACAAAATCTAATTTTGTTTTTTTCTTTACATCAGTTGAGAATAAGTTTTCTCTCTTAAACGTCTTATAATTTGAGATTAAAATTTTAATCATATAACTAAAAATTGAGATTGACTTAATTAAATTTTTTGCAAGTTTTGCAACTAATTACTTTCATTTTATAGTCTGCTTTCTAAACAATTATTTTCTTTAACTCTAGCAATAAATTATAAAAAAGTTACAACATAAATACGTACAGAGTTCATTAAATCCTTTTAGTCTAGTGTTAGGGATATAGAAATTTGTAACAGAATCTTGAAATTTTTTTAAAATAAATATGTATTTTCAAAAACTAGTAAAATTAGGTTAATAAATATCAAATCAGTTTTGTAAAGAAAAGAAGTGTATTGGCATCCCTGCTTTTATACATGTTTTCTTTTTCTCTTTTGTTTATTTAGTCGTGTGCGCGCTGTTGTTGGAGTAACGCGTAGTTTTTGTCTTTTATGTTTTGTTTTCAAATTCTAATTGCATAATCAAAGGAATATAAACAAATTGGTTTGTTTGAATTTCTACCATAACATATGTGTAAACTATGTGAGTCTTCTGGTGCTAATTTGTTTTTTGTGTAATATTAAATAGAAAAGTGAGTAAATTATTAAAGCTGTTTTCCTTTTTTTTCGAAGACGTTTTAGAACTGTATTTGAAAGCTTTTTTTGTGTATATCTCAGTTTTTGTTTGCTTGCGAAATTTTTATTTTTTATTATGCTTTGTGCTTTAGATAGAAGAATGTAGTGGAAAATATATGTGCGAGAGAGATAGAGATGTTTATAAAATATTGTAGTAGATTGAAGAAGTTGCTATGAAATATTAAGTTGCCAGATTCTGGAAATAAGAAAATGTTTTCTTATGTAGTGTGCTAGACTGCAAGTGTGGGGCTTGTGATTTCAATTCCTACCAGAGAATCTGGTCAGATACACTACACTGAGCTTATGGTCTTAATGTAGAAATACAAAACATTCGTTACGCCAGTTGTGTGTTCCACATGTCCTAAAAAAATTTAAATAGTGAATTTTTACAAAACAATTTACTGGCAAAATAGGCAACACGTCGATTGTGCATTTTGCACGAACATGTCAAAAAAATTAAAATAGTATATTTTCATAAAACAAGTTATTCGGAAAATTGGTAACGTATAGAATTTGGGCAACTTTTAACTTTGACTTACATTGTAACCGCAGTTAACGACATAACGCATGTGTATATACACATCGTCGATGAAATTAAAGAACGCTGTAACTGACGAAACCTTAAATGTTCACCAGAGCCAAAAAACCTGTATGAAAGTAGAACAAATACACTGGTATTTTTCTTTTCGCAGACGGCGTAAGTGAATTTATTTTCATCGTAGAAATCTGGGACCATGACCAATCGACTTGTATTTTTTTTCTGATAAAAATGATGCAAAAAACGTATTTTCGATTTTTTGTCAGGTACAGCGTTCTTTAATTCTTGCGACGATATGTACCCTAGTCACTTTGCTCTTAATAATTAGAATATAATTTATATTTTATTGTAATTTACTAAATATATATTTTAACAGTAAATAAATAAAAAATTAAATACACAATTCTCAGATGATATATAAATTTAATTTTTACAGATGCTTTTCCAGATAAGTTTTGCAGAAGAAGTGTTTAAATGCCTTGACATGAAATGTTTGTATTTTGCAGTGGGAAATTTGATGTCAGGCTTTAAATGGCTTTCCACACAGTTTTTATTGTTTTTGTACAAATTTTTTTCTTTAAATGCGTTTAATTTCTGCGAAGAATTTGAGATTAGAATCAAACTATAATGGACTAGCAGATTTATACACTAGTGTAAAGGACTATTTATAAAAATATTCATTTGCGTATCTATGTATGTACGAATGTATTATTATCAGTCTAGACTCTAGACCAAGCAAAGCAGGATTATATTAAGCGGCTTTTAAGCAGAGATTTAAAAGTAATTTGTTTAAAAAATATTAAATACATATGTATGTACAAAAATGATACGTATTTCACCAAACGCTATCATACTTACTTATGTATGTATGTATATATTCCAAATTTTTTTAATCTTAAGAAAATTTTTCGATATAAAATGTAAATAATTTTGATAACTATGTAGTACTCCTTCTGGTCAAAATTTAATATTTTTCTGCAGAATTATAAAAACGACTCTAAATACATATATACTTTCCTATATGGAAATATATAATAAAAAAGGCATTTTATAAATTATTTTTTTAACTTTGTAATAAATGCTTTAAACCAGCACATGTTTCTGTTTTGATTTTAATTTGTTTTTATCTTCTTTTGTTTATTGTTAAATAGCGTAAAACATCTCTGTTTTATATTTATATATATTTTTCCAATATGGCGGCGTCGTAGAATGACGAACGTTTTATGCATATTCGTCGTATAGATTAATCGGAATTTGTGTGTTTTTGAGAAAACTTAAAGTATCTTGAAATTTCCGCATTAAAAAGTTATTAAAAAAATCTTAAATCTGAACCAAATCAAACTTTGAAATATGCGTAAACGAAAATTAAAGAAATACAACAAAAATTTGTCGTTTAAATAAAGAAATATTTAAAAGAAAAACTTTAGGTGCAGACATTGAGGAAAAACTGTGAAAAAGAACAGCACAAAGAGTAATTGACAAAAATATATACTGTGAAAAAGAAAAAATAGTGAACGAGCTAACGAGTAAGTGGCAATGTGTGTATAGTGAGTGATAAATCGAAACGAAAAATAGTGGTGCGACCATTTATATTTAATTAAAAGATATGATTTTAATGAATGTTATTTAAACGTAAGCTTGTATTTTAATAAATTATTAGCTTTTATACTGGAATTTTAATAGAGTAGAAAATTAGGAGTAAAAAATAAATGTTATGGCCTTCGCAATACGTCCCTTTTCGGCATTTTTTAAATTTTTTGTAAAAAAAAATATTGTGTTGGTGTGCCGTCCACCGAATGACTTGCTCACATTATTTTTATATGTATAAGATGGTTTGTATGTTTATATGCACATGAGTGCGTATTTAGTTATATACGTATGCGATGTAGTGTTTATAAAATCGACGTCAATGTACGTACGTGTGCCAAAAAGCCAACTCTGTTTTATTAACTGACGTCTACGTCAACGTCACTAATGGTTTTGTATTATATCGTATTTAAAATAGTTTCATATAAATATTAAATAAAACTTATAATATACATACTATGTATATGTATATATTTATAAATTTTTTGCACTTTCTAATAATGTTAAATTAATTTTCATCCAAAGTATATAGAACTTAAGTTTGTTATTTTTACGTATAAATTACTATACCGTTCTGTCTGTACCTATGTATGCTTCATTATAGTGATGTTTTTCATAACTAGCTTATTTAATTTTATATATTCGATGTTTAAAAAAATTTTACAAAATCTTTAGTCAATTGATTAAATAAAATTAATAACAAATAATTCAAAGCCAAAAATTATAAAAAAAATATATACAAAAAATATTTTTTTTTACAAATCCTAGTGTCTTTTCTCTGTTGTTTTAAAATTACTTGCCTTTTTTTTCTTTTTATTTTAACTTTTTGTCCGCTGCTGCCAATAGTGGTGAATTTTCTTGTTTTGTTTTCTTTTATGTGTTTACGTATTTTTACATTTCGATATTTCTACGATTTTTCGTATATTGTGTGTGTATCCATTATTTTTATTGTTTTAATAAGTTTTCCCTTTGCTAAATTCTTTTTCTGGTGTTATTGTTTTAGTTTTGCATAATTACAGAAAAGTCATTATCGTTAATAGTATATTAAAATTGTTAATAATCTTGTTTATGTACATATGTGATTTGAGTGTATCATTGGGAGTTTAATTGAATGAATTTTGAACAAAGTGTCATAAGTTTAAGGGACATACATGCATACATATGTATGTATGTATTTATAACGTTTGTAAAGATTTTTATTTTATGGGTCATTGGACCTTTATGTATAATTAATCATACACATATGCATATATGTAAACATGTATATGGTTCGAAAATAAAAGAAAAACTAGTTTTATATTAAAAAATTATGTGTTAAATACTATAGACATAAATTTCTTTGAATTTCCAATAAGACAGAGTCTGCAACTTGTAAAAGTCTAATAATAAATAAAGTGTATTCGCGAAATACAGCCTTCCTTAAAGGATTTACAATATGCACCAAATCTTGTGATGTGTTGTGTTGCTTCTATTCAAGAAGATTTCGGTCAGAAATGCAAAATTTGTATGTCGAATACAAATGGAGAGCGATTACTTACAACAAATTTATACACACTTACCTCTCTAAAAAATTTTAAATTATTTTTATCCCAGCGCATTGATTACAAGGCGCATTTACTAATATATTTTTATTAAATTGTAAAGAAATTGTAAAGTTTTTCAATTAGTACAGAGAGACATGCTTATCCCCAAAAGCATACATTTCAAATTATATTAAATGTATTTTGCCAATAAGGCGAAAAATATTTTTTGTTTTTCAATTAGTTTTTCCTTAAATTAAAACTGGCATAAATTATTTTTGAATTTAAATTTTTTGGTTTCGTCAGAAACGCTTTAATTAGATCAAAGTTAACGGCAATGAATATTTTTGGTAAAAAAATTAAATTATAAAAATATTGATCAGACCTTTCCTGGGGCTCGAACCTAGAGCCTCAAACACATTAAGTTTAAAGTTTTTGTTTTTGTTTACTTTTTAATATTTTTTCTGTACAGTTCTTTACCCTATACACCAATAAAAGGTCATGCTGTGTTTGGGAATGTCGCACATACAATATACTTGTTATATTAATGGTACCTAACCCTGGCGTAATGATAAGGTGTATTTGACATACCATCTGAACTACTTTTTTTTTGATATATTGTGAAGAGAATTGCCATTTTTGTATATAAATTCGTTTTGTTTTCACACTTTTTCTTCGTTTTTTTGACAGTTCTTTACCCTAACCTAAAAAAGAATGTCATGTTGTTTCTTTAACACATTAAGTGTCATGGCTACACGTTTTCGTGCGACACCTAATCCTTCCTGGGGTGCCACGTCGTACGAAAACGTGCGACAGGCAATGTCTGGCCTTAGATATTGTCGTGCGCTTCTGTTTGACTCTACAGGGTTTTTTAATGTGTTTATAGTATCATAATGTTTGCCCTAAATTTTGGTCCAAGTTTCATAGAGGCTCCGATTATGGTTCACAACAGTTGTAAATTTTATGTTGTATTTATAAAATTGCGATTATGATTTACAACAGCTATGTGTTGTACCATATACTTTGACTATCGTTTACAACATTTATTGTTATATGTTGTAGCCAATACAACATAACATTTAGGTGTTGTGAACGATAATCGGGGCCAGAGATATTTTCATTTTTGCGGTTTTTATGATAAAAACTCCGAGGTTCTTTTTTATTTTGAAAATTTATTGGAATTCATTCGATATTTCGAAAAAAAAGTATAAAAAAGTATAAAAAAGATACAAAAATATTAAAATTAGGATATGATAATTTCAATTTACATTTTTTAGATGTTTTGGAAAGCAATCAATGCACAATTGGGTAGTGTACGTAGTTCTCCTTTTGATATTGTTTCTTGCTTTCTTTCGATTAAAAAAAGCAGATATAAATAAAATAATAATAATTAAAAAAAATTTAATAAATGTAAAGAAAAATGCGTAAAAAGAAAAAAAAAATTAAGAAATAGCAAAAAAATCGCGTCGCACATTTTCGTACGACAGTGATTTTTACGATTGCAATTTCGTCGTGCAGTGCCACGTCGTACGGAAACGTGCGACATAAAAACCGTTATAAAATCCAAAATAAACCACAAAATCATCCGGGATTGGCGCAGAACTGAATATTTTCTACTTTTACACCAGTTTATAGCAAAAAATGTGCTTGGCACCCGGGGAAGGTTTTCGTCAAAACCCCTTGGCACTCAATGTGTTAATGTGGTACTACATATTTTAATATTTTTTATTTATTCATATATTTATTATTTATATATGTATGTATGCATTTATTATTTCAAATTACTTTTTTTATTGAGACCAATACTAAATGCTGTGCATTGTATTGGCATTTTTGTGAAAAGGACAGTAAATTTGTGACAACATATATTTTGTTTTTCTTGTAAATATTAATAAGCGCATTTTTTTAATTATGATTTTGAAAAAACTGCAAACTATTAAATTTTTCACTCTTACTGGGATTTGAACCTGAGCCGTTTGAGTTTTTGTGCGAGCGCTCTAACCACTATACTTTAAATTTAATTAATTTTTTAAATTATGTATATTATTTTTTATAAACATTATAATCTTCCTTCTAAAAACATTTATATTTGTCTCATTATTAATTTTATTTGGAAGTGAATTATCCCTGCAAAAAGTGCGACTACTCCATGCACGTGTGTAAAATGTACTCCATGATGGACCATGACTAGTAACATCCTTTACCCATTATGCATGTAAAAAAGTTACCCATTTTACATTGCGATGTCCTAGGAGAGGACCAGGTCCAACCAAATATAACATAAGAGTAACCTCAAAACTACTCCCATGTAACTACTCCGTGAATTATACAATTGAGATTAGTTTCATAATTACTTCACGTATATATTCCATATAATCCAAAGTACACCACGAAGACAATAAAGCATGGTGGCGGCAACATAATGATATGGGGTTGTTTTTCCTGGTACGGTGTTGGGCCAATATTCTGGATCAAGGAAAATATGGACAAACATCTTTATCTGCATATTCTTAAAGAAGTAATGCTTCCGTATGCCGAGTAGGAAATGCTAAAGTATGAATTCCAGCAAGACAATGACCCCAAGCATACTTCTAAGATCGTAAAAGAATGGTTCCAAAAGAACAATATAAAGTTAATGGAGTGGCCTTCACAATCACCGGATTTAAATCCCATTGAGAATCTTTGGAGAATCGTTAAGGACAAAATTGCACCACTCAAGGCTAAAAATAAAAAAGATTTGTGGACAAAAGTGAAGGAAGCTTGGTACTCAATTCCATTAGAGACTTGTCAGTCACTTGTCGAATCAATGCCCCGGAGATGTTCGGCGGTGATTCAAAATAAGGGATTTTCAACAAAATATTAGAAATTTTCTTGCAATTGCACTTTTTTGTATAAAAATGTCATTCTCTTTTCAATGAACCTATTTATTTGCTCGACAGGCATCAATTAATATATTAAATATATCAATTTTTCTCATTTTTTTTTTTAATTATAATTAAATACATTTTATGTGATTATTTATGTTTAATGTAATAAATATCGCTTTATTGTATATTACCGCTGTTTAAGTTATTTGAAGGCGAATTTATCAAAAAATGTGATGTGAACCTATTTATCTGCTCGTAACTGTAAAATAAAATTTCTCTAATTTTAAATCTTACTATGCATCGAATTAAATAGTTGTAGACCTTTATATAATAAGCATCTCTTCTTTGCGTAGTATGCACCCTAAAATCGTCTGCGTTTCTAAGATTATACGGTTGATCTTCCTTGACATATTTTAATTGTTCTGTTAGATATTGTGGTGCGTTTCCATTTTTATTTTATATATAAATGTTAATGTATTAATTATTATAAGCTCTGAAATTCGAGTTTAAACCCCAGGAAAAGTGATCAATTGATTACAATAATTTCGTTTCGCCGGAAACGCTTTAATTAGATCAAAGTTAAATTCTATAAAGAATTTCAATTAATGTATTAGTTGAAGCCTTTGTCTGATATTTAGCCATTTCAATGTGTCTAACATATATTGTATTGACGTACATATATCTACTACATTTAATTATTGATCTCATCGCCTTATTTTGTAGTTTTTGCAGCCTTTCTACTTGATAATTTGTGCAGCATGTATACAAATTTTAGGTTTATTATTAACTTCTCATCGAGGAAGTTAAAAATGTATGACTTGTGCCTAAACACTCTTCTTTCCACTATTAAATTTGTTTAGATTTCTTCGTTATTGGAATCCGAATACAAAAGCAAAAATAATTTTATTTAAATTTTTTTTTTCAAGTTTTAATATTTTTCAGAGAACTATTTATTTTTATCAAAACAATAAACAAAATGAAACAGTTGATTCAAACAAAGATTAGAGTGTTCTATTTTATTAACAATATCGACAAACAGTCAAGGTCATCATAATACTCTTATGTAATACCAAATTAACACTGAATTGATGTTGCTGTTGTTTAAAATTGCAATTGCCTTAAAATTGCCATTGTTGTTGCTGACGCCAAATAGAATAAGAGTGAACAATAATGCTAGTTCGACTCGTACACAAAATGACCAAACATTCACGAACCTTCACGAAAATAACCTTTTAGCTGAATAATTAGCATAACTTTACGTTTGTCGGAGGAGTGGCTTTGCCTAGTAAATTCTTTCGAGCCTATGCTGTCAAAAGGAATTTAAAAGTATTACAAGTTCTATTAAGCATTAAATCTTTATAATGTAACTACTAAAGGTCTGCACGGGTATGTTTGAAACGATATTCAAGACATTCTAAAAATTTCAAACACACTTCCAACTCTAATTCGTAAAAGCGAAACGAATAAAACAAACATAAAAAGTGGTTGTTGTCGTTAGAATGTAAATAATGAGAGAATAGAGACAAGAGAGTATCGAGACATGAGAGACATGAAACATAAGAGTTAGAATGGAATGAATGAGTGAATAGAATGTCTTGTTTGTAATATGATAGAAAAGAATTTCTTGTACTGGTATTATAAGTACTAAAGAACTGAATAATAAAAGTAATGAACTGAATAATTTTTCATGTTATTTTTCTTTATTTTTTATATTTTTGGCTTAATTTTTAAAAATACATACATACATATTTACAAAAACTTAAAAAAAAAAATTATAAATAAATTACATATTCAAAAAGTGATTAATTTTTTTTTTGCCTTTAAATGCTTTAATATACACACACTATTCTTCTTGCTAGATTTCAATTTGTTTGTTTTCATTCGCTTGTTTGTATTACAAACTATCGCGTTTACTTCAATACATACTTTCATTCACAAAGGAAATTCAAGACATGCAAGACATTCCAAGACATTCGAATGTCTCTATAATAATTTAGAATTATGAGAGTAAATTTAGATTTATTCTATTCAATTCTATTCGTTTTTGAGGCTGTTCGTTTCGTTTCGTTTCGTTGGCTGCAAAACGAATAGAATGAATATTTGTTTCTATGCTTGAATATACTCTCAATTAGAGTACACTTCTCGAAACATTCTAAACTGGCAGAAAAGCAAAACATTCATGCAGACCTTTAGTAACTACTGTATAGGTAGGCTTATAACTGAATTTGAATAAAGAACCCAAGAACTTCGTGCTATTAAAAAAATTTTTTTGTATTTTAGAGATCTAAAGTGACAATGAAAATAAACGATGCTTTTACTCTAAGAACTTTGTCAATGAATGAATTTTCTGGTTTTAATTCATTAAAATAATTTTCCATCATGACTAATCATTTATTATGTATGAAATGTTTGCTAGTACGTAATAAATGTATGTGTACGTGTGTAAACAAATTAAACAGAAAGAGATAAAACAAAACAAGAAACTATGACCGACAGAAAGTATGTTAATACGTATCTTTGTTTGTTTGTCGCTTTATAACATAAATCGGAAACAATAATAATGATGAGTAATATGTGAAAACGAAGCAGAAACTAATAAAAAAAATAAAGTAAATTTAATTTTTCTTGCGCACATATATACTTACATATGTATGTATATAAAGACGTGAATCCAATTTCTAGAAAAGTGCAAAACTTTTGTTTTAATAACATTCGAACTTACACTTGGGAAAATCAAAGTTTTCACAATCTTGTGCATTTCCGTAATCTCTTTTAACAATTTTTTAATTTCGTTCTTGGGTAACACTACTACGAAGTGTAAAAGTAAAATTTAGGTGTAGACGTAGAATATGACGTATTAGTAGTTAACAAGCCTGTCGATTAACCTTTAACTACTGAGGTGGTGGTAAATTTTACCACCTCCTTAGATTTTTTAATTTATTTTCTTCGGTTGAGCGCTGTTGAGTCCCTGTTTTGTTATACTAAATCTTTGATTTTTTTATTTTTATAATCCTATTTATATAAAAATGTATTTTCTTGTTCTTTTAAAAATAAATTATTAAAAAAAAATTTTTTTTGGACTAATTTTTTTGGTAAAACAAAAGGTGGTAAAATTTACCCCACGTCAATAACTATGAAAAAATATTTCACCTCTGTAGTTAAAGGTTAAAACCGAAAAATAAAAGCAAAACAAAAACTAAAGTTAAAGACATTCCGAAGAATTTCCGTCATATGCTTAAATTAGATCCACTCAAGGTAGATTTTTTGATACGATACACTCAATCCTACATTTAAAATATCATAAATAAGGACAAATTATAGAGTAATATGTCGATTAAAAATAATAAGTAGGGCAACCAAAAATATGCATTAGCATCTTTTTTTTCTGAATGTTACTGACAAAACAAACAAAATATTAATTAATTTCAGGAAAAACTACGACGTTTAATCCCTATTTGTTACGGAATATTTTTGCATATTTCGTCATAAATGCATACTTTTGCATTTTTCAATTTTTTTCATATTTATTTGGCATATTTTACAAATTTTTATATATATTAGAAGAATTTACGTGTATTACCAAATTTTATTTTTTCAAAATAATGACAATATACTGACACATTACTTAAGTATAATCTATTAAATAATAAGGGTACTTATGAAAACGCTTAAAAATTGGCGAAGCTCCTTTTAAAACTATTGTGCAATAGTTAACGTAAAAAAAACGTCAAACCAAGAACAAATTAAATACAAAGCTTACAAATTTTAAATACATTTATGGAAATTATCGTTTAAAAAAATTGCTTAATAATGAATTCTCAATTAAAAGTAACGTATTTTTCAACGTTGTACCTATTGGAGAAAAATTGCCATAATTGCATGCTATAAAAAATTAAATTAAAAGTTAGTTCTTAATTTAATTAAATTTTCGTAAGAATATGTAGAAAATCAAGCGATCTGGGTCAAACAGATTAAATAATATATTAGCGAATACCGAGATTTTAAAACTAATAGGAATATTCTGTTTTGTAAAGTTTGCAATAAGCCAGTGTCAGCAAAGAAAATATTTACCATAAAACAACACTTCGGAAGTCAAAAACATATTGAGCTCAACGCAAGAAATTATCCTAGGAAACGTTTGTTTTCAAATTTGCATCAATTACTTCCGTTGATGTCGAAAGATGTTTCTCGATGTACAAGAGCGTTTTACGACAAAGCTTCATGTTTCAAAATTTGGGCGATATGATTGTTATTTATTGCAAATATAATTTAAATTAATTTTTACTCTTTTATTTTGTATTCTTGTCAGTATGAATTTTTTGAAATTTTTTTATTTATTTGTTAATTTTGGAATTGAAATAAATACAGCTGCGTACAACTAATTAATTACACGAAGCTTACATGTGAGCTTGAAGCAAAAAAATAAAAATAGTTGTATATATTGTCAAAATTTTTCCGAGTTTAGTTATTTAAACTCTTAGTCGTAGAAAATAACTGTTTATTGTGTCAATTAAATTACTTACTTACTTACTTAGCTGCTTCAGCACTAGTCTCCAGGCGCTTCTGCTTAGCGCGCGCCTTCTCCAGTTGGTCACACCAATCGATGACAGGGCTTCATCAACCTGGTCCTTCCAACGTAAACAGGGTCGTCCTCTACGCCGACGTCCAGTGACCTTCGCATCGAAAACTTTCTTCGCTGGAGCAGATTCTTCCATCCGAACAATGTGGCCGAGCCAGCGTAGCCGCTGGATGTTAATACACTGGACAACGTCTACGTCGCCGAGAAGCTCATACAGCCCATAGTTGGTCCTAATGCCAAAGTCATTGCCTTGCTTTAGTAGACCAAAGATCTTGCGAAGAACTTTACTCTCAAACACTCCCAGGACCGCTGCATCGGCACATGAGATGTCAATTAAATTATTTTTTATAAAGCAGTGAGCCATATTTTAAAGAATATTGAATTCAGTCGTGCATATAATTAAAGACACATCGTAAAATTTAAGAAAAACTTGTATTTATTAAAAAAAAAATCAATATTTTGTTGCAAAACCATTGTTGTCGATAACAGCTTGACACCTGCGAGGCATCGAGCTAACCAGATTTTCACATACACTAGTTGGAATGGCCTCCCAAGCTTTCTTTGTTTCGGCGAAGAGATCATCAAAATTGTTTATTTTTACTGCGCTTACTTTGGTTTTTACAACTTGCCATAAATTCTCAATCGGATTGAGATCTGGACTGCATGAAGGCCAATCAAGTACAGTGACCGAATTGTTTATAAAGGTACTTTTACACTATTCTACAAGTCTTAAGACTTTCATTGGATTTTGTCGAAAGAAAATCTAATGGTTTTTGGTCTGACTGTCAAAAAATCAAACGTAAAATGTTTTTATTACATTTTGCTTTTACACTATCACATTTAAAATAAAATGGAAACAACAGCTGTTTGTGCTTTTTTCTTTCTCCAAGGATGGACAAGTTGATACGGCAATATATGTTTTATTAATGTTTCATAATAAAAGCCATATTTAATTATTTTTTACAACAAATATTTGTAATTTATTTTATGTTAAAGAGAAAGAACTTCAAATGTTAACTATATTTTGTATTTTTGTAGTTATTTAATAAAAAAAAGGAATAAGCAAAATTATGGCTAAAAATGTTCAGTTTTCCAACCCTGATTTTTTCTTATATATGCACAAAAAAGCAACTCTGGTAAAATGAAAAGTCTAATGGTTTAGAAAAATTTCTAAAAATGATGAGAGCCATACGACTGTCAAATTTCTATCCGTATTTTTTGACAATTCATTACAAATTGTATTCACACTATTATACTTTTTCATTTTATTTGAGTTTTTGACGTGTCGTTATACTCAGTGGGATAGTGTAAAACCACCTTAAACCATTGTTTGACGTGATGAGCCGTATGCTTCGGGTCATTATCTTGTTGAAATATCCATGTTACTGGCATATTCTCGTCTGCATACGGCATCATTGTATCGCTTAGGATTCTTACATATTGGAACTTGTCCATGTTTCCGTCAACTTTGTGCAGCGGTCCAACACCGCGTGACGACATAGCACCCCAAAGCATAATCGAACCTCCTCCATGCTTTAAAGTGGCCCGGGTGTATCTTGGATCAAATTCTTTTAACTTTGGCCGGCGAACATATTTTTTCCATCGGGAGAGACTATTAATTTTTGTTTCGTCCGAAAATAACACTTTTCCATTCCACAGCGGTCTAATGGCGGTATTTTTTTGCAAACTCTATTCGCTTCTTCCGGTTACGCTCAGACAACTATGGTTTCTTTCGGGAAATTCTTCCAAAGAGGCCAGCTTCCCGCAATCGACGTTTTACTGTGTCTACAGATGGTTTTGCTCCATTTTCACCAAAGACTGCTATCCGAATTTCATTTGCTGATTTATGCGGATTTTTTTTCGACTCGCGGACAATCAGTGCATCTTCACGCACTGTCGTAATTCGGCTTCTTTGTTTACGAGGCACCTTTTCAGCTGTCGAATGTTTTTTGAAATATTGCACCGCTTGGAAAACCATTGTTTTAGAAACTTTTAAGGCTGTTGCGATCTCCCTATAAGAGCTTCCTTCCTGATGCATTTGTACAATAATCTTTCGAGTACTGACGTCACAGGACTTATTTTTACCCATGTTTAGCAATAAGTAAAAGTTTATCAAATTCTGAAAAACACTTTGTGTAATCTCATTTATTTGAATTTAACTGTTAAAACTTACTTGAATCTTAAAATTTTAAAAAATTTTTCACTGTCCTTAATTAAGTGCACGAGTAATTTATTTCACAAATTATGAAAAACACCACAAAGAAAAAAATTACGGTACAAATAGGGTTGCCATTGAGAAGTTTCAATAAACAAAGTTGGATTAACTAAACAGGGTCAAATTTTAGCGGTTTTTTTAATAGTATTATTTTCAACATAATGATTTAAATATTGAGTACTACGGTCCTTAATTAGTTGCACGCAGCTGTATATCGCTCATTTGCGAGAAGAGTGGCATAATTTAAAAAAAGCGAGTCTGAGTATTTAAATAATAAGCATAACATATTTTTATAATTTAGACAATGTGTAAAAAGAATGTTTTTAGGTTAAAAACCGTAAGAAATAAATAAATAAATAAATAAATAAATTTTTCAAATTCGTTCAAAATATAATTGTGTAAAAACATAAAAGGTGGTCAAATTTGCGGTTAGGAAGTAATTGGCCTAAAAACAATGTTTTTTTAAGTTTTATTAACACCAATTTAAAGTAGAAATATGGGAATTAATAATGAAATAAGATGACTGGCAAATGTTCACCTCTAGCCAGTCGGCAGATGCCCGCTCTTTTCACAAAACTTTAAACAACATATTGAAACAAAGCTTCACTTATCTTTTCAATACAACGCCGAATTTAATTTTTCAGAGCGTCAGTTTTTTGCGGTTTGTTCACGTAAACCCGTTCTTTCAAATGATAATGCGAATATAAACACAAAAGCAAATGACAAGAGATTCGACTATTTCGAACATCTTTTCGTTGAGTGAGAGTTCATTTTAAATATGTATGTATTTTTTTACTATGTACGAAGTATATCGTCGATGGAATTAAAGAACGCTGTAACTGACAAAAAATCGAAAATACGTTTTTTGCATCATTTTTATCAAAAAAAAAAAAAAAATACGCGTCGGTTGGTCCCGGTCCCAGATTTCTACGATGAAATAAATTCACTTACGCCGTCTGCGTTTTGAAAAATACCAGTGCCTCTGTTCTATTTTCATAAAGGTTTTTGGCTCTGGTTTTGTCAGTTTCAGCGTTCTTTAATTCCATAGACGATATGTACAAGCATCCTCAAAGATATATGAGAAAGTGCGAAAAAATGAACAGTAAGTTTAATCAAAGATTCTGCTAGCCATATACATATACATATGTATATCTCATATTGATCAAGGGCTTCGGAAAGAGGCACCATCTTTACTGTCAACCTTCCAGATTTGTTGGGCATAGTTCAGCCTTTTGTATCTTAGGAAAAAATTTGAATTCACAACAGCCTAACAGAGACTAAAGATCGGGGTAAATTGGCGCCAAAAAAGTCAAAGATGGGTTTGTTAGCCAATAAGGTTATTGTTGCCTTTTTTGGGATGCACACTTTATGACTCACATTAACTACGTTCAAAAACAAAAGACAAGAAAAAATATTCTTTGGAGCAGGTTATGAATTGCTCCCTCATCCACCTTATTCTCCGAATTTAGCATCGAGTGAATGTATCCTGTTTCCAAACCTAACAGAATGACTCGAAAAAGAGAAATTTGATTTATAATTCTTATAATATCTAACCATTTCTAATGTAACAAATAATGTTTCCAGTATTTTGCTTATACATGCATACATATATATACTTAGATTTTATCTTACAAATATGTATATACATACATACGTGCATATATGTATATACATACATACATATGCACATATATTTAAATATGTAGCATTTATTTTTGATTATTTTTATTCATTTTCATTTTAAACTTTTTCTGTTTGTAAACATTTGAGCAGTTTTTGCTTCTTTTCTTTACTACTACATTTTTGTTATTTGATTTCTCCTCTTTGTAGGTTTTACTTCATTATTTTATGTATTTTTATTGTAGTCTATATGATTTTTCATTTTACGCTCTGCGCATTGGCGAAAATGTATCGAAATTTTAGATCTATACTCATGCATGTGTAGTATGTATACACAATTCGTAATTCATTTGTACGCGGGATTTTTATCTGTTTATTTTGTTTAAAAAAAAAACATAAATACTAAGGACTTAAAGAAAATAAATAACCGTGATTTACTTGGCGGCAATTGATGACGTTATTATAATAATAATGTATAGCTTTCACATAAAAAAATAAAACATATTTAGGCCCATTATTACAACTTGCCGTTAGGTAAAGGTAGGATTTTATCAGACCGATAAATTGGTGTTTGTTATTACAAATAAATTTTAACCTAAAGTGACCGATAAAGTTATTGGGAAGATTTCCTTACCTTTAGGTAAAAGTTGACTTGTAATAACAAAAACCAATTTATCGGTCTGATAAAATCCTACCTTTAACTAACGGCAAGTTGTAATAATGAGCCTTACAGTTATAATATACATACGTGGTAAAATACTAAAGGAATGTTTGTTAATTTCACAATTTTTGTAAATATTCATCCATACAAACATATACAAATAACTAGCTGACCCGGCAAACGTTGTTTTGCCTAGAAAAGTATTGTTTTTGTGTATATTTAAAATACAGGTACAGGTAATATTTTAGGGAGATCGGTGCAGATAATTTATAAATATGAAAATGTGAAATGTGAAATCGTAAACTATTGAATAAATTAAGAAAATATCATTCAAGCATTCTGTGATAAGCAATATTTTTCGTTTTGTTGTCAGGTGCGAAAACAAACAAAGAGGATAGCTTTTCGACATGAGAACATGCGACATAGAGTTGACCGTGTGAAAAACAGTCATTCTCCAAATTTAGGCCACAGAACATAATTTACCTGTTTGGGGGAATAACTTCCCCTGCCTCTAAAATATATAATTCTAAGTATTGCTACTAATCTTGGAAGATTTATGTGTTACACTTCTTTAAAAGAGCGAAAAATGTGTTCTACCTTCTGCGGGAATACCCCTTCTCCTGCCCTTATCCCGCTTTGATTAAGCTGTATCATAAGAGCTAGTGCTGGAAGCATTCGTACTATGTTTAAAGGCTTTATGGGGATCGTATACAGGGTTTTAAGTTCACGGAAAAAGTGGGCGGTGAAATGGGCGTGGATGTATAAGAAATAGATTACGGTCCATAGTCAGTCCTACTGAATATACAGACAACATTTTATAAGAATCGGCCAATCTCGGAGATTGTGACATCACTCCATACAAAATGTATTGGAAAATTAATACATACATAACTGGCCTTTACAACCCTGTGTCAGGATTACGGCCTAGCTTCTCGCAGCATTCATGTTGTGTGTGTAAATTTTTATCCATGAGTACCGGGACCTACAGTTTAATGTCGACTCCGAACGACAGACTTGAGAAGCTTGTTCATGGCAATTAATTACTCTCAGAGCTTTTGCCAGAAGACTGCTGAGAGGTAGTCGCCGAAAGAAATATTTTTTCATATTCCTTTTTTAAGATGTCGGACCTGGGTGTCGAACCCAGGGCTCATGTCTTAGTAAGCCAACACACTAACCACTAGACCACGGCGACTACGACTACGACTTCTTGAGTTATAAGCGTAGTAACTAACGCCACTTTCTTTTATATATATAGATTTCCATGTACATATCATATTCAAATAAGTTTTGTTTTAAAATCCCGATAAATTTTAATGAAAATATATGTTCTTAACTAAGAAAGGAAGAACAGACAGAATAGATCTATTCTATCTATACTTTTTTATGCATATGATGTAGTTACTACATACTTTTATTACTGCCAGTTTAAAATTGACATTCTTGTATCAGTATAGTTATTTGGTTTTTTTTCGTAATTTGAGTCTCATATAGAACTAATAAAAATTATAAATAATTTGTAAATATACATTCGCTTTTACTAATTTATAAAATTTTTATTTATTTACAGATCTTCCTCTCTTCAAGTACTTGGTTAGAACGTTTCATCCTACAAATATTTAAAAAATGAAGTAAAAATGTTTACTTTAATTTATTTAAATGAGTGAAATCTCAGTCAAACGGCTCGCCTTTTATATTTGAATTTTATATTCAATACGTGTAGTATTGAAATCATTTGTGACAAATGAGTAAAACTTTTTTGGAGGTAATTAATAAGTTAAACTTATTTTTGAAGAGAAAGGATCAAAGTTTTTGTAAATTCACTTTCTAATGAAGTAAGAATAATATATGTATGTAGTTGCTTAACAAGAATAAAGAGACTATAAGCAAATAAATTAAAATACAGAAAAAATAATATAGTTTTAAAAATTAAGAGAATAATTGACACGTGTGCCACAATAAATTGGGACGCTAGACAGCAACTACTGTAAAAAAAAAATAACAAACAAATAGCGGTACAGAGATATTAAAATATACATATACTCCTTGTATTTTATTTCCTGCCACACAACATATACAAAAAACCCCTACTACTGGGGTTTTATAATTTCCTGATAAATAATTTAAATATATCTATTACAAATTGTTTAAAATATCAGTTAAGAAGATACAATCATCAACAAAATGACTACAGATACCCGCCGACGTGTTAAACTTTATGCTTTAAATGCTGAACGTCAGTGGGATGACCGTGGTACCGGACATGTGTCATCAAATTATGTAGACAGATTGAAAGGTTGGTACTAGATTTTTTGGAAATGTTAGAAACTTGAGCATAATTTTAATACTTTTGTAGGCATATCTTTGTTAGTACGTGCTGAATCTGATGGTAGTTTACTTTTGGAAAGTAAAATACAGCCCGATACGGCTTATCAAAAGCAGCAGGACACCTTAATTGTTTGGTCTGAGGGAGATAACTTTGATTTAGCCTTAAGTTTTCAAGAAAAGGCTGGTTGTGATGAAATTTGGGAAAAAATTTGCCAGGTATGTGATTTGTAAAATTATACTTTTTTAAAGCTTGCGCTTTTTATTATGACTCACAATAAATTGTTTAATAATGTTTTAAAACAATTCAAACAAAATTAATTATTGAAAAAGTAAATGCTTGAATTTAAAATTACGAACATAAAAAAATTATATTGCATAGTATTATAAGTATAAGACTATTATTTTTCATATATTTCTCATTGGTTTTTCTTAGGTTCAAGGTAAAGATCCGTCAGTTGAAATCACACAAGATATTGTTGAAGAATCGGAAGATGAACGTTTTGAAGATATGTCAGATACAGCACCGCCTATTGAATTACCGCCCTGTGAATTGGCCCGCCTTGAAGATATTTCTGAAGTTATACAAAATTGCTTGACCACACCGTTGCGCAAAGAAAAACTATCAATGGCTTTGGAATCAGAGAATTACATTAAGAAATTGCTTAATTTGTTCCATGTGTGCGAGGATCTTGACAATACCGAAGGCTTACATCATCTATTCGAAATATTTAAAAATATTTTTCTATTAAATAAAAATGCACTCTTTGAAATAATGTTTGCTGAAGATACCATATTTGATGTGGTAGGTTGTTTAGAATATGATCCTAGTGTAACACAGCCGAAAAAACATCGTCAGTATTTAAAACAATGGGCTAAATTTCGCGAAGCCGTTCCAATAAAAAATCAAAATCTACTTGCGAAAATCCATCAAACATTTCGTGTGCAATATATACAGGATATAATATTGCCTACACCATCGGTATTTGTAGAGGATAATATGCTAAATACTTTATCTAGTTTTATATTTTTTAACAAAGTCGAAATCGTTACGCTTATCCAGGAGGATGAACGTTTTTTGGTTGATATGTTTACCTTACTTACCGATCCAAATACGAGTGATGCGAAGCGTCGTGATATCGTTTTATTTCTAAAAGAATTTTGTAATTATGCCCAAAATTTGCAACCCCAAGGAAAAGATTCTTTTTATGATACTCTCACCTGTCTGGGCATATTACAAGCTCTTGAAATAACTTTGGTAATGAATGATCAAAAAACAAAGGCGGCTTCTATAGATATATTAACAGCTATAGTAGAATTTTCTCCTCTGGTAGTAAGAACTTATACACTGCAGCAAGTTAATCGCACCGAAGGGGTAAGAAATTTAATTTGAAATATTTCGAACAATTTAATTAAGCTATTTTTTTAATTATTTATTTTTTTAAAGGATCGTATGCTATTAAATATTGCCATTGAACAAATGTTGAATGATTCCGAACCAGAATTGGGCGTTGCTGTGCAATTAATGGGCATTATTAAAATACTGTTGGAACCCGAAAATATGTTAACAGAAAAGGGTGACTTTTTGAATTTCTTCTATAAACATAGTATACAAACTCTAATAGGTATGTACATACATACATACATATATATAAATATTTTAATACTTAATAATTTATATTATAAATCAAATTATAAATTACAGCACCTTTGTTGCTCAATACCATTGATGGTCGTCCACAGAATGAAGATTATCAAACAGCACAGTTGTTGGGAATTGTATTAGATATCTTATCATTTTGTGTTGAACATCACACTTATCATATTAAAAATTTCATAATACAAAAAGATCTCCTTAAGAGAATTCTAGTACTCATGAAGAGTTCTCATACGTTCCTTGTTTTAGGCGCTTTAAGATTATTAAGAAAAATTGTTGCCCTTAAAGATGAGTTTTATAATCGGTAAGATTTTTTTTATAATTTTTTTTTCAAGTTAATAATATAGAGGTTAATTTTTTGTTTGTTTTATAGACATATTGTTAAGGGAAATTTGTTTGCACCTGTTGTGGATGCGTTTATTCGCAATAATGGCCGTTATAATTTACTTGAATCTGCTATATTGGAATTATTTGAATTTGTTAAATTGGAAGATATCAAGACGTTGTGTGTTTATTTTGTTGAAACATTTAGCAAAATATTTGATGAAATCGAATATGTCCAAACGTTTAAATATTTGAAAAATCGTTACGATCAGTATCAAGAGCGAATAAAAGATCGTGATAAGATGAGTTTAGATACGTAAGTAGTAGTTGCATTGTAATATATAAAATATATCTCTTAATAAATCTCTAATTGAATGCCTATATATTTTTCATCTATTTTAGTAGCATTCCAATTATACGCGGTAATCGTTTTCGGCGTGATCAAAGACAAATGGAGGAAGAAGAAGAAATGTGGTTTAATGAAGAAGAAGATTTAGAAGAACTTGAAACTTATAATAGCGTCATGAAGTGTGAGTAATTGACAAATACTACAAATTAAATTAGCTTGCATGCATGCTTTAGATACATTTTCGGGTATGTTCTGTAAACTGAAAACGAGTGAAGTTGAAATCGAATAAAATTCCAAATCGCTATAATTGTAAAATACTACAAGTTGTTGATATATTTTTTTATTCATTCTAAATAACCATTAACAAAACTTCTATGATCAGCAAAATTTTTATTTTTATATATTTTTATATACTTGCCGGTTTTAATTTCAATCGATTTCGTTTTTCAGAACATACCCATTTAATATTTTCGAGGGCAACCGATCGCATATTATATGTATAATTTAATGCTTGGTTTTGATTGAAAGTATTCATTTTATTCGACATTAAACTGTAGGTCCCGGTACTCATTGATAAAAATTGACACACACAACTAGAGTGGCTGTGACAAGCACTCAGGGTTGTAAAGGCCAGTTATGTACATATGTATGTATGTAATTAAACGATATAAATATTACCAAAAAGTAAACAGCTGGGTTTTCTTTACTTCAGCTAAGTGCTACCGTGTTAAAACGTCCAAACATATTGCAAAATAATGGCTACAAGCCTTTTATTGGAAAGTTTAGTTATGGCCCCGATTATGGTTCACAACAGTTGTAAATTTGATGCTGTATTTCTAAAATTGAGATTATGATTTACAACACCTATGTGTTGTACCATATACTTTGAATATTGTTTACAACATTTATTTTTATATGTTGTAGCCAATACAACACAACATTTAGTTGTTGTGAACGATAATCGGGGCCTATATGTATGCAATCGGTTGCATTGTTGTGATATGTATTTGATTTTGAAATAAGAATTATTAACACAATTGTTTTTTGATTTTATATTATGCTTTACATTTTTAGCCGTTACTGAAAAAAATGGTTCCCAAACATCATCTCAACTGCAGCAAAAATCACCGCCACAAAATGCGCAACAACAGCACGGTACTAGTAGTAGTATGTTGGGAAATACTTCGGGTACCAGTAGTATAAATACAACAACGACGTCATCATCGAATCTATCACCTACAGGTGGTGGTGGTGGCGGTGGGGTTGGTGTTAGTAGTGATTCCACAGGAAACCAACAGACACCCTCCACTAGCAGCAATAGTAATAGCAATTGCAGTAATAATGAACAAACGTCCGCCGCTCATTTAGGTGCTGCTGCAGCAGCAGCTGCTGCTAACTTAGCCCTGCACCAACATCAACAGCAACAACATCCATTGCACAATTATCAACAGCAACATCAGCAATTAAATCTAAATAGCACTTTGGTAGCAGCTGCAGCAGCAGCGGCGGCAGCCGGTGTGGCGTCGACTTCTTCTGCTGTCCACTTAGAAGCACAACAACAGCAAAGTGATATTGTTGAATTACAGCAGCAATTGGCAGCAGTAGAACAACAACAAGAGTTAGCATTAGGTGGTGGTGGAGGTGGTTCTAGTAATGTAGCATCTACATCAAACGCCGCTGTGACGCAATCTGCGGCAGGACCTTCTACAAGTGCTTTGACGGAATCGGCCGTTGCTGCAGCTGCTACACAGCTTCTATCATCGATGGCTTCAAGTGAAGCTGTAGCAGCAGTCGCAGCGGCTGCAGTTGCAGCCGTGGCAGCAAGTGTTTCGGGTGTTAATGCAGCAAATACAGCTGCGGTTGCAGCCGCCGCAAATGCAGCAGAAGCAAATAAACTTAATAATAATGATGGTAAATTAAATACTAATTCAACAACTACTGCAACAGTAGACGAATGTAAAGAGGCAGAGCCATCTTCCGCAGCACAGACTGGGGAAAATATTTTGAAGAAGGTAAGACACAACAAAAATGTAATAACCTCTTATTAAGTTGAGGGCTAATATTAAAAATAAATATGTAATTATTATAAATTATCGTCTTCTAACACAGTGATCTTTCATTTAATTTTATTTATTCATTCTCTTAAGAAAACGCTAAACATTTAGACATAATCTGTTGCAATGTACAAATTAAACAAAAATTACTAATTTATAACACTATAATAATAAAAAATGTCAATTAGACAGTAATATAATTAATAGCATGGTACAGGAATCACAGGTAGTCTCCCTAGAGCATCTGGTTTTTTTCTTCTGCTTTGTCGGATCGCCGAAATGTGTCAAATTTGATTATTTTTATATTTTTTTTTATAAAAAAAATTCTGTATTTTAAAAAGTATAAATATAAAATAATAATAAAAAAACATTTTTCATGCATTTTTAAATAAGGCACGTGTTCGAAAGCGGTAAAGCGGTAAATGCTTATTTAAATTATCCAGAAAATTCAACTCAGTTGAACGTATTTGGCATAGCGCCGAAGGTTTTCATTATGTTTAGTTGGGTAAAAAAAATTACACTTTAGAATTGTCCATAGTGCAGTTATAACTGCTTTATGTTAAAGGAATATGAAAACCTTTTTAACAGCCGAGCATTTATTAAGAGTAATTGGAAATAAACAACTGGTTAAAATAAACCTTTAATTATAACAATATTTATGATTTTTTAATACAGTTACACCTCGATTAATCGGGCCTGTATTAATCGTTTAAATCTATTAACCGGCATGAGGTTCTTTTCCCCCCCTCTATTATCGACGGATATCCATGTTTTACCTCTATAATTGCTCTACGGTTGCTTTACATCTATAATTCTTGCCGCATTCATATGTCTTTTATTATGTAAACCTAAATCCGATGGTTTCCCTTTTTTGATTTTGCATTTTCTATGACGATTTGTATGTTTTGTATAAAAAAGGGGTATATTTAAATCTCTAGTTAGATAAATCGAATGTTTAAATTAAAATAAATAAAAAAAATCTATTAACCGTGAATTTCGATAATCCGTGCTGATGCCGGTCCCACGAGGGCCGGAAAAATCGAGGTTTAACTGTATTTTTATTTGCGTCTGCGGTAATTTTTTATTTTTTGTACTTTAAAAAAAGACAACAAAAATAAAAATAAAAAAGGAACATGTTTGTTTCTTTTGTAAACAGAAACAGTTGATTTTGACATCGCAGCGTATACCAGAGTTGTAAACGAATCATTCATTTTTGAATTAATTCGTGAATCATTCATGCAATGAATTGGTAAAATTTTGAATTAATTCTTTTCTCCAAAAAACGAATTGAATTAAATTTGAATCAATTCATTTGAATTAAGCGAACATGAATTGCAATTCATTTTCAATTCAAATGAATTGGTAAAAAGAAATGCAATTCATTTTCAATTCATTTGAATTGAATTGATTTTGAATTAATATAAATGAGTTAGAAAAAATGAATTGCAATTCATTCCCAATTCATTTGAATTGATTTTGAATTAATTCAAATGAGTTAAAATATGAATTGCAATTCATTTTACCAATTCATTTGAATTAACTCGAAAAATGAATTTGTTATACATTTCCAATTGCAATAATGCAAAAGCATCACCCTTTTTCCAAGTACTTCTATTCTGTACTTTATCTATGTATATTACTTTTAATCCAAGTATTTATTACTTATTTTTAATAATTCTCTTTGTTACATTTATTTCATAAGTAGTACTTGAAGAACCAAACTCCAAACACCAAGTTTACTTCAATTGAATGCAATTCATTTTTGATTTGATAAATTTGAATTACAAGTTACTTTTCTAATTCATTTTAATTAATTCCAAATCATTTCAATTCAAATGAATTAGAAATGAATTGCGATTCTTTTTACCAATTCTTTTGAATTAAAAAATGAATTGCAATTCATTTTGCCTAATTCAAATGAATTGCAACTCATTTTGCCCAATTCATTTGAATTGGAAATGAATTGCAATTCATGTTCGTTGAATTCAAATGAATTGATTCAAATTTAATTCAATTCTTTTTTTGTTGAAAAGAATTAATTCAAAATTTAGCTAATTCATAATGAATTGAAATCAAAAAAGAATGATTCATTTACAACTCTGGCGTATACATAACTGCCAACAACTAAATACCTGTTGGTTTTGTATTGTTGTATTTGCTTTATTTATGAGGCTACCGTATTAAATATACCATGAATAATAGTTTAAAAATACATAATACATTCCACTGAATTAAAAGAAAATTCCTGAAGAAGTTGCTTTCTGTAAGTATTCCGAAGGCGATACAGGAGCGGAATTGTTTGGACCCAGAACGAAATATTCTAAGGCCATGGAGAAATTTGCTAGTATTTTCCAGACGGGAGTTTATGTCATTGAAAGATGCGCTTAATTCAACCTGGACAAGGGTACAAAAGGCAGGAGTTAGCCATACTATCTATGAAATTGGATCGAAGTTAGTATGTGACTGTCTGGTGAAACTGCACCGGCTAGGCAGACATAATAAGGTCAGCCTTTGCTGGGTGCCAGGTCATGTTGGTATTCAGGGAAATCAAAATGGCCGACACGTTTGCAAGGAAAGGAGTATCCATTTTACTTATGGGCCAGAACACTTTCGTAGAGAAGGAAGGGGAGTTTGGAAGGGCATACTTAGGGAATGAGAGAAAAAGGAGAGGCGGATATTCCGCTTGGGCCAAACAGGTCTTCGACTTTCCTAACTTCTACTTGGTAACTCTAACCGAAGGAAATTTGAGTCTTGCATTAGATTCTTCTAGGGACGGCCTGGAGATTTGCAGACTCAATGGACATTTAAATAAAATAGGAATCCTCTCGCGTAGTTTGTGCAGATTCTGTGATAATGCAATCAGCAGAGCACCTACTGGGCACTTATGCAGCATTGATGCAAAGTAGAAAGACGCACCTTGGTGATTATAAAATATTCGATAGGGAACTGTCAAGGTTGACACCGGCCGACATTTTAAGATACTATTGAGTATAAACCATAGATTAGGTAAGGACTGTACAATAGATCTTCAGGTCGAAATACTTTTGGACCCTTATGACTGAATGAATGAAGTATTCAGAAAAGCCTCAAAGATGAATTCTCTTGGTGCTCTTACTCTAACCGAACACCGCAAAATAGGTGTAATTATAGGAACTATTAGCTGTCTATGTTGACAATTAAAAAGTAGTAAATACAAAAAAATGGGTAGACATGATGTTGCATCAAATCGATGGCGATTTCAAATCGAAAACGCAAAATTTAAGCGTTTTGCGATTTTCAGAACTTGGGCGAGTCTAGGAAATAGTTTTAATTGAAAATGGTATTGTTATTTTGAACGACGTCTATTTTATTTTGAGGGTATTTGAAAGAAACTACAGTATAGGGATCATGAGTTTAAAATTATATTTTATGCTTTGAAACTAATTCTTTACTTATTTATTTTTAGCTTGTTGATTACGGAAGTGATTCTGGTGATGAATATGAATTAGAAGATGAGGATGAAGAGGACTCTCCTCATCAAAAGAAACCTCGTTTGGCATAGCAACTTTACCACCAGCAACACCAGCGTCCTCAAAATCAAACACAATATCATCTACAGCAACATTCTACTCATCATCAGCTTCATCAACATCAGCAGCACAACCATTTGCAGCATCACCACCATCATCAATTCCAACATCAACAAACAGTTGCAACAAATGCTGCTGTAGCAGCAGCTGCTGCTGCTGCAGCTGAAACTATTATTAAAACATTCGCCACCATGTCATCATCAACAGCGGCGGTAGCGGTAACGGCTTCGTCTGCGGTAGCTATATCGTCGCCTGTGTTGCTGTCAACGTCACCAACATCATCTTCTTTAAATTTGAATTCGGCTGCAGTTGTTATGACGTCTTCATCTATTTATAATAATACAACAACTACTAATCCCAAGAACAAACATTTTTAACTTTTTAAATATAAAAAAATTATATATAATGAGAAAAAAACTTGATTTAAAAAAAAGAAATTACTATAATATATGCATAGTTTAAAGAGGTATCACTTTTTCTTTTTTTTTTTTTGCCACAGGCTACATTTATAATGCAAAAAACAACATGTCAAAAATGAAAAAGATAAACCATTTATTACAACAATTATAGATATGTAAAGTTTCAGTATAACAAAAAAAAAAAAATATATATAAATATATATATTTAATAGAAAAAAAAACTTAAAAATTAAAAAAAAAAAAACAAAAATTCTTCTAAAATGATGGCAACTCAATAAAGATTGAAAATAAAATTAGTATTTTTTAAAGCATTCTACAGAATACAGTTTATAAATGACTTTTGTTACTATTTTACTTAAAGAAAAATGTGACATTAAAAATTGAGAAATAAACAACACTCTTAAAAATACTGGGGAAGTAATTCAAATGCAGCAAGTTAGTATTAAAAAAAAAGGTACTTTCGTTTGTCATTTTTATTACATGAGGCGAATATTTACCTATGCAGGAATGGATTTCTTCAAAGAATTTGTTTTTGAATTTGAATTGATATTACTTTTTCGAAAATTTACAACTTTCAATTAATTAAGGTTTGTTTTAAATTTGAAGTTTTCAATTTGATATAAATATTTCTTGTTTTAAGGTTATAAATCAAGGTCATAAGTGTCAATTTAGTTAATTTTTTTTTTAATTTTTATTCAAACAAAACAAAAAAAAACTACATAAACTGCTAACGTTTAATTGCTTTATCTATCCTTTGTTTTAACACTTTATCGACTAGTGTTAATAAGTTTTTTTTTCGAAACTTGTTTACGGCATTCATTATAGTGCAAATCTTTTTTATTTGAAATTAAAATTTTTTTTTCATCACAGAAGAACGTTAGCAAATAATTTTCTTAATAAAGTAAAATTTTTTCTTTAGGTATTTATTTTCTTAAATACCAAATCACAGTTAAGTGCTTTGAGGTTGAAAAAAACAAGAGTATTTAATCTACGCTTCATCAGCATAGATTGTAAATTCTTGAAAATGACTCTTATTTGATTGAATTAAATATTAAGTTTTTTACAAAACAATAATCGTTTTTGACATATTATTGTCGTATTTCGACTTATTTTTTAAAATAATAATGAGTGGTTCTGCTTGGTTTCCTTAAACTAAGACAAAAGTATTGAAATACGACAAAGACTATGCCAAACGTTAAATGTGTCAATCCGATATGTGATGAGAAACGATTTCGTTCGAAATTGAAATCGTTTGTATTTTCAAAGTCATATAAAACTTATATGTTTTAATTATTTTAATAATCACGGATGTAGTGGCAATAGTCAGTGAGATAATGAGAAAAAAAGAAAATCTAAATATGCAAGGATTTGGAAGTTACAACAATTTGAAATTTTATTCGATTTCGATTTTGATCGAAATCGTTTTCCAGCACATACCAGAATATATTCATATTTTAGATTAACATTATGAATATATTTGAAAGATACGAGGGAAGAGAAAAATAAAATAATTATTTAGTCCTATACTGTCATTTAACATAATTTCATAGCTTCCATCTGCACTTACTAATTTTTTAATGCAGCACAGTAACGATTTTTCTTTAATTTGTTACAAAACTGTAAGTCGTCGATGGCTGCTGGGAAATTGTATTTGTTTCATTTTTTCTTAATTATTTATTATTAACAAACCTCACATTAAAACAAACCAGTGATTGTTAAAAAAAGTTGAACTTTGTAATCTAAAAAAAAACAAATCTTTTTATTTAAATTTTCTTAGAAATATTTTCAAATCAATTCTTCAACAAATCCATTTTATGTATATGCAAATATACAAATACATACATATTTTTTTTTGTTAAAATATTTCTTTTACGAATAAAAAAAAAAAACAAAACAAAATAAACAAATTGTTGTATTATAACGCATAAACAAACATTTTTAAAATAAAGAATAGCTCCGTATGATAAATCTTAAAAGAAACTTACATTTTTTTACTGAACATACAAAATATACATAAACTAATACAAATAAAATAAATCACAATTAAAATATTATATATATACATATATTTATCATATTTGTCATGTTAAGTAAATAATATAATTATAAATAAAAAACAAATATATATTAATTAATATAAGATATACATAATAATTAAAAATAAATAATTTCAAAAAAGTTTTTTCCACAAATCAAGTTTTTTTATGAGTTAATATGCATATATATTAAAAACATGTTTTTATTTTCTTAGTTTACACAAAAAAAAATCCTATTTAAAAATATCTCGTAAACAAAAGAAAACAGACTACTTTGTGAAAAAGGTTTCTTTGTTTAATTTTTTTAACACTTTCTATACATACTTTTTTTTAATACAAACTACAAAAAAGGAAAATATTTCTTGTTTGTGTTTCATAGCAGAGAGAAAAAAAATACTACTCTAAGTGTATTTTATAATTTATAAATATTAATATTCTTATATAGTATAAATATACATATAAAAAAAAAACAAAACAAAAAATAGTTTGTAAACCTTGTAAAAAAGGAATTAAATCATCAATTAAAACAAACGAAAAAAAGTACGTTTATTATTTGTTACAATTTAAGTTTTGATTTAACGTCGTATTTTCAATTATTAGGTTTCTATTAATGCAAAAACAAACAAAAGTATTTTTTATAAACTTTTTAAATTTTCATTATAAAAAAGTACACACACGCAATTTTTCGTTCTATGTAAGTATAACAATTGTTTTATTATGATACTAAGCTACAGTATTTTTTAGTACTTTAAAAATTTGTTTCTCGTTTAATAAATGAAATTTTGTGTAGAGTTAAAAAAATAATATTTTAAAACATTTTAAAAATTTGGACATCTTTAAGCAGACAGAGAATTTTCTTATTTAACTAACTTGATCACCACAACATCCCAACGGGCACCATACGGACATGTTCACCGAGATGCACACGATTTTATTTTTAGATTTTCAAAAAAAAAAAAAACAAATTCTAATTAATAGCGCATTAAATTATTTACGCGATCCTGTTACTGTTCTCAAATTCTGAACAATTTTATTAAATACCGAAATGCTAAACAATTAAAGAATTTTCTTTTTTTAATTATGGCATGTTGCAAACGGCCTGGCAAAATTAGCAAACATAACAAACCACGTCAAATAATGACGAAATGTAGGCAGGTATTCTAGATTTACTACGTTTGCAACGAACTGTTTGTTTGTCGGTCAATCACTTCTAAACGACTGAAACATAAATAGACTCAACTATCAAAAGTGCAATAGGGTATGTTTTTCAAAACTGGACCTGGAAGTGGTACCTCCCCTACAAACTAAATACTGATCTTTGTATATCTTGAGAACGGTTAAAGCTAAACTTTCAAAACTTGTTCTGAACGACTTCACAGTCAAAGCAAATCATCAGTCAGAAAGTGGGCGAAATTGGGCAAGTGGGCGTGGTACCTCTCATGAAAATTAAATATTAATTTCTTTAACTAGAAAAGTGTTAAAGCTGAAGTTTCTCAATTTGGTATAACTGAAAATCATCAGTCAAAAAATGTAGACAAATGGTAGGGATAGGTGCAGGATGTCATGATTGGGTTGATTAGGCGTAAGACATTGATATTTTTGGGTGAGCAAGTTTTTAGTTATGTAGGCAGGCATATACATCTTATTCATACATATGTATGTTTTAATTACCTTAAAGCTTTGATTACAGTACATACAGCAGAGTTCAGAAAATACCGACAATTTACTGTTCAAAGGCAATACGCACATATTTTTATTTTCATATCAAATACCTGTGTTCTTCTAATTTGTGCAATACCGATTACAAACATGAGTGCTTTTTGTTTTAATATTTATTTTTCATTATTTTCAATTTCATTTCAATTTTCATTAATTTCAATTTATTTTTCATTATTTGATGGTAAAATTAAATATTTTATGTCAAAAACTATGTCAAAAACTTGAGAAATTTTGAAATATTTGACAATTGTGATTGGACAGTACATATTGACATCTGAGATTATAAAATCATGTGAGTGTTGAAATCATGTGAATTGTAGAACATTTATATTCTTAATTTAAATTAAATTATAATTATTTGCTTGATATTATATAATGATACTAGTAATTTTAGGGTACTCCACCGCTTGAATATGTCGATTTTTGAAAGAAAAGTCTCTACATTTCTACTCCTATGTTCTAAAGAAAGCAAAAACGTTGAATTTTGCGTTTTCGATTTGATATCGCCAAATAAGTGTTCTGCAAAACGAAAATACTATACGCTATGATTTCATTTAATTTGCAGAAAGCTCGTACGTTTTCTATCAAAATTCTGCTGCTTAAAATTAAAATTATAATAACACTAAATCTATAAGGAATATAACTAATTCTACACTGTATTCTACATCCTATTAACTAATATACAGTGTGCTAATAAAATATACATATCTGGCGAAGATTTTTATTAGTATAGTACACTCGCGGTAACGTGAACAAGCTTTTGTTTACATTGACTATTCTGTAACGTTAACAAAATCAAAAAGCTCTGCAACGAGAATTATTTTTTATTGCATATGACTCTTAAATCACAATTAAAGCATTTTTTTACTCTTATAAATATTAATATTAATTTTTACCCAACCCATTCTCAATGGTTTATTTAAATTGGTGTTTCAAACCCACACACCAATATACAATTTTTAATTGAAAAATTTGCTTTTTTAGGCCACTTGTGTGTTTCAGTTGCTTACTTACATTTTTATGATCAACTGAATACATAATTTTGTATTAAGTCGTAAAGAAAAAAAGTTCGAAAACAATTTTAAAGAGTATTCATATTCGAACATGGCCATTAGCGTTTGTTTAGCAAATACAGTAGAATCTCACAAATTCGAAGAAATTAGAACACTTCATTTCTATGTATTGGATACTCTAAAATTAGAACTACAGGTTCTAATTTCTGGATTTTTTGTATTTATTTTTTATATTTTCACTACAAATTATTTTTCTCGCTCATTTAAATAAAAAATAAAACGGGAAATCACCGGATTATTCGTGGTGTATACATGTCGGTCATAAGGGTGTAAATATGATTTGTTTGTAATAATTGGGTCCGTTGATAGCTGAAGTATAAAGTGATGTGTTAATACTTGATACATACTAATTGATACATACAATTCAGTACCATGTACATACATATGTAATTTAAAAACTGTTTGAAAGATTTTCTATGAATTTAATATATTTAATTAATTAAATCTAAATTAACAAAAATTGTTTTGTGTTAAAGATAAGCCTACACAACTAGTTTTATTATAATTTTATCGTTTTCTTTAAAAAAAATGTCCAGAAATTCGAACTTGTCAGAAATTCGAATTGCCCGGTGCACAAAGTGGTTCTAATTTCTAAGATTCCACTGTATTTCCATTTGTGTTAAAATCGAAAAAAAACGAATCGCGCGTTTGTTAGAACATTTTCAAATGCGTTTTGAATTTTCAAAATGGGTGTATTTCACACGTAAACAGATATACTTACCTGTTTTTTTTTTAGGGAAGAACTTTCCTGTAGAACTATACAACAACAACAATTTGTACTTACAGCAGTTGATAATTTTAACTTGTGCTATCCGCAGTAGTGGGGAAAATAAGACACTAGAATCTAGCTGACTATGCTCAGAATCAGAATTAAAATCGACAAAAATATGTTATTTGTGTCATAGAAACAGATGTTATCGATTTCATATTTGAAACAGATCCGAAATTGGTGTCATAGAATCTAATTTTAGTCCGATCAACTAACAGCTGACAGATTTGCATCGCTTATTTTGATTTTTCTTTTCGGAGGTTAATTTTTGGCGTAAAATATAAATTGAAGTAAAAATAATTAAATGTGATAATAAAAAAATCTAAAATTATTTCTTTTTTGTAAGTTTGTTGTTTTAGTTTTCGTGTTTGGTAAATGATGTTGAATGGGAGTAGGAGAGGAATAGAGATTGTCCAGAAAATATGCAGCTCATTACAATAAAATTGAAAATAACTTTTTGACTGAAACCACGTCTACCTCTGCTGACTCCAGTAATTTCAATGGATTACCACTTACAATCCCTTTAAATTTTTCTTTTGCTTTTTTCATTACTCTTTTTCATTCATTCATTTTTCATTACTAAAAATGTTACTACTCGTACCCTTATAAATTTTTTTTTAATTTTTAAATCAACATTTATAAAATCACTAGCTGAACCCGGTGTGCTTCGCTACCCCCTCGTTATATAATAAAATTAAAAGTATTTATATATTTTGCAAACATTTGTGGGAGAAAGAGAGTGAGGCTACCCCACTATTTTAATTTACGCCCATGTGCTGGAAATCGCAAATCGATATGAAATCGCAAAAAAGGTGTGCCAGAGTTCACAATCGCCAGAAATTAGTCGTTTTCAAATCACAAACTTTTACGCATGTGATCTATAAGTGAAATTGCATATTTTCTTAAAAATTTGCATATAATTTAACATAAAAGCATACATGAATAAAATCTAATATGTTTTTTATAAATACAAAGTAAAAAAAGTAATATTTTACAATTAATTTTAATAGAAAATGTAAAATTGTTGGTATGTTCTTTTTCATTGCTCATCTCTAAGAAAACGTTTTCTAATACGTTGTTTTCTTTCATATTGTTTTTTAAAAAAATTAAACTTAACAATGATGCAGCTGGCATTTTTATTAATTTTATTTAATAATTTGTTTATATTATGATTGTTTTTATTACTTTTGACACTTAAAACATGTTTTCATTTTTCGAACATAACTTTGAAAAATAAATGAAACGCACGATTTCCAACACATGAAAAACTAAAATTGGCGATTTTGAAATCACAAGTGATTTGAAATCGCACGTTTTCCAGCACATGGCCGTTAAATATATTTTAAATTTGAGGTAAAGCCGTTAATAAACCTGGTAAAGAAGTAGGTGCAGAAGTGTGCATGGTCGAAAAATATTATCATGTAATAAGTATACTGAGTCAAAGCTGCGCACTGTGAAAATTTAAGATCGGTTAACAGGTCAAACATAGGGGCGTGCTCCGCCCAATTTTCTTTTGGAAGGTATTTCTATTCATGGCAATACCATATATGTATAGCAAATACTACCGTGGATATAGAGCAAAAATTTAAAACTTTCAAATAAAATTTGGCGTGATAGGGGGCGTGGCGTAGGAAATATTTATTTCTGCCTCGCCTGGAGTATACTGTGTATACAATTTGAAATAAATCTGTTAAAAACTATATAGGAGCAATTACATAATTTTAAAAAAGTGGGCGTAAAAGTGGGCGTGGTCGAAATAAAAGTACCCTATTAATCATGCCAGAGTCCCAGTTAAATGCTGTGAAAATTGCAGGAAGATCGGTCCAGAGGTTTGATCTCCTATAAGGTACAAACAAACAAATAAATAAACACACATTCAATTTTATATATTTAGATTTATCTATTTATTTATAATAAATAAATTGTAAACAAAGGCTACAAAATGTAATCATAACCAATATGAAAAGGTAATAAAAATGTAAACAAGGATAACACAGCTGTTTCGAATATGGGGTTTTTTTTATCGTCAAAACAATACAAAACCAATAAGATTTCATGATACCATATCATGTCAGAATCTATTTTCAATTCTGATTCAGAATCTGCAGCAGGGGTAGTTAACGACGTACAATCTTTTGTTCTGAATACATACAAATATTTAAAACATCTAATAAAAGGCTATGCATTCAAGTTCTTAAGAAAACCGTTAACATTTTATTATACGACTTTAACTAGGTTTTTCTGAGGCATTTTGTTCGTAACCATTCGTTGCATGATTTAATTTCCACAAAATAAATTATGTTTCATTTTGATGATTCTGAAAAAAGTTAGGGAACATTGCATATAAATGTATGTACATATATGTCCTGCAGCAATTCTGCTAATAAGCAACTTTATTTTCATTTTCATTAAAGAAAATTTAATTTAAAGAAAAAAGGTTAAGCCTTGGTTGATTTATGCGGCCTACAAAACTCGACGCATAATAATAAACATTGCAAAGGGTAACTCTTATGGGTCGATTATGGATAATAACCGAACTGCAGTTGCGTTGCCAGCTGGCAACCAAAAATTTTCAGTTGCCGAAAAAATTTTTTACAACTACAATTTTATAATATTGATTGTCAGTTGCCATCTTTAATACCATTGCTATCAACTGGCGACTCTTACCAAAGTTCAGTTGACTGCCATAAACGACCCATTAGTTAAATAAGTGAAATAAAGAATAAAATAAAATGAAAAGTTCTTCGTGCATTTTATAATTATTACTCGTAATCAAATAAAATGTTTGTATGCTTGAAGATATCTGGATTTAAAGTGAATAATTCTTGAACAAACAAATGTCGTACATACATATATCAGGATAAATAAATTTTAAATTCTTTGTTATAAATCCTCGTAATTTAATTTTAAACTTTTATTGTCAATAATTCAAATATTGTTAAACCCTATTATGAAAAGCGTTGCCCACATGCAATTAATTCGATAGCAGAAAGTTGACAATAATGTTACGTCGACAACAGTTGACCACTAACGATAGCAAATGTCCTTGAAGAATAGTAAAAGCCTGTTAATAGCGGTTAATTGCTGTGGAAATCAGCAACATAAGGGTCAATTAGCGGCTGTCGGGTTGAGAACGCTTTACATAATGGAGAGGTATGTATTATTGATAGTTGTCGAAAAAGAATTCATAACAAAATATGTTGCTCTGTTTGATTTTGTCTATTAAGAATGTTTTTTGTTAAAACATAAAAAATTTGTTTTTTTTAAGAGGGCTTTACAGCAATTATAACAATAATAGATGACATTATGAAACAAAAAGCCATTAAAAAATAAAAATTAAATTTAAAGTAATCATGTTTTTAAGTTGTATTTTTAGAATTTTAATGTCTTCATATAATAAATAAAAATTTATAAAAAAATATCTAAAAAAAGAAAAATACAACAACCACAACCACAACAACAAAAAGAAACTTTAAATTAAAAACAAAACAAAACAAAATAAAACAAAAAAACACAAATTATATATTAAAGCAACCACAAAAACAAGATCATTAAAAAATAGTTTTAAATAGTTTTTAAACGAAACAAAATATTGTTGTTTTATTTGAAAATGGATGAAAGTGTAAAATGAAAAACTTTTAGTTCCTGCATAACGCATCTGATTTTCATTAGAAAATGAAAAGTTTGGATTAAAAATAACGCAAAGTTTGGAGGCGAACAAAAATCAAGATATTTCAAGATATTTCTGAGAAAACGTAAAAGAAAAAACTAAGAAATATCAATGACACATTCACGAATGATCTGCAAACAATCTCTGGTCTCGCGAATATTGTCGAATTTAATGCGTTGTTTTATAACTCATTGACGTTGTGGTGATGATGCAATCTTGCCACCTGTAACTATGGGTAATGTAAATATTGAGGAGGTGGACGTTCTTGATGTTCTGGGCATGATAATTAATTGTAATGTCCGTTGGAATGATTACATATTTCGAGTATCGAAAAAAGCATTCAGGTGCCTCGGTTTTTTGAAACGGTGCAAGAAATACTTCACTCCATCTGACCTTCTTAATATTTACAAGACCTTTATGCGACCCAAGATAGAATACAACTGTCAGGTATGGGCCGGTGCTTCAAAGTCTATTTTGGGTCTTCTCGATCGCGTACAGGACGAAGGTACTAATCAGCGACGATAGGGGTGTCCAACTATATGGATTCGTTAGAGCATCGGCACAATACAGCGTGCGTTTCATTGATCTATCGGTACTGTCATGGCAGAGGCTCTGATGAAATAAAGAACTTGATTCCGGACAGTCGCATATTCTTACGGACTACATGTATCTCTCTCAGAGCACATCCTTTTGTAGTTTAATGTACAGTGAATCGCACAATGTATTATAGAGAGAATTTGTTCTTTAGTCGCACCGTTCTATTGTGGAACAATCTTCCCGTCAAACTTTTTCCTGTCTATTACGATATTTTCTTAGACCAGCACAGTGTACTGCATAAGTAGGGATCATCCCCTGAGTGCTGGCCTCAATCAAAAAAAAAAAATATTGAATAGGAGTATACAAAATGCCACATTGTTATTGTCTTAATAATCCCTGAGTTAACAACATAAACAATAACTGCTATATCTATATAAATAAAAACCAATGTTGTTCGTTGGTCATCACATCAGTTGAGAACGGCTGGACCTATTTTGACGATTTATTATTTCTAATGATCGTTGTGATCCAACTTAGGTTTTAACGGAAAGAAATTTTTGCTCCGCCCAATTTTTTGATTTACCTAAAATCAGAAAACGGATGCATCGATTTAACTATAATTTTTCTTTTAAATGTTTGTATTAATTTATTTTAAGTTTTCTTCGAGAGAAAAATTTTGCCACGCCTATTTTACGCCCACTTTTTTATTTATCTCTAAATACTGACCTCCCATACAAGTTAAAATTTGATTTCTTTATACATACGTGTCTTTAGAAGTGTTGAAGCTAAATTTTCTTATTTTGGTGTGATTGATTTCGTAGTCATTAAAAATTATCTGTAGAAAAAAGGGCGGACAAGTAGACGTGGTAGCTTCCAGACAAACTAACTATTGTGTTCAGTAAATCTTGAAATCAGTAACAGTTAAAGTTTGTGAATTTGGTCTGAATTACTCCGTAGTCAGTAAAATTCATCAGTCGAAAAGTGTGGATAAATGTTAGTAATAGGTGTAGCGAAGTAAAAGTACACTTAAAATGTACTTTAAGAAAAATTTGTCATACTTAGGTATGCTTTATTTTTTATGAGTACGACACTAAAGCTTTTAATAAATCTGCATTCATTCTATTTACCTACACATCGTTATATTAAATGCAAACGGACGTAACCACACAAAATTTCGAAATTGAGTTTTTTATTAATTATGGTTCGTTTTATCAAAATACATGTTCGTGCAAAATTTTTAATTACTACGATCAAAAATGGCGATTTTATTAACGAAATTCAAAGGGACGTAACTACAAGTGCGTGTATTTCTAAATGCCAGAAGATATAATTACATACATATGTATATATTTATATGAAAACATTACATACAGACTCATTTGTTGTATATAGGGATGACAATCCTTATATCTCGATCCTAAAAATTATGATTTTCAGGATTTACAAAATTTTTGATTTTAAGGTTTTTTGCTTCTCCTGTAAAAAATAAAAAGTGTAGCTACGTCCGTATGCATTTAATATGACGACATATACAAATACTCTAAAAATTATACCTATGTAGGATAGTAAAATGGTTATTAAACTGCAGTTACCACCACCTATTTACTACTGCCAACTGTTATTCTTCGAAGTCTCCATGACGACAACAATACCAAAACTATAAATTCTCTAGATTGCCATTAATTTTTAGACTTTCAAATATAAAGAACGCATTACAAATAAATTACAAATTCAAATAAAAATAAAATAAAAATGTCTGCTGATGAATCTTGGGTTTTTGATTCCTTAGTGTGTTTTCTGCATGGACCAATATGGAATGCACCTTTGCAGACTTTTATAGAAGAAAAATCTTTAAGTAGAAGATTATAAATTATAATACTTACAAGAATAAAAAAAAACAGTAAAATATCATTACGTTTTTCAGTATTTGATCCAAACTTACAATTGGATGAAAACAGTCAGGACATAAAACAAATTCATGAAGATTATAAGAATTTAGTGGACTATATGTTGGGCAGTTTTATGGAGGAAATGCAAATAACTCCCGAACAATTTGAAGCGGCCTGTATGGAGGGTAAGCAACAGCATAAGGATAATCCTTTTCAATTCCATCAGGGACTCTTCCAACAGGTTTTTAATTTTTTAAAAACTTGTTATGTAATATTTAGTATAAGCATTGGTTTTGTACAATTTTAACACAGATATGGGCTGCAAATGATATAAAAATATTTATACGTATGATGACTCAACGTAATGTTGAGTTACAATTACAAGCCTTGGATTTAATTGAGAAAAATCAATTGGCTTTGCTACAAGAACAAGATAGTTTCGATAGTCCAACCGATAGTTTACATTCCCAAAGGTGAGTTAAATTATTGTAAATATAAGGCCGTATTCCAATTGGCGGTGTCGTCGTCGCTTAACGACATTTTTGTAATAGATTAAAGACAAGAGAAATATTTTTCTTTATTCTGCTACAAAAATGTCATCAGACGACAACGACGTCGCCAACTGGAATAAGGCCGATAATAATACTCATGATAAAAAAATATACAAGAATTTGCAATTGAAATTTGCAAACGAAATTGTATCAAATTTTGTTTATAACATATTCTACATGTATGTACGAGTATATATGTATGTTTATTAAAATGTACCCTTTTAAATAAGTTTATTAACAAATATATATACTCGTATAACTAATATTATAAGGTCTTTGACTGACGTTGAAGATTTAATTGCCAAGTCAGTTGAGAAAGAAACGGAAACGCCCGAAGCTTCTGTTACACCAGAGCAAGACGAAAATGAGCGTGATGTAACTGATAAATTTGAACGGCTAAATTTATTCTTTGAGAAAAATCAGCAGGTATATTCTCAAAAAGGTTCTATTTAATATTTTAATAATTTTCACCTTCTTTTACAAAAGATCAATCCCGATGAAATGCTTACTCGACAGGAATACTTAAGACAACAGCGTGATAAAATTATTGAAATCAAAAAGAAGACACGTGCAAAACAACTTCAGGAAACTGTTGCTAAGACAATGACAATTTCAGCTATGAAAACAGCTAATAATGGCCGTCCAACATCAGCTCAGGTAGCACAAAAGCTTTTGGAAAATGTATCAAAACCAATCGTCGGTTTGGACAAAACTGAGGAGCCAGAAACTAATTCTGCCTTGCAATTGAGAAAAACTTTAGCAAAACGTCTTAAAGCAGAGGTTGTAGATCAAAATTAAATAGCATTATTGTTATCTTTTAAGTGCTTTTGAGAGTATATATTTTTAATAATTCTTTAGATGACTGTCCTACACACTCGTAGCTTTAAAAATTATATTATAAATAAGTTCGATAATTATACAAAAACATACATACATAAAATATATATTTTTTTAAAGTTAGTAACTCTTCGGCAGAGTTGTAAATGAATCATTCTTTTTTGATTTCAATTCATTTGAATTAGCTAAATTTTGAATTAATTCTTTTCAACAAAAAAAAGAATTGAATTAAATTTGAATCAATTCATTTGAATTTAGAGAACATGAATTGCAATTCATTTCCAATTCAAATGAATTGGGCAAAATGAGTTGCAATTCATTTGAATTAGGCAAAATGAATTGCAATTCATTTTTTAATTCAAAAGAATTGGTAAAAAGAATCGCAATTCATTTCTAATTCATTTGAATTAAAATGATTTGGAATTAATTCAAATGAATTAGAAAAGTAACTTGTAATTCAAATTTATAAAATCAAAAATGAATTGCATTCAATTGAAGTAAACTTGGTGTTTGGAGTTTGGTCCTTCAAGTACTACTTATGAAATAAATGTAACAAAGAGAATTATTATAAATTAGTAATAAATACTTGGATTAAAAGTAATAGACATAGATAAAGTACAGAATAGAAGTACTTGGAAAAACGGTGATGCTTTTGCATTATTGCAATTGGAAATGTATAACAAATTCATTTTTCGAGTTAATTCAAATGAATTGGTAAAATGAATTGCAATTCATATTTTAACTCATTTGAATTAATTCAAAATCAATTCAAATGAATTGGGAATGAATTGCAATTCATTTGTTCTAACTCATTTATATTAATTCAAAATCAATTCAATTCAAATGAATTGGAAATGAATTGCAATTCTTTTTACCAATTCATTTGAATTGAAAATGAATTGCAATTCATGTTCGCTTAATTCAAATGAATTGATTCAAATTTAATTCAATTCGTTTTTTGGAGAAAAGAATTAATTCAAAATTTTTCCAATTCATTGCATGAATGATTCACGAATTAATTCAAAAATGAATGATTCGTTTACAACTCTGCTCTTCGGTAATAAGTGACTAGTCGCTAAACAAATAAAGGACGCATATAATATTCTTTTGGGCAAAATGATAAAAAATAAAAAAATAAAAAATATAGAAAATTTTAAAATTAAAGTTAATGCTTTTGTTTTTGGAAAATCTATTATATCTGTGCCTATTACGTGTATATAATGTAAGGTGTTGTGCTTTAAACCGGTATACGATCTCTTAAATAAGACATTATTGCTTCAGTACCCTTTTCCAAAGTTTGATGACGTGGCAATTTGAAAGGATTTCCAATGATTTCCAAAGTACTAAAAAATATATAAAAAATGAAGAATATATTGACATATAAACATGTGTTGTAATAATTTTTCTTTAAATTTACGTTATATTTTTTAAATTTCCTAATATTGGAGGTACTTGGTCAATATCATTATTGCGTAAATCCAATGTTGCCAAACGTTTAAGTGCTCCCAAACCATTAGATGTAGCATCAATTTCTTTAATACGATTATCACAGGCCAAGAGAATTTCTAGACCTTGAAGTCCATAAACACAATTTGGCATGGTTTCAAAGCTAAGATAAAAACAAAACAAAAAAAAAAAATAAATAAATAAATATTTCTAAAGTTAATACTTAGTGAAAAAGTAATTTAATATAAAGGGTGTTTTTTATTGAGGTATAGAACTTTAAGTTGGCATCACTTTTTTAACTGGCGGCCATTTTGTCAGCTGTCAAGTGATTAATATTTAGTTTGGTTTGCCATTTCATCATGAACAGGTTGACAAAAGAAGAACGCTTGCAAATCGTGCAAATTTATTTCGAAAATAATGGTTCAGTTCGCGAAGTTTACCGCAAGCTCCGTCCATTTTATGGTCGACATAATCGTCCATCAGAGCAATTAATTCGGTTAACCATGGATCGTTTTCGCACTACGTTTACTCTATGTGATAATACGCATCCGCAGAGATGTCGAACAGTGCGCACCGAAGAAACAATTGCCGCTGTAGAGCAAAGTGTTGAAGAGAACCCGAATGAATGGATTCGCCACCGTGCACAGCAATTGGAGCTTTGTCCATCAACTTTATGGAAGATTTTGCGCAAAGATCTTGGCTTGCGACCTTACAAGATCCAGCTTGTGCAAGAATTAAAGCCGCGAGACCATGCAATGCGTCGTGATTTTGGTGTATGGGCCGAAAATGAGATTGATCTCGATGCTCATTTTCATCGCAAAATTTTGTTCAGTGATGAGGCTCATTTTTGGTTGAATGGCTACGTCAACAAGCAAAATTGCCGCATTTGGAGTGAAGAGAATCCACATGAGACCCTTGAGACGCCATTACATCCACAAAAACTGATTGTTTGGTGTGCTCTATGGGCTGGTGGAGTCATTGGGCCATACTTCTTCCGAAATAATGCTGAAGAGTCAGCTACCGTTAATGGAGACCGGTATAGAGCCATGATAACCAACTATTTTGTTCCCGAATAGGATGGCATGAATGTGGATGAGTTGTGGTTCCAACAAAACGGCGCTACATGCCACACAGCGCACGTCACAATCGATTTATTGAAGGAAAAATTCGATGAGCGCATAATTTCGCGGAATGGACCTGTCAATTGGCCACCAAGATCGTGTGATTTGACACCATTGGATTATTTTCTTTGGGGATATGTGAAGTCGCTCGTCTACGCCAACAAACCAGAAACGTTAGGGGTCTTGGAAGCCAACATTCGTGGCGTTATTGCCAACATACGGCCCCATATGCTCGAAAAAGTGGTTGAAAATTGGACCTGTAGAATTGGCTTTATTCGAGCTAGCCGCGGCGGCCACATGCCCGAAATCATATTTAAACATTAATGGCATAAAATTATCCTTCCAATAAAGCCAAATTGATGGACATTAAAACGATTTTCTTGTGTTTTATTTCAATTCGATGTTTTATACCTCTAAAAAAAACACCCTGTATTAAAACAGAGAAAAATAAAATCGTTATTAATACTAGAAATATTTTTCATTTAAACAAATTGTTCAACATTTTATACGTTTTTGTTTTTTTACAGGAGAAGTAAAAAACATTAAAATCAAAAATTTTGTAAATCCTGAAGTGAGTTTGTATGTAAACAACAATGATGGTAAGAAAAAGAGAATATGATAGAAACTGTTGTGTGACTTTACTTCGACTAACTCATACAAGTGTATGTACACACATACGAAAGAAAATAATTTCAGTATGTGATTTCTTGAAAAGTATGAGTTAAACAGTTTATGTTTGGTCTCGAATATACACAGAACACAAAGAACTCTGATGAGACTACTGTAGCTGGAGTCGAAAACAATTGTTCAGTTTGGCTAGTGTACTATTCCTTCACGGACATCATTTCTTCTTTGATTACCAACAAATTCATTGCAGTTAACTTTGATCTAATTAAAGCGTTTCTGACGGAACAAAAATTAATTTTAAAAATTTATCACTTTTCCTGGGGCTCGAACCCGAGCCTTCAGCACTTAAGAAACTGTATTAAGTTTTGTGTAAAAAATGAAATTAAATGCGCAAGAACAATTAAAATGTTGACTGTGGCGATTGGCGAGTCAACTATGAGCAGAACACAAGTTCAATTGTGGTATAACCGGTTTAAAGAAGGCCGAGAAGATGTCAATGACGATGGATTTTGCATCGATGCTTCTGTGTGACTTTTTGGCCAAAAAGAAAACCGTTATCATTCCTCAACCACCGTATTCACCGGACTTGGCCACCGCTGACTTTTTCCTCTTCCCAAAACTGAAGACACCGATGAAAGGAAAACGTTTTGCTACGATTGAGAAGATAAAAGAAAAATCGAAACAGGAGCTGTTGGCGATATCAAAAAGCGCGTTTCAGAAGTGTTTCAAGAATTGGATTACTTTGAAGGGGACAAGATAGCTATTGATGAATAAATACTTTTTGAAAAAATTAAAAATAACGGTTATTTATTATCATACCTCGTATGTATAAGAACCGTAATCAATAAAAAAATTCAATTTCAAATTTTTTGAAAATACGTTATTTCACATTTTAGGTGACGATATGACGATATTTTTATTTAAAATGCTTTTAAATTAACTGTAATAAAACATTATCAGTCATAACATAGTTTTTCATTAATTCCAAAAAAATTAAACATACAAAATTTATATTTTTTAAATAACGCATTATATGGGGTCATAAGAACACGTTATATGTATGTGTTATATAGGGTGTTTTTTATTGAGGTATAGAACTTTAAGTTGGCATCACTTTTTTAACTGGCGGCCATTTTGTCAGCTGTCAAGTGATTAATATTTAGTTTGGTTTGCCATTTCATCATGAACAGGTTGACAAAAGAAGAACGCTTGCAAATCGTGCAAATTTATTTCGAAAATAATGGTTCAGTTCGCGAAGTTTACCGCAAGCTCCGTCCATTTTATGGTCGACATAATCGTCCATCAGAGCAATTAATTCGGTTAACCATGGATCGTTTTCGCACTACGTTTACTCTATGTGATAATACGCATCCGCAGAGACGTCGAACAGTGCGCACCGAAGAAACAATTGCCGCTGTAGAGCAAAGTGTTGAAGAGAACCCGAATGAATGGATTCGCCACCGTGCACAGCAATTGGAGCTTTGTCCATCAACTTTATGGAAGATTTTGCGCAAAGATCTTGGCTTGCGACCTTACAAGATCCAGCTTGTGCAAGAATTAAAGCCGCGAAACCATGCAATGCGTCGTGATTTTGGTGTATGGGCCGAAAATGAGATTGATCTCGATGCTGATTTTCATCGCAAAATTTTGTTCAGTGATGAGGCTCATTTTTGGTTGAATGGCTTCTTCAACAAGCAAAATTGCCGCATTTGGAGTGAAGAGAATCCACATGAGACCCTTGAGACGCCATTACATCCACAAAAACTGACTGTTTGGTGTGCTCTATGGGCTGGTGGAGTCATTGGGCCATACTTCTTCCGAAATAATGATGGAGAGTCAGTTACCGTTAATGGAGACCGGTATAGAGCCATGATAACTGACTATTTTGTTCCCGAATTGGATGGCATGAATGTGGATGAGTTGTGGTACCAACAAGACGGCGCTACATGCCACACAGCGCACGTCACAATCGATTTATTGAAGGAAACATTCGATGAGCGCATAATTTCGCGGAATGGACCTGTCAATTGGCCACCAAGATCGTGTGATTTGACACCATTGGATTATTTTCTTTGGGGATATGTGAAGTCGCTCGTCTACGCCAACAAACCAGAAACGTTAGGGGACTTGGAAGCCAACATTCGTGGCGTTATTGCCAACATACGGCCCCATATGCTCGAAAAAGTGGTTGAAAATTGGACCTGTAGAATTGGCTTTATTCGAGCTAGCCGCGGCGGCCACATGCCCGAAATCATGGCCCCGATTATCGTTCACAACATCTGAATGTTGTGTTGTATTGGCTACAACATATACAAACAAATGTTGTAAACAATATTCAAAGTATATGGTACAACACATAGGTGTTGTAAATCATAATCTCAATTTTAGAAATACAACATCAAATTTACAACTGTTGTGAACCATAATCGGGGCCCATATTTAAACATTAATGGCATAAAATTATCCTTCCAATAAAGCCAAATTGACGGACATTAAAACGATTTTCTTGTGTTTTATTTCAATTCGAAGTTCTATACCTCTAAAAAAACACCCTGTACGTGTTATAGAGGGGATTGCTGTAAATTGTTTTTTTTTAATATTGTAAAATATAAAAATATATATTTTAATATTAAAAAATTAAAAAATATAAATTTTTACAATTAAATTTCAATTCTTCATTTTTGCTTTAAATTAAAGAAAACTGTCATAGTACTGAGTCAATAGCTTTAAACTTTAAAGTATCGAGTATTCCAAAGTATCAATATTTTACAGCTCTACCTCTATGTGGATGAAGTAACCCACTTTTGAATAAATTCGGATTTTAGAACTTACCCGATAAATCAAAATTATAAGTATACAACAGGAATATCAAAAAAATTTTTTACTTCCGCCGTTGGGGTGACACATACCAACATATTTGTTTATACATAGCCTATTAAAGTTTTATTCATAACTTACCGATTATTTGAAATATTCAATTCTCTTAATGTATTTAATACTCCAAATTCCTCAGGCAAAGATGTTAAATAATTACAGGATAAATTAATTAGACTTAGACGAGTGAATTGAGAGATGAATGAAGGTACATATTTAATTTGATTATTGGCAAATACTAATTCTGAACAACAATTTTTCATAATTAATAAACTGTAAATAGAAAAAAAAACAGAATAACTATTGTTACTTTACAAATTGTATTTTTAGATAAACATATAAAACTGTACCCTTCAGGTAACGTAGTAAAACAATTGCGTGAAAAATCCACAATAGCAACATTCTCATCACAGGCTGTTTTAAACACTTCATCGGGAGCCTCACTTATTTTTTGCATAGTAACAGTAAGACAACGAGTTTTATGTAGTTTATATCTGAAAAAGGTCATACGTACAATCAAAATATTGTATATGTACGTGCATGTATATAAAATTGTTAATTACGAGTAATATTACCTATCAGGAAATACAGAATTTTCTTCTCCCAAACTTGGAGGGCGTCGTGGACTATTTAAACCATCACCAGGCATATTGCTACTGTCACCAGTTGTTGCTTCTGAAGCAGCTGAACGGTCTTTCAAAGTTTTCAATATTCTTACCGTACCACACTGTAGTATATCACGACGTATCGATTTAATGGGATTTCCCTCCACTTGTAAACTTATCAGATGAGCCAATGATGCCAACGAATATGGCAAATTACTGATGGAATTATTTGATATATCTAAACGTGTAAGACTTTGCAGTAAACAAATTTCATCGGGTAGTTGTTTAATTTTATTATCACGTAAATCAAATATTTTTAAATGTGGCAATTTTGAGCATAAATTCTTGGGTATTTTCTACAAAAAATGTAAAAGTAAACAATTTTCGATTATTTATTTACATATTTGTACATATGTAATACTGTACAAACCTCAATAAAATTATTGGAAACATGTAACTCCTGTAAATCGCAACCATCAAATTCGGGCAATTCTTTAATATCATTATGTTGCGCATATAAACACTGCAACTTACGTAAACTACCCATATCCTCTGGTAAGACTATTAAATCATTATGCATTAAATCCAATTTTTGTAAAGCTTTAGTCGAACATTAGTTGTATACAAATTATATAAAATTATTAGTAAATATTTTTGTAGATTTGTTTTTAATGAAATTAACTTACAACGCATATTAACCAAATCATTTGGTAATTCTTTAATATGATTATAGGCTAGTAAAAGCGTTGTTAGACGCACCAAAAAACCAATACCACCAGGTAATTCAGTTAATTCGTTATTTGATACATCCTTTATGTCGTGTTTGTTTAATGTTATTAAAATAAATAGATAATATTATAATATTATGGATTTTTATTACTATTAGGTTAAGAAAATGAGAAATGTATAACAAGCTGTGGTATACATCTACAAGATATCTTATGATATCTTAAATGTCGTAAAAATATATAATATATGCTTAAAATGATTTCTAGATAATAATAAAAATGTCAACCAACCAATATTGTTAGTTTTTTTTTCATTAAAATCAAAATCACTGTTGATTTTGTGATTTAAACATTTTTGATTTTTACATTCTTTCCCAAGTATGTACATATACATATCTTGTTTTCCATCACATATTTCGCTACTTCCTTGTAAAGCTTCGTCAATAATTACTTTTTCTTATACGAAACTACTCAATGGAGTAGCGTAATGTTGAAATTAAAAAGATATGTAAGTATATAGCAGACCTTAAGCTCATAATAAAATTTAAATTTATTTTAAACCAAAGCTGAACAAAACAAAAGAATACATTTTTTACGAACAATAAATATTATTTTTTATTAAGCTTGTGGTAAGGATGAGTAAATATAGTTTTTATATACTAAATGACTTATGATTCCCATTTAGTTCATACTCTTTGAACATATGTAAGTATTTGTAGTTGTGATTAACACCTTTGGGAAAAAAGTCTCCTGGGGAGTCCCTTAAGCAGAGACGAAATGGCTATAGAGAGAGACATGTTTATCCCCATAAGCAATACATTTCATATACTATGTATGCATAAAAAATAATTAAATTTTTTTTACAAGTTCATGCTATAGACTTTTGAAAGGTAATTTGGCTAAAAAGTTAAAATGAAATCAGTGTTGTTATATGCGGCTCTTTTGAATGAGAGTTTTCATGACTTCGAAACTACGAATTTATTGTAATTTAGGAATTTAATGACATAGAAGACTTCATTTTGAAGCACTTAAATTTTATTTGGCTGGGTAGCTGAATTTAGGTAATTTTGATTGGTCATTAAAAAACAAATAATAAGTAATATGTATGTACATACATACATATGTATGTATTATATCTATCTGCAAAAGAGTAACAACTACTTTATTTTTCTTTTCAAACCTTTAAATATTAATAACTAATAACTTTTAAATAAAAAAGGATTCAAATTTGTTTAAAATAGATTTAAGAAATATGTTTTAATTATTTTAAAATAATAATCATTGAAGTAGGAGCATGGTCTTTTCGTTTATGGGCAAAAAGAAAATTCGAAGTCAATTTCGATCGAAATCATTTTCCATTACATATCAGAATATGATATTGGTTTAAAATCCCAAAAACAAAACATTATTATCATAAAACCTTAGACGGTTAGATAAGCTGTTATTTAAACTTGATATTTCGCTTTAGTTACGACATTCTCAACTGGCACTAAAAACTGTTGAAAATATTTGGATAAAAAATATTTTCTAAGTAATTTCTCTACCCAATAAAAGAAAATGTATGTTGCAGTTAGGAAAGTTGATTACAATAATTTAAAATATTAAAAGTATGCAAATATTTAAAAATTTAAAAGAAGCGTTTAGATTTCGATTTAAAAAAATGCTTACCAAAACTTCAAGCATATGAAAATCGCTTATATCCGGATGAAGTTCTTTTAATTTGTTATGTGACAAGTTTAAATAACGTAAGTCAGGTAAAGTAAAAAATTCAGCAGGTAATTCACTAATGTTATTACGACTTAAGTTTAAGCGTATAAGCTTTTCTAATTTACCAATTTCTTTAGGTAAAGTCGTTAAGCCATTATCGTAGAGCTAAGAAAAATTAATTCAAGTAAAAATAGATTTTTCTTTTTAAGTCGTATATGCAATACTACTTACTGTTAATGTTGTTAAGGAGGCTAAGTTGGCAATTTTTGGTGATAGTTTAGTTAAATGATTTGAACTTAAATCTAGATTATTTAAAGGTACTTGATTCCACCAGGCTTCTTCTTCATTTGCCACTAAAGATTCTAATGTAACTTCCTTATCCACATCTCCACTATTTATAGTATAAACTTTTTCAGGTACTAAAAAAGAAATAATCTTTTTGTATTTTTTGTTATTTTCAAGATAAAAAAAAATGTTACAATCGTTTTTAGTTTCTAAAGAGGGCAAATCAATTTCATCTTTGCTATCCGTTTCTTCACTGTCAATTTCACTTTGTGATGCAGCTGCCATTTGAAATTCCCGTATATGATAATAACGCCGCCGAGGATAAGGACCACACATACAAAATGATGTGAGTTCCTTGGTTTTACTTTTTGTCGCAGCAATTTTGAAGGATATTCACTTTTCTAACTTTTTCGAAATAATTTGCTATTTTCCTAATTGCGATATATTGTGTTTCAAATGTAGTTCAGTAACTGTTTGATTTTTGTGGAAAATCTTATATTTTACATAAAATTTTATTCATTTATCGTTTAATTCATGGTTTTGTTAAACCAGGCATGAAATTTAGTTTTACTTTATATGGCTTTATTAGTTGCTACTTACAAAACGTTATATGTATATGGTCATTTGTATAGTAACCGTAAAGTGTGACTTTGATTTGTGTTTAGTAGTTCACTGTCAAAGTCAGTTTATATTAACAAGCATTTATAAAAAAAAAAAAAATACACATTTTTTTCATCATTATTAAGTGCATTTAATTTTCTTAACATTCATGACTGACACACTTATACAAATTTGAAAAAAAAAAATTTCTTTTTACAAACATGTACAATGTAAATGGTTATATTATTTATACATATGGTATATTCATGTATGTTGTTTGATATTTACTTTAAAGAGAAATTGTGCCAAAAAAAGGTTTGTGCGGTTTAATACAAATAAAAAAGGGTGCAAAATATTAGTATATTACATACATACAGACATATTTTAAAATTTCACCTGAATATTTGTTTACTAAAGTCATAGTTTGTTTACTAAAGTCATAAACAATAGATATTTTGAATAAGCTTGGAAATTATCTGTGGTCAAATAGAGTTTAGTGCTTCAAAACCCCTAGAATTCTTGTTTACACAAATGATGAGGGAAATCATTTTTAACTAATACAAGAAAACCAAAAATGTTTTCACTAAAAAATCACGATATGCATTACACTCTAGACCAGTGATTCGCAACCAATTGCCATGGCACTTTGGTGTGCCGCAAAATTCGAAAAATGTGCCACAAAAAAAAAAAAAAGTTTTACATAGTGCTGTGGAATTAAAAGACGAAATGAAAATGTTGTTTGAACAAGATAAAAGTTATGATTTTGTTCAGTTGTTGAAAGATTAAATATGGTGTACTAAACTGACTTACTTATCAGATATTTTTGTTATTTTTAATAACATAAATTCAAGTATACAAGAGCCTAATGAAAATATCTTAAAATAATAATGTTCAGAAAGGCAATTTAGAAAACTTTGAGTCAGTACCAAAAGACTGTTATAAAACTAGTAAAATAATTTTTATTGACCATTTGACGAAGTTAGAGGAGAGAATTACTCATTATTTCCCAAAATTAGATACAAAGAAATTTGATTGGGTTCGTAATCCATTTCATATATCGGATACTTCTGTATTAGAAAAAACTTTGAATGAAGATAGTGAACTCAGTTTGCTTTCCAATAATCGAGATTTATTTTTAAAACATTTAGAAGAATCAATTAATTCATTTTGGATTAACATAAGATGCGATTATCCAATGACCTTTAAACATATTGTTAAGTGCATAAATAATTTTTAAACTTACGAGTATTTTCTTTATGTGGCGACAAATTTTTAAATTGTTTAAAGTGTGCCTCAAAAAAAGGTTGAGAATCACTGCTCTAGACTTCGCATCAATCAAATGTTGTGCTTAATATGTCATTTGATGTCCGTAATATTTTTGATAATACGAGTAACTCTAAATAATTAGCTTCAAAAAGTATTTCTTTAAAATATAATAAAGGACGTGATTAGAGCGATTTCCGCTTAAAATCAAATAACAGTCCTATCAATTGATTTCGAGAAAGCATTTAATGGAATCGGCTCCCATGTAAATTAGAGCATTCTTAGATCATAACTTATACGACCAAAAATGTTTAGTTGCGTCCATACCTTTCTAGCAAATATACTAACGGTTGTGCTTTCTAAAATTGTTTCCAGTAAAATATTTAAAGTAAAGAGTTTTATTGACCATTGCACCTATTTAATTCGATAGGGCACCACCAGATCTGACATCTGGAAAAAAGATATATGAAAAAAAATATTTCTTTCGGCGACTACTTCTTAGCAGTCGCGGATCATATTCATCATTGCTACTCAAGTGATGATTTGAAGAATATGAATATGATTTTATTCAACGTTGGGTGTTTTTTAATCATTCAATTTGAATTAGAATTTTAGTGTACGATTTTATCATAAGCAATAATGATTATGCAGTTCTCTGATATGTAAGTACCCGTATGAATATTATAGCAGTCGTAATGGGTTAAAAGTATCAACGAAACAGCATTTTTTTTCAATATTTTTAGTTTTAATTATTTTAGTTGCAATATTATTGATTTATCTTTTTAATAAAACTTTGCATTTACTTTACCATTGAGCAACTATCGATTGCAGACCTAAATTAGCAACAATTTAGTTGACTTATTTGCGTGCTACTAACACCAATAAAAGCTTAAGCAGTAATATTACATTAAATATGTACAATATTATATATTGGGCATACAGATATATGTATGTACATAATAATAATAATATTATAGGGCAAACCACAAAATACTTGTTTATAAGACTTACCAGTGGCCAAACCTCTGCCGGATAAGTTAAGTGTGCCAGTTTTACGGGCTAATTTTAGCAGTTTTTCAGAGAGTTCATTGTTGTCCTCGGATTTTTCACGTTTATGAAATACTGGATTTAAATTTCGTAAAGTTGGTCGCTGTGAATGACGAGCTGGTGGACGCGCTACACGTGCTGCTGTAGTTGAAGGACTTTTATTATCGATATCTTTCTCCTGAGTCCTATTGGCCGTTTGTCGTGTGTTACGTTGCATAGTGTCTATAATAATCGAGAATAGATAGTTCTTACACTTATTTGTAGGTTTATATGTATGCAGTTGTGTTAAATTTTCTTTTCTTAAACTACCTCCAGCAGTTTAGAATAGAGCGTTAAAAGAAAGAAATTTGATATTGATTTTCTAAAAACGTAATACTTTCATGGGTTTTTTTTCTACTGTATTTTCAGTTTTTAATTTTCAAAATTAATTTTTTAATGGCTTTATTTCTGTTGTTCTCATATTACTCTGCTTTATAGTGCCGTTGTCCGTCGTCACTTCCGACGTGCTGATGTTTGTTGTGTGTGTGTGTATATTTGTTTAATTATAATTTTAAGTGATGATGTTCCCCATTTACAATTGAAACATACAGTAGTGCGTTTGTTTGTGGCATCTAGTCTGTTTGCTATAGAGTGTAGCTGTTGTGAATGTAGAATAAAATAAGTTTGCTTAAGACTTTAAACAGAAATTAAAGTAATAAATTCCATATAGGTACTAATTAAGAAATGAAAACTGTTTAAAACCACATTGTGCATATGTATGGATGTACGTATATGCATGTACTACCTCACTTCTTTCAAAAACAATCTATTAAAACGAAATAAAATCAACAAACATTTACCAGCCGTACTGCAATTGTTTTGATTGAAATTTCATAATAATAGGTATTTGTTTTTTTTTTTTTCACTGTAATATATTGTAGTTTTGTTTATTATTTTTTTGTTGTTATTCAGTGTTTTCGTTTTTGTTGTTTACAAAAATTTTTACAATTTTTTGTTTTTATCGTTGTATCCATGGTACTATGATTATTAGGTACTCTTTCATCGTCAGCTGATAGTTTTATTTTGGCTATCGGTTCTGTCAAAGTTGTTTGTGTTTTACTAATATTTTTTGTGTTTGTTTTGTTTTGTTTATTCATAATAAATATGTATGTTTTTTTATATTCTTTTTTTCTAGGAAAAAATTTTTTAGGAGTTTTTTACAATAGGTCTGTTTGCGTACTCAAAAATTTTTTTAATTTATAGAAGTTTTTATTGGACCGTGTTTGTTAATATAAATTGTCAGTAAGTAGAGAAAAAACAGAAGTTTCTGGTTTTTATTTGAAAAATTTTGAAATTTGCTATTTAAATAAAAAATAATTTTTAGAGATAGATATGTACATATATTCTATATGAAAAACAAAAAATTTATGGAAATATATGTACATGCATGGAAATTTGGTTATTATATTGATCGATTTTCATATTGTGCTGTTGTGGATCGCTAATTTGAGAAAAGAATATCTAATCGTAATTTCTTCGTCTGTTACATGTTACGTTTTTATTTGTAACTTTATTAAACAATTTAATATTATGATCAAAACAATGTTCCAAAAATTATTAATGGCAGAGAAATCGCTCATTTATATTTTAACTTCATTTATTTGTTTATTTTTATTTTCACAATCAACTATTTTCATTATTGTATTATTTTTTATTTTTGGGAGTAAATTTTATCCAATTTTCTGTAAATTTTTTACCGAGTAATTTTTAGTAGATTTCACTAGAAAAGTGGCCAAACAGACCTTATGTATATATAATGTTTTTTTTTATTTTCTTTTCTACAGCCAACTGTTGTTTGACAGAAACGACAATGAAAATGCCCTGTTGTTTTTTGTGTTGTAGATGTGCGACTACCTAATAATAGGTGTGTTCAACAAGTTAAAATTGTTACAAATTTGTAACAATTGTTACTGGAAAGTGTTCATTAACTCAAAAAATTTGCAACGAGAGAGCGTCGAAAGAGAGTAAGAAATTGAGAGAGAAAAAATTTTTGCAAATTGTTACTAGTAAAATTTTTACTTGTAAGAATTTTTCAAACAGCTGTTTTCTGTTTATGTTTACAAATTAATTAAAAACAAAAGCTGAAAATAAAGAAATATTTTATGAAATTTAAGAAATTGTAAATAAATGTAAATTTGTAAACGGGTATATAAACATTTATGTCTAAAATTTAGAGAATTTTTCCAAAGGAATTTTTTCGATTTATGTATGTATTTATTTTGGTCACTTTTCACAGACCAGCTGATGGTTTTAGTATTGTAAATATTATAAGTACCTAGATACCCGATACTTTGCATTATGCCGGTAGACAACCCAATTAGTTCAGAAATATATCACAAACAAAATATGCAAAATAAAAGAATTTTTTAAATAAAAATCTTCTATACAATGTAGATTTATACATATAACTTATATTTTTTTAAAAAACATTTCTGAATTAACAAATTGAATAAAATTTTGCTAGACATTTTGAGTTTATACAAATTCATTTTTTTTAACTCTTTTACGAATACATTTCTGAATTAACACTGTGTATTAAATTTTGTTGAAAAAAAAACAGAAGCATTTTTTATGAATCAGAGGTCTTTTACGAATGAAGAGTAATTAACACGCGTCTTGAACGTTAGGCGTTTGATACTTGGTACACTTTAAAAACGTTATATTACACACCAGACTTTTGAGGCTAGCGTTCGAAATAATTGTGTATATAACTTTTTATGTCTTTATCTTTTTAACCTTTTCAATCAAATTTGTTTTTGCGTAACCCGCTTTACGAAAATACACTGTTCCAACTTTAACAGAATTATCAAACCCCTAACGCTCAAAACAGTGGTATGTACTTTTATCTTAAGGAATTTATACTTTTAATATATGTACATAAATCGAAAACCTTTTCTGTTTTTTCTTAAATTCTTTATTAATATTATTAAAAATAAACATTTATAAATGCCTAAAATCGCATTCTTTTTATAGCAATGAATACAATTTTCCCAGGAGTAGCTATTTAACTACTCATGTAATTCTAAATATTACACCACTATTTTTGCTTGCAAATTTTTACTGGTAAAGTGTTCATTTACTTTTTAGTATTTTTGAGAGCAATTGAGCATAATTTCTTTTTACTCTCTCGTTACTAGTTTTTGCAAGTAAAGTAAATGAACACAACTAATAATTGTACCATGGTTGTATCACTATTTTACTATTTAGTCGCCATACATATGGGAGTGTTGTTAATAATTTTGGTATTTTCTTTGTTTTTATTTGACATTCGCTGCCTTTATATTAAAAAAAATTCGCCAATCCGTTGGTCTCTTCTCACCAATTTTTAATGTAAACTTTTAATAGAATAACAGAGAATAGGGATGCAAAAGCAAATGTGTGCAAACAGCTGAGAGTATTATAGTAATACAATTCTATATGTACAGGGTTCTTGGCTGTACTAAAAGCTCAAATATTTTATTGACTGTTAAAATTTAAATTAAATAGTACTGTTCTGTATTCCAAACACAATGTACTGTGAAGAAAGAAATGCCAGGTCGGTCGTAAAGTAAAAGTCAGTTCTGATTAATTTGGCTAATACTTAAAAACTACATATCGACGATGGAATTAAAGAATGCTGTAAGTGACAAAAAATCGAAAATACGTTTTTTGCATCATTTTTATCAGCAGAAAAATACGCGTCTATTGGTCCAAGTCCCAGACTTCTACGATGAAAATAAGTTCACTTACGCCGTCTACGAAATGAAAAATACCAGTGTATTTGTTCTACATTTATGAAAGTTTTTTTTGGCTCTGGTGAACATTTAAGGTTTTGTCAGTTACAGCGTTCTTTAATTCCATCGTCGATATGTATATAAACAAATATGTATTGTTGCTAATAATTACTACCTCTTTTCTTTGGCGGTAAAACAAACACACAGTGTGGGTATAAATACAGAATGTGTGTTTGATTTTTTTTTTCTTTTATTATGAATTGGTCCACTGTTTTAAATGGCTTTAATACAAATACACCAAAAATATTATACATACATACATACATACATAACTGACCTTTACAACCCTGTGTAAGGATTACGGCCTAGCTTCTCGCTGCACTCATGTTGTGTGTGTAAATTTTCATCCATGAGTACCGGGACCTACAGTTTAATGTCGACCCCGAACGACAGACTTGAGAAGCTTGTTCATGGCAATTAATTACTCTCAGAGCTTTTGCCAGAAGACTGCTGAGAGGTAGTCGCCGAAAGAAATACTTATTCATATTTCTTTATTTTTTTAAGATGTCGGAGATGTAAGCCAACACACTAACCACTAGACCACGGCGACAACATCATTTATACATCAAACATTTGTTTGTTAAAAATTGAAAAAAAAAGGAAAAAGTTTACCAATTTTTGGTAGCCATACACACATATAATAAAAATATAATAATGATACCACTAAGAAAAGGACAACAAATTTGAAATGAAAATTGTACCTACCAGTACTTACTAAATATTATTTTTATTTTTTATAACCAGTGAATGAGAGCGAAACCAAAAAAAAAAAAAATATATAAAAAAACAAAACGGTATTGGATGACCATCAGCGGAAGGTGCGGTGAGCTAGATACAAAAATAGGCATTTAAAAAGGTAGCTATTTGCTACATAATGCATATTGACGGAAAATTTTATGACGAGAAAGTTGTGTGCACGAAGGGTGCAATGCTTACTTATAATTAAACAGAACCGATTCATAACCATGGGTTCCTTACTTCACATACGAGACAAAAAAACAAGCAAAGCAAAGCCATGGCGTCTGAGATCTGGGTTTCGCGTGCATAGCAACCAGATAAATTAATAATAAAATTCTCAAATTTTAAGAAAAAAATTGAAACCGTCAAGCAAAATGTTTATTTTTATTATAGTAAAAAATAAAAAACGTTTTTCCCTTAGAAAGGTTTTTCAATGAACTTCTATGTGATTTTGATTTGCTTGGATTAGTTTGGCTAAATACTATATATGTGCCCATAATTATGAAAGTGGTCTAAGTCAAAATTTAAAAAGAAATAAGTTTATCAGTTATTTCATACCACATTATTTTAAACTAAATTTATTCAATGTAATTTTTACGAAATTGTCAAAAAATTATCCATTAGATAGTGGTTGTAATTTCAACATTACTATATGGAATTCATTTAGTGTTAATTATGAAGTTGTCTAAGTCAAAAATTAGACCACAAATTTTTGGTATCGGGTCATTCCCTTCTACCGAATAGCCGTGATTTTGGGTTGATAAAAACGAAAATAAAAAAGCAAATTACTTATACAACCCTGGGCATTATTATGAATTGATAGAAAAGTGCAGAAGGAGAAATACATTTCGATAAATTTCGCAGCCGAATTTTATTTCAACGAAATCACTAGAAGAATAAAGAACAAGAAGCGTAAAAAATACGGCTGCGAATCTGTCTGTTGGCTACAAATTCAATGGTTGAGGTTCTTGAAAAATGAACCTTATACAATGTTTTATAGAATTTCTTATGATGATTCTAAATTTCACATTTAGGATCTTTCACCTAAAAGAGGAAGATCAAAAGTAAACGGAAATATTAAATTATTTCCATTTCCATTATAGGAAGATCAAAAGTAAACGGAAATATTAAATTATTTCCATTATACACCACCATTAGACCAGTATCGGAAGAAAAACATGAAGGAATTATTAGTTTGCTACTGTACATCCCTCCAGTTTTTCAGGAACATTTTAAAAATCTTAAATACTCGAAATAATGATAAAAATGGATTACTGTTTCAAAATAATTAATAAATGTTCACGAATTACTTCAATCAAATTATTGTTTTAAATAAAACTCAAAGTTCTTTATTGCTTTAAGTCATTTATAGGACATTCAGTTAATTTTGAAAATGGTCTAAGTCAATTCAAACTTTAAAAACTGTATTATCGTATGAAATTCACACAAAATTTCACATTCATAATAAATTTCCATTAATTAAGAATAATAAAAATATGAATTAAAATGTCGCATAATGTAAAAATATATTTTAATTTATTCAAATGCAAATCATAAAATATCTGGAAACAAAAAATATATGACTTAGACCCCTTTCATAATTATGGCCACATATATGCTGAGAAATGGAGAAACAATGTTATTTTGTTAACAAATTTAGTCAAAGTTAATAAATTTGGTCTCATTTTATGTTATTCTAACGAAAACAATGTTTAATTTTCAATTGGGTTAATTCATATACATCATCTTGTTTTTCGCATTCTTAGAAATAAATTAATATTAATTTTTTTTTAAATAACAGAAAAGAAATTTTTCTCCCTTTAAAGATTTATAAAGTCGTCAATATTTTTAAAAATCGTCAAGTCATCAATACAAATAAGGACTAAAAATCGTTAAAATGACAACAAAACGCAAAAAAAAAAAGATTTAATTTAAGCTGAAAAAGCTATAGAGCACACAGCTTTGACTAAATTTTTATAAATTTCAATATCTAAATTAGGTATCTTCTTAAATTAATTATAATATTTAAACGATGAATTTGCCACGCCTAATATTTGTAATAAACAGTATATGTATAGATTATTCACTTTCGCTCAGTGCGATTTTTAAGTCATCTAATTGTATTATTTATCAGTAGATCAAATACTATTCACACGGAATTATTTTGATTTTTTATGATATAAAATTGCACAGAATAAGTAGTAATAAACATGTTTAACTTTTACTAAGATTTTCTTTTTTTTTAATTAAAAAATGTGCATTCTGTTAATGGTTTTCCCCTATTGATGAAAATGACATGCTACACGTGATGCTTTTTTTTAATAATAAAAAAATAAATGACATTTTAAATTGAAAATCATTATCGCCAGAGTTTCATTGTTGGTCAACTCACTGTTAATTGATTTGTTTGCAAGATCACATAGTTGATTTATTTAAAACAACTGCGAAAATTTATCTGTTTAAAGATTGTGCATTAGTTGATCGATTTTTACTTGAAATGCAACAAATATGAGTAGTATTAAATGCGACATTGTTTTTTTTTCGGATATACTCGTAATACATAGAATTTTACAAATGATGTGATATTGAACTTAATGTGAAATTAGTTTAAATATGAGAGCTCTGCTTAAATTACTGAGTTCATTTTAATTAAGGTGAACAACTCGATTTATTTAAAAAGTCTTTGATTTTATGATGCCAAGGAATGTACGAGCATTTATAAGAATAAATTCTTTTTATTTTCAAATAGATAATCTTAGAAAAGCGTTATTTAATACTTGACAATGCGTTCTCATAGAAAGCCATTAAATGATAATGCGTAGTTTTTAAATAAGTAAATAGTTACATTTGTAAAATATGCACTTACATACATATATTATCCGTATATATGTAAATGTACGTATACATACATAGTATGTACATTAATAAAACAAACAAAAAAGTTGAAATATATTTTTTGATTTTGCAATTTGGGGCTGATTTTAATTTCTACACTTATTAAGCCATAGAGAAAATACATACATTGGTAGACTACATAGAGCAAATTAGCCCTTAATTGACGACGAGGAGTATTTCATATTATTTGAAAATTCAAAACTAGTAGAAAAAAATACAATTAAAACGAACTAGAGATGTTCCCAGAATTTAGATGCATATATATGCATATATCCCAGCAGAAACTTTTTAAAATTTGTAAGCAATAAATAAAATTGTAAGCAATAATGGAAGCATTATATTGTTTATTCATTCCTTAAAGCTTCCAAAAATGCTACAGGATAAGGTATTATTTTTGATTTATTATACAATTTGCTTACTGGTTGCAATACATGTTCATTTCTATTGCATTTTAGCGGTTCATTACATATAAAAATCATGCATTATTGATGCGCACGTGTAAGTAATAGTTCACAATTTCTCCCTTACAAAATAGCTTATTGGTAAGCACTAATTTCTGCTGGGTATATTGAAGCAACTGATATTTTTATTATTTTATGTGTTAGGTTTAATTTAATTTCTGGAAACCCGAATTATTGAGAGTTCTAAGGTACGATAAGAAAGATATGATAAAGAATTAGTCAAAAAGAAATTTGTGTATTTATGTAGGTATTAAAAGACAGATCACAGAATTAAGTGGGCTCGATTCCGCAATTTTTGAATTTGTAAAAACTGCGGGATCCCGGAATTTTCATCACTACAAAAGAGTAAAACTGAGAGAGTGGAGTCAGTGCACCAGCCAACAAACTCGCGAAAAAAATCCTTTCAAAAATCCCAGAGTTTGCAATCTTACTAAGCCAACCTAAAAAGAAAACATGTTACACATGCCGTAAATGAGTTCCTGACTTCTATGTGAAGAGTGGCCATACATACATACAGAATTGTGTCAGGATTACGGTGTAGCTCCTCGCAGCACCCATGTTGTGTGTGTTAATATTTTTATCCATCAGTACCGTGACCTAAAGTATAAAGTCGACTCCGAGCGACAGACTTGAGAACCTTTTTCATGGCAATTAGTTACTCTCAGAGCTTTTGCAAGAAGACTGCTAAGAGGCCATACTTTTCTTAAAAACTTTTCTGCCGAACGTGTAGTCACTCTCATGACATATGTAGATAAATGCGAATTGGTTTTAAAACAATCAGGAACTTTAGAGCCACTGATTGCATCAGTAACACCGACACAATCAATTCTTTATTTTTTCACAATTTCTTGGTGGTTCTTGGTGGTAGCTTCATCAGCCTTCTTCCACCTACTTATGAGGCTTACGCCGCATAGCTAATTATGGGTTCAGTAACATGCTTCCAAAAAGGTACAGATAGTACTTTTCTTTACATTAACAAAATTAAAATAATGAACAGGGAAGAATGTGAAAATAATAGAGTAAAAATTTATTAAGAAGGATTTTCTTATTTCTCTTCTTTTAAGGTAAGATTTCTTTATACTCGTATAGACACACATACATGTATGTAAGTATTGTTTTTCAATATTCGCTGGCTGTTGACTTTGCCGTAGAAAAATTGAAAAAATATTAATTAATGAATGTGTTTTTATATACATACATATGTACAGATGTACGTACATATACATATAAGTATGCATAAGAAACTAAAAACATAAAAGAAACACAATATATGTAAGTCCAATGAAAGTTCTTAAAGTCTCAAGTAACGATGTCAAGGTCAAATATTTATATTTATTTCCTTAGATATGAGTATTCTTTCTTGATGGTTTGGTTTTGCTGGCTTTGATGGTACTCCATAGGTTTGTATTAAATTTCCTAAAACTATTTTTGTTGTTGTTTATACTTGTATTTTTCATTTCCATGAACACTATACAAAAAATATTAAAAGAAGCCTTTTAAGTTTTCGAATGTTTATACACTCGAACAGTTAAATGCATTGGAAAAATTAATAAATATGTAATAAAAAAAATTAAAAGAGTATATATGTACATATGTATATGTCTGGAGATATATATTAAAATGATGGGCAACCATGCTCCTATTTTTAGTACCCTATATCATAATCGGTATAAACCTATAATTTATGTATGTATGCATTTGGTTCTATACGAAGCCAAAGAACTTTAGACCCATTCATCTCTGCTCCTTTATTTTAAAAATATTAGATAGAATTCTTGATCTTCATATTACGAACTTAATTAATCTAATGCTTGCCTGGCGTGTCTAAATAGGGGCAAGTCAATTGTGGTAGCACTCATCCACTTATTTGACAAGAATAAAAATCCTTGCATGTTAGGGATTATAAAATTGCTGTCTTTTTGGACATTGAGGGAGCTTTTACTAATGTCTGCCTTAACTCAGTCATGAATGTTTTGAATGGCCTTAACGTTGATCCAGGTATAATTAGGTTAATTTAGATAGAGGGTTGTGAATAGAGATACCCTCGAAGGTCTGACAAACTGAATTTTCCCTTGGCTATTGAATGTAAATGAAGCAGGGAATTTAGACTTGGTGTTAACCCTCGTAAAGCAGATAAAATGCTCTTTAGAAAGCTATAATAAAACCCCTAGTAGGGTCAAGATGGAGACTACGTCCTAGTGTTATCCGCTAAATACATTCGATGGTTATCGAAACTAAACTTTTTGATGAAGCAGTCTTTTGTTGGCCACGATGCACACTGCGCCAAATCCTGGAGAAGACCCATGAAAGTCAAGTCGACACACACCACCTCTTTGTCGACTATAAGGCAGCGTTCGATAGCCCGATAAGGGATCGTGTATATGCAGCAATGTCTGAGCTCGGTATTCCTGCAAAATTGATAAGACTGTGCAGAATGACGTTGAGTAATTCCCGCAGCTCCGTCAAGGTAGGAAGAGACCTCTCAGAGCCTTTTAATACCGTGCGAGGTTTCAGACAGGGCGATCCCTTATCCTGCGACCTCTTCAATTTCGTCATGGAGAGTGTTTTGCGAAAGGCGGGTGTGCATCGTAATGGCACTATTTTTAACAAAAGTGTCCAGCTCCTTGCGTATGCAGACGATATAGACATCATTGGGCATACCAAGCGAGATGTCACCGCAGCCTTTAATGCTATTGAACGGGAGTCTGCAAAAATGGGTCTGGCGGTAAATGAGAGCAAGACGAAGTACATGTTGTCGACGAGTAGGGACGTTGATCGTATCGGCTCCCAGGTTACAGCCGGCAACTATACATTCGATGTGGTCAAGGAGTTCATCTACCTTGGCACCGCCATTACCAGCAAGAATAATGTCAGTCTAGAGATCAGGCGAAGAATCACACTGCCCAACAGGTGCTACTACGGTCTCGGTAGGCAGTTTAGTAATAGAGACCTCTCTCGTGCGACGAAATTAACACTATACAAGTCGCTTATTCTCCCGGTGCTTCTCTATGGTGCGGGAGCATGGACGCTGTCTTGTGCCGATGCAGCGGTCCTGGGGAAGTTCGAGAGAAAAGTTCTTCGTAAGATCTTTGGTCCTCAAAGGCATGGCGATGAGTTTAGCATTAGAACCAACCATGAGCTGTATGAGCTCCTCGGCGATGTAGGCGTTGTCCAGCGTATTAACATCCAGCGGCTACGCTGGCTCTGCCACATTGTTCGGATAGAAGAATCTGCTCCAGCGACGAAAGTTTTCGATGCGAAGGTCACTGGACGTCGGCGTAGAGGACGACCCTGTTTACGTTGGAAGGACCAGGTTGATGAAGGCTTGTCATCGATTGGTGTGACCAACTGGAGAAGGCGCGCGCTAAGCAGAAGCGCCTGGAGACTAGTGCTGAAGCAGGCCGAAACCCGTTAACGGGTTGTTATGGCCAGCTAAGTAAGTAAGTAAGTAAGTCTTCTGTTGGATTCCCCTGAATACATATTGCAGTGTTAATTTCCTTAATAAAGGTAGGAGTTCGGCTGCATTACAAGCTAAGGATGCATTGTGTACTACTCCCACGAAAGTTCTTATCGTAATGCTTAGTTGCTTTCCGTCTAGGCTATTTGTCAGACAACAGGCCAAATTTACCTTCGGGATACATCTCCAGCATGGCTGAGGATGCTGCGGTTATAGGTGAGATTGACTATATCTCAGCTGGGCTGACGTTGGATTGGGTAATCGCTAAAAATTGTATTTTAGGGCATGCAAAGCAGAGTATATTTGGTAGAAAATATCTACCTCTTCCATCTCGTGACAAACATGGCCATTTTACAAGAAAAACAGAACAGACTTTTTTATAAGACTCTTGAGAGTTAATGTCATCCGCCTGGATGTTGGGAGAGCATGCAAAGTATTTTAAATAAAAGGCACAGGAAATTGAGCTCTTCAAACTTTGATAAGAATATCAAAGTTATAACTCCTACTGAGATCAGGTGGATTTAAGCAATAACAGGAAGCAGCAAAGAACAAGTTGTCAATATTAGAATAGACACAGTAAAAGCCAAAGCAATAACAACTGTTTGATTAAGCATGATGTAGTGGCGTGGAGGTGTTTTTTTACTGAATGGAATCGGGCTTCTGTATGAAATTAGTAAGACTATGCACCGCTCTCTCTACAAAAATTTTTTGGAAACTGTTATGCTACCGTTAGTAAAAAATGAAATGCCTACAGGATGGAGTCATAATGCTTTGAAGCATACTTGGAAATATGTTAGGTCACAAGTGAAGCGGGCTCATCATTGGATAACGAGAATGGCGCAACCATTAGTATCGCGCTATGATAACCGATTATTTCGTGTCCACTCTCCATAATATTGATGTGAATAATGTTTAGGATGGATGCAGGATGGTGCAATTTGCCACAATATATTTATTACGTCAAACGTTTGGTGGCCGTTTAATTAGCCATAATGGTGTTTTCAATTGGCCGCCAAGAAGCTTCGATTTGACACCGTTGGATTATTTTCTGTGGAGCGCCGTTAAAACAAGTCTTATCCCGACAAACCAGACACAATTAAGCATTTGAAGAGCAACATTCGTGATGTCATTATCGAGATACGACCCCATACACTCGAAAAAGAGCTCGGAAATTAGCTCGATTAAATGTGGTATTTTGAGGCCAGCCGCAGCAGCCATACGAGTAAAATAAATATTCCATTTGTAACCGGAACAATTATACTCGTACTTCACAACAGCATACATACATACATACATAACTGGCCTTTACAACCCTGTGTCAGGATTACGGCCTAGCTTCTCGCAGTACTCATGTTGTGTGTGTCAATTTTTATCCATGAGTACCGGGACCTACAGTTTAATGTCGACTCCGAACGACAGACTTGAGAAGCTTGTTCATGGCAATTAATTACTCTCAGAGCTTTTGCCAGAAGACTGCTGAGAGGTAGTCGCCGAAAGAAATATTTTTTTTCATATTTCTTTTTTTGAAGATGTCAGAGCCTTGAGTCGAACCTAGGGCCCATGTCTTAGTAAGCCAACACACTAACCACTAGACCACGGCGACTTCACAACAGCAACAAAATATAAATTTGGCAAAATTTTAAAACGTTTCTGTGTGATAGCATTTTTAAATTACTACTTTTATAGGGCTCATCCTATATTTCCTTGTCAATGGTCATAACATGGTTGTGGTTATTTTAATGCGTTACAAATATTAATACAAACTTAATATACCCTAGACTCCTAAAGTGAATTAATAATCTCTTAAAAGGAAAACGATGAAACCGACAGAATTATTTAAATAATATTTAAGCAGACATTTGTATCTCTATATGTTTAGGTACATACATGGAAATAAAAAATATTTAGTCTCTTTATAAAAACATATTTGTACACATGCATCTTTTACAGACCCTGAGCCGTGTTTTTATGTGTAGTTTAGTTTTTTTCTGCTGCGACAAAAAAAAAAAAGAAAAAAAAAAAAAAACGTAATTAGTGCAAAATTTAAAAGACTAGGTTACTTTATGAACTTTCGTTAATTGTGTTTTTGAGTAGTTTTGCTTCTTTTCGACAAATGCAAGAATTGTAAAAAGGCTTTAAATCTATGTACATATCGTCGGTTGACAAGTAAAACTCACTAACTGTAGTCATATAACATAGCACTTAGTGAGTTTTACCTGTCAACCGACGATATGCAATATGTAGTTCTGCTTTTATTCGACAGTTGGCACATAATTTTTAGAAATGGGAAAACTTCGGCGTCGCTTAAAACAAAACTCGAAACATAACTTGTACAAGTATGTTAGCTTCAAAAAGTATTGTTTTACTGTATTCACATAGGAAATATCTCCGTTGGCATAATCGTCGTGCGCGACGATTGCCGTCAAGTATGCCTTCAGGACAGTATGGTTGTTGACAGCATCATGGATGAGGTCGAGCACAATGTTTTGTAGTAATTGATAAACATAATATTTACAAGACGCTTGAATAGTTACGGTCGACCAATCGTGCATGACATTTGTTTGAAATTGTTCTGGCTGTCGTCTTTACATCGTGTAGGATAGTCTATTGTCGTGCACCCATCCTCGAGGATGTCTTTAAGACAGAGCCAACTAGGATTGTTTGGGATTTGTTTATATGTAAGTACATACATAGATGTGTGTATTTATAAATTTTGTAAGTTTAATAAAACTGATTCACTTGCATTATGATATTATAAAGGCAACAAAACTTAATCTATGGCCCTCTCTGCAGTATTATTAACAACCTTCAATTTACCAACTATTCCTAAACCAATCTAATATGATTTATAATTATTCTTTTCTTTAGGATCTTTCTTGAGAAAACAAAACGAAACATAGAATCATCTGGGAAAAAAAGTTGTTCTAATAAGAAGGAGACTACAACAAGTAAAACAGTAACAAAAATAATATGGCTATTTTACGTTGGTCAAGGTAAAGGACTGCAAAAAAAAAAACACAGTAAAAAGTATGAAAACAAAAACAATTTATATAAAACAAAGAAAAAAGTGACAACTGTCTTCACAAATTGCCTAAAAAAAAGTAGTTCTGCTGGTATGTCAAATGCACCTGCCATGGTAAGAGTCTACTGTATCATAAAATGTTGCTGAATTTTTTTTTTTTTTTTTCGGGCGATGGAAATGCAGTTACGCATACCGTTAGGTTATGTTGGGCTCTAGGCTATGCCTACCTACCAACTAAAACCACCACCCTATTCCGAGGGAATTTCCGCCTCCCCGGAACCACTCTTCGTATTACTTAGGGGAGCCTCCCTCACATTAGCCATATTGGCCCTCCACTTTCCTCATCTGCAGCAAAGTGTCATATCGGAATCATCAGTCCACTGTGTGGATTCTTTCATCCAAGTCCCTCTTCTTGGTCTTGAGAACATATTCGGTATATCTGGCCATAGCATTCCAGTTTTCCTCTGAATGCAGAATCCTCCGGTGCCAATTCTCAACACTGAATGTACCGATCGTGGCCTCAAGTTGAGCTCTTTCTCTGCTCCACCTTTCACAGTAGAAGAAAGTATGCTCTGCGTCATCTGTAGCCGCATCCCTATATAAACAGCTTGGCTCTGCTATCTTACCCATTCGACATAGATATTTGCAGAAATATCCATGTCCGGATAAAAGCTGCGTCAGGTAATAATTTACCTCGCTAAATTCTCTTTCCACCCAGCAGCTGATTTCCGGAAGAAGTTTCGCCGTCCACCTACCGCTAGCTTCTGCATTCCACCTCTGTTGCCATTTTTGAAGGGTTCGTCTTCTTTCGTCATTCGGCCTTACGCTCTCTCTGTTACAATTCTTGGCCTCCCATAAAATTTTCCGCTCGCTGGCTTGCAAATCTATAGGTATTTCACCACTAATCACAAGCACCGCCGGGCCAAAAACAGTCCTATAGGCCGACGAGATCCTGAGGGCTGCGTTTCTTTGAACCGACAATAAGAACCTCCTTCTACAACCAATCCTTAGCGTGTTCGCCCAAACCTCGCTACCGTATTAAATTGAATTAATTAATTTTAATAGTTTTCGCCTGCTCTGCGTGGGTCCTCCAACATTCGCCATAAGTTTACTCAGTAAACCCGCAACTCTAGCAGCCTTTGTCGCAGAATGCTGCAACTGCGCCCGAAAGGTCAATGTAGGGTCCATTCTGATGCCGAGGTAATTTACCACCATCTTCGTCGTCAGGGTAGTATCGACTATCGGCATATCAATTTCCACGGGTATATGCCTTCTCGTCAAAAGGATCACCTCGGTTTTCTCCGTTGCGAGCTTAAGCCCCTTATCATTGAGCCAGGACTGCATTCTTATGATAACTTGATTGAGTTTCCTCCTCGCCTCTTCTGTATTTCGAGCCTCAATCACGGCTGCGACGTCATCAGCATATCCAACAAGATAGGTGTCATCCGGCATTTCAATACGAAATATATCATCGTAGGTAATGTATCAAAGGTCAGGGCCGAGTATCGATCCCTGTGCCGCACCTGACGTGATTTGCATCCTCCTTTGGCCCTCAATCGTATCATAGAAGAGCTTACGGTCACTCAAATAGCTCTGCAGAACTTTAAACAGATAAACAGGAACAGCAAACTTTGTCCTCAAAGCCTCCAGTACATCCACCCATCGTAGACTATTGAATGCGTTTCTCACATCCAACGTCGCTAACAAGACCATCCGCCTGGAGAAGTGGTTTCCACGTCGTGAGGCATTTACACTATTCACCACCTCCATTATAGCCCCTATGATTGACCTGCCCTCTCTGAAGCCGTACTGTCTCTCTGACAGGCCACCAGCCTCCTCGACTGCATTGTTTAGTCGGGGTTTCAGTAGCCTTTCGAATAGCTTACCCGCGCTATCCAACATGCATAGCGGACGGTACGCTGATGCTTGCGAAGGGTCGCCTTTTCTTTTACTGATTAGTACCAGCCTCTGCTTCTTCCATCTAGTAGGGAATACCCCCCGACACAGGCATGTATTGTACATATTTAAGAGCACCATGGGGCGCTCTCTTGCAATGAGTTTAAGTACCTCGCTGGGTATTCCATCGGGTCCCGGAGCCTTTTTACTCCTTAAATTCTGCGCAGCGTTCTGAAGCTTCTCAACTGTAAACCTCGGTACTTTTTTTTTTTTTTTTTTTTTTTTTTTTTTAAGACCAATACTCAGGGGTAAACCCCTACTCATGTAGTGTGCATTGTATTGGAATGTGAAGATGGTTGATAGAAGTTTTTTTTTTTTTTTTGGTGGTGGCTGCGGCTCATCATCGTCTACTCTCAACTCATGGCGTGAGAAAAGGGGCCTAACAATGCCGCGCTATCCAGCTCAGGCATAGAAACCTTTGCTCCAAGTTTCTTCATCACAATTTTGTAGCCCAAACCCCATGGGTCACAGTTGAGGTCGTTCCGCAGCTGCTCCCATTTCGCCTTTTTACTACGGACTATGGCCACTTTTAGTTGTTTCTTTGCTATTCTAAATTCTTCGGCCTCCTCCAGAGCAGCGCTGTTCCTTCTAGCTCGAGTAAGCTTTCTTCTTTTCTGCAGACACTTACGCCTTAGCTCAGCTATTTTCTCCGACCACCAATACACCAAATTTCTTCTCGGTACTTTTGATATTTTCGGCATTGACGCATTACAGCCTCGTGCTATACTCGCTATTGTGGAGTCCACCAAACCCAGATCGGCCTCATCCGTATTGAGCTGTTCGATATTTTCATCGATCGCCTCCAGCAGAGTTTCAGGGTTAAGCTTCGTCACATTCCATTTGCGGGTTCCTCTACGTCTTGCTCTCTGGTGAGCTCTTTCTCCTTCCACCATGCGAAGCGTGATATATTGGTGGTCGCTTCCGGTGAATTCCTCAAGTACCTTCCACTCTCTAAGCTCCTGCAAGATACTCTCGGACAGAAGCGTAATATCTGGCGTAGTTTCAGTGCACCCCGGCCTGCGGAAAGTGGTTCTCGAGCCTGTATTCGCCACCACCAGACCCAGTCTTGCTGCCATGTCCAGTACCCTTCTACCCCTGGAGTTCGTTGAAGACATACCCCATTCCGCCGCTCTTGAGTTGAAATCTCCTGCTATGATCAGAGGTCCTCCAATTTTCAATGCCGTATCTTCAATCAAATCAAGTTTCATCTGGAACTGTTGTATCGGATCGCTCGGTGTTAAGTAGCAACTAAATAGCGAGAACCGGCTGGTTTTCGTGTAGACAAAACCAGGGCCCAAACCGTTTGCCAGCGCTCTGATCCTATTGCTGCCGGGTATCCATATTGCTGCTGTTCGTGTTTCATCATCCAACCAGTCAATGCGAGTTGTACCTCCGTATTGCTCGCTGATTAGAACCACGTCGGCTGTCCTACTCCTATGCATATTCGCCTGGAGAATTATCATTCTAATTGTGATTTAAACTCAGGGCAGGCGCTAGGTCCAGCAAAGTGGTCCACTCGCTCGCGGCCAGCGTCCACGCACAGACAGCATCTAGCAGGCTTCACACAACCCCATGCTCTGTGACCCGATTCCCCACACCTGAAGCACAAATTCTCCCTGTTAGGTCCTGTGCAGTTCACGCGTATGTGGCCTGTAGCCAGACAACGAAAACAACGTTTCGCGTCAAGACAGGGTCTGATTTTTGCCTGTATCCATCCAATTCCAATTCTTTCCCGTCTCAGTAATATGGCCGCAATTTCCGCTGAGAGAGTAACGGACGCTCGAATTTGCTCTCTGCTGTTTGGGGTAGTCACTCTGATGCGCAATAACTCGTCCGAGCCCCCAAGCAGATTTCTTACCGCCTGTTCTACTTCCTCCTTTGCAGTAAGTGAGTCCAGGTCCCTTATCTCCAAAGTTGCCATGGGTCTTAGCTCTCTGACGAGGTCTTCCTTCTGAACAGTGCTCCGCAGCCTCTCAACAAATTCCGGCTGAATTTTTTGTCCCTTGTCGAATTCGAGCAGTAGATCGCCAGTACGTGTTTTCCGGATGCTTTTAACTTTTGCTACCTCCTCCGGTTGTATTTTGGTGCGCAAATTTTTAAGGACGTCAGTGTAGTTGTTTCCCTTGGCCGGTTTGATGAGCACGGCCTCTGGCTTTATTCTTCCTGGCCGACGTCTTCTCTTGCTGTTGTCCTTTTCATCCTTCAATATGCGTTCACCTTCAGGAGGGGGTTTCTTACCACGCTTCTTGTGAACAACCTGCCAGACCTCTGGTTCCTTTTCCCTCCTTTTCTTTTCAGCGCCCGGTGTATTCTCAGCTGGGCTGGAAGCGGTCCTTTTTCCACTGGTTAATGGGGTTACTTGCCCATTAGCCTTTCCCACTTCAGCTCTCATTATCGTCTGCAACTCCCTTCGTTCCTCTTCGGCCGTTCTCCAGCTTTTTCGATACCTCTCCATCACATCAAGCTGCTCAGTAAGTTCCGATACACCATCCTTAATGTCGTTGCTGACATTCTTCTGACGCTTGATGGCCTGCCTCATATTCCGAAGGATGGCCCTGCATCGAACAATGCCCTCCTCCTCCAATGCTCATACTTGTGAATGAGCTCCAAACGTAGGGAGCGGCCTCCTCTCAACTTCGCAGATAGCCTCTCTTCCTGCTGAGGCGTTGAATTTGCCCCCAAATCTACTGTCTGGGCTCTCAGCACGTTCGCTGCTGCCACAGTACTGTTTTGCCCCACAGCTGCAGCCTTCTTCTCCATGTCCGGTGGTGATCTTACCACTCGCGTACTCTGTTTGAAAGGATCGTTTCCCTTCGGGTTTTCATTTAATACAAAATTCTCCATGCAATTTGGGTCCCCGCTTCGAGCCGCTATCCTTCCACGAATATACAGTTGCCTCAAGCGATCCCCGTGGGTCCCTATGCAAGCAGTGAGGTTCACGCGAGGGTTGACACAGGACCTCATAAGTACCTGTGTTCAGAGCTAAGTAGGCGCTAAGTAGGAGTCATCTCAACTACACCTGTACGGTCAACTCAACGACGACGTGGTTGGAACGTACTCAAAGCCTCGCCACAGTTTTAACGGGACGGAGGCGGCTACAGCATTAGCCTGGCAGCCATTTCGGCAAGATTTCACTCTTGCTTTCTGAGGTGCCAGAATACTGCACCCGTCAGCTCGTAGCGTCAGGATCAATTTTCTAATTAGATGTACATTTTTATCAATGTCAAATCTTACTTTGATGCTCTTGTGGATATTAGTGACTTGATCCAAACTATTAAAAATATTTTTATGATAAAAACACATAAATCTTTAGAGTTATACGGATTGAAGGTTTTTTGGGATGAACATACATATGAATTTGTGTTTAATTGGTTTATTGTACATACTCGTAATAACTATTGATGCATAAACATATTTCATTATAATTTTAATTTACAGAGAAAAAAAAATCGTTTGATTCGAGACGTATTACAGTCGTAACTACTATTAATTTTTAACTACGCATTTTCATTTCATCATATTTTAATAGCAATATATGTAATAGTATTTCAATTTGTGTATAAGTATATACATTTTAAAATAATATATGTATATTTTTTTTATAAATCACTTGACAATATTAATACTCGTATAATTTTTTAACAAACTATGGACTTCATCTTAATTGAAATGTACTTACTCAACATATTACGCATTTTATTTTATAAAATACTAGTAATACAAAAATTTCGAATACTTGTGTTCTTTTAAAACGTAGGTACCTACTTCGTATTACCATATATGTACATCCATACATCGCTCAATTGCTGAAAACGTCGTCATCACTCAAAAGTTGTGATTTTTCAAGCGACACATTTTTAGTTATTGCATTGAATTAGAAAAAGTTCTTCCCTTTTATTAATATTGCCAAAAAACTAAATATGTAATTTTTCTTGAGAATTTAAGGATGATACCACACAAATGCCGGCGCACAACTTAGATAGTACCCCGGTGGCGAAAGTCATAGTGAATCATCATGACAAACGCTGACAATGCAGTTGCTGAATTTTGTTTGGCGTCATAATGCAATTGTCGAAAACGTCATATATGACTGAGGTTGATTTTGTCTCGTAGAAGTTCGAGTATTGGTGAGCTTATGATCGAGAGTTATAGTGAATTGTTACACAATGTGTCGCTAATGTAGAGACCCGTTTCAAAAAAAAAAAATATCACCTAGAACAGAGATTTGTCATAATTTTCATCTATGAAATAAGTATGTGATATGAGTCTCTGTGCTGGCGCCCCACTCCAAAAAGGATTTATGTATGTATGTACATACTACGCCGCACATTGGGGATTTTGAGGAAAAAAGTCAAATTTTCAATATTCTCTTCATGCAAGATGCAGTGATATTTTGACATTTTAGACAAAATGGTACAATCAAATCAAAAAGAATTACTCCGATCTGACTGCAAATTTTTTTTATAGCCATCTCAAACTCAGTACTTGTATGTTTTACCGAACCAACTTAATTTAAACCTAAGAATTTCAAAGCGAATATTCTTTTATTATGTGAGCTAACGTTTTTCTTTTTATTTTTTATTTAAAGTAGGATATTTCAGCATACTAAAATTGGTGAAATAAACTTTGAACAGATTTAAGTTTTTTTTGTGTGCTTAGTTTTATGAACATATAACAAAAATCCTTTTTTTCTCTAAACATTTGGACCTGCAATTTTAGCAATACTTCCCTACAGTTGGAAATGACTACTAATACATTGTTTCATATGTGTTTTAACATTTTTATTCAATTTCAAGTGCCACCAGGTGCCACCTCTTAATTTGTTGCATTACACAGTACAACATTTTTCAGCCGATTGATTCACGACTCAATTCTGATAAGGCTCTTTTGTTTAACATAACTCAAGAACCACTAGTCGGATTTTACTGAAATAAATATAGGAAAATCAAGAATTACAATTACTTTCATCTCTTTATATAACGTTTCGCTATCTAAGCAACAGTTTCGCAGTTATAAATAAATGTATGAAGGAAAACAAATTTTTTTTTGCCTAAAAAACAAAAAAATTTTTTTTTAATTCATTAAAAACCCAAAACGGTAAAAACGTATCAAGTTTTACTACTTTCGCGTAAAGTCGCATAACCTATGAACAAAATGAGACATAAATCATGAAAATCGATGAACGCGTTTCGCTTTTATTCACAATTATGTAAAGGTATGAATTTAAAAAATTTTCTCGAGATATGAACAAAATTCTTTTGAAAAAACATTGAGGACTTTTTATGATATGCAGAATTATAAAAAAAGTAGTAAACAAAAAATTATTTGATTTTTATGATTACAGTAGCAAAGTAATAAGCGATAATAAATTTCACATGGGGTTTTACGCCCGAAGTTTCTGGAGTTTGACAAAGACAACAAAATTAAAACAGTTTTTGCAACAATCGCACATTGGCTTAAATGAAACTAAAGCATGTGAAATTTTGGATACAATATATAAAGGCTTTTACTCTAACTTCAAACAAAGATGGCAGGATTCTAATCGTGCGAAGTCGCGATTTGAAAAAAAAATGCAAATTGGCTTGAACGCACATTTACTGAGAGAGAGTTTACTGAGACTGAATGTCCTACCAGTTCTGCACTTGGTCGGCCACGTAAATCGTTTGAGGAGTGTACCTCTGCAAAATCTGTTGGATCATACTACTAAAAGTGTCCTAGAGACCAAGTTATTAAAGGCTCAAGAAAGTCGTAACAAAGACTACCAAAAATATGGCCTTAGACACTCCAGAAAATGCATTTAGCCAGAAAAGGCATACTGTTATAAGCTCTTTTAGAATTTAATTTTTAATTTAAAAATAGATTTAAAATAAATAATAAATTTAAAATTAAAAAATTATTAAAATTTTTTTGTTAGATATGGCTTTTTACATAGTAGGTAGCGATATACATTTCTCTAACTTTCTATATTTTGATTACTTTTGTGTATTACTATATAAATAAAACTAAATTTGTGATAAAATCACTACATTTTTTGACAAATATATTTTTTTCCTCACCTTCATACAAAAATCCCCAGTGTGCGCCGTGGCCTAGTGATTAGTGTGTTGGCTTACTAAGACGATAGCGCTGGCTTCAAATCTCAGCTCTGACATTTTGAAAAAAAAGGAAATATGAAAGAATTATTTCTTTCGGCGACTACCTCTCAGCAGTATTATGGCAAAAGCTCTGGGAGTAATTGATTGCCATGAAAAAGCTTCCCAAGACTGTTGTTCGGAGTCGACTTTAAACTGTAGGTCCCGGTACTCATGGATAAAAATTAACACAACACGAGTGCTGCGGAAAGTTAGGCCATAACCCTGACTCAAGGTTAGGGAAATTCACTCTTCGTAGCAAACGCCCTTACAATTCTAGGAAACTTAGCAACCCATGTCAAAGAACAATAAAATGTAGGCATATATGCTACCACTTTTTTATTTCATTCGGAATCCAATCATTTATCTCATCAGAGCACCTTCCATGGTTGTACCGATAGAAGAAAGAAACGCACGCCACATTGCGCCGATGCTCAAACGAATCAATAGAGTTGGGTACCCTACCGTTGCTGATAAGCACCTTCACCCTTTCCTGTACGCGTTCGAGAAGCCCCAAAATAGACTCTGAAGCACCGGCCCATACATGAGAGTTGTATTCCATCTTGGGTCAGATAAAGGTTTTGTAAATTTTGAGAAGGTCAGATGGAGTGAAGTGTTTCTTGCACCGTTTCAAAAAACCATCATCATTCCAAAGGACGTCACAACTAATTCTCATGCCGAGAACATTAAGAACGTCCTCCTCCTCAATATTTACATTTGCCATAGTCACAGATGGCAGGATTAAATCATCACAACATCTATGCGTGATAAAATAACATTGGGTCTTGCGCGTACTAAATGCGACCCTGTTTGCAAGACGCCACTCGGAGATGTTTTGCAGGTCATTTAAGAGTGTGCCATTCATATTCTGCCTTCTCACCCCGATCTCCAAAAGGCTCGACCTACGATCAAAACTTGTAAGGGTGTTTGCGATGAAGAGGGATTATCGCCGTTGTTTTGTAATATTTCTTGAAACAAAATATAAAAAAATTAAAAAAAAAAGCAATTTTTATGACGTAATTTTTCATATTTATTACATGATTTATGCCTGTGGTTTGTAAACACCAAATTTTAGAGAAAAAACAAATAGTAAACCAGGCTAAGGTCTAAGGTAAATATGAATAAAAAATTTATGAACGTGAAAAAAAATATTAAAAAGCAAAAACAGGTACTCACTCATCTACATAATTTAAAATAGTATAACAATAGCCACTTTTTTATTTAAATGGTTTTTTTTTTTTTATAAACGTAGAGGGTTTCGCAATAGGTAGCCTCTGGATTGTAATGAATCCGTTGTGATAATCGAAATCTAAGTACTGCCTTCTCAGTAGTTTACTACTGTATAATTTTACAAACTTTAGTTAATGCCCAGTTTTTAAATCAAATGAGACCAATAAATTACTCGTACTTACACTGTGTTACAAAAATAAATAAACCTATGAATGTTAGAAATAAAATAAAGTTACATTTGTCTTTTACAAATAACATGAAAATTTGTATTTGTTTTAATAGTTCTCTAAAAAAATGAATTTTTTTTTAAATATTTTTCAATTGTCCTTTTTTTTTAAATATGAATATGCGTTTTGAACCCAAAATTATGAACAGATTTTTAAATTAACTTACATTTAAATAAAACAAATAAAAAATTGGTTCATACTCGTAATTTACAAACATATAGTAGCTGGATATGCATATAAACAGATGTACACTTTTTACCTTAAAATACATACAGTAATGTGAAAAGAAATAAGAACACTCATATGTATAACACATTAATATCATCTTTAAACGACATTTTAATGCACTTAATTGAGTCTTCCAACTATTTCTGCGAACTAACATGTTCACATGGCATTTCCGTTATTCATTTTGGTCGTTCTTAATCTTGTTATATTTAGTAATTTTTTCTTTTAGCTTTTTTTTTATCCATGAGTACCGGGACCTACAGTTTAAAGTCGACTCCGAACGACAGACTTGAGAAACTTGTTCATGGAAATCAGTTACTTTCAGAGCTTTTGCCAGAAGAGTGTTCATAGGTTGTCGCCAAAAGAAATAATTTTTTCATATTTCTTTTTATAACTTAGTAAGCCAACACACTAACCACTAGACCACGGCGACTACTATACATGTATGTTTATATACATACTGTATATGTATATATCCTGCTTATATTCATCTAATCAAAATCAAATTTTTTTGACACTTATGTAGCTCATGCTTACGGTGACCATATTTTTAAACGGAAAAGTAAGGACATTTAGAAAATAAATAAAAATTTTTAGTATTTACACTAAGTTTACGGTTTTTTTATATATTACACATAAGTTATATAATATTATATAATATAAAATTACTAGGGACTAGTACAAGTTTTAACATACTTATTTTAATGTTTATAAAAATAAAATAAGCTCAGAAATTCACACAGCTTTAAAAAAATTGTCTGTATTTAAAAATAGTTAATTAAATTATTTTAAAAACTATGATTGATACTTTTCTGTAGAATGTATTTTTTTGTTTAATATATCATTTTTATTCGTTAAAAGAAATTAAATTCGGCACAGTTCATTTGAAAATTGCTGACAAGCATTGAACATACCTCATTCGGTGTTGCCAGGTAGTTCCCGCTGATTATAATTTCTATTGCATTTGATGTTTAAGTTTTGGGAATTTGGGGAAAATAAAACTTATAATTTGAAGTTTAAAGAAATAATAAAATAGCGATTAAAAAAGGACAATTTAATTAAAAAAAGGACAATTCAATTGAAAAGAAGGACAAATTCTTTTTAATTAATTTTTAAGGACAACGTGTCAAAATAAAGGACTGTCCTCTAAAAATAAGGACGAATGGTCACCGTACTCATGCTTGATGCAAAAATATATTTTTTTCTAATATTAATTTATTAATTTAGCTTATTTTAGCTAAATAAAGAAAAAAAAATAAATTTTTTTTAGAAAGTCTAAAAATATGCTCATTTTTATAATGCTTTCGTTTTTACAAACAATAATAAAAATAAATAAAATAAAATTTTTCTTTGTTGTCCTAAGTACAAAAAATGTGTTTGTTGTGTGGGATATCATAATTTCATACCAGTACATGACAATTTTTGTTTTGTTATCTGGTGCGTATGTAAACAAAGCTGATGATGTTCCGAGACGCGGGAATAGGCAAAATGCAATAGACCATACGAAGAGCATAGATTTTCAAGGTTAAGAATGAATGCAAACACACAGTGACTGACCTTGGGGTTTGTTATTTGTCAATGGAATTGCAAGCCATAGTGCTAAGCTTTGGCCATCGCACAATTCATGAAAAGATTGAGTTTTCATTGATTTGCATTTTCAGTGACGACTTGAGTGCTAAATGACAAGTTCGACTGCCTTCCAATAATAATTCCTGATGAAGCAAGTGCAAGTGTTCTTCGAGCGTATCTTCAGTACCATGACGGTATATATTTCATTAGAGTATCGCTATAAAATGTTCAACTGATCGAGTACTTGAATATTTCGAATTAAAAAAAATAATCAAAATTAATCAGATATAATAAAAAAGTAGTGCAATTATTTTTCAGAGTGTTTTTAATTACTTTGGATTATTTTCAAAATTGTAGCTCTAAATTTTTCCATAACCTATTTCATACCTGATCCGATTTGCAAAGGTATTTTATTTGTTTCTACCACGTCGTCTAGAGTAGAACGAACGCTAGGAATGTTAGTTTTGTAAGAGTAGTAGGTGCATGTGCGAGATGTGCCCTCTTCGAAATTGCATATTCAATTGTTTAATAAAAGTTTTCTCAATTTACTTACAAAAAGTAATGGTTAATATTCGAGTACATATTATTTTTTAAATCACTGTTTTTCATTTTTTTTTATTTATTACAAAATTTTTATTATTTTATTATTTTAAAAATTACAAATATGTATATACAAAAAGTATTTCCATTTACTACCTACACATTACAAAGATATGCAAATACTTATACATATAAGTATAGTAGCAACTAATGAATTGGTCATTGTGGTAGTAGTCGTATTTAGGCTAAAAACTTGAACAAAAATTTTCAAAAGAAAAACTTTTGTGTATTCGTTTTTTTTTATTAAATAGTACAGCTTGGTCAGTATTTAAATGACCATAAAATAGAACCTAAAGAAATATAGAAATATTAGTAGATTTGATAGAAAAGTAAAGCCGCACCGTTAGTCTGTCAATCATAGAATTCAGAATAAAACAAAACGTGTAATTGAAATACAAGTGTAAGGCAGTTTGTTAAAGAATGAATTCATTGGTTAGATTTGTTTAGAAAAATGTTTGTGTGTCAGTGTAGAACAAAAATAAACAAAAACTGACAAAAAATTGTATTTATTTATTTTTTATTTTCTTAATAAAGTCTACAAACTAATTTTACACAGACTGTACAAAATTTTAAATTAATTTAAAAATACCATTGCAATCCCAGCAGAAAATTTTTCAAATTTGGAAGCAATAAATAAAATTGTAAGCAATAATGGAAGCATTGTTTATCCACACCTTAAAGCTTCCAAAGATGCTATGGGATAAGGTATTATTTTTGATTTTGTATAATATTTCCTTACTTATTGCAATAAATTTGTGTTTCTATTGCAATTTAGTGGCACATTTCATATAAAAATCATGCATTATTGATGCGCATAAGTGAGTGATTGTTTACAATTTCTCCCTTACAAAATAACTTATTGGTAAGCACTAATTTCTGCTGGGATTAAATATAAAGAAAATTTATCTGTTTAGAAAAACTATTATATTGCGTTTTATGAAATTTAAATTTAAGGAAAAATCAATGAATTAATAAAGTTCGTTAAAGTTTAAACATATTCTTCTTAATGGACCAGCATTAGCATAATTGGTACGATAGTATGTATTTAATAGCAAGTGGATGAAAGTATCGTGTTGGCCTAAGTGATACATTGAAATATATATGTATATCTCAAAAGGAATTCAGAGTAGACTTCACCATTAATAATATTAATCAAAAGGGAAACGTTTAACATAGTTCTTCTGCTTTTAAGTGTAGGTAACTTTATAAGAGCTAATCTATGATGATATGACGGTAAATTTAATATAGGATTCCAACGTAGAACACTGTTTACTGAAAAGACAAATTTTTTTCGATCTTTAAAATTATAAGCATTTTTCTGAATTTGTTGTGGCTGTGCATTAAAAAATTCTTTTAAAAGTAGCTTTCGGAGTAGTGCTGTCAAATTCTGCTACTTTTCATTACTCGATAGTATTGAGTACTTTCATTTGGGTACCCAATACAACTCAATACTTTTAACGGATTTTATTATCAAGAGAAAACAATTTTATAAAGTATTGTGTTTTTAAACAGAAATTTGTTTAGCCGTTAAAATTAAAATTTTCTATACAACTTCAAACAAAAAATACATTTTATATAGTATTGAGTAGTTACCTTAAAGTATTGTGTACCCAAAAATTAGTACAAATACTCGATATTCGGTACCCATTACTTAATACTTTGCCAGCACTATTTCAGAGTTAAGCTAATTTGTAGGTATTTAATAGCTTAAATGTGTACTTATATATGAATGAGTAAGAAAATCTCCAAGAGGAAATAATTTTTATATATCGTACTCTTTTACGGTTCTTGTTCTGTTTTATTGCAAGGGCTACATAAATAAATGTATGTACATATATATTTATATATATATATGTACATATATACCTATACATGTACTTATTTACCCATAGAAAAAATATTACCAACCAAATATTAGTGCTTCTTATTTTACTTTCAAAGGTTTGTTCTTAAGTTATTAAAATATTTTTGTACAATTATTTGCTGTTGTAATTTTAAATATACACATACATGCATACGTGTTCTCTTGTGTGTATATGCATAGGTATAGGTGTACAAGTGTTGAAAAGTAACTGTATATAATTGTCATAAATATTATACTTGGAATAGTTTTATTTGAATCGTATTTGATGTCAGTTGTCATTTACATTTCAAACGTACAACAACAAAAATAACGGTTAAAATTCATTCGTTAGTATTCATTGAAGAAACAAATTTATGGCGCGCTAAATAAAATTTAAAATTTTTTTAATAAAAGAAAAGAAAAAATAAATACAAGATAAGGATTTGAAAAATTTTAAGGAAAAATCAGTTCCTTTTTGTTTAAATTCATAAAAAAAATTTTTTAGAATAAATCTTCTGAAATCGTGACAATATGGCCGATGGTGTGTTAAAAAGTTTTATACGTGAATTATTTGCGGTTAGTTTGAAAGCAAAAAAAAAAAACAAAAATAATAATAATAAATTGAGTATTAAGTTAAAGAAAAAAATGCGTTTCAATTGTGTAAAGAAAAAAACAATTTAAATTTATTCTATTTTCCACTTTTAAAACCAAACTTCATTACATTTCAAAATTTTTTTCGTAAAAAATATATGGTGACTGGGTTTTACCCGAAATCGGCACTTCAGTAAAAATTACGTTACACATTTTAATTTAATTTATATTGGACTTAAAGGATATTTTTAAAATTAAAAACAATTATGAATTGGAATTTATTAAATAAAAAACCTTACTAGAGCTTGTTACAAAGTTTGTTTACCTTTGCAAAAAAAAAAAAAAAAAAATCAAAGGCATATCGTTGTGCGGTAGTTTATGTACTCTATCCGCCATTTCATATTTTTTATATTTTTAAAATTTGCAATCCGTTTTCAGCTATTCATCTCCGAAACTGGACGAAACGGATTGCAGATTTTTAAAATTTTGTTTTCACAATATTTTATCATAAACAAATTATTTTATTCAATAAATTATTAAAGATATCAAATTAGACTGGTAAGCTTTGCGTTTCATGGTCCTTAGCACTTAAGCCCAACTACCATATCTAAATAAAAATGGCAGCGTTATATCAATAACAAAAACAGGGTTGTAAAATCCTGTAGTGCGATTCACTACGAAATTTTAACGACTATTGTTTTGTTAAAAATGTTTAACATCAAAGTAAGCGATTTCGCTATTCAACAAAATTTTTTTAACAACTTTGGTTGTTCTTTGTTACTAGAATATCCAGAACTTAATCAGTAAATTTATTAATAGAATCTTTAATTGACATAGACATTTCCTTAATAATAATAATTTTCCAAAATATAAAAATAATTACAAATACTTTCAGAAAAATATTAAATTTAATGTCAAAATACAATGTGCAAGATTCGTATTCACACAAATTTTAAAAAACCATTTTTCCTAAAATCACTACTTTGTTGTAGAACAAATGGTAAAAGTTACATAAAAAATAATATTTAATAAAACAAAATCAACAGAAATTATAATATTTTGGATATATGACAAAGTTCAACTGAATAATGTTAAAGTTTGTAAGAAAACTGACTTTGCATACTGTTTTTTCGTAAAGTTTTTTTTCGTTCTTATAGAGATACCAATTGATTTACATTTTTAACTATGAGCGTTAACGAGGAGTTACTGAATCGGGCAATCGTTAATGCAAACAAAAAATCGGCTTTATTTATTTATTTACCTCTCGGTTTCCAACATAAAAGATAATGCCGTCGCCTTATATCGATTTGCTTCGTGCAAAATGTATAAACATGAGCATTTTTGATAGCTAAAAAATATTTGTTGTTTTAAAATAAAATTGAAAGTACTGCTATTTCTGAAAAACAAGATGTGAACTGTCTAAAAGTATTTGTGACTTGTTAAAGGTCGCTGTCGACATATATCCGCTAACTTTTTAATAACTACCGCTAATACAATAACAATCCACCACACGTACTTTTCAATAGCGAATACTCCTATGGAGATGCCCTGTGATTCATCGTTTTCTGGATTACCCTTAACTAACTACAGACTTTTACTTTTATCTACAATATAACCCCATGTTGTGTGTTAATTTTTATCCATGAGTACCGGGGCCTACAATTTAAAATCAACTCCGAACGACAAATTTGGGAAGCTTTTTCATGGCAATCAATTACTCCCAGAGCATTTGCCAGAAGACTGCTGAGAGGTAGTCGCCGAAGGAAATAATTTTTTCATATTTCTTTTTTTTTTCAAGATGTCAGAGCTGGGGTTTGAACCCTGAGCTCTTGTCTAGTAAGTCAACATACTAACCACTAGACTACGGCGACTACATTCTTCAAAAATTCCGTGTTATGATTAGAGTGGAGTTGTAAATTTAGGTAAGAGCAATAAAATGTATAAATGGCATATTTATTGCAAATGTTAAAATCAATAGTATTAAACAAATAACTTCATGCCTTTATTTGTAGATTGCTACACATCGCTCATTAAACGGGTAATATAAGTAAGAAATCAAAGAAAAAAATTAAACACAAATTTCTGGCTAAAGTCCTTAAGCATAAACCATTAAAGGAGGTAGCCTATGCACAATGTTTCAAATGACAAGCATAACTTTGGTGAATAATCATTATTCTGCCATCATTTACTTAACTTTTTACAGAACTGACTATTTTTTAGTTAAGTTATTGAAATATAAAGACACAGTGCAGGGCTACACAAATTATGGTGGAAAAATTGCCAGGTTTTCATACTTTTACTTCCGTATTCATATAAAATATATTCAATTTATTAAGGCCCCTTTTTATTACAAAAATTACATATAATTTTGACTAACGATCCCTTTAAAAAAAGTCAAGCAATATTGTAACTCTCATTTTCCCATTGGCAAATCAATATACTGTGGGAGTTTTTGCATATTTAGGAATTACCTTGAAAAATATAAAAAAAAAAACAGTTTCAAGAGTCAATATTTCAATTAAGAAATAAATAACACACACACACATAGAAGACAATCGTTATAGTATTTGCTTTTACATTTAGATTGACCCACTTACTGTAGTATGCCCTTGACTCTTGCTAAACTACATATACGAGTACTTGCATACTTACTTATGTATATATACTTATACATTAAATATTAATACTCATGTAAATGTGTATAGTACATAAAACAACATATGTATGTATGTACACAATTCACTATGTAAATAAACGAATAAAAAGCCGGCATATAGATAAATATGTAGATACGAAATTCACTTTTGTTTGTATACCTTCGTCAATACAGATAGTCAAACATGTGTTGCTTATTTTTATTTTTCATTGTGTGTTTTGAAACAGTTTTTGTTTTACTACTAATTTCAGCGCCACAAATGCTATTGCCTGTCTGCCTTTTCGCAGGCCATCACACTCAATGTCAAGGTTTAACAATAAAATTAAAGCAAAATAAATCACTTCGTCGCCTAAAGCAAAATATAACACAAACATATAATACAATTAAATAATATAAATATTAAAGGGAATTATACTTATAAATATGTACATACAATAATGCGTGTATGCATACATAAAAAAAAATAAAATACAACGTTATTCTGCTGTAAGCTTGATAATTTAAAAATGTTAACATTTCTTTTACATATTTTAAAAGCGCAATAATTTTTTTTTGTCACCGTACAGAACTTATTTAATGCTTGTAGTAAAGCAAAAAAAAATATTAAATAAATCTGTGTTTCACACATACATACATACATACATATAATACATGACATGATGAGTTTAAATTATGTTTAATGTTTTAATAAATTAAAATTAATTTTAATTCATAGTTGGCACTACCACCAGTAGTGCGTATGAGTATTAATATGGAGTTTTCTTGAAAGCAATTAATATTAATCATACGTAATGTGATAGCTAAAGTATGAATTAACTTTAATATTGTATGTATGTATGAATGTATTTGAAAGTGGTCTTTAATAAAAAATTATGAATTTTATAAACCTCTTTTAAAAATTTTTTAATAAAAAAAACATATTTTATAAATGAAAATAATAAAAAAACCACACTGTTAATAATAGCGTTTTCTTTATACGACACTTCACTGTATTTAATATAAGGCAAATAAAGAAAAGCAACATATGTATATGTACATACATATTAAAGACGTGCACTGTTACAACTGTTTGTACAAGTTTGTGTGTGCTTACTGATGTCTGTGAGTATAGATGAGTAATTTTGTGTTTCTGTTATAGGTTTGTATTGTTATCAGCGTTGCCACGACAAAAAAAAATTTGTAACCAAAATTCAAAAAAAAAGTAACCAAAAAATAACCAAAAATGTTATACATATGTATATGTATATTTTTTCAAGCTTTATTAAAAAAATTTTTGTTTGTAACAGTTTTGTATTAGTAACATTTCATTCAAATTATACAAATATTGTTTCAATTAATTTTTAAAAACTTAAATTTAAACCTTTTACATACTAATTTAAAAAAGTATTGCAAAGCATCAATGTAGTTGAACTACAAGTAGGAAGTTTAAGTTTTTAGTTTTTAAATAAATACTATAAAAAATTTAGGTTTTATGTAAAAGAATATTTTTAATTCATGTACTAAAAGAAAATAACAAAACAAAAAATAATTCTTTTATTTATTACAAAATATATAAATAAAAAGCGAATGTAGTTAAACTACATACATACTATATGTAACAATTTAATATATATAATTATTTTATGTTTAGAATTTAATATACATATGAATACATGTAAACATATTTATGTCAAGCTTAAAAAATCAAATTAAAATCAAAAAAGATAAAAAATCAAAAATATATAATTCTTTTACAAAGAAATAAAAGTTACATACATATGTATATTAAGAGATCAAACAGTTTTTGAATGGGTATATATTGATAAAAATTCATCACAAAAATACTTAAAATATATGTTTGGCGGACCATACATAATGCGAATCAGTTTGATTGTTGCACAACTCCTTTGATTTTTTTTTTTTTTTTTTTTTTTTTTATTTGTATTTATTTATTTTATTTTGCTTTTCTAATGCAACAAGACACAGTATCTTATAAATTACAGCATTAGAATCGGATTGTAATATTTTAACAACAAACAAGAAAAAAATAAAAAAAAATAAAAAAATCTTAGAATTTAAATAAGAACAAGTAAAGAAGAGGAAAAAAAAACAATAGCTATTTTACTTAAGAAAAAATGACAATTACTCTTACAGTTTTATAGAAAAAGAAAAACTTATGCATAGTATTCAAATAATTGCTTTTTAAATTTTATTGCGTTGCGAATACGTTGAATATTTGTAGGAAGACGGTTCCAGAGGTATATTGAATTTATATAAAATTGATTAAAAGAAGAACTGTTTCTATATTTAAAAGTTTGGATATTATTGTTTCTGCCAGATGATGTAAAATTTAGTCTCGTATATAAGTATTTCGGTTGCTCTGTTGTAATAATTTTATGTAAAAAAGTAAGGCTTTTGAACTTAAGGTAGTTATCAAATGATATTCCAAATATTCGAGGAGAAAAAGATGATACACTACCAAATCTTTGAATGCATTATGTTGTTTATTGTTTTAAAGTCAAGTTTGTTTCGGAATTTGGTTTTTATTAAATTAAGTTGAGAGAACTTTCTTTCAGCAGTAGCTGAACTATGTGGCAAGGACAATAAATTTTGTACGAAACAAATAAGGTCTTCGAAACATTTTTCATTCATCCCATTTTTATATCTAGATACTTTTTCCCAGAATTCAACTATATCCATATCACTTTTCAAATCAATATTTAAAAATCTTAATAACTTCCATTGCGTTAAAATATTTTCATCATTACCATTCGTTAAATTTGGGAAAGATGTCAATAAAGGTTCAAAACGTACTTCGGAATTACCTAATACACTGTTTGGTGTTATAATCGATAGTTGTTTCAAATCTTGTCTTGAAAAATCAAATCGTTTTGAAATTTCTTTTAATAGTTCTAGATAAAAGCATTGGATATTCTTTTTAATCTCATATTTTTTTATGGACGACAAGTTTTGTTCTTGCATTAATAATTCAGCTTTTCTGCCAATAAAAATTTCTTCTACATTTAAGTAATTAGTTTCATCAAACAAATTTACAGACACCAAGGAATTTAAACTTTTGACGTAACTGCTTTTAACGAAATTACTTAGAATAAGTTTAAAATTTATTTCTAATTGATTATAAATATACGGAAGGCGGACTTTTTCCGACTGAAATTCCTTGTTCAGATTATTTATAATGTTAAGTATATAGGAAAGGAATAAAAAATATACTTTGATGCCAGGGTCGTCCATTAATTCTCCCAATTCACATGCTTTTATTCCGTTTACTTCTAAATAACAAGATATAAAATATAATTGCAATGCAGACCATTGTTCAATTATACGATTTATTACATTTTCCAGTGCCAACCATCTGGTTACTGAAATGCCTAATATTTTATGGGGTTCTACATTACAATAATCCTGAAATTCTTTCAATTCTGAAATTCGTTTTGGGCTGTGAGCAAAAAAATTATAAATGTTTCGACATATCGTTTCGATGTGATTTGGAAGCTTCTTACAGGCGTAAGCAGAGCAAAGGTGCAACGAATGGCAAGTACATTTTATATAAAATATGTCAACATCTTTTTTAAGCCTTACCTGTAGCCCATTTACTTCCCCCGACATAACGTTGGCACCATCAGTCGCTAGGCCAATTAAATTTTGTATGGGAATATCATGGTCTTCAAAAAAACCTTTTATTGCTTCATATAATGACTTTGAATCAGAGCCAACAACTTCGATTAGACTTAAAAATGTATCGCATATATTTCTTGTAGTTGTATCAAAATATCTGGCAATCAAAACTAAACACTTTTTTGTGGATATATCCGTTGTTTCATCCACTATTAACGAAAATTTTGTTGTTTTCAATTTAAGTAATATGTCAGTTTTGGCTTTGTTTCCTAAAATTTCACTCAACTGGGTGGCTTTAGTTCTACCACATTTTATACCTTTTGCTACCTTTGAGTCTGGACAGCACTCTACTAACAAACCAGGCAAGGAATCCATCAAAGAAAATGGCAAGTTATGGTTCACCAAAAACATTACAATAGCCAGTTCAGCGTTTTTTACTTGTTTGGCTAGATTTTTTTTTCCGCGCTTACCAACGTGTCTATCTTAATTTGTTTTTTTTTATGTTGCACATTCTGTATATGTGTACGAATACTTTCATGTTTTTTGAAATAACTTACATGGTTATTTAACTTTTTGTTGCAGGCTACACAGTAACCAAAACCATCTTTGTTACGCAGCCACGGAAATACATCCAGCCATGCATTGCGAAACTGTCTTTTATTTTTATTTTTACTTTCACTATAATAAAAGTATTCTTTGAAAATCATATTTAAAAAGATTTGTAAAGTAATTCTTTACCATATTTCATCGTCACTTTCTTCGTCATTGTCTTCATCTATAACCACTGCCGCAGAATTTTTCAACAAAAACCTAAAAAACAATTATTCTTATAAAACACCAAAATAATTTTATAACAATAGTAACATACTTATCCATACTCAATTAATTTGGAAGCCAGCTCTTCAAGGTTTAATTTTTTTTACTAAATACTCTATTGTATACATATGTTATTGGCAACAGAACTTTTCATTTTATAATAACTTGTCCCGCCATTACACACTCATTTTCATTTTTTGGTATCCCAAAGTTGATTATTTGGGAAAGAGATACTATTTTTGCGTATATGTATTTACAAAGTTTCAATTAAGTGTAGTAAAAACGCTAACAAAAGTAAGCAATTTTTTTATTTCTTTTCAATTAAAAAAATAACCAAATTGAAAAAAAAGTACACATCTACACATTAGAAAAAAAAATAACCAACTTTGGTTAAAAATAACCAAAACGGCAACGCTGATTGTTATTATTTGTAGCAGATATAGTGTGAGTGGATAAAGAGAAAATGAGAGTAACACATTTGTTTTCCTATGTTTCGCACAAGCAAATACTTGTAGATACTGGTGGAATACAATAAGTAACTTATTGTGCGATGCAAATAAAAATTCGTATTGCATGTTTTACAAAAATTTTACCAAAAAATAGTCTCAAAAAATCTTATTAAATTTTATTATGTTTTACTTAATATTAAAATCATATAAGTAGGTATATATTTATATGTAGGTTTCGATTACTATTTTAAATTATTATAAAAAAAATATTTTTTCATTTAATTTAAATTATTAAATTTTATTATTTTTTACTTAATATTAAAATCATATAAGTAGGTATATATTTATATGTAGGTTTTGATTACTATTTTGAATTATTATAAAAAAATATTTTTTCATTTAATTTAATTAATTAATAAAATTAATATATGTATAATAATAGTAATTTAAATTAAAAATTTTAATTTTGTAAATTTTCCAGTCTTCTTTGTTTTTGTTGTTTTTTATTTTACAACCCTTTTCTTGTTTTTCATTGTTTTGTTTGGTGCCGGCTTGTCGGATTGTTTGCAAATTTTATTTTTTTAAATTTTGCCTATCTGCCGTCGGTATTCTACATACATACATACATAACTGGCCTTTACAACCCTGTGTCAGGATTACGGCCTAGCTTCTCGCCGTAGGTATTTTGCTGACATTTTATTGTGTGTATTTATTGATAGGTTTTCTTTTACTATTTTTGGCTTGTTTTGTTGATTGTGTGTCACCCTCGCTGTCTATATGGGTAAAAAGAGGACGCCTGCAAAGGCTAAGGCCTCCGAGTTGCTGAATGTTCGAGAGATGAGTCCTGCTGTGCCTTCTTCGTCTGAGGAGGATACGGTTTTGGGACCTGGAGTGACTAAGCGGTGTAGACGTATCTTTTCTGGAGATGATTTAATTAATTATTAAATTTAAATTAAATAAAATGCAAATTGTTACCTGCTTTATTTTGAAGTAAACCGTTTATCTACAAATTTTAGGATTTTTCGATTATTTCTATAATATTGTGTAATGTTGTATGATGGATTGTCCTATTGGATAATTTTTTAATAGAATTGAGCATCGTTTTTTTTTTCTTCACATATTTATAAATTAATTCTTATTTCTTTATTAAAAAAATTTTATAACTAAATTTTAGTTTTTTTTTTAAATTTGTAAAAAAATTATTTATTCTTTTATATCAACTGAAAAACGAAATAAAATAAATTTTACATAAACAACATCTTAATTAGGTATAATTTATTAATTATTTATATAAAATTTTTTTAAAAATTATATGTACATACATAAATATGTTTATACTTTATTATTATTCTTTTAGAGTTGAAAAATTTAGCAAAATTCTACTTAAACATTTTCATTCATTCTCTTAAAGCACGAATTCAGATCAGTTCACAAAAGTAAAGAAAACCAAAAACACTATCAGAGCTATCTTGTATATTTGCTTCACCAGTAGTATTTTGAAAATACTTATGGTGACAATAAGTATTTGAGAGCAAAAAAAAAAAATCTATACCATACTCAACTCAAAACCATAAACAACTGTTATTGTTTATAGGAATATACCCTGCAGTGCGCTGGACCGGTCCCAAATTGGTACTTTCACCTATCACTAAGGGACACTGTTAGTCTTTTTACCGGTAAAACGACCGGAGATTTTAACATGTGGTAGTCGTAGAAACAGTCAATTGACCCCCCTATAAATAATTATGGGACAGTCTGTTTACCGGTGCGACAATATCAATCCCGTGGTTGATGCCGTCGTACCAGTAAATTCTTTTGAGTACAGGCATAACTTCAAATTAACACCTCTTCGATAACAAAGGGACAGAAAAGTGTGAATTGACACTTATTCGATAACAAAGGGACAGAAAAGTGTGAATTGAAACCTCTTCGATAACAAAGGGACAGAAAAGTGTGAATTGACACTTATTCGCTAACAAAGGGACAGAAAAGTGTGAATTGACATCGCGAAAGACAACGTTCAGTCAGAAAAATAACCAAAAAATGGGTCAATTCACAGAATAAAACTGCAGGGTAGTGTGTGTGAAAAAGCAAAAGCATACAATATTGGTTACACTCGTTCTCTCATTTATATCCATAGTAACATAGAAGTATATGGTATATTTGTTTTGGCAATACTTTATGGTATACTCTTGCACGTCTTTAATACATATGTATGTAGTTATGTTTATAGGCAAAAATCAAAAATAATAATTTAACTGTTTTAGACTGTTCCGCTATTTTTTATTGTAATTTACAAGAATAATATTGCTTTCAATTTTTTACTTTCTTATGCTTTACATCATTCCGTTTTTAGTATTTGGCTGCGAGTTACATTGCCTTTATTTTTATATTATAAAAAATAGTTAACTTGAACTTCAGGCCCAGTTTTTAACTTCATATTTAAATGACATTTAATTTTTTCAGCGCAAAGTTAAATGAAACTTAAATGTCATTTAAATGACCAACCTTGTCCATTTAAGTTTCATTTAAGTTTTACATATAAACACATGTTCTCGCCATCTTGTTTTTACGTTTTACAAATAAAAATGAAACAATCAACAATGTTTTTAATTTTTTTATAATAAATGGGCATATTATAAACAAAACTCGTCTTTAAATAATAAAATTAATATATATTAATCACGTTTATTGTTATTAATTGATGTTTATCAATAGCATTTTTATTTTATTTCTGGTGTTTTATTTTGTTGCAGTCAATCACAGCTGTTTCTGCGAAAAAATCTGCAAAGTTTATTTAAATTTGGTGATGCTACCGTACTTTTGTCGCAATTAAATACAAACTTAAATTTATGACTGAAAACCTGAAACTGTATTTAAATGCCATTTAAGTTTAAATTAAAATTAACTAATTTTACATTTAAATATGAAGTTAAAAACAGGGCCTCAATAAATAATTTTAATTCTTTTTGTATTGGAGTTTAAACTTTAAATTAAAGTTTTTTTTTATTACTGGGACTGAGACGGATTTTACAGTATCTTAACACACACCATTTTTAATGGAGAATTTGTCTTTACATTATGTTCCGAGATGAATCAGCTGATCATATTTTAACTTGTATAAGAGAGTGGGAGACCTTAGTTTAGTTTGTTCTTTTTCGTTATGTTACCTGCTGGATGAACCTGTTAATAATAGAATTTGTTGTATTGTACTGTATTTTATCTGTATGTACTATGGACTAATTCGTTTTCCATAAAAAAATTGCGTAAGTCACCCCCTAGGAGTAAAAATAATGTAAAGACCCTTTTAGTATTGTGTTCACTGTGTTGCCATTTTTAAGCGTTGGAAACATTAGACAAATATTTGAAGAAAAAAGCGTTACTACCATATTTTAGATATAATATATAAGTACATATTTCACGAAAAACATTTTGTTTTGTACGCATATTTTTTTAAATTTTAATATTATTTTCATGGATGGATGGGATACTTCGGACAAGGCAAAGTCTCTGATTGGGGTCAACCTGGCGGCCTCCAGAACGATCCTTGTTCCCGTTGTATTCAAGTCGACATACAGCCTCCACATGGCCCTCCTGGATAACAATCTAGCACCCGCTAGCTTGTTAACTGATGTATGCGGCGATTGTCCAATCCCCTGGACTTTAAATTTGGGTTGTGCGTAGGGCTTGAAACCCACCACGTAAAAATAATATTCAATGAAAACCTCAGCAAAAGCCTCTAAACGGACCGCCTTTTATGTTGACGACCATGGCAAACGATTTAAGGACTATGATTTAAGGATATGCACCTGGAACGTGAGAACCCTTTATAGGGAAGGCGCCTCTATCCAATTGGCGGATGCTCTCAAGAAATGCAGGGCTGACATCACCGCCATCCAGGAAATGCAAATGATAGGACAGGGTTGTACAAGGCAAGCAACATGTGACATCTACTACAGCTGCCATGATAACAGACGTGAATTTGGCTGCGGATTCGTAGTTAGCAAGAGACTTCACCATCTTGTCTCAGAGTTCACCCCCGTGATCGAAGGAATAGCTACGATCCGGATGAAGGCGAAATTTTATAACATCAGCCTCATTTGCGCTCACGCCCCGACGGAAGCGAAGGATGATGCGGTCAAAGATGCTTTCTACGCAAAGCTCGAGGATGTTTACGATAAGTAGCCGGCGCATGACGCCAAAATTGTCCTCGACGATTTCAATGCGAAAGTTGGACGTGAAGGTATCTTTGGCCCCACTGTCGGGCAGTTCAGTCTCCATTCTTCCACCTCGCCGAATGGCATGAGACTAATCGATTTCGCCGCGGCGCGAAACATGGTAGCTTCTAGCACCAGGTTCCAGCATCTCGATATCCATAAGGCCACCTGGCTCTCTCCCGATCGATCAACTACCAACCAGATCGATCACATTGTGATTGATGGAAGGCATGCATCCAGTATACTAGTCGTGCGCACATTTAGAGGTCCAAATGTCGACTCGGACCACTATCTTGTCGCAGCCAAGATGAGACTGCGCATATGCGCAGCGAATATGGCACGTTCTAGTGTTCGAGGGAAGCTGGACATCAAAAAGCTGCGATCACAAGAGACAGCCAGGTCGTTTTCCGATCGTCTTTCTAATGAGCTCCATTGCATCCCGTCCTCTCTCGAAGGTATTGGTGGACAGTGGTCTCACATTGCTCACTCTCTGTGCAACGCTGCCGACACAGTTCTTGGTTTTGAGCGTCCTACCCGCAGAAACCAATGGTACCATGAAGAGTGTCGTGAGGCCACTGCGGCAAAGAATGCTGCCTACAGAAGGACGTTGCAGTCCACCACTACAAGAGCAACTGTGGAGGTGCACAGAGAGAAGAGGAGGGAAGAGAGACGCCTATTTAGAAGAAAGAAAACGGAGCAAGAAAGGCGTAATCGTGAGGAAATCGAGATGTGCAGGAGTAGACATGATGCTCGAAATTTTTATAAGAAGATAAGGCGTCTTACTACTGGTTTTAAGACCGGAGCAACCTCCTGCAGAGACGAACATGGTAATCTGGTTACAGATGCATATGGTGCACTGAGATTATGGAGACAGCATTTCTGTATTCTACTGCAAAGCGATGATGATACAAATTCCGCTGCTAGAGATGCTGTGCCGGACCCAATCATCGATGACGTTGTGATCCCGTCCCCCAGCCATGAAGAGGTCAAGGTTGCCATATGGCGACTGAAGAACAATAAAGCAGCCGGACCTGACGGTCTGCCCGCTGAACTCTTCAAGTATGGAGGCGATGAGCTGGTTAGGTGCATGCACCAGCTCATTTGCAGAATATGGCTGGAGGAAAGTATGCCCGATGATTGGAATTTCAATGCCCTCTTTCCGATCCTGAAAAAGGGAGACCCCACAATATGCACCAACTACAGGGGTATAAGCCTTCTCCCTATCGCATATAAGGTTCTTACGAGCGTACTGTGTGAACGACTGAAGCCATTCGCCATCTCACTGATTGGACCTTATCAGTGCGGCTTCAGACCTGGTAAGTCCACCATTGACCAGATATTCGCACTGCGCCAAATCCTGGAGAAGACCCATGAAAGTCAAGTCGACACACACCACCTCTTTGTCGACTATACGGCAGCGTTCGATAGCCCGATAAGGGATCGCGTATATGCAGCAATGTCTGAGCTCGGTATTCCTGAAAAATTGATAAGACTGTGCAGAATGACGTTGAGTAATTCCCGCAGCTCCGTCAAGGTAGGAAGAGACCTCTCCGAGCCATTTAATACCGTGCGAAGTTTCAGACAGGGCGACCCCTTATCCTGCGACCTCTTCAATTTCGTCATGGAGAGTGTTTTGCGAAAGGCGGGTGTGCATCGTAATGGCACTATTTTTAACAAAAGTATCCAGCTCCTTGCGTATGCAGACGATATAGACATCATTGGGCATACCAAGCGAGATGTTACCGCAGCCTTTAATGCTATTGAACGGGAGTCTGCTAAAATGGGTCTGGCGGTAAATGAGAGCAAGACGAAGTACATGTTGTCGACGAGTAGGGACGTTGATCGCATCGGCTCCCAGGATACAGCCGGCAACTATACATTCGATGTGGTCAAGGAGTTCATCTACCTTGGCACCGCCATTACCAGCAAGAATGATGTCAGTCTAGAGATCAGGCAAAGAATCACACTGGCCAACAGGTGCTACTACGGTCTCGGTAGGCAGTTTAGTAATAGAGACCTCTCTCGTGCGACGAAATTAACACTCTATAAGTCGCTTATTCTTCCAGTGCTTCTCTATGGTGCGGAAGCATGGACGCTGTTTTGTGCCGATGCAGCGGTCTTGGGAGTATTCTTCGTAAGATCTTTGGTGCTCTAAGGCACGGCGATGAGTTTCGCATTAGAACCAACCATGAGCTGTATGAGCTCCTCGGCGATGTGGGCGTTGTCCAGCGTATTAACATCCAGCGGCTACGCTGGCTCGGCCACATTGTTCGGATGGAAGAATCTGCTCCAGCGAAGAAAGTTTTCGATGCGAAGGTCACTGGACGTCGGTGTAGAGGACGACCTTGTTTACGTTGGAAGGACCAGGTTGATGAAGCCCTGTCATCGATTGGTGTGACCAAATGGAGAAGGCGCGCGCTAAGCAGAAGCGCCTGGAGACTAAAGCTGAAGCAGGCCGAAGCCCGTTAACGGGTTGTTATGGCCAGCTAAGTAAGTAAGTAGTTTTATTTTCATATATTATTTCGTTATTTAATTAATCAAACTTTAAGCAATGGAAAATGAAAAAAAAAAACAAAAGTTTTCATAAACAAAGCGTCTTCGTCAAATATTTGTTTGTTGTGACCGTAGCTTTAGTTCGATTCGAAAAATTGTTTTTACTAGTTAAATTTGTTAAATTTTCCGCTTTTCTGTTAGACACTTGTAAGACAATAAAAAAGCCGTCGATGTTATAGACAAAAATTGTTATATTGCCGGAAAAATAATAAAAAGAAAAAAAAATGTAGGATGTAGGTGTAAACCCGACTTCTTTTTTGTAAATTTGTATGAGAAGTGATTAAATATACTTTCGTGTTAATTTGTTTTGTCCCACTTTAATAATTGTTTGCCTCAATCTATTTTATTTTATTTTTTAGAAAGTTAATATTTTAAATCCCTCTACCATATGAAGAAATATCTGAGAATGATTTTATTGGCAGACACACAAATTTTCTACATCTGCTAATAAGAAGAGGTCGACAAGGCTTGCAATAAGTTCTTTTGTTTCTTTTTACCAAATATTCCAAATTGATTACAGACAAGATAACATTCTTATTTTTGAAAAACAAAAAAGCCTGAACCGGAACCGGTCGGTTGAAGTAAATTTTAAGGCGAAACCGCTGTTTTCATTTGATTGGTTTTTAACAAATTCTACGTAAAACTACCTTGTTTAATTAAAATATATATATACATGGTGGTGGTCTAGTGGTTAGTGTGTTGGCTTATTAAGACATGAGCCCTGGATTCGCCACCAGCTCTGACATCTTCAAAAAAAGAAATATGAAAAAAATATTTCTTTCGGCGACTACCTCTCAGCAGTCTTCTGGCAAAAGCTCTGAGATTAATGAATTGCCATGAACAAGCTTCTCAAGTCTGTCATTCGGAGTAGACATTACTATGTATGTATGTACAGGCTTTTTCAAAAAGGACGCTACAAAAGTAGAGCGACAGGGACGACAAACGACGCCATATTTCTTGCCGCTCTTTTGACACATCTCTTCAGAAAGGTTTGCCATTTCATGATGGAAAAATATACGAGCTAACAACGAGTCGATTTTATTAAAATTTACTACCGAAATTCGGAGTCAGTGGCCACAACGTTAAGAGCCCTACGTCTAATTTATGGTCGTCATAATCGTCCTAGCAGATCAAAAATTGAGCGTCTAGTATACAAATGTGAATCCACAGGCAAAGTACAAAATGTTCCCGTGCCTGTGAGTCAATGAAGTGCGCGTAGTGTCGAGAATATTGCTGCCGCTGAGGCTTTAGCCCAAATGTGTCTCTCACAAGTCGTTCTCAAGCGTTGGGCATCTCTGTGACGTTGTTGTGGCGAATTTTGCGAAAAGATCTTGGCCAAAATCCTTACAAGATCAAATTGACGGAAGAACTGAAGCCGCTTGACCACCAGAAGCGTCGTATGTTCGTGAATTGGGCTGATCAACAAGTTGAAAATGATTCGGATTTTCATCGAAAAATCATCTTCAGCGATGAGGCTAATTTCTGGCTGAATGGCTTCGTCAATAAACAAAATATGCGTTATTGGTTAGGCAGCAATCCACACGTACTCCATGAGTCATCACTGCATCCCAAAAAAATCACAGTTTGGTGCAGTTTATTGGCCGGCGGCGTCATTGGGCCGTACTTCTTCCGTGATGATCAAGACCGACACGTTACTGTGAATGGGAATCGGTACCGTTCAATCATAACCGAATTTTTTTGGCACTAATTGGATGATATGGACTTGGAGGACATGTGGTTCCAACAGGACGGCCCCACAAGCCACACAGCGAATGTCACAATCAATCAAGTTTGGAGAATGTGTTATCTCACGAAATGGTCCAGTCGATTGGCCGCCTCGTACGTGCGATTTGACGCCGTTAGACTATTTCCTGTGGAGCTACGTCAAGTCTATGGTCTATGCCAATAAGCCAGCGACGATTGATAAGCTTTGTACGAATATCAAACGTGAAATTGCAGCAGTATCACCCGATTTATGCTTGAAAACCGTCGAAAATTGGGTTCAGAGTCTGGACTTGTGCAGCGTGCCTGTGGTGGCCATGCAGAAGAAAACGAGTCCCATACATAATGACATCGAACGTACTTTTACAGGAATAAAGAATTTCATTGATATCCAAAACCGTTTTTGTTTTATTTAAAAAACTTTTGTAGCGCTCTTATTGAAAATCACGGTTATTAATAATGGCATTTAATTTTTGCTGATTTAATTTCAAAGTATAGATGTATGTGCTGTCCTCAACTACTTGGTGTTTCTATAGCTAGATTATAAAAAAAAATTTTTGTAGAGCAAAAAGTAATAATAAATAGATGGCAGAGGCTTATCATATAGTCTAGATTAACACTTTTTCGAAACCTTTATTTTAAATCTTTTAATTAGAAGGGTTTACACCTTTAGTGCGACAAATATATAGAATTAAGCATTTATTTTTAGTCTCAGTTTTTGTTTTATTTTTTCTTTTCGTTGCTAAAGAATGTTTTTAATCCATGTAAAATATGTCAATGTCAAGGATCACCCACATTTATGTAATAAATAAAAATTCTTTTGTGCGCAACCGACGTTTTAGGAATGAGAAAAGTTTAAAGGGGTGAAAATACTTGACAAGTAGCAGTAGACAAAGTATGCCAGTGTATTATTGACTATCATAGAAAACATTTGGATTATCGTTTGAGTTTTCTTTACCTTTTTTTGTTTAATAAATATTTAAAAAGAATATACAGCAGTACCAATAAAATAACAACAATGAATTATGGATTTTTCCATAATTTTCTTTTCGATTGGGTTTTGCGTTATATTACTTAAATCAAAAAAATTTTATAAATGGCTTTATGTACAACTTAAATTAAACAAACAAATAAAGGTTTTAAATACAACAGATATTATTTATTGTGTTTTTTTTTCTCTTTCTAATAAATACTAAAAATTGTTTCTTTCTAAAGGTAAAATATAATCCGAAAAATCATGATCCCGAATCGAAACTCATAGATGGTGCTGGTCATTGTTATCCAAATTGTGATTCTACAGTGTGGCTGAGATCATGTGAAAAGGAAATTATCGAGCCTATCGAAGGTCATGTTATTGGTAAAATACCCAACTGGTTGAGTGGTTCATTGCTGCGTAATGGTCCCGGTAATTGGCAAGTAGGTGATATGACTTTTCAACATCTCTTCGATTGTTCAGCCTTAATGCATCGCTTTTCTATTCATAATGGTCATGTAACGTATCAAAATCGTTTTGTGCAAACAGAGACACTTAGAAAAAATAATGCCGCCCAACGAATTGTGGTCACAGAATTTGGTACTGCCTCAGTACCGGATCCATGTCATTCGATATTTGATAAGTACGTTACAAATTATGATATAAATTTAACAAAATTACTAATCTATAGATGTTTGCAGGGTTTCGGCTATATTTCGACCGGATAGTGGTTCAGATAATTGTATGATTTCAATTTATCCATTCGGCGATGAATTCTACACATTCACAGAATCGCCCGTAATTCATAGGTAAGAAAAATAAAAACCATCAATATTTACAAAACGATAAAGATTCGCGGTTTATACATAGATCATCATAATTTAAATTAATACCATCGAACATAGCTAAACGTTGTTTATAACATGTTCATATTATATCGGTTTAAAAAGCTCATTAAAATTAAATTTATTAGCATGCACTCTATAAGAAAAATTGTATGTTTACAACTATCCTGGATTTCTGTATCTTAAATGGGTACAGATTATTTCCTCCAGTCTTTTCTTTTGTTTTGGAATTTTAATAGACATTTGAATCTCTTTTGACTATTCCAATATGTGCGACTGAAAGGCCTATGCACTAATTTTTTGATCATCAAAAAATTATATTTTTCTTCCGACGCTTTTTGGATAGTCATTTTTGGTCTCTCTTCTTTGTTAGTTCAGAGTAATTTATTACTTTTTTCTCATAGTACTCGTAAGCATAGTAATTTGTGAACCTTTTTTGAGTAACGTAGTAGAGACATTTAACTCTTCTTCACCGATTCTTAGTTGGTTTTATAAAAAGAAATTTATTAGCTGGCTGACTTTTTCGCTTATTTGTTTTCTTTAACCATTTTTAGACTATTTTCGTGTGCAGGATTCGAATCCTTGATCATCGGATTGTAAGACTTGAGTTACCGCCACGTTAGGTAAAAAATTGACGAAAAATATATTCAGTTCGGTTGACGAAAAACATATTGTACATTCCCTTCACGGGTTTTTCTTTTTTCTTTGATTGAGAAATCATTGCAAAAAACAATCTAAATTCTTAATAGAAATGAAATGAAATTAAAGAAAATCAAACACGCAACGAAAAAATCCACAATATCGCCAGGTCAATAAGAATTTTATTTTCGTTTATTGATGTACTACAACTAGTAAAAATGGAACATGGAATGCAACTCACATTAGGGGTTTTTAACAAAAAATTTGTTTATAAGTAAATCATACAGATGAATTATTTATATATTTTGCATATGGATTACATACATACATACATAATTGGACATTACAACCCTGTGTCAGGATTACGGCCTAGCTTCTCGCAGTACTCATGTTGTGTGTGTTAATTTTTATCAATGAGTACTGGGACCTACAGTTTAAAGTCGACTCCGAACGACAGATTTGAGAAGCTTTTTCATGGCAATCAATTACTCCCAGAGCTTTTGCCAGAAGGCTGCTGAAAATGGATTAACAGACAATACAGTGGAGTCTCTCTTAACGGACACCTCCCTAAAGCGGACACCTGGATGGACACTTTGGTCTGGTCCCGGCAACGCGCCATAAGAACAACATTGAAGAAGCTCTCCTGAAACGGACGTTCTCATGAACGGACGCGGACACCCATTTAGCAAGAAAAACATTCTTTTGTCCGGACACTTAGATTTTCTTGCCTAATTTCTGCAAGCCATAAATTGCTAATAAATTCCTAAAATCGGTTTTAATTCGTTCGTTGAGTTTATGTACATTATGGCATCACTATGACAAATATGAAATCATTTTTATCTGGCATAATAAAGTTTTATTAAGGGAAATACCAAAAAAGTGTAAAAGTATGTTTATGTATATGTGTATTGGAAATGTTGAGTTCATTTGATTGTAAACAATTGTTCCTGTGTGACGGTTAAAAATAGATAAAAAGAGGTCAATATTAACACTTAAAAATTTAAATAAAGACACTTGACCGATGACATGGAAATCGAATACTAAGTCCTGGATGACTTCTGAAATTATGAATGAATGGTTAGAAGAATTCGATAGAAGAATGAGAGCGCAAAAAAGGCAAATTCTACTTTTTCTAGATAATGCAGTATCGCATCCAAAACAGAACAATCTTAGAAATATTAAAATACATTTTTTTGCCTCCTAACTGTACTTCAATTAGTCAACCACTTGACCAGGGTATTATAAAGAATTTTAAACACAATTACAGAACTTTAATACTGAAACATTTGCTAGCTAATATTGAAGTTTCTATCACAGCCAGGACAGCCAGGAAAGTCAGTTAGCATTTGATAATGAGTTTGAGCCAGAAGATGAGCTGCCATTAAACTTGTTTGTTGCCATTCAGCAAAAAGGGATCAGTGTGCAAAATTTAAATGATTTTTATGCCATTGACGAGCACTTAACAGTTGAGAGATCATCTTTGGATATACAAGTGTCATTACCCAAACAAATTTCAGAAGTTCAGGAAATCTCAGATGACTCAACAGAAGAAATCGAGCCTTTACATCTTCGCCATTTAGGAAATAACATCTCAACATATAAAGAGGCTTTGGCTTAAACGCATGATTTCATAGCTTTTGTGAAATGCCAAGGTGATACGGAAGCCATGAATATTCTTTTATCAGTTGATTTACATTTTCAAGATGTTATCGCCAGGACTAAAACACGTCAAACAAAAATGGATGAATTCTTGTTAACATAATATATACAGTAATTTGTAATTTTTATTTCATACTAGCGGAACCCGGTGTGCTTCGCTACCCCCTCGTTATAGACATATTACAAAAAAAGTATTTTGTATAGCAAACATTATTAGTGGTGTAAGTAAGTATCTGAATTAAAAGAGAAGGGGGCGGTGAAGTGGGCGTGGTTCATAGTTATATGACGACGTTAACAGTATTAAGAGCAATATATAACCAAATAAAAAGAAAAAATACAAATTTCTACATAGAACAAAAAGTTTGAAACTTTCAAACAAAATTTAGCGTGAAAAGGGGCGTGAAAAAAGGCGTGGAGTAATAAATTATTATTTATACTTCGCCTGGAGTATAATGTGTATACAATTTGAAGTAAATCTTTTAAAAACATAATACATAATTTAAAACATAATTTAAAAAAGTGGGCGTTAAAGTAGGCGTGGTCGAAAAAAAGTACCCTATTAATCATGTCAAAGTCCCAGTTAAATGCTGTGAAAATTTCAGGAAGATCGGTCCAGAGGTTTGGTCTCCTATAAGGTACAAACAAACAAATAAACAAACAAACAAATAAACAAACACACATTCAATTTTATATATTTAGATGTATAGTATATGTAAATTAATGATTTTTTAATGATTATCTTAAAAGTAAATTACCTTAAAAATAAATTGTGTCTGTTTGGTCAATTGTTTTCTTAATTATTTTATTAAACCGCCGAGAGCATAAAAAATAAAGAGCTAATAAGTGAAATGAATTAGAATATAATTCTAAATAGATCATCTGGCATGTAACAGATTCCCATAGGAATGGTTTTGACTCCGTATTTGTAAAGCCGATCAATTTGTTTTAGGTTCCTCAGATTCTGAACAATATTGTTTATTCTCAAAAATTATAAAATCTCGACTTTTCAAATAAAGTGTGACAGTTTTGTGCATGACGAAACAAAGAAAAAAGAAATGGTTAGTGATTAAAAGCGCCCATACAAAAATTTCCAATTAAACCAAATGAAATTAATTAGTTTGTGTGAGAAATGCCGGTGATCTAAATTGTTGCTGCAATAGATGCCCTGAAGGGATTTTGGCAATATTTTGATTACAAAGCACAACAATTTGCTTTTTTGTCTCAGCAAATTAAATCGTAGGTAAATCTTTAGAAAATGTTCAAACTATTAGGTAAGTATCACTTTTGATATACACCATACTTATATTATATGGGAATGGTGGAATAATTAATATATTGTACATATATATTTAAAAATTTAAATATATTTAATTAATTTATTTTATTAAAGCTGTGCGCCTGTTCGTAAATGATTCATTGCGATGCATAATATGATTATGTGTTGTATTTAAAAACAGTTGACACAAGAGTGCTGCAAATATTTGAATTTTTCAAAATTTTGCATATAATATACAGTACAGTGATCCATTTACTATTTTACTTACCCCGCGTTAAAAGGCTCTAAGAATATGGTTTAAAAATAAATTTTGGTATTATTAAGTGATTGAATATTTTACTAATTTGTTAAGAATCTTTATGAAAATAAATGTATATCAGCTTGTATCTCATGGTATTAAAATTTAAATAAAGATTTATGAATGATACTAATAATGACAATCACATTGAGTCAAAATAATTAATGTGCAGATCTGATAATGCAGTCGACAGAAAATCTACCATAATCAGTAACTTTTTGCAGCGTATTTATGATTTTTTTAGAGCTTTAAAAAAAATTTGCCTCTAATAAGTTGCAGTCTGGTCATCATTTTTATATGCACTTTCCAAAATTATTCAAACTTTAGTCCTTACCTATTTGTTTCTAAATACTAGTGTAGTCCAACTTATACTTAGGAAAGCTTGAAGATTCTTCACCGACACAATGCCCGCCGGTTACATTTTCTTAAATTTTTTTCTTTAATTTTTTAGTTTGTGTAATTACTTACATATTAAAACATCTGTTTTTAAGCGGTGTTTTTTAGTAGAGTATGAGAAGATTTAAGAAAAAATTTTACTTTTTCTTTTTCAGAATTAATCCACGTACTTTGGCTACGGAGGGACGCTTAATAATGACCGATTATGTGGGTATTGTAAGTCACACGTCACATCCTCATGTTATGCCAAATGGTACCACCTATAATCTGGGCATGGCTACTACTAAATCAGGACCTGCGTATGCTATAATATGTTTTCCCCATGGTGAAAACATGTTCGAAAATGCTTATGTGATGGCTCATGTACCCTGCCGTTGGAAACTTCATCCCGGCTACATGCACACTTTCGGCATAACTGAAAACTATTTCGTTATTGTAGAACAGCCACTATCAATTTCATTGACAGAATTTGTTAAGGCTCATATTTGTAATCAAAATCTTTCGGCCTGTTTAAAATGGTTCGAAGATAAACCAACACTTTTCCATTTGGTCGACCGTAAGTCGGGTGAAGTAACGCACACTTTCGAATCGGAAGCATTTTTCTTTTTGCACATCATCAATCAATATGAAGTGGATAATTGTGTTGTTATTGATATCTGTTGCTATAAAGATCCGGAAATGATAAATTGCATGTATTTGGAGTCCATCATAAATATGCAATCAAATCCAAATTATGCTTCACTATTTCGTGGACGTCCCTTAAGATTTGTTTTACCTTTGGGTGCAGCAACAGATTTTTCTGTGAAAAATACTCAAAGTGCGAGTAGACGTAGTCGTCTTCTAAAATCGTTAACTTTGTCCAGCATTAGCACTCGACTACAACAACCGAAAATAAAACATTCCCAATCCCAGTATGAGGATATAACATTTATGACTACAAATATACGCACGAATCAGTCTACAAATGATTTGTTCAACAATAATGAGATAACACCAGATTCAAAGGAATCTGTAAAATATGAGGCTTTAGTAAATTTAATTAATCTGCCGAATAGTTGTGCTGAAGCTTATGAAATGCCAAATAATCAGATATTTGTACGACCAGAGATGTTATGCGATTGGGGTTGTGAAACGCCGCGTATTAATTATGAAAATTATTTGGGTAAGTGATTACAAATATACATATAGAGATAAAATCATATATTTTACTAAAGTTAACCCAGGAGCCACACATCGTTTGAAGTTGATTGTCCAATGAACTGCACAATGCATTATTAAAAAAAAAAAAATAAATAAAAATACGTTTTTTTAATATTGCGGTTCATTGATATGAACAAGTTTAAGTCAAGTGTCCACAAACGATCCTCCCCACTTTTTTCTCCTCTTCATGATATATCTTCCTAACATACATAAGTATAATGTACTGCATCAGTAGAGTTCGGTCATCCCTTGATTACTAGTTTCCGAAGAAAAGCAAAAATAAATAAAAATAAATTTTTATCTCACATTTTTGTAGATACAAGGGCTCGTTTTTGACTGAAGCACAGTTTTTTTGCAATTCGTTGCCCAATTCATGTAATTTTGTCATTGACACTGTACACGTGTGCATCCGCGCACTATCTTCATTTAAACAACTTTTTTCTTTAGATCTTCTTTAAATCGGTCCAATAAGTTGGCATAATATTCGCCGTTTATTGTTTTCCTCTTTTGAAGGTAATCGATTTGGATTATCCCACATGCATCCCAAAAAACTATTGCCATCACCTTATTATCTTGGCCTTATTCGGAGCCAGATCACTCGGAGAAACCCATTGTTTATACTACTGCTTGGTCTCCGAAGTGTTGTAATGAATCTATGTTTCATCTACAGTTACAAAACGCCGCAGAAACTTATCCAAATTGTGGTTAAACAATTCCAAACAATCCTTTGAACTTGTTACACGATTATGTTTATGGTAAATCTTGCAGATAGCTTTCTTAAACCCAGCTGATCCTTTCAAATCGAAACCATATCTTTTGTACCATTGAAATCGGTGAAGCATAGTTCCAATTAGTATTTATCAAGCTTTTCTTTGGTTTGATTAACGGTTTTTTTTTTCGCAAAAATATTGTTTAAAGAGCACCCATAATTCATATTTTCCATTTTTAAAAAGAACGCGAGGTTGCATTTTTTGAACAGCTGTTAAACGCAAAGTAAGTAGCGGAACTTGCTCTAAATTTGACAGTAGTCTATTAGCACGTGGTACTTAATGGGAGCAGTGTTGCATTTTATATAACTAGCAGGGAATTTCGAAAACTTACTGTCTTATTGATACGCTCCCGTATATTAACACTACCAATTTTCCACATTTTTTAAGTGAGTACGAAGTAATTCAGACCAAATTCAGAAACTTTAGCTGTAACAGATCTCAAAATACACAGAAGTCAATAGTTAGTGTGAGAGGTACCACGACTACTTGTCCGCCCTTTTTCCTACTGTTGATTTTTGCTAACTACGAAATCAATCACACCAAATTCAGAATCTTAAGCTTCAACACTTCTGAAGATATAAAGAAATCAATATTTAACTTGTACTGGATTTACCACGCCCAGTTCCTGACTGATGATTTTCCTTCAACGTGAAGTGTTCAGGATAAACTTAGAAACTTTAGCCTTAACCATTCACAAGATATACAAAAATCAGTATTTAGTCTATTTATTTATTTATTTAATTTATTTAAGTCAATGGAAAAATCCTTACTGACCATTACATATAAAATTAACATTAAATTACAATAATTTGACTTAAAAATACAAATAATTTTAACGATACAAATGATACAATTACGTATTAAGAAACACAATAATTTCCCGTTTTATAGCACAAGAATTTAAAGAAAAATCAACAAGATGTGAGAAATAATTATATTGTCGGCAAAGCCTAGTTAAAGGATCAGCAAGAGCGTAATTAGACCTACATAAATGAATATAAATAGGGTTATAATAACGTGAATTACGACAAGTTTATGTGAGAGGTGCTTCTCCATCACGGTTAATCTGGGTTACCGGTTAACCGGATCACGGATAATGGATTTGCATTAGAATGATAAGCAAATACTGTGATTGTGCAGATTAAAGGTCTGCACGGGTATGTTTGAAACGATCTTCAAGCCATTCTAAAAAATTCAAACACACTTCCAATTCTAATTCGTAAAAGTGAAACGAATAAAACAAACATAAAAAGTGGTTGTTGTCGTTAGAATGTAAATAATGAGAGAATAGAGACAAGAGAGTATGGAGACATGAGAGATATGAAACATAAGAGTTAGAATGGAATGAATAGAGTGAATCAGGGATGGAATATGGCTTTTATGATTTTGTACCAACTATGAAAACAAAATGTACTTTTCATACCATGACGGTACCATTTTTTAATATTTATTAAAAACAGGAAGTTATCAAAAGTGTGTATAAAAATTCAAAAGTATACAATAAAAAATAACATAAAAATAATAAATATTAAATACATAAAGGTACATACATTACTTTTTTCAATTCTTGAGATCAGTTATTAAAATAATTATTTATAAAATATTTTTAGATAATAAATTTTCTGTTATTTTAAAACCGAAGCAACATGAATTTGTTGACTTTATTAAATCTTTAGTTTGTATCAAATTGGAGACAGTGGAAACGTGTAGTCTATTTCTTTCCTTTGTTTTTATTAGGTTTTGGAAAGAAAAAACACTTTCGACGTTGGCCGACGAATGTGGAATAGATAGAATGCCTGTTACAACTCTTGAAATATCGGCTAGTGCTCTGTATTGGCTATTTATTGCCTCAAATTTACTTTGTTCATATGGGAACATTTTCACCAGAAGAGGTACTATTGAATTTCCAATAATTTGTATTTTAATTAAAAAAAAAAAAATTGTATTTTCAAGAATTTATTAACTTTAGTCTTGTACGCCAAATAAAATCATAATAAACGTGAAATTGGCAACAAGTGTTAACGAATCATATAATTAACCAATATAACTTTACGTATACATGTTAATGTTAAATGTAGACTGCTCATGTTAATATTTTCTTCATGTCTTAACATGGTTGTTATAAATGCTATAACAACAACGCTTTCATAAGATCGTGTTTTAACAGCATTTCATGTCTAATGAAGACGGCAGTAACAACACATGTAGTTAACAAAAATACCTAGTACAACAACGTTGCAACAAAAGCACAAAAGCTAACCATTAAAAAGAAGAAAAAAAAAAACGCACAACAAATTAATGTTGCCATACAGCGAAACGTTATTTTTAAATTGTACCAAGTAAGCCGCGGTAGTACCACGGTACCAACAAGGTCCAAAATGTACCAAAAAAAGTACAATTGTACCATGATTTCCATCCGTGGAGTGAATAGAATGTCTTGTTTGTAATATGATAGAAAATAATTTCTTGTACTGGTATTATAAGTACATACTAAAGAACTGAATAATAAAAGTAATGAACTGAATAATTTTTTATGTTATTTTTCTTTATTTTTTTTATATTTTTGGCTTAATTTTTAAAAATACATACATACATATTTACAAAAACTTAAAAAAATTTAAATAAATTACATATTAAAAAAGTAATTGTTTTTTTTTTCCTTTAAATGCTTTAATATACACAGACTATTCTTCTTGCTAGATTTCAATTTGATTGTTTTCATTTGCTTGTTTGTACAACAAACTATCGCATTTACTTCATATGCTTTCATTCACAAAGGAAATTCAAGACATTCAAGACATTCCAAGACATTCGAATTTCTCTATAATAATTTAGAATTATAAGAGTAAATTTAGATTTATTATATTCTATTCTATTCGTTTATTGAGGCTGATCGTTTCGTTTCGTTTCGTAGGCTGCAAAACGAATAGAATGAATATTTGTTTCGATGCTTGAATTTACTCTCTATTAGAGTACACTTCTCGAATCATTCTAAACTGGCAGAAAAGCAAAACATCCATGCAGACCTTTAGTGCAGATGTGTAGGCGCTAAATACGATTTAAATTTTTACTTTTTATAAATATTACTAATTAAGGGATAAAATAAGTCAATAATTTTTTTCATGTATTTTTTTTCTAAAGCCAAAAAGTATCAATACTTCTATGCCATAAGTTCAGATGTGGATGCTGAAAATCCCGGAACGGTAAGTTTCATATAACACTTCGAGAGTACCATAAGAAAAGCATCTTCGTTAAACACTTTCACTATAACATTTTATGTAAACTAACAAAGTATAGAAGATCAAAACTTGACAATAAAATTTTTTAAGAGAAAATATTTAAATATATGCAGATGATTAGAAATTAAAACTTTATCTACCGTTTTTTTTTCAATCTTCCAGTTAGTCAAAGTTGATGTGGTGAATAAAAGCTGCAAAAAATGGTGCGAAGAGAATTGCTATCCAAGTGAACCAATTTTTGTACCCTCACCTGGTGCTAAAGATGAAGATGATGGTGTTGTTTTGTCCTCTATGGTATGGGGCGGCTTTAATGAAAACAAAGTTGGTTTGTTAGTGTTATGTGCCAAAAGCTGGAATGAAATTGGAAGATGTATATTTCATACAAATGGACCAGTACCAAAATGTTTACATGGCTGGTATGCCAAAGACGTAGTGTAGTTAAAGAGAGATTTTCTAAATCATTTTATAGCTTAAAATAAATAAAATTTTTTTAAATTAAGAGCGTTTTATTAGTATTTAAAATTAAAATTTCATATTGATAATATTGTAAATAAATTCTTCCCATTTCTTTTGGAATATACGATTGATTTTGCGACGTTCTTCAGATGTAAGTATAGAGTATCTGAAAAATTAAAATAACAAATAAATAACGAAAATAAATAAAATGTAAACTAAAAAAAAAAGAAAATTTGTCTACACCATTTTCCGTTTTAAATTTCATAAAATATTGAATGCCATGGCTTATACAGCCATGTCATGGGACTCAATTCCGATCAGAAGTGGTTTTAATTCCGAAAATTCAGTTTTTTGAAAACAGTAAATTTTTTGAACCGAAACCACAGTTAGTTAGAAACACCATTATATTCACATAAAAAATATGCATATATCAGTTTTATCATTTAAGACGACTTAATTTGGAAGAAATATTTAATTTTCTAAAAATTCAGTTTTCGGAATTGAAACCACTTTCTATCGGAATTGAATTCCATGACATGGATTTCTTTAAATGAGAAGTTTTTGTGCGATTTTTAATTTCCAAAGTTATAAGATAAATAAGACAGAATAAGCTTAAAATACAAATAAATGGAAAATACTTTTTAATAAAAATTGTAATTCGAAATCACTTACACATAAAATGTGATTTTTAGAACATCGCTACTCAAATCACATGAAATGTGTGAAAATATTTTCTTTCGAAAGTAATTAGTGTAGTCGCTGTGGTTGGCTTACTATGGCAAGAGCCCCGTGTTCAAACCCCAGCTCTGACATCTTAAAAACAATATTTTTTTATTTCGGCGACTACCTCTTAGCAGTCTTCTGGCAAAAGCTCTGAGCGTAACTAATTGTCATTAGTAAGCTTCTCAGGTCTGTCGTTCGGAGTTGACTTTAAATTGTAGGTCCCTTACTCATGGATAAAAAATAGCACACACAACATGGGTGTTGCGAAAAGCTAGGCCATAATCCTGGGGGGGGTTACTTTGTATTTCGATTCGAATCGAAAATGCTTTCGAAAGAAATGTTCCATTCGAAAATAATAAATGAATAGAATATTTTTTCGAAAATTCGTAAATTTTTACGAATTTTTATTCGAATCGAAATACAAAGTAACCTCCCTGCAAGAGCATTTTATTGTCCAATTACGTATGTATGTATGTATGTGAAAGTGATTTCAATTCATTCAAACGCGATTTGAAATCGGTCATATAATTCGTCTGTAAGATTTGATATCGCCTGCTTAACTTTTTAACCAATTTTTTTTCAAACATTTAAAAATGTTCCGTAAGTAAATGTCTTAATGTGTTTTTAATTGATTTTATTAGTAAAATTTCGAATTTTACATAAAACACCGCATGAAATTAAAAAAAATATTTGGAGACCATTTATTGAAAGGAATGTGATTTGAATTTGTATTTTTTTTGATTTTCCACGAATTTTCATTTATTCTTAGTTTTTATCGAAACTTTGTTTATGTTTGCTTTTGGAACATACAAATTTATCTTTCTTTTGAATTTAAAATCAGATTTAATACAGCATAAAATCATACGTATGATTTGAAATGACATGATTTCCTAAATATGTTTGTATATAAATCGCTTATTTTTCTTTAAATACTATTGGAAATGGTGTAGTTTGTCTTGTGTACATATGCATGGTATTTACTTTATTGAGTTTAAGGCCAACTGTTTAAGAAATTTTAAATCCGCTTCCGCTGGCGCTAAAGCCATAAAAGCATAATAGAAGTCATAACTTAAACCTTTGGCATTCCATATTCCTGGATCATCAGCTGAAATCACAATAGGAAAATTTTCGGCTATTAAAAATGACGCTGGATGATTTCGTAAATCCCACACGTAACCCAAAACTTGATTTGATAAGGGATTGACTTCAATGGCTATATTGCGTTTCTTAATTGTTGACCACAGTTGCGGATGTTTAGGCAATGCAAAGGCATGACCTATACGTTTGGTATTCAAAAGCAAAGCATCCATCATATTCCAGTCTGTACGACCATACCAATCTAATTAAGAAGTTCTTGCATTTTAAAATAATTATTGAAGAAGCAATTCTCTTAAAAACTCACTCGTTTCGCCAGCATGAAAGAAAAAATTAGCGGTTGGTGGTAAATCTGTTAACTCGTTGGCAAATTTATGCAAAGGATCTCCAGAATCTTCATGACCAATTATATCGAATCCAATTATGAAATTGGGTTTAGCATTGCTGAAAGGAAAACAATTTCTCTTTTTAAATTTGTCAATAAAAACACATTTTATTTTATGTACTTGTAGTACTTACTGCAGTTGCTTGAAAGTTGTTAAGCGTTGTGTCATTTCATCTACTGTCGCCTTGTTTCTTTTGGCGTAAATTATTTTCAAACCCACAAAATCTGGATGTTTGGCTTTAAAACTTTCTACGATTTTCTCTAATTCTGTGGCAACTTCCAAAGAGTTGAATGTCTTATTATTGTCACCATAAAGCTATAATATAAGTATGTATATTAAATGTGAATACGTTAATAATATCAATTGGGTTGATAACGCAATATATTAATTTGGAAACAAAAAAAAAAAACACGATTTGAAATCTAATTTAGCTATAGCTCTATTTCCTAAAAAAGAATGCTAAATTCTGTAAAAAAGAAAGAAAAATATTATCAATATAATATGAATTATATGCTTTTGGAGATAAGCATGTCTCTATGACCATTTCGTCTCTGCTTAAGAGACTCGTCCGGAGACTTTTTCCCAAAGGTGGTAGAGACATGCTTATCCCCAAAAGAATACATTTCATATTATATTGAATGTATTTGCCAATAAGGCGAAGAATATTTTTTGTTTTTTAGAAAAATATTATCATTTAAATTTGTCTTAAAATCTGTTAAAAACAAAATTCTCATTTACATATATAACTGTTTAAAAACTATTTTGATGCCTTCAATGCTCTATCTTTATTTAATTCATAATATAAGATATTGAAATTGATTTGTTATATGTTCAGATCTCAGATAAAGCTGCTTCATTTTTAAGTAAATTTTTAACCCAATTAAATGAAGTGCTTACAAGATAATTCTATGGGATAACTCGATGATATAAGTTGATGTGGTATAACAACTGTACACTGATGATAGTCTAACATCAGAACTGTGATATCAATGTTATAACAAATGTTATGGAGGGAGCAAAAAGTAGCAGCAATCGAATGACAATTGTTATTAATAAATATTGTCATATTTTGTGCGTCATCAATACTACGAATATGATTGCAGTGACACTAATTCGATGCCACATTTTGTATATTATTTACATGTATTTTTAAAGAGATAGTGTGGTGTAGTTAGTAGAGTACTGGCAAAGAATATGAAATCGAATACAATCACAACATTGTTTCATGCAATTTAGGGCGAAATGGGGTTACCATGTGAAGAAAAATAGTAGAACGTCGAACATATCATCAGGCAGAGTCAAATCTGGGGTAAAAAAGGTTTCCCCGATTAATTTGAGTGGGATTAGTGATTGTGAAGCCCATTGCTAAAATAATTTCAATTTTAACTCCTGATGACAATTTGACCAAGTGATGTAAAGGTCATGAATAGTGTCATGGGGTCAAACACAATCTCAGCATCGCTACATAACCCTTATAAAGAATCTGATAAACAAATTCGTTGGTTATAATGAGAAATTTTCAACATTGTATCCCTCTAGACCTTTAATAATATTGCTTATTCTATAAAACATGACTAATATCAGACGGATAAATGTGGCGTTCGTTTCATTGTTCTATCGGCATTACCATGGGAGATGAAATAAAGGACTTGATTCTGGATGGTCGCATATTCTTGCGAGCTACACGTAGCTCTCTCCGAGCACATCCCTTTGTAATTGATTGCCCAGTGAATCGCATATTGCATTATAGAGCTAATTCGTTCTTTAGCGGAACCTTTCGTTTGTGGAACAATATTTTGTTAAACACTTTTCCTGTCAATTACGATATTAGTAAGTTTAAAACATATATCCACAAGCACTACTCCCACTTTCCTCCTTCCCATAATATAAGCCATATCATAGAATTCAATTCTGATCGAAAGTGGTTTCAATTCCGAAAATTTAATTTTTAGAACATTAAATATTTCTTCCAAATAAAAGCGTCTTAAATGATCAAACTGGTATTTATATATGCATATTTTTGTTGTAAATATAATGGTGTTACTTCCAAAGTTAAGAGTGTTTTCATTTAAAAATAATTTAATTTTTTTCAAAAAACTGAATTTTAGGAATTAAAACCACTTAAGTTCGGAATTGAGTTTCGTGACATGGCTGTATATTTTCATAGAGTTCTATCCTCAATAAAATTGATGAATAAACTGAAGCAGACAGTGTGTGGTTGCGACTTTTTCTATTAGTTCATTAATGCGTTAATAGTCAGTTTAATGAAGGAGGAGTAATATTTCTTTAAATTTTAGGTACAAAAATACTTTAATAACGACTTACCGGCGATAGAGATGCCCTTATTTCCGCATATATTATATTATCTTCACATAATTCTTCCAACAAACGCTTATGATAATTACAAAATGCTGGTTGATATTTATAAAATTGATCTATAGTTTGAAAAATATTCTCAAAACGTTTCCATATCTTTCGACGATCAGTGATCAGAGCTTAAATTCAGAAAAATATATATAAAAATTAAAAATTCATAGAAATCATTCTCTAAACACTTACATTCCGGATGCATACTATACATGTTAATATGTTTCTCCAATTGTTTTTCATACAAACGCTTATCCTCGGCATTAACACGTTCCAAACAGACATTTTGAACTTCACTATGACATTTGCTTTGATCATAAGTGAATATTAAAAGACCACTAACATCGCGGCATGTGTACAAATTATATAAATTTGTCAAATTGCCTATAACCCATTTGGAACTAACCATACCCTTATTATGGCCATGCAGAAATGCTCCTTTGGGCATTTTTTGTATAATACGAAAAACTTCACTTTGGCGCAAATACTGTTTACCTTGAAAAAAATGCATGGCGGGTGGATATTTGGTAGGATCTTTAAAACCTTCAGTGATCTATTAAAAGGTGAGTAAAATAAAAAAATATAAAAATAGGTTTTTTTCTTTGTGTCATCAAACAATCTCAATTTTGTTGTTTTCATTTACCTCTTCTTTTTTAGCATTCATTATAATACTATTAGCTTTCTCTTCAGCCGATGATAACCACAGATTACCACCCAATGACGACATATGTTCAGATTCCATAATTTTATTACGTAAAGCATCATAAGCTGTTTAGTTATTAATTGGGGATGAGTGACAAAAATAAAAGGGGAAAGCATTATATGTTTATGATTGCAAAGGGTTACACATAGAGGGAGACAGAGAGAGAGAGAGAGAGAGATTGAAACTGTGAACTCAAATTTTAAATTATTGTTGTTTAAAGAGTGACAAGGTGTTAAATATCTTACACTACCTAAGGTGGTTGAAATAAATAAATAAATAAACAAATAAAATATCCGTGCAATACAATCATAGATTCAAATCAAAGCTTCATTTCAATCTTAAGCTAAACGATTTAAAAAAAAGTGGACGAACAAACACTCTTGCAAGATTTGCAACAAAGAGTGATGAATAAAAAATGCTATAAAGGAATCTCGGGTATGTTTCTGATTTTGATTAGTTTTGAAAACGTAATATTTTTTTAATCCCGCATGGGTTTGTGTTCGATATTTTTGTTGGAAAAGTAGATAAATATCAATAATCAGAAATTAATGGTTTTTTTTATAAGCTTTTAACAAAATTTGGTATTGCTAACATAATCGCGTTTGACATTTTTCTTAAAAAAATATATAAGTTTTGCATCAAAATGTCAGGAGCTGCTGTATAATTTTGTATATTTGTATATACATACACATATGGGCTAATCCTGCGTTGCGGACGTTACGTTCGTACGCATACTTTTGAATACTGTTGGCGCTCTGAGCGTTATATTCTTAAGTAACCTCATTGGTACGTTGGCCTTTGAGAGTACTTTCAAATGGCAGTTACAAATATTTTCTGAGTTTTATCAGTTACGATATAATTGTACTTAAATTGCCGTTGCGGACGTTACACAATACAGAAGTCGTTGTGGAGATCAATGCAAATTTTCATAAATTTTAGCGAATTTTACAGTATAAACAAAAAAACTCAAAATACATTAAAGAAAGAGGAATGCTTAAGCATATCAAACCCACTTTCGAGGCTAAAAAATAATTGTTAGTTTATTCACAATTTTGTCTTATATTTGTTGCGGACGGTACGTTGCGGACGTTGCATTTTTAACCACTGTATAAATAAAAAATATTTTTGTGTTTATTTTCAAAAAATATAGATTTTATTTTTCTTTTTAAACTTGCAGTTTATATTTAGGAGATGCTGCAGTGCGTGCCATTTCGATAAAATTTTCATTAAGTGAGGAAAAGTGATGATGAGATTTTACGCCTGTAATATTTTTTATATTTAGCCATTTCTCACCTAGATATTGAGTTGTGGTTTTTATATCGTTTTCTGTAACGTATATTAGTTTAACCCCATCGATATTACTTTTGGCCATTCTGTAAAAATCGTGTGCATCCTTCAAAATAAGATTTTGAGCTCTTACTAACTGCCAAACTTTACGTTTCACGATAGTGCCTACTCCGTCTACTGCACCTTTGCCATGAGAAGTAGCGAAGAAATTCCACTCAAAATGGTTATCAACAAATTCATTCTTAAAATGGGGAATGCTACGTCAAATAAATTTGTTTTTAAACTGACTACCGCATCCATCGGAAAAAATACGGATTTTAGACACTGAATGGTGCTTTTGAATATTTTTAATAAGTATTGATAAAAAGCAAGAAACATCGAATTTATTGTGAGTTAGCTGATCACTTATAATGGCAAATGATTTAGTGCAGCCATGTAGGCACGCTACACAAGTGAAAATAGTTACTTGAGCATAGCTCAAGTATTCAATTCATTCTTACTTATGCGTTTATAATTATTAATGTATGTGGTTTCAATTAAAGATTTGTGAAAACAAAACAACTTTTAGTAGAACTTAATTTTAGGACAGATCGATACCGTTGCGGACGTTACAAAATTTGATAATAAAAAATGAAACATACTTTTGTATATTTTAGAATTTTTTTTTTCTTACTTTAAAGAAGAGTTTTAGTTTTGTTTGGAATGTTAATGTGGTGTCAAAAAAATTTTTAGTGTCTTCGTTATATATAAAAACCCTTATTTTCCGTTGCGGACGTTACAAAGCGTGGTCGTAACTTTACTCAGTTTTATTTAGTATGTTCCAATAGAGCATTTAAAGCGCTTCTTTCATAAAGTTGCAGAAAATTAATTAAAAAAACACTTTTTCGAAGGTGGAGCAGCCGTGTTTTGGATAAAGCTTGTTTAACAGCAGCCAAAAACATGCATATTTTGGCCTAATATTAAAAATGTAAGGTTGCTGAACCTTAAGTCCTGATTTCCGTAAAATGGACTGCCAGAAAAATATTTTATGATGATATTTGTAAGAGTACAAATATAATCTATTACTCTAAATAATCATGAATAATTTTTGATCAACTTTAAAAATTTTTTGTTGGTTGACATTTTTTCGGATATGCCCATATATATATATATATATATATTTGTATTAAATTAAAATTTATAAATTTTCAGAGAAAATTTTTTGAAGTAAATATGAGTCTTAATAATGATTACGCCTTAGTTAAAATTTAACATTTTTTTCATCCACAGGGGAATGAAATGGCAGATGAATTTGCAAGGAGGGGATGCCATTGATGGGGCCAAAACCTAGAACTAAGGAAAAAAGAAGACAAGGAGAGACACTTGTTATTCTTGGATCAGACTGGCCTTAGACATTCCAAACTTTTGCTTAGTAACTATAATAAGACTAGATTTGATTCGTGCATTGGGTTCTCTAGGAATAATCTGAGAATACTAGCGCGCCTTCTGACCGGGAACCGCAGACTTAATGGACACTTAAATAGGATATGAATCTCTGTGAGCGATGTGTGCGGATTCTATGACGAGGCGATTGAGTCATTAGAGCACATACTGGCCAATTATGCAGCATTGATGCAGAGCACTAAGAGGTACCTTGGTGACTATCAGTTATTAGATAGGGAATTTTCTGGGTTCGCACCGGCCGACATTTTAAAGTTTGTCAGAGCGACGAGACTAGACACTATAATTGAATTAAATTTTGCATACACATTATTTATTATATAATCTTAATTATATAATCTTAAAGCTTGAGTATATTGCTATTTATATTTTATTTTACAGAAGTAAACATTCTGGAAAAGGAAAACTTATAGTTGAAAACTATTAAATTCTCCTTTTACAAAATGTTTGCAGCTTTAATTCCTGGAGCCTACAAATTTAGAATTTTTTTAAATCATTAGTTTCATAGATAAATAGGCATATTAAGTGAAATAAAGCATTTATAACACAAAACATCAAATCGGACATAAAATCATAATGGCTTTATGTCCCATTCAATTAAAATTGATATGAGACTTAAGGCCATGTCAAAATTATGGCTTTAGGTCCTATGGCTTTATGACACCCCACCTCTCATGTTGTGTGTGTTAATATTTATCCATGAGTATCGGGACCTACAATTTATAGTCGACTCCGAACGACAGATTTGAGAAGCTTTTTCATGGCAATCAATTACTCCCAGAGCTTTTGCCAGAAGACTGCTGAGAGGTAGTCGCCGAAAGAAATAATTTTTTCATTATTTTTTTTTCAAGATGTCAGAGCTGAGATTTGAACCCAGCGTTATCGGCTTTGTAATCCAACATACTAACCACTAGACCACGGCGACTGCAGTAAGCCATATACGATTTATTATTTTTGTTTTAAAAAAGTTTACTAAACTATCCTTTAAACTTCGGAACTTAACTAAGATAACAAAAGTAAGCGTAAAACGAAATTGCTTTGTTCAATAAACTGGTTTTCAACCATAAACATCTCAAACTTTTACACAGAAATCATCTATTCTTTCAATCACGTTCCATTAATGTAAACTAATATTTCTAAAGCAAAGAACTAATGTAACTAATAATGGGTAAAAAAGTGCCAACGGAGTTTAAAGGAAAGTAATATAATAATAAAAGGCTCCATTATTAAAAATTTTATTTTACTTAAGCACTATGAGAATGTTTAAAAAGTGCTATTCCAAAACGGATGCTTACCAAAATTTCGGTTATTTGGAAATCAAAGAAGCGTCAAAAGCATTAAAATGGCAACACTGAATTAAATGCTTTATTTTGATGAAGAACATTGTATTATCTTATACTGTATTTACTACGCGTATGATTAATATTAATTAGTAAAATGTAAATAATATTAATCATACACCCTCATTTTTTTAAATTGTTTTTTCCGCCCTAGCAAACAAGACGTTTCCAATCATTAGCAAAGAATTGGTGAAATCAACCCGATGATGAAATAGTAATGAATTTAATACGATGAAAATAAGCTTTTTAAATTCCTACTATTAGACCATTGCTTAAATTTTCAATCATTAATGAAATATAAGTACGTTCATTTCATTCTATTTCTTTTTTTCGTAAGACAAGCAATTTTAAACCATTGAAAATTTGTATGAAAAACACTTAGATTTAATAATATTTTTAAACATTTTTCACATAAATATTCAATCATTGTTAAGTTTTTGTCATGAGGAAGCAGTATATAAAATAAATTCTTTTACACTTATACATGTAATAGATAACAGTGGATTTCAATCGGGAGTTCTCTGTAACTGTGGAATTTTACATTCCCGTGTAAATTTGTATTAAAATAAGTATTCTTGGTATACAAACATACTTAATGGGCCATTACAACCCTGAGTCAGGGTTAAGGCCTAGCTTCTAGCAGCACTCATGTTGTGTTAATTTTTATCCATGAGTAACGGGACCTACAGTTTAATGTCAACTCCGAACAACAGACTTGAGAAGCTTGTTCATGGCAATCAGATACTCTCAGAGATTTTGCCAGAAGACTGCTAAGATGTAGTCACTGAAAGAAATAATTTTTCATATTTCTCGGTGTTGAACACAGAGCTCTCGTCTAGTAAGCCACTAAGCACTAAATTACGGCGACTACATTGGATATACGTTGTTAAAATTTTACACTTACAATGTTTTTTCTTTGTGCTTTTCATGATTTCATGACGTTGTTTCTTTATTTTTGAGATGGCTGCTACAGTAACATCACAATCTAGTGCTAATCGCTTTCCTTGATTACCTTAATTAATCCGTTTTAAAATCTGATGTGCAATGATTTTTTTTGCCTTGAAGTTTTTTAAAATATACAATACACAACTCACAAACTCGAAAAAATGTACAATTTTTTTTGCCTTTAACAAGTTTTGACTTCTTTTCTAAAAACAATATTACAAAAAAGCGGTTGTGTGTTCTTATTAAAAAAAATTGTCATCGTTAAGTGTAAAAATGCAACTATTCTTGCCCTCAAAAAAATCACAGGGTTAAAAAAATAATGCACTGATTTGGATTTTGTTTTATTTTAATTTAAAAATAATTGATTTTTTTTTTTGAAAATTTGAGATCTTGTGCACTATTTTCAATTTCCATTATTAATATTATTTTATTTTTGACAAATTCCTTTAAATATTAAAATTATTGTGATTTTTTCTTCTTCGTCTATTTAATTTTTTTTACATATAACAACAGGGCTACTATTTATGTATGTTTTTTTTTGGCATAAAACTAGGTGCAATTTTATAGTATGAGGGCAACGCCTTTTAATTTTCATTTTTTTAAGAGAAAATTTTTAGCCAGAAAATAAAGCCCAATAAACTAATAGTGTTTGTTGAAGATGATCATACGTTTTCTGCAGCTCAATATAAAAATGATTTTCGAGGAAAAACATACATAACTCAATAAACAAAATTAAAGTTCAGCTTTGAAAGTGAGAATATTTTAAAACTATGGAAATTGGTGCACTTATGACCGCAAAAAATGTAAAAAAAAACTCATACACTTTGAAAAGTCAACTGAAAATGTAACTTTTTAGAGCAGCACGTTGATACTGAAATACTATTATCTCTTCCGAGCGTTTAACTTTCATAAGAGTTAGCTTTTTCGAGATTCTACTGTAGTTAATCAAATATTCAGGATTTGTCGTTTAACGGTATGTACATTGTACATGTTCTTTGGTTTTCATATAAAATTTCGATCGTTCGATTTATTTCGTTTTACAGAACAAGAAATTCTATTTAATTTTTTGGACAAATATTTGTCAAATGTGAACGTACCTTAAAACATTTACATATTACTATTACTAAAGTTGGCTGGCTAGCTTATCACTTATTTGGAGTCTTATTTTCAGCCTTAATATGCTTTTTTTTGCATTACAAAGATCAACACAGCTTAACGCACCTGATCACTATTGTTTGGTAGGATAAGAAACCTTAAACTTTGGTCTATCAGAGTTATACACAATGCCTGCTGAGCTTTTATTTATTACTAGCTGAACCCGGTGTGCTTCGCTACCCTCTCGTTATATACATATTACAAAAAAAGTATTTTGTATAGCAAATATTATTAGTGGTGTAAGTAAGTATCTGAACTAAAAGAGAAGGGGGCGGTAAAGTGGGCGTGGTTCATAGTTATATGACGACGTTAACAGTATTAAGAACAATATATAACTAAATAAAAAAAAAATACAAATTTCTACATAGAACGAAATGTTTAAAACTTTCAAACAAAACTTGGCGTGAAAAGGGGCGTGAAAGAGGGCGTGGAGTAATAAATTATTATTTATACTTCGCCTGGAGTATAATGTGTACACAATTTGAAGTAAATCATTTAAAAACTATATGGGGGCAATTACATAATTTAAAAAAAGTGGGCGTAAAAGTAGGCGTGGTCGAGAAAAAAGTAACCTATTGATCATGTCAGAGTCCCAGTTAAATGCTGTGAAAATTCCAGGAAGATCGGTCCAGAGGTTTGGTCTCCTATAAGGTACAAACAAACAAACAAACAAACAAATAAACAAATAAACAAACACACATTCAATTTTATATATTTAGATTAAATAAAAATTATTTCTATAGTCTTCAATATTAAAGCTACTATGTAATCATAAACGCAATTCCATCTTCTAGAGGAGCAAAATAGATTCACAAATAACGCACTAAACACTAATGATGTTTTCTTTTCTACAAAAAGTGTAACATTTTATTATTCCTTTGTATAAATAAAATACGTTATACAAGTTTTTGTGATTTCGTTTTATTTCGATCGTTCTTTTAAAAAATTCTATAACAGATTATAGTAAAAAATTCAATATTTTGTTAAACTGAGAAAGAAAGATATTTTTGGTAGAAACGAAAACGCCATAACATTTCCAAACACCTGAATTATCAATTTACAGATACTGCGCAATTTGTTCTTGCATTTTTAGTTAAAGACTTTTAAAACATAAGCGCTACTCGTTTTTGAATTCTTTTTTAAACGTGTAGGTGACTAATAAACCAAAAGCACTCCAAAAGGGTTAAGCCAGATGTTAAAAAAAACAATTTTAAAAACACTAGCAGGTTAGTTAACAAGGGGTACAATAAAGGGTAATTACTTAGTAAAATTATTGTAATAAAATAATTATTAGTTATTGTATCTTTTTTTTATCAACAATTTGTATTATTTTGAATTTCTACATAAGACTAACTCAACTATGTATGTAATAAACTGAAGTCATGCATTCTTATATAAAAAAAGGAAAAGGAAAACATGCCTCTTATTCGCACCTGTTATTAAATTATCGTAAATAATTGTTATTTTAGGTGTAAAATTTGCTAATTAATAATAAAAAAAGGAAGAAAGAGAAAGAAAAAAGTAATAACAAAAGTATAATAACAATAGTAAAGAAATAAATTAAAACTCATATGACAACTAATAAAAAAGTTCTAAGAGTTGGCAATTATTGTAGAAATTATATAAGAAAAATAAAACAAGAATAACCATTTTTCAACACACAGCACAACACTCACATAATTCCATAGAATGAACAGATAAATGGAAATATATAAATGAAAATAAAATTATACATTTTATATATTGCAACGATTTAGACATATTTTTTTTAATAACTTTAATTTTAAATATGGGTTTTTGTTAAAATTATTCCGGTTTTTAATTTCTTTTTTTTTTTTTAATAAAAATATTTTAAACTATTTTTCTTTCAGTTGTTTCACGTTTTACAGATGCACTGCTACTGATTTCAATTGAAACTGAACTGAAGATTTGAATTTTTTGAATTGTGCTTAATCCAGTTTAGTTTTTTGCAAAATAAATAAAAAAAAAGAAATGTACAAAATATTATTCAAAAATATATGCAAATGTCCACACAAATTTTATATATATAAGTATGTCCGTCACAATTTTATTAAATTTTCGCATAGTTTTCATGTGGAACAAATGTTGTTCCTCCATAAAAAATAATATCACAAACATTTTGTACTTTTGGTTCATTGTCATCATCATCTAAATCGAATATAATAATGATATTAAAAATGATCATTGGCTCGATTTACAGCATCATCTATACACAATCATAGTCACTTTGTTTTTATTTGTTTTTAAATTTATTTATAAATTGTTTATTTACAAACAAACAAAATACATTGGTTCCATAGTACATACACGATCATATGTATGTGTACACGGGTATTTATATGCATATAAAAAGTTTCATTACCAGCATCAATCATACATATACATTAGGGTGTCCCAAATAAAATTAAAAATTGGAATTCGTCGGAAGATCATTCTTAATTTGGATACTCATGAGAAAAAGTATTTTTGAGAATTTTTTCAGATTTTTCGGAAGTGGTTTAGAGGTCGCGCAAATTGATTTTTGATCAAAAATCGAGCTTTTTAAGCTCTATTTAATTTTTGGTTATGAATTGGTAAAAAATCGATATTTTCTCGACTTCTGAGTCAATGTTGTCAAAGAAAATATTCCGATCTTTAATTTTATGTGCATAAATAATAAGTTTCGGCAATGATTTTGCACATTTTGATACATAATATAACAGTTTTTCCTAAATTTTCAACAAATATCGAAAACAACGGTTTATAACTTTTAAAATTAGTATAAAGACTAAAAAAACTAATGATGCAGTTTAAAAGATTATTAAGTTTTAAATAAGTTAGCAGAAAAAAAATTAAATTTTCTTTTACCGTTTTCGAGTTGTACTCTTTTAAAGCTTTATACCCATTTTTAATACTGTGTGAACTAGGTTGGCATCGGAATTAAATATACAACAATTTTATAAACAACAACAAAAAATTTGATTTTTTTATAAATCATTTATTGGGGTTCTTGCAATACTGCTCTATGCCCTGCGGTAAATACTGAAAGTCTGTTTCAGAAATTGTGATATTAAAATAACTACTAGCCAAGGCCTCACCACGTTCTGCGACATCATTTACAACTTGCAATTATTGAACTCTGTGTTTTTCTTCCTGGAATGCCTTAAAAAACAGATAAGTGCAGGACAGAAAAATAGCGGTTTTTTATTAGTGCTTGAGATAAATTTTACGGCTTGAGATAAAATCTTTTATGCTTGAATCTAACTGAAAATGTTCAATTTATGTGTGCGAACACGACAAGCTCCAATACAAAACGGCGGATCGGGGCATGCGTTTTACTTCTCCAAAAATTAAAAAAACACGTCATATTTTTGGCATGTCGCCACTATATGTTAGAACTAATTGCTGGATCAGCGTTTGGGGCTCTTAATATTGAGGATCAAATTACATCCCCACAAATTAAAATTTTCGTCACTCTTCAGCAAAGGTGGGCCAAAAACAATTTTTGGGATTGTACGAACCACGAAATTGTTGGAGCTCACTTGATGATCAAAATTATATACTCTCTAAAATTATGTAGTTTTCAAAAGCAGCTACAACTTTCGTTCAAAATTCAGAAATTGATGCCTTCTGAAACAGACTTTCAGAATTTACTGCAGGGCATAGAGCAGCATCACAAGAATCCCAATAAATGCTTTATAACAAATCAAATTTTTTTATTGTTTATATAATTGTTGTATAACCTAGTTCACACTTTATAGTATTAAAAATTTCATACAGTGGGTACAAAGCTTTAAAAGGGTACAACGCGAGAACGGTAAAAGAAAATTTATTTTTTTCCCTGCTAACTTATTTAAAACTTAATAATCTTTTAAACTGCATCATTAGTTTTTTTAGTCTTTATACAAATTTTAAAAGTTATAAACCATTGTTTTCGATATTTGTTGAAAATTTAGGAAAAACTGTTATATAATGTATCAAAATGTGCAAAATCATTGCCGAAACTTATTATTTATGCACATAAAATTAAAGATCGGAATATTTTCTTTGACAATATTGACTCAGAAGCCGAAAAAATATAGATTTTTACCAATTCATAACCAAAAATTAAATGGAGCTCAAAAAGCTTGATTTTTGATTAAAAATCAATTTCCGCGACCTCTAAACCACTTCCGAAAAATCTGAAAAAATTCTCAAAAATACTTTTCCTCATGAGTATCCAAATTAAGAATGATCTTCCGACGAATTCCAATTTTTAATTTTATTTGAGACACCCTAATATACATACATATGTGCACCATGGTTCATCACTATAGAATCAGAATACTTATTAATATTACAGAACAGCCTCTAAGACCATATGCTCGGTGCAGTGTTACAGACCACGGGGATTACTTTGTATTTCGATTCGAATCGAAAATCTTACAAATTCGTAAAAATGTACGAATTTTCGAAAAATTTTTGTATTCATTATTATTGATTTTTTGAATGGGAAATTTAATTCTAAAGCATTTTCGATTTGTACCGAATTACAAGGTAACCCCCAGGGTCTCTTCTGGGAAGCGAAATCACAACCCTCGCAATAGCAGTCTAGCATACTATCTTCTAGACTACAGCAGAACACATTTTTCCAGGAAAATAGTTGATTGTTCATAATAGTAATTTTATTTAAATTCTATTTTGCATTGATTTTAAACAGTTGACAGATATTTTACCCCATACTGCTTTTATTCTATTAGTTACCTTATCTTTGTTTAAGTATTACTTTCCTTCTTTTTACAACGTACCTGTCAGAAAATCAAGGATTTTTTCTAAAATGTTAAACTGGATCGTAACATATATTTCATCTTTGGGGAAACACATATCGTCGCAAGAATTAAAGAACGCTGTAAAAATATCCATTTCGTGGTTTCAAAAGTATGGGACTGGAATTCGACATCTGTCAAACTAAGTTATTAAATCAATTTTTTTCTTTTCAGTTGAAAGTCTGATATTGATGAAAATGGATCGCTTAAATATTACACAACGCATAAAAATTCTCAAAACTTACTACAAAAATGGTGATTCTGCCACAGCCACATATCGTGCTTTAAGAGGAGATTATGGTTTACATAATCGTCCAACTACGCAAGCAATTGGCAAAATTGTGAAGAAATTTGGCCCGTGCATTATCGTTTCGCTTGTTCCGCTGAAAATATCGCTGCTGAAACTGAAAGTGTTGCCGAAGACCCCAATGTGTCGATTCCTCGTCGTTCTCAGGAATTAGGACTGTCTTACGGCACATTCTGGCGTATTTTGCATTTAGATCTACACCTACATCCATATAACGTCCATCTCACGCATCCACAATGTCGTAGTGAATGGGTGCTTGAATAACAGGCAGTGGATGGCAATTTTTCGAAAAAAATTTTCTTCTGCGATGAAGCACATTTCTCAATCGGTGGGTATGTTAATAAACAAAATTGTCATATTTGGGGTTCTGAGAATCCTCAAGTAATTGAAGAGAGGCCATTACTTGCAGAAAAATTCACGGTTTTGTGCGCTCTTTGGTCCGAAGGTGTGATTGGACCTTACTTCTTCGAAAACGACGATGGAACGTCTGTCACCGTCAATTCGGAGCGTTATGGTCATATGATAACCGACTTTTTTTGCCTGCTATTGAAGAATACGACTTCGAGAATATGTGGTTTCAACAAGATGATGCCGCATGCCACACAACTCAAGCAAATATGGCTTCATTGCAAGAGACATTTCCTGGCCGCGTAATTTCTCGTCGTGGCGATATCAACTGGCCACCAAGATCATGCGATTTGACACCACTAGACTTTTTTGTGTCAAAAAATGGTCGAAAATTACCTCAAAAGAATCAATGCTTGCAACACTTCGCGTGGAGGTCATTTAAATGATAAACTTTGTAATAAAAAAGAAATATCATGAAAAAAATATTTTATATGTGTTTTATTTACGCTTACTTTTGAAACCGCAAAATGGATAACCCTTTATGTAGATACATATGTTTCAGTTTTCAGAATATCGCGTGTCGCGGTTAAATTTTTACAAATTTCTCCTAATTAAATACGAAAGAATGCCGGTTAAATTCTTGATATTTCATTATTTGACTGACTATTTATTTACAAACCTAAAAACTGTCCATCGCTACGACAACATGTATAACACAGTCTGTAGTTTATCGTCAATATTGTAGTTGCACAATTACTTTGTTGACAGCTGAATAAAATTCAACAAAATTATGATTAAAATATGGGAGATTTTGTGTTGATGATGCTGCTTGATTGTAATTGAATGCCATTATGACACTTTCGTTATCAGAAATAATTTTCAAGTTCACTGATGCAATTTATTTGTAAAGGCTATAAATATTTTGTATGTAATTCTCCTATACATATATACATACGTACACAACAGTGATGATTAGCTTTACAATTATTAAATATACACGTAAAAAATGTTAAAAAGAATATAATGTTTTACATCAAAATCTTCTTATAAAATTAATTCAAATAAATCACGTTTACTTTTAAGACCTACTTTTAAAATAGAAAGTGTTTTGTCTAAAAAAGTTTCCCTAATTTTTTATTTTTTTTTTCAAGCACTTCAATAAAAAATGTATGTTTACGGATTTTGTTTGCAAATAATTAAAGAACAAAAAAAAAAAAAAAAATGAATACAAATTGCTTAATTCTGTAAAAACTTTTTTTTTAAGAATTTGAGAGAACAAATGAATTGACAATCATGTGTTTATGTGCCATTTTTATTGTCATATTTTGCAAAATTTACATGAATTATCGTACAATTAAATATTCTATAAACGCAGTCAACAAACCGTATTTAATAACGATACACACAACCAAGCATATGAACTTATATATATTATATATATATTATTATAACGTCAGCGGTAGCATTACGCGTCATGTACTCATAATATGTACTCGTATTCCCAAGTTAATTTGTCAAGTAAGAATAACAAGTTAATAGAGAAAAACAAATCACGAAAATACCACACGTCTTTGGGTAGATCAAGAGGTGTGAGCGAAATTAAAACTAAACAATTATTTTAAGTTTTTAATATTTAAAGTAATAATCTTTCATTTTTTTTAATGAGAACACAATTATAAAATTGTTTATTTTTTAAGTTAATTTCCTATAAGACATTTTATTCAATGCTTTAAAAATTATTTAATTTTAGTACCCTACAACAGCATTGGTTACCACGATATATAGCAGATGTTTAAAAACAATCAATGCTAGATGAGCCGCTTATTATATCGAGATACCCGTAATTTGAAATCTAAGCAAAGAAATTAAAAAAAAAAAATATATAAAACCAAATCAAATTTTGATTCAATTTCGACTTTTTTGATCACTTTGTGAAAGTTTTAAAAAAGGTTTAAATTATGAATTTTTTTTCTAAGGAAGCCGATTTAAGTCCAATTATTGTAAGTTGTTGTACAAATTATTAGTCTTCTATCCCCTGATTATAAAACATATGTAGGTGTGCCTGAAAATCAGATTTTTTTTAGTTCTTCGTTAGGTACCTCGGCTATGCAAAAATAATACAAATTTTAGTCATTGTATGCTCATGATTTTTGTCTTCTTTTTTATTACAATGCCATCGATTGAAAGTAAAATTTTTTATTTAAAAGCTTGGAATAATAAATCTATAACTATAAGACTCTCTGCAAACTTGAATCGAGTATTTCTTCAAAGACCCATAAAATTTAATTGCACAAATTGCTTAAGTCTTGATAACCAAAAAAGTTATATTAAAGGCTGTAAAGTAAATGAATAAAAAAATATAATATTAAAAAATTATAGCAATTTAAAATAAAAATTATTTAATTGCACTGGTTTTCGGTTTACAGAAGAACATTACAAGAATGATTTTAAAAATAATATTTTGAAGTAGGATTTCATATAGACCAGTTTGTTTTACTACAATTTACGAGTACACAAAATTATGGGTTTTTTTCCTTTACATTTTTTATTCTCTAACATATTACGTGATAGAACAGTTATAAGATTTAATTGACCCTTAAAATTACATATTTATTTAAATAAAAATAATCAGCGAAACTAAAGTAACGTAAATTAAAAATAATACTTACTTATTTATTACACCATTCGACAAATAAAGGCTTTTGGAAAAATTTACGAACTCCACAGTATAGGTTCGATTGTACTACCAACACTTAGTAAAACCCTGAACTCGGTTTGGTCAGATTGATTACCAATTTTTTTATGGACCTTAAAGTTTTGAAAATCACGCAACACTCAAAAAAAGGTGTCTTCAGTTTTTGGCCAACAGCTAACTCAAACTTAAAGATACTGCTTAACTATGTTCGGCAATAATGTAGTGAAGAGTCTGTTGAACAAATTTTGAAAACACTTTCTGTGCAAAAAATAATTTTTTCTTGCACTTTTTTGCAAAGATGTACGAAAACAATTTTTCATTTTTTTACTTTTTTCAGCATAACTTACAGGGACTCGTAATTTTTTCTGAACAACTTTCGTGAACATATCAATACAATCTGAACGTGTCTAGGCATCCAAAATAGCTTACAAAGACCAATTTGTACCCTAAAAATTTTATTTTTCACTGTTATTTTTAACATTTATGGGATTACTTTACCTCGATGATGCGTTGCGTTAATTCCGTATATGTAATTTCTTCTTGTTACGTAAAGAATTTGCATTCAAACAATGCAAGGCATCATACTGGTAGAGCGCTTGCACAGAAACTCACACGACCAAGGTTCAATCCCAGGGAAGGACAAAATTATAAAAATAATAATTTCGGTTTTCTAAAATTACTATTTAAATTAAAAATTAAATTTAAATAAAATAAGAGGTTCCCCCCCCTCCAGCAAGACCATCTGACATTTCTAATCTATTCCACCAAAAACCAATGATCAGGAGTACAGCGCCACCTTCTGGGAAGATAACAGCTAATCTACTGAAGACGCTCACCATTCACATTTAAAACATCCACCGACAGATGAGGCCATTGCTGTTTGATTATTTGACGGTGAAGGTATAACACTGGCTCTTGAGTGGACAAATTGACAGCAACTTGTTTCATCAACAAACAAAGGCGCAAAATATACAAAAATCTATGAAAAAAAAAAAAACTTCTATCAACCATCTTCACATTCCAATACAATGCATACTGCATGAGTAGGGGTTTACCCCTGAGTATTGGTCTTAAAAACCTTCTTAATTTTTCTAGAATAAAATTTAAATGTGTTTGCTATGGAAAAAAAAATATATATTTTTTAATATATTATGTTGTATTGCCTTGAAAAGAAAAGTAAAATGTAAGTTAATGTTTAACAAACAAAACGCCCATAAACGTTGCAAAGCTAACATACCTGCCTATATTTTGTTGATTGTTTGATGTGGTTAGCTATGATTGAAGAGTGATTACCGCTTTTGTTCATATAAAACATGTATTATTTTATCTTTTCTATTTCTTCTTGGAGACATTAATTTTCTGTAATTTCGTTTTAATTGAAATTATTAAACACTAGTACTTATGTATATAAGTATTTTAAAATACAGTATAAATGTGTAAAACGTTAGGCATGCTTATTTAAAAGTAATTATTCTTAAAAACTACTCCTATGAATGACATCAAATCCGACCGAGAAAATACGCTACATGTTATTTTTTTCTAAGAATACGACTTACGAATGTAACGGTTTTTTTTTTAGGAATATGTTGGATTTGATTATATTACCATACATAATTTCTGGCATTGGAGTTCCAGTGAGTGGTATCTTTTGATAATTAAAAATTAAGAAATATACGTACATATATTTTTAAGGCAATTTTGCATGTAGTAGTATCTGATAGGATATCGATCTGATAGGAAATTATCGAGGCATACGTAGTGAATGAACTGAAATCTTGGTGTTTTCATTTGTTTGAGAGTTTGCATTTAGTTTTTGATTTTAGAAAATATTGATAGCGATTTGAGAGCTTTATTAATTATGGCAACAGTTACTTGTAGACTTATTGTGGACAGATTAATAAGTTTAATTTTTCACTCAGTTGTTGAATTGTGTTAAAAAACACAAATTGAAATTCAAATTGCAAAATGCTGTTAATGGGAAGATAACAGCTAACCTACTGAAGACGCTCGCCATTCACTCACATTTAACATCCACTGACAGATGGGCTAATTTCTGGGGATCACTCACGGGTGAAGGAATAACAATGGCCTATGAGTAGTCAAATTGACTGCAACTTCTCTCGTCAACAATAAGGGGCATAATAACAAAATTAAATAAAAATCTATCTATGTATGTATCTTCAAATGCCAATACAATGCACTGTATGAGTAGAGGTTTACCCCTGAGTATTGGTCTTATATAAAATAATAATCAAAGCTATTGATATTGTATTTTATTTTAATATTTTCTGTTTCAGTATATTTTCAATACCGTGCTAAATTGTATTAGACCATTATTCTATAATAATTTAAAAAATAATAAAAAATAAATTTAAAATATAACAAACTTACGAGCAAGACTCACAAGTACAACTGAGTTAAAAAAATGTAATTTTTTCGCTCTAGCATGCACTTCTTTTAAGCAAATCAATATCGCAAGATTTTTCTTTGTAATTTTCTAGAACAAGTAAGAAGGTATACACAACTTTATAACAAGGAATTTTGAATACATATCAGAGTGGAACTAAGCAAAATGATAAGCACCAGTGAAATGGCCATCGGTACCTGATATCTTCTTTCGGTCCAAACGCTATTGCAAGACTTGCAAACGTAGTAAACGATGTCCAACTGCAACACAATTTATTTATTTATTTATCTAGTCATCCTTACCATTACATAACAAAATATACACTTTTTAAAATTAAGTAATAAATTTAGCAGATATTCGCGGCAAATATTTCCATTGGTCAGGTTATTTTTAAATGATATAAAGAGTGTTCTATTTCGAGGTTCGCAGAAAATTCAAATTTAATTTAATTTGTAATCATTTAAAAGAACATTCATTGGCATTTCTTTTTAAAAGATTATGTCTATCAAATGCTGGCCATTGCTACGTCGCAGATGGGTCACCCGTTGAGTCCAATTTTCGATGACTCGCTCAAGCATTTTCCTCCAAGGCCTTAATCGAAGCGAGTTTGTGAGCATAAACTTTAGACTTTACATATCCCCACAGGCAAAAGTCTAAGGGCGTGATATCACATGATCTTGGTGGCCAATCTATCGGCCCATAACATGAAATTATGTGACAAGAATTATATAATATTATCTGTACAAGAATTATATTAAGAAGGTACACCTAAATCTTACTTAACAATACATATGTATAAGTTAAACGTGTACATGCATGTTTGTGGTCATCAATTTGAGTTGATGAATATATTACCATGGCTGTTAATAAGGCTTAATGTGTTCTTAGCTCCAAGACACGATGGGCAAAAAAGTTTTCTGATCCATACACTACTAAAAAGCTACATATTTCAGTTGTCAGACCAATTCTTGAGTACGGATCAATCGTATGGGATCCCTACTATAAGGATGCTCGATGTTTTCGATGCATCGTTAAAATACCATACCAAGCATCGAAAACCATACTTACGAGTATAGTTTTGCGGTGTTTTTAACTGACAGCTTTGCTTCAACGCTGCTTATACATATGTAATTGTGTTTTGTATCAATGATTTCTTTTTTAATGTAACTGGACAATAATAAGAATTTCTAGTTATCGATATGAAGACGAAGACGTAGTTCGTATCAAATACTTTTTGATGGTTTCAAAATAACTCAAAACAGTATAATTTCCCTCACTGGGTTTTTAATAAACAAAATTTTTTCATTTTTATATTTTTGAGTCAAAAATTTTGACTGATACTGTAAAGGATAATTTAAAAAATGCAATATTTTTGCAAGACGTGAGAAAAAAAAATACAAAAGGCAAAATTTTTTGGTAGAAAAAAAACCCCCTATTAATGCTTTCCCCTTTTTACCTTATTTTTATAAATACATAGTGCTTCTAAAGATCCAACAGTTGACATCATTACGAAGAATAATAAAAAGGAGCGATTTGCAAAGATTTTTAATGCAATTTCGAAAGTATCTACTTCAACTGTGACGCACGCTTCTGAAATTAATATGCAAAAATATTAATTTTTTAATTGTAGAATTTTAATTTTTTTATTTGTTTATAAGGAGTTTTAATTACTTTATTTTTCGAATGAAGAAACAAATTAAAATTATACAAAATTACCAAAAATTGTATCATTTATCACAAAAAAAAAAAAAAAAACAAAAAAATATATGTCTGGATATCGGTTTTAAAATTTATATTAAAAATAATATTGGGAAAAAATCAGGATCGCTAATTAGTGCAGAACTGAACTGACACGCACATTGAAGATACTAATAAGAGTTAATGGACTTTATCTATGTGCTACTGTATTGGCTTTACTTCAGAAGGAATTCATTACATTCGGGCTAAAAATGTTAAATTTTGATCGTAAACAAAACTAATGTCTTTCAGGAATATATACTTAGTTTATGCCTGTTTTGAAATCAGTTCGACACAAAACGCTTTCACTCATAACGATAACTTCATATGCGTTTATGCCTATGTTTTGAGTCGAAACAGTTTTAAAACTGTTTTAACTAACATCTAATTCTAAATAATTTTCTCATATTTTCTATAATACACATAGAATAATAAAAATAACCAATGGAAGAAATTGGCAACCCCATCAAATTTGACAGAACATTCTTTACAGCTCATTTTCATAAAGGTTTCAAAACGGTGTGCGTTTATACTCAATTTTGAAAACGATTGGTCTGACTCAAACAGGTTTGAAAAGCAGTTTCAGTGAAAACGTTTCGAAATTTCAAAACTGTTTTTATAGCTGTTTATGTCATGAGTTTGAGCGAATGAAAACGTTTTCAAAACGGGCATAAACATGACAATAAGGTGTTCATTAGCCTTGTCATGTAATCATGGGCATATCTAGAACGCCTTTAAAAATTCTTTTAAGATAAAATCGTTTTTTGCAGGCTACTTTACTACAGAAGTCATATTCCAATATGTACTATACGTTGCACTATTTTGCTCATCATCATCATGCTCTACCAAATTAATTTTTGTTTTTACCCCTACGACCAATTTTGAAGCCAATATTTTTGTCTAACTGCTGTATTCATAAATCAACAAATTCTTTTTTTTTATAAATACAGCAGTAAGTTTTTTTCGGTTTGTTATTTCAAATAAAAATATTACTACCAGATAATAGCTACTTATATATAAAAACATTAGTAAGAACCAAATTTACTTGATTTGCATATAAGCTGCCCAATAATATTTTTGGTTAAATAAAATATATAAGTATATACTCGTATATTTTTTTTTTGGCTAACACTTCCATACAAGTTAAAAGAAAAACGAAAGCTATAAAGAAGACGAAGTTAAACGCTCAACTGTTGTCTAGTTTGACATTCACCGAACAGTATTAAACAAATCGAACTAAAAAGCGGTTGATTTTTAAAACGAAAAATGAATTTTTTGTTGAAATTAAATTAAAAAAAGAAAAGACTTTCTATTAAAACGGCCTTTACGAGTATATTCATAATAATTAGCACCTTAACTTAACTCAACGTACATTTAACATATTTTTATATATAAATAGAGAGATTTATTTGGTTAGTGTGGATTAATAAGTATAACTAACCTGAAACAGAAAGAGATATATAAATTCTCATGTAATGTGTGCTAATAAAAACAAAAAAAAAAAACAAAAATTAAAGAAAAGCTGAAAAAATATTTTAAATAAATAAAAAAATACCATCTAATTAGTGCTAAACGCCATAAATTATATAGCATTTAATGATTTTTCTATAATAACCATTTGTGAAATGATTTACTCCTTTTTTTCTTCTAAACTTCCAATAAAATGTGATTTAAATGATTATTTATAACGAATCAAGCTGAATTTCAGTTTAATTCAATTACAAATTTAATAACAACTATTCCCGTTTAAAAATTCAATATACAGTGTACTTTCTTTTAAATGGACACCTCAGGGACGGACGAATTTGTCCTCTTATAAGAGGTGTCAGCTTATGAAATAATTAATATTCTATAATATAGCAATATTTAAAGAATTTTATTTTCAAAACAAAAGTATGCAAATAAAAATAAGACAAAAACTAAATTTTCACTAATATTCTTGCGAAATTAAAAAGAAAATAATTTATAACGTCAGACATCAACTGGATTTAATCAAGTCAAAAATGGTTAAATAAGCCTCCCACATTCTATCTCATCTTCAGATGAGTTGGTCAGCGTTTCTTGGATCAGGCTCTGAACTCGATTAGTCATATTTGAGAACTGATCAAGCACGATAGAGGAGGCTCATATTCGCGGATATTAAACCATTCGTAGCACAATTTTTAATCTTAAGACTTTTGGTTTTGATTGCAGGAGTTTAAATTTTTCATTTTTATGAATTTCAAAAACATTTACTTTTTCTTTAATGGTTGACATTACTTTACACATTGTGATTCCAGTTTATAATAAGAAGCTAAAATGTTTCCAAATATTTACAATATTAACAAATATGATTTTTATCGTTTGGAGATTCTCCCTTTTACATGCACGTATTATTGAATAATAAACATGATGAATGAGGAAATAAAAAAAAAATATTTGTTACCGTAAGTTGTCCGGTTAGAGGAAATTCAAATAATTTTGGGGTGGAAAAAAGTGTCCGCGTCCTGTTATTATGGGGTTGTCCGTTTATGAGAGAAAATATTTGAAAACCCCAAAGATTTTTTTTGGGACAGAAAAATGTGTCCATTTGTCAGAGGCATCCGCTTAAAAAAGAATACACTGTCATTGTTAAAGATTTTTATTGTTAAAAAATGCATATTTATAATTTACTTGCAAATGTTAAATTCATTTTTTGTTTCTGCGTATGAATCTACGATTATATGAAAAAAATAAAAATATTTTTGCTTAATTGATTTTAATTTGCATCCAAATGAAATTTACGTCATATTTTCTATTAGAAAACATATAATTATAATAATATTAATAAAAAAAGGGAGATATTTAACAATTAAAATGTGTGCAATTTAACAACTTCATTCATCTATTTAATAAAGTGTGAAATTTAAGCGTCTTCTTTATTCACGTCATTTGTTTGTTTGTCTCTAAATGAAAAAGTTTACTCTACTGTTCGCCGGCTAATACTTTTTTTTGTGTTGGAAGAATTTCATTCAGCATAATTACTTAGTACTTGTGTACTTAATATGTTTAAAGGAAGTGTGTATTAATTTTTAACCATAAACAGATGTTATAGGGTAGTGACTTAATAAATCAGAAAAAAAAATCAAATAAAACAACTATAGTGTGAAGTAACAAAATAACTGCAACTTTATTTTGAAACTACAATAATAGCAATATCTAGCAAAATATTACATATAAATAATGTGGTGAAATTAACATGATTTTAATATTAGCATGTAATTAAAGAAGAAATGCAAATATCTGTGTCGGTATGGAAGAATTGCTTAAGTTGAAACACTAAATATTTAAATATCCCCAATTTTATATAAATTATACTGTAATTAGTTCTTGCAAAAATAATAATAGACTTATGATACAACAAATACGTACTATGTATAATATTTTACATTATAATACTACTTTGGGTTTTATGAAGCCTCCAAAATACTAAATTAATTTAAGCTTATATCGACTTAAACTGTTCTTCCATATTGCCACAGATATGTTTGTTTGAAAATTTAGAACAATTGCAATCATTTGAAATGAATGACTCAAAGCAATGCATATTGCCTGATTTAAAGAAGTTTTTGCATGTTTTGATGAAAACAATTTCAAGGCTTGATTATGGATAGGTAGCTGAACTTTAGTTGAGTTATCAGATGTAAAAAAATGTATGTAAATGTATACAGATGGCGACTGAAAATCAATGTTCAGAAATTTTACTCGAAAAAAAATTTTTTTCGCCAACTGGCAACGCAATTCACTTTTTTATTTAATCATTACGAACCAACTGTTTTGATTTACTAACTTTTATGACTTTAAAAAATTACGAATTTATTGGAATTTAGAAATGCATTTAAAATTAATTCAATATTCAATTCACAATGATTTAGAAGTTATAAAAACTATATATTGATTAAAACACTTTTAGTTTATTTTGTTGGATATAGTCTAGTATATATCGTCGATGGAATTAAAGAACGCTGTAACTGACAAAAAATCGAAAATACGTTTTTTGTATCATTTTTATCAGCAAAAAAATACGCGTCGATTGGTCCAGGTCCCAGATTTCTACGATGAAAATAAATTCACTTACGCCGTCTGCGAAATGAAAAATACCAGTGTATTTGTTCTACATTTATGAAAGTTTTTTGGCTCTGGTGAACATTTAAGGTTTTGTCAGATACAGCGTTCTTTAATTCCATCGACGATATGTACATATGTATATAGTCTATAGTATAGTATAGAATGCATATGCATTTCATAGCATATATTGTGAATACTAATTTTGAATGAGTATATCGTGTAAACCATAATGTGGCATTTTGACAAAACATCTTAAGTCAAATTTAAAAAGTTGAAAAAAATGTTGTTAATGATACGAATTTTTATTCAAAAAACATTTTTGTGTACGTTTTTAAAATTTTGTATTATAGAAGAAATTTTACTTTAATTTCGGTTTATTTAATTTTTTTATCAAAATAATTTTTTCCTCGAGTTTTTTTGAAAAACTTTTTTGCTATCTTATCTCGACTTAAGGTGTTTTGTCAAAATGCCACATATATATTGAGTGGCTAGAAAATTTTTCCAATACTTATGTATATACAGAAATGTTATAAAAACCTCTTTCTGTGAACGTTTTTCATATCTCAGACAACTTGTACTATATAAAAAGAAAAAAAAATTTAAAGTCAATTCCTACTTAGGATAGTAAAGAAATATGTTGTTTATTTTGTTATATTTTGTTTTTACACGGTTTTCTTTAACACGATTTTATTATAACACGGTCGACAAGAATAAACTTGTCCTGCTTTTACACATTTGTTGTCTAAATTATGAAAAACTTATATACATACATATCTATGAATAGTCACGGTAGACTAGTGGTTAGTGTGTTGGCTTACTCGACAAAAGCCACAGGTTCAAACCCCAGCTCTTACATCTTGAAAAGAAGATATATGAAAAAATATTATTAGCCGTATTCTGGAAAAAGCTCTGAGAGTAACTGATTGCCATGAACTAGCTTCTCAAGTCTGTCGTTCGAAGTAGACATTAAACTGTAGTTCCGGTACTCATGGATAAAAATTGACACACACAACATGGCTGCTGCGAGAAGCTAGGCCGTAACCCTGACACAGGGTTGTAATGGCCAATTATGTATGTATGCATGTTCTATGAATAAGGCGGATTGATTATAAGGTCCGGTTTGTCAAAAAGCTGACTAGCTGACTCCTGTACTGTGTTTATAAAAAAATATTTATATTTTTTATATTTTTATATTTTAAGGGCTTATTCGACAAGTACTGCATATCAATTTGTATACTTTGTGAGTCAATGTCAAAACATTTTGAAGTTAAAAAGGGATTCCCACATTATCCCGATTTTATTAAATTCCTACGATTTAAAACTACTATACCACTGATCACATTGCAACTAACATTGGAATTGGTAACATTATTTATATTTCTGGCATAATAGATATGTATATGAGTGATCGTATAGATTTTCTTACTATATATAAGGAAGTTGAGAGTTCAGCCCTCGAAATTCTAGAACTCAATGATTACGACTGACTTCATAAATTGCAATATATAGTGTTCATAAACCCATTAGACATACTTTTGTCAAAGACGCAATTTCGTTAATTCATGAAAATACTTTTTAATGCCCAACAAAATGAGTAAAATGAATTACGTTTTTCTAACTCATTTGAATTAATTCAAAAAATTGCAATTCACATCCAATTCATTTCAATTGAAATGTTTTTCGCAGCTCCCTACTAATTCAAATCATATTCTGCCGTGACCTGCTAATTACAATACATCATTGGAATTTCTATTCTTTTTATTTTCTATGCCTTTCGAGGATTCCTTCGTACTAGGTGATATCCGAAATGAGAGTAATGCTGTCTTTGATATAATAAAATGAGTTGAATATCAAAACGTGAGTAATGCTTCTTTACAATTACTTACAGTAGTCTTTTTTCACGATCAATTCAATTCAAATGAATTGGAAATGAACTGCAATTTGTTTTCCTAAGTCATTTGAATTAATTCAAAATCAATCCAATTCAAATAAATTCGAAATGAATTGCAAATCATTTTGCCAATTTATTTAAATAGAAAATTAATTGCAATTCATGTTTGTTAAATTCAAATGAATTGATTCATTTTTCATTCAATCCGTTTTTTGGCGAAAGGAATTAATTCAAAATTTAGCTGCTTCATGTTGAATTGAAATCAAGTAAGAATGATTCATTTACAACTTTGATACATACATACATAATTGTCCATTACAAAACTGTTTCAGGGTTATGGGCTAGCTTCTCACAGCACCCATGTTGTGTGTGTTAATTTTTATCCATTAGTACCTATAATTTAAAGTCGACTTCGAACGAGTTGCTTTTTGTATTAGTCTGTAAGGTTTTACTGTCCATAAACCTAAATAAACAAGAACTTAACTTACCCTTTTCCTTTTACTTTCTCACTTTTAGACTGAAGAAAATACCACATTAAATTTACAAATTCGACAAAATGAATATCAACACATGTTTTTTAATTATTAGTTCAGTAACTATAATAACAGCCTCAAGCAATAAACCGAGTAACTATTTAAGTAAGTAAATTACTCGTATATTTCTGATATCACATTATCAAAGAGCTATTTATTAACATTTAATTTACAATTCTAGCTTATCAGGATGCACGTGAAGCTGTAATACAAGCTGAAGATTTCCTCAGTACTGGTGGCCGTTTACACTTAAACAATAGGGAATCAAAAGTGGATGATATTTTTCTTAAACACAAATATGATGAATTGGCACAGGGTTTTCGTGATCCTGATAAAAATGCAGCTGGAATGCATTTCTTTAAAGCAAAACCACTTATCGATAATAGTAAAGTTTTTAAATTTTTACAAAAAATGCCTAAAGGCGCCCTACTACATACACATACCTCGGCTACAGTGTCTTCGTCATGGGTAGTTAGAAATATTTTCTATATGCCTGGTTTACTGAGATGCACTACCAAAGAGGGTTTGAGTATTTTATCATTCCGTAAGTTGCCACAGAAACATAAATGTGTCACCCAATATGTAAGTGTTAGTGATGAGCGCAAAAAATCACTTTCTAGCCGTGATTATGATCGTGCTTTGGAAAAGTTCATTAATCTTTATACACCTATGCCGGAATGTAAGTTTATTTTAGATGAGAGTATAAAAACATATGTATGTACCCAGGCTGGTTTAATTGTTTTCACTAAATTTTAGTAGAATATGGGTCAATAAACAGTGTTTGGACAAAATTTCAAAATATGTTCAGCACCATAGGTGACTCCCTGCTTTATATACCGGCTTATCGTTCGTATCATTGGCAAATGTTGGAGGAGCTGTATAACGATAATGTCATGTACGCCGAAGTGCGTTTGAATTTCTATGAGGTGAGTTTAATATACATAATTAAAAGAGTATCATTTTTTGTTTTTACTTTTTAAATATTAATATTTTCAGTTGTATGACATAAGTGGCCGCATATTTCCTGCAGAGCGTGGTGTTACAGAACTAATAGATGTGGTTGAAAAGTTTAAACTACAACATCCAAACTTCTTGGGTATAAAAATTATCTTTTCACCACATCGAAATGCCGAAAGTGATGTGATACGCAAACACTTTGAATCATTTAAAACATTACAGTAAGTTGTTGCAAGAAACCATATGCAGTTTAAGAACAACAGTGTGTTATTTGTATCGTTCTATGTTTAGTGCGTCTTATCCCAGTTATATTATTGGCTTCGATTTGGTAGGTCAGGAAGACAAGGGTAAGCCTTTATATAATTTTGTTAATGCACTGAGAGATCGGCCAAAGACTTCAAAATTTTTCTTTCACGCTGGCGAAACAAGTATGCTTTATGTTTTGTTCTTTAACACATACATACATACAGTGGTGTTCAATAAAATGGATTCACACTGATCTAACATCTTTGAGGCCGAAAAAAACATTAGAAATTTGATTGTTTTTATTTTATTTCAATTATTAAGTAAATAATATGAAAAACACAAAACTTAGCAAGATCAAAACTTCAAATACAATGTATTCATAAATATTATTAAAATCAACTAATTTTGCCAGTTCAAAAAAAAAAAAAAAAAAAAAAAAAAGATAGATAGATTCACAAAATTTGATGATTTTTTTATTCTAAAACTTCTTTTTTAGTAATTAAACCAAATTATTCCTTCCAATTATTGTTTATTTACCTCAGTACTTAGTGGAATTATCCATATTTTTAATAAGGTCTAAGCAGAGTCCACAAGTCTTTAAAACGTTTCGATCGGAATGTTTTTTACGCATCTTTAAAAAAATCTCCAAAACTGTTCTTTATTAGAAGTGTTTTTGTCTTCGAAGAGCCGCATTGACAATTTGCCATAAATTTTCAATAGGACTCAAGTCCAGAGGGCCAGCTAAAAACCTTGCCACCATTATTTCGAAAAACAACTTATACTCGCTTTGATGTGTGTTGAGGGTCGTTATCGTGCTTAAACATCCATCAAAGTGGCATATCCCATTTAGAATAAGATATCATGATGCCTTTTAAAATATTTATATAGTATACGGCATTCATTGTACCTTCAATTCTAAATAGAGGCCCTGTGCCTTAATATGAAACACATCCTCATACCATTAAACATAAATGAAGAAGAATTTTGTGGTCGGACGAAACTAAAATTAATTTAACTCCTATTGAAGGGATTTCACTGTAAGAAGACCCTCTAATACCGAATTCCTTCCGCAATATACAATAAAACCCTTTAAAATGCAGTGGCGGAAACATAATGGTATTTATTAATACTAAAAAAGAAGTTTTTAGGCCATTAAATTTGGTGCATCTATTTATTTTTTTGAACAGGCAAAATTAGTTGATTTTGACAATATTTATGGCTACATGGTTTTATAAGTTTTGATCTTGGGAAGTTTTGTGTTTTTCTCTTAATTTTTTTTAAATTTAAATAATCTAGAAAGTAGGTTAAATAGGCTTTTAAGTAATGAGTAGAAAAGAAAATCCAAAACTTTGCAGATTTAAAAGTTATAGCAACTTAAAATATCAGTTGATTTCAATTCCGATCAAAATCGTTTTTCAACACATACAAGAATGAATAATATTAATCACGTTTTTTAAATGGTTTTCGGCCTCAAAGATTTTAGATCAGGATGAATCTATTTTGTTAAACACCACTGTAAGTATATATTTATTATCTCTTGTTTAAAGTTAACATTAAATCTATAATTTAAAACAGATTGGTATGGAGCCTCAACAGACTTTAATCTTTTGGATGCCATACTATTAAATACCACCCGCATAGGTCATGGTTACGCTCTTATGAAACATCCCGTTTTATGGAATGCGGTCAAGACTAGAGATATAGCAGTCGAAGTGAGTCCCATTTCAAATCAAGTTTTGCACTTGGTCTGGGATCTACGTAACCATCCGGGTACATTTTTTATTTCACAAAATATACCCATTGTTATTTGTAATGATGATCCTGGCTTTTGGAATGCTAAAGCTTTAAGTTATGATTTCTATTACGCGATTATGAGTTTGGCACCCAACAATGCTGGTCTTAAAACCCTTAAGCAATTGGTATGGAACTCCATTAAGTACTCTATGCTACAGGCAGGTGAAAAGCAAAGAGCCTATGCACTATTACAAATAAAATGGGATCATTTTATAGATGATGTTTTAAAAGGTGTAGTTGTATAAGTACAAAATAAATACCATATGTAAAAATGTCTCTCTTAATGCTTTTCATTTACACATTTATTTGGTAGTAATTAGACAAGATATTGGGTTATTACACATAAAATAAAAATTTATTTAAAATACATTTTGAAATCTGATTGAAGACTAGAATTTCGACATTGTTATATTCCTTCGTCAGCGGATTAAAAATTTTGCACTAAAGGTCCATGAATATTGTCTAATTTATGATCATCAATGAAATTCAGGCAACTTTTAAAGATTTGATTAAAAGTGCAACGAAATCCCTTTAAATTGCGACTCTATACATAAGTATTAAGAGAATACTTTATAAGTTATTATCTAAATAAATAAGAGAATAAAAAACAACAATAACAATAACGAGAAACTTACAAAAAAAGGATCCTTTATGGAATTACAATCAGAATTTTTCAGGTATGAGCCTAAAAAGATAATTTTTGCTCGAGTGCTTTTACCAACCAGATGTGACTTTAATTCTTCTAGTTCCTTCAAGCTTACATCATCTATGGCTAATATATAATCAAATTTCATAAAATCTTCTAAGCTGACCTGACAATATAACACAGAAAATAAATATTTCTATTCATTATTTTATTACTGTTTTTCAACACACCATTCTTCCGTAATGTGTTGTGGTCATGCCATTTTCATCCAAAACCTTTAGACATCTTTGATCTGGACGACGTCCAATATTCCAGCTACGTAAGCCAGCACTATCACAAGTCCAATTTAAATCATGCTCTTGTGATAAATATTGCATTATACATTCTGCCATAGGAGAACAACAAATGTTACCTTAAAGAAAATGGAAAATGCATAAAACCAATTGGCAATCTTGCTATTCTATTTTCATTCTTTCATTTTTAATTATGGATAAAATAAATAACAAAACTACATATAAAAAATTTATTTACCTCTACAAACGAACAATAATCTTAAGCGCCCCATACTCAATTTGATTCAAAAATAAATTTTTACCAATAATTCGTTGCAGTTTGGAAGCCAAAATGTTATATCATACCAAATAATTTTGAAAAATGTATATATTTTGGAAGAAGTTTATTTTTAAGAATATTTATCAAGGCCTATTTATAAGGTGAAATCAATGAATACTTGTAAATAAGGTCAATTCAATTTAAAAAGTGTTATTAATTTTTAGCATTGTCACACAAAAATGGTAGTAGTTTTGTCAAATGGAGTTAAACTTATAAATAGGCCTTGAACTTAATAATTTTACAAAAATTTAATTCATTTGATTATTGTGTGACGATGGTGATTTTGTAAAAAAAAAAGCAAGTGTTGGCGTTTTTGGATTGAAGAAAAGCTTCAATTACATGATGAAAAATGCTAATAATTTTGCCAATTAATGATTTGGTTACATTCAAACCAGCCCTAGTATTGAGTTGAATTAATTATTAGGCCTTGATATTTTTGCACACTTAATTTTTAAGTTTGTCTCAAGGCCAATTTATTATACGGTTCTAAAAAGTTTACAACACACACAATAACGAAATATGTTTTGGCAACTTCCAACACCAACTCACGAACAGAGAGCTGATTGACTACCGCATCTTATAATCAATTTTCCTTTTTTTGACTCAAGGCTTATTTATAGGCCAACTATAATTGTTAAAGTCTGTTAAAAACATAAAAGTAAAAAAAGAGTGAAAAAAACAACGCGAGTGTTGCCATACACGTTTTGCTTTACACTTTTTTGGCATAATTCTAAGTCACCAAAAACAACAAATTTTTATCCGACACTGTATTAATTCATTGTTTTTATTGAAAATAAACAATTACAATCGCCTAAAATCGTATTATGTATTCTTATAATAAACCATACAATTTGCCAAAGTGTAGTACTACTTATTAAGTACTTATTCATATCTTCACATACATACATATATTTACCCCAGTCTTTTAAAGCTTGTTTTGTGACTTAAAATTATTTTGAATCAACAGTAAAATTAGATCGATATACAAACCTATTTCTACCCATTTATTAATAAAAGTTTATTTCGTTGATCTAATTAAAGCGTTTCTGACGAAACAAAAATTAAATAAAAAAAATTGATTACACCTTTCCTTGGGTTCGAACTTCGGGCCTCCAGCACATAAAAAAAAGTTTATTTCATTTTCAATAATTTTCACGAGTTTAAAACAAATCTGAAATATCTATCAAAAAGTATAGAATTATAAAACATAATAATTATGAACAGCATATATAAACATGAACTTTTACTTCAAAAAGGGAGTTTGTAATTAAGTCCATATTTCACTTGAAGGAAAGAATAAAGAGTAACCGAAAAACAAAAATATATTACCTACATGTCATTATTATTTTGACCATATGTATGAATGTGCAATTTAATATGTACCAGAGTAGGAAAATAAACAAAACGAAATGTTTGATCTCATATTGTTTTGTTTTTTACAATGAGTAAAATAAAAACGAAACAAGAACAGTGAGAGAGATTGTCCCATTTAGTTTTGTATATTGTTTTTGTTTTGAGCACTACAAATACACTAACTCAAATGTGCGTAGGTAAAACAAAAAATGAATGAGAAGAAAAAGAAAAGAACAAGAGAAAAAAGAGAAAATTATACGAATTTAACGGAATAACAAAGCAAGCACAAGAGCAAAAAGCGAATTTCTTTCGTTTGCGCTCTTTCTCATTTAGAAAGTATTTGTTGTAGTTTTGCTCATGTACAATACGATTAAAAAAATTTTAAAAGTTTATGACTTTGTAGTAACGTTTGCGAAATGTTTTGTTTGTTTGCCCACTCTGATATGTACAAAATTATTTGCAAGATAGTTCATAAAAACACATTTGCTTTTTATAAATGGTTAATAGCCATGTCAGTTCAATTCCGATCGGAAAAGGAAATTTAATTTATATATACATTTTTCAAAAAATGAAATAAAAACATATAATTTGAATTTCATTTTCAAAAAAAACTAATATCTGTGACATGGCATATTTTTGTTTCAAGCACTTTTATAAACAAGCACTTTTAATAATCTATCTTCTATATAAATAAACATCAATGTTGTTCCAGAATGGCTGGACCGATTTTGACGATATTTTCTTTCTAATGATCTTTGTGATCCAACTTCAGTTTTAACGGAAAGAAATTTTTGCTCCGCCCAATTTTTTGATTTACCTAAAATCAGAAAACGGATGCATCGATTTAACTATAATTTTTCTTTTAAATGTTTGTATTAATTTATTTTAAGTTTTCATTGAGAGAAAAATTTGCCACGCCTACTTTTACGCCCACTTTTTTCTATTTATCTCTAAATACTGATTGTTGTATATCTTCAGAATGGTTAAAGCTAAAGTTTCAGACTTGGGTCTGAATGACTTCTTGGGCAAGGCAAATCCTCAGTCAGAAAGAGTGCGAAAATGGGCGTGACAACTCCCATATAAGTTAAAAATTGATATTTTATACATACCCACCTTTAGAAATGTTGAAGCTAAATTTTGTGAATTTGGTGTGATTGATTTCGTAGTCATTAAAAATTATCAGTAGCAAAAGGGCGACAATTAGACGTAATAGCTTCCAGACAAACTAACTATTGAGTTCAGTATATCTTGAAATCAGTGACAGTTAAATTTTTTGAATTTGGTCTGATTTACGCCGGGTTTAAGCTAGTTTATACTAAAATAAAAGTGACTTTATAAATAGCTTTATATACTCACTGTGACGCAAACAATAACTGTTATATTAAAGAAATTTTCATTTTGATTAGCTTGACTTTATGCAGTTTATTTGAAGGTTCCAGACCACAACATATACAATTGATTATACTAGAATGACTAGATTTCAACTTAAATTTCATTGGCTATAGCTTTTTTCAAAAAAGCATCACATGCAACAACACATTGCTGATAGGCTTTCTCAAAGCCGGCATCACCTCGTTGCTAAAAATGAAAAATACAGGAATTTCCATATGATTAAAGTCGAGTTTACATAAAATGATCAATTTAGATTAAAATAAGAAAATAAGCAGACCATCTGCTTTCCTAATGTCGGCCAACAGGTCAGGAACATTAGTGGTGGGTATGTCGTTCAGAGAGACCATTTGCCTCCCTAAAAACATCTATTTGAATATACTTATACATATATAGAATACTACAATCACATATGCTCCGCAATTATAATCTATATACATACATATATATTATAAATGGCTTTGTAAGTCTGCTTGTCAGTTTGTTTGTCGGTCAATCAAGCCTAAACGACTGAACCATAAAAACAATGGCTTCTAAAGAATATTTTACGCGTAGCTGTTAAAAATCATTGGAAAATATGGAAAAGTTGTTTAGAAATGAAGATCAGATGTTAAGTGAGCCTGATCTCAATGCCACAGTTCGTCATATAGATGTTGATTTGGGCCAATATTGATTTAAGCTACGGTTACCTTACGCAAATATTTGACGTAAAAGGCGTAACTAATATTTTTGCCAATATTTTATGCAAAAGTTTTGTTTTATGTAAACATTTCTTTGAAAATTTTTCACAACCGAATAATAATACATAAGTTTTAACAATAAAAATAAATAAAAATTAAGAAATAAATGATCTCACAAAATAGGTGTTTCGTCTTTTTGATCAAATATTTGCCTAATATGACCGTAGCTGTAGGATAATTAAAATTACAAAAAAATGGGGATTTTTCCCAAAACCGTAGTCTTTAAGCTAAAGAGAGAGAATTTTCCAAATTTCACCCAAAAAGATTTACTAAATATTCATCTGTACTATTATTACAATGTTTTTGTGGACAGACAGATGAACATCATCATTTTATGGTGGCATAAACAATATACGCAACTTCTTCCAGCCATTATTTCGCAAATTTATAAAAGTACTGAAATACAAAAATTGTACTCACATAGTAGGGGTCCACTATTATTTTATCATTCTCTGGTAAACCAAAATTTCCCAACATTAACAATTTTGCCTTAGAGCCTTTCGGAGCTAAATCTTTTAAATCACTCATATTTTCATCGTCCATGCCAAAGATGTAATCAAATTCTTCGAAATCTTTTGATTTTATTTGTCGTGCTTTATTGCTGTAGGGTAGACCATGTTTCTTCATTGTACTCAAAGCACGATGATCAGGAGAATTGCCAACATGCCAACCACCTATGGCTGCACTATCCACTTGCCATTGATCAGAGACACCAGCTTTCTGAATGGTGTCAACCATAACAGCCTCAGCAATGGGTGAACGGCAAATATTGCCTACAAATCGTTATTACAAGATATTTTTTTATTAATGTGTAAAAACATCTTAACTTCTTTTTTACTTACCCAAGCAAATCATTAAAATCTTTTTAACCATCTTATTTAATTTTAAAAAGTTTACCTAAGATTCTATAACTTGTGGTTAATTTGTTAAATATTGCGCTTTTTGGCTGAAAACAGAACAACAAAAACTACAAAAAAAACTTACCCAGCTGTTTAATATTGTTTTTCTGTCTTTTCTCTTGTACTCATGTTAAATAATAATAACATGCACATAACAGAGAGAGAACTGTTATAATACGACCAGCTGTCATTACAAGAGGAAGAATATAATAAGATAATAAGAAAAGGAAAAAATAAAAAAAGGAAAACGGAATGGTTAAAAAATGGCGCGCTTGAGATTTTCTATCCGTTAGTTGTTAATTTTGTTATCTAATGTGTAAAAAGTTTAAATATTTGTTTTAAAAAGAAAATTTAAAATTAAAAGTAAGTGAAAAATGTACCAGTGACGTTATAATTGGGTAAGTTATGGTATAAAGTTTACAGCAATTTGCAATTATTTTCAACGAACTAAAAAGGCTGCCCAAAATTATAAAATTGGCTGAATGGCTAAATCTAAAATTCCGGCCAGGGTATTAAATGAAAAGTAACAGCCAGTTGAATCGGGATATAGAATAATATGCATTACAATATACGATGACAATTTAAAGAATCTTTCATGCAAACGATGAGGCTATATTCATAACCTATCTTTTGTTAAGCTGACCATATTTGTTTATAACAATTTTATTTAATCCTGGCCGAGGCTTGGAAGAATACTTGGGGGTTACTTTGTATTTCGATTCGAATAGAAATTCTAACGAATTCGTAAAAATTACGAATTTTCGAAAAATATTGTATTTTCATCGAATGTAAAATTTCTTTGAAAGCATTCTCGATTCGAATCGAAATACATACAAAACATTTCAATACATACCAAAGTTATCAAGAGCAGCAAGAAGTTCGTCTCAAACAAATTACAACTTAATTTTGTGTGGTAGCAAAAAGTCTGGTTCTTTAAAGCATTTATTTTTTTTAAGACCAATACTCAGGAGTGAACCCCTACTTAATGCAATGCATTGTATTGGAAAGTTGAATACATAGATATAAATAGATAGATGTTAAGCTCCTTATGTCAACGGGACAAATTGCTGTCAATTTGATCACTTAAAGGCCAGTGGTATACCTTCACCTGCTGAATGATCAACAGCAATTGCCCCGTCTGGATGTTGAATATGAGTGGTGAGCACCTTTTTATGTAGGTTAGCTGTTATCTTCCCAGAAGGTGGCGCTTTGTTCCTGATTATTCGTTTACTTGGTGGAATAGACTGGAAATGTCAGGGAGCGGTTTCTTGAAGATGGGCTGATTGGAGGGGAGGACCTCTTATTTATAAATTATAATTTTTGAAATATCGCAAATATAATTTTTTTTCTCCTTCACTGGGATTAGACCCTCGGTTGTTTGAGTTTCTGTGCACGTGCTCAAACAATTCAGGAGAAATAATTACTCTAAGATATTTGATAACACACTTTTAGGATACAAAATAAATAATTTTTTAATGCTTATTTTTTGCTTAAAATATCTTAATTAAATACTTGCATCTAAGTTTTTTAATTTTTTTCGGTGTATTTTTATAAACAATTTGTTTTTATAAAAAGAATATTTTAAAATTTATAAGATTTAAATTTATCCTCGATATATAAAGAACATTTTTACAACAATTTTGTTTTAATTAATAGTATGAGTTTCTTAATCAATCAATATAAATTAATGTACATATAATGGCTATTTTTTTTTATTTTTAATACAATATATAACATTTACAAATTAGTTTTTATATTTCGTTTGCTAAAGCCTTCAACAAAAACGCTTCACATGCCACGACACATTGTTGATAAATCTTTTCAAAAGGTGCTTCAGAACGTGCCTGTTTATAATTAATTGAAAAATATAAAATTAAATATTAACTGGTATATACTTATACATAAAAAAATATTATACGATTTACTAAGGATTTGTTTGACAAGTACGAGTATTGCATAGAACTATGTCACATAAGCCCTTCATAAACCTATAATATGTTTTGTAAATACAGAACGTTAGTCTTATTGATATTTTATTTTACTTACACCATATGGATCCTCTATTATTCGTTCCGATTTCGGTAACCCAAAATCACCCAACAATAACAATTTGGCTTTTGTACCTTCAGGTTGACATGCACCTAATTCAGCCATATTATACAAATCCATACCGAATATATAATCAAATTCATCAAAATCCTGTGCACATATTTGCCTTGATCTGCTATTGTAGGGTAATTTGTATTTCTTCATTATGTTCAAAGAACGACTATTCGGTTCTTTACCAACATGCCAATCAGCTATGCCTGCACTATCAACTTCCCATTCGTTGTAGACATGATGTTTTTTTATAGTATTAATCATAACAGCTTCAGCAATTGGTGAGCGACATGTGTTACCTAAAGGGAAAAACCAGATTATTTTTTTGTTATTTTTATTAATAATTTTCAAAAAATAAATAATTTACCTAAGCAAACCATCAACATTTTTTTAACCATTTTACAATGTTAATTAATATTTCTATTATGTACGTATTTGACTTTTTACGATAAAGTATTTGCTGTTACCTTACTTAAATCAACGTTAACTTAGAAATTGTTTTAATGAAATAACAATTTGTACAATTTCAATATCGAGTTTTGTGTATTGTGAAATTAAAATTGTTTTCGACAGAGCATTTGCATTTAATTAGTACATATCTATATGAGTATTTAGCGAATTTAAATTGTAAGAATATTGCATTTTCTCTCAATAGGTATAATATATAAGAACATACATTCATATACATATGTTTAATAATATAAAAGTGAGTGTTTAATACCCTATAAACATTAGAAATAAATAATGACATACTGCTGTATTCATGCAAAATACTAAAAAAAAAATAAATAAAAAATAGAGGAACAATATTTTTTATGAATATGGCAGTTAGTATGTAACATTATTATTATTTTTTAAACGATTAATAACATTTTTTTGTATTCTAAATTTTTTTATTTATTGGAAAAGATATAAACAAATCTAATCTTATTTATGATTAAGATTGATAAAAATTATACTAATTTTTAAGGCCGTGTGAGATAAAACTTTGTTGCTTTGCGTGACGTTTAAAACATTGAAAAAAAAACCGTGAAGCAAAAGGTGTATGACACAATAAAAACTTTAACAGCAGCGTTGTTTGTTTCTTTGTTTTTAAACTTTCAATAACTCCCAATATAAATTTACTATTATAGTTTTAAAACAATATTTTAATACAAAACTAAACAAAGAACACTTAAAACTGCAAATTTTCAAAACTATTTAAAGAAAAATCAACAGCAGATTGTCAAAGCGCGCAAAAAGATAAAAGTTGGCCAACTTTTCACATTGCGTTGCGTTAAAAGTACTTTATGTGACAAGTAGCTTATAAACATGTACATTTTATCTTAAATGTCAAAGCACATCTGTAACGCAACGCGAAACAAAAGTTTTATCTGACACGGCCTTTATTTCTTATTGCTTAAGGGGGGTTTAGACGGTAATACAAGTCGTACGACATGTCAAATTTTTGTGTAGAAGAGAATGAATAGTATCGTGTAAACTTCATATGTAATGAGACCGTACGACATTGAGAGAAAATACGGATGCAAATTTGACAGTCGTACGGCTCTCTTTGTTTTTTGAAATTTTTTAAAAAACCATCACATTTCATTAGATCAGGGATGTATTTTCATGTTTTTTTTGTTTGTGTTAAATGCATTCACAATGCATGTAAATTTTGTGTGCATGTGTATGTGCATTTTATGTTTTCATTTTACTTTGTTTTGGTATTTTACCAACCGTGTAAACGTAAAAAATATCTGTAGTAAGATTTTTACTCTCATATTTAAAATACGGATGGAATTCCATAATATTTTCTCTTTGATTTTACGTACGACTTGTATTACCGTCTAAACCCGCCTTTAGTAAAAGTCAATATCAAACATCGGTGTTATCTTAAATAATAATAATTAAACGTTTGCAACTTATTTTAAATGGTTTCTATAATAATTTCTTCAATCTATGCACATAGGTATGTACTTCAAATGTCATATTTGCTTCTAAAACGAGTTTTCCCTACTCCCAATAAGCGATTCTATGTTATCATGTTACAGTTCATAAAAAAACAAGGAGTACAGAATATTTAAGGCTCGACCAGGCTTTATCTAAATTATTTCTGCAGTCTTAACAAAAACAATAACAAAAGACAGCTGACCGTGTGGACACCTGTGCTTTGTTTACATTTATTTTCTTGAATATAATAATATGTGTTACATAGTTTTATAACAGTTTGCGAATGTTAACAACATTTAGTGAATAACTTAGAAGAAGAAGAAGAATTAATAAAGTATTTTAAATTAGAGCGGTGGGAATTTATTGTGCCTTTTTGACTTCAAAATAAGCAGCAGTTCTATTTAAAAATTTAAATACACTTACGTAAACTAAGAAATAATACGAATATCGTACGAATTGTTGTTGAAAGTCTCAACACGATTGTTTTAAATAACTGTTTTCAAGAACGCCTCACAAGCCACTAAGCACTGTTGGTAGACAATTTCAAATGGTTGCTCACCAAGAAACTGTAATAAAAAATGATGTGAAAAAGATGGAAATATAACAAAAATAATAATAAATTAGTCTTAATAAATATATGAATATACATATTAATATTTTCTTACATAATAAGGATCATGTATAATTTTTTCACCATCTTTTAAAATATGTAATCGTACTCATTATAATCTTCTGATTTTATTACACACGCTTCTTTATTATACTTTATTCCGTGACGTTCTAAAACACTTAAAGCCCGTTCATCGGGTAAAGAACTGGAGTGATAACCTACCAAAGCAGCACTTTCAACTTGCCAAACATGACAGAGGCCATTCTGTTGTATCAGTTTGTCCATAACTGCCTCTGCTATCGGCGAACGACAAATATTGCCTGTAAGTATAAAATATTTGTTTTATATTTTTTCGCTTCTATATTTTCTAGAAATAAAATCTTACCCATGCACACCATAAGAATCTTCTTAGTCATCTTAAAATGGGTTGTCTGTTTTGAATGAAATAAATTTGTTATGGTTTGATATCAAATAAAAAAATATTAAACAGCTGTTTACCTACACTAGCATGTAGAAAACAGAGCTGTAAACGAATGATTAATTTTTTGTTTTTTAATCACTACTGTCCAGTATATAACTTTAATAGCTTCTTGTTGATCAAGTGCTATCTATATATGCAGGTTTTTATTATAAAATAAAAATAATCATAAAAATATAAAACAAAAATAACAAAAAAAAAAAAAAAAATTTGTTTGCTATCCACCAATGTATATCTGCCTACATTTCATTCTTTAATGCCTGATTCTGTACTACCAGTATCAGTACATATTATATCTTACGTCATTACTATTATTAAGGTTAATATTGAAGGACTTATCATTAGCCCTCTTTTTACTATGTATGTAAGTATGTATAAGTGGTAGAATATGGAAATTCATTTTCTATTTCTTTCGCTCATTGGTCTGGTTTTTAGATTTTCGTTCAATAAAATTTAAATAATTATTTAAACTGCAGGTCTTTTTAACTTAAAAATCTATTATTTATACAGTTTAAGAGATTTTTGTATACAGTGCTCTCGCGGTAACGTGAACTAATTAAGTGATAAGATAACAGCTAATCTACTGAAGACACACCATTCACATTCAAGATCCACCGACAGATGAGGCAATTGCTGTTTGATCATTCAAGGGTGAAGGTATAACACTGGCCCGTGAGTGGTCAAATTGACAGAAACTTGTCTCATCAACAAAAAGGCGCATAATATACAAATATATAAAAAAAAAAATTTATCTATCAACCATCTTCACATTCCAAAACAATGCACTGCATGAGTAGGGGTTTGTTTATTACCCCTGAGTATTGGTCTTAAAAAAAATATAAAAAAAAAACAAGGAAGTTCGTGTTAGCGAAATTGTTTACTTTAGCGATTGTTGTATTTCATTTACACACTTGAAAGTGAAATTATTTTGTTATTTGTATTATTAAAATATAAAACTAAAACAAAACGAGGTCACGAGAAAATAATGGTCGTGATTTATTTTTTTTACATATGTCATGTATCATCAACACAAGAAACATTGGTAACCTAAGCACACCATTAAAGTTAGTAAAACAATGCTTTAATTGTGATATTAGAGTCATATGCAATAAAAAAAAGATTCACGTTATAGAGCTTTCTGAGTTTGTTCACGTTACAGAGTAGTCAATGTAAACAAAAGCTTGTTCACGTTAAGCGATGTTCACGTTAGACAGTGTTCACGTTACCGCGAGTGCACTGTAAAAATGTTTGAATAGTTATTTATTATAGTCCCATATAATTCTACGAAAGATTTACTTTTACGGGTGGCAGGCTACTGATTGTAAACTACAAAAAACACTCGGGGCAGAAAGGCGCGAAGCAAATTGCTAAAAACTACATAACTTGGTAAGTAATAATCATAAACAATATATAGTTGCCGATAATTCTAAAAAATTATAGGTTCACCACGATCATTTTATTCTTAAATTTTTTAGAATTATCGGCAACTATATATTGTTTATGATTATTCTGCAATTAGGAAACTGCATCAATGAAATTTGGCACATATAAGTATGTACATGTTACATACATACATATGTATATTAGTTTATTGTTTATTATAGGGTATTAAAAATGAACGAATGATATTAATTTAAATAAATAAATATAATTTTGTGGGTTTAAACTTGGGAAAATTTTTGATTATTCGACAAAAAGTAGCGCCACGCTTTCTTTAAGCAATAACTCTGACTAGATGTGAAATTTTGCGCAGGCTGGCCAATGTCTGCTGGCTTTTACTAGTAATCCTGTCAGCAATTGGAAGATTGCTTGCTCATAAATCACCAAAATGAGTCTTTTAAGACTCCCTTAGGTGATCAAAAACTGATTAATGTGCGGAATCATAAATTAATCGTGCAGACGTTCGAAATACGAATGCTTTTATAATTATTTTGCGTCGTATTTTATCGTTTTCTTCTGCATTTTGTTACAATGGGATTTATTTTATTTGAAAGAATAAGAGTTATGCTATTATTGTGATGTCGTGGTATAGTGGTAAGACGCTTGCACAGAAATTCAAACGACCGAGGTTCAATCCCAGCAAAGGGCAAAAATTATAAAATAAAATTATAATTTAAAAAAATAAGAAGAAGTCCATCTTCAAGAAACCGCTCCTTACATTCCAGTCTATTCCACCAGAAACTTGTCTCATCAATAAAAAGGCGCATAATATACATATAAAAAAAAGAATTCCTTCAGTTGAGCTTGATGGATTATTTTTTTTTACATTTTTAAACAAAATACATACAATATTTTTATTATTGTAAAGATAATAAAAAGATAAGTAAAACTCGTTTAGTGTGCGGAGTCACAAATGACTCGTTCAGGGGAGTCGCGGCAAGGGTACATTTTTCTCCCGACAAAACATTCATTTTCGACTCAAAAAGCCTATGTAAGTTACAGTTATAAATACATAAGTGTTCTTTTATTTATATGTATTTGCATTTATATATACATATATACATATCGTCATGCGGGAGTTTATGTGCTCCATCCGCCATTTAATATTTTTTCAAGTCTGCAATCCGTTTTCGAATATCTCGTCCAGTTTTGGAGATAAATAGCCGAAAACGGATTTCAGATTTTAAAAATTTTGGTGTCAAAAACCTAAAGTGGCATCATTAACCCTGCTGTTAGGTTAAGACCATTTGGTCCATTTTTTTATTATTTTCTTTGTAATTTTTGAACGGTGACATATAGTGACTTCATTTTTTAGCTCATGTGGTCTTTTCATAAAACCATGTTATAGACAAAAATTCAAGGTTCTGACTTAAACCAGGACTGAGAAAAACAAAAAATTACGAATCTTAGGTTAAGGGACCATTTGGTGCATAAGGAATTTTCTTTGATTTTTTTTACATTTATTTAAAAAAAATAAGTATTTTTTAGTTGGCTTTATAATAATTGTTATTGCACGATAAGCAACATATTTCTTTATTAGTTTTGCAACTAAACTTACTGCAAATGGAGCATTTTATATCACACTTAGACTTGCTGCAACTACAAATTCCACGATTTCGGGCCTCTGAATTAAAAATATTATTTGAAGAGGCCACTGGAACTATGCATGGTTTTCGTATTTCAGTAGATAGCTGTGCTGAGAACTCTTTTTGAGGTGATCTAGTCTGTTTCATCATATACGCGTTCGCTAAAGAAAGTGCTAGTTGCCGCAATAACTCTGGTCTCCAGCAATTCCGATCAGCTGGAACCCAGGAATCGTCGATTTCAGAATATATTATTTACGCATTCAATGCGGATATATCAATCATGTTTGCAAATATTTGGCCATCAAGTTGTTTTGCTTTTATAGAGAGGTACAAAAGGATTTTTTTGAAAGTCGGCAATTTCGGAGGAAGTTTCCTTTCATGAAGTTTTTTTGCCAACTCAAAAGTGGAAAAAAAATTGTTGCCTGTTATATTTTGTCCTTTCAATAGAACGAACGAATTGTCCTTGGTTCTTTTTAGGCTGTGCATTTCTAGTCTTACCAAGTTATAGTTGTAACCTGACTTGGAGTCCACTGAGAACCAAAATTTCAAGCCATATTTTGGTGGTTTTGATGCACAAACTGTCGAAAAGTAAATCGCCACCTTAATGCAACAAGTTTCTCATCAATGATGACATTTTCGCAACAATTATAAAACTTTGGAAGAAGTTGTTCCAAAAGGTTCCACAGTTCACGAATAGGAGCAAATTTATCGCAACTTCGCATTTGTCTACGACACAAAATATCATCGAAACGGATAGTAATCATATGAAATTTTCTTTCAGACATAATTGCTCGTAAATTAGGGCGACATCTTAATTTTTTCTACTTTCAGTAATAGATTTTATATGTATATAACTATTTTGCTCAAATAAAAAAACAAGATTATACATGCATACAATATGCATAGAAAAGCAATACATGCGCGCAATGCGTCTTTATCAATATCTTTCCACTTGCCACCAAACTTGACCCTGATGTACTTATTAGTATTTTCGATAATAATTCTGTCTATTGGAGGCTGAAAAAACAACATAAAAGGTGACATAATGTCATTGCATCTGGGTGCGTTGAGATAATATTCTCAGTCGTAGCTCTAATAGGCTAAGGTAATGGATTGGCACTCCAAAGCATTTTGTTTTTAGCAATAAAAAAAGGGATCAACAGAGCTAGCTGAAGCTAGAACGGGTTCCCATTAAGTATCTGTTTCAAAAGAACTTGTTTCGCTATTTTCTGAAGTATAATCAAATTCCGATTCTGAAATATCGGAGTCATTTTCAACATTGAGCAGTTCTCCCTCGATAAATTTTCACATTAGATGTGTTCAGTAGAGATTTGCGTGGTTCAAGTGATTTCCATGATTCACGTGAATTACGCTTGCGAGTGAGTCATTTTAATTTTACTGACGTAAGTAGTGCGTGAGTAAAGAAAAATTCGAGTGATTCGTGGGAGATTATAAAATTTCTTCGTCAGCGTGAGCCAAAATTCACTCACTCGACCATCTCTAGCGTTCAGTAAAGCTCAACTTAATAATATTTAAGGAGAAGTGATCCATAATAGATACAAATATTAAATTAAATGGTTATTTTGTATGAATATTGATGTATGGACCAAATGGTCCATTAACCTAGCATTCGTAAGTTTTTTCTAACCTAACAGCAGGGTTAACTCGAGATATGTATATTAAATGGCGGAAAGAGCACATAAACTCCCGCACGACGGTATGTTTCTCTAAGATTTTTCCCCAGAAGAGTAATATGAAGATTAATTTCGTATGTTAAGAATGCTAATGACGGAATTTGGAAGATAAAACAAGAAATGTTGTGTTTTATAAGAACTTTCTTTATAAAGATAATATCAGTCACATTTTTTTTTTCAATTTTCCTAAAAAAATATCTGTTTTTACTAAAGGATATGTATTAGAAATAGGCATTCTATTTAAAAAATTCTGTTATTCGTTCAATACTCTCTCAGCTTTGGTGTAGATTTACATTTTTTAGACTTTATAAACAACTACTACTTACAATTGCACCTAAATAGGCATATTCAACGAGTATTGTTCGTAAAAGAACTAATTTAAAATTTAATTTAGATTTAATTTTAGTTTAAACATTATTTCTAAAATCATACTTAAATATCCTGAAATATCCCGAAATAAGTAATTGACATTTTTTTTTTGGATTCTATGCCATTTATTTTTATCACTGAATTGTGCAAAGATTTCACTCACTTCAATACAAGTATTTATTTTTTTTTCTATTGCATATCTACCAAATGTTGTTTCTTTTTTTCTTTGTTCAATTGACATTTTTCATTTCTATTTGTAACTGTGGGTATAGTATGTACTGATTTTGTAAAATTGGCAATTTTCAAACACTTCAAGATGAATCCAATACACTTATCTTGCATAAGCACACTTCAGATTTCAAGTAGTCATGATGCTAAAAAACAACAAGTACAATCAATTGACACTATGCGCCGAAATGGAAAAATATTTGTCATACAAAATTTACAAAAACTTTATTTTTTCCATTTGCTTTTATATAAATATTTCAAATTGGCTTGATGGATGTGCACAACACCGCCTAATCTTCATTATACTGTAGTTTGCTATCAAAAGCAGTTATAGGTTCACTATCTTAAAATACCATAATCATCCCCATAATTGTGATCAGTCAACATCTAGATTTATGTACATACACGCTTTCATTTTAAGTCATACGTAATAAATGAAAGACAGCCATGTGCAATTCCAATTCCAATTCTCACATCCATATCCTGTCGCATCATTGATAAACTTAAAATACACTGACAGCTCAACTAATTGTTGTGGTTACAGTAATAATAATAATAGTGGTTTGTGTGTCTGTAGTATGACGGTTAAATTCTTGGAATTTGTCGCATCCTTGAGTAAATATCCGTATCAGCAGCAGCATGATAAATCTATTCAAGTGTAGCTCAAGTTCCCTCATTTTGTTTTACTTTCATCAAATGCTTCCCTTCTCCAACTATTTAAATTGTCCGTTTCCTACAAACTTGGTTTGTTTTCTCTTTTTTTTTTTTATTTTATATATTCCGTTTAGTCAAGCGTTCTGTCTCTGTGCTGTTTAAACAAACCGCTGTTCCTAAATAATGAATGAATAAACTAGTAAGTGAATGTGTACTGGCAAATATAAATTGGTGAATACAGAGGATGGTAGATTTCAATTAACACCATAAACATTCAGTATTACCAGTGGAAACCTTTGGAAACATTGGCTTGAAAATATTATAACGATACATACATCCATACCTACATACAAAGATGTTTCTATACAACGCTGTAAATAGAGCAAAACTAATGAAAGAAAAAAAAGAGAAAAAAAAAAAATGCGTCAGAGACACACTGAAATTTAGAACATATCTAATACATATGTACGTACGTATGTATAATTATTTCATTGTTATGTTTTTCCTGATTGCAACTGGAACAAGTAACATCGAAAAAATTTATGAAGTCACTTCATATTTAGATACTCCATTACCATCAACTGCCTTACACTATAGTTTGTATAAAAAATATAGTAAAAAGTCAGCATATTTTATGGCGTTTTGTTGAATTTTTTTCCCATTCATGAAATAGTAAAAAACTAACACCAAGTCCCATCACAACAAGTTTTCAAAATTTTATTTTAGTGTGAACCAATTGTGAAACTTACTTTCAATCCTCATATCTCTCAAATTGTAATTAATGCTAGAGAAATTTTTAAAATTATTAAACGCCGGGGAAATGTTTTAAAACAATTGTTTAAATCACTAGTCGAAACTATCGCGTAATAAGTTCGTTTAGAATTCCCAATATGATCTTCACATTTCCAAATTGAATCAGTCCAGAATATACCATATGAAGGCTGTCTAGCATTTATTAAAATTCCAAATGATTTTTTATAGATATTTCATTCATAAGTAATCTAATGTGCGGTGGTCTTTATTCTGAGATTTTGTTTAGCACCTTGTTAAGTTAGAATTCGTAATTCCAAAGCTTCCCTTACTCTTAAACTGTAATATTTCCGTTCAAACTATATAAAGTTTGATCCACACCAAAGAATATTATCCGAATTCAAGGCCCACTTTTTTCTTATTGATTACTCTTTAGGTATTGCACTTTAAGATGGTAGTCGCCGTGGTCTAGTGGTTAGTGTGTTGGCTTACTAAGACGATAGTGCCGGGTTCAAATCTCAGCTCTGATATCTTGAAAGAAAAAGAAATATGAAATAATTATTTCTTTCGGCGACTACCTCTCAGCAGTCTTCTGGAAAAAGCTCTGAGAGTAAGTGATTGCCATGAAAAAGCTTTTCAAATCTGTCGTTCGGAGTCGACTTTAAACTGTAGGTCCCTGTACTCATTTATAAAAATTAACACACACAACATGAGTGCTGCGAGAAGCTAGGCCGTAATCCTGACACAGGGTTGTAATGGCCAATTATGTATGTATGTATGTATGTATTAGGGTGCCCAAAAAAAACCGATGTCGGAATTTTGTTCGTCTGGACCCCACAAAACGATTGCCCTTTCCAGATATTGAGATAGCCAAAATTTGAGCTCGATTAAACAACGTTAACCCGTGCCGCTCGTCGATCAAAGTTTGAAAAAAATCCAAATTTTTGGCCAAAAACCTGACATATGCAGCCATAACTCCAGAACCGTAAGTAATCGAAACACGATTAATATCTCAAAAGAAAGCTAATGTTGTTCTTCAAAATTTATATATATTATAATTGTTGTTATTTTAAGTCAACCCGAGTTACAACAGCCTTTAGGTCCAAAAATGTGACTTGGATCCAGCAGGAGCCTGTATGGGATTATTCTGAGATTTTTACAGGTTTTTACATAATTTGTCTCGGAGTAATCATTTTTTGTTAAAAAGTATTTTGGAACTCAATTTGATGGGTAATACATCCGCCTATCAACCACGAGGTCCGCGGTTCAATTTCAGTTTCGGACGGAACATCTGAAAAAAATTTAGATTTTATTTATGTAACGTCTTTTAGTAAGTAGGAATTCTACTTTTGTACGCTTTTAGAATAGAGAAACAATGTGTATAAAAAAAAGAAATTTAAAAAGAGGTCAGTATGGTTATTGAAACTGAATAGAGTCGTTTTATATCGAAAGTCATCCTACACGTTTGAGCTGGTTAGATTGAACAATTATCCAGTGAAGATATTTTAACGCTTTTTTTAATTTCGCAAGTGTGTGTGGTGTTGTCGTTTTTATAACTATGTACTTATATAGTATTAGGCGAAAAGGAACAGCGGCTGGGAGTTCTTGTAGCAGCAAAAAGCTCTGGAAAGGAGGAAGCCGTAGCCGTATGTGAATGCCTGTATAAATGGCGTCTTCTCAGTACCGTGAAAGCGATGTGCTTCGACACTACAGCAGCCAACACCGGAAGACTCAAAGGAGCATGCTTAATATTGGAGAAAATGTTAGGAAGAGGATTGTTATACCTAGCTGGCCGTCACCATATATTAGAAATTCTGTTAAGAGGCGTATTCGACACAAAAATGGGGTTAACCACTGGACCTCATCCAGACTAATTCAAGAGGTTCCTCACTGCGTGGCCCAAGATAGACAAAGGAGCATACGACACAGGTATCAGTGAAAATCAAATACAAAAGTAGCTAATTCTAGAAGAAATTGCAAATGTTACTGCCGAATTGGAGACCAAATTAACTGAGAGCCACCGAAGAGATGACCACAAAGAACTATTACAGTTGGTTCTCATCATCACTAGAAGGCAATGTTTTAGAACTCCAGGAGCCATTCATCATGCTAGGTGGATGGCAAAGGCTATTTACTGCTTAAAAATTTTCAGTTTCCGTCGTCAGTTTGAGATGTCTAAAGAAGAAGAAAGTTCCGTGTGTGCCATTCCTGTTTTTCTAGTTAAAATTTATTGTAAGGCTTGGTTCAATGCGCCAAAAGCTCATTTTGCACCAACGCAACACCTCGTCATTTTTCGTACTCTGTTAGACCATAAAGAATATGACAACGACATTGAAGAAATAGCCCTGACCGAATTTTCGAACCATTTATTATATTTGAATGCAAAGTTGGTGGGTTTATCGTTTTTTGATCCCACTATAACCGATGATGAAAAGTTGATAATGGCTAATAAATTGCTCAGTACCGCAGATAACCCATCAGAGCACGTTGTAAATCCAAAAGTAAGGAAAGACAAATTAAAACAGGTAGTTGATGGAGGGTTGATAAATTTACTTACCAAAGAAACATTTACATTCTTTGACCAATTTAATATAAAAACTGATTTCTTAAGACAACATCCAAACACGTGGCCTCCATATAATGACTTCCAAGAAGGTTTGAAAATTGTCAAAACTTTAAAAGTAGTTAATGATATGGCTGAGCGTGGTGTTAAATTAATAAACGATTTAACGACCTTTTGAAAAAAGATAAAGACCAAAAGCAATATGTCCTTCAAGTTGTAAGCAAATGTCGAGCATTATATCCTGACGTTATAAAAACTACTTTAACAAAAGCTCTAGAATAGATTAGGCAACTATGTAAAGTTATCAACATATGTAGGTACTACCTCTGTATCATATCTGTGTCTGTTTTGTATGTAATATACTTATATACCTGATTTTTATATTTTAAAATAAAAAATGTCATTAGACTTATCAGAATTGCTTCTTTTTTATTAAACTTTAAACTCAACAATATAAAAAAGGGAAATTTATCACCTTATTACAAAATATACTAAGTATGATCCTAGTGGTACCATGTCACGTTTTTGGGCCTAAAGGCTGTTGTAACTCGGGTTGACTTAAAATAACAACAATTATGTATATAATATAAATTTTGAAGAACAACATTAGCTTTTTGAGATATTAATCGTGTTTCTATTACTTACGGTTCTGGAGTTATGGCTCCATATGTCAGGTTTTTGGCCAAAAATTTGGATTTTTTCAAACTTTGATCGACGAGCGGCACGGGTTAATGTTGTTTAATCGAGCTCAAATTTTGGCTATCTCAATATCTGGAAAGGGCAATCGTTTTGTGGGGTCCAGACGAACAGGATTCCGACATTTTTTTTCCCCCATACAAGATTTGGTCACCCTAGTATGTATGTATGTATGTATGTATTGCACTTTAAGAAATAATACCCTCAAGTTTTTCCTCGCTTCACATCCTAACAAGTATGAAGTTAAGGTTCTTGAACCTCTCGGCAATCACTGAGGCAGTTCATGAGGTTTCACCAACAGCTACGAAATGCTCTGTGTTTAATTACAAAAAAGCCCTTTGGGCCTGTCTTAACGATTTCTATTGGCAATTTAAGAGATAACTTTGTTTACTTGATTTTAATATCGATGCCATGGCAGAAATGGTTCCGAAAATAGTAAAGTTGGGGATAATTATCTTTATTCCGTCCAAAAATATTTTGATTAAATAAGGACAGATGTGCAGATTGGCAGTTAGATCTAGAGAGGAAGCGTTCATCAATTGGCGCAACGTTAAGTGTGCACATGCAGATTCGCTGCGCAAACAAGCAAGATATTCTTGTGCCACAGTTTTACTACCATATAGTAAATATACATAATTGGTCATTACAACCCTTTTTTAGGGTTACGGCGTATCATCTCGTAGCACCTATGTTGTGTGTGGTAATTTTTATTCATGAGTACCGGGACCTATAGTTTAAAGTCGACTCCGAACGTCAGACTTGATATACTTATTCATGCCAATCAGTTACTCTCAGAGCTTTTGTCAAAAAAAGGTAGTCTACGAAAGAAATATTTTTGTCATATTTCTTTTTTTCAAGATGAACCCGGAGCTCTTGTCTTGTAAGCAAACACACTAACCACAAGACCACGGCTGAAGTACTAAGATATGAAAAAGCTTTACAGGAGCAGCGTCTTCGTGCAAAAGTTCTTTCTTTTCCTCGGGGAAGTAAGAGGTTAAGAAATAATGCTAGTTCGATTCCAACTCTTATACAAAATTACCAAGAATTCACGAACCCGTTTGAAAGAATAAATCTTTTAGCTGAATTATTTGCAAGTCCTTCAAGTTCGGCGGAGAGCGCTCAACAGCCACCCGAGCTGGAAAGAATATCAGTAATTATTTCTAGTATAAATTTTCTCTCAAAAGGGCTCTTGCAGATCTCAAAATACATAAGACTTCTGGGCCAGTTGGCATACCAGCACTGGTCCTGAGGCTATGCCTTTTTCTAGCCCTTTTCAGTGCGGTTTTAATTATTTCAAAATTAGAAATTACAATTTTTCGAACAGTTAACCGACCAATATTAATCGGTTAACTGATAGTCGATTGAATACCTTATGAGTTACTGAATGTACTACTTTTCCTTACTCGATAATACCTATTGAGTACTTTCATACTCCCCAATACTTTGAACAGATTTTATTTTTAAGGGAAAACAATTCCATAAAGTGTGTTGAATTTTGTTTTAGCCGTTAAAATTTAAATATTCCAACAACTCTTAAAGTATTGTATCGGTACCCATTACTCAATACTTTGCCAGCATTACTGTTAATAGTCCACGCTGCTAACCGGTGTATAAATTAAAAAAATTAAACGTTTCATTATTTCCTCCAAATTTGAAATTTTTTTAGGAATTAAAATCTTTGGACAAATGTTCAGGCCTTATGTTCTTTAACGATTATTCTAGTTTACCGGAATTATGGTGTTTTTCTTTCAGTAAAATAAAAAAAAAAAGAAAAAAAGAAAATTTTATTTATGCGCCCAATAGATGCACACTTATTTCTCATTCACAATTGCTCAGACTGAACAGTATAAGTTTTTTATTGTCTTTTGTCATTATCATAAGAAACTTCCATGTACATACATATTTGAATAGGAGATTTGAAGTTTTAAAAGAATAATAAAACAATAATATTATATCCTACTTCCTTTACTTATTCTATGTTGTCTTTTAAGTTAAACTTCTAAAATTATAATGGAATTTTTTAATTTAATTTATCTAAATTTCTGTTCTATTAGATTTTTATTTAAAGTTTTGAAACAATTTGTTGTTGCAGTATTTTAAGCTCATATTCTGTAATACATTTAAAGTGCAAATGTTTGACTTTAAACAAAACTAAAGAAGTCATTCTTTATTAGTTTATTTAAATTTTTTTTATTTTCATTTCCATTATTGTTATTTTTTGTGCATTTATTTTTGTATAATATTTCCATAATATATTCTATTGCTCCCTTTTACATATTTTTTGTAACAAAAGTTAATTTTATACATATTTTAGTTATAAACAGTATTACATTCGCCAGTTTAGTTGTGATCATCATTATGAATCCATTCAAAGAAATGGCATACAAAGTTAAGAATAGGGCAACCAATAAATTTGTGTTCGCTTTATAATCAGGGGAAATCTAATTGTCACCTTAGCAGACTTTTTCGCAAAGTTAATGAATAATTTCATAAAGAGATCACAAAAGGAAGGTGCTCATATTATTACAAAAAACTGTCAATATATGCGACAAAAGGATACATTTTGATGAATAAACGCTTTACATTCAAACATATTTGGTTGCCCTGGTGATTAATTTTTTTTTTAACATTTTTAAGAAATACACGAAAAAGGGAATTATTCAAATATTCGCATAACACATATGTATGTATGCATCACTTGAATTGCCTGTGAAGTTTTTAAATTAATTTTCCTCGAGTACAAATGACGGCATTATAAAGCGACTCTTAAGTGTCTTTAGCAGCATTTAATGAGTGCAACTTTTTTATATTTTTTTTTTCTATTGTTTCATTTGCTTCTTTTTATTTCTGTTTTTTTTTTTAACTTTTTAACTCATCATGTCCCACATACTATTATACTCCTGTTAAAGTTCTTAGCTTACGCTTTTGTGCAGGATAACACTTTTTTCTTTTTTTGTTTTAACAAAAACCTTTTTTTTTACGAAAATAAAGGTTACAAATGCCCTCAAGTAATCTACATAAGATATTAAAACACTTTTAAATAAAAAAAAAAAAATACTAAAATAGAAATAAAAAAACGTTTGATAAACAGACATAATGCAGTAGTTGCAAAATAAAACACAGATGAAATATTTAAAAAATTTAAAAACCAGGGAATTATATAAAACAAAAACCTTTCAAATGACAAGCACATCCATACGAATGGCAGACGTAAGTTCTTTACCAGAATCGGAAAGTTGTAAAAGTGCTTACCTCGTTTCCTACATATCTAGGCGTCCGTCAGACGAGTCAATCACAAATATTGCATCAGTTCATTTGTTCGTTGTAAATTACAGAGCACGAAGCTCTAATGCCTAGGAATATTATATTTAATTTTTACTTGTGAAAACATTGCAGGTATCATAGCTGATAAGCATAGGAGGTGCTAATGTGCTGACGTATGGTACATACGTTCAGCTTAAGGTATAAACGCTCTATTTAAATGTTACAAGCAATTTTTCTGTTACTCTATATGATGCAGATGTAGTCAGGCCTGTGTATTACCGGAAACTATGCACTACAAAAAGCATCGCAACCATTAGTGAATATGTCGCAAATACTCCGAATTTGACGATTCTATATACATGATTCTTAGTAAATCCTGCTCGTTTTGACATATTTTGCATTTGAATTTGCCTTGCATCCACATAAGGTCCAATAAAAGCCGACTGACCATTCATATCGCGAAAAATTTTCTTCTACGATTGCATATAGAGCTTGGGGAACCTAGAATCCCAACCCAAATGATCTTTTGTTTTTGGAATATACCAAACACCGTTTCTACACTGATAAACCGCAGATATGCAACACCGGTTACTAATATGCTCTTTTACGTGGGTTTTAGAAATGTTTAGGCCGTGGTACTAGTAAGACAATAATCTTGGCTGAGTTTTGATGTTAAAAAGTATACAAGTCCACATCGGGAAATAATGGATTTTTGAAGGTTATTGTGGCTTGAAATCATATTTACGGATATAAGAGATCACAGATAAGAAGTTTGTAGATTGTGCTTATAGGCATCAATGGTCCCAATCGGTGATATATTCACATTAACTTTTCAGATCTGGTTAAAGTTTCTGTCCGGCAGTAGGTCTGTTGAACAAATAGTGGACTTGAACAGACAAAATAGATCTTCTATTTCGCATTATCATATTAATATTGACCTGTGCATGTACTTTTATTTTGTATTTAGAATTTTACCTTCATATTGGAGCTTTTAATGTCAGCACAATTAAACTAAACAAATCCTAGTTTTTCTATCACTCTTTAGTTTTTAAGTAACTTTTTAATTTCTTCTCATTATATTTATCCAACTTATTTTAAATAACATTGATTTTTTTGAGCGATATTGATTTTTAATTATATTGAAGAGAAGAAAGGCGTGTATGCTTCTTAATTATCATCGGTTAAGTTATGCATAACAAACTAATGTCACAGGTATTTTTGCGTTGCCGAAGTTCACTGAATATCTGCGTATAGGACGACCAGTTAGATGAAGCCCTATCATCAGTTGGTGTAAGTAAGTAAAAATAATTATCATAAATGTATATAAATAAACCATTTTTGTTTAATCTTATGCATTTTCCTATAACGAACTATTCACCTTTGACTTTGTTTAGGGATTACAATGCTAAGAAAACTAATTCAGATCAAATCTCAAGAGATTCTCTACCATACCACATTAAATTTTTATAATTTTCAAAGTGCTTTTGCATATGTGCTAATATGATTTGGTGGAATCTTTCGAATTTTCATTTATGATAAACCCAGTCGAAAAACAAAGCACAATTGAATTCAATTATTTTAGAGTCGTTTCGCTTTTAACCAATATCGTGGGCTTTGTTTTCTTTGCTTTTTTTTAAAGTTTAATGACTTTTATTTGTAGTTCAATCCTTTCATTTTTATGGCATATTTTTTTTTAATTATCTAAAATGCTTTTAAAGCAAAGAATGTGCTGTTTATTTATTGTCTTTTTAATAAATTATCATGCTTAATACTTCGTTCATATTTTTCAACATTTTTGCTTAAAAATTTAAATTTCGATCACATATGCACATAACACAAAGAGAGTTTTTTTTTATAACAACATAGACACTTGGCAAGAAAGGTTTCAAATCTCTATCTATTGTTAGTAATGTTGGTAAAAATTACAACAACAAAAAGACAAATATCTACAAGAATAATAAAAAATAATATTCGCACTTTTTAGATTTTAAAGTTTATTTTGTCTGTCTGTCAAGAGTATTGCAATTTCTTGTCGTTTTAGTTTTGTTTTGTTTTGCATAAAAATAAAAATAAAAGACATTCATAACTGACAATTGTCATATAGAATTTTAAAAGAAATATTTTACAAATTTATGCACAAACTGATGTGACAGTTTTGCATTAACAATCAACGACAAGCAACATTTGCTATGCATATACAATATGAACTTAGGGTGTCCCTTGAATCTATTCAATTAATCAGCTTTAAACCTAATAAGAACTCTTAAAGAAAAACATTTCTGGTAAAAAAATCCAAAATATTTTAATTATATGTATATGGGGGCTTTTTACTTTTGTTTTGCGCAATACTCTATGTGGCCTAGAGATTGCAACGTTTGTGATAGAACTGTCTTGGTACTTTTATAAGGGATTTTTTCAGCTTAGATTGCCAAATTGCTTTGACATTTCTGTTATGTTTAGCAAGTCTTAATTGTTGAAATTTATTTTAAAAAAGAAAAAATAATAAATTGTTTACACTTTGACGATTTTACGATCAATATATAGGGCGAGGTCCGTGAGTTTTCGAACATCCTTCGCAGTTATATGAAATTGAACACTGCTCCCATTAAGTACTACCTGTTAATAGACTACTGTAAAATTTTGAGCAATCCACCAATCATCACAAAAAAACAAATGAAATGAATGATCAGGAGAAACAGCACCACCTACTGGAAAGTCGTAGAAATAACAGCAAAAACATCCAATGACAGATGATGCAATTGCTGTTGGTCATTCAACGGTGAAGGTATAAAGACTGGCCTTTGGGTGATAAATTGACAGCAATTTGTCTCACTCGTAAGGCTTCTAATGAAGAAAAAAAAAAAAAAAATAAAAAAAAATTTCTATAATTTCACAAATTCCAGTTCATTGCACTGCATAAGTAGGAGTTTATCCCGTGAGTACTGGTCTTAGAAAAGTTCCTTCATTTACTTTGCGTTTAATAACTGTTCAAAATATACAATTTTGTGTAATTAAACATTATTTTTTGTGAAAAAAAACCGTCAATCCAACAAAGGGAAAATTCATCGATTTCCATGATAAAAAGTGGTTTACAGACATTCGTTGTGGTCGTATAAGTACAAATAAAGCTGAACGTTCTTTACTGCCAACTGAGGTCAATACATCCGAAAATGTTGAAAAATTTAACGATATGGAGTTGGCCGATCGAAGAGTAGGCATTTCATATGGCAGTGAGGTTTCAATTTTAAATACTAAAAAAAGATAACGTACGGGTGCACACGTGTGCAGTGTTAATGGCAAAACTACATGAATTGGGCTACGAATTGGTACCTCATCCGATATATTCTCCGGATTTAGCCCCAGTGCCAATTTCTTATTTTCAAACCTAAAGAAATAGCTCGGTGGAAAGAAATTTAGCTTCAACGATGAAATTCTTGATCAAATAAATGCCTATTTTATAAACCTCGAAAAATCTTATCTAGTGAATAAACAATTCGTGCAGTTAATGATTGTTTGCGAACTAATTTTACTCTTCTTGATTCAACACCATTTTAGTAAAATTAATTAATCTTTCCGTAGCCGCGGAGAACACGAAACGATATTTAAAAAATAAATTCTATACAATTATATATCAGATTCTGTCTTGTGAGTTTTAAAACTCGTAAAAATACTCTTTTACTAAATCATAAAACTTATTAAGAAAGAAACTGTTAAGGGGAAACCCTAACATTTTAAACTTCAGATTGCATGAAGTTATTGATTTTTTTCTTTATTGTTTAGTTTTATTGTTTATTTTAAACACACCTTCCAGTTTTTTTTCTTCAGAGCATAAGATTGTATAGTCGTTTTTAATGCTTAATGCTTAAAACTTAAAAACCAAACTCTGTTGTTATGGATACTTGTTGTGTATTTATAATAACTCTCACTTATTATTTTATTTTTGCATAAACTATATCGTCGATGGAATTAAAGAACGCTGTAACTGACAAAAAATCGAAAATACGTTTTTTGCATCATTTTTATCAGAAAAAAATACGCGTCGATTGGTCCCGGTCCCAGATTTCTACGATGAAAATATATTCACTTACGCCATCTGCGAAATGAAAAATACCCGTGTATTTGTTCTACTTTCATACAGGTTTTTTGGTTCTGGTGAACATTTAAGGTTTTGTCAGTTATAGCGTTCTTTAATTCCATCGACGATATAGTTATTACACGTTTTTTTTTCTTGTAAGGCATTGTAAATATTGTATTAAAATGCGAGAAGTTTGTGTGGATAAAGAACTACATATATCTCTCCGTAATGCATTGTAAAATTCACAATAAAATCCACTAGAAAATAAGTGCTCCATGAAAAATACGGTTACTACGTAACAATATGAAATTATTAGAAACTAATATTTTTATACATCACCTCCTGTTGTAGTACCCATAGAACAGTGAAACGCACACCATACGAGTATTTCGCAGATGTTTCAATGAATCTTGAATAAATTTCTAGCAAATTTTAATCGATTAAAAAATAATGAAAACCAAGCTAAAGTTCAGCTAAATTTGTTGCATAACATATTATTATATTTGTAGAAAAATTTGAATTAAATTGTTGATGATTATCATGAATATATACAGTTGGTGTCGAAAACATCTTCAGTTCGGCTGGTGCACATTTCCTTCACGGATGTCATTATTTGTTTTAATTGAGATTTCATTGCAAAAACAATCTGCATTCATTTAATAGGATTTAGTTCTGATTTACTCAAAGTGTTTAATGGCGAAACAGAAATATAAAAAGAAAAAATATCACGAGATGGGGCCAATAAGTCTGTGATATTTTAAAGCATCAAAAATTAAAAAAAAATCGTATTATATTCCAACGTCTTCGTTGAGCTCAATACACTTTGTCTAATCTGTCATAAATTTTTTTATCCCATTAAAAAAAGAAAAAAAACTATCGATTAAATAGCAATTTGTTTGTGATGTGATTTAATCCTTAAAGGCGAATCTCTTTCTAGCGAGGTTGGAAACAGAAAATAATCACTCAGTACTAAGTCCGGGAAATATCGTGGATAAGCATATATCCATGAATTTTTGCCATAGCAGCTACACGTGTGCACATCCTTGCAATGTCCTGGTCAATTAAGTTTTTTTTTTCAAATCTATATTAAGTGGACCCGATAAGTTGGCATAATATCCAACATCGATTGTTTTACCATTTTGAAAAAAGTCAGTGGGGTTTATTTATTCATTGCAGCTGACATATTCTACAGTTTCAGTTGAATAACGCTAAACACACCTGCCAATTTGTCACACGATAGCATTTATGGTAAAATATTTATATAAATTATACAAACTTTCGGCTTGAGGTTCTTATATATAAATTAAAAAGTTTAACACCTTTTCTTTTGTGTTTTTTTATTTAATTTATTTTTCCAATATTTCGATCAACCTCGTTGATCATCCTCAGGGAATAAATTATCACTACAATACAATTTAAAACATATAACATAAATTTAATAAAAATCACAAACAGAAAAATATCACAACTTTCATAACAAATATCTTACATAACTATTATCCGTGGTGTCGTCAATCTGTTTATATTATGAAAAATGACAAAAATCGTAGTGACAACAAACCTGTGGATGAACCTACAAAGATATATTCAGCCATTAATTATGTACCAGGCCTGTCCGAAAGAATTAAACATTCTGATATATATAATAAAGAGAAATATATTCTGGCAATGAAATCAGAAAATACAACTAAAAGATTATTTACAAACATGAAAACAAAATTAGACAAAATGGATGAAGCAAATTTGGTTTATAAAATAACGTGCAATGGTGACGACAATGATAAATGCCAAAAAGTTTATGTTGGTACAACAAAAACAAAATTAAAGACCAGAATATCATCACATAAATCGGACTTAAAAAACAATGATAAAAATTTAAATCAAAAAACAGCACTTGCAGCCCACTGTAGCATAACTGGACACAAACCTGAGTTTAATAAAGTGATGATATTGGATAGAGAGAATAATTATAGAAAGAGATATTTCAAAGAGATGCTTCATATAATAAATATACCAACAAATAAACGAATAAACTCATAGGTCGGCAAAATTGATTTGTAATTGTGTTAGTGAGCATGGAAGAGAACTGCACTGAACAAAAAAATGTGTGAATTCATATATATGTATGTATGTTATTAACTTACATATCACTAGGAGTGAACTAGGAATTTTTTTTTTACGTCTGAAGGAAACATATCGGGTATATCTAATTCGGGTACGTGAAATTTAGTAATTCTAACCGTTTTCTGAAGGAAGATCTTAAAATAATTTCAATATTTTGTTTTTTAGTTTACAAGTCACATTTATTATAATAATTTAAGAAATTTTGTGTGATTTTATTAAAAAGAAAAAAAAAATGCACCCAAATATCTTAAATTGATATTAATAATCTAATATATTTAGAGTTTCACAAAGTTTTTTCCAATTTATCTAAAAAATAATTTTACTTTCATAAAAAATAATTAAAACATCCGATACATATGTGCACTCGTCAGCAGTTCATTGACGACTAAAACATAAAACAACATTTGTCTCGTAACATGATACATTTCTTTAAGTGTTTTTGCAAAAAAACTAATGCAAAGAGAGAACAAAATGAAAGAGCATAAGAATACATGTGAACTCTCCCGGCTGAATTCAGCTATGAAATGCCGACCTATGGAATAAACTTTAAAACTGATACTGATAATTGTGCACATATATATCGACATATATATCGACAGAACTGAAAAAGGAGAAACATGACAGTGAGTGACAAATAATATAAACAGATTGACGACACCACGGATAATAGTTATGTAAGATATTTGTTATGAAAGTTGTGATATTTTTCTGTTTGTGATTTTTATTAAATTTATGTTATATGTTTTAAATTGTATTGTAGTGATAATTTATTCCCTGAGGATGATCAACGAGGTTGATCGAAATATTGGAAAAATAAATTAAATAAAAAAACACAAAAGAAAAGGTGTTAAACTTTTTAATTTATATATAAGAACCTCAAGCCGAAAGTTTGTATAATTTATATAGATAAAGAAAAGGTTCACAACATACAGAATTTACGTAAAATATTTATTTAAAAGAAACAAAAAAAAATTAACTCGTATTACTAAAACGTAATTGCTTTTGAAAGAGGATTTTAATCAAATTAAAGTTATACTTTAAAAGCAAAATCCTAAAGATATGAGGAGCATTTCCATATAGCATAAATTAATATAAGAAAAGTTCTTGTTATGTTGGGGAACTCAAATTAAATGAAAAAAATAAATACAGATATGTACGTGGAACTTTTAGAAGATGTGCTCATCACAAAACTTGATGAAAATCCTTACGATGAGCAGATTTTTCTACAGTTTAATATACATGCTTCAAAAAAAAAGTAAGGCAATGGCTGGCACACAGTCCTAATAGCAATCCAGTCGAAAACTTGTAGGTAAGACGAAGGCAGTTTTCCACTTTAAATGTGCTGAAAGGAAAAATTAAAGAATTCTTGTAGTAAATTAGAATTTAAACTCGTTTAAATCTTGCAAATTCAATTTCATCTGGCCATTGAAGTATATGCTTAATGACTTGCAAGTTGAAACGGGGTAATAATGATTTTTGTAGAGTATGTGAGGCTGAAAAGAAATCGAAGACAATTGAGCGCCTACTGTATCACTGGCCGATACATTTTAGTAGGAAGCATCGGTGGGCAAACTATTCAAATTGTTACCTCCTTTATGGTATGGGGCCTGCCGCTACTTTGCAGTTTGCTAAAGGTATTGGGTGGCTGGGGTACAGAAACTGTTTTCTTATTTTCCTATTCCTTTTCTTCTGTCTCTTCTTTTTCTTCTCTCTCTTATTATTCTGTTTTCTCCGTAATCTTTTACTACATGTTCTCCGAAAAGAGTAACTACTCACTCGTAATCCAATCGAACTTAAAGCAATTCCAAAAATAATATTTTTAGTTATAGAAAATAAAACGTATCCTACAAATACTAACGCATAACAACTGTATACATAACAACTGTATATATAAACTTTTCTAATTTAGGGACAAATTACAGCATTTAATAGGAAATTGTGTGAATATTTACTCGATTTTGAAAGCCGTAAATTGCCCCATATTTTTAATATTTTTGTTTTAAATTTTATATAAAAAAGAACTGAAGAATTTTATTGCCATTAACAAAAATTCCAATTATTCACACACTTCTGTTATTATATAAGGACTAACTTTGTTTTAAGATATTCATAATTAATCAAATAATAGACAACTTAAACCATTATCCCAGTGGCACAAGATGTCACAAAAATGTCATTTCATTTAGTTTCTCTTTTTTTGATCTTAACATTTTGTTTTTAATTGAAATACATGCTGATTGCATTGCCGCTTGAATAATAACATCAATTTGATTTTATTTAACTTTATTTGATTGCATTTTAATATTCAGTAGTTTACATTAAAACTCCATTATCGTATTTAATATTAAAACTTTTTTTTTATTCACATACCCCTACCATGTAACTTAACTGACTGTTAACCAGCAAAATACCACACCCCTCCACCCAACCAATATACAGAAAGACCAAAAAATTAACTATGGGAAGGAAATTCGTATAACAATTGCATTGGTAGAGTATAAAACATCCTTTTAATGTCTGTAAATATTATTCACTTCCGTCTGTGTAAAGGATATTTTGTTTTTTTTTTTTATTTTTTGTAAGGTAAAACATAAAAAAGTAAAACAGAATACATGCTTTATACAAGTAAAATATCGTCGCAAGTGTTTTTTTTTTTTGATAATTCTTATTAATCTTTTAGTTTTTGTCTTTAGCAAAATGTTGCTCGCACATTTTCTTTTTGTCATGAGCGGAGTAGAGAAAATTTGAAATAAAAGTGCTGTTGCTACTAACGGTGTTATAGTCAATACCTCCGAAACGACAACTGTATTTTGCCAAAAAAAAAAAAATATATATATATATATATATATATATATATATATATATGTATATATATATATGTATTTATATATATGTATATATATATATGTATTTATATATATGTATATATATTTGAAACAGCAAGATATTTAGGCACTGTATCCTACAAGCGGTCATAAAGAATTTTGAAAAACCATCTTTGTGTAATACTTTTTGCTTGTAATTTTGTTTTTAGTTTTATAACTCTTAAGTTAAAGAGAATTGTTCATGAAGTACGAATAGATAGGTTTTACAAAATTTTTTTGTTACTACTTTTTTAAAGAAAAATTAATAAATATCTAACGATAGCGCCGGGTTCAAATCTCAGGTCTGACATCTTAAAAAAAAAGAAATATGAACAAATTATTTTTTTCGGCGACTGCCTCTCAGCAGTCTTCTGGCAAAATCTCTGGGAGTAATTGCTTCCATGAAAAAGCTTCTCAAATTTGTCGTTCGGAGTCGACTTTAAACTGTAGGTCCCGGTACTCATGGATATAAATTAACACACACAACATGAGTACTGCTAGAAGCTAGGACGTAACCCTGACACAGGGTTGTAATGACCAATTACACAGGATTAAAAATTTTTAATTTGGAAAAATACCAAGAATGCCACATGCCTAGATAAGTTAATTGGGAACTCCAGATCACGAAAAACGCACCTAAATTCCACTTCTTATTCAGTCATTTGTATTTTTCCCTACGAACTTTGGATCCGAAAGTGACGAACAAGGTGAAAGATTTCACCAGGATATACAAGAAATCGAGAGACGTTACAAAGGTTGGTGGGATGAACAAATGATGATGGACTATTCTTTGTTCCTCATTTGCGAAGATCCATCTGAAAAAAAACGCAAAAGTTCAAGTCGCTTGTCATTTTAATTAAAGTTTTTTGAATTTACGCCGAATATACTGAGTGAGCAATGAAAGTGAAAATATTGTCCTTCCACAAAATCCTTAATAAAAACTTTATTTTTCATCCGATTTTTTTCAAAATGCGCTTAAAATATTGGTAATTAAATAAACTATTTGGTAAAAAAATAAAACATTCCAGTGGCGCGATTCAGTAACATATTTTTACGATAATCGCATTGTTTTCAACAGTAAACAACAGAATTGTCGATATTGCTATTCATTATCTTTTGTTTACGATGGCTGTTGTCGTAAACTAACGCCAAAAATTTTTATGCTGTTTATTCAGTTGGAAAATCGTAAAATTTTTATATTGAAATTTTGTAGAGAGATGTGCCTACGCTATTAACTAGTTTGTTTGAGAACCATTTTTGTGTGTTTTTATACCCAAATAAACTAGTGGTTTGTAGCTTTGCTAACTTTCTACCCATTTTAATTGCCAACTACTCAAAAACTGACTGATTTTATACGGTGCTGCCCCATTATTGCAATTTAAACATACAGAAAAATACAGTTGTCGACTGTCGATAAAATGTACTTAGTGAATCACTTAATCGTTACTGCAAACAATAAAAACTGTCGACTTCTTTTGCGAATATCGTATTGTTAAAAGTTACTGAATCGCGGTACAGATCTTTAATATAACGTAGAAAAAAGTTTAAATGAAAATGAAAAATTTTGAAAAAAAAAACGTAAAAAATAGGCAAATTTTGAACTTTGAGGTGTCATATCTCATCGACTTCTTATCAGATAGAATTTTCCAGCATATCAACGGAAAAGGCATTCAATTACATTTTCATCGATATGCCACTTATCTCGATTGAACTTTGCCGTTGGACACCACAAGGGTTTGAGTGGGGCCATACACCGAAAAACACAAAGGTACCGTTATCTAAAAAACCGTACTTAGGAAAAAATAATAATTGCCTTCTTCGTGCTCAGGAGGTCCCAATTAACTTATCTAGGCATGTGGCGTTCTTGGTATTTTTTGGCTGTAAACCAGTGTAATGTATGTATGTATGTATGTATGTATGTATGTAAGGTACTAGAAACTTTTACTAGAAACTTTGTTTGACTAATATACCGTCGTGCGGGAGTTTATGTGCTCTATCCGCCATTTTATATATCCCGAGTTAATGATTCCACTTTAGATTTTTTACACCAAAATTTTTAAAATCTGCAATCCGTTTTCTGCTATTTATCACCGAAACTGGACTAGATATCTGAAAACGGAATTCAAACTTGAAAAATTTGGGGTCGAAAACCTAAAGTGAGATCATTAACTCGAGATATATAAAATATATGAAATGACGGATAGAGCATATAAACTCCCGCACGACGATACATAGATTGATACTTTTGTAAGACCTGTAAGGGCGTTTGCAACGAAGAGTGTTTATCGCTAATATACTCGTATTTATTTTAGTCTGCAAATAATAATAAAGTAAACGAGATCTTAATTCTTTTAAGAAGTTATCAGCAATAAAAAAAATTCTCTTTCGTTCACATTATATAACGTTCTAATAATTTTGATTGCGTTATGAAACAATAATATACTTACTTCTTATATGCAGTTTTATTATTAATTTCACCGCAAAGCAAAGAATGTTGTTTTATAACGTTAAAGCTAACATCTTCGGCTTGACATCTGATAGAGTCTTTTTAATAATAATTTTCTTGCAAATTTCTTTCATCACGGTCTAAATCTTCTTGACATTCCTTTTGTAAATAAATGATTTTTCAAACTGAAAGTCTTCTTACATAAAAATATTTTGTTTATATCGATATTTTGCTACTCCTTTGCGTAGGTTCGTTAGGAAATATGTAATTTATTAATATAAATTTTTTTACTCTATTTAATACTTTCTATACAAATTCAATGTGATAATTGACGGAATAAAGGTTTGTGAAAAATAATGTTTTGAAATACAAAACTCTTTAATTTTTTGTTGACTTTTATTTGACACTTTTTTTAAAGTCTAATATTGTTCTGGTTTACCATTTCACTTTCACTCCATTTCCATTCCTTTCAACAATGGAGGAGAATGTTTTATTCGACTGTACACTTTCATAAGTAAAGCCGATTACTTGTCCACATGGCCAGCCATGCCTTACAAAATGTCACAGTAGACTCCTTTGAATTGAATTAAGTTATTGGCTATTTTAACATGCATTAATAATCTTCAGCTTCTAGAAAATGTTGTTCTTTTCACTTTTCAGAATAGTGAATGTAAAATATGTAGCTTGAATTAGCTAATCTTTAAAACAGAAAATAATTGTAAATCTAATATGTTACAAAGAAGTGGTGTTCAGATAATAAAAGAAGAATAGGCTGAAATATATGCCTTCGAATGATTTTTTAAATAAACATATTTAAAGATGAAAGGAAAATCCATGAACTTTTAATTTTTCACTAATTATTTAAATTTTTTAAAATGTAAAACTTAAAGTAAAATAGATTTTTGCAAAGGAAGGAAGCCATTAAAAATATTTACAAGTCTCAAAATGGATGATAAAACAATTATATTCTTTTCATTTAAATTTATTTTATAAAAAAGTATTATATGCTGTAGCCAAAAAATAAAAGTGCTCCTTTGTTTTGTATAATTTACACATTTTATTGTATTCGTAGTTGGAGGCAGTAGTATAAACCTAGACTTATAGTTTAACTAGTAAAGTAGAGATTTAAAAGAGTGACTACACTGGCCTGTAAAAAAACAAACAATCTTTTATTGGGCTCAGATTTTGTTTTTTAATGGAGTTGACTATTATTTCGCCTATAAGGTAGTTATAATAATATATGTATGTTGTCGTAGTTTGAAAACGATTTCTTTGATTTTGATCAAAATACCAACAAATGATTAATAAGTAATTTATTAGGAAGAAGAAATTGCGACCTTCCAACAAAACGTCAGATGAAAATAACCTAAATAATAATTTAATGTAAAGAATTACTCAAGCTTAAGGTCTTTTTTTTAAATAAAATCGTTTATTTATTTATCGATATTTCGCTACTCCTGCGTGTAGCGTCTTCAGGAAATATTTATTTTTAAATTATTTTCAAATTTCAAATACAGAAAATATGTATATGTAAATTCAAAAAATTTTTTTGTCAAACGAAAAAAAAAATTTTTAAAAATCAAAAAACATTCTACCCAACAAACAATAATAACAATGATGAAATCAATAATATAAAAATTTTATAAAATCATGAATTGAATTTACATATACATATTTTCTGTATTTGAAATTTGAAAATAATTTAAAAATAAATATTTCCTGAAGACGCTACACGCAGGAGTAGCGAAATATCGATAAATAAATAAACGATTTTATTTAAAAAAAGACCTTAAGCTTGAGTAATTCTTTACATTAAATAATAAAGGTGGAAAATTAAAATTACTAAATAATAATTTGTTTAATTTAGTTTTTTATGACCTAAAAACCTAAATTTTTGATAAAATATGAAAAATACGTAATAAATAGTATATATAGTAGTATGGACGTAACTACACTTTTTGTTTTTTTTTTACAGGAGAAGCAAAAAAATTTAAAATAAAAATTTTGGAAATCTTTAAATCATATAATTTTCAGGATCGAGATATAAGGATTGGCATCCCTATATACAACAAATGAGTCTGTATGTAATGTTTTCATATAAATATATATGTATGTAATTATATCTTCTGGCATTTAGAAATACATGCACGTGTAGTTACGTCCGCTTGAATTTTGTTAATAAAATCGCCATTTTTGATCGTAGGAATCTAAAATTTTGCACGAATATGTATGTATTTTGATAAAACGAACCATAATTAATAAAAAACTAAATTGCAAAATTTTGTGTAGTTACGTCCGTGTAGTTATGACGATATAAAAGTTAGTGTTAATTGAGAAAACTGAATGTAATATTTGTTTTTATTTGAAAATATTTCGGAGTTCTTAAAAAATTAATGGCAAATAAAAATTGTAACGTAAAAATAGAAATATTTTTTGTTGTTTTTGTCAAAAATCCATAAGAAAAATTATACGAACAAATATTTTACTTTTTAATCACTTATCAGAAAGCCAGATATACATATGTATGTATGGCGAATAAAATACTTCCTAAATTATGAGTACCAGTTGACGATTGGGAGCTAAAAAAATTTTGTCCTATTTATTAATTTATATGTGTATGCATGTACGTAGCATTTTAAATTTCCGGCACCTATTAGGATACAAAAAAAAAAAAAAAAAAATAAATCATAAGATAAATTAAATTATCACCTTTAATATTTTTTTATATAAAAATGTATTCCTTTAAAATTCTGCTTAGTTGGTAGAATGAATTTAAAAGATGACTGAGTCAGTAAGTGAGTACATGATGTGTCTGGACCAGACAAATACACCGTAACGAAAATCAAATAATAAGAACAACTACTAAAATCACAAAAACAACAACAAAAGCAACAACGACCAAATATCGGTACAGTGAAAAATATTTTCTATTGAGGGAGGCCTTTACTACCATTTCAAAGTGCAAGTGAAAACAAAACAGGAAAAAACAACGATAACATATGAAAAAAGGATAAAATATTATAAGTACCGGCTTAAAGAAACAAAAACAACAAAAAAGGACTCGAAAGTTACGAACACAAAAAGTAAACAAAAACCAAAATGGAAATAAAAATATAAAAAAAAAATAAATTGTTGACTGCAAAGTGGTTGTTGCCATGAAGTAAAACTAAAAATAATAAAACATCAAAACCGGCTAAATAATGTTGCTAAACATATTTTTGGTAGCAACATTTTTTTAATTTGTTTAGTCAACATTGTTGTAATATATGTATAGTGAACAGTAAGCAATGGCGAACTTTTAACTACAAATAAGAAAAATTTTAAATGAAAATTTTATTTTTTAAATGATGAAAGTAACTCGTAAAAATACTTTTAAATTACTTTGCCAGATATTTGAATAAATGAATTTTATCTTCTATCGTATTTATACAGAGTATAAGGTTTCGAACATAATCTCTAGTTTAATATATCCAGTGCTATTCTTAGTTTCACTTCAGCTTTTCGTCATCTTGAAAACTTTTTAATTAATCTGTCTTCTCCAGCTATTAGCGAATCTTCCTCTGGTTTGGCAGCCTTGTGAATTTAATTTTATTGGAGTTCTGCTTAATATGACTAATCCAGTTCCATTTACATCTTCTGATTTTCCGCTCCATTACCGTTCGATTTACCATGCATGCTATTCAGGATTGTGTTAAGCTAAAGAATTCTATGAATTCTCCGCATGTATAGCCTTAATGTCAGCTCATAGTTTCTAAGCTATACAAAAGTACTGACTTGACATTTGAGTTACATATCTTGATTTTAAAATTTGTTGATAATGATTTACAATAGTTCAAATGCTTTCGTTGCAGACTTTATGCCACTTTATATATTATGATGCTACCAAGGTAATACAAGTTGTTCACTTATCAGAGATTTGCTTATTTGCTTATTCACAATGTTCTCGATTCTCATAAAATTATTTCCATTCCGGCTCTGGCTGCGGCTTGGTCAACACTGTCCAATGTTTTTGAGACATTAGACATAGTTTACCACATACTGACCGAGTCCACACAGTTTTTTTTTCGTTCCCTACAAGTTTTCCTTCATGGCTATATAACAATAATGCTGCACAGCAGAGACGATATAACACAGTTCTGTGCCTAACACTTCTCAGTACCAGCATTTCTCATCTTAATGTGCTGGAGGCCCGAGGTTCGAGCCCCAGAAATGGTCTGATCAATAGTTTTTTATAATTTAGTTTTTGTTTCGTCAGAAACGCTTTAATTAGATCAAAGTTAACGGCAATGAATATTTTTGGTAATTAATGAAGAAATGATGTCCGTGAAGAAATAGTACACTAGCCAAACTGAACAATTGTTTTCGACTCCAGCTACGGTAGTCTCATCAGAGTTCTTTGTGTCCTGTGCATATTCAAGACCAAACATTAACTATTTAACTCATACTTTTAAGGAAATCGCATACTGAAATTATTATTGAATGTACATACACTTGTATGAGTTAGTCGAATTAAAGTCACACAACAGTTTCTATCATATTCTCCTTTTCTTACCATCATTTCTGTTCTTGTAATTGTCATCTTATTTGGATGAAACAGAATTACAATTTTATTTTTGTTTTTGCCCTCTTATTCCATTTAATCCACATTAGTCGGCATCGACGACATGTACGACTGTAGCCGTGGTGGTTAGAGTGCAGCGCCAGAAGCGTGCGCATTATAACTTAATTAAACTTAACTAAATTTCTCATCATAGTTTAGCAGTTCGTTTCTCTATGTAGAGCTTTAAAGAGGTTAAATTGGTCAGGGACCAAATTATACAAAGTTTTTAAAAAATTTGTTTTCTTAAATTGCATTCAAAAATATTTAGAATTAAGTATAAGAGGGTCCCTTCATATACCAGTGGATATTGTGATAGTTAATGTCCATGATATTTACCATCTCAATAAGAAACATATTTATTTGAAATAAAGTCTTCATACTATCCATATAAAAAAATAAAAGTCGGAAATTCCCTGCCAATGGAATAGTAATTGAGAACGTTAGTTTCTTAAAGTATCTTGACATAATGATAAATGAAATCGCTTGGACCATTCTGTATATACTTAGGACGTTGTACTTTCTTACTTTAAGCTAATGCTTGAGTGGTGCTTTCAGTTTATCTCACGGCAGACAAAACTGCAGAAATTCAGCTAAACGTAGGGAAGAATCATAATAATCACCAGAAATTATAATATGTTGTACTCGGGCTGGCATAAACATTTGATAATTCTTGCAGTTTTTTGTTCTCAATTGTAAACCTAATTTATTTTATTACGTTGTCCAGAAATGTATGACATACTACTTTAACTTCCCAGCGGGAAATGGTAATCAATAAGAATCGAGGAGGTAATACAAGGAATGTATAATCTATTGATTATGCTCAACACAGATCATGTCCTACGACAGTTATAAATTCTTTTACTGTCCCGCCGTAATAAGTATTAGAATTAATTATTGGTAATGCATAAAATTATTATTTATTAATAATTTGAAGGAATAAATTCTATGATGCATTATTTGTAATGTAATATATTAATAATGTATATATTATAATTACATTATTAATAATAAATTTAAATTAATTTCCCCCACTAGAAATAAAATAATAGTAGCTAACTGGTAATACTCGTTTCACTATTTACAATTTTATTTCACCTGTAATTGCGCTTTTGTTATTAAACTCCAAATTTTATCACATATGTATTAAAAACATTTTGCAAGCCTTTAAGTTTTAAAATAAATATAAAAAAGATACGAAAAGCTATAGGTGACAAAATTGGTGAACTGTAAAGCAAGTATTCCCGAATAGCCACTAATATACATATTAATTAATCTTATACATTAATATTGTGTCTGCACTTCTGCGCATTTAAACATAAACTGCATTTTTTAATAAAATATTTATTTTTTTTTGCGTAAAGAATAACGGATTTTTTAACTATGAAAAAAAAAAAAAAAAAAATAAAAAAACAAAAAAATCCACAAACAAATATACGCAGAAACAATAACTTCTTTCTTCTATATATGTATGTGGGAATGTACATGGTAATCGATATGTAAAATAGAAAAAAAACCAAATTACAATTTTTTTTAACAAAATATACGAAAAAGACAAAAACCAAAATGTAGAACAATAAATTCCTTCTTCATAGATGTGGGAATACACATGGTAATCAATATTGACTTGTGTGTCACATGAAATTACCTTCTCGATTCCAAAAGTAATATATTCTCAAGTAATATATTATATAATTGATTATAAAATAAGGTAATCAATCTTTTCCCGCTGGGTTTAATAAAACTTCTCTCACTTAATCTGAGCATCTACATAACCACTGTGCTGGCTCAGTAAACCTTCTATCTATTTATGTATCTAAACAATGTTGTTGAACACGATTTTTTTTACTGGTATAAATAAAAAAAGAGGGAAAACTAAGATTTTTTAGTCTCTATACTGCTAAAAGTTGTATATGCTAATACCACATTTTGTTGCATGGCTGTATGTAATAAATGAACATGTTGTCTCCAAATGCATTAATATAATGCAACAATGAGAGAATAAAACTTGCTTCTCTGGCGCGCTTCCTTCTTTATTTTTAGTTTTTTTTTCCTACATTGTTTACAAAACACGAAACACTCTAAACAATCTACCAGTCAGTCAGTTTATCCGTCAGCCAGTGATATATGAATATATTGTAATACTGCCAAAGTGCTGTCAAAAGTAACGTTTATGTCTGCGCTAGCTTTGCTATAGACGTTAACGCCTTTAACTCTCTACTGGCAATATGAATAGCACAAAAACGAGTTTCTGTTTCAAAGTAGTTTTCAACGAGACAGCGTCGTTAGTGGTTGTGTTTTCTTCGAAACGTTTCAATATTAGCGGACGGTTAATTAAATCTTTGATTTAAAAAATTGTTTTTTTTTTTATTTTAAATATATTGTTTAATAATAATATACAATACAATCCACAACTACAATATATTAAATGAATAATATACATATACGTACGTAATGGAATTTAAAAATAAAATTTTTCTACAAAATCCTTTTTATTTTTAATACTGGTTTTTGAAAAGTGTAAATAAATTTTTGGTAATAAATTGTATAGCAGAGTGCAATAAAATAATTAAATAAAACTGAATGCATAAAATAATTTATAAAAAAACGAAATTTTAAAATTTCTTTTAAAATTTCTTAAAAAAAAAATATTTTGTTTTAAAACAAATTGTTTTAATTATACATATTCTGTGGGTACGTGTGTGTGTGTGTGTGTGAAAATAGCCAGGCCAATAGTGTTTTAGTATTAGTGTATTTAAACAAGTTTATAAAGTTTTTATATGGATGTATGCATGTACATACATATGTATATACATAAGTGTATGTATATAAGCCAAGCTCTGTGTTTGGTTTTTTTATTTTACCAACCAATGTGGTCTAGTGTGTTTAAATAAAAAAATAATATTTTATGTTTAATATTGAAAAAAAAAAAAAAAATCAATACCCGTACAAAATGAAGCGTCTAGTCTATTGTAAACGTTGTACATGAAATTTTATGTTTTAAGCAAAAAAAAAAAAAAAAAGCAATTTTAAATAACAAAAATCAACTTCTATTTATAAAAATTATAAAGAAAAAATTAATAAAAGTTTAAAATTATAAACAAAACAAAGCCAAACCATTTCCTTGGATTACTCATCTGCTTAACAACACTTTTAAATTGAATTCTAAATAAAGATTGAAATTAAAATTAATCTCTTTTGGATACAAAAACCCATCCAGCATAGCATCATTTACTAAAAAACAAAACCTGTCTTATCATCTTAAGCACCAATATTTTTTCTCGTTTTTCAAACAGATATTATTGGATAGATTAGGTTTTTTTTCTTTTTGATATAGTCGAGGTAAGTTTTTCTTATTTATTTAGTATTTCTTAAGCGTTACACTGTAATTTGTATGTTTTTCTTATTTACATATTTGTTTTGAATATATTTTCTTTCGAAACACATGTATTTGTTTTTAACCCTAAATAGGCCGGTTGACAGATACAAAATGTAGAACAAAAATTCTATTTTTTTTTTACCTGTATAGACTGGACAAATTTTACGCACTTATTAAGATTCACTTAAAATTGCTGCCATTAAGGTTATTTTCGAAAAATTTATTCAATTTGATAAGTATTTTTGGGTGATAATTTTCATAGACGCCAACATTCATCATTTGACAATTTTTTTAATACTAATTTATGCGGCTTAGTGACAAAATGTTATAAAAAACTTTTCTATCAAGAGTAAAAAAATAAATTAATTTTCATATATACATATCTGTGGAATTTTGACAAAACATCTTAAGTCAAATTTAAAAAGTTGAAAAAATTGTTGTTAATGAATCGAATTTTTATTCAAAAAACATTTTTGTGTACGTTTTTAAAATTTTGTATTATAGAAGAAATTTTTCTTTAATTTCGGTTTATTTTATTTATTCATAAAAATAATGTTTTCCCCGAGGTTTTTTAACTTTTTTTTTGCTATCTTATCTCGACTTAAGGTGTTTTGTCAAAATGCCACAGATGTGTATGTATGTGTGTAGAGTGCGAGTGCGATTCTAAAATTAGTCGACCTTACAAGCTACCACTTTAGTATTTCTGTATTACCGTCCTATAATAAGCCGACCTTATAAAGGATATATAACGTATTTAAAAAAAAACTTCTTTATTTCTCAATATTATATTCGTTTAGCTCAGTACAATTTTTTCTGCGGCATTTAATTATTTCGATATCCTGTTTTAGAAAAAACCGTATAGGACATTAAAAGATCTGTCAACCATAGCCTCCCTTTTCACCAGTGTTGTCAATTCTTTTGCGAACGACTCATACTTTTAAGTTTAGAAATAATACACAGTTGATGGTTTGTCTTTTTAAAAATTATTAAAATTATCCCATAAAAAACAGACGCCATGATCTTGTCTGTCTTTGTCTTCTTTAGACACAAGTCTCCTATTTCAGTTCACTGTTTAGGTTGTTCCTTTGTCTCAACCCTGGTTATGAATCCACGCATTGAAACATCTTCATAATTCTGTTTTTGTTCTTTTATAAGCAAATGCGGTACCCAGCTTTCATACATACATACATAATTTTCCATTACAACCCTTTGTCAGGGTTACGTCCTAGCTTCTCGCAGGACTCATATTGTGTATGTTAATTTTTATCCATGAGTACCGGGACCTATAGTTTAAAGTCGTCTCCGAACGACAGATTTAAGAAGCTTTGCCAGAAAACTGCTAAGCGGTAGTCGCCGAAAGAAATAATTTGTCAATAATTTTTTCATATTGCTTTTTTTTAAGATGTCAGAGCTGAGATCCGAACCCGGCGCTATCATCTTAGAAAGAATATTTAGAATATAAGAAATTCGCTGAATATTTATTTTTAAAATCTTAATGCCTAGAATTCAACTGTTATAATTTGACATTTATTTAGTAAAAAGTTGGAAAATTTTAACAATGGAACGCTACACTACCAGTGTAGTAAGCGAAGCTTTGTTGCAAATTGTGGTTTATAATTTTATGAAAAGAGCTAGCGTCTGTTAGAGGTGTACATTTGCCAATCATATTCCATTTTTAGTTCCCATATTTCTACTTTACATTGGTATCAATAAAACTGAATGTGTTTTTAAGCCAATTTACTTCCGAACCTCAAATTTACCCACCCCTATATAAGGCTGCCACTATTTATTAAATTAAATCAGGCCGGGTAGTTTTGGTACCGCTCTCGTAATTGAATTTTTCCGATTATTATGTAAATATTTACATAAATATATGCACAAAAGTATATGTGAGTCAAATTCTATGTAAATAGAATCTGTTTTATACGTCTTAGCATGAGACATGTGTCATTTCTGTTCAGTTACGAATAATTATGTTTTTGCTTTGCTCTTTTCATTATGAAGTGGTTTCACTAATGAAACTCAAAATTATTTCATAACTTTTTAAAATTGATTTGAAATATGATTTTTTTAATTGTCTGCAAAAAATAAAAGTGTTTTATTTTAAACCCAAAGTTTATGACTCTTTTTGCGTAAATTTTAATTTAAAAACATCATTAGATTATGAAAAGGTATGAAAACAAAGACGACGTATTTGAACGTTAAAACTTTTCGCAATGAAATGAAAATCAAGTTTTGGAACGTCTCTTACAAATAGTGCGAAATAAGGTTATATATCGCTTGACCGATGAAACCAAATAACAACATATTAATTCATTGATTTCACATACAAGATCCTCACTGACGTTGTAATAATCAATTATTTCCTGAATTCCTAATTGGAATCACTTAGGATTTATATTTTTATAAATCTATAATTATTATATCGAAATTAACATCCGTTAAGAAATATGTACAAACGCTAGCGGAACTGCACTAGTTTTCGACCTCCACTACAAAGATCTCATCAGAGTTCTTTGTGTTGTACATCTTCATTTTTAACTATTTTAACTATTTAACTCACAATCTATCAGAAATAGATTTCGTGAATTATAATGTTTTTACTTGAAAGAAAATTCTAACCAGTTTTTTGTGTGGACAACAACCATGTGTTGAAAGCTTTTTTGTAAATTCAACTTATTTTTCAGTGTAACTATTTCAACATCTAGTAACGAGATATACACTTCTCTTCTTAGATTACCCATTACCAATTTTTAACCACTAATGGGCTTTTTTTTGCCGTGACCATAATTTTTTAAATCATTTATTTCTTGAATTCCTAATTAGAATCACTTTGGATCTTTATTTTTATAAATCTAAAATTATTATATCGGTCTTGAGATCCTGAAACTGGTGTCTTTTTAAAAATTAACATTCGTTAACTAATAATCATTTAAAAATATTTTTTGGGACGTCTTAAAATTTACTAACTTCACAATATAGTTTTTTCTGTACACCTAATCTAGTTCTTATAAGGTAGATGCGTTCCAGGAAATATCGTATAAAAAAAATTATCCGAGAAAGATGGCATGTGGATATGAATACATGTCAAGTTTTCCATTAGTAGCACACGTTATTTGTAGTGTACAGCACCAACTGTCAGTGTAAAGCAAAAGTAACCGTGTAAAAACAAGGTTAGGTGTAAGAAGTGTATGAATGAAATATCAGCTTTCAGTTGGTGTTCAAATCATCTATTAAGCAAAAAAAAAAAAAAAAAAAAAAACCTGATAGTCTGAGCAACGTCTTTAAAAAAAAAATATACATATGCTGCCAGCCTAAGTGCTTTTAAATGTTGATTCGACAAAATAAACTGAATAAATTATAGCCAATTTTAAACGTGTAGTTACAACTATAAAATTTAAATTTATCAACTATAAAATTTTCGAAGTCTTTACTGGAAAATACAATGCAAGCTCTATCGGGCTAAATTGAAATTGATTTCACTCATAACGATAACTTCATATGCGTTCATGCCTATGTTTTGAGTCGATATGGAAGAAATTGGTAACCCCATCAAATTTGACAGAACATTCTTTACAGCTGATATTTATAAAGGTTTCAAAACGGTGTGCGTTTATACTTAGTTTTTAAAATGCTTGGTCTGGCTCAAACAGGTTTGAAAAGCAGTGTCAGTGAAAACGTTTTGAAATTTCAAAACTGTTTTTATAGCTATTTATGCCATGGGTTTGAGCGAATGAAAACGTTTTCAAATCGGGCATAAACATGCCAAATGATTATTTAAATTTAAAACCATAATTTTTAAAACACAAAACTACCAAAGGCATTATAAAAACCATACATTTTAATATTAATCAGAAATATTAATAAAAAAAATTAGTTAGAAAAAAAGAAAATAAATATGTTAAAGAAACGAACAAATTTAATTTACATTTAACAACCATTTTGCCAAAGGCCAATTAATACCAATATTAACAAAACCAACCTCTTTATTTTCTTTTGTAACTCGCCACATTTCCTTTATTTCTTCATGAAATAAATTAACATTCTAACAGATATTTAACTAATGATATGTCTTGTGATACACAAAAGAACATTTCTCACCTCTTAATACTCGTAGTTAAGATTTGTATTTGAACTGTGAAAGAAATTGAGGGAAAATAAAGTTAAAAATGAAGCCTATCCGTCATATACCACCGTTTACGTGATACTCGTAGAACAAAGTAGAGTCTCAGTCTTCCTATTTCCCTTCTGTATGTATTTTTCCTTTCTTTAGGTCAAACATGTGTATTTGGTTCGTTTCCGTAGTAAACATTGAAGAGTTCCTAAGAATAATTTTTAGGGGTGGATATTAATGATCGTTGTTTTTTTTTTTTTAAATATTTTGTTAGGCAGGTAGATATAGGCTGGTGCATATCTTGCATAGAAGTACAGGTACATAACAGATATAGCTGATAAAACACATACATAAGTAAAGTAAACAACGACAAACACTAAAACAGGATTTAATGAAAATAGTAAAAAAAAAAATAAATAAATATTTTGGGAAAGACTGAACCAACACAAGTGTTTTTCTATCTTCTTATTTTACTTTATTAGTAGCATTTAATAATAGTGTTTTGTTGTTTTCAAGAACACTACCTAAATAGAAAACATTTGGATGTTGTATATATTCAACTAAATTTCTCAGCCAAACTAAGTATTTCGGGAAATGTTTATGGTTTAGATACGTGGGTGAATCAATAAGTTCGTGACTTAGAGAATGAAACGTAGATTTTTTGTATAAAAATAATATTATTTTTCAATGTAGTGTCCTTTTTGTTTATCTAAAAAAAAATAGAATTGAATTGAATTGAACAAGTACAGTGACTTTAAAAATAAAATTAACTTTATCTACGATATTTCTTACTTATTTCATTTCAAGTTTTACAAAATACATATGTACAAGCGTATGAATATGCAAATAAATCATGCTATAAATAAAGACAAAGCGGTCCTGTTATCATCATTAAAATATCACAATGTCATATACACTACGCGTCATCAGGTTAGCGCCCCATAACTTCTCATTTACTTTTTACATTTTCTATTTTAATATTGGGTTCAACTTCTTAATTTTTGTTTTGTTTTTTGAATCATCATATACATACGTTTTCTCTCACAAGAAAACTGAGCTCAATAAAGGAACCCTTGTATATGTATTATTTTATATTTTGTTTTATTTTCGTCAAAATACTTTGCACTTATTTTGCTTCATCAGATTAGCGCCCCCAAATTAAATTTAAGTTATCTAGTTTGCCTTTGCAATAACTGTCATCAAATTCAATATCTTCAAACAATTGCAAAATATGGGAAGAGGAACAGTTTTATCTTTGGGGGAAAAATTGAAAATTGAAGAAAAAACTGGAAGGAACAGGAAAACAATAGCCAATTTTCTTAAAAATAAGGAAAACTATGAAAAAAACTTTAAAGGCGGTAACAATCGAGTATTTTCTGAAGCAGATAGGAGGGCCATACTGAGGGAAGCATCAAATTCGCATGACTCGTCTACCAAAATTAAGGAAAAAACTGGTGTTAAAGCGAGCTTATAAATGGTGCAAAGAGTTATAAGAAAAGCAAGACATTTACGTAGATAGAAATTGAAAAAAAACCACCACTTAATGCGTTAAGAAAAGAAATGCGCTTAGATTTTGCTCGAATATTGTATTGTACATTTGCTCAGTTTCATACTGCAATATAAGACTTAGGTCTTGTGTATGAAAAAAATAAATAAAATAAAAATAAAATAAATAAATACACATGACATGGTCTGCTGAGTGGAAGTACGTAGTTTTTTCAGATAAAAAGAAATTCAATTTAGGCCCGATGGGTATAACTATTACTTTCACGATCTACGTAAAGAGGAACATCACTTGGACCGCTTGCACAGCCGAGAGGGAGGTGTGATGGTGTGGGGAGCTATATCCTACTATGGCACCTGCGAATTGCAGTTTTCAACGTCACGTATAATTGCGAAAAACTATAAAAACGTTTTAGAAATAGCTTTTCCTCAGTTCCAAAACATGTTTGGGGGTCTAGAGTGGCATTTCCAACACGACAATGCCCCAATTCACACTGCCAGATCCGTAAAATCATGGATTCAAACCCAAAAAGTTGACGTCCTTAAGTGGCCACCATACTCGTCCGACCCTAATATAATTGAGAACGTCTGCGGATGGTTGGCTAGGAAAGTATACGATTCCAGAAAGCAATACAGCACAAAAACAGAACTAATTGAAGGCATCAAACACGCTTGGTCCACCATTTCTTTAAATTACATTGAAAGTCTGTATAATTTCATTCCCAATCGAATTTTCGAGGTGATTTCAAATAAGGGCGGAACCACACATTACTAATTTTATTTAAAAGTTTTCAAAATATTGTTACGTTTTTACCTTTTAAAAACGTTTTATTTCTACAGACCTTTTCTATAGAAATAATTTTTATTATGCGGATTCTTAATTACAAATAATAAGCACTTGATTTGATTGTGTTTTTACTAATTTACTTTATTTAAACTTAATACACTTTACAAGATATACACTGTCGAACAATACCACACGTAGGGATTCTCTGATGATCTTTACTCTGTCGCAGCTAAATCACAATTAACTTGATTCCCAATCTCTGCTCTGCCTTTTATTTAAATTTCTATGTGTCTAGATTTTTCTTTCAGTTTCGAGATCACTGCATATCGCAAAATATTTGTGTGTCAACATGTTAACTTACTTTTGCATGTATATGTGTGTGTGTATCTGTAGTACATGTAGAAGTTTGTAGACAGAGCATCTCTTCTATTGTTGATGATGAAATGATTTCGTAGTAATTTTTGCAGCACTAATATAAAGATATATGTGTGCGTGTGTGTTTTTGTTTTTACTGGTAACAGCACAAGACAAAATTACGTGGTTGTTGTTATTACTTTTTTTACTCTAAAGTGTTACCATAATACGCGTTTTTCTTTTATTTTAGCTGTAATCTTTGGCGCTTTTTTATTTAATTTATTTTTTTCGTAACACTGCCTCCCACTTAAGCCTGTTCGTCCCGAATAGGCTCCTTAACTACTTTCCCATAGTTTGCCAGCCGCTCTAAGTGTACGACTTTCATCTTGGACCTCGGACTGTTGTACTTTTGAATTCTGTAGACAACATCATTAAGCCTTTTGATTACCTTATAAGGTCCTTCCCAGTTAGTCTGCAATTTGGGAGACAATCCTTTCTTCCGCTGTGGGTTGTAAAGTAGAACCAGTTGTCCTTCATGGTAACCCTCACTATTTGCGGCCTTATCGTATCTCGCTTTCATTTTGTCACTGACCATCTTTATTCGAGTGCGTACAAAATCATGTAATTCGTTGAGGTTTTCTTGTGTTACTGAATAACTCTCATCTACGTCCGTTGTTGGTTTGGCGCCAAATTCCAAGTCACCAGGTAATCTCAACCCATAAATAATCTTGGCAGGTGTTTTTGATGTCGAATCATGCACAGCTGATCGGTATGCTAACAGAAATTTTGGTATGTGCTCGTCCCAATCTTTTTGATGCTCACTCACCACTTTACGTAGGTATTCCTCAAGTGTTCTATTAAATCGTTCTACCATTCCATCAGATTGGGGGTGTAGTGGCGTCGTCCTGGTCTTCTTTATTCCGTAGATTTCGCACATTTCTTTAAACACCATGGACTCAAAATTTCTGCCTTGATCGGAGTGCAGTTCAATTGGTACACCATAGCGACAAACCCAGTTGTTCACAAATGCGTCTACAATTGTGGTTGCTTCTTGATTGGGTATGGTGTACACCTCTGGCCACTTGCTGAAATAGTCCATCACTACGAGAACGTATCGATTACCCTTGTTACTGATAGGAAAGGGACCTGCCACATCCATCGCTATCCGCTCGAATGGTGCGCCTGAATTATACTGCTGTAACTGCCCTCGGCTTCTTCTCACTGGTCCTTTTGCTGCTATACATTGCGCACAGTTTGCTATCCAATCGGTGACAGCTTGTTGACAACCAACCCAGTAAAACCTTTGTTTAAGTTTTTCTAAAGTTTTAGTTACTCCAAGATGACCTCCACTAGGACCATTGTGAAATTTATTAAGGATTTCACTTATCTTGGAGGATGGCACTACTATTAAGTCGATTGTTGTTTTGCCATCTGCACTCTCCCAGGTACGATATAAGCAGCCATTAATCAGCTTTAAACTATTCCACTGAGCCCAATAAGCCTTTACTATAGGGCCTTCTGCTGATATATCGTTTCGGGTTGGTCGTTGATCCTTTTCTTTAGCTGTTATAATTTTTAATAACACTGGATCATTCCTTTGCGCTGTTGCCCAGTCCTTGTCCGCCTCTATGTGAGTTAGCCGAATGTCGACGATAGATTCCTTGCCCTCAGCCTTAGTACAATGTTTACACTCTATGCTACATGGCCGCCGCGATAGAGCATCTGCATTACCATGCTTGGCGCCTCTTCTGTGCTCTATGCTAAAATCGTAGCTTTGGAGACGTTCGATCCAGCGAGCCAGCTGCCCTTCAGGGTTCTTAAACTGCAACAGCCATCTGAGTGCAGAGTGGTCAGTCCTCAGGAGAAAATGTTGGCCATATAAGTACTTGTGGTAATGTTTTATGCACTCTAATACCGCTAATAATTCACGTCGTGTTACACAATAGTTCTTTTCAGGCTTTGAGAGTGTTCGACTGTAATAGCCCACAACCTTTTCTATTCCATTGACTACCTGTGAGAGTACACCACCTATAGCATGTCCACTAGCATCACTGTCTAAGACAAATTTTTCACCCGGCACAGGATAGGATAAAACGGGTGCTGCACATAATAGATTTTTCAATGTTTGAAATGCCTTCTCTTGTGGTTCGCCCCAGTGGTACGGTCTTGATTTCTTGGTCAGCTCATGTAGACTTGCTGCTACGCTCGCGAAATTCGGCACAAAACGTCTGTAATATGTGCAGAGTCCTAAAAAGCTACGTAACTCGTGAAGATTCTGTGGTCGAGGCCAGTTCTTTACTGCTCGTGTTTTATCTTCATCTGTAGTAATGCCATCTGCTGTTACAAGGTGTCCCAGATATTTTACCTCTTTTTGGAACAATGCACATTTCTTTGCACTTAACTTTAGACCGGCCGCAAATATTCGCTGTAGAACTTCTCCCAAGTTTCTGAGATGTTCGTCGAAAGTTCTACCCATCACTATTATGTCATCGAGATACACCAAGCAAGTTTTCCAGTGCAGTCCTTTCAATACTCGCTCCATAAGACGCTCAAATGTGGCCGGCGCATTGCAGAGCCCAAAAGGCATTACCTTGAATTGCCATAAACCACCGTTCGCACTAAAAGCGGTTTTCTCTTTATCTTTCTCTGCAATCTCCACCTGCCAATAGCCACTTTGCAAGTCCAATGTGGAGAACCATTTCGTTCCTGCTAGCGTGTCCAGTGTATCGTCAATCCGTGGTAGCGGGTAACTATCTTTTATAGTGACATCATTAAGTTTTCTGTAGTCCACACAGAATCTTGTACCGCCATCTTTCTTCTTTACTAGGACTACAGGTGAGCTCCACGGACTGAATGATGGCTCTATTACACCGTTCTTTTCCATTTCTTTGACCAGGTCCTTTACCTCATTTCTCTTGGCCAAGGGTACGCTTCTAGGTGCCTGTTTAATAGGTCTCGCCTCGCCGGTATTTATTGAATGCTTAACAATCGCCGTTCTGCCTTGACAGTGATCTTTTACGGCGAAGACGCTAGCATGCTTCTTAAGCAGCTGTTTCGCTTTATTTTTATCCGAAGCTGCTAATTCTTTCACCCATTTCTCCACATAGTCCTTAAATAGAGCTTGGTCCTTGGCAGGTATATTTTCTGGATCCCCTGTGCTCTCATGATTTATTACCGCTTCTACTGGAACACATCGGCCTACATCGGATCTTTCTGTGATGATTTTTTCTTGGGCCGATAGGTTGAGCACTCTCACTGGTACTATGCCTTCTTTATTGGCTTTAATAAGGGCTTTTGCTGTTAATAATTCTGCCTTTATTTCTTCTGGTTCTACTACCCACAAGCGGTTGTCCACACAATCTCCCTCCGCACGCGCCCATATCAATGTTTCTGCTTGTGGTGGTAATTTTTGTCGTCCAACAGCAACTAGTTTTCTAGCGTGAGTATTGTCGTCATAACCCACATCAAGCGGTATCTCGACATTATGCCAACTCATAACCTGTTGCCCCATATTCAGGTTGATGCCATGGGTTATCATAAAATCGGCACCAATGATAACCTCATCAACAATATCGGCAACAATAAACACATGTCTCACGCTAATGTTGGCCATAGTCACCTTAGCCTCTATCTTCCCGTGGATAGTGGCTGATTCTCCCGTAGCTGTTCGTAATCTAACGTTTTGTAGTGACTCACATCTTCCGTTGACTATATCGGGCCTGATGATCGACTGTGCTGCCCCAGTGTCTATAGTTAAGATGTGTCTTCTGCCATTTATGTACCCACTAACTGTTAAGTTGCTGTTATTTTGCTGCATCACTGATATGGAGATCGTGGGGCACTCGCTTGTGGGAGCTAGCTCTTGCCCCTTAGTGCTAGCTCGTTTTAGTTTAACGGGGACTCTTGTGACGATTGCTGGTGGTTCACCCGTTTGTTACTTCTGGATGGCGAGATAGACCTTGCTCTTTTTCGTGGCGCTTTACAGTTTCTTTGGAAATGGCCAGTCTTACCACAATTGAAGCATTTTGCGTTCGTCTTCTGCTGCATGCCGGCACAAATTTGCTCCATCATCGCTTTTAGGTCATTGAGCACGTCATGTGCTTCTGGCTCGACATCCAAAGCACGCACTTTGTGTACCTGTGGCCTAGATATAGCTATAGCGGTTTCCTGCCCCAATGCAAACGCTACCGTTTCAGCGAAGGTGTTCCTTTGAGTGCTGCATACCGCGAGCTTCAAGTCAGGGTCACGGATGCCATTGACGAACGCTTCGGTTTTAAAGCGATCTACCAATGGATGATTTTCGCCTGGGTATGTTAATTGTACCAATTTTTCAATCTCCATGGCGAATGCCTGTAGTGACTCATTGGGCTTTTGCGTTCTGCATCTCAACTCCATTTGGTACAATTCTCGCTTGTGCTCATTACCGTACTTACGCTGCAACGCTACCATTATGTCTTCGTAATTATTTCTGGAGCTTGCTGGAATTGTCTCCAGGACTTCTGCGGCTGCACCCTTTAAGGCCAAAATTAGTTCTAGAGCCTTCTCTTCGTCGTCCCATCCATTTTTGCTTGCAACTGTTTCAAACTGAAGTCTAAATACAGAAAGTGGTGTGTTACCATCAAAGCAAGGGGTATTTATTTTGCTGGTAAATTCTGGAACAACACGTACTGGTCCAGCTTGTTGGCATTGAATACTATTGACCTTTTCTTCAATTTCATTAATTTTATCGTCTAAGTCAGCCACTCTTGCTTCCACGCCTTCTACCCTCTTACTGAATGTTTCAGAAATTTCCACTAACTTCTCGTTTGTTGCTTTAGATGTTTCTTTTATCTCTGCCAATAATGCTTGGTTTTGAGCTCTAGATCGTTCTTCAACTTGAGCCAGCAATGCTTGGTTTTGAGCTCTAGATCTTTCTTCAACTTGAGCCAGCAATGCTTGATTTTGAGCTCTAGATGTTTCTTTTACCTCTGCCAATAATTCTTGGTTTTGAGCTCTAGATCTTTCTTCAACTTGAGCCAGCAATGCTTGATTTTGAGCTCTAGCTATTTCCATATTCGCCTTTGTTGTTTCTTTTACTTCCATTATGGCAGCCAGCAACGAATTTATATCTAAACTGCTGGTCTTTGCAGGTTCATATATCTCTATTTCGTCATCTTCAAATTCATAGGCGTCGATGTCAATGCCACGATGCTTGAATTCTTCCAATAGTCTCTTCTGCAGCTCCGCTTTATTACCAGTAGTCGGCAATTCCATTTTATTTAATTCACGTTTAAGCCGGTCTACCTTCAGATCTTGAAACTTCATGCTTATTATTTTGTAATCCCACTTCTGACACCAATTGTTACGTTTTTACCTTTTAAAAACGTTTTATTTCTACAGACCTTTTCTATAGAAATAATTTTTATTATGCGGATTCTTAATTACAAATAATAAGCACTTGATTTGATTGTGTTTTTACTAATTTACTTTATTTAAACTTAATACACTTTACAAGATATACACTGTCGAACAATACCACACGTAGGGATTCTCTGATGATCTTTACTCTGTCGCAGCTAAATCACAATTAACTTGATTTCCAATCTCTGCTCTGCCTTTTATTTAAATTTCTATGTGTCTAGATTTTTCTTTCAGTTTCGAGATCACTGCATATCGCAAAATATTTGTGTGTCAACATGTTAACTTACTTTTGCATGTATATGTGTGTGTGTATCTGTAGTACATGTAGAAGTTTGTAGACAGAGCATCTCTTCTATTGTTGATGATGAAATGATTTCGTAGTAATTTTTGCAGCACTAATATAAAGATATATGTGTGCGTGTGTGTTTTTGTTTTTACTGGTAACAGCACAAGACAAAATTACGTGGTTGTTGTTATTACTTTTTTTACTCTAAAGTGTTACCATAATACGCGTTTTTCTTTTATTTTAGCTGTAATCTTTGGCGCTTTTTTACTTAATTTATTTTTTTCGTAACAATATCATAAACTGGCAATAAAAAGCGTTCTTTTTGCTTAAAAAACTAAATATATTGAAATTATCGCAAATAACGCTATCCTGATGACCAATTTTTGGTTACTATTTTTAACATACTATTTCGAAAAATTAAAAATAAAAAAGTAACTGCAACATTACAGTAGCCATTATTGTTTTATTTTAAGAAGAATTGATAGAAGTCAAATACATAAAAGTTGCAAGTCCATAACACAAGTAGTTGAGGTAGTATTTAACATTAACGGAGAGTGTAAAGAGGGGCGCTAACCTGATGACGCGCAGTGTATAAGTATAATTATTATAGGATATTAGGTTGGCTTACTAAGACATGAGCCCTGGGTTCGACATCCAGCTCTGACATCTTAAAAAAAAAAGAAATATGAAAAAAAAAATATTTCTTTCGGCGACTACCTCTCAGCAGTCTTCTGGCAAAAGCTCTGAGAATAACTAATTGCCATGAAAAAGCTTCTCAAGTCTGTCGTTCGGAGTCGACTTTAAACTGTAGGTCCCTGTACTCATTTATAAAAATTAACACACACAACATGAGTGCTGCGAGAAGCTAGGCCGTAATCCTGACACAGGGTTGTAATGGCCAATTATGTATGTATGTATGTATTAGGGTGACCAAAAAAAACCGATGTCGGAATTTTGCTCGTCTGGACCCCACAAAACGATTGCCCTTTCCAGATTTGAGCTCGATTAAACAACGTTAACCCGTGCCGCTCGTCGATCAAAGTTTGAAAAAAATCCAAATTTTTGGTAGGTAGGTCCCGGTACTCATGGATAAAAATTGACACACACAACATGAGTGCTGCGAGAAGCTAGGCCGTAATCCTGACGCAGGGTTGTAAAGTCCAGTTATGTATGTATGTATGTATGTATTAGGGAGAAAAAAGTCATATGTAAGCCCTAGAAACAGAAACCGATCATTAAAATTGGACAACGAATATCTACTAAGGATTTTTGAAATCAGTTAATTTGGTGGTATATCATACTGAAATTCATTTTGATTTAAAAGATTTCTTTATTTCAAAAATGTTTATCTATTTTTCAAAATAAGAAAAATAATAACTAAAGGAAGTTATTAATTCGCCTGTATTTTTGAATTTCCTGCCTATGTGGGCAACTCCGCTCCTAGCAATAGATATTTGACAGTCCAATTCTGTCACATATTCTTACGTACTACCCATACTTCTCTTGGTGAACATCCTTTCGTACTTGATTGTCGAGTGAATCGCCGTATGCACTATAGAGAAAATTCGTTATTTAACCGTCGGGTTTGTTTAGCGAATAACCTTTCCGCGAAAGTTTTTTCTGTCATATAACATCGTAAATATTACTGAGTTTAAATAAAATGTCCACAAGCACTACCCCCCTTTTTCTTCTTCCCATATCATATTTTCCTAGACCCGCACGAGGTACTGCATGAGATACAAAATATGCTAACCAACGTAATGTAAAAAACTAAAAAGGAGAAAAAGTCTCATTTTAAGTGATATTTAAACCAAAATAATATACTTTTATAACCAAACGATAGACGGCTCTCTATTAATAGGCTTTCGTTATATTAACACAAATAAGTATTTGTATGTCAAATGAGCTGAACAGTTTTAATGTTTAATAAGTTTTTAAAACCACATTTTTTCTCTAATTAACATTTTATCTCTAAGTGCTGCTCTAATTGTGTATAGCTTTGTATGTTATTTTCAAAAGATACGAGTAGAATATTCTAAAAAAAATACATGGAATTCATTATGATTTAATTTATGTCATTGAATTATAAGGGGTTTGTTTTTTAACTTTTTGTTTGTTTGTTTGCTAATTTAAGTGTACGTTCAGTTCCCTTCTGCCCCAGTTATTTTTTCATTTTACTGTTTTTTAGTTTATTAGTGCATTTATTTAATCGATGTGTCTGTCTGTTCGAATTTGTAGTTTAAGTTCTAACATAAAGAGAAAAATTAGTTATTTTTCATATTTCAGTACACATTGTATTATATGCCAAAGATTTTAAAAACAATTTTTTTTCTTAAATGTTGCATGTACTCAAAATAAGTTGCATAGTGTGTGTGCTTGACATTGATACTTATACTCTGTATGTAATAGCTGAACTTATTTTATTTCTGGAGCTTTACCTTAAAATTTATCGGCAGGGTAACGTACATGCATATAATAAGGTCTTTGTACAGGGTGGCGCCGAATGAGCTATATGGTTTATAACTTTTTTATTTATGCGATTATTATACTTTTTCTTTAAATACAGTGCTTATTGAGGAATTTTTTGCAATTAGCTTTGAAAAATGATATCCTGTAAGCGATGTCCATTCTCTGCTTCCCACATACAAAAGTGCTCTTTTTAGCATAATTTCCATAAGTTTTTGCAAAATTTCGAGTGTAATGGTCATGAGTTCACTTCGAATGTTGGCTTTTAGTTGCAATGTGGTTCTTGGTTTGTTAACGTACACTCTTTTTTTCAAATATCCCCAAAAGAAAACTGTTAGGAGCTGTTAAATCTGCTGAATGTGGAGTCCAGCTAAAATCGCTTTTGCGCAAAATAATGCGTTCGCCGAATATGTCCCTTAACAAAGCCATTGAGACACCTGCAGTATGTGCTGTGGCTCCATCTTGTTGAAACCACAAGTTTGGATGGTTTTCCACAGCTGGCTTAACAAAATTTTCCAACATCGTCCTATATACGCAACCGCTGACAGAGATTGAGACACCACTTTCATTTGCAAAAAGATATGGGCCAATTATCCTTTCGAAGTATACACCGCACCAAACACTACACTTAAGTGAGTGTAATTGTCCCTGATGAACTATTCTTGGATTTTCCGTGGCCTAAATCCTGCAGTTTTGCTTGTTGAGATACCCATTTAATAGGAAATGTGAATAAAGTCTGCATTTTTCTCCGCTTTTTCACAGAAACGAATGACATATTCAAGCAGTTGCTGGTGGTCTGTTGTCTTCAATTCTTGCATTAGTTGAACTTTATATGGGAACAAGTCTAATGTACTCAAAATTCTCTTCAGCGACCGCCGTGATAGTCGAAGTTGTGTCGAACTCCTCATTGTTGTAGAACGCTTTCCCGGACACGTTCAATATTTTGACTGGTGTGCATGGCAGGTGTTCTTCCCGCACCAGGAAGGGTTCTTATAGACCCATGTTGTCGAAAATTTACAATGAAATGGTTTATTGCTGGCGCTGTGGGTTCAATGCGCACATTAAACTGTCGTCGATGTGCACGCTGCGTCAACACAATAGACTGTTGTTTTAAAAAGTAGAATTCAATTATTTATGTACGTTGTTCGATCGTGTTATGATTCATAATTAATTGCCCAAGTCTTCTTTACAAAATGCTGGAAAAAAAAACAAAGAAAGAATAATAATTATATTTAAAAAAGTTATAAAGAATTCAAACCATATAGCTCATTCTGCGCTACCCTGTATATGCAAATACGTAAATACGGAAATATTTGCAAGGTTAATGATATATATCCCCATTCTGGCAACAGTTAAAATATTCACACTTCGTGTAAGTCATTTTGGTATAATTTAAAAATATTAAGACCAAATGGGCGTGACACTTACTACTTTATTTAAAGTGAAATTTAAATTTTTTAAATTTCTTTGTAACTTTGTTTAGATGATTGCTCAATCTTGCCAAATTCCCAAATTATACAGCCTGCGTCACGATATCGCACGATCGCTTTTGTTCACTTACTAAGCATACGAAAACACAGTATGGATGCGAGCGAAGGTATTCTTTGGCCGTCGTGAAACAAGGCATTAATTTTTGTTTTGTTTTTTCTTTTTTTTTTACTAATTTATATAACTTAAAGAATATTTCTCTAAATGTTTATGTAGTATATTATATATTTTTCTAATTAATTAAACATTTTATGTTTAATTGATTTGATTAAAGTGGGTATCTTTTATCATTCGTGTTGTTCTGAAGAAGGATTTTTATGCCTATTTTCTGTAAGAAAAAATAAAAAGTCTGTCAATTTTGACTTACCGCTAGAAAAATTTTTCAGCGTATTTTCTATATATTAAATATACTTTTGTCGTTCGGAAATGGTGCCTATCATTGGCTCTTGTTGGTAAGTCAGTGACGATAGTGAGGAGTAATTGTTTTTGAACCTTTAGTAATGGTATGTACCGGATTATTTATTGCTCTTCGATAGGTAAACAATTTGCTGTTGCACTTAAAATCACACACTTTTTTTTCAATGTGTGTTCACCAAAAGTACATACATACTCAAAGAAAAACAGTCTTTCAAATGCTGGCTGGGTGTTTACATTTTGTTGTACTCCGTTGGGCCATAGGATAACTGGTTTGTTTTTTTTTAACTTCTCTATTGAATAACTTTTTTTTAATTATTTATATTTTCCATTTTATTTAAAGAAAAAAAAAACTACTTTTAGTTTTGTTGAAGTTTGAATGTGTATTTTTATATTGGCACGGCGCTGCTAAGTTTAACTTTGGCTTAAACTTGCCTTTATGCAGTGAGCAAAGGGAGATGCAAGAGAAAATGGAAAAAAGGCGCAAAGCTTGGCAACATAGAAAAAGTTGCATGTCATAAAAGGAAACGTAGTTACACTACTTACAATATAAGCCTATACTCACACTTTTTTTATTTGAAAGAGTTGTGGTTTTTTTCTTCTTAATTTTTTTTAAAAGGTTTATAGGCATTTAGTTTTCTTACTACTTTTTTTTTGCTTAACGAGTCAATATAAATAAATGGCTAAAACTTGTTGTAAGCAAAGTTGTTTCTGTTTAGTAGTTTTTTTTTAAATCCATTAAATAGAAATTTTAAAACTAGAATCTCCTACTACAGCAGCAGCTATAGAAGTGGCAGCATGTTTTTATTTTTCTTTTTCTCTATGATCTTGACTTGAAAACGTTGCAGCTGTTTTATTATTACGTTTTTTTCTTTTTGTCGACTCTTTTTTTTATCATATTTAGTTGATTTTAAAGTCCATGTGAGAAATCCGGTTAAATTTACCTTTTTCGTAAAGGCTATTTCCTCCTTTTCTATGTCATATCGATTTAGCTGGCTCTGTCCGTTTAGCTGGTTGGTTGGCGGTTTATGTGTTGAATCATATTGAGCTATTTTTAAAATTATTTATGCTTTACTTTACTGGTATTGCAGCCTTAATAAGTTGGTATTTCTGTTTTAATTTTAACAAATTATCGAACAATATTTTAACCCTTTGGGAACCTATAGGATATACTTTTCTTCTTTATTTTTTTATTTCAAATTGTTTCATGCAAATTAGCATGAACTTAGAAAAATGTAATTAATCGGTAGGCCATAAATTGCCATACATATGCTATTTATATCGTTAGTTAAAATGCAAAAAACACGAACCCAAAAAATAAAAAATTTTAGGGCGAGTTTTTGATTGATAATTATGATGTCTTAAAAAATTTTTATGTGTGTGAAGATAAATTCGAATTTGAAAAGCAGACACAAATTATCTTTTTTTAGCAAACACATTTTTTGCGTTAACGGAGCTCTGTTAATAGTTTAACTGCGACTATGTACAGGAATTTCAGGGTTTATTAGACGTTTAATGAACACACATTCCAATTTTAATAAGAAAAAATTTCAGGGTTTATTAAATCCTGAAATTCCTGTACATAGTCGACTTTTCAGGGTAGACAGTCTTATAGGAGCGAGTCTGTTCTCATATGAAGGAAGAACGAATGCTTCCATCCTAGACCTCTCAAGCAAAATAAAAGAAAGCGTTTATGTACAGATTCAATTTAGTTAACGGAAGTGAGGCAGTATGGATCCCATATAATAGACCCGTACTCAAGAATAGGGCGTACCAAAGATGTGTATAATTGTTTTGTTACGTAGGGATCAGTAAATTCTTTTGACCAACGCTTTATAAATCCTAAAACTCCATTTGCTTTGTTCACTATCATTGAAATATGTTCACAAAACTTAAGTCTATGATTTAACAACGTCCCAAGACCATTTGCAACGTCAACATTTAATTTCTCTAGCTTTTTAACTTGACAATGATTACGATACGTTTTCGGTAAGCAGAATTGTGATTTGTTTATGTTATGTTATGCTGTTTTTATTTCATATAAAATTTTGTTTTTATTTATAAAATGTTAACAAAAAACACTAATTACTCTTCGTTGCAAACGCCTCTGCAAGCCTTTCCAACAAGCAGTACTAACACTTATGCCTATATTTTGTTGTTTTTTTGACATGCTACATTGCTACGTTTGCAACACTTCCAAGGGTGTTTGTAGTGAAGAGTGAAAACCGCTAATTTTACTATTTTATTTGCTCAATTTGTACGCAGTACTTAAAGAAAAAAATGTTTTCAATATTTCGTAAATTATTTTATGTTTTTCAAACATGTTGAAGTCGGTTTTGCAGTGAATCATCCAAAGATATTCTCTCAGAGCTGCGAATCTTTTATAATTCGTTAAGAATGACCAAGTAAATACGAGTTTTAAGTTGTATTGATTGATAAAAAAGCTATACTGTGGCGAAAAGAGCCTTAGCTTTCCAGTCATTATCCTGCCACTGAGTAATTAAGGAGTAATTTAACGCTAGTCTTACAAAACTTTATTTCAAAAAATTTTTTTTATTGAAATGTATCGATTATACATATGTATGTTATACATATCATCGTGCGGGAGTTTATGTGCTCTATCCGCCATTTAATATTTGCTATATTTGTCAGGTTAATGATGTCACTTTATACTTTCGACCCATAATTTTTCAAGTCTGCAATTCGTTTTCGGATATCTCGTCCAGTTTCGTAGATAAATAGCCCAAAACGGATTGCAGATTTCAAAAGTTTTGGTGTCAAAACCTAAAGTTCCATAATTAACTCGAGATATATGAAATGGCGGATAGAGCACATAAACTCCTGCACGACAATGCATCTTTAAAAAATTGCTATGCAAGAAATTTGGAGCTGACCAACTTATAGTCGCTCTTTGTTAATACAAATATGTTTCTTCCTCCTGTAAAAAAATGCATACAAAACGAGTTTTTTCACTTTAAAGATTTTCAGACAATTTCAATCATAGAATTTACAGACTTTTTTAAAATTTCTAAAAACTTTATATTCTAATGGCAGGATCAATTCACAGCAAAAAACAATAAAGTTTGGCTTCGGTAATTTGCTAATTATGTAGGATTACCTTGAAATTGTTAGGCAATTCTATAGTTAGACAGATTTAAATATAATTTTTTAATCGTTGTATTTAGTTGGTGGTGTTACAAACACCACTTTAATTACAGTATTCTTCACGACATTATGTATTCAATGTAATAATAAGTTTTACCATGATTAGTTGAATGAATGACATTAAAACCAATTAAAAGCTGTTGTTTTTATCTTGATACGGGTAGTATTAAAAATAATTATATGTACACACACAAATCTTTTTCATTATGTATTGGTTTAAAATAAATACCAAAAATTTCGTATAGAAAAAAAATCAACAATTTTATATTTTTAATTTAGAAACTGGGTAAATAAGGCCATACACCTCGAATTAAATAGCAAAAAAAGTAAACAAACAAATGAAAAAAAAAAAAACTTAAATGAAAAACTCTCAAACAACTCCATAAAAAAGCATGGTTTCTTTAAACGTTAGCAGGCTATAAAAGAATTCTCTCTTTATATTGAACTTGTTTTTTAAACATGATTTCTAAAAAAAAAAAATATAAAGTGTGTGCTTGATTGTATTGTGAGTAAATAATGGCAAAAATTTGCAAAATTAAAAAAAAAATGAGTTAAAAACCATTTATGTAGTACATATGTACCTCGATGTGTGGTGTACCAAATGTGTGGAAGACAAAAATTATAAGAAACCTTAAGGTTTTTTTATTAATAAGAAAAAAAATCTATCAAAAGACCACAAAAGAACAGACCAGCAGCAGAACTTCTACATGAAAAAACAAAAAAAAAAAAAAAAATATCGTAAAAATGAAGAACTAAAATACTTAAGAATAAAATCCGGTTTTTTAAACCGCAAAACATAAAAAATTAAGTTTCTTTTTTCATATAACAGACCAATGTAAACCAACCTCTAACCATGCAAACGACGTTCATCCTCTCTTAAAGCTTAACGGAATATACTCGTGATTATTGACATTTTTGTTTGCTCTTTAAAGAATAATAATAATAATAAAACAAAAAGAAAAAAAAATGTCTAAAATTATTTTTATTTTTAAAAACGTATGTTTCGATCAATTTCTAAAGGAACATTCACTTACGGTTTTGAGGTCAATTTAAAAATACAAATTTTTTAATGCCCTTTTCTTAAGAATTGATTCTGGATTTCCTTGAATTTGCAAATATTTCTTTTATATGCTTTTAACATTTAAGATTATAAAAATATCAAAAGCGCCAACGTTGCAAATAGTTCGTTTATACTTTTAAGGGACATCTAGTAACAGCGTGATTAAGCACTTAAAATACGTTATCGTAAGACCAATAATTTTAGACCATTGGAAGTGAGTATGAACGGTAATCAATAATATATTAAATTTTGAGTGCTTTTCATACAAAATCACAATCATCTTAAATAATTCGTCTTAAGGAAAAAATACTGCGCATAAAATAAAAACTAGAATCACGTAAGGCTTAAAGTAAGGCGCTTTAAAATTTCGTAAATTTGTATTTTAGAGACTTTGTGGGGGTAGAGAGGGTAAGATTTAAAAATAAAATATTTAAATTCGAGTGGGGTAGAAAAATATATAGAATTCGGGTATTAGATTTTTCGATACAAATTCTTACTGCAACACAATAAAAAACGTACCTTTGGGTTGGGGGTTTAACGAACTTATAAAAAATCTTTTCGTGTTTATTTGTCATAATAATTCACAATGATATAAAAACTGGTATACTTAAAAACTAAGGGTTGCCACGTAGACATCCCGCCCCCCTTGCAAGATTGCAACAAGCAAGGAGAAAACGAGAGCTCGTGTGAGATCAAGATATAAACAATTCATCTAATAAAAGTTCAAATAATAGATCAGTATAAAATTCAATAAGAAAATTAATTAACAGAAAAATAAGAATAGATACATATATTATTTGCTCAACACATTAATTACAATAGTGGCTCCCGGATTCGAGCTTGAAGATGGCACTATATTGTTATTATTTGTAGCCCGATTCATACACGTACACTTCTTTGCAGGGGCTTGGTTGTGGGTTGCGCCCCTCCTTTTCTGATGATGGGTAGACTTTTTCGATTTGTTGTGACTGTTGCTTGTACCACCGCTTCTCTTCTTCACCTCTAAGACCCCCTTGTGAGTTGCTGACTGGTTACGGAAGTGCAGCATAGTATGGTGTTCCTGTAGACATTCCATACATCGATCTCTGCTGCGACAATCCTTTAAAAAGTGCGAGTGTGCCAGACAATTAATACAATATTTGTATTTCTTGACTACACGTAAACGTTGGTGGGGGTTCATGCGACGGAATTTCGGGCACTTCCGTAACGGGTGACTTTCCGTACACAGACGACAATGTGAATTGTTAGCAGCAATTATATCATCAAGGCTTTCATTAGTTGGGCGTTCTACCGGGAGTCTACGAGGTGCGAGTTCAGACATCTACAAAATAAAACGATAAAGAAGAACAGAAAAGAAAAGAAAGCAGATTAGTTCTGATCTTGACTAGGAAGCAGTACGAGCTTAACAATCGGCCTGGTTAGAACGCCATTCGCAGTTCTAACATCAGCGACTCGTACTCTCGAATCAGGACCGAGATAGACCCGATCGATTCGACCGAGCTTCCACTCATTGGGGGGCAAATTATCATGCCGAATGATGACAAAGTCATCAACTACGAAATCTCTTTGGGGATATTTCCATTTGTTGCGTTTGTGTAATTCGACTAAATATTCGCTTTTCCAACGACGAGCAAACAAATGGTGCAATATTTGCAACTTACGCCATCTGTTAGCGTAGCTCAAAGAATCATTGGTAAAATCAGATTCAGGGGGAGAAAGTATCGATGTCCCAATCAAAAAATGACCGGGAGTCAAGGGATTAATATCTGACGGGTTATCTGTCATAGGACTAAGGGGTCTAGAGTTCAAGCAAGCTTCTATTCTAGTCAACATTGTTAAAAATTCTTCAAAGGTAAACCTTTGAGCCTTTGTAATTTTCCTCAAATGAGTTTTAAAACTCTTCACACCGGCTTCCCAGAGACCACCCATATGTGGGGCTCCAGGTGGAATAAAATGCCAATCAACCAACTGAAAGGAATTCTTCGAAATTAGCTGGCGCTTGATATCCAAGAGAAATTGATTCCGTTTTTTATTTAGAATATTGGCTGCTCCAACGAAAGCTGTTCCATTATCGGAATAAAGATGAGCAGGACCCCACGGCGAGAGAAAAAACGCGTAAATGCGGCCAAAAAACAATCGGTGGACATGTCATTTGTAGCCTCAAGATGTATAGCACGGGTCGCAAAACAAACAAAGACTAAGACATATCCCTTAGTTATCCTACAACCGCGTCCGATATAAGACTTTAATTCAAAGGGACCAGCAAAGTCAAGGCCGGTATGTGTAAAAGGGCGAGTAAGTACGGTTCTCTCGGGAGGCAAAGCAGCCATTATCTGCTGTCCCAGCTGTTTTTTGTAAACAGAACATACTTTGCAGTTATGTACGACAGACCTTATCAGACTTTTTAATTTAGAAACCCAAAATTCCTGTCGAGAAAGACGAAGCATAAGGGAAATATCCGCATGAGCCGAAAACTTGTGGAGATATTCTAAGTAAAGGCGGGTAAAACGACCATTGTAGGGTAATAATTTTGGAAAACGTTCGTTATACGTTAAAGTAGGTGACTGAGAAAGTCGCCCATTAACACGCATAGAACCGTGTGTATCAATAAAGGGGTTAAATACAAGCAGAGAACTTTTATGAGGCAAAGTAAATCCACTCTTTAAGGTCGTATATTCGGGAAAATGAGTATTCTGACACAATATTACCAATTTATCTTTCGCAAATCTAACTTCACTCTGACTTAGGTCTCCGGATGAATAATTCGTAAATTCCTTCTTCGTAGGGTGAGTTGAATTGTAAAAGCGATATATATAGGACAAAACTCGCAGGGCACGAGGTAGGTCCGAAAAACGAAGCAAGAATTCTTCAGAAACTTCAGTGTGAGTTACGTTAACCTGTATGATGCGTGATTCCAGTTGAGTGACCACTTGAAAGGATGAACGCGGCCAGTCCGATTGTGGATCTTTTAACCACTCAGGGCCCTTCCACCACATATCAGAAGTGGAAAGATCCTTAGCTGAAATACCACGACTGGCCAAATCTGCTGGGTTGTAATGAGATTCGACATGATTCCAATTGTCAGTACCAACTTTGTCCAAAATAAACGAAACTCGATTCGCTACAAAAGTTGGCCAATGGCACGGGGGTTTTTGAAGCCAGGACAGAACGATCGTTGAATCTGTCCAAAAAAAGACTTCCGAATTGGTAATGTTCAGCTCCTTACAAAGTGAATGTACCATTTTTGCCAACAGAGTTGCACCGCAGAGCTCTAAACGGGGTAAAGTTTGCACTTTTATAGGCGCAACTTTTGTCTTTGCGGCGAGTAAATGGGTGACGAATTCACCAGACGGGGTATGGACTCTACTATATAAAGTGGCAGCATATGCTTTTTCAGAAGCATCACAAAATGCGTGAAGTTGCATTTCATACTGGGGGTTATAATTAACCCAACGGGGGATGTTAATCCGTTCGATGTAGGGGTAATCATCGACAAATTCGCGCCACTTATGCAACGTCGTGGGTTTCAAACAGTCGTCCCAATCCGTTTTGTCTTTCCAAATTTGTTGCATAAGAATCTTAGCAACTATTATTTTAGGTGCCAACCACCCAACGGGGTCAAACAGCTTAGCTGTTTGTGACAAGACAGAACGTTTTGTGACGTCAGAGATATCGGGGGTTGGAGCTGGTTTGAAGAAAAATGCATCAATACTCGCATTCCAACGTAAACCCAGCGTTTTAGCAGTACTAGCATCTGACAATTTCAAAAATTCGGAATCCAATAAATATTTGGGGGATAAGTCTTCAATAAGACCTCTATCATTCGACGTCCATTTTCTCAATGAAAACCCAGCGGATTCTAAAGCCGAAATTATTTGGTTTCGGTCGCGTATAGCCTCCGCCATAGAGTGTGAACCAGCCAAAACATCATCTACGTACATCTGATTACGCAAAATTTCTGACGCAAAGGGGTAGTCTGATTTGCAATCATCAGCCAATTGATGCAAAGTTCTTATTGCTAAGTAGGGAGCACAGTTAACACCAAAAGTAACTGTGTTTAATTCAAAATCTTGAATGTCGTCTTCGGGTTTTCGACGAAAAAGTATTCGCTGAAATTGGGTTTGATTTGGAGCTATCAATATTTGTCTATACATTTTTTCAATATCAGCATTGAAAACGAAACGAAATAGCCTCCAACGAAGAATCAGAATAGTTAGATCAGACTGTAAAACACGACCGGTGTGCAAAACATTGTTAAGGCTTACACCATTCGAGGAAGGGCTAGAAGCATTGAAAACAACACGAAGCTTAGTAGTCTTACTCTCGGGTTTAAAAACAGCGTGATGAGGTAAATAATAACTAGGGCTTATAGAGTAGACTGAATCTTTATCAATTCTTACCATATGGTTTAACGTTAAATATTCTTCAATGACGTGATCGTATTGAGTCTTAATTTCTGGTAATTTTAACAATCTGGACTCCTGTCTTATAAACTGGGAAAGAGCTCCCTTACGTGATGGTCCAATATTAAGATCTTTCGAAAATTCGGATCTAAAGGGTAAAGAAACTACATAACGCCCGTTTTCAGTCCGATAAGTAGTACGACAATAAAGATCCTCACAGTAACGGTCCTCTAATGACAAGCATTTTGTCTTTGGTACTTCCTCTATTTCCCAAAATCGACTTATACGGCGATCTATATCAAGCTGTTCAAAAAACGAGACAACAGAATTTAACTGGTTAGTTTGAGGTATTTTCCCAGTTACTATCCAACCAAAAACTGTTCGCTGGGCAATTAAAAGATTCTTGGAATCCTTTTTTACTTCAGGGAGCATAATCTGAGAGTATATATCTCCACCTAATAGCAAATCCATATGGACACATTTCAAATCCGTTAACGGCAAATCGAGGGTCTCAAAATCTTCAAAATCTGTTAACAAACAAGTAGGTAAACGACCAGTGAGTTTCTCAACAACATATGCTTCAGTGTTTAGGGTAAACTGTGGATCGATGGATGAACCTAGTGAAACAACGCAAAACTTTGTAGAATTCGCCGCTACTGCACCATTCAGGCCTACAACTGTAGTCAAGGGTGCTGAAAACATGGGTAAACCTAATCGTCGTTGAAGTTTTCTAGAGATAAAAGTGGCTTGTGATGCCGGGTCTATTAGGGCTCTAGCAGAAAATACGACATCATTAACGACTACATTTACCTCTATTGTACCCAACAAAACTGTGGCATAGGGAGTGGACTGTAATTGAGTAGCAAAGTTTTGGAATGGGCGAGCTGCAGTTGACGTAGATGGTCTGTCATCCACATCACCCCCCCGCGGGTTGAAAGGCCTAGGAGCCTCCAAAACACGGTCGGACACAGCTATGTTCACGGGCTTATTCTCAACATTTTGCTTATTTTGGGTAAAAGATTCTGAACGATGAAGTAACGAATGGTGTTTTTGTTTGCATATATAACACACATTAGAGCTCTGACACCTTTTAAATTCATGCGAGACAGCCAAACAATTTGTACAACACTTATGTTTTCTAATAGCTTGTAAACGATCATTAACCGACATTCTCAAAAACGAAGAGCATAATCGAATAGGATGATCCTCATGACAGATTGGGCATTTTCTCTTGGGTATATTTGGGGCAGCAGTTGTCCCGAAAGATTTCAACTTTTTGACACCATGGGAATTATTCGGACTACTATGACGATTTGTAGATTGCGTAAAATTATGACTGCCAATTATATCAGAAACCGATTCTAAGGTTCTATATCTTGCAGTCAAAAACTCATCCATTTTGCTCCATTTAGGCAAATCGGAGGAAGAGCCTTGAGATTGTTCCCAAAGTCCTAGGGTATGTTCAGGTAAACGGGTGGAACATATAAACACAAAAATTATATCCCAATTTTGAGTCTCAATGCCTAGTAGGGTTAAATTTGAAATACAATCATTGATTGTACGTTGTAAACGCTTTATTGAAGGGCCTGATTCTTTTGATATAGAAGGGAGATTAAAAAGGGTCTTAAGTTGAGAATTAACCAGAACTCGTTTATTCTCATATCTGTCCACAAGATTTTGCCATGCCATACTAAAGCCTTCATTTGTTATAGGACAGGTTCGAATTATATCGCGGGCCTCACCTTCAGTTTTTTGCAAAAGGTAGTACATTTTCTGGATGTTACTCACGTGAGGGTTGTTTCCATATAAAGCGGAAAACATATCCCTGAAGGTCGGCCAGGATGTATAATCTCCAGAAAATGTTTGAGTGTCACAAGGGGGAAGATTTATGGGGATAGTGTTCGACATAGCAACGACTTTAGTTTTAAGACTATCAACCAGACTTTCAATAAACGATATACATTGAAAATAAGTGGTATATCCCGAAGTATATTTGGCCTTTACTTCCTTTGTCGTTGCCTTATCGTCTGTTTTTTCCAATATGTCATCATAAGAGTCACGAAAAACTTCCCATAAACGAGTCAACTCCTGCCGATGAGTTGCTAGTGTGTAAACAGTATGGTCTTCACGAGGGATAGACTGAACAAAACTCTCAAAATCTACCAAACGCTTGTGATTTTTAATCATATTCTTTAAATCCGTCATTTTATTTAAAATAAATTTGCCAAAAGATATAAATAATATTCAAAAACCTTCGCAATAAAATATTTTCAAAGAAAATCAAATTATAATTTCCGTTCACACGAGCAAGAATGACGAAAATATATAAAAAAGGGTAAGAAAATAGTTTGTTCACCACGCAATTAAAATTAAATATATTGTAGTGACATAAAAATTTCTTAAAATATCAAAATATATTTCAATTTTCAATAAAATATTTCAAAATATATTTAATTAATAATTTCCGGTGCAAGAATATATAAAGTCATGCAATTTTGCATACAAGAATACTCAGTCGATGTTTACACAGAAAATTGCAATCGTTGCAGCGGGTAAAACGTGTATGCAAAACTTCAAAGTTAAACAACGATTCGACTGATTTAAAAAAACCAAAACATACAACAACAACACGAATATATTTGTTGAATTTATAAATGTGTATGTATGTGTGTTGCTTTATTTATTTATTTTTTATTTTTATGTATTCTTGCACTTGCACTTTTCTGTTTTTTATTTTATTATTATTTTTTATACACTTCAGCACAAATGAATAATATTTCACGTACCTTGTGTTAATATTATTAAATTAATATTATTCGGGTATATAAAGGGTATAGTGTTGTTTGTATAAAAAATCCAATATGGAGATCCTCGGGATGATCTGCAAATAGAATCTCGAATTAAATATTTTATTTTTAAGATAAATCCGGTTCGAAGGACCAAAATGTGGGGGTAGAGAGGGTAAGATTTAAAAATAAAATATTTAAATTCGAGTGGGGTAGAAAAATATATAGAATTCGGGTATTAGATTTTTCGATACAAATTCTTACTGCAACACAATAAAAAACGTACCTTTGGGTTGGGGGTTTAACGAACTTATAAAAAATCTTTTCGTGTTTATTTGTCATAATAATTCACAATGATATAAAAACTGGTATACTTAAAAACTAAGGGTTGCCACGTAGACAGACTTCAAAATTAAACAATCATCGCTATGTAATTCAATACTTACATTTAAAAGTTCTTAGTATAACCATAACTTTTATAACCAGCAGTTTCGTTTAAATATTTTGGTTAGTTTAAAATATTGGTTAGTGAAATGAAAGTGTTTAATTAAAATGTTCGCGTCAGAAACAGTTAAAAAAATGTAGAAAATAGTATTGGATGATCATCGTCTGAAGGCACACAAGCTAGATAAAATGACAGGAATTTCAAAAGTGTTGTACATTGTGAATTGATCGAAAATTTGTTGGTGAGAAATATGTGCACAATGTTTGTTATCAATAGAACAAAACATCACTTCTTCACATCAATCGATCTATGTATGTATATCTATATATTCAACATTTCAATATTATGCACTGCATTTATTAGGGGTTTACCCCTGAGTATTGGTCTTAAATAAAAAAAGTTACACAAAGAAGTTTCAGTGGAATATTTCCCGATGTTTAATCAGTCGCCGTGGTCTAGTGGTTAGTGTGTTGGCTTACTAAGACGATAGTGCCGGGTTCAAATCTCAGCACCGACATCTTGAAAAAAGAAATATGAAAAAAATATTTCTTTCGGCGACTACCTCTCAGCAGTCTTCTGGCAAAAGCTCTGAGAGTAATTAATTGCCATGAAAGAGCTTCTCAAGTCTGTCGTTCGGAGTCGACATTAAACTGTAGGTCCCGGTACTCATGGATAGAAATTTACACACACAACATGAGTGCTGCGAGAAGCTAGGCCGTAATCCTGACACAGGGTTGTAAAGGCCAGTTATGTATGTATGTATGTATGTATGTTTAATCATAAAAAGCCAAGATAACATATAGGTGTACCACTACACACCCTAGACAAAGAAACATTTAAGGCAGTTGCTCAATAAAGAGCCATAATCATGTTCATCTGCCTTTTTGGAATACGTATTGAATAATTTTTATCGTTTATTGCTCGTACTGTTTCACGGAACTTATTTTTATTTTAATATATACTTGTAACATGCTACTACACAGAGAAAACATAGTTTAGATTGAATATATAGTAATGAAAGTCAAAAACACTCTTATGTAAAACGTTAAGAAACCAATTTTGCATTTAAAAAAATACTGCAAACAGTAAATTTTATTTTAATATGTTATTTCTTTCATTCTATTAATAGAACTATTTTATCAAAAAACCTAATGTCCCTATTCTCTAATGACCGTATTCCTGTTTTGGTATTCTCTATTTCGAAACGACGAAAGTATCATCATATTTATTTTTATCAACGAAGATCAAACGACTAGAATAAAACTGAAAAATTTAAAGTATTGCAAACGATAATCCTTTTATTATTTTGAATTAATCATTTCACTGAAATCCGATACACCTTTGAAGTCGGAACAAAATGTGCAATATTGCTTCTAAAGGCCGTGACTATTTTAAAAAGCCGTGCGATTGTATAAACGAAACTTGATAGGTTTCTGTCTTACAAAAGTGGATTTCTGGGGTGTCACACTGTCATACAAAAATGTTGCAAAAATATTTATATGTTTGTACTTACATTTTGAATTTTTCTATATAGTAACCCTTATCGAACAGAAATTATTATTTTATGAAAATGTTTGAAATGTTATCAAATCAAACATACTGCTAAATAAAAATCTGTCTCACATATGCAGTTTTTGTCCACACTATAATACTCTCTGAATACACAATATATGACGTATCGAATGATCAATAGCCAGTCACGATCAATAGCCAGTTCCCTAAAATGTGGGGGAAGAAATATATTTTGTAAATAAATTAAGTCAGGGCCTGAAATAGTACACCGAAACCTCTCATTTCAGCGTACGATATTTTATTCCAAAAATATAGAAGTTTTATGTTATTCTAACGAAAATATTGCTTTATTTTTGATTACATATTTTAATTCATATTCTATATCTTGTTTTTTGCAGTCTTTGAAAAAAATTAATATTAAATGCTTTTAAAATAGCAGAAGAATTATTTTTTTGTTTAAAGCATTAAAATTTCTAAAAATCGTTAAAATAAGAACTAAAATCGTGAAATCGTCAATATAATATTTTTGGCACTAGAAATCTTCAAAATAACGATAAATTGTCAAATCTGGCAGCTGTGATTGTAGCATAAAAGCCGAAAGTAGGCCACACTTTTCAAAATAGAGAGTATTGTTTCATCAATACACTGTACTAGATCACACATCGGTTATTGCTATGTCCAAAATCAATGAATAAAAATTCGAATTGGTTCCTCACGTACGGACAATTACTATGTAACCTATTAGAACATAATGCTATAAACACAACAAAGGCTACCGACCATCGACTACAAGCTGTCAAAAATAGAATACATGTGTGCATATGATAATAATTATTTTAACGGCAACACGACTACCGAACACACGACTACTTTTGTAGCCCGTAGCCAACTTAGGCTAATTTCTATTTTTCTTGGCGACAATAAACAGTTTAGTGCTGCCAATACAATAAAATGCATGAAAAGGGTGTTTAAAAAACGCAATATATGAAATATATGCATTAAAAATGCGAAAAAAAATTAAGTTGCACCACTGAAAATAAATAATCATTTGTTTACATTTTTTGTTTAGTTTTCATTTACTTATTTCATTTATATACATCAGTTTTTATTTCATTTTTAATTTATTATGTAATTGCCTTTTTAGTTTCTTAAATTTTTATAAGTTTTCTTCAGACATTTGTTGTTTTTTATTTCCTCACAATTTCACTTACAAAAAATATATTTTGTTTAGGTTATGTTCAACGTGTCAAAACATATGTTTATTTTGTAGCTGTAGTCGTTATTATAATTAAGTAGCTGGCTACTTGGCTACTTTTGTAGCCAGCGATTTTTGTAGTCGTGTGTTCGGTGTTCGATAGCCTTTGTTGTGTTTATAGCATAAAGCGCAACGTAATTTTGGGATTACCATTTACGCTGTAATAAGTAACTTAAATAAAAGCGTCAACGTTGTGCCAACAACAGTAATGTTTGTTTACTTTGTCTGATAAAAGCCGCTAAATAAACATAATAAATACGAATAAAATCACAAAATTGAGCTAAAAGCAGCTAAAATGTCATTACTTAAAAAAATTACATATAAAATTGCTAAGGAAAAAAAGTTACAGTTGTTTTGCAACTAACTTCACTTCTTTACGCGCTGTCAAAATTGGATTTTCTAGTTGCAAATCGTGAGCGCCGTGCTTTTTGAGCTGCTCTCATATAGTTGGTATGGATATGAGATTTTTGACAGATAGTTTGCGCATTACGCTCATTTAGGTTGGCTTGCTATTCACCAGATTTAGCTTCCAAAAATTACTATCTATTTTCAAACATCGGCAGTAAAAGTTTTGTCAGCTATTGAATATCGCTTGTACTAGTGTATCGAACTAACAGGAGAGTATGTCATATTGCGATTGTTGCGTTTTCTCTGCTAGATTAGCTAATTTAGGACCGCCCTCATAAAAGACGGTAAATTCGAAGAATAACCTCACAATGTACACTGTGAAGATAAAATAATAGAAATTGTTTCTGCACTGGCTTCATTATATATTAATGTATACACTGTGGTGAGGTTCAACTATTACCCATTGGAATTAATTAATGGGTCTAATCAAAGAAAAATATCTACAAGAATCAAAAAAGTCCCTCGCAATCCTTGGAAAAGAATCTGAAATAATACTTCCATAAAACATTATTCAACTACGAGTAAATTGAGATAATTTAGTAGATTAATTAATGCAAAAATATAAAACTTGTTCTTTTCTGAATATATGATATTTTGATCTTATTTATGACCGTATTTTTTGAGTGTTTTTTATAACAATTCATTGCCGATTGATTTTTGTTCTTTTCGAAAACTCCATAATATTAGTATAAATTATCAGATTGTTACACTTGCTGTCAGCATTTTGTGGCTAAACGCACTATTTTTTAATGCCAAGCTCTTTAACTGATAAAATTTTGTTGTCAAATTTAATAAATGTTTTAAACTTTTTATTGAATCCAGTTCATGAATTCAATTTTTCTTGTTTTTGTTTTCTATGAATTCATTTAAAATGTACATACATATGAATGTACGAGTATTTAATTTTTGTTGTTTCATTTGTTGTTTAATTTTAATGTATAGGTACCAACCATTTAGCTTACAAACGACAACACGATTCCGATAAAAACAACAATAAAGCAATTTTAAAGCAGAATTTCGGTGTGTGACTAAAAAGTTTTTATTTAACTTTTTATTTTAGATTGGCCCCTCTGTACTTCTAATTTAACTGCCCCATAGTTTTTTTTATATATGATTGTTTAGAATATTTATATTTATACATATGTACGAGTATGTACATATACACGTATAATGCTTTTTAATTTTTATTTTTGTAGTTAAAAATCTCATGGTGTTTTTAAAAACTCGTTTTCAATAGAGTCGTTATTGTAGATGTTAAACCGTTTGCTTTTTGTTTTGTTTTATTGTTTGCGAGTGCTTTTAAAAACCGTTTTTGTTTTGGCCAAAAAATTTGGGTGCGGACCAGCAACAATGCCGCGCTGTTGCTTTTTGTACATATTTACGAAAAAATAAAAACAAATCAAATAATTTAAATTCTTTTAAGATTCAATGCGTTTGACAAAGGATTTGGCTTTTAATAGAAATGAATATCTGTGTCAACAATTAATAGAAAATATTTTTATTCTACCAAAAGCGTGTTTCGTGCAACAAAATGAAAAAAATGCATATTTTTATATGCATTATAAAAACAAAAGAATTTTTGTAAATAAAGAAGTACTCTTTATTTTAAAAACTTATTTCCAATGTTTATTAGAAATTGTTTCAATTAAATTAATTTTAATCTGTATTTTTTAGTATTTTTAAGAAATATTCATTAATATCCCTAGTTTTGAAATGTTTTCAAATTATCATTCTGACATTTATTACACATGAGCTTATGGGTTAATACAAATTCGTTTTGAACAAAGTCATTGGCTAGTTGCCGTAAGTGTGTAGTGGTAAGTGTTTTGGCTTACTTGTGTGGTGGTGGAGAAAAAAGAGAAAAATCAAACATTGCGGTTTTCAAAACAATATAAGTTAAAAATAAGAGGTTCCTCCCTCCAAGAAGATCTTCAAGAAATCGCTCCCTGGCATTCCAGTCTATTCCACCATTGAAACAAAAATCAGGAGTACAGGGCCACCTTCTGGGAAGATAACAGCTATCTTACTTAGTGAAGACGCTCACCATACACAACAAACACCGACAGATGAGGCAATTGGTATTGATTATTCAAGGGTGAAGGTATAACATTGATCTTTGAGTGGTCAAATTGACAGCAACTTGTCTCATCAACAAAAAAGACGCATAATTCTATTTCTATAAAAACTTCTATCTATCTGTCTTCAAATTCCAATACAATGCACTGCAGTAGGGGTTTAACCTTGGTAAGAATTATTAAGAATAAACAAAAAGTGCTCCGGGTTCAAAACTGACATCTTAAAAACGGAAATATGAGAAATTATTTCGTTCGGAGTCGACATAAACTGTAGGTCCCGGTACTCATGGATAAAAATTGACGCATACAACATGGGTGCTGCGAGAAGCTACACCATAACTCTGAAAAAGGGTATACATACGGGGTATATATACAATCCCAGCAGAAATTAGTGCTTACCAACAAGCTAGTTTGTAAGGGAGAAACTGTGAAGTATCACTTACTTGTGCGCATCAATAATGCATGATTTTTATATGAAATGAGCCGCAAAAATGCAATAGAAATGCAAATTTATTGCAACCAGTAAGCAAATATACAAAATCAAAAATAATACCTTATTTTGTAGCATTTTATGAAGCTTTAATAAACAATATAATGCTTCCATTATTGCTCACAATTTTATTTATTGCTTCCAAATTTGAAAAATTTTTCTGCTGGGATTATGCATGAATGTATCGTAATTTAAAAAAACTAAAATTCTTTTCGTCATGTTGCAATACTTCTTATTGATTTTATATACTCGTACTCTGCTGTAAAACTTGGCGATGAGCCCAAGGTTGTCAGATCTGGGGATTCTAAAACTTGTTTAGCCTCCTCATTTTAAATTTAGCAAAATAGCAATTTTATTACACGCAGGTAACGATTTCGTTGGCTGCTGTGGATTAGATCAGACACTAAAAGTTTAAATTCGGTGCCAAAATCAGAATTTCGAATTTTAAAGTATTGTATGGTTATTAGGGCCATGGGCAGATATAGTGCCCATTTTGATTTGTTTTTACAGAGAAATAGTAACTTTTTATACGAAATTAAAAAGAATTTTGACAAATGGAAAACAGTTAAGAATATAAGAAAATTCAAGAAAATTGGTAAAAAAGCCGTTTTGCTCAGAACATTAAAATCCCGAATCACGTGATTAGCAAAAACCAGTCTTGTTCGGCATCACTAATCTAATCCGATTTAAATAACATAAAATTTTAAATTTTTTTCTGCCACTATTTTTTATATTTTTATTTAAAAATAAAAAAACATTAATTATTGTCAATTTGAACTAGACAGCTTACGATAATCCAACAATATTTTACAAAATTTAATGAATTTCATGATTAAAACCTGCTTTTCAATATTTTTTATTTTTCTATTTAAAAAAGCAACCATTTGCTTGTAGGGGGTACTTTAGTGAGCGGTGTCCAATAAAGGAAAAGTTATATTTTTTTCTATTTCTCTTTTTCAAGTTAATGCAGCATTAAACCAGTAGCAAACCGGCAGGTGCAAGCAGGTGTAATATCTTTTTACAATTTTTTTTTTTGCAAAGAAACAACAGCAGCAACTTTTAACTATAAACCCTTTGGATCATTTGTTTAAAATTTTTTTTTTAATTTTTTATTTTGCACGAGTAATTCAACAAATGACGAAATTCTTTGGCTACCAGCAGCCTGACGCGAAAAAAAAATAATTTTTTTAATGAAGTTGCTGAATGAAATGAATAGAAATTTTAGTTTTGTTTTGTCTTTTTATAGATATTTGTTGGAGCAATTAAAACAGGTGATGCCATCATATTTTTGTATGATGACAAAAAACTGCCACTACTTACTGCGAGTGGTAGAAAAAAACTATAGAGAGAAAAACCTTAATTACATTAAGCTTTTTCAAATCATAGGGATAATAATGATGATATTGTAGAGATTTAATTTTTGTTTCTTTAATATTTACCAGACAATGTCAACACAATTTAAGTAAATATTTGCAAGCGAACGAACAAGCAACCGAGAGTAGTGAGTGTGTATTGTTTTCTTTTATATTCCATAGTTGATGAAAACTATTGTGTTGATGATGATAATGATGATGCAGCAGAGATAATTTTTAATAGAATTTTCTATGATTCTATTTTATCATGGTTAACATTGCCGTACAATTTTACAAATTTACATGACAACCTGATAATGTTGTTGGCTGGGGCCATGTAACCCCATTACCAATATCATTGTGCGCACACATATGCAAAGTTGTAGTTGCAAACAGCAACGTAGTAACAACAATTATAATAAAAAGTTGTCAATGTTTGCTGTTGAATGCAACCAGCTGCCTGCCATTGCTGGCTGCTCTGATGAAAGATACTGCTGCTGCTGCTGGTCGTACTCGTAATTATGAAGCGTTTATTTTTCCTCAAAGAAGCCTTTATTTTGATTTTCGTTAAAACGATGCTCTTTTTCTAGGCGTCACTTGTTGGGTGTTAGAAATTAAAAACAAACGACATTGTCTTTAACCCAGCGTCAACATAAATGAAAGACGAGTTTTTGTAGGTTTTGTATTTTCAATTGTTATCTTATGTTGCTGATTCTATGAACATAATTTCAGAGTTTTAATTTCTGCTATCCAACAGAACAATCAAGGATTTTGAGTAATTTTTAATTTGGTAGAGTAACGCGCTCTTAAAATGAACAGACTTTTAACTATGAGTAATAAAATTCTGAAAAAGTAAGTTTTTTTTTCTGAGATCAATACGCATTGCATTAGTGGTAGGAAAATAGGTTATCGAGAGGAGGAGGTACACCGGTAACCCGGTCATATTTTCTTTGACAAACAAAACACAAAAAACTGTAATGCAATCTTCGATTCGCTAAACAATCAACTACAAAATAATAAAATTTGTGAAAAATATGAGTATGAGTAGTAACGTACGAAGGGTTAGTGTTTAGTTATGGCTTACTAGACAAGAGCTTCGGGTTCAAAGCCCAGCTCTGAACTCTTAAAATACCTCTTGGTAGTCTTCTGGCAAAAACACTGAGAGTAACTGATTGCCATGAATAGGCTTCTCAAGCCTGTCGTTCGTACTCAATTTTAAACTAGAGGTCCCGGTAAACTGTAGGTGTCGTAATCCCTAAACAGGATTGTAATGACCAATTATGTATATACAGTGTGCTGTTTGTAAGATTCTCAATTGCCGAGCAAGCCGAAGAGTCGAGGTTGACGGCTCTTCTGCTACATTTGCGCAAACAACAACAATGTTGTTCGCAGAACGAACTGGGCAAGTATGCACAGGTATTTCCAGATTTTCTACTGACCCGTTTTGCTAAAATTCACACTGATTCTCCCGATTGTGAAAACAATTGGCCGATTATACTGACCAAAAACATCATGAAGTTTGAACGCCTATTTTCATAAAAGGTTGAATTTGTCAAAATCTGAAATAGAGAAATGTCAAATTAGTCCAACCATCGACTACTCTTTTCAATGAATCCATAGTATTTGGTCAAAAAATCTTTCTCTTTCTATACATTTGCGTATGTTGGAAATAATTAGAAACCATTATTAGAAAAGTCGTTGATGATTCGATATTTTGAAAATTTATTTTTGGGTAAAACAATATATGCCAACAAAATGTGTTACTTAATTTTCGCTTTCAAACTTGTTAAAGATGGCACTAATGATTATCTAAATTGGCAATCAATGCTTGAACACATCTCAGCCGAAAAAGTTTCGGGATGTTTAAGTAAAATTGAGGATTGGTTTTCTAAATTTTTCACGAAATTCCACTTTATTTCACCTTAACCAATGTCAACATCAACAAAAAAAAAAAAAAAAAACGAATGAGCAGGAGAAAAGCGCCAAATATTGGGAAGTAGTAAAAGCTAAACCTACTTAGCGAAGACACTCACCACACAATCAACATGCAACGATGAGGCAATTTCTGTTGATTATTCAAGGATGAAGGTATAACACTGGAATTTGAATAATAAATTCACAGCAATTTGTCTCATTCCTAAGGCGCTTAATAGTAATATAAGAAAAACGAAATGTATGTTCTGTCATAAATGTACTGTCCTTGCCGAAAATTCCAATACAATGCCCTGCTTTTAGTAGGGGTTTACCCCTGAGTATTGGTCTCAAATAAAAAAAAATCTACTCAGAAGTTTTTGTTAAAAGGTTGTAGGGTCAGTAAAGACTATAACGTAACGTAGCGTTACGTGCAGAATTGTAGAAAAACGTGGTTTTGATATCATAATAGTGTTGATTTCAAAAGGCAAACCCAAATTGCATTTAGAATTATATTAAATGCATTCATCATTCTTAAACTCTTTTCTGCTCCCCAATCTGAAAGGATCCATTAAACAATATAATTTTGCAGAATAAACTTTTGTTTTTAAAAACAAACTCAGAACATAAAACACCTCTCGCTCTTTTCCGTTTTCGCCTTTTAGACAACTAAAATGCGCTGACATTCAATGAAAGTGTGGCTGGGAATGTTTTAGAGATGGATAGATGGATGTGGATGGACATTTGAATAGATGTTTGTCAGAAGATAAAGATGTAAATATATGTACCAGTATGTGCCAATATGTACGTGTGTGTATGTGTGTGTGTGTGTGTGCTTATCACAAAAAGTTTGATGACTGCATTTATGGTTTCAAGAGGTGTCTTCTATATGTCATGTCATGCCAAATAGCAGAAAAAATTGTGCCACTAAAAAAAAAAGTATGAAAAAAAAAAAATTCTCTTAATGTTAGAGATGAAAAAAGAAAATTGAAATTAAAATATTTGTTTGCTCATTAACGATGCAAAATATGGAAAAAATATTAAGGTAATTCAGCACTAATTTTGTAAAAAATTTTACGAAAAAGGTATTCTATTAAAAGGTATTCTATTGAAAATAGCATTAAAGTTTGGTTTAAACAAAATTGTGAATTTGGAGTATAAATCCGTTTGTATCATATTCTTCTTTACTTTTGTTAACTTTAATTGTGAGTTTTAATACCTTTAAAAAGTATCATATCAGAGGTTAAAGTTGCAAATCTACAATTTTGAAAACATGCTTTTTTGCCTTCAATAGTTATCATGATTTTAACTCAAAAGAAATTTTATTGAGCTACTTTTATTTTACATTGTTATTAATTCTACGATTTCAAAATTAAAGTTAAAAAAGAGGGACAAACATAAAGCTATGATTTCGAAAAATTTGTTAACTTAGTATAATGCTTGGATTTTGCAATTATGTATGAAATACAATGTACAAATGGACTGGTTGAAAAAGTCCATAGGTTTGATAACTTGACGAATAGTGGTTTTTAAAATAGTCCATAGATAGAAGAATATCAATGACACAACAGTCATTGATGTAGTTGTACAAAAAGAGTTTAAGGGCGTCAAATCGAATGATCTTGGGATCAAATAACATGACCATATCAAGAAATTACGGTAATAAAGCTAAAATTAGTCGTGCTGTATGGAACCAACACATCATTGTCTTTAATTGCTGGAAGAATAAAAAACTAAGTCTGTTAATATTCGGCTATAGTGAATTAATTTGGCGGCAACGGCTCTTTAACCATAAAAAAGAAAAATAAATTGCTACAAACAGTCATTTTTTTGGGATTTTCTAAAATCATTTCTGATTTCTAAGAGACGAGTCGAGCCAAATAAACACCGAGTTAAAAATGAACTTCATCTCGGAGGAAAATTGTGTTCAAAAAACTAGTATTTGTTGTTCTAGCACCCAATCAGCATTTCTTCGGCAATGCGACTGATTAACTAGCTTTTCGGTTCTTAAATGTCAAACATTTCATTATATGACATTCATGATGGCAAATATTTAACAGCTAACATCTTTGCCAAATCGGCGATTTTGATATCGTTAATTCGATTATTTTAATTAACAAAACAAATTTTGTTTTTATTATAGTTTTTATAATTGTAAGTATGTAAAAAGTGTAATAAAAGATTAGCATGTATTAATTAAAATTAAATATTTAAATGTTATTTTAATATTAAAAAAAAAACTACTTCAACATTAAGTACCATACACTAAAAGTTAAAAACAAATCATTTGATTGCATGAATAGAATACATTTCATTAACAATTGAAAATCTGAACAAGAGTGCATGCCAGGGTTGTCAAGTTGGAGATTTTTACCCTGGATTTGGTGTATTTTTTTGTGCGTTGGGAAATTTTGTGGAATAAAAAGATTGTAGGGAAAAATTTAGGGGCAGCAATTTTAGTCAGTATTGCAGTAAAACAATACAAAGCTTGCTAACTAATGTCGTCAAATGTAAAGCTCGAATGATAATTAAAAAAAAATTCGTACGTTTTAGCTAGTTAGTAATATTTAAGTTGATTGTCTTTGTGGCCTGAAATTTGCATCAATTATTCGTTACAAACATTGTTAAATGTACAATTTCTCTGGAGCCATAGTTTCTAAAAATGTCCCAAGCTAAGAAATATATAAAATTACGGTTGTATTACTTCTAATAAATATTATTTCTGAAAATCATACAAATCTTTCAATAAGATTGGCAATATTCCATAGAAAAACCGTTCTGCTACCTACGAAATAAAACCAAGAGCCCATAAGCATTCCAAAAAGCGTATATTCTGTATCTTGGGAAGACAACTCACAGGTTAACAAGATTAACAAGTAACGACCTCGATACAATGTAAACATACATAATTCAACAAATATCAACTTTTCACAAGAAACCTGATGTAACAAATTTTGTAGTTCATTTTAAAAGTATTTGTGGTGACAAATCAAAAATAAATTACGAAATCGAGTGGTTATTCGATAGTTAAATCGGCTATAAGACATAGATTTTCTTTACACCTTCTCCAAAATTGATTAATTTGTTTACCTATGGTGGTATGTGTGCAGCAGATAAAAATTATGAAAATATTTTAGAAATTTTATGTAATTAAAAAATAAACTGAATATTTTTGGAATGAAAAAAAAAAAAAACAAAAAGATTAAAGGTCACATGTATGTAAATTGTTTATGTATTTATATTATAACCCCATAGAAATTTAGGAATTAATTTTACTTCATTTGGGGATTTTTGTCCATATGGACTTGGCAATACTGGTGTATGTTTTGCACACATATGTGTGTGAACTTATACCAGGAATTTAATTAAAAACAGTTTTGTAAAATTCAATAAGTCATCATATTTCATTACAGAAACCCCATGTTTTATCATATAATTTCCTACTTAATTTGAAATTTAATTAATATTTACTTTCTCTTTTGTTTCAGAATAATACAAAGGTAAGGTTTCCAACCACTATACAACACATCAACTCATTGGCAAGTTTAATTTTATATAATAAATGAAATTGCATTCTTTTGAAACTCTGTTGATTAACTATAATTTCTATAATCTATCCTTCTATACTTGTTTATCTACGTCATTATAGTTCACATATGTATGTATGTTCAAAAACATTTATCTGCATATTTTCCAAATGCTTATAGTATTCTGTTAAATAGTCTAAATTGAAAACATTTTCATACCCACCAATATCAGAGTTTTAAGCCGCCTCTTTTAAATATGAAAAGACGAAAAAACAAAATATACTTAAAAGATTACGTTAAAGATACGAGTATGATGTGATTATTGGCTGATGAGCGCTGTTGTATGTATGTACTCGTATGTATGTATGTATATGTATGTGTTGGCACATTAACATAATTTTCTTAAAAAAATTTTTATTTTTTCGTCTTTGTTGTTGTTGCTGCTATTTGTTTTTCATATATTTTAGAATATATTAATTTTCCTTTAAACTCATTTTGCTTTTCATTAGCTTTCCACTTTTTCTCGTTAAAATTTGTTCTTATGCATTTGCACAAAATCCGTAAAATTAATATTTTTATCTTTTTAAACGTAAAAGTGGATGTAATTGGCATTGAAAATTTTGTGAGAATTCACAACGTCATGATATAAAGTCGTTTTTATCACTGCTAGACTAACAATAAATTTTTAATCAATTAATTTTAAATGTGCTGAGAAAAAAAAATCGATCTTTCATTTAGTTTTTAGCACGTTTTAGGTAAATATTTAATTGGCTATTTAAAATTTCATTCAGAGTTTCTCTTAAACATTTCTATGTTATGTCACCAGTAATAAAAACAATTTTTTTTTCTCTTTTATTTTAACTTCCTAAAGGCTTTTGGAATTCACATTTAAATAAAGGTTTTAAGCAATATACTACATACATACATAATTGGCCATTACAACCCTGAGTCTGGGTTACGGCCTAGCTTCTCGCAGCACCCATATTGTGTGGGTTTATTTTTATCGATGAGTACCGGAACCTACTGTTTAATGTCTATTTCCAACGATCAGTTACTCTCAGAGCTCTTGCCAGAAGACTACTGTGAGGTAGTCGCCGAAAAAAAAAATTTTTTCATATATCTTTTTTTTTCAAGATGTCAGAGCTGGGGTTTGAACCATGGCTTCTTGTCTTAGTAAGTCACTAGACCACGGCGAGAGAATAATTTCTTGTACATTTCAGTCATTTGCCAAGAACAAAAAAACAATTTATTTATTTATTACAAGAAAAATAAATATTAAATAGTGCAAGAATTAAAAATATTTTTTTTTAATAAAAGGTGTGTTTAAGCAAATTTTTTAAAACGTTGAGTCACAACTCTGGAGTGTCTCTTGTTTTTCTTAATACACAGCTATTTAAGCATTCCTTTTGGCTTTTATTTCAATTGAAATTCATTTTTCATTAAACAATTGTTTCTATTTCCCCTTCAAATATTTAAATAATTAAGGCCAAGTTTTTAAAACAACACTAAAATGATGCATAAAAAAATTTTACAAGAAATAAAAGACACGAAACAAACAAAATATTTAAAAGTCATGAATAAATAAATAATAAAGTCATTGTCGTTTATTTTGTAGTTGAGTTCAACACAATTTACAACAAATCATTTCTTGAGGGCTTGGCAAAAACATAGAAACATAAAAAAATATATTTTTTAATACTTTATTTATGATTTACAGAGATTTTATTCTCAGCATTTTTTTTATAACTAAAACCCAGAAATTGTTGTAAATCAGAAAATTTTGGAATGAGGCCAATTAACAAAAAAAGTCATTATTACACAATTTATTCATAATTTTAAAAGCAATATTAAATAAAAAGAAAATTAAATTTTCATGCACATACACTGTAAAGTTTTTAAATAAGGAATTTATATTTACATACATTTATATAAAATCATAAGCTATTGAATCACTTGTCCGTCATATACACAGATCAAGTGTGTAGGCTATGAACAGACCGATTGAATTGAATAAATTCGTTTAAGCTGATCTTTTGAATCGGTCATTCGTTTGTTCGTTCTAGTATTTGTTTTCTTGGCAATATGCCTTTAATCGTGTGTTTGTTTTCTATTTTAGCTTCTCTTCTTTAAAATTTAATTTAATTTGAAAATATGAAATTAATTTCTATGCAATATTGATAAATAAGCTCTTGATATACAGGAGTTATTATATTTACATTAATATATCGATGTATTGTCGTCGCCGTGGTCTAGTAAGTAGTGTGTTCGCTTACTAGACGAGGTCAAACCCCAGCTCTGACATGCTTAAAAAAAGGAAATATAAAGAAATATTTCTTTCGGCGATCACCTCTTAGCAGTCTTCTGACAAATGCTCTGAGAGTAACTGATTGCCATGAACAAGCTTCTCAAGTCTGTCTTTCGGAGACGACTTTAAAATGTAGGTCTCCCGGTACTTATGGATACTGTGAGAAGCTTGGCCGTGACTCTGAAAAGCGGTTGTAATACCCAATTATAAAATTTAAATAGAATCTCAATTTAAAACAATTTAAAAGGATTGACTAACTAAAAATTATTAAAAAATATAGTGGTCCATACAATGGAAATAAAACACATATAGTATAAGACTTAACGATTCAACAAAATGACTGAAATTAATGGTCCAGATTTCTTTCCATTACCGAATAAAAATGACCGGTTACTTAAGTGAATGATTTCGCACAGCTTTACTTTATTTAACGTGTAAATTGGAGTTCTACGATTGTCATTGAATTCTGAATTCTTCTGACATTTTCGACAATCCCACCAACAAAATATAATAAAAGTGCTTTAAGAAGACTGAATTTCACTCCCATATTCCAATAAGAATTCGTATATTTTTAAATCATGAAAATTTGCAATCCCATGAAAACAATAACGATATAAAAATTGCTATCAAAATAAAATGAAATGAAAAAAGTCGTCAAGCTCCAGTTCTGTTTCAGTATTAAATCGGTTAAAAAATTAAACTTTCTTGGAAGTAAAGCTTATAGGAAATATCCGAGTTTGTATTTTGTTCCTTTCAAACGAACTCATGAATATATGCATCATGTTTCGCATAAATTGAACCACTTCAGTATCACTTGAACCAATGATACAAAAATATATATAAAGGGTTATCCATTTTGAGGTTTCAATAGTAAACATAAATAAAACACATATAAAATAATTTTTTCATGATATTTGTTTTTTATTATAAAGTTTGAACGTTGACATTATGGGTGAAACACTACATCATTTAAATCACCTCCACGCGAAGTGTTGCAAGCATTGATTCTTTTGAAGTAATTTTCGACGACTTTTTGACACTTATTGGGCGGTATCTCAGCCATAAATTGACAAATGTTGGTGCTCAAGAGTTGAAGGCTTATCTCCATAAACACGGTCTTTCGCGTAGCCCCACAAAAAAAGTCTAATGGTGTCAAATCGTATGATCTTGGTGGCCAGTTGATATCGCTACGACGAGAAATTACGCGGCCAGGCAATGTCTCTTGCAATAAAGCCATATTCGCTCGAATTTTGTGGCATGTGGCACCATCTTGTTGAAACCATATATTCTCCAAGACGTATTCTTCAATAATGTGCCATAAGACAGTCCTAATTCCTGAGAACGACGATGAATCGACACATTCGGGTCTTCGGCAACACTTTCACTTACAGCAGCGATATTTTCAGCGGAACGAGCGAAACGATGATGCACAGGCCTTACAATATTTGTAACTGCTCTAGTCTCTTCAAATTTCTACACAATTTTGCCAATTGCTTGCGTAGTTGGACGATTATGTAAACCATAATCTCCTATTAAAGCACGGCTGTGGCATAATCACCATTTTTGTAGTGAGTCTTGATAATTTTTATGCGTTGTGTGATAGTTAAGCGAACCATTTTCGTCAATGTCAGACTTTCAACTGAAAACAAGAAATTGGTTTAATTACTTAGTTTGACAGATGTCGAATTCCAGTCCCATACTTTTGAAACCACAATATTTGCTATTTATTGCAGCAAGTCAAATCAATTCCGCTTAAATACCTTTGGTTTTTTATTTAGAAACAATAATAAATCGTTGAAGTTATTGTTTTTAATTAAACATATTGTAATAACCTTTAAAAACAATATGTTTACCACTCTTGTTTAAAATACAAAAATTTCTCTTACAAGATCTTTAATTAATTTAATGCGATATAAAAACCTCTTCATTATTTTTACCACATCAATAGTAAAAATATAACTTTTAAAAACATTATATTATGTAAGTAGTTACTCAATATTCGACTAACAATATGTATTCATTAAAAGTTGTTAAAATCAAAATCCTTATTTAAATGATTCACAGTGTAACGTTATATAACTTTTAAGATAGACACTCAGTCATTCAATATGACACTTACAAGACACTTCAGTTACAACTCTTAAGCTGTAATTTTGACTCAAGCATAAATGTTAAGTGTGTTTCAAATAGCGGCCACATTATTTAAAAAATGTAATTGAAATACAAATTAAAAACCATTTACTTATCACTTATTACAAAATGTTTATTAAGTTGGGGTAGTTCAAAAATACAAAAGTTTAGCTGAGCGAGTTATTCACAAAAAAATAAAATTCTGGGAAAGCTAACAATTTGCAGCAAAAATTGATTTCGTTTTAAAATTCAAATTTATAAAAATTGTTCCACTTAGTAATCATTTATTTAAAGTATGGGTTCTCAAGTCGGAGCCGACGGTGATATGACAATTTCAAGGTGAAGTTCTGAATTATTGAAGCTTGTTATATTATAAAAAATATTAATTTTTCCAAGTAAGAGTCCTCACGAAACAAACCAATAAGAAACGAGACACCTAGCATAACTCACCGACTTTTCAGAACTGACAGCAGTGTTTTAACGTATGACGGTAGAACATATGAGATTTTTTTTATTCATTTCTTTATATCATTATATAACAAATTAAAATTGCCTCAGCGTCACTTGGACATTATTGAGGCGAGCTGGTAAAATGTTTACAGTTTTGAATTACATATGTACAATATATAATATTTTAATTCCAAATTCACCTAAGGTTCCTTAAACAAAATATTAAAAATTGCTTTTGCAATGATTCATTACTATTTATAAAGGAATCCCATACTCAAGTACAGTGCGAATTAGAGAAGTATAAAGTAGGGATCAGATTAATATTTGACCCAGCGCTTTATAAAGCCATTAGCACACCATTAGCTTTATTAACAGGTAGTGCAGTGTTATATTTTTTCACACTCTTCAAAAGATAAAAGTTGATTTAGTTTTATTGTACTTTTTTAGGTCTTCCAATTCTTGAAACATTAAATCTTAAAGTGCAACTCAGTAGATTAATATTTTTTTACAAACTTAAATATTCATGTTACACAATCTTGTTGTACTTAACTGCCTTACTGTCTGTTATAATCTATTCACGCATAACATGCATATGCACATATTTACATATGTATGTATCTACAGATATTGCATAAATGTTTATATGAAAATACTATCAAAAAGAAAAAAAAATATGTATTATACCCCATAGAATTAAAAAAAATCAATTTTAAAAGCTCCATAAATCTCTGAATAAATTTCCCATGCCACAGCAACGAAACAGCTTAAATAAATCAAATCTTCAATTATTAGTTTTGCAAAAGCAACTCTAAGGTGACCAGATTTTTATATTTTTATTTTATGTTTTAAGCAATTTTCAAACATTTTTTGAGTACTTCATTTACGTTTCGTCTTATTTAATCACTTGGTTTACCTCTTTGTAACTAAAAATGAAAATTTTTTTTCTTTGTTTTCGAATTGTAGTCGAAATACACACTTGTTCGCTTTGATCAACACAAATACGACATTCCTGAAGTTGATTTTGTAGTTTTTTTTTTTTTTTAATATTTGTAATTTTTAAACTGCTTCTCGCTAACGCTTTAGCAATAATAGAATTTTAAGCAAACAAGAAGAAAAAATCATAGAAGTGATTGGTGTTGAAAAAAAAAAAATTATATTTTTTCAAGTAACACCAGGGGAAAAAACCATATAAATGAATATTTGCCAATACACTGGAGAAAATAATATGTTACACAATGTATTTTATCGCTATTATTTAGTAATTGATAGAAATTACGTGAGTGGGGAGCTGTCCTAAATTTGTCACAATTATAAAAATAGTTCATACATTTGTATGAATTTTTTCTTTCACAGAAAAACAATCACTTGATACTGCCATTTATGTATTAATAGACTGCTTTGTAAAATTTTGTTAAAAATCAATTTTTCCACAAATTTTCTAAATTGCAATTTAAATATGGAGTCGTAACAAAATTAAAATGGAGCAAATTAGCCAGGTTTGTGATGATAGGAAAAATTTTTAAAATGTATTTACAGTTTAGTAATTTAGCAGTAGAGTTGGATCAGCATCACTGCCTTCAAACCTATTTTTTACTTTTTATGTATTTGACAGCAATGGCCCAAAAGTTGTAATACAATAAATGTTTATGATAAAATAATAATTCTACAGCCTTGGCAATTTCAGTAAGTTTCTTAATTTAAAATATCAAGTAAAAAGGTAAATATGCTAATTGAAACTGTAAGTGCTAAATTGTGCTAAAATATGCTGAATTTAGCAGCCTAAATGCTAAAATATCAAGTATGCTTATGAATAAAAATCTTTTATTTTAAATACTGTATACACCTATTCACTTCCTTTTCAGAATAAATACAGCACAATTATTTCATACATTTGGAAGCTCAAAAAAAAAAAAAATTAACTGATTAGAGATAACTATGAAGGCTTAAACTAAATAATTGAAATGGTTTTTTAATTAGAAGCAGTTCTTTATTAATATTATCTATAAATAATTGTACAGCTTACTCTGTTCCTTTACGTGGTAGCAGGTTGTACCGCAGGAGTGGCTTTTAAGTGAGCACTCGCCTTATAAAAATCAGGCCTTTCGTAATAAGATATGCAAGGGGGAATTGAGCTTCGCTCCTTTACAATTTTTGCTAGGAAATAAAAGACAATTTTTTTTTTAAACGAAATTTACAACTCTTATACAATTTGAGGACAGGGCGTTGACAAATACTTATAACGATATATACTTTTTTCTGATAGTCGCTCTCAGAGCTGTAGCGTTCCCCATTGAAAACTCTTCCCTGGTTCTTCGTTGTAAGGAGATGCTGAAGGTTCTTGGCCTGGGTGGATGGTGGAAGGTGGATGGGCTTGTTAGAAGCGCCTCTCCTGGAAGGGAGTTTGTTGCTTCCTACTCGGATATTCACTGCCCTATGGCTGTCGTTGAAGAAGGAATATCCAAGTTGTCCTTGGTAAAGTACAAAACAGATGTAGTTCTATCACTTCCTATGCTGTTTCTAGGACAGTTTGGCCTCGGCATAACCGGGGCAAGACTCTAGGTATCTTCGTCATTCTATATCCAGACTTATAGCGGTACACACGGGTCACTAGCAGATCGGTAAACACACAGAGAAGTTATAGACAGCTCTGGTTGCCTGTAGTTCTTTTTCTATTTGAGTGATTTCAGTTTGGTCCTGCAATGGTATCAAAACGGCACTTTGTGCTAATTGTAATTCATCACGTTTTTGGCTGACTAGCCATTTGACCTACATACCTAGTACCTACTTTTATCCAAAATGTGCTATTTTCAGATTAAATTTTATTTACTTCTGTTCCTAATAAAAATAAATCAACATACATACAAAATGTATGTCTTTATTATATTGTTCATTCTATTTTCACAATGAACTACCGCCTGTATCTCAGAGACCATTCATTGCCGCTCAATAATTCCTATGACATTAGTTTAGAAATTCCTCAGCCGCTAAATGAACGCATTTGCTTGTGACTTCAGGAGGTATATTTTTCCCAACAGTTCCTATTCTATGCTTTTAATGAGAACCGTCATGGTTTTAATCTGATAATTGAAATGTGAGTGAAATATACATGAAAATCACGTGTAATAATAATAAAAATATCGTAATTTTATTGCGTGGTTTCTATTTTCTTCTAAGTGTATATGTAATTCCATGCTTAAGAGCATGTTTATAAAGACACAATTTATTTTTCTTTAACAAATTTTTCTGGTATTTTATTTTTTACTTTGTATGAATGTCTTAAAAACGAGTTTGTGTTTAAAACTTCAAATACTTGTAATATTTTCTGAGATTACTTCCAATTCAAATTCGTAAATGCAAAATTATAAAACCTAAAGAAATATATGTGTTTACCTTATTAAAAAAGAAAGAAAAAAAAGCATATTTTGAAAAGACAAGTGTTACTGGCTGGTTTATAACGTAAATGAAAAGAAATAAATTTTTTTTAAATTGTACTTCATTCAGCTTGTACTCACATTTGCCTAAGCTGATGAAAATTTTTATTTTGCAAACATTTTACATAAGACACTTGAGTTCAGTTATAATGGAAAAGTCACTGCGAATAATTTTTTTATTATTTATACGGAACAGCAAAGTTTTTGTTTTTCAAATATTAAATAATAATTTTTTGTTGAAGAAGTTTACAATTTAAATGGATTTTTTTTAATTGCCAAAATAGTTTTGTTAGCTCCCTCCCATATTGTTGAAATTATACATATTTGTGAAATTGGAATATTATAAGTAAATTTCAAATAAAAATCTCCTATATTTAGAAGCATTCGTCTCTTCAGTTAGGAAAACTCGAAAAACTTCGGTCAGTTAAAAAAAAAAAAAAATTAAAACACCGATAAATCTTTAATCACGTATGTGCATATATGCATATAAGGCTGATGTCAGAGTGCGCGCTATAAGCGATGCTATAATATCGCACTACAATGCGCTACAAACCTCTGCTTGTGTTTTCTTACGTCAATGCTCAAAAGATGTCAGAGTCAAAGCGAAGCTACAAGAGAGCAAAAGCGACAAATGATTTATAGCATGGCATCGCTTCGTTGTTGTTTGTTTACATTGTACTTTGACATTTTTCATTTGTTTAATTTAATGTTTATTTTTTTCATTATTTATTATTTGTGCGTGTTTAAATTTTCCATTAATTTTAAAAGATATTTATATAATAATGGATATTGGTATTGAAAAATTTATAACAGAAGTGTTCACACGCCCTGTGCTTTGAGACCAAGCAAATAAAAGTTACCACAACAGAATTCTCGTGGAAAATAACTGGAAAAGTATTGAAACAATAATGAAACAACCAAGTAAGTGAATCTGAATCCATTTTTAACAAAAAATATTGACGGAGTAAAAATAGTATTTTAAAAACATAACAAGTCGCTTTGTTTAATATAGTCTCCACTCTGACATCCTATAGTATAAGTATAGCATGAATATTATAGCTTCTAGCATCGCTTCGCTTATAGCGCGCACTCTGACATCAGCCTAAGTGCGGTCGCCTTAATCTAGTATATAGAGTGTCGGCTTAATACGACAAGAGCTCCGGCTTTAAACTTCAGCTCAGACATCTGTAAAATAATATGAAAAAAATATTTCTTTCGGCTACCACCTCCCAGCAGACTTCTGGCAAAAATTCTGAAAGTAACTGATTGGCATTAACAAGTTAGTAAAGAGTCAACCTTAAACTGTAGGGTCCGGTACTCATGAATAAAAATTGACATAGGTGGTGCGAGAACCTAGACCGTAACCCTGAAACAGATTTATGTATGTATGTTTTTAAAAAGTACTCACTTTAGTGTTTGACTATGATTACGGGCCATTAATTGTAAGATTTCGTCTTCTATTTCGTCATTAACATAATATGTAATTTATAAAAACAACTGTTTCTTATTCTTCCTGCAAGTAAAGTGAAACTGAATTTATGTTTTAATTTGAACAAGCTTTAATTGGGTGTCACCTCAATGAGAAATGATTTCATACAATAGGAGACAAAGTACTAGAAAGTGGCATCTCTGAACAGCTGATAATAAAGATATCTAAAGAAAAACAATATGAAAAATTTGTAAAATATTTTATGGAAAAAGCAAAAAAAAAAAAAAATTAAAGCTTTTTGATAAAAACAAATTTGTGATGAAATAACACGAAAACATAAACTTATATTTTATATTTTTGTTTAAAATCGCATCTTAAGTTCTTAAAAGGAACAAAAGCAACCAATAGACTGGGCGGCAGTGCATAAATATTCACGTGCAAACCGTAAAACAGAAAAACAACGACACGTCTCTGGATTTTAATAAGCAGAACTAATTGAAAACAATATGGGCTAATTTGTTTAATTTTTTTTTTGTATTTTAATATTGTTTGATAGTTTTTTATATAAACAGTACACAGCTGCTCGAATTAAAGTTGGTGTTAAATAAGTTAAAAACAACTTCAGTTTTTTTTTTTCAACTTTTGCCTTTAAAGTCGGTTTTTACTTGTCTATAGTTAACCAAATTGTTACTTTTAACAAAAGCCAACTTTAAAAATATTTTTCGTGACAATGATTATGGTCCAATGTCGTCGTTAAAAAATTACATTTTAAAGCGTAAATGTTTATAGTTTTCTGTAATATTTCGCAATAGCACTAATTGTGTATTCAGGACGGATTCGAAACTTATGTTAATCGTAAAAGAGTGTCTAACCTAAAGGTATTTGTAAAGTTGTATAATGCATTTATTATTTTTACTTTATTATGATGACTACTACCGATTTCTAAATTAATGTCTTAACGATAAAAAAAAAAATAATGGATACTACTACTAAGGTGGCTTATCCTAGCCCTTTCGTTTAAATTGTGTTTTTACTATATTATTTTTAAAAGTCAAGTTACAAGTTCATAGCAGTAGGCCCGTGAAGTTGTAAGTAAACCTACTTTAAATGAAAATGTGAACTTATGTGTGTTCAAGATGAGTCAGAGTAATATCATTATCTATCTGTATGAAAAATTAAATAATCAGCACGTAAAACAAGAAATTCAACGCCTATTTAATATATTTTTTAACAAACCTTTTCTAGAATATATGTATGTATGTAATTGGATCTGATTTACTGAATTATTACTTTATAGTCTATTTTTTTATAACACTATTACTATTAAGAAGATAAAATATTAAAAAAAAAACAACAAAATTGGGTCAATTTATATCTCTTCAGAACAAGAGTACGTTAATTGATAAAAACATTTTGGTCTGAAATCATTATAAAAATTTAAAGAATATTTGGTTGGCGCTTTTGTTTTTATTCCCACACAATATTTTGCTTTTCAACTTAAAAACATTTCTTTGAAGCATTGAAGTGTAAATGTACGATCTGTTCAAATATTTTTATAATTTAACTTTTTAAAATTTTTTGCTTGTTTAAAAATGTTCAACAAAAAAAAATTTTTTTTTTTACAAAATTATGCAAATTTTTATTTTTTATTTTTTGCCTTTATTTTGTTGGCCGACTGACTGTCTAACCGACAGTGTTACTTAAAGTCCCTATTGAATATACATTTTGTGCGTTTTTATTTTTCTTCAAGTTAAATTGCTTATGTTTACTGTTTTAATTTTTGTTTTACAAAATCGTTTTTTTTTTTTTTTGCTTGTTAATCTTTTTGCTTTTGTTAATTTTGGTGTAAATTCCATAAAAGGTGTTAATTAAAATCGCTTTTTCAGAAATCGTTTAGTTGTTACATTATTTCTTTATTAAATTGAAAAATTGTGTATAAAACAATATATATATATTTTTTAAAGAGTGTTTTCTTTCATGGTTTGTTAAAGATAAAACGCAATACAATAAAAACATTTGAAAGGTTTCTTTTTGATTAGACCTTGTCTATGGTCTCGTTAAGCTGCAAACTCTAAAAAGTCGTCGACCTACTCCCAATTTTCAGGTAATTAGTTTGCAATGCCATATACATATGTATGCTAATAATAACTCCTTTCGCCGTATTTGTGTTAATTTTAATAGTTGTTATCATCTAGTAACAAAGATATTGTAAAACAGAAAGTTGTCCACACCTAACCTCTAATCAATAGGTGTATTTTTGTATTAGTTTGTAAGGATTTATTGACCTAAATCTATATATATTATTTCGTTGTTTGTCCGGATGTATGTCCAACTCTCTTTCCGCAGCTTTTTGAAGACGTCTGACGTTGCAGAAAGCTGAAATTTTGCATACTTGAGGCATATTTGCTCCACATGTGCAAGACGGAGCCAGATTTTTAATTTTCCGACTGTGGTCGGCTTTATGACTAGTAAATAAATAAAAGTGGTGCCATGTTTAACCAAAGTGAGATATATATTTAAAGCTGATTAATCTTCTGTATTTAGGCGCCAATAAATCCAGCACTGGCTATAATTGTGCTATGAAACGTGAATTTTTACGAGTATATGTTTTAAATATCCCTTTTAGTACCAATTCGTATTAAATTCCTATCGTTCATTAAAGCCATTGCTCCCTGTAATGTTCCAAGGATATTCTGAACACTAATCCTTTTTCTTTGTTGGACATATATTGGATAGCAGCTACTTACTTACTAAGCGAAGATCCTCACCATAGTCAACAACCAACGGTAGATGGGGCTTAATAAGAAAAAAAAAAAAAACACAATTACAAACTCCATTACAACGCACAATACAAAAAAAAAAGTCCAAATATCATTTTAGAAAAATTTCGCTTAAAAATTTGATAAAAAACAAAATAGTTTTTCTTATATTTAAAACAAGCTTTATTAAAACAACTATTCCAAACCCGGCGTGCTTCACCACACTTACCACACCCAAGAGTTTTAGTCACTAAATATCAATTCAAACCAAATTCAGAAACTTTATAGTTTTCTGATATAAATAAAGCAGCATTTAACTTGTAATAGAGGTACCATGCCCACTTGTCCAATTCCGCCCAGTTTCCGACTGATGGTTTTCCTTGGCCATGAAGTCATTCAGTCCAAAGGCAAAAACTTTAGCTGATACCGTTTTTAAGATATAAAAATATCAATATTAATTTGTTTGGGAGGTACCACGCCCACTTGTCCGATTATGCCCATTTTCTAGCTGATTATTTGCCTTGGATATGAAATCATTAGCTTGAACCGTTCTTAAGATATACATAAATCACTACTTAGATTGTATGGAAGGTGCCACGACCAGGTCCAATTTTGAAACAAAACATAATCTATTGCACTATCGAGCGTTGAATCTATCCATATTCTAAACTTTAACATAGTCTGTTTAGTCGTTTAGGCGTGATTGGCAGACAAACAAACAGACCTACAAATATACATACATATATACAGATATGTATAGATATATGTATGTATGTGTATTCATTTTATATGGATTAATTAATATTTTCATTCGCATTTTGTGAAACTCACGAATCTCATACCATTTAAAAGCATTAGTTTATATTTTAATGGAGTAGTTGCTTTAAACATTTAAATAAAAAGTGGTTTTACTTTTCTTTCATATTTCAACACAAGTTTTTCTAAAATAGAATTTTATTCTAAATTGTATTTGTCTGCTTTTTATTCACTAATAAATATATATTTCAGTGTTTTGACAATTTCTAAAATATGATGACGATTTTAACGATTTTTTGTTGTTGAAAATTTGATAATGCCATGCCCATAAAACCTGTCCACCACTGACGAAATTGACAACATTTTGGTCTTTTTTAAAGAGATAGAAGATAGAAATCTTCAACCATTTGTCTCTTTAGAAAATGCTCATCGATTTTCGTTGTTAGAATATCAGCTTTTTTGGAGCATTTAATTTATTTATTTATTTTAATGTGATTAAATTTTTCTAATCTACTTGCCATGAATACAGAAAACAGCCGAGCATTTCCTTATCTTCTAACCCTTACATCTGTAATATATAAACCATTTTAATAATTTGATAAGAAATAAAAAAGAAAATCAAATAATTTTTTGTACTAAAACAGGCAGTAGTATAGCACAGTACCCATGTAAGTTTGTAATTAAAAAATAGATTTTTCATATGTTTTAGAGAAATTAAAGTCGTTGTTCTGCTGAAACAGGAGCTAAAACAGGAAGAAAACCTGAACATGTTTAGAAAATGTATTTCAATTGTTGAAATAACATTTTCTAAGGCATTCATTCATTCAGTCATTGTATTTAAATCTAAGGTATCATGCTGCAACATCCGTATCACTTGGCATGGCATTGTAACAGAATACTTGCACATATTGTACTCATACAGTAAAAGAAAAAATTTCAGTTTTTTTTTTAATAAGTGCTTCTATATATTCTGTTACATGATGTCTAGAATATAAGTTAATGTTTAAAAATGAAAATAAAACCAAATGTATGCCAAAATCAACAACCCAGACATCCATCGAAAATGATCATCAGCATTTTCAAGATACATTGAAAGCATTAAACAAATAACACGAGCATTGAAACAATAAAAAAATATATACGAACAAAATGAATATGAATATTAAATGGAAGTAATGGGAATAGGCGTTTAAAGAAGTGGCTAGAAGAGTATCATGAGACTTGATCCATTTTAACAGTACTAAGTGTGTCTGTGTGTGTGCAAAATTTATTTCAAGTGGTTTTTTGTAATACAATATTGAAAATAGTACTCGTATGCATTAAATATGGGTATAGTTTTTAATACATTTTTTATATTTGCAAAAGTAAAAATTACCAGAATAATTTGCTTAATAATGAACAAGCAAAGTGAAATATTTTTAAAATATTCTATTGAAATATACACGCTCCTCTAAAAAAACAAAAGTTTTACATTCCCAGAAATGAAACCTGATCTTAAAAAGAATATCATCGTTACAGCTACCACAGCCTTAAACTGGCAGTAGTAGCAGCAATAATAAATTGGAAGAGAACAAAAATATTCAATAAGCACAACATTGTTTTAAATTTGAAATTTGTAAATTTGTAGAAAAAACAATACAATTTTATGAATTTACTGAACGATTTTTTATTCTATTATTTAGTGATTTAAATCCACAATTCGGCAAATATACGTATTAAATACTTCTTATCTGAAAGTTTTGAAGGTGAAAGGTTTACTATATACTAAGATAATGCTCTGAACAACCGAAGAATTCGTCAACCGTTTAAAGAATTGACAAAATTGTAAGTAACTTTGAAGAAATTGGATGTAGTCGTACATGTCGTCAATATAGACTTATGTGGATAAATGGAAAAAGAGGTCAATGAAAATCAGTTGTAATTCTGACTATCTGAAACAAATAACAATTACAAAAAATGCAGTGATGAAGAGAAAGAAAGAATATGACACAAGAAAATGTGATAAAGTCTTAGACTAACTCATTACATAGTGCGTAGAACGAATATAATTTAAATATAAGTTCAATAAAAAATTTAATGATTGCCAAAAATAGTATGTACAGAACATAAAAAAATTAACTTATGAGATTTACGTGGACGATGTCGAAAACATGTTCAGTTCGGCTGGTGTCTATTTTACTAAAACCATTGTCCAAATATTCGAAATTCATTTAATAGTTCTGATATATTAAGGCGCTTTAATGAAGAAATAGCAGCTGTAAGAGCTACATAACTGTACGCAGTATCGAAAATATAAGGCCTTATTCCAGTTGGCGACGTCGTCATCGTTTTACGACATTTTTGTAATAGAATAAAGAAAAAAATGTTCTCTTGCCTTTAATCTATTACAAAAATTTCGTTAGACGACGTCGACGTCGCCAATTGGAATAAGGCTTATAGATTAGGTTGGTGAACGTGTGACGACTAATGCGACTTTGTCTAAACAACCGTGATTGCAAAAATTAGTCTTAATTAACGGATTCATCATATGTATGCATATACATACATACATACCTACATACATATATAATTGGCCATTACAACCTTGTGCCAGTGTTACGGCCTAGCTTCTCGCCTAACACAGGCAACAACTAATGTTGGAACAGAAAGTCTGACAATACATATTTTATTAATTAAATTAAAATTCACATATAAATTATGGATGTTTTTTTTTTCTGACAATGATGTCGTTGTCAGATGTTAAATATTCTTGCTTCTGACAATGCCTGACAATGATATGGAAATAACAAAAAAATGCGTTTACACGGTTGCCAGATGTCTGGCAACATTGTTAGTTTTCCAATCTGACAATGCTCTGACAATGTCTTATCTGGCAATGTTGAAACAGAAAAATTGTAAGTTCACATGATTGTAAGAAATTTTCTGTACAAATTGTCTAAAAATATTGTCAGAAGCTTTTAAAACTTCTTTCAGAGTTACGGCCTAACTTCTCACAGCACCCATATGTGCCTAGACTTACAGTCTAACGTCGAATCCGAACGGCAGACTTGAATTGCTTGTTCATGGCAATCAGTTGCTCGCAGAGTTTTTCCCAGAAGACTGCTGAGAGGTGGTAATATTTTTCCATATTTCTTTTAAGATGTCAGAGCTGGGGTTTCAACCTGGTGCTGTTGTCCAGTGAGCTATCACCATACATACTAGACTACGGTGACCGGACTTATATTTATGTATATAATTAATATTTTAATCCTATTTGAAACTGGGCGAGTTTTTCGAGTTTTCCTATTGAACAGACGAACGTTTCAGCAATTTAGGAGATTGTTATGTAAAATATATTTTATATTTACTTATATAGTTTTATATACATACACATTTTATAATCACCCTGTTATGAGCTTTAAGTTATTTATACTTTATAATTGAAATATTAATTTATTTTAAAATCACTTAACAAAGGCTGCTTCTTCTACTTAACAGAGAGAAAGATAAAACTGCAAAATCGATAACAAAAGTGTACTTATGTAACATTTGAATGCATTTTAGGGCAAAATATTTTTGCTTTAGATTTTAAAATAAACTTCGTATAAATTAATATCCCTTATAGCTAAAGTTTTGAAGAGATTAGACTTGTTTTCCTGTGTGATTTTAATCTCCCTTAAAATATAAAATTTTGCAAACATTTCGTTGCACATGAGTAATAATGGAAAATCAAGGAAAATCTTCTAAGTTTACTTTTTTCACAATCCTCTAGCATTTGTTATGAACTTTTAATTAAATTAGCTGGAAAAGGGTGTACGCAACTAATCGCGTTTATGAAACTACTCGTACTACTGCTGTAGTGGCATTTTATTTTTTGCAAATAATTTTTTTAATGCATACGATTTACTATAACTTTTACAGAAAATCTTTTTTTTTTATTTCATACTGATTGCGTTTCGGCTTTTTACTTTGTTCGTTTAAAGGTCTTTAGATTTCTATTTTATTTTTTATATTACGCTGATGAATATAATGTTGGTTGGACATACGATTGTGTATAAAAAATAGTAGTAAAAGTGTCTGGCATTGCAGTAATGTAATAGAAGTGGCTTAGTGAGTGCTTTGGGTATAGGGTATAGGTTGTGGTTGTCGTGGCTTGGCATATGCATAAATCTATCATGCATGTCATATTTCTTTAAAGGCACCCACCAAAGCGGAAGTGTCAGGATGCCATTAAAATAAAAAACAAACCCATCGTAAAAGTAGAAAACTTAGAAAAAGTGTACATTAAGCTGGCGAAAACGAGTATATTCTTTATTCATAAAGAGAAAGAATAGTGCAGAAAAAAAGTAGAAAAAAAAAAAAAACACGAAAAACAATTATATTTGCACATTTCACTGCACTTGAGAGCTTTTCTATATAAATGTATATATATTTTTCTATTACTCGTATTATACCACACATTTACTTCTGCATATTACATAAAAAACCTCATAAAAAGGGAAGAAAAAAAAAAAGAATATGGCCATATATCTTAAAAGTTTTTATTTTAAAAGTGTTGTATTTCATAAAATCATAGAAAACTACTTCTGTGATTACTTGTAACAAAAATTGCCATAAATATTAAAACAAAAATGAAATCTTTCTTAAATGTAGAGCTTTTGTACACTTGTCACTAGGAAAACCTCTAAAATAATATATATGTAAGTATACGAAAATTTTTTTAATCAAATGGAAAAGACAGTTTTCGGTTGAAAACAAAACAATAGAAATGATTATTTTATTTCTTGCAATGACCTCTTCCTATCCATGTGGTTAGTGTTCTTATTACTTAAAAAATGAACAAAGCACTGTGCTAATAAAGAATAAATTCTCTCTGAAACGAGTTTTTGATTCACTGGGCAATCTACCACAAAATGATGTGTTTTGCAAGAAAATTGCGTATCGCCTAAGAATATCTGATTATTAGGATTAAATTTTTTGGTTTCGTCAGAACACTTCTTGCTGTCGTATTAAAAGGACAATCAAATATTTGCTATATTTCGACAATTCTCCAATGAATCAATAGAATCCATGCCTATGGATGAGCAAAGAAGATAAAGTCATTCAATTTATTGACACGACCCCACTTAGAGACACTCATCAAGTTGCTTGTGAATATAAAAATATTTACTATAAAAATATTTACTATATTTCGACGATTCTCCAATGAATGAATAGAGTTGAATACTTAACAGGCTTCTTTGCACTTCCATGCCTATGCATGAGCAAAGAAGATAAAGTCATACAATTTATTGATACGACCCCACTTAGAGACTCTCATCAAGTTGTTTGTGAGTATGTCTTTCATATTTAGAATTTACACCTCAATCGTGGAAAGACTTTACCTACGATTGAATGCCGGTGTTATTCGTGAAAGGGTAGGATCAAAAGCAGAAACTAATAATTAAGAAATATTAGAAAAAAGTACTACATGTCCCAGTGGTACGCTCGAATTCATCTTGAATTCATGAAAAGAAAAACTGTAATAGTGCTCAGAGGTGAGATCAGTTGTAGTAACGACGGCAGTGAGCAAAGCGATAATATCTTGCTATCACTATTGCAACATAGGAGACCTCATTTATAAACAGTGCGATTATTTAAAAAGCACGATATAAATTTAATGAAGTGACTTCCGACACCAAATGCAAAAAATTTCAAAATGAGTACCTTGTGCCAGACTCTAACAAACAAACACGTTGGAGATATCAAGAGTGACTATTTTGTCACCAACAGAAATGTTCTTAAACAAGTCATACTGACAATCGCTTCTCAGATTTTTAACTTAAAATAGGACTATATAGGTCATATTAAAATTATTAATCATACTTTCCATAACCATACGACCGAGGTTCAATCCCAGCGAAGGACTAAAATTATAAAATAAAATTTGCGGCTTTTATAAATTATAATTTAAAAAATAAGAGTTTCCCTCCTCCCACCAAGATGTCCCTCAGCAAGAAAAACCGCTCCCTGGCATATCTAGTCTATTCCACCAGAAAAAAATGATCAGGAGTACAGCGCCACCTTCTGGGAAGATAACAGCTTACCTAATTAGTGAAGACGGTCACCACTCACTATAAACATTCACAGACAATTGGGGCAATTGCTGATGATGATTCAAGGGTGATGGTATAACACTGGCCTTTGAGTGATCAACTGATAGCAACTTGTCTCATTGATATATGGCGATCAATAAAAAAAACTAAAATCAATATATCTCTCTTCTATCTTCAATATTCCAATACAATGCACTGCATGAGTAGGGGTTTACTCCTGAGTATTGGTCTTAAAAAAAAAATAAAATAACCTGAAGCTACTTTTACATTATGCAAGCCTTATTGAAAAGTTTCATATTTTCCAGACAAGGAAAAAGAGGTCTACTGTCAATTAATATTTTCAGAATTGAGTTCCAAAATTATGTGTTTTACTGTTTTAGGATAAAGTATTATTGTAAATGGCCGTGAACTAAGCCTAAATTAAGGCTAAATCTGAGACCTGTCAAAGGGTTCTTAATTGTGTCAATTGGTCTCTTCCTATAACATCGTCATATAAAGCGGACATGTTCCCTTTATATAAAGTGTAAGAATTCAAACCGGTTTCTATCACTTAGGAACCAGTTATGTGACTTGCTTACTGTCAGTTAATTTCACTCTAGGGTTCTGATCCGCTTGCAAAATACTTCACACTAATAAAACTTATTTAGTTCATAGAAGTTTGTGATTACTGGGATGTGATGGGTGTCATTTAGTGTAATACAGTCGAATTCAGTTATAAGAAAATGTAAAAAAAACAGCACTTGTATTTCTTTTAATTGGAATTTTCCTTTGAAAGGACTTCAGAGGAATGCAAAATTAAGTTATGTATGACTTGTTCTGTGCGTTTATATTTTAATATTTAATTTCCTTTCTATTTTTCAATTTATTTACAACCAATTACTTACAGTTCCTTTCTCTCTTTTTCTATTATTTCTCTTCATTTTTTCAATAAATTTACTGAATCGATTTACAATATGAAATTTATTTTCGAGAACATACTCATTATATACTCGTACTACAGTATTATTTTAACAAATACTCGTTATATTTATTTGGTGGTGATTGTTTATCAAAGTGCACCCATGTAGAAAGTTTTTATATAAATTTTATCCCCGGCTTTCTGTTTTAAAATGTTATTATTTTTTCATTGAAATTGCTCGAAACAATTGAAGTTCATTATTTTTCAATCGAATAGAAAGAAGTAAAATGATTTGCCAAAAAAGTAACTCAAACAGTATTATTGAAAATAATATAGTCATCGATTTTAGTGGTTGATTGTAAAATTAGTTGGTTTTGTCAGGTGGGCACTGATGATTGGTATTATAACTTCAAATAGAAAAAGTATTATAATAGTGAAACTTCATTTTAGAAAATATTTTTTTTTATAAAGTGGAAATAAAATGTTAAAGGCAGCTGCAGCAGCAGCAGCAAAATTTTTAATGTGCTAATAATCAGCAGGTGTTCCTTTAATGATTTTTACATCATGTTTTTTTTTTTTTTTTTTTTTTTTTTTTTTTTTTTTCATTTTCACGTTAACAATTTAAATTATATATTTGAGAACGGGTATGTTGGTTGGTCAAGCTTGATTATGCACACTACACTACACTGGTAGAAAAACTATCCTACCGCTGATTTATTCAAATAAAAAGTATATGACAAGTGTCTTCGTTTTAAACCCTATGACTGTTTTCCTCATTGTGATCTCAACCTTTACATGGACCCAACTGTCATCGTGGATTATGTTTTCCTAACTTACAGGCCATGGTTTTAATATTACTGGTACGCACTTTACTTTACACATTGATGACTTACACATGATGACAAAGTAATGATGTTTGGCATTTGCTTAATGATTTTGTTGTTTTGGTTTGTTGATGTTTTTTTCCTAATATTGATATTAAAGTTTTAAGATTAGGACACCAACAATAAATATGACGACATATGAAAATATGAACAGATTTTGAGACACAGAGATAGCCGCACAGATACTATATATATAATTTTATGGTATTGTCTTTGAAAGTAAAAGAAGCAGTTTAGTTACAAAAGGATAAGTGCGAGACTAACGTATCGAGTCGTTAGTGTGCTTGACTATTATATGACGGGACATCTATACTCCTTAATAGCTTTATTGCAATTTATAAATGGCCAATAAGGTAAATGAAACAAGGTGGTCAGGAATTCAATTTCGGTCTTGGATGCCATGCCTTTGGAACTGTGCTTTGGCTGGAGATTTAAGGTTGAGGTACTAGACCGGGAATTTTGGTCTACTGGGTGTTTTTATCGTAGTGAGTCCGATCTAAACTGGTATACTGATTGTTCCAAAATGAACAGTGAAGTATAGGCTGGCGTCTATGGACCCAATCGAAACCTGTCAATTCCACTAGGAAAATCGTTGAATGTTTTTTAGGCCGAAATGTTGGCCATAACAGCATGTACTGAAATTAACCTGGATATCGGGCTCAACGGTAAGGCAATTAATATATTTTCAGATAGTAAGGCGCTTGACTCTCATCGTATAACATCGAGGCTTATCAAATATTGCAAAGATTATCGCTTAGAAACAGGGTGCAGCTGTTCTGAGTACCTAGACACTGAACGAGGAAACGAGACGGCGGATGCATTGGCTAGGAGGGGACCTGCGACACCGTATATTGGTACGGAGCCCTGCTGTGCAGCACCGCTTTCTACTATTGTCAATTTAATTAGTGAGTGGGAAACTGGCAAATGCTTGGAACATTTGAACGCTAAGTCGGGTCTGTGTTTCGTCCGCGATTTGGGAGTAAGTCTGATGTTCTAAAGTTTAGAAGGCCAGACTTGAAAATCCTAATGGGTTTTCTTACGGGTCACTGTAGTGTGAGAGCGCATTTGATGAGAATGGCGATCACAGATGTAGATGTTTGTACATATGGTCTCAGTGGCGGACATATCCACCACTAAAGTTTTGGACCTGTAGCGCGATTCAGTAATATATTTTTATGCTGTTTATTCAGTTGGAAAATCGTAAATTTATTATATTGAAATTTTGTAGAGAGATGTATCTACGTTATTAACTAGTTTGTTTCGGAACCATTTTTTGTGGTTTTATACCCAAAGAAACTAAATGTTTGTAACTTTGCTTACTTTCTATCCATTTTTATTACCAATTATCGAAAAACTGACTGATTTCATACGGTGTTGCCCTATTATTGTAATTTAAACATGAAGAAAACTATAGTTGTCGGCTGTCTTAAAATATATTTCATGAATCACATAATGGTTACTACAAACAACAAAAATTGTCGACTTCTTTTGCTAATATCGTACTATTAAGAGTTACTGAATTTATATTGATCGTGAAACTATTTGTGCGAAACTTAGACATTTATTTTATTACCCTTGTCAAGGTATACAAAATTTATTATTTAGTTTGTATGGGAGATACCATGCCCCCTTGTCCAATTTCGCACATCTTTTGACTGATGGCTTGTATTAACTATAAAGGTATTCGAACCAAATTGAGAGACTCTTACTTTTACAATTTTGAAAATATACCCAAATAAATACACACTCTATAATTTCGGAGATACATACTGTAAAAATTAAAAAAAAAAAAAACCAGTGTAGCTGTTTTCTTCTCTATATATACACTTTAAACAAATAAATGAACACGCATTGGTTTTTGTAACTATGATTTCTGTTCCTATTTCTCTCTGTGTAGAACAATTATTTCAAATATGTTATTTACCCCGAAATAAAAAAATAAATTAAAAATAGAAATTAAAAGTGACCGGATATGTTTTGTTGTTCTCACACCCAAATTAAGGTAACGTTGACAACTTTTAAAAACTACAAAAAACAAACACGAGTACCTATTGTGGGTGCTTGGTATGCATGAATGGTATCAGTATCGTTACGTTTAAAATAAGTTTTATTTTGTATTCCATGTCTATTAAAGAAAAAAAAAAAAACATATTCAACTTTAAATGCTGTAGTTGTTGACATTTCCAGTTCATCTGCTGTATTTGATGAACGGTTGCGACTTGAAATAATTATGGGTTGACTTTTAAAAATTTTGTTTTTTGTTGTGGCGTTGATTTTACAATATTTGTTTATAGGAGCGGCTTTTTAAAATACATATTTCTTCCCGGAAAAGGTAACAAGTATCCATCGTTTCTTCTTCTTTAAACACATGACACGTGCGTGTTCAGACATAATAGAAATTTTTCTTGTACAATATTTCAAATATTCTATTTTTGTCTATAAATACAGCCCCTGTTTAGAAGATTTTTTGTAGCACTTGAAAACAGATGTTCCAAATAATGTTCCAGATATTTATAACTAAAGGGATGTTTAAAAAAATTAAGGTTTCCAGGTATTCATTTCATCCTTTGTGGCATTAAAAACATTTCATTTACATTAAATTCATTTATAGGTTGGGCATTCCATTTGTATTTTAATATTTTTTCTAGACATGTCTGTTTAATTTTTAATGTAAATATCCTATATTTACGCCTTCAATTTATGTTTTCTTTTTCAATATAATGTGGCTTATAATCTGTTTTTTAAAGCATTCAAAATGCTAATACGTAAAGATGATTTATTTGAATTTTATGGAAATTTTATTGGGATGATATGATTACATTTGCACGTTTGCGTATACGCATGCGCGTAGGCGTTAAAGACTAAAACTATAAAAATTGTGTATTTTACATTTTGGTTTTTTAACAATGGATTGATTTTGTTAAGAATTTAATAAAATTGTGTAAAAATAATTCTTTAAAATGGAGACAAGAATTCGCTCATTAATAAACTGGGCGCAACTGCTTGCTTTATTATAAAGCATCAATTTAAAAATTTAAATATTAAAAGAATATAATTTTTAGTTGTTTAAAATACTTTTAAATTAAAGACAGTTTTGCAATTACTGTTAATGAATCTTTGAACACCACAATGTATTTTTTTGTAGCCGTAGCCTTATAGTGGCTTAATTTAACTTTGCCCGTGTCTATTTTGATCTCTTATTGTCACAAAGAGTTGATTATTTTCGAACCATTTCGGCCAGACTTTAATTTTTAAACATGTTTTGTTAAGCTTAAGTTGGGCTTTCACTTTACTTTTTAAGACCACAATTAGAATTTAGAAAACAAATTTAAGCTACTCTGGCACAAATTTAAAACAACGGTAAACGACTTTAGTGATTGGATTACTTAAAAACGTGAAATTTATGGTACAGTAGATGAGCCGTAACACAAACTATGTATATATGCTATAAAAAAAGTCACCACTATAAGGTGGTTGAGGTTACATGTGGATAAGAATTGTTATAATGGAATATTTCAGCTATCTGTTTAGATAATAGTGGGACTCAACTCATGCCCTAGGGAGACCCTAACGCCGAGGCCACGCAATGAGCGGCAAAACGGTGACCGGCTGAGCGGCAGAGCTTCGAGTTTGAGCGGCAAGGGCTTATTACTAATCGTCATTTCTGAGCGGTTAGTGTGGTTAGTTGATAGAATGCCATATTCTTATTTTTAAAATGTGGCAATCTATCTTGCCATAATAGCGGTCGGCTTTGTACAGATTAAATTATAAGCTCCGCATTCACTCTTGCCATGTTTATACTTCGCCGCTCAGAAATCAACTAAAAATTATAACAAGTTTCATTTCTGAGCGGTGCCGCTTAGCAGCTCAGAAATGCCGCTCATTGTGTGGCCACTTCAGTAGTATTCCATATGTTTAAATTTTTTGCCGCTCACCGCTCAGCCGCTTACCGCTTTGTCGCTCATTGCGTGGCCTCGGCCTTAGTGTATTTACGGATTGATTTGTTTATACGGAACATGGCAACGATGAGTGCCGTAAAATTAAATAAGTTGGGTCGCTGGAGGATTTCAACTTATATTCATATTAACCTATTATTAGGACGACCTTACTTACGACTGTTTCGCTCAATGAAAAGGTGAGAATTTATAGTGATACATTTGTCTTTTATAAAGAAACTCACACCATACGAGTAGATGATTTTTTTTTATTAAGCGCTTTACGAATAAGACAAGTTGCTGCCAATTTGATGATCAGTCAAACGCTAGTGTTATACCTTCACCCTTGAGTTATCAACAGCAATTGCCCCATCTGTCGTTGGATGTTGATTGTTGTGGGGATCTTCTCTAAGTAGGTAGCTGTTATTTTCCCAATAGGTAGCGCTTTTCTCTTGATTATTTGTTTTTTAATGTCAATGCCAAATGTAGAATAATGCCGGGGGAGAGGTTTCTTGTGGATGAACGCAAGAGGAACTTCTTTTATTTTTTTTCATTAAATTAATATTTTGAAAACAGCAAATTTTTATTCTTAATTTTTCTTTTTTGCTGGGATATGAACCTATGCTGTTTGAATTTTTGTGCGAGCTCTCTAACCATAGCGGTTACGCACTACGCACTCCCCTTAATTAATTTCAAACTTTGTTTTTTTGAACTGTCTGGCTTGCTCTCAAAAAAAAAAATTTTCTAATGAAGTCCACTAAATCGCTGATAGAAGCGAATCTGTCGGATTCTTTTTATCGCGTTTGAAAATTTTTAAATATGTTTTAGTCAGAGCATAACAGTGGCACAATATGCGCCTCATGGCTATGTCATATTCCAAACAGGCTGGCATTATTTTCGACTATAAAAATTAACCTATTGAAGTGAGATGTCATTGGTAGTAGTGTTCCGATTGTAATTTCTACAACTCTACTTAATATGAGATGGTGTTCTCAGTGTTCTATTTTCAATTCTAAAGCTGATATCTTAAATATAAAAAGAAAGAAGTACCGGACTAACATTTGGACCGAGAAGTCATGAGTTAATTTATGTTGAATCTTCAACGCACTGTGAAAATGTATCAGAAAACTGCAAATTTTGTGTTGATTTTTAAAGAAAATAAACCCCAACAATTTAGGCTGTTTTGCGTGTTGGGAAACTTTGAATAAACAAATTTTTGCTTAAATTAAAAAATAAGAGTAAAAATAAGAGATTATTTAGTTAAATTTATTTATCAAAATTAATTATTATCATTAAAACCTCATTTCTTTATTATTTTCTTTAACATTTCTCTTAAAATTTTATTTTTTTGTCTGTATAAAAAATAAAAGCGCTGTGAAGTTTAAATTAAAATCAAATTCTCTCTTTCTTTATAAACATTTTTTAAATTGCTTTTTTTTAAATTTTACACTTTCCATTATTCAAACAAGTAGTTGTTAGAGTTCTTTTACGGGTACCTGCATGTTGAGGTTTAAATTTGACTTCTGAAATAGAGGGCATTAAACTGAATTAAAATTTAAACTGTTTTATATTTTAAAATTAGATAAATACCCACATTTTTAAAAGTTAAAACATGATTATTTCAACAGGGTTTCTTTAGAAACTCTCACTTACTTATAAAAAAATTGGGCCTTGGTTCTTGATTTGTATGCCTAGTTCGTGATTGTTTTTATTAAACAAAGAAAGTCTGTGTATGTATTAAATAATTGGTTCAAATTAAGACTTCAGGCTTAATTTTAGATAAGATATTTACACACGTTTTTTTCTTAATGTAAAATATAATTAAATGTCGAAACAAATTATGGAAAGTCATGAGTTGAAAAAAAAGTAAAAGATGAAATTTGGTATTTTTCGATCATGGATTATGCTTAAGTTATTGAAGCGTTAATATTTTGAGTTAAACACGAAGGTTTTTTATGAATTTTGGAATTCGGAAATCAGAACATATCACTCATTTGCGAGAAGAGTGGCATAACTCAAAAAAAGGAATTCTGAGATAAATGCATTTTAACATTTTAATTTAGCCAAACTGATGGAAAAAGTACAAGACACTTTTGGTCGCCACTCAGTGAAAGAAAGAAATAAAAATACAATTTTTAGATATGTTTTAAATTACAGTTCGTCTCATATTTCTGCATTTTTAACTGAAAAAATTTGTTTTTTGAGTTATGTCACTCTGATAATGAAATAAGCGATACGTTTATAATAAATAAATGGCATTTTCAGTTGTCAAATTCTTAAATAAATTAACAACCGATATGTACTAGCAACTGTCTTCATAGAAAATGTTTTCTATTATTAAAACGAATTTGATTACACAGTTTGTCACTTGAACCCTTAATAAATATAAATGATTTTTAGTGTATAAAAAGTAATATATATTTGAAAGAAGAACAAAAAAAAAAAAGGTAACATAACTAACTAGAAGCTCCGTCAGGGGATACAGTGTATCTTCAACCACCTTGAATTTTTTCTTTCTGACTTTGCGATCGAATATATATTTTCTTCTTAAGGAGGCTTTTATTCAAAATAATTTTAGTCTCTTCTGTAATATGTTAGAATATGCAAAACTTGCTTTTATTAAAACAGTCGACTTACCAAACTACCTAATCAACAGGAGGTATAAACGAATTAAAAATGAAATTAACCTAACTAACTAACAAAACATTTAATGTTCACCAGAGCCAAAAAAACTGTATGAAAGTAGAAAGAAGACACTGGTATTTTACAAAACGCAGACGGCGTAAGTGAATTTCTTTTCATTATAGAAATCTGGGACCGGGACCAATCGACGCAAAAAATGATGCAAAAAACGTATTTTCGATTGTCAGTTACAGCGTTCTTTTATTCTTGCGACGATATTATTATATTTAGTACTCTAGTAATATATCTATGTTCCAGATGGCTGCCAAGGGTAGCAATGCTTTCGCAGTATGTAAATTCTTTTTTATAAACTGTGCATTTAGTTTTCTTGCCCCTTTCATTTTTTTTAAATATTTCCAAATTTTGCTTGGAGGCATTTTTTTTAATTACAAATATATGATTTTTCGCTAAAAATCGTTTTGACATTTGTTTTAATTTGCCAACTTAAATTACTTACAGTCATATTTTTATTTATTACTTATAGCTTTGCCAACTTAAGTAACTTATATTATTTTCATTGTAAAATTATAATTATTTTAAAATCGAGATTTTAAGGCGAATAATCTATTTCAGCATAAAATTAATAATACAAAATCGATTACGAAAAATCGATTTACTTTTAGACTAAATTAATGAGCTTTCCAGAGACCGCGCTATAAGAGTGGTTGTAGCTGGTGTCACTTCCAACGAGTTCAATTTAAATTCGGGAGTATCACAAGACTCTGTTGTGTCTCCTACACTATTCCTAATTTACCTAAACGACCTTCTCGTTCCAACTTCCAATCCTATTATTCCTTCGCAGACAACAGCAATACTTGCCGTTCATATTTATTCATATATATATATATATGATATACATATTCATATCCGACCTTCTTAATATATACAAGACCTTTCTCCGACCTAGGATGGAATACAACTCTCGAGTATGGGCCGGGGCTTTTCGACCGTGTACATGCAAGGGCGAAGGGGCTTATTAGCGACGGTAGGGTATCCAACTCTATCGATTCGTTGGAACATCGGCGCAGTGCGGCGTCGTTTCTTTGTTCTATCGGTACTATAGGGTGTTTTTTATTGAGGTATAGAACTTTAAGTTGGCATCACTTTTTTAACTGGCGGCCATTTTGTCAGCTGTCAAGTGATTAATATTTAGTTTAGCTTTGTCCATCAACTTTATGGAAGATTTTGCGCAAAGATCTTGGCTTGCGACCTTACAAGATCCAGCTTGTGCAAGAATTAAAGCCGCGAGACCATGCAATGCTTCGTGATTTTGGTGTATGGGCCGAAAATGAGATTGATCTCGATGCTGATTTTCATCGCAAAATTTTGTTCAGTGATGAGGCTCATTTTTGGTTGAATGGCTACGTCAACAAGCAAAATTGCCGCATTTGGAGTGAAGAGAATCCACATGAGACCCTTGAGACGCCATTACATCCACAAAAACTGACTGTTTGGTGTGCTCTATGGGCTGGTGAAGTCATTGGGTCATACTTCTTCCGAAATAATGCTGGAGAGTCAGTTACCGTTAATGGAGACCGGTATAGAGCCCATGATAACCGACTATTTTGTTCCCGAATTGGATGGCATGAATGTGGATGAGTTGTGGTTCCAACAAGACGGCGCTACATGCCACACAGCGCACGTCACAATCGATTTATTGAAGGAAACATTCGATGAGCGCATAATTTCGCGGAATGGACCTGTCAATTGGCCACCAAGATCGTGTGATTTGACACCATTGGATTATTTTCTTTGGGGATATGTGAAGTCGCTCGTCTACGCCAACAAACCAGAAACGTTAGGGGACTTGGAAGCCAACATTCGTGGCGTTATTGCCAACATACGGCCCCATATGCTCGAAAAAGTGGTTGAAAATTGGACCTGTAGAATTGGCTTTATTCGAGCTAGCCGCGGCGGCCACATGCCCGAAATCATATTTAAATATTAATGGCATAAAATTATCCTTCCAATAAAGCCAAATTGATGGACATTAAAACGATTTTCTTGTGTTTTATTTCAATTCGAAGTTCTATACCTCAATAAAAAACACCCTGTACCATGGGAAGTGCCCTGATGAAATAAGGGACTTGATTCCGCATAATTGCATATTTTTGCGGAATACTCATACCTCCGTCAGAGCATATACATTTGTAGATGATTGTCCAGGGAATCGCACAATGCATTATGGAGAGCTTCGTTCTTTAGTCGTACCGCTCGTTTATGTTTTGCCTTTCAATTCCGATATCAATAAGTTTAAATCAAATGTCCACAAGCACTACTCCCCCTCTCCCTGTTCCCATAAAATATTTTCTAATAAAAAATTATAATAAAACTTTGACGTGGCATTTAAAAAAATAAAATGAAAATGTCAAGTTATCAAGTTATAAAAAAGATTACATGGGAAATAAACACTTCCAGGTAACTAATCATTCTTTTTTTATTTGAAGTTTTGAAAGTGCCACTTTTTGATTTTCAAAATTAAAATATAATTTCTAAAAAATAAAATGTTTTGTTTCTTTGTATAACTGCTAAATAACAAATCACAATGAAAATAGAGTTCAGCAAATTATCACGAAACTTCTCGTTTTTTTATTGCTCAATTTTCTTAAGAAATATTTGTAGTTTTTCCATAACACCGCACTGCCTGTAATCAGTTTAAATAAATTGCCTCTAGTCTCTTTAGTCTTGTTAAAATTATGTTAATTAATGATCGTTTTTTTTGTTTGTTTTTATTGTGTGTTGAAGAAAAAGATTTGCTTTTTTTCTAAAAAAAAAAAATATTACATGACTACCAACTAAATTTATTTGTGAGCCTAAAAAAAACAATGTGCGTTTTTTGATTGTTTAAATTTATTAATTTATGCATAAATTAAATATTTAAATCGTTTGTTTTCTTTTTTGTTTGAAAAAAAAACCAAGTTAATGATAATTCCCAAAATTTAGTGAATCCACCACTTGTCTTAACTTGTAACGATGAGTAAGCTGAATATTAATAAATTTATTTAAATAAAAAATTAAATTTATAAAAACAAAAACTTGTTACTGATCTAAAACAAAAACGTGAGAAAATGTTGAAATTTTAAGTTTATTCAACTCTTAATACCTTTTTTATATTTTGATTTTGTTAAAAGTCATGAATATTTATAAATTTGTTACAGTTTTTTAGTTTATTATTTTAGTTTTCGTCATTTTATACTGAAAGCATAACAAATACGAGTTTTATTAAATTATGAAGAGAAAAGCTTAACCAAATAAAATATAGAATAAACGGTAAATAAATTTTTGTGCAACTCTAACCACTATTTACTCAAAGGAATAGACGGACTTAAAATCTGAGTATTCAATGAAATAATGCTAAGAATACCAATAAATTTGGTATTATTTTCATTTAAAAATCTTTACAAAAATTGTGGCAGAATATTTCGAAAATAATATTGAAACTTTTAATGCTTACATTTACTTATAGAATTTCCTGATCACTTTTAACTCGTACAAAAGATTATTTTACTGTTTAAAGTTATGGTATGATTTTCAGACGGACTTTTGAAAAAGTTTAGTATGTCTTCTCTTCTTCTGAAAGTAAGTTGTTACAGTGATAAAAAAGTTGGTATGACCGTACTTTTCCTGATACTATTTGTTCCAAAAAAAAGAAAAAAAAAACCGTAGTATAGTTGATATTCTCAGATAGCTATGCAATTCAAAAAATTTTTATCTTCTCTGTTTCATAAGGTTGGCCTCTTATTTTTTACTTATTTTTTATAGTGATGTCAGTTAGTTGAGATATTTGTTCTAACTCTGCCTTATTTAGTTTTCTATTATAATCTATGCTAAAAGATAAAGAAAAAATCCAGATTTGAGACGCATGATGTAAATGTTAAAAAAATGTTGAGACTCTTATAAAGAAATAATAAAAAAAAATGTCTGGGTACTTTGAGTTATCGTCTGAATTCACGTATTGAAGTTTTTGATGTCGGTAATTCTGAAACTAAGGGTTTTTAGTATTTTTTTTTATACAAGAATATACATAAATCGCGATAAAATTAGCGTTTTTTTGTAATCAAATATTTGCAAGTGGTACCAATGTGTTAAATTTGCATCTGTATATTAAACATTTGTCAATTGAAATTTTAAATGTGGTTGTCGTTTTCAAAATATTTAAGTAGCTGGCAACACGGCGACAATTTTTGCCAACGATATTTGTTGCCTTCAACTCGTGAAGCGTACTGGTTTCTATGCGTTTATGGTATAACAGTGGCTTTATGTGAATGTTTACGTGCGGAACTAATATAGAGATCAGTAGCGCGATTCAGTAACTCTTAACAATACGATATTAGCACTAGAATGTTAGAATTTTTGTTGTTTGTATTCTTTACATTTAAATTACAATAATATGGCAACACCGTATAAAATTAGTCAGTTTTTGGAAAATTGCTTACTATTGGCTATTAACCCTTATCGGACGCGACTTTTCACACGTTTGATTCTCACCAGGTTGTAGTTATTTTTAACAAATATGAAAAAAAAAGAATTGAAAGTTTATTGCACAAGTTAAATGCTCTGCTGATAACGACAAACTGAAAAGATTCTTATGCTCAAACGGTAACGGTAAATTGAAAGTAACGGTAAATACGTATTTTCAAATGGTAACGGTAAATTGAAGAAATGAATGCATTTTAAAAACAAATCTCATCAATAGACAGTATGTTTCGACATAATTCGCCTTGTCACTTCACACGTGCCATACGACCGTTGCAGAAAAGTACTGTTGTCACGTCAGAGGTGACTTACGACCGATAAGGGTTAAACACTAGACCACGGCGACACATCAAGTTTGATAAATTTTCTAAACTAAAGTTTTTTTTCGTTCAATTGACAAAATGTTATCGCTTATATATAAAATTATTTTTGGATTGGAAACAGTGTTAGAAATATCCAGCTTTGAATTCAATATTCCAAAAATATTAGCAACTTCTGAGTACATTGTATCACTTCATACTTACTAAAATAGAGAGAAAATTCATGTAAAGGTTTACATGAATGTTACGTATGTTACGAGTACTTTATTAATATTTAATTGTTGTAATAATAATTTATTTATTATTGTAATAAGAATTACCCTTAAGTTATCATGAAAAATAAAATTTTATATTATGGTAGGAAGTATGCAAATAAAATCAACCAACCGACCCACATTCTTTGTCGTGCATGCCACAGACAACTCAATTGAATAACATCTGCAATGCTCGTGTTGACTGTTTAAATTCGCTTACCTAACATTTTGTAGTCATAAACGTAGACGCAGACTCCTCCAGAGATACATTTAGTCGATTATAATATTAGTTGGACTGAGATCTTTCAAATGTAAATATTAAATTACATAGCGATGAAAAATTTTTTCGTGTTACCAAATTCAGTGTAATTGTTAGTTTTAAAACCTCCATAAAAACCAGTATGGTTGCATTGATGCTTACAACATATGTTTTATAAGATTGCCACTATTTAATAAAGTAATTTATTTCAAATTGTAAATATGTTTCATTGCAAACTTTTAAATGTTTACAGAGAATGAAAACAATATCATTAATCTTTTCTGCACACACGACACAGTCGCTTCGTCCAGGTTTTACATTGGGTATTTCTTCTTCTTCAGATCTTTCCTTGTTCAATTCCTCGTCCTCAAATATGTTCTCTTGCGGAATCATATCTATCATTATATTGTTTGGCCCATACGCCATTCTACTGAGGAACGTGGAGGCATTGATTTTTACGTTCTTCAATAGATATTTTGCTTCCTCGATTTTATTTTTTTGCATAAGGACAAAAAATATTGGAAATATCTGTAACATGAAAGTTATAAATGATAATTTATTATGTATTTGAAATCGCTTAGTTTATATTGATAATTGAAATTATTTTTTTTTAATTTGGAGGATAGATGGCTCCGCAGTAAAAGAAATGATTTAAAGAAATTGTACGATAGCAGGGAAAACTTTTTTTTTAACCGCGCGAATATCATTTAAAAACAAAAAGTTTGTCATGTAATCATACGATTCCTTTTTAATAAGATGCTAATACTTAAATATTAACTAATAAAAAATAAACATATTTATATCTTCTAAATATTCATTGCCTTATTTTTCATAATGCAAAATAGCCCCAAAGCAAGAAATGAAAAATGACCCCAAAATTTTGAGCTGTTGTGCTCCATTAAAATTTTTGGGATCATTTTTAATTTTCGGGTTGGGGTCATTTTTTTTTGGCCATTTTTCAAGGAGCCTCTTTGCATGTTAGTTTGAGAAAAAATATACCAAAAACAAAAATTTACTCAATTAGTATGGCGGTCATTTTGACCCCGATAAACTCCCGATTAAAACTACACAGGCTGGAAACTTTACAATTTTTCTCGAGTGCTCCATATGCCTCAGTTTTATTGCAGACTATTCATTTTGTAGTGTTACTGTCTCATGGGTCAAACTTACATTTATCACAATATGTATTAAAGTGTCTCAGGCGCGTCTTTCCATCGGCCATATCATACGGTTTAATACCTCTCGGTTATTTTCCTCGTAAAGTCACTGCTCTTCTCTGACAAACAGTTTATCGAAGTGTTTATGATTTAAGAAAGAAATCCATTTAAAAATCACTAAAAGAAATTAAATTTTTTATACTCGTAATATCTAGAAATTATGTTTTAAAAATAAGGAAGTGCACTGTTTTTGTGTCTATTTTTTGCGCAAGTGACACATTTCATTATAGAATATCCGTTTTAATGGCTTTTAAATTGATGCAATTTAATGTCAGCCACGCAACTGTTGTCAACAGAGTAGACTGAAGTAAAAAAATGCAACTTTTCTTTTAAATGTCTTTCAATGCATTACCAACTGTAAAGATATGTAGTAACTACACCAGTAGCGATTATACTTATAGTTTAGTTTCAGTTATTGACCTATTTACCCCATAGTCTACATTATTATATATACATATGTATGTACACAAATATATATAAAAATATGTATGTATATAGACATTATAAAGTATAGAATTGTAAGTAGATGGATGGCTTTGAATAGATTGTATGAGTAATGAAGAGGGTTTTCATTTTCTTTTCCTCCATTTTTTACTCTTTTTTTCCTATTACAGTTTACTTTTTCTAATGTATGTTAATACATCATTTAATATTATCATTCTTTCCACTACTACTGTTGCTGCCACATTATAAATACTATAAATACGTATGTTCGTGTTTGTAACTTGGCTGACATACACAGGTTTATGCATTAAGAAGAAAAAGTGCAACGTAAGAAAAAAAAAAAAAAAAAACAAGAAAATCCGAACGTTTTTCCCATTGTCACTTTCAATAATGCTGAGAAGAAGAATATATTTATACTTAGTATGAACGAGATTTGTTAAAAAGAAATACCAGCCTTCTGTTAATGTGCGGACAGTCATGTTGGCTGGTGTAAGTTGAGTTTCAATCGGACGAGGCCGTTGAAATGGAAGGTTTTATATGAAAAGCCGGTCTGGAATCTTTAAAATGGAATTTTTTAATCACTGGTCCATGCATGAGAGTTGTATTATATGCTGGATGGGTTATTTGTCTATTAAATGTTAAGCAGATCAAATAGAGTGAAGTACTTCCAGTATGGTTTAAAAAAACCACAGCACTTGAATGCCTCTTTCCAAATAAGATAATTGTGACCATCCATACTTCTCCTTAGAAAGTAAGTCACAATAGCCAAAACTATATTTGATTCTAATAAGTACCCACTTTCATCTTTGAATGACAGAAAAACAACATTAAGCATTGAACATCACATTTCAGAGATTGTCAAGAGGTCATTTGTATATGTGTCATTCACCATCATCAAAAGGCTCTTGTTGAATAAGTGGTTTCCTCACAATATTCTGCATTTCTCTGGGTGATGTCCTCAAAGTCCTCAATCTAACGGGATTGATGTGAAGAGTATTATCTCGACATTAAGCGATTCGAGTGAAAATCAAAAAATATAATTTTCAGGCTGTTAATATTGGAATATTTCAGTTCTGACATCTTGAAAAAAAAAGAAATATGAAAAAATTATTTCTTCTGGCAAAAGCTCTGGGAGTAATTGATTGCCATGAAAAAGCTTCTAAAATCTGTCATTCGGAATCAACTTTAAACGGTAGGTCTCGGTACTCATGGATAAAAATTAACATACACAACATGGGTGCTGCGAAAAGCTAGGCTGTAAGCCTGACACAGAGTTGTAATGGCCAATTATATATGTATGTATGTAATAATGGAATAATGTGCCTTGAAATTATTAGGTTCGCAAATTTTTAAGCGTTGTTTTAGTTTCTTTTTGACACACCTCGTATATCTATGAAATAGTTAATGTTGCATGCCGCTTTTAGAAACAAAAACAATGTAAATAATAGAATAGGAAAAATGCTAATTATTAAGAGAAAAATAAAATGTGATAAAAGTTAAAATGGATTTCTCCTTCTATGTATTTTATAATTGAAGTTTTTTTTTTTTTCATAGACTAAGGCAAAGCCTCTAATTACTGATGAATTTGGATTCATATTGTGGCTAATAAGTAGGTGCTTACTACCGCAGTATAAGTGTTTGTAGTAATTTTTTTACATACATACATACACATATACAGATAAACCATATTTTCTTTTTTTTAATTCATCATAATGTATCAAGTTTGCCACTTTATCACGCATGCAGTAGCATGTTGCATGCTGTAACTGCAAATGTCAGAAACAGTGCTAATAAAAAAAGGCCATCAAGTTTTTGTTTTTAATCAAAGTCCCCGGTTCGCTTTCCTCTTCCATTATATGCTTCAGTTTGCAATGAGCCAAGAATACATTAAATGAACATGTTTAAATTCTTTACAAAAAAAAAAAAAAAACTAAAATAAAAAGAAAAATTACATTGGATCAGGGAAATATAAAGAAAAGTAAAATTCTATTGTGATGCCATAATATATAAAAAGATTTATGATGACAAATAGATTAAAACAAAAAGTTAGAAAAGTAAATGAAATGAAAGAAGAAGTTTCTATTGTTTAAAATCTGTTTTCAGTTTTGTTGGCAAAATTTAAGTTGAATAACCATTTATTTGTATATTTTGTAAAAGTGAATGTTATATAACATTTGCTCTACATCGAAATATTTTTTTAATTATTTTCGTACTCCATAATCAGCCTGATTAGATAAAATCTTTAGACCGTTATTTGCTAAGGAACGTAATTTATTGAAATATTTGTTTGGCCTACATACACGAACATACATATGTATGTATTTACATTTCAAGTGTAGCGTGGTTTACTGTACTTTTTCAGTATTTTCTTTTTTTACTGATTACTGAAAAGTGAAATCAGTATTCAGTAAATTTTACTGTTTACTGAAAAGATAAATCAGTATTCAGTAAAAAGTACTGTTTACTGAAAAAAGAAATCAGTAATCAGTAAAAAGTACTGATTACTGAAAAGAAAAATCAGTATTCAGTAAAAAGTACTGATTACTGGAAAGAGAAATCAGTATTCAGTAAAAAGTACTGATTTGTGTAAAAAAAATTCAGTAAACATTAAATGACTGGTAGTAGATACTGTGTGTTTTAAAAATGATATGTACGCATTGCTCACTTACATGAATAGTGACATAACTGAAAAACTGCATTTCGAGAAAAATTGCTTTTTTGTGCGTTTTTACTTTTTTTAATTATGAAATGTGTTATTGGGTAAATTAAAACTGATTTATATAGCTGAGACTTCAAGTTCAAAAAATATACTGAAAAATGTAAAATAAAATAATTTTTTCAGTTCTTAATTTTTTTTCGGGATATATTAGATTTGCAGATATTTTTAGGGTCACATTTTTAATGTTTATCAATGTCGTCTACCATTTGTATTAACATCGTTCGATTTGGTGTCGATCTCAAGGTTATAAGAAATTTTCAAAACTTTAAAGTTTTTCATATAAATTTTTAAATCCTGTTTGACCATTATTGTGCTTCAATAAATTTAAAAAAATTCTAATTTTATTCTCATCACCTATTTAACACAATTCTTATCGTGAGTAAATATCTAAACTACAGTATTCCCCGGATAATTGCCCACGCTTAATTGCTATTCACGCTTATTTACTTCAATTTTTAAATTCTCGTATCTTTTCTTAATTTTCTAATAAAATTCCACGGTTAATTTACTTTCGCTTAATTGCGTCATTCGCTCAATTACCTCAAACATATTTTCCCCAAAGAGAAATTTCCCTTAAAATTCCCTCGTTTAATTACCAAAAATAATTATTTTCTGAAAACTGCAGCTTAACTCAACTATGTTTATATAGTCATAAAATATCCGTAAATTAACTTTCAAACTACTTTTTTGATACAACCTTCCAATTAAAGTCTACCAATATATATGTATAAGTATAAAGTTGCTTGCTTTTCATATGAATTGGCGGCAGTGTATACAGGCAATTAAACGTATTCGTTTAATTACCTCAAAGAGGCAATTAACTGTGTTTGTTTAAATGTCTTCCACACATAATTGTCTAAAAATTTTAACATTTTTATCGAGGCAATTATCCGTGGAATACTGTATAAACAAAAGATTTTTATTTAAGAAGACTTTGTACTTGAAAAATCATTTAAATTAAAAATAACTGACATAAAAGAATCAACCTGTATTATCCAGTATTAATAGAGCATTTATATACAAAAGGAATGTCAAGAAGATTTAGACTGTGATGAAAGAAATTGTAATACTTTGCAAGAAAATTGTTATTAAAAACACTCTATCAGATATCAAGCCGAAGGTGTTGGCTTTAACGTTATAAAACAACATTCTTTGCTTTGCGGTGAAATTAATAATAAAAATCCATATAGTAAGTAGTATATTATTGCTTCACAACGCAATCAAGATTATTAGAACGTCATATAATGTGAACGAAAGAGTATTTTTTATCGCTGATAACTTCTTAATAGAATTAGGATTTCGTTTACTTTATTATTATTGGCAAACATAGTTGAATGTTTATATAGGCATAAAATGTCCGTTAAATCCACTTTCAAACTACTTTTTTGATACAACCTTGACGGCAGTGTAGCGTATTCGTTTAATTGCCTCAAAGGGGCAATTAACCGTATTCGTTTATATAACTTCCTCGCATAATTGCCCAAAAATTTTGAAATTTTTGTCGAGGCAATTATTCGTGGAATACTGTGTTATAAGTAGTCGTAGTTGTAGTCGCCGTGGTCTAGTGGTTAGTGTGTTGGCTTACTAAGACGATAGTGCCGGGTTCAAATCTCAGCACCGACATCTTGAAAAAAAGAAATATGAAAAAAATATTTCTTTCGGCGACTACCTCTCAGCAGTCTTCTGGCAAAAGCTCTGAGAGTAATTAATTGCCATGAAAGAGCTTCTCAAGTCTGTCTTTCGGAGTCGACATTAAACTGTAGGTCCCGGTACTCATGGATAGAAATTTACACACACAACATGAGTGCTGCGAGAAGCTAGGCCGTAATCCTGACACAGGGTTGTAAAGGCCAGTTATGTATGTATGTATGTACTGTGTTATAAGTACTTTTATTATCCGTATAATATTTTAACTACTTTAAAGGGTGAAAAACTCTAAGATTGGGAAGATAATTGGCTTAAAATACACAAGGCAATATATAAATATGGGAATTATTATAAGAATACTAGCGGACCCTGTTGTAGACTGATTGGATTCTTTTAAGTGCATGTCTATAAAATAAGAATGATTGCATCCTTTTAGATGTATGTTTACGTAATATTAATGAAGTGCCTACTTCTAAAAGAGTATCATGTTATGAGTCATTTGAAAAACTCACACGAGCTGACGCTATAAGACACCTCTTTTCTTGAAACATCTGACCACCGTCATTCACACATAAAGTACTCAAGGTCAAAATGTAAACACCACGATTGCACTTTATATTAATGCAATCATCTTATTTCATAGACATGCACTTAAAAGGATGCAATCATGCTACACTTTGCCTGCTTTGTTAAATATAAGAATAAGAAATAAAAAATTTTCTACATAAGGAATGAATTTTAATCGATCTCAAGAAATGTGAAAATCTGTATTTAGTTTTTATGGGATGTACCGCGTCCATTTGTCCAACTCCGTTCACTTTCTGGGTGAAGATTTTGTTTGATTTAACGCTTTTCCATACATATACGTAAAAATTAATATTTAGTTTGTATGAAAAGTATCACGCTCACTTGTTCAATTCCGCCCATTTTTTAAGTGATGATTTTTATTGGCCATGGAGCCCTTCAAACTAAATTAAGAGACTTATACAAAAAACAATGATGATTTGCAGACTAAATACAGAAGTTTTACCTTTAACCGTTCTCAAGATATACAAAATTCAAGGACAATTTAGAGCCGAATTAGGGCTTATTTATATTCGAATTCGGATTTTAACAAAACCATATAGGTCCTAGTACCTACCCTCTTCATAGTTGAAAACGGTCCACGCGTTTAAGCGTGATCCGGTGACATACATATGTTAGCCAAAAATAGCCGCCATTTTGTACATATTTAGATGATGTCAGGCAATGTTCTGTCTCATTTTAATCTACATTTTATAACAACGTTTTAATGATTTCATTTAAGCAGGGCGAAAATTCATCTTTCAGAGTATTATTTTAATTTTATTTTATCTCCAAATCGAGGAATTAAGCCACCGTATCATTTCTCATTCACGAAATAAAGTACTGGGCCTCTGTTTGTTTACACAGAAAAAAATAAAAATGTGTTTCAATTAAAAAATTTGTGATACCAATTAAAAAATTACTTATTTTTTCACCAGTAAACAAATTAATGCTAAGTTGTATAAAACATTAAAAAGTTAATCAAACCAATTAATTATTTAATCAAAACAAATTTTTTTTTAATTACTTATAGAGCGCCATGCCGATTATTGATTACAGTATTAGTTAATTGTGACCATAAATTACCATTTCCTTGCCCTATTTTGAAAAAAAAAAAAATTATAATAATACGGGCAGCTGATGATTTCTTATGTTTTTGTTTTGAAACTGTAATGCCCAATTGTTCAAAGTTTGACGGGATGATTCTCGACACTTTGCTGTCTAATGGCTATGTTTGTATCACTGCCACATTTAGAGCATATTGTTTTAATCTGTTGTCAGCAACAGCACTGTGGACTCAAATTTAGCGATTAATTGCTCGATTATGGATGGCAACCGAACCTAATTTTTTATTTTACATTTAAAAATTTTAAAATGTTGGTAGTCAGTTGCCATCTGTAATATTTTTTTTTGGCAACTGACAATTCCACCATAGATCGTTTAATAATCGATCCATAAATTACACACAGAGGTTTATGAACTGTTACAGTAAATTTTTTGCCATTTTGATAGTAAATTTTCGCAAAAGAACTTCGTAGTTCACTAATGTAGGGTTCCATGGTTAACATTTTCAATATGTTTACTGAATAATCCCCAAAGGATGTCTGCCCAATTTTGGACATTTCATCATTTGAGAGACTATTTGAGTCCTAATCGCAAATTTAATGCTATAGACTCCTTGTAATGATTCATTAAATATTTAACGTTTACGTGTCACAGTTTGTTTTTTAATTATAAATCCATTTTTTGTTACTTCTTAAGCCTAACATTTATACCCATAAATCATCATTAACGAATTTAATTTTTAACGTTATTTTGTTATTATTTTTACTTTCAGAACTAAAATTTCTTCAATCTATACAGCAACGGTAAGCTTTTTTTGTATTTAAGTTTTAAACATTTTTACTTTTCTCATTATTTTCTTTTTAAAATGTACTCGTACATAAATAAGCAGCTTAAAAAAATATTTCTACTTTTAAAATATAGGGTTTTTTCTCTTTTTAATACCGTCTTTCTTACTGTCAACACAATGAATGACAAAAATTAAAAACAAAATAGAGGTTCAAATCTTGTATGCTACGAGTATTTTGACCATCTGTACAATTAGTCAAAATACGAGAACTTACATTTAGGTGTGTGTACTTTTTTTTAATAAAAACTTTTTTTAAGTTTTTGTAATTTCCAATTTGTGCAAAGAAATTTTTCATAACATTCACTTTAAGTACTCGTACAATCTTAAGAAGGTTATTTTACACACACCACCAGTTGATGATGATAATGAAGTCTTTAGTTTTGGTTAAGATAACAAAACTAGTGTTAAATACCGTCTTCACCTAAATAATTATGGCCTGAATAAGCATTTGAGAAAATTATGAACCTAAAGAAACTTGAAAACAATTTTGTTTTTTCTTTTTTCTTTAAATTGTAAAAAGTACTTGCAACAGCACTACATGCTGTCCACGAATTACATGGCAAACGAAGAAAAAAGAAAGCAGAAAGAAAAAAGTCAAATTAACACTTTCAAACAAAAGGTGACAACCAAAAGGTGCATAAAATAACTAACGGCTGGTACGTTTTAAATGAATGACTTGAATTATTTAAGTTGAGTCTACTTAACTTGATTTGGTTTGAATTAAAATGCAGCACCAACTAAATGAATGAATTAATGAATGGAATGATTGCGCGGTAAATGTCAAAATGTTAACCTTTTAAACAGACATTTATTTCACTTTTCTTTGCTTGAAACAGCTTTAGGTCTTTGGCGGAAAAGAGAAATTGCTTTAAATGTTGTCTTACACTGCAATAAGTATATTTTATTTGTGCTGAAGTTTGTTAGATCTTAGAAGAGTAGTCTGATTTGAATATTTGGTTTTTTTCTGTCAATTTTGTAGTCAAATTTTGAATAAAATTTTGATATTCGCTAAACCCTTATTCCCGTATTAATAAACAAATATTATAGGTTTATTAAGGGTTTATTTGACAAGTACATACATCATAACTGTCCATTACCACCCTGTGTCAGGATTACGGCCTAGCTTCTCGCAGCACTCATGTTGTGTGTGTTAATTTTTATTGATGAGTACCGGGACCTACAGTTTAAAGTCGACTCCGAATCACAGATTTTAGAAGCTTTTTCATGGCAATCAATTACTCCAGAGCTTTTGCCAGAAGACTGCTAAGAAGTAGTTTGAACCCAGCGTTATCGTCTTAATAAGCCAACACACTAACCACTAGACGACGGCGACTACACCAGTATTGCATACAAATTTTTCAAATAAACCCCTAATATAATAATATAATAATATAATAATATAATAATATAATAATATAATAATATAATAATAACATAATTTTTTATGATTACTATCGAATTTTTAGTTCCCCACAAAAGAATATACTGTCAAAACAACGTAAGCGATGTCAATAATTTTCATGCAGCTAAAAAAAAAACACATTTCACTCATTCTTGAAGTGGCATGAACTGATCAAGGAATTCGTAGGATTTGCTGCCGCTTGATTTTTTCGTGAAAACTTTTCTTGATTTACAGATTTATGAATTTAAACCATTAGAAATAGCAGTCAGTCAAATTCAGCCTTATATTATAGCATCTTTGAAGGTTGAACATCTAAACTGGGTGCTGCCCAGAAAATATCTATGAAAAATTTTAGTTTTAGTCTTTAATTTCTTTGCGAATTTATAAATTCTAGTTTAATTTTATTCAAATGATACAACAGTTCATCGAATTTTGATGCAAAACATATATTTTTTTATAAAGAATGTTAAATACGATCATGCTTACGATATCAAATTTTGTTAAAAGCTCATAAAAAAGTATCATTTATTTTCAAATATTAAATTTTTTTTTTTCGAACAAAAGTATCGAGAACACCATTTGTAGAATTATTGAGGTTCAAGCAATTTTCAGTTTTCAAAAAGAATCGAATTATGGAAAACACCGGAATGTTATGGTTTTTGTAGCATGCATTTCTTGTGACAAACTAAAAAATCAGCTCTAATGGAAATTTATGTATATTCGTCCATGAAAATTTAATAAAACATAACGAATATTTCTGCTTTATACTCTAATATAGTAAACACATACATATGTGTGTATGTATGCCCTTTCCACCAATCCGCACATTTGTATATTTTCTTTCTAGCTTTTAGTTTTTTTTTGTTATTTTGTTCGTTTACAATTACCAGCTGTTTTATCTCTTTATCGCCGTATTAGGATTACCTTTTTTAAGATGAAAACAAAAATTATCTATGAATTTATTTATTATTATTTATTGCATAATGGCAATACTCTGTATTGACACTACATCGATATGTGCGCCACATAACATCCTTGCACAATGAAACGTTTCTTTTGCGCGATGTGTTCTAGAAACAGGCTGTAAGTCATTTTTATTACTAAATTTTATGTCTATTTTACAATCTTTTTAATATTTTGGTATGGCTTGTTGAAAAAAAATAATATATGTATATATAACTTTAAGCGACTTTTAGGCAATATATACCACAAGAAAAAAAATCCAATAATCAATAATAATATAAAAAGCATTATTACAAATATTCCTTTAGAATCCGATTATATTCGTGTATCCTGTGGTTTGTTATTCATAAGCAAAAATATATTCGACCACCGACATCTTACAAAGTGCGGCCTTGCTTTTTCAAAACATAAACAACATCCATAGAGGTGTAACGGTCTTCCTCTTGGCGTGTTCAGAAAACGTTTAAGACACCACGTGTTCCTTCGTATTCAAAACTAGAAGTACGCTTCACACCACCACGACGAGCCAATCGTCTAATAGCTCGCTTTAACGTTATTACGATGATGCCTGGCGCCACTTTTTCCCAAGCCTTTACCACCTTTGCCGCAGCTAGTCAATTTTATTTACTTCTATTTTTCTCTTTTTCTTACTTAAATTTGTTCCTGGCCAACTGAGTAGAGCTTTAGATAACTTCTTCTTTGGTCGAAAGATTGCACTTTTTTGAAGAAATATATGATATAAAAATATAAATGTTTTTTCTTATTTTTTTTTTTAATTTTTAAAAAATAGTAAAAAATACAATTTTTAGGGTACAAATTGGCATTTGTAAGCTATTTTGGATGCCTAGGCACATTCAGATTGTGTTGATATGTTCACAAAAGTTGTTCAGATTTACAATGGTTACAGTTTTGTCATATATTGTTAGTGAAAAATTACAAGTCCCTGTAAGTTATGCTGAAAAAAGCAAAAAATTTATTCGTACATTTTTGCAAAAAAGTGCAAGAAAAAATTATTTTAGCACAAAAAATATTTTACAATTTATTCAGTAGAGTCTTCACTTCACAGTAACTTTAAGTTTGAGTTAGTTGTTGGCCAAAAACTGAGGACATCTTTTTTTGATAGATGCAGTAGTGATTTTCAAAATCCTTTGAGATCCATAAAAAAAATTGGTAGTCAATCTGACCTATACTGTGGAGTTCGTGCATTTTTCCAAAAGTCTTCATTTGTCGCATAGTGATATTCACACCATATTAATGGCATTAAATATATAACATTCTAATTTAATTTAACTTTTGTTTTTCTGTCAGGTGAATATCGGCTTCCACAAAATTGTTAAACTCTTAAGTGTTAAAAAATTACTTATTGTAATTGCGAATTCTTTTCTTTGTTTTTTAACAAAGTCTTGAGTCTTACGAAGTTTATAGTTACAAATTTTATTTTAAATCTATTAGAAACGTAAAGTTCATAACAGTAACAGTAATTTTAATAATTTATTAATATATTAATGATCCAGATGCTTTACTCCTTCGTAACTTTATTACTTTGCACATTTACCTATTTGCTAAATTACAATACAATATTAAATTATATTCTAATTAATTATTACGAACGGAGTGACTAAGACCATAAGCTAATGGAAAATAGAACACATAACCGTGGTACTAGCAGTATGGCACACTACCTACTAGACCACTGCAATGCATTAAAAATTACTAAAAACTGCAACATGTTAAAAAAAATGCTAAATGTCACATCTTTGTTTTTTATGACTTAAAAATGTTAAATTGGCAACACTGAATAATACTAAAACACTTTTTTTTTTTCTCTCCGTTTTTTTATATTGTGAATACCCATAATAAAATCTTTCATTTTTAATGGAGAAATTTCAATTTGATTAAGAACCGTTTACTAGGGGCGTGTATGTTTTGACAAAACGAAATCGTTTAAAGAAACAACCTCAACAGCAAATTAAACTTTTATATTTTTTTTGTATTAAAGAATTTTTATGAAATAAAATCCTACATAAATTATAAAACTGCATTTAACGCAGAAAAACAAAATAAGAAAAACACGCAACCGCAAAATAAATATAAAAAAAACATAAAACCGTATTGGTATGTTTTGCCTTTAAACCAAAAATGGGCCACAAATGTTAACAGAAAAGCTACATGGGCTTCAATGCAATTTCTTTGCAAAGGAGAAATTTCAAGTCAACGATCTTGATCGACGTCATCATCAACATCTGCAATGGTGCTAACAAATCAAGATCATGACTGTCATAATAAGGTTTTTAAGGTTTAAAAAAAAAACAAATAAGAAAAATGTAAGAAAATTATTGACTGACGCTTTGGTTGTCAAAGCCTTACTGTTTGATGTATTTGGTTTTTTTTACGTGTCAAATTAATATATATTTTTTTCTGTTTTTATTTTTTTTTTTTTTTTTTTGGAATAAAAGATCATACAACATAGCAAAATATCTCTTGCAAATAATGCAGTTGTATCATGGGCTCAATTAAGGTTAAACATTAGTAATTTAAATATTAGTTTATAGAGTTTTCAGATATTGAATTAATGATTGAAGCGACCTAATGAATAATGCGTGACTCAAAGATGTCTCTTCATATGTATATTGAAAACAAATGTAAAACTAGAACCTTGTACGTACCTATTTTTATTTTACTCTATGCACAGATAATATGAACGCATACAATTTTTTTAAATACAACAATCTGAGTTTAAAATTTACTCTTTACGTATAATTAAAAATAATTGGAATGAATTCTGAAAGTAGAATTAGCTAAACGTTGCCGTATGCCGTAACGTAACGCGACAGCTGTTCGTTTTTGATATATATATGCACATCAACACAAATGATTTTAGAATTTTAATGCGTCGTTTCTGTAACGTATCAACCTATAGAAACTAGAATTTTATTACGTTACGTAACATTTGTTAAGCAGTGATAGACGGTTTGTGTGCTGAAAGTTTTGAGGATATTTTAATTCTTTTCTTAGTACTCCTTTTTATATTTTATTCGTGAAGAAAGCAACTTAAGTATTTTTGGTAAATAACATTTTTGTTGAATTTTTTTTAATATAGAAAAACTAAAGTTGTAATTTTAAAACCAAAAGACGAAATAATTGGCAAATTGGAAATATTTGATTCACTATTCACTGTAGTTTAAGTAACTTTATTTGGTTAAAGTGAATACTTCCGAATTAATAATGCCTATTCATACATACATAATTGGCCATTACAACCATGTTTCGGGGTTACGGCCTAACTTATTCCAGCACCCATCTTGTGTGTGTCAATTTTTATCCACCGTATTTGTAAATGGTTATGAAAAATGGAAAGAAATTATACTATGAATGGGGATGATCTGGTCTATATGGTGGATGCATCAAAATATTTCAACCTAACTGTCTCAAATTTTGCGAGGCAATGAAAAAAAGACCTTTCAATTCTGGGTTAAGGCTTAACAGTACAGATCCGAACATATCACTGTTTGACAAGGTAGTAGAAATTCATAATAAACAATTCCCTTTCAGTCAATTCTGAGTTTACCACTGTTTGCCAAGCTTTATCTTTTTTTGTGCATAGCCAAATTTTCATCGCCCGTAGTTATTCCCTTCAGATATGGTTTTATTTACTATCCTTTTAGCAGTAAATCACAAATGGAAATTCGTTCCAAACATCGAACTTTTTTGTGTATCCAGGTTTCTTTAAATGGTTTGGGATAATTGTTTTGTTTCCTAGAATCAATGTACACCCTGTTTATGTGAAAATGTGTGTGATTGGATGTTCAAATAACAGCTCCGACATCTTGAAAAAAAGGGAAACTTTTTCACGAAGAGAGGAAATATAATTGAACAAATACCCGAACGTTTTCGTTAGCTGGGCAATATGGATGAAGACAAATATTTGTCGGAGTAATAACAATTAAAACGTTAATTGGCCTTAGTTAATATTTTAGTTAATACAATTAATTTGCTTAGTCGATACATATAAATAGACATTTTACATCATTTTAGTTGTTGCTAATGATCTGAAAATTCGAGTTCGAATCCCATTAAAATTTCTCAAATTTTAATTGATATTTTTTTGTTTCGTTCAAAAATCGAAGCTAATCCGTTAGTTGATACTCTGAGTATGCTTTATAGAGGCATGACTTGTATAAACGATCAGATGATTAAAATCACAATTATCTGATCGAGAGTTTTTTACATTTCAGAGCCTCCCACAGTGGTTCAAATCTAGATGGAAAAAAGTAAATTTCTTATATTTCAAAATTCACATAATTTGGTATTTGTTAGACAACTATCCACTGTACATAGCTGTATATCAGGTTTTTGTATTTTTTTCTTATTTGCTTTGTTACGATGTTTCAAAAATGATCAATTGCATTGACTCTGTTGTTATAGGAGGCCAGTCGATTCACAGCATCACTTTAACACATCACAATAACACATTTTGAGTTTCTTTTTTTTATATTGCATTATGTCAGGTATGTTCTACCTATATTATAAATAAATTTTGAATTTAAATGTTTTATATGTAAAATAATGGGTAGGAGGTAATATGTATTTTGTAAAGTAAATATTTAGCTTTTTATGGTTTTTAGAGTAACTTTTAAATACGATTCACAAAACTTCCCGTGAAATGAGTTGTACCTTGTTCATCTGTGTAATGTCCACTTTAGATGAGAAAAAAAATTAGCTGCAATTATTAACCGGTAAACTTTTTATATACATAAATAGATTACATACCCATAACACGGAGAGAACTATGTGATGTGTGGATTGCCGAAGTACAAAACAAAGAAAAGGCAAATACTGTTATTAAATATTTTTTGTTAAGAGTGGGTTATATAAAATTAAAGCAGAAGATTATTGCGGTAAAGTTAAGTTAGCTGTACGAAGATTAACGTATTCAATTCAAGAAAGATGGATAAAAGCAAAAAGATCTAAAAAATATTGTGAAGACTCCAACAAAATTTGGTTAGATGGAGTTTTTTATCTTCCTTCTGAAAACATATTAAAAATTCCAGAAGATTTAAGGAAAAGAAGTTATGACTTTTTTCCAGCTAGATTTGCAAATTGAACCACTGTGCCTCCTACCGACAATTAGTTTTCAAACCCGAAATATTTGTAGATTTTTAGAGAAATTTTAAAAGTATCTTTCGGGGAAATGTGGTCATAATTACATAAAATTTAAGGGTAATTGTAAGAAATCATCACAAAAGTAATACAATTATTCAAACTGAAATACGTCTTTTCAAAACGGAGATTTGTAACAATTAAGAAAATAAAAAATGCATTACATTTTTCTTTAAAATATTTTTTTTATTTTTTTAATTAAACATAAACTTTTTATTTTTCTTTTTATATTCGTATGAACATATTTTTAAAACAAATTTGTTTTTTTTTACTTTTTTTACTATAAACGGTTACTTTCACTTTATGGCAGTCTTTTTAAATAAATTGTACCCAAAAGCATTAATAAAACCATATGCTTGAATAGGTTATGCCAACAATTACTCATTGGTCCTAAACTGTTCATGTTCACTGTTCATGCACATACTCGTATTAAGTGTCTGTAAAACCGGGTTTAAAAAATTACAAACAAATTGTGATAAAGATTTCAACCATTTATGTTGTTGATGTTTCTATATTAAAAGCACGTATTTGGTTTTCTTTTTTTTTTTTGTTTTCTTTTAATTTCATGATTTTCTTGGAAGAAATTCAAATAAATGTTTATTTATGATTTTAATTTCTCTCAGGCCTCAGTTATATTATGTTGGTATCGCAAATGCATCAATATTTTTTAATTTTTAAAAAATATGAGCAGTTTTCCTCACTTGGGTCTTGATTATTATTTGAGTTTTTAAAGTTTTACTTTTTAAAATTTTTATTCTGTTGTGGTAATAGTTTTGGAGGAAATTAAAAAGGAAAAACCCAACCAACAATTTGCCATAATATTTTGTTCTTTTTTGGTTTTTAAACAATTTCATATGCACGTTTTATGTCAAGTGCTTTTTGCCAGGCTCTTTGGCTACAGCAGCGAAAGCAGCGCATTAAAACGTCCACAGGGCATCTTTATTACTGCAACAGTATGATGGAAAAGGCAGAAAAAATAAAATAAAAAATCATTTAAATATGTTCATTTCTAGTTGGCATGTTGGCAAAAAAAAAAAATAGCAAAAAAAGTTTCATCTGAGTTTACTCATACATGCCACATGCAGCACAGTGTGGTGGGCAATTGTGTGCCGCCACTAATGATTGTATAACTGTTTGTGTGAAAAAATGTCTTTTCACGCTGCTGGCAAAATCAGTGGCTTTCAATCACAGTTACCGCAAGAAAATAGAGAGGAAAAAATAGTCCCTTGCTTGCTCGGCTTAAAAAGTGTGAAAGAGAAACAAAATCAAAGTAATAAATAAAAAATGAAACAAAATAAGAAATCTGTACTATTTTGAAAATTTTCATTTTACGACTATAGGCTATTAGAAGTGGCTCCACTTAGCCTAAAGCAATGCAGCAATATGGTGTATTTCATCATCATTACGGCACTTAAGTGTGCCCCTAAATATTTGGCATTAAATTTGGATACGTTTTTTTCTCAAACACCACAAATAATTTTTTTAATACTCAATATGAAATATGAACAATAAAATGACTTTGTTTTTAATTATCTCCTTCACAATTGTAGGCCAATAGAGAGAGAGAGAGAAAAAGGGAGTCTTTTGTAAATATTTTCTGCTTAAAGAATAGGCAGCATTCTATCTCAAAATGCCTTAAAGCGATGTTCCTCTTGCCAAATGGAATTTAATTTTTGTTGCATTTATAACTTCAAGCATCTGTCAAAATATATCACAAAAAATAGAAACTGTTCTAAATGAATACATTCCATAGGCAAACAATGTTCAAATACATATGAATGTAAACGGATCTTTATTTGCATTGCTGGTTGACAACCAAAAATTTCTTGTTGTTGACATACAATTTTTACAAGCAAAATTTTAAGATGCATACATGTTTGCAGTGTCCATCTGTAGTTTTTATAGGCAACGGACAACTCAAATGAAATTCGGTTGCTATCCATGATCAATCTATACAAATCTGACTTACGTCTTTCTCTCTCTATCCCTTTTTACGATGCAATCCTAGAAATTCATTAATTCATTCTAGAGAACTTTATACGGCTCTCAATTCCGTAAGGGTTTTTATATTATATATCCCCCAGATTTATCTTTTTGATAAATTAGGAAATTCCGCCCGGTGTCAACACTAACATTCCTTGCCTAGTATTTGAGAAATGCGAAGATACAATTCTCTTATGCACCAACGCTACTTAAGTATCCAATAGGATCTTTGATGACTCAATGCCCTCGTCAAAGGATATGCACAAACTGCTGAACACATCCCTATACCATTATACAATACTATACACACATCAACTCTCCCTATATAATAGGCTCTAAGTAGGAGTTTAAGACATGTCCGGCCCAAGAAGTGTAACCGCCCCTCCTTGTCCTCTGTTTTTCTCAGCCTGTTCTTCCTTTTCCGAATCCAAAAAACGGTTCTGGCCCCAACAGTCACATACTATCTAAAAGCAATTTCTTAGCAACCAAATGCTTGGATGGCTGTCTGACTTTTAGTGAGTATGGCTATTTTCTGACTTTCTTTACCTTTATTCATGTTAAAAGAGTTCTACATACTCGTACATCGAATTAAAACATAATCTAAAGGTGCTAGATCTATAAAATGCATATATCACAAGGTTCCATTTAGCAAATGGAGATCTTGTTCAATCATCGAGATTCTTTAAGTATCCAGCTTTCTTAAAATAGTTGTTAACTGCTTGGTGATAAATCTGGCGGTGTTTCTCATTTTCAAGTATGATTTCATCAACTTCTTCAGCAATGGGTCGAACAGACAAAAAAAAAAAGAAATGGAAAGACCACTTTCTTGTTACGTTTCGTTTTATAACCAACTAACGACAATTTTTATTCCAACATCCTATATATCAGGCTTATTGGTTTTTTTATTTTTTATTTTTTTGACTTGTCTATCGACAATGCTCCAAAGGTTCTTAATTAAGTTTGGGTCCGAAAATTGTACTCAGAACTACCAAACAACAGACACGATTTTTAGACGCTTTTCAACCACTTACTGACTATCATTGACGTATATTTTGGGTCATTGTCCATTTAAAATACACAAATCAGTGGCCGTTTCTTTTCCGCATAGGGGTTTCTAGTATATCTTATATATATATATATGTATACAAGAATCTAAAACATTTGGTTCAAAACTAGTCACGAAAATAATTTTCCAATCCATAAAATTTAAGGCAGGTAATTACTTCTTTTTGCAGTTATGTGTTTATATGTGATCTCTAGATAAATAATTAATTAGATAACATTTAGCACTTCCATACCTTTTTACACATAAAATATTATAAAAAAAATAAAACAAGAACAAATATTGCGTGTAAGGTATTAAAATGTCAGTTCTGAACAACTTCTTGCTGCTTTTTATTTGATGCTTTTATTTATTCAGTTTCGTCATCAGTTTTTTGTGGACTTTTCTCTATAAAAAAGGCTGGTAACATACGTACACACGCGCTTCAGATAAAATCGAAAAAAGAAAAATGAAAAGAAAAACTTTCTTTTTATTAAAAAAAAAAAAAACAAAAAAAAAAATATGGTGTTTATAGATGGTTTAGCTGTGATCATACAACAAATTGCTGCCTATGTGCACTCTATGCGTCATGTTTTGTTTTTATTACCACTGAAATAATGATGATGTTTTAGTGTTTTTATGTTGCAATGGAACAATAGTTTCTCAGTTTTATGGTTTCACTCATTTCGCACTCGGTTATAAAAAAGCTGTCTTTCTGACTGGCTGTTACTCGTAATAGTAAACACCAGCGTCTAAAGTGGCAGCAACAATTTCTTGTATTTGCTTAATGTGGTGGCAAGAAATATAGGAAGAAAGAGAGGGGGAAATGGAAGTGTGTGCATTTAAATAAAATTGCAGTTATTTGGTTGCAATATACCCTACATATCCCTTTATGTCTTCTTATTTTAAAATTTTTAACGAAACATCAGAAAAATCAAAAAACAAAAAAGCCTCCAAATGATATACAGTGAACTCGCGGAAACGTGAACTAATTTTTACAAAGGGTGTTCACATTTTCAAATTTGTTCACCTTTTCGATCGGTAAGATTTTAGAGTAAAAATATGCATTTTAGCAATAGATATTGGGTAAAACTCAATCAGATTTGGAAATTGTATTAAAAAAAAATATTTTTTGCCATTTTTTACATTTTCGTGAATATAAAACAAAAAAAATTGTAATTCAAACGAATTGTATACATACATAAACATATGTACGTACATATAAAGTTTTCTACTACTAAAGTTTCAATAATTAAAAAAATATAGTACATAAAAGGATTTTTTCCTAAATAGTACTTTTATTGGAAGAAATCACTTATCTTGATGTGTGTTTTTTTCAACCATCTTAAGTATGGCTTTTTCCTCAAGATTTATTAACTACACATGTGCATGTTTTGTTGGAATAGATAGCTAAATATGTATTTATGTTGTCCTATGCTGGAATTTCCCAAATTTAAACGAATTCAAGAAATAAAACGAATAAAATTTAAAAAGCAATTAAAAAAATATTGTTCACGTTTTAGGGCTATTTCACCTTGTTCACGTTTTAGAGTAGTCAATGCAAACAGAAAAGTGTTCACGTTTCCGAGTCGTTCATGCTTCCGGGTATTCACGTTTTCGCGAGTTCACTGTATCTGCTACTTCACTAAATTTTCTTAATATGGCTTTTTATTTGCAACAAATTTGTATAAAACCTTCTCTTAAAATTTAAAGTGGTTGCTGATTAAATTCTGTTGGAAAGGAGGATAACGGTGTATTATACGGATTTTTTTGTTGATAATAACGGTTAAAGTTGGATAAAATATATTTATTGTGTCCGGTAGTTATTGATGTGCTTGTTTTGTACAAATGAAATTTTATTAAAAGCAACAATAAAAATGAATTTTTTTTTATAGAAAAAAAAATATTTTAAAACATTCAGATAATACAAAATGAAGGAAGTAGACAGTTTTGATCAACTTTTAATTTTGGCCTATACCAAGACAGTACCATCACCATGTTTGGCTGTCGGTTTAAATTTTAATTTTCAATCGTCTGCATTTGGCATTAAAGATGCTTAAGTTTGACCATCTGAACCAAAAATACCAAATTTGGTCACAAAACAACATGTTACCAAAAGTTTGAGTTTTTGGCGTACTTAAGGTGTGCGGTAACATTCTTCTTTTTCTTTATTAAGTTATCTGAAAATGTTTCGCTCTCAAGTTTAATTAAAAATTCGTTTGGAGATTTACTGCCTTTATGGTGCATTTAATCATATTCCACAAAATGAGCTATTATACTTTGAACTGTAGGATCACTAAGGCAAACATTCTCAGAAATTCTTTGATGGAAATGGGCATTTTTTAAATAGCTAATAACTAGTTATCTCTGTTCTATGGCAGTGCGTGGAAAAACAAATATATCCCTTATAAGTACCGTAATCTGACTAAAAGCTTGCTTAAGTAAAACATGCTTGTAGTCGCCGTGGTCTAGTGGTTAGTCTGTTGGATTACTAAGACGATAGCGCTTGGTTCAAATCTCAGCTTTGACAACTTTAACAAAAAAAAAATATATAAACAAATTATTTCCTTCGGCGACTACCTCTCAGCAGTCTTCTGGCTAAAGCTCTAGGAGTAGGTAGGCCGTAACCCTGAAACAGGTTGCAATGGTCAATTAAGTATGTATAAATGTATATGATTAGATGTGTGGTTTTGTAATCAAGCCAGTACAAACATCCATTCATATGTCTTGTAGAGTATTTATAATTTTTTATTTTACTATTTGCTGCTTTCAACCATTTGTTGCATAGCAAGGCAATGTTGTTATATGTGATACTATTTGTTTATATAATTCGCAATATTGATCATGTTTGACTGACAGTTCTTTGCATTTAAATTTTTTGTTTGTTTTTGTTAAATTTTTATTTGCTTCATTTGACATTTATCACATTTTTACTATGATTTATGTTTTAAAAGACTGAAATTTTCAATTTTGTTTTCCTTTAATATATTTTTTTTGCTGCACAGTTCTATGCTTTTTGCATATGCCACGTCTGCTCTATGTTAAGTGTGGAAAATTGCTATTTTCATGATACAGATATTTTTTGTTGTTGCAAATACCATTACGTAAATCAGAAAATTTACTGCTGATTGTAAAATGTTATTTGATTGCCTTAATAAAAGTAATTTCAATGTAATAACAAAGTGTGGTAAATTCAAAATCAACATGTTGTCGTAATTTAAACATTGATTTTTTATATTTTTTTGTTTGTTTGTAATTAAAAAAAAAAATAAATATTGTTCGTTTCGTATGAAACGCCTTATTAGATCAGGGCCAAATTACCGCATTTGTGATCGAATAACCTTTCGTATCGAATTCAGATTCGAACGGCAATCGATTGCTCCTCACGTATTCAAATTAAAAAAAAAAACGGTTCAAGAATTTTTGTTTGCATTATAATAAAACGAATAGATAAAACTTCTTTAGAAAGCAGCTACTGGACACACAATGGAACGAATTATAATATACTTATTTGAATAAAGAACATACATACACTGCCGCTCACTTGAATAGGTTTACTATTTTCATTACATTCAAATTAATTTTTTTCTAAAAGTAATTAAGTTTTTAGTTATATTATTTTCTAAAATGGTAAAATATTGGATTATGTGTGTTTACAATAAAAAAATTGTTTCAATAATTAATAACTGAATTTTAGTAATTTTTTTTCCAAAACGAATATGATTTTCAGCACAATTTTTTGGGTCATTTGAATAGTTTTACTATCATTAATTTAAAAATTAAAGAAAAAAATTATTTTTTTGTAAACCTTTTTTAATTTTTTAAGATTTCTTACAATGCTTGATGATTTATTAAGGAGTATATCCTCCTTTATCCGATATAACTTCAAGAATACCATTTGGGAGGGAGCTATAAAGGTTTCCAATTAATAATAATAAAATTTTTGGACCAAGTTTTTTAATTCCTCTAATGAAAGCCTATTTGGTTTCGTATTGTCTGCCGGACTCGTAGACTTCGCGAGAAAGCAAGCCCCATACATTTTCTATAACATTTAAGACAGGGGAATATAGTGGCCCCATCAACATATCGACATTTTGGCTTTAAATCCACACTTTTACATACCTGGCATTGGGTATCGGGGCATTATTTTGTTTAAATATCCAAAGAATTGGTCTAAAAATAGTAGAAAAATATGGAAACACCTTTTCAGGTACTGTTTTGTAATTATTCGCGTTCATTTTTGATGTGAGGAATTGAAGCACAAATGTACCATAATATGAAATCACCCCCCACACCATTACACTTCCCTCACAGAGACGAGACGACTAAGGTAGCGTTCCTCCTTATGTTGGTCGTGGAAATAGTAGTTGTATCCATCCGGACCTTCCAAGTTAAACATTTTTTTCGTCTGAGAAGGCAACACGATACCACTCATTTTTATCGTTCATGTGTTCTCGTGAAAAATGAGACCGTGTCGCTTTACGAGCAGCAATAAAAGATGTTTTTTTAAATTTTTAATCTCCTTAAATGTTTAGAACGTCGAATAACACATCTTACAGTGCCTATGATAGCTGTGATACACAATTTTTGTCTAATTTTTGCATCAAAATCGCTCGAATTTGAGGCAGCTCTTACAATAACTCTTCTGTCCGCTTCAGTTGTGGCTTTTTTCGTCAGCCCTTTCATGTTTTTATACTAATCGGACAGATTTCTTAAAAGATTACTTACAACATTCTGGCTGCGATCAATTTTTTTGTCGATATTCCTATGGCTTAAGCCAGTTTCATTGAATGGTTTAATTTTACCTCTTCCTTCTTCAGTTAATCCCTTGCTGCGCCCCATTTTACGTAAAATATATAAAATATTATTGCACTAACTCACAAATATTTAAAATTTTAATTATACTGTCGATGGTCAAAAGCAAACTAATTTTATTCCTAGTGAACCTATTCAAGTGACCCAAAATCTACACCTGTTTTCGCAGAATTTTGAAGTAAAATCAAAAAATAACAAATTTTTATTTATTGTACCGTTATTCTTTTCTTCCTAAAATATGATTATTCATAATATCTCTTAATTTAAGTGAAAAAAAAAATTATTCTCCTAAAGTTTATATGAAGAAAAATTAAAATATAAGAGCAAAAATTATTAAACCTATTCAAGTGATCGGCAGTGTACTTATACACTTGCTCGTATCATTTCAGATTTGGTAAAATTTGTTGGGTCTCCAAAGCGGTATTCAACTACATTCTTTCCAATCCAAATCTGAAATAAATATTCCGAACATTCTTTCTAGTATTTTTTTTTATATGAATCTGTGGAAGTGATTAGTTACAAAAGCCGTCGAACAACAAAGAAAACTTAACATAAACTTAAATTTCGTTTTTTTTAATTAATTTACTGGCATGTAAATAAAAATATTTTTCGATTGTAGCAAAGCTGACGAGTGACTGCGAAAGTAAACACTCGATTATTTATTCGTCATCATATACTATAATTTTAAATTTGGACTGCACTTGTACGATGACGAATACCGTATTCTGAAAACAGAAAGTTACGCCATTAAAGTTGTTTTAATTGTCTTTATTGAACTATAGGCCCAATAAGTTTGATTTTCTATTGAGTACATAAAAAAAGAAGAATAAATGGCTTTATTTCAACATATTTACTTCCTAATAGTTATTAATAAAGGGTGTTGTTCTTTTAATAGCTTGAGGACTGTAGATGATAATACAACTCGCAAAGATTATTGGAATAATTGTTTTTATTTTAATCTGGTAGATAATTTCCTATCGTTTACTTTTTAAATATTATTTTCGCCATATTGCTGCTACGACAACGATATACATGTTCCTTTCGATCAGTCCAGATTTTGAATACTTTTTGGCTGGTTGGCGTCAATGGTAGCTTTAATATTTAAAAGTTGCTGGTTTTTTTGAATAACAAACCCGCTTAAAAAATAATCGTTCCAACCAAGGGATCACTAAATTGTTTTGGCAATAAATTGAATGTCAAAGGCGCTGTATGGAACATTAGGCTGTCTTTGGAACCAAATGTCGTTGAAAACAAGGATTCAGTCAGCATGGCACGATAACGCAGAGTCTAATCCTACCCGAGGGATATAAGAATCGATGATAGTAGTTGTTTTAATTTTATATCATATACATACTCAGGAGAGTAAGAATTTTTTTATCCACCGACAAAAAGGTTTTCATTGATGCCGCCGGCTTACACGCTAAGCAAATTTTAACAGATTTAATAGTGATCCTTAACGGCTTAAAGATAGTTAAAGCTCTATACACGATAATTTTATTTCTTGACGTAGACATTTATCTAGAAATACGCTTTATCACTAACTGTAATTCTTTGATAAAAATGCTTATATTTGGTCAGTGACAAATGAGCCCCATGCAACGTAATCGATGATTATTTGGCTTCAATTCCAGCACGAGCTGTATTTTAAGGGCACGTAAGCCAAGATTCTTACGTAGTTACAGAACAAACGTCAGCAATTTTAGAATATCGACTAGTGGTAATTTCAACGTGTTCTTGAAGATTTTTCGCTAAAGTATCAATATTCTCTTGCACATTTCTTTGTCTTGTTGATGATTTAAAATCGAAGAAAGTAAACTAGTGAAACAACGATCGATAACTGCACGAATTGATTGCTCACTAGCGTTCTATGAACTTTGCGAACAGATTTCTGAATTAAATAGCCGTTGTTTTGGCGTAGTCGCCGTGGTCTAGTGGTTAGTGTGTTGGCTTACGAAGACGATAGTGCTGGGTTCAAATCTCAGCTCCGACATCTTTAAAAAAAAGAAATATGAAACAATTATTTCTTTCGGCGACTACCTCTCAGCAGTCTTCTGGCAAAAGCTCTGGGAGTAATTAATTGCCATGAAAAAGCTTCTCAAATCTGTCGTTCGGAGTCGACTTTAAACTGTAGGTCCCGGTACTCATGGAAAAAAATTAACACACACAACATGAGTGCTGCGAGAAGCTAGGCCGTAATCCTGACACAGGGTTGTAATGGCCAATTATGTATGTATGTATGTATGTATGTTTTGGCGTTAACCAAATTTTTCATCTTGTTGATCGCGAGTTATGTGGATTATAATCATAAACTAAGTTTTAACCGTTTACAAAATTTACAAAAATTAATATTAATTTTGTATTGGAGGTGCCACGCTCATATAGCCGATTAATAATCCGATAATTACTGCTTACAACGACCTGTTTACTTTATATTGTGCACAAGGCTGTAGACGATATTGTTTTTTTGTTGTATATACGATATGGATGTATGTCCATAATTTTTAAATGAATTAAATTCTTAAACATATCGTCGATGGAATTAAAGAACGCTGTAACTGACAAAACCTTAAATGTTCACAAGAGCCAAAAAAAACTTTTATAAAGGTAGAACAAATACACTGGTATTTTTCTTTTCGCAGACGGCGTAAGTGAATTTATTTTCATCCTAGAAATCTGGGATCTGGCCCAATGGACGCGTATTTTTTTGCTGATAAAAATGATGCAAAAAACGTATTTTCGAGTTTTTGTCACTTACAGCGTTCTTTAATTCCATTGACGATATGCTTTATTGATAAATTTTAAGAGATTGTAAAACAAGCAATTAAAAAAGTATATTTTTAAGCTTTAAAAATTATTTTTGTACCTTCTCTCCTTGAAACACTTTTTTTCACAAAATCGTCAATAAAGAATTTCTTAATTAAAAAGCAAATGCAATTGTTAAACAACCAACAATTTAATGCGTTTATATTCGTAATTTAAGTTCGTTAAATAACAGCGGCAAAAACATTTAAAATTTTAATCCCTCTTTAAGTGAGATTTTATTTTTCAAAATTTTTGCTGGTTTTGCTGGCAATTGCATCATAAAACACAAATAAAAATTTCAACAATTTTATTTTCTGACGAATTTCGTAACTTTAAAAAGCACTTTGTGATTTCAAGTGATTTTATTATAGAATTTATTTTTGCAAAAAAAAAAATAAAATAGTTCTTGAATGGAGAGATTAATAGGTTGTTGAAAGTTTCAATGAAAAATCAATCATGATCGGTCAAAGTCCATCTATACGGGATTTTGTAATCCTTGTAATTTTTCTTTGGAGCCTATCTTTCAAGGAGCCAATATTTAATGTTTGATGCTAATTTTCACTTTGTTTTGTGGTAAAATTTTATTTGGGACGATATTTTATTCGACAATTTTACCTTAAAAATGTGTTTATTTTACATGGATTTTGTAGGAGTCAAATTTTATCGGCTGCTTTTTAAGGAACCGAAATTTGTTACAATAATTTCGTATTTAGAGAATTTTTTTTTTGTAAGACCAATACTCAGGAGTAAACCCCTACTCATGCATTGGAATATTGAAGATAGAAGAGAGATACATAGATTTTTTTATCAATGAGACAAGTTGCCATCAGTTGATCACTCAAAGGCCAGTGTTAAACCTTCACCCTTGAATGATCAACAGCAATTGCCCCATTTGTCGGTGGATGTTGATAGTGAGTGGTGACTGTCTTCACTAATTTGGTTAGCTGTTATCTTCCCTACAAGCTAAAAAACTGAAAGTAAATTTTCGTGTTGTGGGATTTTATTAAATATTTCGGAGCTATTTTAGGTTTTTATTTATGGTCCATTATTCAAGAAGCCATAAATTAACACTGCCGCATAGCGATCTTTTTGCCGGTTTAGTCAATATATACGACTATTAATCAAATCTCAGCTACTAATCAAATCTCATGTCAATTTGATTTGAGAATTGTTTTTATTATTTTCGATATTCAAAAACAGGACGCACATTACTTTTTGTGATATGCATGCTGCTATCAAATCTCTTATTATCAGCAGTTATGCGATTGCTAGATATGGTCCGGCATGCCCCTTTCATTTTGGAAAGGGGCATGCATTATCCAAATATATGAAGGCCTCGGGAGGAATATATCTAGTCTGAAGAGTTTTTACATAGTATGGAGCCATAATTAGATTATTCTCAGTGCATCCCATGGATGCCAAGATATGGTTCCTGATTAAATGAATAATAAAATTATCTATCCTGCACACCTTTGCCTTATTGTATAATTTTCTATTAGAAATATATTTTTTATATTCACTATCCTGCGACCTGAACATCGAAGTACAGGCCCTTAGACATTTTCTTTCAAATAACCTAATTTTCTTCATATACGAGGGTGAAATATTATACCAAATTTGGCAGCCATATGTTAGAATTGGCCTAATTAGAGATTAGTACAGAATTATCTTAACCACATGGTTATTGCATCGTGAAAAAAAATAGACATCTCTGCATGAAAAATGCATTTCTCGCCTTCATTATCTGTAAGTTAATATGATTATTGAAGTAAAAATTGGTTTATTTTACATGTATTTTGTAGGCCGTTTTTTAAGGACGGGAAATTATTTACAATTTTAATTTCGTTTTAGGAATAATTTTTTACTTTAGAAATGATAAAAGGAGAAATTATCCCCACAAGCTCAAAAACTAAAAGTAGATTTTCGTTGTTGTTGCATTTTATTAAATATTTTGAAGCTATTTTAGGTTTTTATTTATGGTCCATTATTCAAGAAGCCATAAATTAACACTGCCGCATAGCGATCCTTTTGCCGGTTTAGTCAATATATACGACTATTAATCAAATCTCAGCTACTAATCAAATCTCATGTCAATTTGATTTGAGAATTGTTTTTATTATTTTCGATATTCAAAAACAGGACGCACTTACTATTTGTGATATGCATGCTGCTATCAAATCTTTTATTATCCGCAGTTATGCGATTGCTAGATATGGTCCGGCATGCCCCTTTCATTTTGGAAAGGGGCATGCATTATCCAAATATATAAAGGCCTCGGGAGGAATATATCCAGTCTGAAGAGTTTTACGAGCGTATTCTTCATCTACATAGTATGGAGCCATAATTAGATTATTCTCAGTGCATCCCATGGATGCCAAGATATGGTTCCTGATTAAATGAATAATAAAATTATCTATCCTGCACACCTTTGCCTTATTGTATAATTTTCTATTAGAAATATATTTTTTATATTCACTATCCTGCGACCTGAACATCGAAGTACAGGCCCTTAGACATTTTCTTTCAAATAACCTAATTTTCTTCATATACGAGGGTGAAATATTATACCAAATTTGGCAGCCATATGTTAGAATTGGCCTAATTAGAGATTAGTACAGAATTATCTTAACCACCTGGTTATTGCATCTTGAAAAAAAATAGACATCTCTGCATGAAAAATGCATTTCTCGCCTTCATTATCTGTAAGTTAATATGATTATTGAAGTAAAAATTGGTTTATTTTACATGTATTTTGTAGGCCGTTTTTTAAGGACGCGAAATTATTTACAATTTTAATTTCGTTTTAGGAATCATTTCTTATATTAGAAATTATTCAAGAAGCCATAAATTAACACTGCCGCATAGTGATCTTTTTGCCGGTTTAGTCAATATGTACGACTATTTATATTGTGCTATTGTAAACAGCTACTAATCAAATCTCATGTCAATTTGATTTGAGAATTGTTTTTATTCAGCCTTGTTTATATTGTTTTCTTCTCGATATTAAATTACAAGTTAAATTGGCATGGATTTCAAATACTTGTACTATAGCACGATTGAAAATATTTTATAAAATAATAACGTTTTTTTTTTTCTTTTTATCTTTTTGTTAATTTCGTTTTTTTTTTCTTGTCGCGTTTCTATTTCAACACGAAATAATTGCAATGAGAAGTAGAAAACAAGTTGGTTATTTGAAAAAAATAAAAATTATAGGGATATTCACTTAACTAAGAATTTATGCAGATTTTTGTAAACACTTTTTCTCGTTATTTTTTTAAACTCTTTACATATTTTCAATTGGAAAATCTTAAATTTTTTTTCTTTAATCAATAAACTATTTGCTTGAAATACTAGCTTCACATTGTTTTATTAAAAGATTATTTCTAATGGTAAATAAAATCTCGAAAATTTGACATTCGAAATCGTGAGCAATCCTGAAATTGTGAACTGCTTTGGTAAAAATTTGTTTACATTATCGCGAGTTCACTGTATATTGTTAACTAATAGTAAAAATAGTTTGTTTGATTTGGGAATAATAGCAGCCTAAAATTTCGTTAGATTTAAATTTTTAGACTTTGTGAATACCCATAATGCTTTTAATATTGGACTTAAGGATTTGCTTCATTAATTTCATGACAACAACTACCTATCAACAGCATTAGCAAAATCCGCAAGAGCAAAACAAAACAATTTTTTTTTTATTTTATTTTATAATAAAAGGAAACTTTAAAAAATAGGCGACAAGAGGTGTCTAGAAATTTAAATATTCATGAGAAATAAAGTAAATTAGAAATTGCACTGTAATGATAACGAATGATATAGCGTCAGGCTTACTCGCTAAATCAAGAGATTCGTGTTAACTACAGTGTCTGAAAACTTACACAAAATTTTTGTTTAGAAAAAAAAAAAAAAAACAGCAAACATATATTTTCTTATTTATACTATTATTCATTTAACATTTTATTATAAAACAACTAGTTGACCGGAAAACGCTGTTTTGCCATATAAATTTGATATAGGAAACATTTTTTTAGTTTATATATATTTGATACTCTTCACCGAACTGCAAAAGTCAACATTGATATGAGCAATCAATGTCTGTCAATTTTAATAAATGATTATCCGCCATTTTCGGTACTTCAGTGTGATAGTTGGGGATTTTGTGAAATATCCCCTGTATTGTCCTCTCTGAATATATGCTCTACTGTATTCAGATCTATCTAGTTTAAAATTTGATCGGAGTTAGTACGTTATTTAGGTAAGGCACAAATTTTCACTTGGGTCGGGTCACCTGAACATTTAAGGGTATCAAAAAAAGATGTTGACCGATTCTCAGACCTACCCGACATGCACACAAAATTTCATAAAAATCGGTCGAGCCATTTCGGAAGATTTTGGCAACAAACACCGCGACACGAGAATTTTATATATTAGAAAGATATACTGGAAATCGACTTCGATCGAAATTAAAATCGAATTATATTTCAAGTTGCTATAACTTCCAAATCCTTTCGTATTTAGAATTCATTTTTAAGTTATTACTTTACTGACCATTGCCACTACATCCTTGATTATTAAAATCTTAAAATAATTAAAACAGATAAGTTTCATATGACTTTGAAAATACAAACGATTTCAATTTCGATCGAAATCGTTTTTCATCACATACCGCATAAACTTCAAATTAAAACATTAATAAGTTTTTCCACTGAGATGCTGACGAAGCACATTTTATGGTGGCAAAGAGACCGTCTGAGCATCTCCTGACCTTTTCTCTATTTATTTCCCCATAGTCCACAATTTGACTACAATTCTGATCTGATCTTATAAATAGAAGGCTGGACAAGAAACTCCTGATAGATTGTCATACAGATAATTATAGTGGCGTAGAGCATTTACAGAGATTGGCATTCACAGATATATGCATGCTTTACTTACAGCTATCTGAAACAGCGGAACACATATTGTGTGAATATTGTTGATAGATTTCGGCGAATGTGTTTGGGAGGGCATTTTGTCTCGCTGGACTAAATTTGCAGACCTGGAGCCTTATTCTGTAATTCTCTTAAGCTAAAATGCTAAAATTTTGGGTTTTTGAAACAAGCTGGGCATTAGAATATATAAAATTAAAAAGTGTAGAGGTAATAGGCATGAAGTTTTTAAACTACAATAAGCGTTCAAGAATTCTATTCGTAGTCAAAAAGTCCTAAATCTAGTTTATATATTTTTAGCGATATAGTTTTAGCTTACACTCAAAAAAAAAAATACCTAGAAATGAGAAAATTTAACTCAAATCAAGGAAATTATGGCTGTCGTATGGCGCCAAAGACATAAATTATTACAATTTAGTAAAAAATTTCCTTAAACTTAAGACACAAATTTTACTTAATATTATAGTCAGTTTCTTGAGTTTTAACAAAATTTTACTTATATAAAATAAAATTTTCGTTAATAGATATAAAAATGTATAATAATTCCAGTTCAAAATTATCTGAAACCTTCCTTTATTTCAGTTAATATTTACTTGAATTTAGTTCAGATAAATTTTAGATAATATTACATTTTAGAAAATTTTGCCTGTATTTTAGTTAAAAAGATAATTTTTTTTACTTATGAGTATGACAATATTTTATAAAAAACAGTAAATTTTTACTTTAATTCAATAAATAATTTCCTAAAATTAGGATAAAAGTTTACTTATATGGATGGTCATTTAAACTGGAAAATGTCAATTTATGTATTCTAAATTAGTTTACACATGAACCAATATTAAGCAAAACTTCCATCTCAATAGGAATATGTTTCCTCAACAGTAGTAAATATTTCTTAAATTGTAACAAAAACGTACTAAATATTAGTAATTTATTACCCTGAAATGGAGAAAAATTCTTATAAATAAGTACATATTTTTCTGTTTATTTAGTATATATATACCTTGATAGAAGGAATACATATACAAAATAGTAGTACATTCCAGTGTAATGAAAAATATGTATTATATGCATATACATATTTCAGAGAAATATAATTACTTAATATTAGTACTTTTTCAAGGGTTTGAGAAATATGTACTGCTATTTTGTGCAAATTAGTCGATCAATAAATAAAAGTCTTTTATATTTAATTTTTTGTTTTATTTTTTTATTTTTAAATTTTTGTTATATGTGCATTTATATTATACATATTTATATTAACAATGAAAAAATAAAAGAAAAACATAAAATGTATATAAAACGTATTTGTTAAAGTAATTAATACAACTACATTTTCAAAACCATTTTTATTTACTCAAATTACCAAATATTTTTAGGTCTTAAATAATACTTTTTGTTTAATTCATGAAAGTTAATTGGAGGTGATTTTATGTTTAATGCTGGTAATATTTCATATTCTAATAAATTAGGACTAACAGAGTATGATGAAAGCTCTTTTACATATGACAGAATTTGTACTTTTTGACATAATAAAAATACATTACCATCTATTTCATAAATTTCTTGAATTTTAAATGCGATAAAATTAGGCTCATAAACATAAATTACAAATCCTTTTTTATATAAAGTTCCGTAACGTTCAAAGCTATTAAAACATGTGCATTGGTCTATATCATCTCTATTTATAAATTTAAGTAGTTCTTTGTAAAATGCAGAACTTTCAACACCATACTTTTTGTTTCCTACTTTAAAGGTAGTCTTCTCAAAATTTAGAATTGTATCAGAAAAAGCAATACAAAATTTAATTGCCAAAGACATTACAACATTTCTTCTTGAGTTTATATTTTTGACGTAAGACTTTAGTTGTCGATGTTTTGATTCAAAGTTAAAAGTCCAAAGATATGTGAATGGTCCTGAATGCTCTAAAATTCTACAGTAGTGCGTTAAGAAGTGATGCTTTGGTTTTAAACTATCATTAAAAAGTGTTACATATTCTTTGTTATGATAATTTATACGAGCTTTTAAATTTATAATATCTAAACTTGAAACATCAGTCAATCGTAATAAATCTAACAAATCCATTAAATTGATTACAAATTTCCATACATCACAACTAACGTCTACCAAATCGCCAATAAATAATGGAAAAAAATGAGCAAAAGTTAACATTTCACTGCCAGACATTTTTAAGTTGAATGATTTAAGATGATTTAGTTCTATTTTAGGTGATTTGTTTCCAATATCATTTTCACCATAATTAAAATTTTGTTTTCGAATATTAAATATTTCAAGATCAAATATTTTATTTTTTATAAAAAACAACAATATGTGACAAAAGTCGTACTTTAGCACACCCTCCAGCACATCATGTAGTAAATCCGCATACCAATTTTCGATGACATGATAGTTGTTAATTTTATTAAAAATACTATTTTCTCTTACTCCGGTTCTTTCAGGGATATTTAGATTTAAGTCTTCTTTATAATTTCTTAGATTTCTTAATTTGCTTAAATTTTCTTCACTGCAAATCTTTGAATCTATCTTATTAACTTTACAAAATCTGCAAAAATATGTTGAAGAAAATGATCTTGAAAACCCTAATACATTGTTCAAAGCTAAATTGTCTCCAACAATTAACCCTAAACTGAAATAAATTTTTTGTCTTCCATTTTTAGTACTAATTTCTATTCCATTCGTTTCTAAGTCATTAAGAACTTCGATCAATTTAAAAAAACTTCTATCATTTCCAACACTTTTTACATCTTTAGATTTAAAAAGTCCAGCAATGAAAATATTTTTTAAAGAATATCTTAAAAACTCCGGAGCTGAAGGAAAAGAATAATATACGCCTAAAATACTTGAGCTATGTGAACCAAGTGGATTGTTGACCTCAAAGTCATCAAAATATAGAAAATACGGTAATACAAATTTACTACCATATGTCTGAAGTTTCGATTTCCAAATTTTTCCATTGCAAAAGTTTTTTAGTGTACTACTATTGTTTATGTTTTGCAAAGTAATTTTAAACTCTTCATATATACCAGGAATTTCAAAAAATTTTTTAATATGAAATTTAATTGGAAACAAAATGCCTTTCGTAACAACTTCATCCATTGTATTAACGTTTTTAAGATCTATATTGCCTATTGTATTGTTCAATTTTATTACTGAAGGACTTTCCCATAAATTAATGCTAGTCAATGTCTTTATGAATTTATACTCCGTATCAAAACCTTCAAATGGTTTATCACAAAATGACACAAGGTTTTCGAGACTATTTTTTATATCTGTAAAGTTGTTAAAGTTTAATTCGTTTATTATTTTTTTTAATTCGTCTCTAATAGGATGTGTTATGTTTTTATTAATATTTTCTTGCAAATTTCTAGCATCCTTTCTTGAAAATTTGTTAAATGAAAAATTAGATAAAGTCAACTTGAAAGAATTTTCCAATAGGAAAGTTAATGGCTGCAAAGGAATTCTAAAATTATTTTTTTCAATAATTCCAGCTTGTGCATTTAAGGCATTATTCCTTTTTCCATCCAAACTTTCAAAATTCAAATAATTTTTTTCAGTTTCTACGGTACTTTCAAGTCTTACAGATTGGTTATATACATCTAAGACTTTATTTGCTAAGTCTGTATTATTATTTTGTTGTGGATTACTTTCATATTCTTCTTTATTATTAACATTTCTTTTTATTTTATTTCGCACATGTTTTGAAAAAGCTTTGAAGTTACTAAACTTTTGATTACAGTCTAAAAATACACATTTGTATAAATTGTTTGGTGGTAAATTATGATAATATTTTAGGTGGCATTTTATTTTCCTAAAATCAGCAAATACTTTTTGGCAAATAAAGCAGTGCAAATTCATTTTTAAAAATTAACTTAATATAAAAAAGAAAGAAATAAAAGAACATAAAAGTTCACGAATAAAACGTCTAGGCTAAGTAATTTATGATTTAAATCTTACCAGTTGCCTATAATTAAATAGTTTCAATGTCAGTCAAAATTGTAGAGAGGGAGGTACATCTTTCATTGTTTTCAACCTTAATTTCAAAGAAGTACTCCTGTATAAAAAGCCAAATTAATTTGCAGTTTTCGGGGTATTTTATATTAATTGAATTAAATATTTTAAAGACTAAATCCACACATGATTTAATATCAATCAGCTTGTAAAAAGTGCCTCCAAAATAGACATAAAATTCATGCAAATTAAATAGTGAAGATCCAATTGCACAGATAAATGGTTGCAAAGTTTGTTTTTGGATAAAACAATCTTCAATTAAAAGTTTAACTTGTGTATTAAGTTCAGAATTATTATTTGCGTACAATATAAATGATTTCTTGGAATCTTCAACGGAGGCTTTTTCATATTTTCGTTTTTTCTTGTCAATTATAATACATTTTCTTGTTGCTGGTTTTAAAACTGAGTGTATAAGGTCTAGTATAACGCAATCCCTTACATCTGAAATATTAAAACAATTAGTAAATAATAGTAATAAAATAATACAACTTTAGTTTTACTTTTAATTTACAATATGTAAAACCTCAATACTTCATAGTTAATAAACATTAAAAGCAGTATTTTTTATTAAAATTTCATAACTAAAAAATAATTTACCATAACTGTACTCAGATTCTTTAAATTTTGATAAAATATCCAAGTTTTCTTTATCCTTAACGTCACGTTCTATAATTTTTAATATTTGCGTCGAAAATGTATTCCACTTAAAATTAAGTAAATGCTCTTTTCCAGGATATAATTTAGCGAAGTCCTCTAATATCTAAATGTTTGTACAATAAAAATTATTCTTGCTAGTTAATATTTTAAAATTTTATGACTAACTAAAGTGTATCCAAAGGATTGTTTATATATAGGCCATTCATCAAAAATTTGCTTCAATCCATTGTCGTTTGATTTTAAATTTTTTTTTCTAATTTGAAAAGTATTGTCCCATTTTTGAATGACATCACACATCGGCTCAATGTTATGCATTAGCCATTCTTTATCAGTAATCATATCATTTTCATCTGAAACTTCAGTTATTTAAAATATTATTTCTAAGACAAAGAACAAAAGTATCAAAAAGTGGTTGGAGATTTATTATGTTAGAAATGTACTTAAGCATTTTATTATTAGCAAGATTCAAAATTTTATAAAACGTACTTTAGAATTAGTCTATAACGAAATTAATTGTAAGAAATATCATACCACATTTATAGTTTAATTACGGTTCTTTTCTTAAGAACTACTCGGAAGGGACACTCTTTGTGACACACTGTATCTTTGACTATGGAACACTAGAGGTCCTTAGACTTCCCAATTAAACTATGTACTTCAAATCCAAAAATTATTTTAGTGGACACATTTTAATATCTTCAAACAATAATTACATAAAAGCTCAAATTAAAAAATTTTTTCATCTTGTTATTAATAAAAAACATTTTAATACATACTAACATTAATACTACATATGTTTTTACATATTTATGTAATTGTAGCTTTTGTACCTGTTGTATGCATTTCTATATTTTCTAAAGTTTCTTCACTGTTGTCTAAGATATTCTCACTAATACCTTCTTTTTTTAAATTTGAAATTGCATTATGATATTTACTGTACAAGCAACCACCTGGCTTTCTTCCCTTTTTTCGTATAAAATATAAATCCTGTTTGTAGGGAAATATGTTTAAAATTTTGGACCGGAGCTTTAGGATGGAAACTTACTTTATTTTCAGTTGTAAAATACTTGACAATATTATCTGCAATTTTTTCAAAATATTTTGGAGAGGGACTAATTTTATTTTCTATAATATAAGCTGTAATACAGCTGGCTATCATTCTTCGAAATTTTGTTATTATTTTTTTATTTATGGCATAATAAGTCAAAACAGACTTTCCGGAAAGTGATGATTTTAATACTGCTTCGATGTTAAACTATTTTCGATGTATTGTTATTATATATTATTAGATATATGTATGTATGTTCTAAGTATATATACATATCGCTCATTTGCGAGAAGAGTGGCATAACTAAAAAACACATTTTTTGAGTTAATAATGCAGAAACATTTCTAAAAATTATACTTTTATCTCTTTTTTTCATTGAGTGGTGACCAAAAGTGTCTTCTACTTTTCATATAAGTTTACCTGAATTAAAATGTTTAAACGCATTTATCTCAAAATCGCTTTCTTTGAGTTATGCCACTCTTCTCGCAAATGAGCGATATGTATGTAGATAATAAAATATTAAAAACTTACTTCTTCTTCCTGTTCTAATAAAGAACTTACTAATGGTTGCTTGGAAACATTAAAAGCAGATGACATCTCGTTTTGCCAGGTTTTAAGATGATGTTCAAACAATATTCTCACTCCGAATAATGATTTGGGGACTATAACATCTAAATGTCCAGAAGTCATATATTTTAAAGAAGTTGTATCGATATTGTGTTCTAAAAAGGAAAATATTTAAAATATACGCTCTTATGCTAATAATTGATGGCAACTTTTTAAAGAAATTTTAGATATATTATAATGAACACTTCTAAATAAATTTGAAAATTGAATTACCTTTGAAAATGTCAAGAAGTTCACATCCCTTTAGTAGCGTTAGTATATCCTTTAAATTGTCCTCTGATTCCATAACACTGGCGTTTTCTTATTGAATTGCAAACAAATTAGAAAACAACAAATATTTAGACATTATTTAGGTACACATTTTGCGTGCATACATATATACATATGTATGTATTATGTGCATTGATGAACAAACAGGGCTTGAAAAAAGCCGTCACATTTGTACATCCAAACAAATTGTGGAACGAATTGAACACACAATTCTGAATTTTTTTTAACTATACACGATTGGTTTGAATGCACATTAATATACATACTTATGTAGTTACATATACGTATTTCCACTTTTAAGATTTACACAATTACACGATAAAATGAACAATATGTTATATTTATGCACTTACCACCGACAACACGAGTCACACTTTTATTTTATTATAATTTAAACTGATATTTTGAATCACAATTACAATATTTGTTTTTATTCAAATATCCAATTTTCTATAATTTTTTTCACATTAAAACTTTTTCATTGCCAACTTTGACAAAATAAAAAATAAAACTGTCTTCTTTTTAGTTATATTTTTTCTACAAAACAGTAACTTTTTACTTAAAATAAGTAAATTTTCATATTTATTTTCACATTTTTTTCTTACTTTTTCAGTACTGCCAAAATTGAAGAGAAAATTCAAAACAAAAATGTCACCTAATATTTTACATATTTCCTAGAAAGTGGAAAATTTTTCCTTAAAATAAGTAATATTTTAGATTTATCTACACAATTGTTTTAGAAAATTACTGTAATTAGTTTTAGAAAACATACATACTACATACTCATAAAATTTTCCAATAACTTAGAAACTTTTAAAATATTTTTTTACGAACTAAAATTTCGGAAACTATGTTGTAAAATTAAGGCTACCAGTCAACAATTTTTGTTATAACTTTTTTTCTTAAATTTATCTGAACTATATTTTAGGAAAACATTAATAAATTTTAGGACGCATAATCTTAGTAATTAGGAACATTTTTACTCAATAGTAACAAATTTTATATCGTATAATTTTTAACTAAATTTTTGGAAGCTTTTTGTAAAATTTAGAAAAAATGAACTTCAAATAAATGTTTAAGAACATATTCTTAATTTCTAGTATAAACTTTCTAAAATAAGGGCAAAATACAAACTTAAAACAATGGCAACTGTTATCAAATTTCAAGTTTGCTTAAATGCATAAACTAATTGGGAATAAATCCTTTCCTGTACACAATTTTGTGAACTAAAATGAAATTTCCGTAACTTTATTAAGTTATTTCCAAAAAATTAGGAGAATATTGCTAAATTTCAATAAATATTGCCTTACCATCAATAAAATTTTCCTTAATTTAAGTAAATATTTGTGGAAATTGTTAAACTAGATTCAAGTTCATGAACTAATTGTTTTTTACTCAAATTTAATAATTTTTATTAAATTTTAATAAATTTTCCACAAACTAAGTTAAAAATTACTTAAATTAAGGACATTTTTCGAATTATTTTGAGGAAATTTTTTTCGCAAAGTTTAGTACATGTCTTTTTTTTGAGTGTAGGAGAGTTACAGAATAAGGCCTTTGCTGACGTTAATTAGAAGGACCATTAGTTTGCAATGTCTTGCAACTGTGCTCCGTCTGATATGAAAAGTAACCCAGTAAAACACTACATGCAAGCAATGCGGTTTTATCATGAGTTTCAGTTATGACGAACGGGTTAAATTTAGGTGTTAATTTTGTTTGTGCGTGAACTTACAGAAATTAAACTAATTGGAGATGAATAACGCGAACCATTGCATAATGCATGATTCAGATACGTTTTTCATAAATTGACGTTTTTAATGAATACCATTGCATATCACATAATGAGAGTATAATTTGTATTAATTAGAAAAAAGGGAGAATTTATTAGAGTTTAAAATTGCATTTAAAACAGGCCTGTGCAAAAGTAAATGTTTTATTTATTATGTTTTTCTTGAACCACTTTCGTCTTAAGTATTTTACTGGCTAATAATAAGGAATAACAGAATTTCTTTAAAGTGATTGTATGTTAAACCAGAATTTAACTGTATTTTATATTTATTTTTATTCACATATTTGTTTTTGTGAATTTTTTTTTAAACCAATTTAGTTTTCCTTTCTGTTTATGTCATAATGGGTGACCAGTTTTGGTTTTATTGCCGTCCCCCTCCTAACAACGCATTATAAGTTATTTCATTGCAAATATATTTCTAATTAAATACTGTTGACAAATGTTCAATTTATTTTGTCGTCTCCTACTAAATTGGCTTCATTTTGATTGACTTTTTTGTTTCCACTTCTTTAGTTTTTGTTCTTTTGCAATTCAATATCAATGAATAGACCGAAAATAAAAATAAAAAAATAAAATAAATGTTGAAAATCAAACTTGGATCTGAAATCAGAAAATAGAAAGGGAATTAAACTCAATAGAGAAGAAAACTTAAAATTGTTGTACAACTGGCTAAACAATAGTAAACAACGTTTTGCAGTGTAACGATTTACAATCACGGAGCACTATTGTTTTATTGATTCTCTTTATTTTCAAGTACTCCCTGTAAACAGCAACCGTCTTTTGGCTTCTCTATCTTTATTAAATTAAAAGTACTTTTCTTTTTTCAACAGCAAGCACAAAAGCAAATCAATTGGAGGAAAAGAGAATAGATTGATTGAAATTGAAATTAAATACTTGAAAGATTGTCATCAAGTTTTAACATTGTGTTTCATAAACGTTCATTGATTCATTCATTCGCTCAAACCTCTATAACAAATCAGCCAGTGTCACGATTCTTATGTTGCATTTGACAAGTATTGAAGGCAATAACTTAAACTATAGTTGCAAAGTCTTGTGAAAATATAAATTTAAAATCTGTAAAAAGAGAAATATTTGATAAAAAAAAAGAAACTGAAATGGAAGTGTTCGTCATATCAAGAACTCACATCATTCACACAAAAGCCCAGACTTTATTGAGTGCAATACATCTAAGTTCTACATATTTTAGAAGCTTAGAAAAAGTGATAATAAGTCAATATTTAATCAGAATATACATACTAAATCATCATACTAAATTCTCTTTTGAAAATCCATTCGTGTCCATATATGTATATAATTATTTTGTTTTGCACCTTGATTGTATTACCTAAGCTTATTGATTATAAGGTGTGAGCGCATCCATATACTGTTATATACTTTGACAACTTCAACCAGCAAATTAACAAATAGACAGTTTATTGGCTAACTGTACCTTAAAATCAATCTGCCTTGATTCCTACTTTGTTTTACTTTTAAATTTTTTGAAAAACATATCGTCATCTAAAAATCATTTAGCAACCGTAAGCAACAAAATAAAATATCAAAATACGTCTGTCTTAAAATTACAGCTACATATCGCTCATTTGCGAGAAGAGTGGCATAGCTCGAAAAAGCCATTTTGAGATAAATGTATTTAAACATTTTAATTTACCAAAACTGATGCGAAAAGTACAAGACACTTTTGGTTGCCGCTCACTGAAAAAAGGAGATAAAAATACAAATGTTTTAAATTACAGTTCGTCTCATATTTCTGCATTATTAACTTAAAAAGTTTGGTTTTTGAGTTATGTCACTCTTCTCGCAAATGAGCGATGTATTAAACAATACCGATTCTTTCAAAAAGCCCTAATTATAGTGCAACGAATACAATTGATTGTGTTATTGAATTTTCATTTAAAATTTTTTTCTCCCATGAATGCAGAATTATCGCATTGCCCCCAGTGTGGGGGGCATTGAATCATATATCTTCAAAGACGATAATGTTCGGAGTGTTATTGTTAGTGGTGAACGGTATAGGGACACTACTATTGATTTACTCACCCAAGTATGTAATTGAAAGAATATTGTTACGTAATGGTTCAATTATTTAGCACCTGAAATGATGTGATTTAACCACATAATGGATGATTTTCCTTGGATTCATGCGAAGTCACTTATCTTCGTCGATAATCCAGAGGCAGTTGTAAATCAGCATTGCAAGAGTTATTAGCGTAATACTCACTCATATTCTGCGATAAGTTTGCGAAAATTGGTTTTCCAGATTGCGGCTTGTAAACATTAATGTTATAAAATTTCTATATAAAAAGTTTTCTATTATTATGCTTTAAAATTGTATAACTGCGATAAAAAATATTAAAAACCCGATGCTGTAGTTTAAATAAATAATAATAATTGACAAACAAATCTCAATTTGATGAAATTTAAGGTTCTATCTGTTTTTCCAGCTCCAGAACTTCATCCGCCGTTGAACGCAATAATAGTATATAGAAATGAAAACAAAAAAAAAAAAAAATAAGAGAATGCAAATGCATACTAAATTTACCATTGATATATCGACTTGGATCAGAGATAACAAAAGGCATTTCAGAATTGTACCAACCAATTTTAAATATATAAGTAGAATTTTTTATCATAATTTTGGTAAATTCATATACATGTATATACATACATACATATATTCTTTCGTATTATTTAAAATTCAAACCAAGAAACAACGTATTCATAAAAAATAAATATTCATTAAAATGAAATGGGCTTATATGACATATTTCTATGAAATATCTGTCAAATAAACCTCCAATTAACCTATAATACTATTCCTAAGTATGGGGGTTCATTTTTAATTACAGTCGGGCCTCGATTATTTGTGATCCGGTTAACCGGTAACCCCGATTAGCCGTGATGGCCAAAGATCAGTCTACTGTTTTTTGTTTGCAATGTTTTCAAACTGTTTGCTTCGATTAACTGTGATTACCTCTATTATCTGTGAAAAAAAACGGGGAATTTCCTCGTTTCCATACGATGAGTCAGAAGCATTTACAAGTGATTAGTTTAATTTTAAAAGTTGAGAAGTGCGGGTGGTTAGATCTAAATAAATTTAGTTTGAAGATAAAATTAAAATAACTAACGAGCATTCAAAAAATAATGTGAGTGTTAAAATGTTAGGTGAAAAATACGTAGTTGGAATACAGACCGTTTATGACATTGCTATCTTGAATTAATTTTTATGTTGCACACCAATGTCCACTTGTTAAATAATAAAAATATTAAAAAATTCTAAACTCTGGTCCCGAACATCACGGATAATCGAAGCCCCACTGTTGTATTTTCTAGTTTTTATTTCTGATCTAAAATTTTGTTATTATGTTAGCCAGACAAAAATATTTTAGTTAACACATAGAAGAGTTATCTTCGCCTGTGGCCAATCAAATAAAATTGTTGTACATTTCATAAATGCACACATGTTTGGTAATTCATTTAAAATTTGTTCTAATCCGATCTCAAAATCAAACAGATATCGAAGGAAAAAAAGAGGTCATTCGAATTTCTCTTGTTTTTTTTTTAATTGAATTGAGCGTAAATAATTTCCAATTCATTTAGATAATAAGAAAAAAATATATATTTTTCGAACAATATTTCATTGTTGAAAAAAAAAATCATTTATCTTCCAATGAAGTGTATAATTGTATGGCTTTCACTTCATTTGATGATTTTTTTCTTTCTAATTCTATTTTAACCTTTTTGACCAACTAAACAATTAAAGCCAATTGAATAATTTTCCTAAACGCCGGAAGCTGCTTTAACTTGCTTCTCTTTTGGTTGCTTTTTTATTTTCAATTAAAATTTGTGCTTTTTTATTTAAATGATCGATGTAAACCAACACAAATTAGTTTGTTTAGTTGCATTAGTTTAATTATTTTTTTTTTCTATTTTCCTTTTTTTTTTTTTTTGTTTTATTTTTTTTTTTTTGTTTATTTAACACATTTAACATATCGTCGTGCGGGAGTTTAAGTGCTCTATACGCCATTTTTTAAATCTCGAGTTAATGATGCTAATTTAGGTTTTTGACACCAAAATTTTTAAAATCTGCATTCCGTTTTCGGCTATTTATTTCCGAAACTTAACGAGATATCCTAAAACGGATTACAAATTTGAAAAATTTGGGGTCGAAAACCTAAAGCGGCATCATTAACTCGAGATTTAAAAAATGGCGGATAGAGCACTTAAACTCCCGCATGACGATATGTTGGCAGGTTGTTTTAAAATTAATAATAAATAATTATTATCAAATAGATAGATACATTGAAAACACTAGTTTTAAATGCCAAATTTTGTTCTCCCCAAATATATATTCTTAACACATTAAGTGCCATGGCTAGACGTTTTCGTGCGACACCTAATCCTTCCTGGGGTGCCACGTCGTACGAAAACGTGCGGCAGGCATAGTCTGGCCTTAGATATTGTCGTGCGTTTCTGTTTGACTCTACAGGGTTTTTTTAATGTGTTTCTAGTACCCTAATGTTTGCCCTAAATTTTGGTCCAAGTTTCATAGAGATATTTTCATTTTTGCGGTTTTTATGATAAAAACTCGGAGGTTCTTTTTAATTTTGAAAATTTATTGAAATTCATTCGTTATTTCGGAAAAAAAGTATAAAAAAGATACAAAAATATTAAAATTACTTAGGATATGATAATTTCAATTTACATTTTTGAGACGTACATATTTTGGAAAGCAATCAATGCACAATTTTAATATTCTTTCTTGCTTCCTTTCGATTAAAAAAGCAGACAAATAAAAATAAAAAATAGCACAAAATAAAAACAGATATAATAAAAAATTTAAATAAATGCGACATATATAATCCAAAATAAACCACAAAATCATCCGGGATTGGCGTAGAACTGAATATTTGCTACTTTTACATCAGTTTATAGCAAAAAATGTGCTTGGCACCCGGGGAAGGTTTTCGTCAAAACCCCTTGGCACTTAATGTGTTAATAGGAAAACCTAGCAGATTTTAATTTGCCTATTAAATAGTTTTCTAGTTATACTTATGGATCTCCTCCTCCCACCCATTTACTATGAAATTGTCGACAACTACTGAATCAAATTACATACTCCTATATTCGTTTATGATATAGTTTACCGAGTTTTTTTAGTTTTTTTTTTTTTTGTTTTCTAGCCCCTGTCGATCTGGTCCACTTATATGCACCGCGAATAATAATGTCAGACAAACAACTGAATTTCTATTGCGTTGCCTATGTATTTACATAATTGCTGAAAAAAATATTTTTATTTAACCCGGCATTACTCACCTTAAATCATGTCGCATGGTTACTAACAATGGGTCTTATCGACCCTGAATTGTATTATCCATTGAAATCGTCTCATTTATTGTTTAATTTTAGTATACAATGGTGTAAATTAAAAAAAAAATATTTAAATTAAAATTAAGTATGAATTCATTACAACTAGAGTTTTTTTTCCCGGGGCTTTGTGTTTCCCGGGAAAGCGGGAAATTTTTTTTAATTTCCCGGGATCCCGGGATCCCGGCCTATGAAATAAATGCAAAAATTTATTTGTTTTTAGTAATACATTTCTTATTTAGAAACGTAAAAATGTTGGTTTACACGAAGTAAATACTTACATAACTAAGTAAAAAAAATAAACATACGTTATTAAAAATAAAAATAGGAACTTGGAGAAATGTGAGATCAAAAACAAAATATAACACTTCAACTATTTAAAACAATTAATAGTTTTATAATAGTTCTATATAAAATCGAAAATCAAAACATAAAAATTGAATGTTTATAAATAAACATATTATTTGTTTTTTGGTTTAAAAAATTATTTTTTAATACACTGAGTGCATTTATAGACTCATTCGAAAGTCTATTTCTTAATATTTTGTTAACAAATTGTCCTGCTATCGAAAAAACTCTCTCACTTTCTACTGAAGTTGGACGTATGGTTAAAAGTGCTTTAAACAAAAGTTCAATATTCTTTGGCCACTTCCTTCAAAAAATTTCAATTCTTTTTTTATTTTTGGAGGTAGATTGAGTACCGCAATTTACGACACTAATGGCTGCATTTAAGACTTCTTCAAATGTTTTTTCTTTTGCAGCGAAAAATTCTTCAACGTCATCAAAAGTTTGAACTTCTCCGAAATTATGTTCACTAAACAGTCGATTATAAAGATTTTCAGCATATCCAACTACCAACTTCTAAAAGCATAAGGAAACAAACTATGTTTATGATCACTGTAAAAAAAATTTGGATCTTTTAAATATTTTACTAGAGTGTACAGTTTATTTTCTCTTTTTTTTGATGCAGAGCCTGAAACATTTTTTCGCCAAGAATGGAAGGAATCGACTGAATTTCTTTAATATGTTTGTATCACATCTATTTAACTTTTCCACTGCCAATTTTATAGGTTTTAAAACTTTAACCATGTTGTTTAATGCAACCATTTTTTTTTCTCAACCCATAGTTCAGCCATTTCTAAATCAATAAGGCTCTTTTTTATTGAATTTTTTATGAGCAGAAACTTTTCTATCATTGGTACTAAAGAATTCCAACGAGTTACAATATCTAATTGGAGACATACTTCCTTCTTGTGTTCTGCGACAACATATTTTTGAAGTATACCATTTTTTGTTGGACTTTTTTTGAAAATTTTGATAATACGACGTATCTGAGCCAACACGTCTTTGTAGTTACTATTTATTGACATATAATTATTTTTCCCGGGATCCCGGAAAAAAAATCGCGGGAAAGCGGGAAATTTTAACAATTGAAATTCCCGGGAATTCCCGGGACGGGATTTCTCGGGAAAAAACTCTAATTACAACATAGCTAAAAAAAAGTGAAAAAAAAAGTTATCCAGCCGAATTGCGCATAAAATTATGAGTTTTTAAGATATTGACGTCAAATAAAGTGCATTTGAAACCTGAAATATAATAGTAAAATGTTAGAAAGAAAAATTGGTACGGCTAAATCAAACATTTTTCAGTTATGTACTGTAAATGTTACCTTTTATTCGGAATTTTCATCATCAAACATATCGTCATAAATGGATTCCTCTTGTGCAGAAGCAATGCAATTTGAGCTCAGTGCTTCTGGCAAATATATTTTCCACATTTAGATCACGTGGTTTTGGTTTTGCGTTTTAATTTATTACAATGCGAATAAATGAACATATATTTTTTGTATAACGGTATAACTAACTTGGGTCTAATCGACCCATAATCTTTGTTACATTATTGCTAACTATGGGTCTAGTCGATCCAAGCTTTTTTTTTAAATAATTTTATATGCATAATATCATAAATTGTCCTTATGTTTATTATTTATAAACGTTTAAATATAAACAAATTTAGATTACACATATATCTTGAGTTAAAATATCGTCATGTTTTTTTTTAATTTAAAAAATTTGCGTGTCTGGGTCGATTCGACCCAGAGGTTGGTAATGGAGGGTTAAAAGAATTGGTTATAAAAAAGTCTACGACACATGTACCACACATGATACGTGATAGTTTCAGTCAGCAATTGACAACACTTGACAGTGAATTTTCTTTCTAAACGAAATGTTATATATTCATGTTCTAGAAATCGAAATCAATTGACATTAAAATCGAAAAAATTATAATAAAATAATAAATAAATAATAATACAATAATAAATAAATAATAATAAAATATACCTTTCTAATCTGAAAAATTTTTATTTTTTATTTTATTCGCAAGCGTAACTGCTTTGATAATCAAAAGTTAAAAATAATTGCGTCGTTATTCAACTTGAATTATATTCTTTAAATCAACATCCACGGACAGATGGGGTTATTGATGTTGATCGTTCAGGGGTGTAGGTTGGTCATTCAACACTGGCCTTTGAGTTGTCATATTGTTAGCAACTTTCCTCATCAACAAAAAGCCGCATAACATATATCTATCAAAAGAAAAAAGTCGACCTATCTATCTACCTGAAAATTCCAAAAAAAATGCACTCCATGAGTATGGGTTAAACCCGGACTATTGGTCTTAACAAAAATCTTCAGTTAAAAATTGAGCGGAAAAACTATCGGGTATGTTCTGTAAACCGAAAAGGAATTAAAATGAATTCGAAGAAAAATTCAAATCGCTCTAATTGTAAAATACGACAAGTTTTTTACACATTTTTTATTCATTCCCTAAATAACCATTAACATAACTACTATGATCATCAAAACCTTTAAATACTTTACGCAATTAAGTATTAATTGTCTTTGAAAAAACACTCAATTTCACTTTCACTCGATTTCGGTTTACAAAACATGCCCGTATATCTTGGCTTTTATATATCTTGTGAATGATAATAAATTTTGTTTGTATAAACCATAAGTTAAAAAGTGGGCGTGGTACTTATAATTATTCTTTTTACCGTCTTAGAAAATATACTCGATTCCAATTTCACTAGATTTCGTGGTACCTCCCACACACAAACTAAATACTGACGTTTGTAACGAACAGTAACGAAAGTTTTTAAATATGGTCCAAATAGCTTCATGGTCTGTACAAATCATATATAAATATTTTGATTGGGTCTAAATGACTTCGTAGTCAATACAAATCATCAGTCACGATATATAAATTTATATTAAAATTTGTAATACAAATATACAAATGTGGGATATTCACAACTTTTTTTTTTTACTTGAGACCAATACTCAGGGGTAAACGCCTTTTCTCCTTCTAAATGCAGTTAATTTTATTGGAATTTTTGGAAAGGACAGTACATATACACATATTTTTTCTTATATTATTATTAAGCGCCTTAAGAATGAGACAAATTGCTGTGATTTGATTATTCAAAGGCCAGTGTTATACCTTCACCCTTGAATGATCAAGAGCAATTGCCTTATCGTTGCATGTTGATTGTGGGGTAAGTGTCTTCGCTAAGTAGGTTTAGCTGTTACCAATAGGTGGCGCTTTTCTCCTGATCATTCGTTTTTTATTGTTGACACTAGTTAAGGTGGAATAGAGTGGAATGTCGAGGAGTGGCTTCTTTGTAGATGATCTTCTCAGCGCTCTAACCACTATACCACACACCCCCTTATTGCTTTTTACTTAATAAAAAATTGTTCATTACAATAAAAAGGTTACAACTTTATGACAATACGACATGATAGCATGCCCTTTAAATATCCAAGTTGTTGTATCAAACATTTTGAATTTAGTTTTTAATAATTTTTGTATTGACTAAAAAATAATAATAAAAAAATAAATCAATATGTGCATGAACATGTGTATGCTTCATATTAAACTTCTTATTTTATTCAAAATTGGGCAGCGAAGCGCGACGATGTTTGACCAGTAATTAAATATTATGGAGTCTAAAATGTTTGTTCAAATTACTATTTTGGCCGTAATTTCTATAATAAAATTTACAGATAGGTCTATGAATCGCTTATCAATAAAATATAAAATGTCAGAAGAGAGCAGTGTATGATTACAAACATTAAAAAAAAACTTTATTATTCGTTTAAATTTGTTTGCAATGACTTTAAAAGAAACATCAAACTGATGAAATGCCTCTTTCTTTAGTAAATGATAATAGAGGAAGCATAAAGTTGATTATAAATAGTTGATAAATCAAATATTGAACAATCTTGATCTCATTATGTGCTGCATTATATAGAGTGCACTTAGTCTTAATCTTAAGAAAAAATAAATCATAAAACCTTAATTTTAAAAATATTTATTGACAGAAAGTCATAAACTGCAATTATTGATAATATTTAATTGATAAGAAATTTACTTGTAAATTCACTCAATTTGTATGGTGGTCTCAAAGAAATTATAACGTTGATGTATGGCATAGTTAGCCTGTTCTAAAATTTTTTTTGGTTGGCTATTCTCTTCAATTTCCAAATGCACTAAGCAGGCAATCTTATCCAAATTTAAAGCCCATATTCTTAAATTATGTACACTTTTTACACCTTCTATGCTTTCGAATAGTTGTTTTACTTCGTTGTTATCTAAATAAGTGGGTGTAGATTCCATTAAGACCAATAGAGCTTGACGTATAATACCCAAAGTGGTAATTAGTACAATAAAAGCAAAAATGAAAGTTAATATGGGATCAACTAACAACCAATTTGGTTCATAGTAAATTATAAGACCCGCCAAAAAGACTCCAATACTTTGAATCATATCACCTAAAGCATTGAGAAATGCTGCTTTCAGTGGTAGATACTGTTTTCTATTGTAGTTTGTATTTAATCCAGCAAAAGTTTGAGTTCCCTGACTCTTAAAAGTACATAAAAAATTTTCAGTACTCAAGCATGCATCGCTGGACGCTAATTTTATTAGTATTGGATGATATTTTTGTTTTTCCATATCAGTTTTCTTTGAACAGCCACACTTGTTACAAAATTCCATATCTACATACAATAAAAGGCCCACTATGAAGTTACCTAATATCGCTGTGCCAGAGGTGATCATCATTATCACTGGATTTATTTCAAATGAACCCTCCAAAATTCTCTGCACAGCTAAATAACACAAACCACTGGTCATTAGCCAAATTAAAAATATCGATAAAAGAGCACCAATTACTTCAGCCCTATACCAGCCAAAATTTAAACGTTGTGTTGCTGGTCTTCTTGCTATCCAAATGGTAAAAAGTGCAATCATAAAACTGGCCAAATCTGTACATAGATGGGATGCATCCAGAGCCACAGCCAAACTGTTTGAAAGTATATCGCCTATAATTTCAACTGCCATTAGAAACAAACACATGCCGCATGCCAAATATAGTTTGTTACGAGCTTTTATGTCTACTTCCTCAGTTTGGGGATGATGACAGTGTGTGCTTACTTTTGAAGGATTTTGACCATGTACTACCATGGGTGGTGTTAAATTTGTTATGCTATTTTGTAGGTATTTGTTCACATCAGTTTGAGTTTCAATACTTTTATAGACTTTCGGTGATAACATAAAATTTGACAATTTAAAAAAAAAATTAAAATAGATAATTTTTTTTACACTTAAAAAAAAAACTTAGAATAAAAATGTTTAAAAGTTCTAAAAAGAAGTAGTAGGAACTTTTAAATTATAAGCGATTAATTCCAACAAAATTTGCGAATAAATGCTTAACACGATGACCATTTATTTGATTTTTAACCAGCTCGTCAATATTCTTTCCACAAAATTTTAAATAGACTTTAAAACACTTTTATTAAAAAGATTATGGACTAAAGCAGACTTTTGTATTTAAAATGTCGTACGAAACACTGTCAAAATTCATACATATGTATACTATTGGTACAATTTCATTATTTTGAAGTAATATTTTTTATTTTGAAGTCCCATCACTGTATTACATTTTTGTAATAAAAAATTAAATTTACGTACTTATGTCAGAAACATATGAAACGTTTTAAAATGTTCTATAATTACACAGACAAACGTTACAATACATTACATTACATTACGTTACATCAACGTTTGGATAACCAGGCCTTAACTCCCTTATTTATATTATATAAAATGTTCATAAAGGTTTTCTAAAACAAAATTTTTATGAAAATTCATTTTATAAGACTGTTATAAATCACAATTATATATATTTTATTTGTATAACCATTTGAAATCATGTATCGTACAATTATGAAGAGGAATGATTTGATTTCCATTATTTTACAATTATTTTTTCATTTCCTTGAGAACAAAATTTGTGATTTTTTTTTAATGATTATAAAAAAGCAATAAACAAGGCAACATGATTTTATTTCCTATTTAAAAAAAAAAAGTTATTTCGTATGTGAGATTTTCTTTCAATTTTGAGATCCCTTGATAATCTATTGGTTTCAATTGAGTTGCAAGCTGAATTGGGTTGTTGTTGTTGGTGTGTTGCATGTGGTGCTAGATTGATTTGTTTTGACGTATTTTTTATAATATTTGGTTATAGAAATGCAGTTCAATTTTTTTCTAGTTTTTTTTTGGAAAATGAAAAGAATTTTTTGTTTATATATGCAATGTGCTGTCAATTTTCTAATATTTAGACAGTTTAAAATATGTATTAAACTACAATTTAAATAGTTTTTTTTACATTAATAAAAATAAAAAAAAATTTCCATTGTAATAAATTTTTAATCAGAGTTTAACCCCTTGTAGCCCAACACTAAGAAACGTCAAATATTATTTTATAAACAAAAATTATTTTAAAGTTAAAAGCAGCGCACACTGGTTCAAGAGCGGCATTAATTCATTTTTTTTCATGCCTTCTGATCTACCTGGTTTTTTTACAGTTTATAATAGACAATCTAACTATCATGTACCAAAAATATTAGGCTTATATCTTTATTACTTTTTTGTTCAGAGACATTCAAAGTTGACCTAAGTGAATGCGTTTGAAATGACCGTATTATATATGCTACATTCTATCGCTTCATGCTTTTAAAATACTCTTGTAATGACACTAAAAAGATTCTTTTTCATACAATTGGACGTTATTTATGATATACATATATGTATATAAATAAAAAAAATTTTCAAATTTAAAAAAAAAATTTTTTTTACTACAAAGAATTGTCCAAAAATATATATTTTCTCCAAATTCTATGAATTGCATCTTCTGTGCACCAACGTGCCTTAGCCAGATACATACATACATACATACATAACTGGCCTTTACAACCCTGTGTCAGGATTACGGCCTAGCTTCTCGCAGCACTCATGTTGTGTGTGTCAATTTTTATCCATGAGTACCGGGACCTACAGTTTTAATGTCGACTCCGAACGACAGACTTGAGAAGCTTGTTCATGGCAATTAGTTACTCTCAGAGCTTTTGCCAGAAGACTGCTGAGAGGTAGTCGCCGAAAGAAATATTTTTTTCATATTTCTTTTTTTTGAAGATGTCAGAGCCTGGAGTCGAACCCAGGACCCATGTCTTAGTAAGCCAACACACTAACCACTAAACCACGGCGACTACAGATGCTTATATCAAATTAAAGCCTGAAGTCTCAGCTAATTATTTATTAAAAATTCAGCTGCCCGTTTTTGCCCCTAAGCAATTCCGGTTTAAAAAACTAAAATAAGTTAGGAAAAATTTCTTTCACAATCATGTAATTTCAGTAGACGTTTGTATTAAAATCTGTTGCATACTCTTAGGATTGCACTTCTCTGCAATAGATTTTATTGCAACTTGTCAGCAGTTTTCCCGGCCATTTTCAGAAAATTCATAAGTTTGTTTAACGATCTGTAAACTTGTGGATTTTTTTTTGTGTAAATTCAAAGAATAGGCTTTTAGGGTTCTTTGGGTTCCAGTAATATAGCCTTTATTTAAAAGAAAAACTGCAAATTTTGAAGCTTAGAAGGCAATTTTAATTCGGTCTTATCTCCTACACTACATACGCAATCTAAACAATTGTTTCTACGAATTATAAAGGAAGTGCTACATTTCAATAAAAACGGCATTGAAAAGTTATCAATTAAAATATCTGACATATGAAAGCTACTGAACTGTGTAAAAATTTTCCTCAGTTTTCGTTTTACAATATTTAAGTGACTTCTGTAGACTATTTCTAAGACAAAATATTTCTTTTTAATCAAATAAATTATGAATTTGTCTCAGTGAAACACTCTTCTTTGCAACGGTATTATTTGATTTGTGAAAAATAGTTTTAAAAAATCGAATTTTAGTCACCCAAATACCGCCTACACAGAATGCAAGACGGTGCGATGGGCGTGGCAGATTTCAATGAAAGTTGGCATGCGTCTTTTGTTTTTTCTAAGTAGTATATGTACTAAATTTTAAGACTTTTGCTTTTATACGAAAGGTTTTATGTGAAAATATCCATTTTGATTGTATGGGCGGTGGGCGATGGGTGTGGCTGATTTTCATGAAACTATTTTATTTTCTTAATTTAGTCAATATAATAATCTGTGCCAACTTTCAAGTTTCTAGGTCCACTCCTTATAATTAATGCCACCAATCGTATGAAGCTGAACCAGTGTGCAGCGTGAATAATATTTTTGTAAACTTGTTATGTATGTTTGTATGTGTTTTACTTAAATACTGATGCTAAAAGATTTACTTGACAATATAAAAAAAAAAAAATACATTCTCGTGTAAAAACGTAGATCTAATACTCATACCTGTAGATTTTCAGGGAAATTATATAAAATATTTTATGACATATTTGTAAGTCCATAAGAATATGAAAAAAAGAAATATCAAATAATTATTTCTTTCGGCGACTACCTCTCAGCAGTCTTCTGGCAAAAGCTCTCCGAGTAATTGATTGCCATGAAAAAGCTTCTAAAGTTTGCGGTTCGGAGTCGACTTTAAACTGTAGGTCCCGGTACTCATGTATAAAAATTAACACACACAACATGAGTGCTGCGAGAAGCTAGGCCGTAACTCTGACACAGGGTTGTTATGGCCAATTACTTATGTATGTATGTATGTATGTAAAAATATAATTTTATAAAATTTCCTTTTAGAGCGTCCCTATTTTTAAAGTATTGTTTGTGTACGAAGACGTCTCTAATGCCCTCTTCTCTCTTTTACGAAGGGGTTCTCGTGAACCACGTCTCCGTTTTACGAATGAGTAATTGTAACTCACTTCTCCCTTTTACGAATGCGTCCTCGTGACCCACTTCTCCATTTTACTCGGCGTTCTCATGACCCACTTCTCCCTCTTATAAAGGAATCCTCGTAACTCACTTCTTCCTTTTACGAAGGGTCTTCATGATCCACTCTTCCCTTTTACGAGGATGACCTCCTTACGTCATGACCCACTTTTCCTTTTTACGAACGGGTCCCTTGTCCCTTTTACAAAGAATTCCTCGTGATCCACTTCGCTCTTTTACGAAGGAGTCCTCATGACACACTTTTCTCTTTTACAAAGGGATCTTCGTGATGATCACGATCTTAAACCGAAATAACCCGAGGACTAGCCTAGTTTTTAACCACCCGATCGCCAGGCAGAACTGAAGCCATCCCGATCACAAACAACAAAACAACCGATCAGAGCACTGCCAAGCCGAGCTAGTCAGCAATACCGATACGACCAGTTCAACCGAACGCATTTACATAACAACGATGTCGTTTTAATTTAATTTAATTTTAATAAAGATTATATTTATTCTCAACCAGATGGGTAACGATTATATCTGTGGCATCTTAAGTCGAGATAAGATAGCAAAAAGTTAAAAAAAACAAAACTCGGGGAAAAAATAATATAAACCAAATTAAAGAAAAATTTCTCCTATAGCATTTTCAGTTTAAATTAAAACTTTTTCAAAATAAATGAAACCTTTTTCAAAATGAACGAAACTCTTTTCAATATAAATGAAACTTTACTTACTTACTTACTTACTTACTTACTTAGATGGCCATAACAACCCGTTAACGGGTTTCGGCCTGCCTTAACACTAGTCTCCAGGCGTCTCTGCTAAGCGCGCGCCTTCTCCAGTTGGTCACACCAATTGACGACAGGGCTTCATCAACTTGGTCCTTCCAACGTAAACACGGTCGTCCTCTACGCCGACGTCCAGTGACCTTCGCATCGAAAACTTTTCTCGCTGGAGCGGATTCATCCATCCGAACAATATGGCCGAGCCAGCGTAGCCGCTGGATGTTAATGCGCTGAACAACGCCCACATCGCCGAGGAGCTCATACAGCTCATGGTTGGTTCTAATGCGAAACTCATCGCCATGCCTTCGAGGACCAAAGATCTTACGAAGAACTTTTCTCTCAAATACTCCCAAGACCGCTGCATCGGCACAAGACAGCGTCCAAGCTTCCGCACCATAGAGAAGCACCGGAAGAATAAGCGACTTATAGAGTGTTAATTTCGTCGCACGAGAGAGGTCTCTATTACTAAACTGCCTACTGAGACCGTAGTAGCACCTGTTGGCCAGTGTGATTCTTCGTTTGATCTCCAGACTGACATCATTCTTGCTGGTAATGGCGGTGCCAAGGTAGATGAACTCCTTAACAACATCGAATGTATAGTTGCCGGCTGTAACCTGGGAGCCGATACGTTCAACATCCCTACTCGTCGACAACATGTACTTCGTCTTGCTCTCATTTACCGCCAGACCCATTTTTGCAGACTCCCGTTCAATAGCATTAAAGGCTGCGGTGACATCTCGCTTGGTATGCCCAATGATGTCTATGTCGTCTGCATACGCAAGGAGCTGGACACTTTTGTTAAATATAGTGCCATTTCGATGAACACCCGCCTTTCGCAAAACACTCTCCATGACGAAATTGAAGAGATCGCAGGATAAGGGATCGCCCTGTCTGAAACCTCGCACGGTATTAAAAGGTTCGGAGAGGTCTTTTCCTACCTTGACAGAGCTGCAGGAGTTGCTCAACGTCATTCTGCACAGTCTTATCAGCTTTGCAGGAATACCGAGCTCAGACATTGCGGCATATACGCGATCTCTTATCGATCTCATAACGCTGCCTTATAGTCGACAAAAAGATGGTGTGTGTCGACTTGACTTTCATGGGTCTTCTCCAGGATTTGGCGCAGTGTAAATATCTGGTCAATGGTGGACTTACCAGGTCTGAAGCCGCACTGATAAGGTCCAATCAGTGAGATTGCGAATGGCTTCAGTCGTTCACACAATACGCTCGTAAGAACCTTATATGCGATAGGGAGAAGGCTTATACCCCTGTAGTTGGTGCATATCGTGGGGTCTCCCTTTTTCAGGATGGGACAGAGGGCACTGAGATTCCAATCATTGGGCATACTTTCCTCCAGTCATATTCTGCAAATAAGTTGGTGCATGCACCTAACCAGCTCATCGCCTCCATACTTGAAAAGCTCAGCGGGCAGACCATCCGGTCCGGCCGCTTTGTTGCTTCTTAGTCGCTGTATGGCAATTTTGATCTCTTCATAGCTGGGCGACAGGATCTCAACGTCGTCATCATTGATTGGGAGCGGCACAGCATCTCTAGAGGCGGAATTTGTGTCGTCATCGCCTTGCAGTAGATTAGAAAAATGCTGTCTCCATAATCTCAGTGTCCCTTGTGCATCTGTAACCAGATTACCATGTTCGTCTCTGCAGGAGGTTGCTCCGGGTTTAAAACCAGTAGTAAGACGCCTTATCTTTTTATAAAAATTTCGAGCATCATGTCTACTCCTGCACATCTCGATTTCCTCACGATCACGCCTTTCTTGCTCCCTTTTCTTTCTTCTAAATAGGCGTCTCTCTTCCCTCCTCTTCTCTCTGTACACCTCCACAGTTGCTCTTGTAGTGGTGGACTGCAACGTTCTTCTGTAGGCGGCATTCTTTGCCGCAGTGGCCTCACGACACTCTTCATTGTACCATTGGTTTCTGCGGGGAGGACGCTCAAAGCCAAGGACTGTTTCGGCAGCGTTGCGCAGAGAGTGAGCAATGTGAGACCACTGTCCACCTATACTTTCGAGAGAGGATCGGGTGCAATGGAGCTCATTAGAAAGACGATCGGAAAACGACCTAGCTGTCTCTTGTGATCGCAGCTTTTTGATGTTCAGCTTCCCTCGAACACTAGAACGTGCCATATTCACTCCGCATATGCGCAGTCGCATCTTGGCTGCGACAAGATAATGGTCCGAGTCGACATTTGGACCTCTAAATGTGCGCACGTCTAGTATGCTGGATACATGCCTTCCATCAATCACAATGTGATCGATCTGGTTGTTGGTAGATCGAAACTTTACTCAAAATAAATGAAACTTTATTCAACTTCATTTAAACATTTTTCAAATTAAATTAAACCAGTTATAGAATTTTTCTAGATTACACATCTACTCTCCAAAATGTACTGTTATATTTACAAAAAAAAGTTTGTGTGGCGAGATGAGTACAAATTTTGCCGTTTTTCAGTTTTCACAATATCAATGATATCTTTTCTGCTTTATTTACCTGAAAGCGAACATTTCTCTTTATAAACTAAGCAAACAACAAATGACCTGCTAGCTAATTTTACAAAATTACACAATTTCAATTTCAACTGTACTCAATTGAGTACAGCAGCAGAATCCATATAAAAATTGTGGCAACACTTTTACAGAAATAACATACTTGTTGGCTTGTTGGCTAGCAGCCAGTTCAATCGGATATTGTTATACTTTCGATTTTTATTGTGGAAAATCAGAGGAAAATTCTACTGATCCTTTAGGATCTAGAGTAGTTAAAAAGTTGATTACCAAAATGGAGACTGACCCAGTATCGCACGAAATATTTTTCAATAACTTTTTTACTAGTTATAATCTCATGGTGGAACTCAAGGAAAAAGGATTTAATGGAACAATTAGAGAAAACAGACTAAAAAAATTCCATTAAAAAGTTCTAAAGAAATTAAAAAAGAAGAGCGAGCCCCATATGACTATAAGTTTGACAAACAAAATAAAGTTCTTTTGGTAAAATAGAAGGCAAATAGTGTATGTACAATGGCAACAAATTATGATACAATTGAGCCTTTATGAGTTGTCAAACATTGGGCTGCTACACAACGGCAAAAAATTGATGTCAGTATTCCAAAAGTATTTCAGTCTTACAATAAACATCTGGGAGGAGTAGATGAATTAGACCAGTCTATTTCATTTTATAGAATAGCCATTCATGGTAAGAAATGATGGTGAGTTTTGCTTACCTATATTATAGATATGGCCATTTCAAATGCTTGGAGATTACATGTTATGAGTCACAGCGATAACATGGATCAACATTTATTTAGACGTTTCATTGCAAGGTATTATTTACGCCAAAACATGCAAACAAAAGCTCGACCTTCATCTTCATTGATACTGGGGTTACCTCAAGATGGTATATATAAATGGGTTAAGATGTTTTGTCAAAATGCCACAGATATTATTCTGATTATTTACTTAAGCTTTAGACAAAAGTACGTTACGTGATTTTTACACAATCTCATATTATCAACAACTCTTTAAAAAGGTCCTTTCACTAATATCTGACACATTGGGTGTAAACATATTTGTTGCTTCAGTTGAAAGTAATATTGATGTCATCCGCGCACAATTAAATGTGACGATGTCGTCAGTAGTAACTTTTGTTATTAAATTTAATAAAGTTTTTCTTTTTGAATTTTTAATAAATTATTATAAAAATGTAATTAATTTACATTTAATCAACTATATATTTATTTAACAGTTCAAAGAGATTTTCCAAACAATAACTCACATAATTATGCAATTTAAAAATAAGTTCAAAAGAAAACAAAAAAAGAAAAAATAATGAAAAAAAATTTCATTAATTTTTCAACAACTTTTATTTTTTCATTAACAATTTATGTAATTGTAAAAAATCAACAAGAACAACAGCAACAACAACAACAACAATACATATGTAATAAAACGCTCATATGTAAAGTATTTATACGTATGAGTGAGTATTAAATTCATTAAATTTATGCATGTGAATGAATGGATGGATGGATAAAGACTATAAAAGTGATGGGTGATGATGTGAGTGATTTAAGAGTACCGACTTACACCTACGGTAGGTAGGGGGAGAGTAAGATTTTTTGTTTTAAAATTAATAAAACATTAAATGTAATGTTTTTCTTTTTTCGTATTATACACTTTTTACCTTCTGTTTGTTTATTTTGTTTCTTTAATTGTGTTGTTTGGTTTTAAACACGTACAGGCATACACATGTGTACGGGGGTTTCCGTTTTAAAACACGTTCGTATATGAGAAAAACAAAAACACACATCATATAATGAATATTAAATTTTTGGGGAGAAAAAAAGTCTAAAATAATGAATTAAAACGACAGTGATGACAGTCGAAGAATATTTAAGCAAATTAAAGTCTTTTGAAATAAAACTATTGTAAGAGAGAGAGAGAGAGATATAATTTTAGAAAATGATACCAACATTAATCTCTGTAATGGTGAATTAAATTATACGCAGGTATGCAACGTCTTGTAGAAGAACATCCAGGATTTCAAACATTTTACGAAAGAATGAAACCCAGTTATTTACGTTGTATAATAATTAGAGAGTGACAAATTTTCAAATGTGCTTTGGAATTACAAGACGTCTTACTAAAGCCATTATTGGATTAAATCAGTGTTATCGACCTCTAACAAATGCTTAGAGTAGAAAGGAATTACGACTGGGTCGTCTTCTGGAAGTTTAGTTATCGTCTAGACGTCTATTATTTTGAAATACCAGTCAAGTGCTTCTGTAAAGAAGAAGATATTGAATAAAACAACCAAAACGCAATACAGTTACCGAGTGAAATATCATTAAATTGCACAGTAAAAGATTAAAAAAGTCCTACGATAAGAGAATTACTGCAATAATTAGCCTACGGACCCATTATGAATAATATTTTAATAAAAATTTCTTAAGAAAATTTTCTTATTATACATTTTGTTGTATTTCTAATATTTTATCGAATGTTTTCACTTTTAAAATCCCGTTTAAAAAAAAATTTCGTAATTATTACAGCTTCCTTCCTCCCGTCGTAATTACAAAAAATTATTCTGATGGCTTGTATCCTTTTTATTATTTTCCGGAACAATTTTTTCTTTTATTAATTTCTCTTATATTTTTAAAGACAATCTTTCAAAATTAAATATTACGTTTTTCTCCCTTTTACATACATACATACATACATAATTGGCCATTACAACCCTGTGTCAGGGTTTCGGCCTAGCTTCTCGCAGCACTCATGTTGTGTGTCTTAATTTTTATCCCTAAGTATCGGCACCTACAGTTTAAAGTCGACTCCGAACGACAGATTTGAGAAACTTTTTCATGGCAATCAATTACACTCAGAGCTTTGGCAAGAAGACTGCTGAGAGGTAGCCGCCGAAAGAAATAATTCTTCATATTTCTTTTTTTTTCAAGATGCTGAGATTTGAACCCAGCGCTATCGTCTTTGTAATCCAACACACTAACAACTAGACCACGGCGACTCCCTTTTGGTGAAATCAAAGCTATTGATTCTGATTTTTCTTATTCTCTTTTTCTTAATTTTGTGGGCGATTGTTTCATTTTATCTAATTTGTTTTTTCACCTTTTCTTTAAACTTTTGAAAACAACTGCTTATGATTTTCATCCACTTGTTCAAATCGAAACAACTGATTATGATTTATTTTCTATCCATTGAAGACTTATTGCCTAGGAAATAGATCTCATTTAATTAAGTAGCAAAACAATTTACATCAAGCTATTCAGGTGACTAATCCTAAGGAGAGTTCTAATACTCTATATGTAGGAGAGCTGTCACTTTTGCATTTCGATGTTATTAAAAGGCTCCAATTGACACCATTTTAAACACTTTGATCTAACTTTAACAACCCAGTTTTTTTAGGGCAAATACTCATGCTGTGCTAGAGTATTTTTTCCATTAAGTTCCCTTTTTTTATATTACACAGTATGGCGATAAATTGTTGTCCGCTTGAATGATCAACAGCAATTGCCCCATCTATTGTTGGATAGATGACACCTCGATGTTGAGTGTGTATTGTGAAGTGGTGAAGTGGTTAAGTTGGTAGCCTCAATCTACTACTTCCCAGTAGGTGGCACTTTCTCCTGATCATTTGTTTTGGTGCCAATACCAGGGTGGATAGAGTGGCATGTCCTAATTATCTGTCTTAAAAACATACAATACACATACATGTATACTGGGGTGTCCCAAATAAAATTAAAAATTGGAATTCGTGGGAAGATCATTCTTAATTTGGATACTCATAAGGTAAAGTATTATTGGAATTTTTTCAGATTTTTCGGAAGTGGGTTAGAGGTCGGGCAAATTGATTTTTAATCAAAAATCGAGCTTTTTGAGCTCAATTTAAATTTTGATTATTAATTAGTAAAAAATCGATACTTTCTCGGCTTCTGAGTCAATATTATTAAAGAAAATATTCCTATCTTTAATTTTATGTGCATAAATAATAAGTTTCGTCAATGATTTTGCACATTTTGATACATTATATAACAGTTTTTCCTAAATTTTCAACAAATATCGAAAACAATGGTTTATAACTTTTAAAATTTGTATCAAGACTAAAAAAACTAATGATGCAGTTTAAAAGATTATAAAGTTTTAAATAAGTTCGCAGAAAACAAAATAATTTTCTTTTACCGTTCTTGTGTTGTACCCTTTTAAAGCTTTGTACCCACTGTATAAAATTTTTAATACTATAAAATGTGAACTAGGTTATACAACACTTATATACACAATAAAAAAATTAGATTTGTTATAAATCAACTGGAACTGGCAACATTTTTTCAATTGTACCGTATAATCGGCCCATGCTTCTAAAGGGTTTTCATTAATTAGACTTATAGGACTCAGTAAATGCACAGAGAGCTCGTCAGTTATTCCTTTTCCATTTCCTTTTGTTTTCCGATTATTGTGAACTAATTTGTGATGATGGCTCTAAAGACTAAAGTCGTCTCTTGCCTTATCTGAAGTATCAGAGCCCGACTCGTGTGTTAAATCCTTTGCTATCATCTCTTGAATTTTTCAAACGGCTTTGAAAGCGTGATTTCAATTCAAAAAATGTCTGTCATTTAATACTCCTAAGTGTAATTCTCGACTAACGCACTTTTTGCAAAAATACATATATTTATGCACATAAAATTTAATCACTTTTTCCAATTTGTTTGTGATTTGCAAATAGTATCGTTAATTCTTATTGTAACTTATTACTAAAAAGATTTATATTTACTTATACAATTAATCATCGATGCGTCGATATTTTAACGATGCATGGACTTTAAAACATCGATGTTTGCGATGCAAGCAAGCACTTATCTTGTACTTATTTTGTTTAAGTTTTATTAATAGATGGAAAATATTTGAATCATATTTGTTTTTCTAATATCGCATTGTATTGGGAATTGAAAATTTCCGCCATAGAGCAAAAAATTTTTGCCAACAAGACTACTTCCCACGGCTCTCTATTGTGGTGATCATTTGGAATATCGATTATTTTCAATTTGCTGTCCGTAATGATTTTAAGAAAAGAATTTTTTAATTTGTTTTTTTTTTTTTGCTTCAATTTTTGTTTGCTTAAAAATCTTCATTAAACCATATGTAGGCGTCACGCTATTCAAAAATGTTTACTTGTTTCGCGTAATATTTATTGTGCTTTATGTGTGAAACGACAATTTTTTTAATAAATTATTTGTTTTATTTATTGTTAAATTATTTAGTACAAAAGACTGACATTAGAAAACAAAGATAAAATGCAGAACCGAAATATGTTGCAATAAATACGTATTTTGTAGTTTGCATGTCTAATGCCATATTTAAATTACAACTGATATTAGTAGTCATTCTATCTACGATTATAACAAATTAAACATTTAAAATTTATGAGTTATATACCCAAATTACTATGGCCTACTCCCATATCTTGCCAAACAACAAATGTAAAACTAAAAAAAATATATTTATGTGCCTTTATACTACAGATTAGTATGTATGTTTGTATGTAATCAGTAGTTTTTCATGGTGTTAAAGGACGTTGGTGGTACAGAGAGGAAGAAACTAATATATTCATCACATACATATATATTTGCATATGGTTTGTTTGGTTTTAGGCACCTTTTTTATTTCTTTTGTTATATGTAGTACATGCAGTCTATGTCAAGCATTTTAAAGGCTTCCATGCATTCATGCATGCATGTTTTCTCTCATTCTCATTTCATATCTTTATGTTATATTTTATTTGTGATATTGTTTTGCTATTTTATTATTATTTATTTATTTATTTTTTTTTACTTAATTTCCATTCAGATTACTTGTTTTATAATTCAAATGGATGTTGAAATATTAAATATGCAGTAAAGTTCTTTAACAAATGCCCATTTAAATGTGACAAAATGACAAATATGTATAATACAATCTATTATTATATAATTTAACAAATAAAATTTATAACATGGTTTTTCATAATTTTTAATTCATGTCTTTAACTCAAATATTTTGTTAAACTTTTAGTAGAGAAAATATTTATTTGAAATCTATTGGAATATTTTAATAGTTCTGCAATTTATTTATTTACGTTATAAATTAACTGTCATAAGTATAAAGCATCATTTATACAAATATTTATTTCATAATTTTAGGTAAATGTGATGATAAAAAAATCTTATTTTTGTACGCAAAACTTTCAGACCAACCTAAATTATTTGAACTTATTGCGCTCATCGTTAACGCTGTAATAAGTAACTTAAATAAAAGTGTCAACATTGTGTCAAAAACAGTAAAAAAAGTCATAATGAAGAGAAATAAAATCATAAAATTTACCTGAAAGTAGCTAAAATGGCAATGCACAGTAGAGCTGCAAAACTATCGATAGTCGGCCCCATCGATAGTTTAAAAAAAACTATCGATACTATCGATACTATCGGTTTTCTATTTTTCTGAGAAAATTAAAATAGCAATACGAATTTTTTGATATATTTTTACTAGGTTTTTCTAAAATCTAGTGGAGAATTCAATCAATTTGTATCGGAAGTCCAGTAAGTAAAACTCTATTAAAATATAGCAAGTACTATGTACAATGTACATTGTACATGTGTATATGGGTTAGTATTCGCTTTTAACTGTCTTTCATAATAAATGTATTAATTTAAATAAAAGACATATATACTATTGTAACATAAATTTGAATTTTATTACAAAATAACAAGAAAAAACGCAATTTGCCAAACAAAAAAAAAATTAATTGAAGCTGTTAATTTGAGATAATTTTTTTAAATTAACGTTAACCGTAAAAGGCTTTGACGTTCAAAACGTAAAACATAAAACATACATTCTACATAAGTAAATATCAAAATTCTAATTAAAAGGGATTATAAAAAACAATTCATAAATAAAATTAGGTACAGAAGCGTTAAATTTAGGTATTTATAAGTTATACCAGGTTTACCCAATAATTTTTGTTAATTAACAAGAGTCTATCGATCGTTTTTGGTCGATGGTCTTAATTGAGTTTTCCGCTTCTCTGAAACTAGGGTGCGAACGTTTAAGGTGATCTAATAAATTCGAAGTATTGCCGCTAGTTTTATAATATTTGCCACATAAAAGGCATTTAGCACAATTTTTATCCTTGGGTATTTCAAAATAAGTCCAAACATTTAAATACGTCCTACGTATGTTTTTTGGAATACCCTCTTCATCATCGTTGTCTACCTCAATGTTTTCGTTGACATTTTCTATTAAACACAGACAGACATACACACTCCTATGGATGTGTCCAATGAACACATATGTACATACATTTAAATATTATTGTAATAATACTTATTTTCTGCTAATTGTAGGAACCTCTCCATTTTTTAAAACTGTTTTTTATTTAAATACATATTCTTTATTCTTTCAGAAATACTATTCATAATAACAGAAACTTCTACTTTAAAACTTCTTTGCATTATTTTTGTGTTTATGCACTTCTATAAATTGCAGCGTCTTGTATATATAGAAAAAGAAGCCAGTTACGTTGCCGTCAATAATTCGCCGTTGTTGCTATTAAGGTATTCTTTATTCTTTCTTTTTTCGTTGCCTCTGAATAAAAATAATTAAGTTTAAATGAAATTAATTACCTTAAGGAGTTTAATAGGATAACAGTTTTTTGAAATATTGACTCTATTTTATTTTACATTAAATAAATGCAAATATATATTTTTATTGAAAAATTAGAACACGCATACGAAAATTTACCGGTGGCAAAAAACCTGCTTTGAAAAAGTTTACTTTTAAAATTTTCCGATAGTATCGCTACCGATAGTGAAACCATCGATAGTCGGCCAAAAATAAAACTATCGATACTATCAATAGTACTCTCGATTGTTTTGCAGCTCTAATGCACAGTGCAACACGAAAAAAATAACCATATGCCGACACCACTATGTGATAAAAGGCAAAAAAAAAAGAGAACACCCGTGTCTTCCAGTTTTGCCCAAAGTCATGAAGTTTTATTTATGAGTCCCCAAACATTTGGGGCCTCGGTGTCATTTATAATTTTCTCGAGCTCAAATCTTGCACACTGTTCGGAATTTTGATATACTTTCTGAGGCAAAGTTGTAGCTCTTGTCATGAAGAACATAAATTGTGAAGATATAAAATCAAAAAAGTTTCACCTTCAAGACCAAAATCGCAAAAAACATAAAAAATTCGATATTTTTTACCTTTTTATTCCCCTGTTGAGGTCTATAGGTAGCGAACTGTTTAATATTTAAGAAAACAATGAACTAAAAAAATTTACGGAAGATTTCAATAAAAACTTTCTAAAATATATGAACGTCATGAACATAATTTTTGTTAACTTTTGACAAAATATTTTAAGACGGCTTGAAAAACTGTTGAAAAAATGTATAGTCAATTTAATTACCGAATAATTTTAAAGACTTTTGATTAGAAGATGTGAGAGCCCTTAAGGCAATCTACAAAGTTGTTGAAGATTGTTTTCAAATTAATTTTAATCGCATGATTTCGCATAATGATTAATAATTCCTTTCAAAATTATAAAAATTTGATTAAGTTTGTTTATGCATAGTTCTCGGCAGTTATTGATTTGGGTGTTTTTGGTTCATTTCTTTATTAAAAGACCAATGCATTGCAATTTTTTCTTTTAATTAAAAAAAAAATAGAGTGAAGTTATCATTAGTTTTGTAGTCAGATGTCCTTACAACATACCTTTAGGAAAGCGTACTTCGATTGAAGTACCAAATTTAATTTAAAAATAAAACATGGACATTCATCGGCAAATTACATATCGCACATAAAGAGTCACAACTCAAAATTCATAAATTTTCAGTAGAGGCAAAAAACGGTTTTATGAAAATTGGTTGTAATTTTATAATCAAATTGAATTCTATACTAATAAAACGTTTACTATTTTTGAGCGGGACATTTTTCAGAGTAAAGTGGATTTTGCAAATAGACATACATAACTGTAGTTTTCCAGGTAAGGAAGACAGTGATGCCCACCATATTTTCGTGGTCGGTAAATGTGTCAATTATGAATCGATTTTTGAACAAAACGCGATTTTGAACAATTTTCAGTTGTGACTCTTTATGATTTAGTGTGCGATATGTTAATCATTTTGCTACCTCTAAAGAATTTAATCTACCGGAGGCGCAGCTCACGTGATTACTCCAGTCATTTAAGTTTGCAAAATAGATTGGTTTTATTAATCGCAGTACTTTTTGAAAACACTTTTAAGAAATTTTACTTTTTACAAAAGTATTTAATGATTAATGGGTTGATTATTTTGTATTTGTTCTAATTCTTTTTAATTTTTAACCTCAGAAATAATTTGTTTTTGTAAAACTTTATAAACTGATTTTTGTTTATAATTATATTTAAACTAAATTTTTTATTTCTTTATGTGTGTGTGTTTTAAAATTATATGTAATTACTAACAACAAAGATAAAACTTAAACGAACAAAACAAAAATAACAAATATGAATATTAAATTTAACATCGTCTTACAATATAATTATTGTTGCATGCAACCTAAACATGCCTACTACAATCATATGAATATTACCACTACCTTAGCTCACTGTCTATTTGAAATTGCTTTAATGGTGTATTTTTTTTCTTTTTTAATTTGAATGGGTGCAGTAAAAAATGAAAATACATGAACTTGATCTTGAAAAGCGTAAAACTAAAATGTTTATTTTTTTACTAAAAGAATAAACTAAAAAGAAAATAAGACAACAATAGCCCACTACAAAAATATATATTTTTTTTAAATTACATGCAATTTAATGTACTTCTCTCAGAAGGCCATATAAAAATTGTCTGTGGATTATGGATTTATTAAATTGGTTATATATTTTATGTCAATCCACATACACCCAATCCTATTTTTACACGGTTTTGTTTTGCCCAAATTTGAAGTAGCACGGTTGGAGTTCATAAAACTATATATACGATTTATAATACAATGTTTGTTTTTTCATATTTTACAATAATATCTTATGATATTTATAATACTAAATTTAACAATAATTACACAAATTTTATTTGAAAAAAAAAATATTAAATATAAAACTATTATACATTTTCGAATTAAATTCGAATATTTTACTGGATCTTTATTATACTTATTGTATGAAATTTAATAGCCTAAGATCCTAATACTAGTTAACGGATGTTAATTCTCATACGAATACCAATATTAAGATCTTAGACTATTAAATTTTATACATTAAATATAAAACTTTATTGCATTAAGAACTCTGATCTAAAAATGTCTAATTTATATGCACTTTCATTTTATAGGTATATAAATTCAAGCAAATGATCAGAATTCATCAATAAGAGCATATGTCATATGTGTTGACATGTTTATTTTCCATATTGATGTGTAAAAAATGAGTAGCAAAACAATGCATGTGCTTGGCTGCAACATATTGTACATTGGCCTAATATGTCATTGTCTAACATATTTGAGCGGCATAACATGTCATGGCAATTGCATGATATGACACGTGTTACTATGTTGAATAGATCAAGAGATGTGCAGGGCTTTAATGTTTAATTTCATTGAATATGTTGCCAGTACTACTATAAACTACTTTATAATTTTATATAATTTTTTTTCATTTCCAAACTATAAGCATAAATAAATTATATGTATTAATAATATTAAGCTATTTAAAATAAAATATTAAATAATTTTTTATATTATTTTCTGTCTACTTTCAGGTACTTCAATTAGGTTCGAAGGACTCGTTCAACGTAAGTTGTGACTTTAATAAAATGCGTGTATTTTTTTTCTCAATAGAAATTTAAAATTTAAAAAAGAATTTAATTTTTCATTTTTGTTTTTTAAATACATTTCGTCGTGCGGGAGTTTATGTGGTCTATCCGCTATTTCATATTTTTTATATACATATCTCGAGTTAATGATGCCACTTTAGGTTTTCGACACCAAATTTTTCAAATCTGCAATCCGTTTTCGGACATCTCGTCCAGTTTCTGAAATAAACAACTGACAACGGATTTCAGATTTAAAAATTTCAGTGTCAAAATACTAAAGTGTCATCATTAACTCGAGATATATAAAATGGCGGACGATTTATAAATGCATAAACATGTATTATTCCCCAGTTTTTAAAGCATGTCGGTTGCGGTTTTTTTAACGTTTACTTTTATTTTATTATTGAATACCCGGCTTTTTGCAGCTCTCTATATATTTATATAAAAACTACTAAAATACTTCCCATAAAAAGTTTTTTCTTAAATTCTGGCAACTTTAAAGTAACGGCTGTTTTGATAAATAAATGCGCATAAATATACATAGAAGAAGCATACACATTTTAAGAACAAGTAAAATAGACAAAATATACATATTATATATATTTTTAAAAAACTTTTATATATAGTATAGAAATGTACATACCAAATATATTTAAACTAGAGAAACCAATTAACGATGTCTTTTTACCCATACATATGTCATCGAAAGTATGGAAGTATTTTGAACGTGTGGATAAAGACAAGACAAGACAAGTCCAAATCATCCTAAAAATCGTGGTATAGTGGTTAGAGTACCCAGGTTCAAATCCCAGAAGAGGTGAAAAATGAAAAAGTTAGTTTGCGGTTTTTTCAAAGTTATAATTTAAAAATAAGAGGTTCCCCCCTCCAGGAAGACCATCTACAAAGAAAGCGCTCCCCGACATTCCACTCTATTCCACCTTAACTAGTGTCATCGTAAAACGAATGATTAGGAAAAAAAAAGCGCCACCTATTGGGAAGTAGCAGATAACAGCTTAACCTACTTAGCGAAAGCACACTCAGCACACAATCAACATGCAACGATGAGGCAATTGCTGTTGACCATTCATGGGTGAAGGTATAACACTGACCTTTGAATGATCAATTCACAGCAATTTGTCTCATTTCTGAGGCACTTAACAATAATATAATAATTAATAATAATATACTGTCCTTTCCAAAATTCCAATACAATGCACAGCATTCAGTAGGGGTTTACCCCTGAGTATTGGTCTCAAATAAAAAAAAAAAGGTGCAAAAGATCTTCCACATCTTTTCTTCTTAGTCACACTACAGTCGTCCACAAAATTAACTTCAGCACATAAATGTCTCAAGAATATTTTGATTCTATTTATTTATTTTTTTGTTTTATTTTATTTGCAAGAAATTAACGCAAACCGATTATTTCACAAAAATTTAACTGACACCGGTTTATTACAAATAGGCAATTTTCGAAGAAAACGATTTCTGCAAAATGTCGATTAATCGATCACCCTTATACGTATTCATATAAATATCTATAAAAATTTATTTCTTTCCGCTTATGTTGTTCTTATTGCATAAATTCTTCCTGTATTTTTCAATACAAATATGCCTCAGGCATATGTACGTATATACATATATATACATATATACTGACTACATACACGTAAATGTTTATAATGTTTCTGAATGATAAAATTATCAACTTGTAATTTAACTTCAAGAGTTATTATGAAAACTCATTTGCATGAGTATGTGTTTGTATTGATATGTAAATATGTCTTCATTTCAAAAATCCTATACAAAATCACAGTTAGCAATATGAAGGATTTACTGGATTCATAAATACATAATCACAAAATATATGAGTTTCAGTCAATAAAACGATAAAGAAAACAATAAAAAATATTTAAAAAGAAACCCAATTATTGGTACCGCAATTTTAGTTTACTATATATTTCTAAAGACAACTTTTGTCAATATAAATTAAATATTATAGAAGACGTCAGTGCAGTTCTGCGTTGTGCGTTGTAAGATTGTAATTGTAATTGAAAAGATCTACTCCATCCTACAACAATGTTTTTAGCCATCGACGAATAATCGCCAATTTTTTTGTAAAAAAATTTCATGGAAAGGTTTTGCTTCGGTACGTAAAAATTTTCTAGGAAACACAAAAAGTGAACTTTATAAGGAGGCAGTACATGAAATGTTGTGTGTTTACCATGCAATGGGCTGCAAAATGTCCACAAAATTGCATCATCTGCATGCTCATTTGAATATGTACCCTTCAAATTTAGGCCTGATGAGTAATGAACAGGGTGAACGATTTCACCAGGAAATTGTAAAGATTGAACAGCGACATGTTCGAAAAACAAAAATCAGTATGCTCTAAAACTACTGCTGGTCATTAAGGGTACTGGCAGCGATTTATATAAAAGAAAACGGACACGGAGGTATTTTTAAGAAAAAAAAAAAAAATTAAAAAATATAAAAACACAAAAAAGACGAAATACATGTTACTACAAAACTTAGCATATCTCATTAATTTTTAGGTCGATTTTAATCTACTTACGTGTTTTCAAAAGCTACTTTATTAAAATTTTTTACAAACGTAATAAAACAAAATTAAAGTGTGAAAAAAATGAAAATTTATTGAAAAAGTGTATTTTGTTTAAAGTTAAACGTCCGTAACTCAGCTATTTTCCAACCGATTTTCGAAAACATTATTTTGCTAAAAGGTAAAACGAATATCCTCGAATTAAATGGATTTCAAAACAAAAAACGTACAATTTTTTGAAGTTGTAATTTCGTAAATATGAGTATTTTCCTATATTTGCTATTAAAAAAGACACTTGACGAAGTGATCGAAAAAAACTAAAACCATTTCAGTACTCTATAGGCTTCCCCAAAACAGAATTGTTATGTCAGAACCACTGCATATCTTTTTCTTCACTTTTGTAGCATAGTGTTATTTTTTATCCGAAAAGTGTTCGTTTTTCGGTAAACTAATGTTATACATTAAATACCTTTTCCGAAATATAGTACATACAGTTATACAGTTATTATGTCATATCTGTTAAAATGTTTTCTTTTGATAAATAATAGTTAAATATTTTTGTTTTTTATTATTTTTATTTTAATAATTATAATGCTTCAGCAAATTAATTAATCTTCAACAAAAACAATTCCACTTTATCATCTGTTTCAATCACTAATTTTATTTCTCATTCTAACGTAAATTGAATAATTGAATGCCTTTTAATGTCATTCTAAATTGGAAATAAAAAAAAATTAAGAAAATTGTAAAAAATTGTTACGCCCCAGTCATAGTCATGAGAATTTTTCTGTTTATTTTTTTTATTTTGTGTCTTTGGAAAAATGATGGGAATGCCTTAATGACTGACTTACTGTTCACTTCTAGACAAAACGGCAATAGAAACTACAAAAACGTTTTAACCTTAATAATACTCGTATAAAGAAAAAAAATTTTGCATATGAGTTAATCTCTGTTTTACTTTGATTTTTCATAACGCTTTAATACGAGTAATATGTGTTTTTCATCATAGCAAATCTTTAATTGGGTCACAAGTTGAAATTATTTACTTATATTTTTTGTTATTGTACGTTTCATTATTCATAAGCTAATTTATTCCTTTTTATGTCTTTATTACCTCTTTTTTTCAATTCTTTTTTTTTTTTTTTTTTGTTTTGTAAGCACTTTATCCACTTTAATTTGCCCTTAATTAGGATTTATTCATTAAAAATATTCACATTCATCCCATACGAGAAAGAGCAACATAAAGAGCGATTTTTATAAATTACCTGAGTGTGTGTGTATACTTATGTTAGTAGTAATGATGGCTGTCTTAGGTCTGCCTATTGTTTATTAATGTTGCTTTGGGTCTGTGTCGTTGCTGTCATAATAATATTGCAACATTTTACACTGTTATACTATCACATATTAGAACATTACTTCCCCTGAGGTTATCCCAGTTTTGTGACACTCCTATTAACGGTGTAAATGGTTATTTAAGTCCTTTTTTCTTATACATACTCGTATTTTGTATTGTGCAAATCGTTATAGTTGTTGTTTCTGGATGTTATTGTTGCAACATTATACATGCAGTTTTGTTGTTTGTTCACATAAACATATACAGAAAACACAGATTTAAAAATTTATAAAAAATGAATCACTATCCTGGTATGCCTTCTGTCTGGCTTTTGTTTGCACATTTCCCCATTAAAATAAATAGTTTGTTTTTTTCTATAAAGTAAATTAAAAGGGAGGAAAAAGAAATGTTCTGAATGGAGCTTTAGATAGGCCTTAAGAGTATGATTAGACCAATGTAAATACGTTTTATGTTTTGTTTGTTTCAATTTACCAGACAAAGTTTTCTTGTACTTATACACTTACTTAAGAAATTCGATTCCTCCCTACATCTATTTTTATTTAATTTTTATAAGTATTTTATGAATCGTTTTAATAAAAAATAGTCTTATTTTAGGTTTAAAGAGTATAATAACTATTGATGATTTGTTGTGTAATTAGTAACAGCTGATATTAGTAACAGCTCCGTAGCTGTTAAATGCTTATTGTGATTTTATGTTTAAGTCTGGCAACTCCTATTTTATTTGTTAGTGATGATATAAACTACAGATTTAATAACTCGGTAATCGTTTTTCTCTAATTTTCTTTTTATTATTCAACTAAAGATACTTTTGTTTTATTTATATGTTTTGTACAATTGAGACAGAATTTAAAAAAAAATTTTGTAGGTTGTAGGCCTTCTTGAGTGAAACACTTTTTAAGAGACAGTTTTTTTTTATTTTCCGGAAAAAAATATTTTTAATTCCAATACGTCTAAAGCGGTTTTTAAAAGTTAAATCGTTAAGGTTTCTTAATATTAATATTGTATGTTTATACTTTCATCGAACCCAGTAAAAATTTTAATTTAAATTTAAAATTTTTTTCTTTATTTTTAAATTTTTTCTTCTATTTCCCACTTCAATTAATTGAAAACCTTTTTAATTTTCTTTTTTTATTTAAAAGCAAATTTAAGAATTAGGGAATGAAGTTGTATGTTTTGTAAAACGAAGTCGAGTAAAATTGAAGCAGACACTTGCTACGAACGGTGACGAATCGCTTATTATTGTAAGTTAGCCCACTGAACAAGCATTAAGTGCGGTTTTTGTTCGATAAACTACGTTCATAAAACCAATGGTTTTCTCCGGTTTAAAGTCTGTAATGTATGGATGTATGGTGAGCTCATAAATGCTATCCTCTTTCAAGCTAACACTTGAAATTCACAAAGTAAATGTCTCAACGATAACTCACTACACTCTCCTCCATAGTATCCAGAGAAGGGATTTCTAGCGCTAATTATGTGAAATAATTTGGTTCCTCTTTGAGAGTTCAGTGTTATAACTTCCAAAATACTCCTTTACCATAAACTCTTTAGATTTTCAGTTTTTTCTTTCAAATTGCGCTGATATTTGTCTAAGAAACACGCCCCAAATAAGTATGCTACAAATTCTGCCTAATTTCAAGCATAGGTGTAAGAACCTTTGAACGTGTGGTATGTTAGCGAGTTCAATAAATAAAAAAAAAACTACAATAATGCTGATGTATTTCTGGATTTTGACATCAGTAACAGTGCCTTCGTAATAGATCGCACGATACTTTTTATCATTGTGATGCGAGCCTTTACATTAAAATTATTTCATCAATGAGATGACACATTAACACCACAGAAATGAATAATCAGTGATAGTTTAATAATCGAAGTATAACTTGCTACCACTGCTCCCCATAGCCTCCAAACTTATTTTTACTTTTCCCCCCAAGAGATGACGCTGCCAGACCAGATGAAGTGTTTAATCTAAGGGCTTGGTGAATAGAACGCCTGGAAAGTGTTACAAGCTTCTTAATTAAAACCGGAGTCTTGGTAAAGTTTTCTTCTTGCCATCACCTACAGCACAGACAAAATCCGTTTTTATTACTCTACAACCTAAAAGAAGAAATGCTATTCCTCCCGCGTTTACTTATAAAAAACAAGCCAAAATTAACAGGGCAATCTAAATCAAAGCCTTTAACTGTGTTACAAAACCGCTAAATTCGCTTAAAAGTAGGTTTCTCCTAATTAAAAACGTTGACGTCGCAGAATATTTGTGGCCTTAGAATGTTTGACAGTTAAATTGTCATGAACTGTACTTATAAATATTATGCCAATGTCATCAATAAAAAAAATAAAAAGGCCTTATAACTTTTAACCTGCTAAGCAACAGTCTTTTTAGGTTTTAACATTTTTTTTTTGTTGTCTGCATTTGTTTTAACTGCCTTACATTTAAGAACGTTGAACTTGCAAATGTTTTTTTCTATTTAATTTTTATTTTTCATTTGCATAAAACCAATGACTTGTGCCACATTCAAACCATTATAGCCATGAGCATGATGATATCACATTGACAACAATCAGTTGTTGTCTGTTATTGTTCAAGTAGGTGGAGGCAGAAGGATACTATTAATAAAGGATGTTTTAATTTTGATGTTTTGCTGTTGATTTCGTTGTTGCCCAAAATGCAGGAATTCATGTTCCTGCATATGAATCCATAATTAAAGAATGTTAAAGCTTTGTATTCTACTGCAAATTTGTTGCAAATTGTTTGCATATCATTCCGATAAAACGAAAAAATTTCTAAACACTTTTATTCGAATTATTCACTTTTGTTAAAAAAAAGTTTAAGATTCTATCAAATAAATAACAATTTATTAAACAAAAAAAGATCGGAAAATCATATCGCACTTGATCAACAAAAGAGTATTTAATTTTTATATTATCTCTTTATATTTAAAAAGATATATCAGTTACTATTTTAATGAGAAACGTCTTTATGCATTTGCGCAGAAGAAATACAAGTCATTTATACCAAAATTTCCTTAAAAAAATATTTGCCAAAAATGCTTTTTCTTTCTAACTTTGGCATAATAAGAATGCCTTAAAGTGGTACCAAAACTGAAAAGGAGAAGTCGTTTCCCCAAATTGTTTATAAACATCGTCTATAAAGTCGTTAATAAAATCTTTTATGTAATTTTCTAACTAGGGATTTATGACAATACAAAACCGACAAAATATTAAATTCAAGCCCATAGCTATCTAATTATATTGATGACAAGAAGAGAGACAATGTCTTGCCCTCTTCATATTGTGTAGCAATGCGGAACATTTATCAGCTTTTAAGATGTTCTAAAATTAAGGCAATTAAAAACACATAATGTTTTATAATATAAGCTCCATAGAATAAGGGCCTAAAGTTCTTTTATAATTTATGTAGAACATTCTTGGTCATCAGTGATTTCATTGCTTTTAACATATGTAACAAGAACTTATTTTGGTAAGCATTAAGTAATATTGTACCGGTATTTAGTCTTCGTTACAAATGAGTTATCGTTTTAATATTCATTCCAATAGTTTCTGTTTCAGGTAATAAAAACTTATTCGAATAATTGTTTTTTCTTAATTCTATTTTGTCCAATATTCGAATACATACATACATAATTGGCCATTACAATCCTGTGTCAGGGTTACGGCCTAGCTTCTCACAGCGCTCATATTGTTTGTGTTAATTTTAATCCATAAGTACCGGCCCATACAGTTTAAAGTCGATTTTGAACGACAGTTTTGAGAAGTTTTTTCATGGCGATCAATTACTCTCAGAGCTTATGCCAGAAGACTGCTGAGAGGTAGTCGTCGAAAGAAATAATTTTTTCATATTTCTTTTTTCAAGATGTCAGAGCTAAGATTTAAACCCGGCGCTATAATCATAGTTAGCCAATACACTCACCACTAGACCACACCGACAACGAATATTCGAATAATATTTCAAATATATTTATTTGGTTTCACAAAAACAAATTAAGATTTTTTTTCTAGTTACGCCATTTAGCATTTTAGCTAAAGATAAGTATGAAAGTAATACACGATTAAAAATTATATTCTTTTAAGTTTTATACAAATATTTTTTAGTAATCAGCTTGAATTCTTCAGAATTTTTTTATGCATAATTTACGCAAATTGAGCGTATTTTAAGTTTGTGTCTTATTAAGCTTAATCGAAATTCTAGATAAGTTCTTGTTGTCAATATATAACAACTCTGGTTAATTTTTGCTATGCATAATCAATCTGAATGTATGGGCCCCTTTTTGAGGATTAAATTATGTCTAATCTTTCCGTTTACTTTTTAAGTTAATATAAATTTATTGTTGATTGTTAGTTTAACCGGCTGATGATAATGGTTTAATCTTTAAATAAAATTGACTACGTACACATGTGCGATATAAAGATCTTTATATGGAAAAAGAAAATGGAAGCAAAAAGGTCTTGGATTATTCAAATACTCTTGGAGAGTTTAGGAAAAATAAATGTAATTGAAAACAAGAAATATTTTACCTGAGAACAGTATTAAACTCGTACATTACTTTAATTCATATACATATATAATACATATACATATATTTACATACATATGTATGTATATGTATACAAGCAAATTGTTATGAAAACATTTGCATAAAATGTTGCCAGTACTGCAAGGTTTAAGTTACTACACACAAATATAAAACTTGACTTTAGTCTATCAACTTAATACTACGATTATAAACTTAAGTTTAAGAGTTTAATCTCGGCCTTTAGTTTTTATATATAAGTATATGCTTCTTTTTTTTTTGTTGTTCTTACAATTGTCGTTGCTAGTATTTGGCAGAAATCATCTTAATTTAAATTCATGTTGTTACAGTAAAGTGCACTGTCAATGCTAAATGAACATATAATTGAAATATCTCAGTAAACAGTGTGAATAAAAACGAATTAATAGACACCCTATAGATTCTCTTTCTTTAAAACACTAATTTGATATACTTGTACAATCTTATATAATGTATCGAAATGTGCAAAATCATTGCCGAAACTTATTATTTATGCACATAAAATTAAAGATCGGAATAATTTCTTTAACAATATTGACTCAGAAGTCGAGAAAATATCGATTTTTTTTACCAATTCATAACCAAAATTAAATGGAGCTCAAAAAGCTCGATTTTTGATTAAAAATCAATTTGCACAACCTCCAAACCACTTCCGAAAAGTCTGAAAAAATTCCCAAAATTATTTTACCTTATGAGTATCTAAATTAAGAATGATCTTCCTACGAATTCTAATTTTTAATTTTATTTGGGACACCCTAATGTACATATGTATGCAAATATTAAAAAACAAAATTTATTTTTAAATACATGCGCTTTTAAAATGCGAACAACTTCTACGGTTTATCACTTTACTTACTTAGCTGGCCATAACAACCCATTAACGGGTTTCGGCATGCTTTAGCACTAGTCTCCAAGCGCGACTAAAGATATTAATAATGTTTTATAAATAAATGGAAATCAAAAATTTTTAATTGCCAGGAAATTATTTGCTAGAAGTAAAATTTTAACATATTTGGTGCCAGTTGCCATCTGTAGTAACATTTTTGGCAACTAGCAACTGTACCAACTATTAGTATAAATTAAAGACCTGTACCAAAACCTGGGCTCGTCCAATTAATTCTATATTTTATTTGAAATTCAGAAAAAGTTCCTTATTACAGAACAACTATATGGTTTTAAAACGGATCACACAGAGCTTGTACTTAAGAAAATAAATAATCAGTAACCATAGTATTCAGCTAGGAAGATATAGTATGCTAAGATACATATATACAATACATCTTAGCAGCAGATACAATTCTCTTATAGACTACACTTATGTTTTCTAAATTTGTAAAATACTTTAATAATGTTGAATTTCATATTGGAAAACTTGTTTTTCTCTTTTGTTACGTTTAATGAATAATAATTTACTAAAGTATCAAGTGATATTTTTTTCAGCGTAAGAAGAGAAAGAGCAGACCAGAGATCAGCAATGAGTACTGAAAAAGTGAGTATACTCGAATCATGATTCATAATTTCTTGTACTTATACGCATTCATACTCTTGTTAATGTAACGGATACTCTACTCTTCTCAAAAGTTTGAAGTACTCATCACATTTATACTTAATAATACGTATGATGTTGTTGACTTCAACTCTCCTTAACTCAGTGCATACTGATGATAAAAAATAAGTATGATTCGATTACAAACTGTTTTGTGTTTGCTCTGCTTACTGCGTTAGTACAAGAGTAAATTAATGCTATAAACACATTTATAGCTACCAACCATTTACCACACGACTGCAAAAGAAAAAGTTTTATTTTAAATCATGAATCGTGTCAAATAAATATTATGTTTTTGACTATGTAATTTATTATCTTTTTATTATTTTTCGTCAATAAAAATAAAATAGATATGGTGTATATAATAATAAACATTCAAAATGTAACAATGTACATAAGCGAAAAAGCTAATGCGTATAGGAAATATTTTAAAGAAATTAAAAAATGTTTAATGATTTTTTTTTTATTTTTGTAAGCAGCCCGATATAGGCAATTTTCGTTCTAATAATCTATTTTAAGAATACTGATTATAAAGATGTGGTTTGTTAAGTATACTATAAGTTTTTACAATGTAAAATTTAGAAAAAATTCAAAAATATTTTTTTTTATGAAATTCTTTAGAACCTATTTATAAAAAATTAAAAAATTATCACGGTATAAATAATAATTATGATATAATTGTGAGTATCATAATATATTATTATATTAAACTTAAACGTTTTCGCTTATTTTTGTTTATTATTTGCATGTTCATTTTTGTATACACCATATAAATTTTCTTTTGTATTGTATACGTCTATCGACTAAAACGGTAAATTTTTTTTCGTATGAGTCGAGTCACTCGAATCAAGTGTGAGTATCATAAGTATTTTTATAAAATTATGAATCCAAGTGAGTATGAGTTTGATGTCAACATTGGACTCATATTTATTGCAACCTTTATTAATTAATCAACGTTGTGTGAATATGAGTGAGTCAGAGTAGTTAAATTTCAACTACTTGTACTCACTTATACTTAAAATTTCATAAGTGCTTATGAATCGCTAAAAAGTGATTCAATGCTGATCTCTGGAGCAGACTTAATCCTTTCTACGAAAAAAAAAAAAACAGTAGATCTGTTAGCGAAGTTCATAGAGCACTTCTCGTTTTCGCAACTAATTTTACTGTTCTCATTTGAAAACCATCAGAGAAATGTGCATACGGAAGAAACTGGTGTAGCGCAGACAATTTTTATTTGAAATTTTCTAAAATTTTGTTTAATACTTTACTAAGCTATGAAAACTAAAGTCCTACAGGTACATACGAGTATTTAACAAATTTCTAAAACTTATTTGTAATTTACTCTAAAACACCGGCCATTTTCCATGCTTTTTTCACCATTTAAATATTTAGAAGGCTTTTTTGTGTTCTTAAAACTTTATGTTTTTTACTGATGTGTAGGGTGCTTAAATAAAAATAATATTAAACCAACTAACTACTAATAACAAGAACCGACAAAAAGCAACAAAATATGTATCATTAAATGGAAATTGAAGTGTTTCATATTGAAAGCTATTAAAGAAGATGTTGTAGGAGTTTAAATTGCATCACATTTAAAAACCTATTCACACTCACAGTCATGTCTAAGAAACACTTTACGCTCTATGGCTTATAGTAAATGTTACCGAATGATGTCTACTTTTGGGTTTTATGTTGATTTCAGTACACAAGATATTCATGCAAACTGAGAAAGACAGTGTGAGTGGGGATGCAAAAATGTTTAATACCATTTAAAATAGTTTTTAAATAAATTATGAAATTAAAGAAGAAAAACGTTACACAACAATAATTTAATACTAAAAATTGTCCAAAATTGTAACATAAAGTACTCTATTTAGGGCTTTTTAGAGAATTCATCTATTTAGATAATTAACTTATTTAAAATTTTTGTTTATGAGTTTTGTTTAACAATTTAAGCAAAGTTCTTAGAATACCGATAACAGACTTTGTCGTTTTTATAAGTTTATATATCTACGGGTAACAGAGCATATCATCACAGCGACAGCTACACAAAATTAGCATGATTTGCTAATTAATGTATTGTTAGAAACTGAGGGACAAAAATTGCTGCAAATTTTTATGAAAATCAAATTAAGTGCTTCCAAATAGGTGAATTTTTAAATGTAATAGGTATACATACATACCTAACTGGCCATTACACACTGTTTCAGGGTTACGGCCTAGATTCTCGCAGCACTCATGTTGCGTGTGTTAATTTTTATCCATGAGTACCGGGACATACAGATTAATGCCGACTCCGAACGACAGACTTGAGAACCTTGTTCATGGCAATCAATTACTCTCAAAGCTTTTGCCAGAGGTCTGCTAAGATTTAGTCGCCGAAAGAAATATTTTTTTTTTAATATTTCTTTGCTTTAAGAAGTCAGAACCGGGGCTTTGCCAGAAATCTGCTGAGAGGTAGTCGCTGAAAGAAATATTTTTCTCTTATTTCTTTTATTTTAAGATGGCAGAGCTGGGGATTGATCCCGGGGCTCATGTCTTAGTAAGCCAACTTGTAATAGGAATACCTTTTTTTTATTTGAGGCAATGTAGGGTGTAGATGCCTTCAACAATATTTATGATTTTTTAGATAGTTTAAATTTTTCCTTTTTCTATTGATATACATGGATATGAATAACAAAGATTTTTTGTTCCTCTTACTCACAAGTGGGCATAAAAGTTAAAAGTAGCTAAAAAATTTGAAATCCTGTTTATGAAAGAGTTATATTTCAGCACTTACAGTAATTAAATCTTCTGAGCCCTGCACTTTAAATACATTTGAGAATTCAACAACATCCACTAGACAGATGGGGCAATTGCTGTTAATCCGTCAAGAGTGAAGGTATAACACTTTTAATAAGAACTATACGAACTTCAAATAAAAATGAAATAAGTTTTCACTTGTGATAAATTGCCAAAATCGTTCTTTCCAAAGCTCGCTCTAGATTAGGTCTGTTAAAGAAAGAGTGAGTGAAACAAATCTTTTGAATTGTGCATGCAGAATGCTTTCGTGAAATCAAATATGAACGTTTAATACTCAAATCTCGTTTAGTAACTTTTCACTTATGAGAAATTACCTACTTGCTATTCTCTCATATATGAGCGAACAAATGAGATCAAAATTATTTCTCATTTACATATACGCAAAACTAGATGCAATATATTTTCTAGTTTCTGAAACATCTTTAACAAAAAATTAAAAAAAGAGTATGTATGCCGTTAGTCATTAATGAATTAAAGATAAGAAAATAATTCCTTACTCTGCACAAAATATGCTCTTGGGAATAGAAGCTTTTCGAGGACTCAACTCACTCTAGAATGGGGGTAAAGAAAAAAATTAGTAATTTTTTTTTATCCATTTGACAGTACACTGTTATCCCAGCAGAAAATACTGCTTACCAGTAAGTTATTTTGTAAGGGAGAAATTATAAACAATCATTTGCTGGTAGGCATCAATAATGCATGATTTTTATATGAAATGAGCCGCTAAAATGCAACCAGTGAGCAAATAATACAAAAAATCAAAAATAATACCTTATCCTACAGCATATTTGGAAGCTTTAAGGTATAAAAAACAATATAATGTTTCCATTATTGCCTACAATTTTATTTGTTGCTTCCGAATTTTAAAAATTTTCTGCTGGTATATTGTATATTTTATCTAAAATTTGCGCTTTTGCCAGCATTGTTAATTCCAGCGCGTTAAGAACTTGTGGGGTTTGCTACTTGTTACATTTTTACTTCTTTAAATTTGTATTTTTTTAAATCACATATTTATTTATTTTTTAGTTAAAAAATAGTAATTTTTATTTTCAAAAAATTATGTTAGATTTTATTCATTCGTTAAACAACTTGTATAAATAAATATTTTTATATAATAAATTAAAAAACAATTAATTCAGATTCTTCATTGGTGACCCCGACGTTCCTCAGTTTTCAATATGTCGCAATCAGAGGAAGAATTTGTAACACCCGCAGATCCTCCAGCATTAGAAATTTCTCGTGTTGCTGTAAAAATCCCACCGTTCGGAAATCTAATCCCAAACTATGGTTTAGCCAGATAGAAAGCCAGTTTTATAATTCTGGTATATCTCAAGACGCCACGAACTATCATGCACTGGTTGGCTCCGTTGAAAGCGACGTTCCCAACGTGGTAAGTGACATAACAGGAAATCCTACATCGCAAAATATGTATAATACGCTGAAATCTGCCCTGCTTACTGAATTTCAAGATTCTGAAGAAAAACGCTTACAGAAACTATTAGAAAATATTCAATTAGGTGAGAAGCGTCTGTCTACAATGCTACGAGAAATGAGACAATTGTCATCTGATAAAATGTCGGACGAAATGCTCAAATCTTTATGGTTTCAACGCTTACCAGCAATTTTAAAAGCTGTGCTAGCAATAAGTTCCGATAGCTTAGACAAACTTGCAGTCATGGCCGACAAAATTAATGAACAATTAAATTCTTCCGAAATATGCGCAATAAATACAGACGAAACAGAAAATAAAATCGATGAATTTATAGAACGTATAGATGGTATAAATGCATTTCGTAAAGTTCGTGGAAGAAACCGCAGTTCTGGTAGAAACAGAAGCCGAAACAGAGAATCGTCAAAGAATATATCGCACACCTAGTTCAAAAGTGACACAACTCAAAAAAAATTTTTTTTTTGCTTTATTATTTTTGAGAATAAACAATTGCGTTCTGCATAGTTTAAGCATATAAATAAAAATAAAATTTGGGTTGTGTCACTTTTGAACTAGGTGTGCGATATGTTGGTATCATTTTAATTTTGGTTCTACAGCCACAAAATGTCAAAATCTGTTGCGTTTTAGCGGCTCATTTCATATAAATATCATGAGCACGAGTAAGTGATTGTTCACAATTTCCCTCTTACAAAATAGCTTATTGGTAAGCACTATTTTCTGCTGGGTAATTACACAAAACAAGCGAAGGGCTGAAGACAAAAAAAAACTTGCATTATCTCCAATAATTCCATTATATTTTAGAGAATAGTTTTTTTTTTTTTTAACTTTAAACAGTACCGATCCGCTGTTTTTAAACTGTCGTCCTGTACTTTGATAAACGCTTCATACTCTTCTTCAGTTCTTTAAAACTTTAAGAATTAATTTTTAAATTTCTTCACCATTTATTATCCATTAATTCGTTATTCAAAATACAAGCACATGGTCCAGATTTCATTTAAATTGTCCAATTATTGTGGTTCATTAAAAATGCACTAAAATTTCTATTGCCTAACATTGGGAAAATATCTTTATGCTGAGATCTTGCAGCCGTAAAGGCAAATCCTTATAAAAGCCAGGCAAAATGAAAGTTGTGTGTACACAAAACTCTTTTGGGCATTAATTTGGTAAATTCAACTTGAAATTTATACGCATAAGTTTATATTGCGACATTAATAGACCACCAACCAACAAACAATATGTCTTTACACTCCAACATAACAATTTATTTCCAATGCAATAGAGTTGCGTGAGTGTATGTACGAAGCAGTATTGAAAAGATGAAACGGAATCTGCTCGTATTCATTTATAAACGCAAATATAAAGCAATTTAAGCCCTCATTTAAAGGTAAAAAAAAAACTTTCACCATCGTCCATGTGTATAGAAGATTATAGGAATATTTTTGCCCAAGTTATTGGTAATTGAGTTGCAGCATCATAATGGCACAGACAATGGTTATGGCAGATTATTTATTGCAAATAAAACATGAATAAAATGATTTTTTTAATGTGAACATTTGTTAGTGCAATTAGTGATAATAAATACGACATGTTAATGCCTATTTGTAGGCCGGATAATTTTGTGATAATCCATTGCTTGAGGAAACAATTAAAACACTACTACAAGTAGCAAACACATATCATATTTCCTTTTCTATTCCCAACACACACATCCTTTAGTAAGTGTCTTATGGCTAGAGAATTACAATAAAAGAGTAATTTATTATTTTTCATAAATTATTTGTATATTTTTTGGTAAGAATATAATTTTTGCTGTTGCATATTTTAAGGCTTAAGTAGGATTTTTTTCATTTTAGCCTTGAGCTTTTAAAGATTTTGTAAACAAGCCAACAACAAGATGTTTTTTTTTTATAAAACACATACACACACACAGATATTTAAAATAATTTTCAATCTGTTTGCATATGCCATAAACGCTCATTATATTCTACTTTTACAGAGCAAGCGTATGTGTGCATGAACCGGTTTTAAATGTAGTTGTTAAGCTCCTTAAAGTGTGCACTATACAATGTCATAACATATGCAATGCGATGCATGTTTACCATAGCATACTCTACTTGATATTATTTATGGCTTTTTTTGTTCTGGCTGTTGTTGGTTTTTTGTTTTCAACGTTTTGCTTATTCCTGTTGTATCATATGAGCAGTTTTTATTGGCAGACTACTTGGCTGTTTTCTATCTTTTTTGTTCTTTGGGATCTTCAATAGAAGACGAATATAGAGTGCAGTTGTGTTATTACTGTCACAGATTGCTTTGTTCAAAGTCAGTAAGACACATAGTCAGACAAAACTGACAAAAAAAGGACTTTACTCTTTATTAATACTTTTTTAAGATTCTAATATCGATTTACTTGTCTGGAATTTTTTAAAACAATATTTGCACATTTCAGTTGAAATCTCAAGAATATGTTCATAAGAAAACTGAAAATAGGATATAGGATATAATCCAGCAGTGTTCAAATACGAAGTGAAGTATTAATACATTTAAAAACGATTTGTCATGAAGTATAATAATATCGGATAGAAATTATCTAGAAGATAATTAACAATAAATAGAACTAGTTTTGGCTTCAGCAAGGCTACTGCACATGCCTTAAATTGCCATTTTTGAATTTGTTAAGAAAAAAAGATTTCCTACGCCTAGTTTTAATGAACTAGATTGCGCTTAAGCTTTCTTTAGGGCGCCGCCATATACTCAGAGAAAACACAACATTTTATTTGCGATTACTCTATTTGCAAAAAGAACTGTCTATATCCTTAAGCTCATTGATTTCGCCCATAGCAATAACAATGCATGTCCATTGTCCCAATAAAACAGTACTTTCTTTCTTTAATTTTTTTGCGAAATTCGGCCTTTTTTTGTAATATCATCTCTTGAACGCTGCAATAAGTTTCCGTTTCCAGGTTATTGCTTTGAATTGTTCTTTAATTCGGCTTTATTAAGGTGAGATACAAATAATACGTTTCTTTATGACGCTCGTTTTGTTCTATTACTAATAAACTCGACATCCATCTTGCGTACAGCTCTCTTTGATTCATTTGCTTCAATACCCAAGGTAATCAATTTATGACGCACCTCTAATAATACTTTATGAAGCTTCGTAACCGTTTCTATCGTGCAGGTGGTATCGTTTTTATTCTGCTACCCTGTATTTTATAATCGCAAACGAAGGCGAAGACTCAATCAGTTTTAATATTTGTTGGATGATATATGTACTTTTTTATTCGGCAAAAAGAAAAAAAATTTTTTTTTTGAAATACTACCGCCATATAAATGACAGCAATGAAATATGGATTGTATATAAATATTTTGTGACGTGTTTAAAATCTGGTAAAAATCGGCTTAGTAGAAAGGACCTGACAATTTAAAGAAAATTTAGTAACTCAGCAAATAATTAATGAATTATTAAAATCTGGAGGGTGTTTATTTGATATGACATGCAGTTATCCTACCAAAATTTTGCTGGCAGCCACTCCATTTTACAACCACTCCATCGTACAAACACATGATTTTTAATGTAACATTGTAACGTAAAAATTCTGCATGTTTCACCCAATAAATTGAATTGTATTGAACCTGTAATTTCAGTACTCCTTCCTTTATATGTCTATTTTAGACTTTAGTTGCCATATAACTTTTATGAGATATTTTTATAACTCTATAGCGCTAATTAGATTTATGGAAATTGATTGAAATTTTGTTTAAGTGTACAAGCATTTTAAGTAGAAACCCTTTGGAATTTATGGTGTGTTTGTACAATTCATTGGCTTATTTTCTTTTCCTTATGGTTTTACAATTTATTATAATTTTTTTTTCTTTTCAGAAAAACTTTTATTCCTCGATTTAAGTGTGATATATGGTTTACCCTTTAGAAACAAACCCTTTTGCAGGATATGGCATTATAATGTCACAATCACTCAACTGTATACGAGTACATATGTTTGAGCCCAAGTGCAAGACTATTTTTGGGGTGTGTAAATACTCATACTATGATGGTTACTGAACTCCTCTCCTAGTGAAAGAAGAAAGAAGGCAATTTTGTTGTTTACCAATTTATTGTATTTCACGATTTTCTTCCTTTTATTCCTTTAAGCTCTTCGTTCCATGAATTTTTCTTTAGATGGCTTTTCACACAATTGCAGTTTTTTCATTTTTTGGCGCATTCAGAAAATTAAAGCAGTTTTCTTGCCAGCCTTTTTGAAGAACAATTTTTTTGTTCCTTCTTGTGTTCGCGAATATGTCGATGCATAAATCTTTCCAACTTTTTTTTTTCTCTCTTCTAGTTTTTCCTGGTTACTGTTGTTGTTGCCCATCTTCTTGGTACGAGTACTTGTAGTATAGCAATGCATAATGCAAGCTGATAAATAAAACACATATAACAGCATTATGAAATCATTGCTCTCTTTGTTCTTTTGCGGTATAAAAACTAGTGACTCATTGTAAAAGTGAACCAATCAATGCATAATTTTATGGCTTTTATTGACAAATCAATCACTTCCTCTCCAAAGTCAACACTAGCTTGTAGTCTCATTAGCACTGTCTGCTCAAATAAGGTGTGCGTCACTATAAAGTGTAACACCCATTTTTCTTAATAACTTTTTTCACCTTTAATCAAAATTATTTTTCTTAATCACAATATCTTTGAAAAATGTGTCTGATTTTAAAATGTATCAGTTTGTCAAATTTGACTTGTTAGTTAGTCCACAATGGATAATCAAAGACAAGTGCATACAAAAATTATTCAAATAATTCATAAAAAACCATATTGGAGTTATACAAAAGTTGCTAGGGAAGTCCACGTGACCAGGCAATGTGTTTCCAGAGTGGTCAAAAAGTTCAACAAAGACCTAAAAATTTAAAGGAAGCCTGGATAAGGTAAAGCAAAACTGGTAACGAACGACGCGAAAGCCAAAAAGGTTGAGAAGGTTTTGCTGGCTCTTCCAAACATTTCTGGTCGCGAAGTGGCCCGGCGCGTGCAATGTTCGGAAAGTTTTGTGCGCCGAGTTAAAGCTAAAGCTGGCCTTAAAACATTTAAAGTCCAAAAAGTTCCGGATAGAAATGCTAAGAAGAATATTGAAGCAAAAAAAAGAGCAAAACTCCTCAAAAAAGAATTTTTTTAAAAGTTCGAATGTTGTGTAATGGATGATGAAACTTACGTTTTTGCAGACTTTGCGCAGCTTCCTGGCCAAGAGTTTTATGTAGCGGATAGTAGAGGCAATGTTTCTGAAGAGTTCCGAACTAAAAAACTATCAAAATTTCCCAAAAAGTTCCTAGTTTGGCAGGCTATTTGTAGCTGCGGCAACAGAAGTGCATCGTTTGTTATATTGGGATCAATAAACTCAGATATTTATATCAAAGAGTGTCTTGAAAAGAGGTTGCTCCCATTTCTAAGACAGCACAACATATCAACATTCTTCTGGCCAGATTTGGCAACATGTTACTAAAGTAAAAGCGCAATAGACTGGTATAATAAAAATAATGTTATTTTTGTTCCAAAAGAGGCTAACCCACCAAACTGCCCAGAGCTGCGGCCTATTGAAAGATATTGGGCTCTGGTCAAAAGAGAGCTAAAGAAGAGTACATCTGTTCCCAAAACCATTACTAGTTTTCGATATAAATGGACAGCTGGTACCAAAAAAATCACCGAAAACACTATAACATTGCTTATGGATGGCATAATGAATAAAATAAAAATTTTTATAAAATTAAATTAATTTTTAAATAAAATAATACAGAATATAAATCTGTAATAAAAATGCAAAATAAAACTGTTTTATTTTTAACTCTAGCTTACTCCAGTCAGTTTTTATTTGAGTTTTGATGTGTTACAGTTTATAGTGACGCACACCTTAATAAAGTTAACAAAAAAATTGGTGACTATGTATGAACAAAATCAAGCGAGACGTGCATTTAACATTTTTTTAAGTTTTGAATTGTTTTTAAATGAATTAATAAAAAATTATTCAATAAATCAATACCAATGGCATAATGCTGGTCTTTTAAAAATTATTTAAACTTTTTTGAAAAAGTGTTGACTCACTATATAAGAAATAATTAACGCGTAAATGACAAATATTTTGCAGTTTTGTAGACGACTTAAGTATTAGTTGGTGTCAAAAGAGTTTTGATAATTGAAAGATTACGTTACAATTAAGCATATTTTAGGTTTCGCGGCTTATTTAAAAGTTGTTAATCAAAGTGTTTCTGCAGCATGTAAACAAAATAATACCCATAAATTAAAAAATAAGGCCCGGTTTTTAACTTCATATTTAAATGGCATTTAAATTTAAATACCATTTAAATGCAACTTTGAGTTTTTCAGTGCAAAGTTATATGAAACTTAAATGCCATTTAAATGACCAACCTTGTCCATTTAAGTTTCATTTAAGTTTTACATATAAACAGATGTTCTCACCATCTTGTTTTTACGTTTTGCAAATAAAATTGAAACAATCCACAATGTTTTTAATTTTTTTATAATAAATGGGCATATTATGAACACCACTCGTCTTTAAATAATAAAATTAATATATATTAATCACGTTTATTGTTATTAATTGATGTTTATCAATAGTATTTTTATTTTATTTCTGGTGTTTTATTTTGTTGCAGCCAATCACAGCTGTTTCTGCTAAAAATTCTGCAAAGTTTATTTACATTTGGTGATGCTACCGTACTTTTATCGCAACTAAATACAAACTTTAATTTATGACTGAAAAACTCAAACTGTATTTAAATGCCATTTAAGTTTAAATTAAAATTAACTAATTTCACATTTAAATATGAAGTTAAAAACTGGGCCTAAGTTTAATTCTTTTCTATCGAATTACAAAAATAAAAAATGGAAACTCTACACAGAGGGAAAAAAGGCGTTCTAAAATTATTAACGAAGGGTATCAAATTAAGAACAAATTGTGAAAAATATTTCATTAATTTTTAGTACCAAGTCAAGCTTAAAATAAGAACAAATGACACAAAATACCATAAGTTAACAAATCAAGAACAACCGGTAGTAAAATCGCTAACAATTGTATAAAAATATCATAAGTTAATAAAAAAAAAGAAAAAATCGATACCAACGGTTAACGAAGTAAGCACAAACGGTCTTAACTCAATTTTAATACCAAATGGTATCAATTTCGGTAGTTTTCTACCACTTTTTTTTCTGAGTGTAAGAGTACTCAACAGTTATTCTAAAAGTACTTTAATTTTTTCTATTCTTAAGTACGGCAGTTGGTCCTTGATGTAGAATGCCAAGACTGTATTTTTAAAAGGTTACGTAAGAAACTGTAAGCAATTCTGCTAAATTAAGCACATAAATTAGAAAAGAAAATTAAAATAAGAAACAGAAACCTGCATGCAATTAATATGTGGTGTTCTAAACTAAAAAAATTTAAATAATTCTTATAATGCTCTCTGGCACATAAAATCTAAAATTTTTTTATGATTATTTAACAATATTTGTGACGGTCCTATTCGACGCCCTAAATTACTACGTTTATATAACATCTAGTATTAAACTAAATTTATTTAATTTACAAAATGAATTTAAGAATCATTCGATCTTATTATTCAATATAGTTGATTTCGAAGAAAATACAATTATAGCAGTCATACAATACTTTAATACTAGTTTTATAGTACGATTTCTCTCCATCAGTACGTAATTTGTTTCCGATGAGCATTCTCTTGAAGTCTGATAATGAAAAAGGTAAGGTGGGGAATACGGTGAATATGAAATAGTGGTCACCGTAGTCTAGTATGTAGTGCGCTGGCTTACTAGACGAGTGCTTCGGGCTTAAACCCTAGCTCTGACAACTTGAAAGAAAAAAATATGAAAAAATATTTCTTTTCAGCGACCACCTCTTGGCAGTCTTCTGGCAAAACATCTGAGAGTAACTGACTGCCATGAGCAAGCTTTTCTACTCTGTCCTTCGGATTAGACGATAAACTGTAGGTCCCGGTACTCAAAGATAAACAATTGACGCGCACAAAAAGAACTAAATAAACCGTAACTCTGAAAAAGAGTTGTAATGGTCAATTATATATATATATGTATGTATAGTTACGCTCTATTAATCAAATATTTTTTTTATAAAAGCCAGCACTCAGGAGACGTCTCTTACTCATGCAGTACATTGTGCTGTCCTAGGAAGATATATTATGGAAAGGGGGAAAGAGGGAGTAGTACTTGTTGACATTTGACTTAAACTTACTGATTTTTAATTAATCTAAGCTTATATTAATGTAAGGTTTCGCTAGTTCCCGCTGTTTTCGCGGGAATCAACTTGGAGTACTTCGCCGAATTAGAGGCAAAATGTGTGCTAAAGTTTATATAGACATTTTAGAAGACTCATACATTCCAAGTCTCGACATATTTGGTTTAGATCCGGGACAGAATAGCATCTTTATGCAGGACAACGATCCTAAGCATACCGCGAAGATAACAAAACGTTGGTTTGAAGAAAATGGGATCAAGCTTTTGGATTGGCCTCCTCAGTCGCCGGATCTAAACCCGATAGAACACCTGTGGTCCATATTAAAGAGAAAAATTTTTGCTCAAAAAGACCCTCCAAAGACCGTAGACGAACTCTGGGAGCGTGCTGTTGAAGCTTGAGAAATAATTGACCCTAATGTCTTGACGAATTTAGTGAAAAGTATGCCAAAAAGAATTAAGGCAGTTAAAAAAGCAAACGGTAGACATACCAAATATTAGGACCTAAAATCAATGCAATATTCAACAACGGTCATAATTGTTCACATGTGAATTTTTAAATTAATATTTATTTTTTTACTCTTAACACACATTCTTTTAAAATTTTGTTCTTTTTAAGTTTTTTAGATGTACATTATTCTATATAGGTAAAAAAAATTAAAATATATTTGAATAAAACATACTTTTTTGGATATATTATAAATTTTAGTAATTTTGTGAACAATTTTGTCCCTTACTGTACTTATACAGAGTTTTTCAAATGGGACGCTACAAAAGTAGAGCGGCAGGGACAGCAAACGACGCCATATTTCTTGCCGCTCTTTTGACATTTCTTTTCAGTAAGGTTTGCCATTTCATGATGGAAAGATATATGAGCCAACAACGAGTCAAAATTATTCAAATTTACTACCGTAATTCGGAGTTAGTGGCCTCAACGTTAAGAACGCTACGTCCAATTTATTGTCGTCATAATCGTCCTAGCAGATCAACAATTGAGCGTCTAGTGGAAAAATTTTAATCCACAGGCACAGTACAGAATGTTCCCGTGCCAGTGAGACAAAGAAGTGCCCATAGTGTCGAAAATATTGTTGCCGCTGAGGCTTCAGTTAAAGAAAGCCCAAATGTGTCTCTTACACGCCGTTCTCAAGCGTTGGGCATCTCTGTGCGGTTGTTGTGGCGAATTTTGCGAAAAGATCTTGGCCTACATCCTTACAAAATCAAATTAACGCAAGAACTGAAGCCGCTTGACCACCAGAAACGTCGTATGTTCGTGAATTGGGCTGAGCAACAACTTGAAAATGATTCGGATTTTCATCGAAAAATCATCTTCAGCGATAAGGCTCATTTTTGGCTGAATGGCTTCGTCAATAAACAAAATATGCGTTATTAGTCAGGCAGCAAACCACACGTATTCCATGAATCATCATTGCTTCACGAAATAATTATGGTTTGGTGCGTTTATGGGCCAGCGGCGTCATTGGGCCATACTTCTTCCATGATGATCAAGACCGGCACGTTACTGTGAAAGGGAACCGCTACCATTCAATGATAACCGAATATTTTTGGCCCCAATTAGATGATATGGACTTGAAGGACATGTAGTTCTAACGGGACGGCGCCACAAGCCACACAGCAAATGTCACAATTAATTTATTGGAAACCAAGTTTGGAAAACGTGTTATCTCACAAAATGGTCCAGTCGATTGGCCGCCTAGGTCGTGCGATTTGACGCCGTTAGACTATTTCCTGTGGGTCTATGCCAACAAACCAGCGAGGATTGATGAACTTCGTACTTGCAATATTTAATGATTTCTTTTAAATTATACTCGTATGTTGCCAACAATGTCATTATTGCAAAACTTATACATGCGAGTATATAACAAATATTTAAAGAAAAAATTTAATTTTATTCTTATACTTCTACTTTAATTTTCAGTATTTGTAGTTGTGAAATAAGCAAAAAAGGGTTTTTAATTTTATATGTATAGTTGCTTTTAAAAAGAACCGACTTTAGTGTGTGACTATGATTACGGGCCATTGCGTTTAATTTACTTTTTGTTTGTTTGATTTAAATTCTCTTTAATTTATCAACAAATAATATTTAACTGCCATCGATAACCGTTCGAAACAAATTTGTATCAAATGCCGTATATTTATGTTTCAGTTATTTGTTGTATTAAAAGTTGTTTTATTTTTTTGTTTTATTTTTATTTTTATTATTTATTGCACTACTTTAACTCTAATGCAATAACCGTGTTTAAATACTTTTGGCAAACAAAAAAAAAATTCTTGAATAGTTTTCTATACTTCATACCTGCAGTAGTAAACATAACTTGCAACTTAGCAGTAATTTGTTATTGATGTTGTTGTTACGTGTTTTTAGTTATTTTGTTATTTTTGCAAATTTTCTTTACTCTCTTTTTTGTTACCAATAACAAACTCAGTTTATAAATGTGTAAGTATTTGTATGTTGAAAATTGCAATATTACAAATGTAATTTTACATTAAAATTCCCTGCAAAAATAGAAACAGAAATAGAAATGCATATGCAACAAAATAAAATTGTAAATTTGTTGGTTAGCAGCAGCTAATCAGATACTTGAAAGAACAATAATTTTTTTGTTCTAAGCTCCTTCAATTTTCTTTTTATTTATTCCTTCTAAAAAAATAAATTTGTGGAGCTGGTCAAAATATGTATTTGTTTGTGAGATGATTTCATCGTTAAAATAATTTTTTTTCCGTCGAGCTAGTGCCTCGTTTCTGTAACAAACAATTAGGAAACTTTTCACATTTTTTTATTATTTAATTTTAGCTTTTTGACTAAAAGTATCTGAACAAATCTTTTTTTGCACCTATTATTTGGGAGTATTTTTTTGTCTGAACTCTCAAGACAACCCGAATTCTTAATCTGTACAGAACACGTAGAACTCTGATGACACTACCGTAGCTGGAGTCGAAAACATGTTCCGTTTGGCTTGTGTATTATTCCTTCACGGACATATTACACAAAATCTAAGTTCTTAATAGAAATTAAATTTGATCTATTGTAATTAAAGCATTTCTGACGAAATAAAATTAATTTAAGATATGATGGAATTCGAATTACTAGAATTCGAACTCTGAATGCCAGACCATATAACAAGTGAATTAAATTATTGTTTCATTTTAGTTTTTACAGTTTTTGTGTTCTGTTTGTATTTATATTGTAACTTTTGCTATATTGCTTTTATGTTTTGTCTGTTTGTTTTTTAACATATATATGATACCTTTCTATTGGAATAAATCCATAAAAATGTAGTCTGTGATGTCTATTCTTACATTCGCTTACATAACCAGTTTTTACTTACAAATCGATGTGAGAACATTTCTCAAATAGATACGGAGACGAGGCGCAGTTTTTGAAACAAGATATTGGCCTGATGCCGTAAACACATTATTTGTATGAGTTACACCGTTTGCAAGCCAAAATCTATCATCATGACTAGGGCAACCAAAAATATACATACTTACATACATAACTGGCCTTTACAACCCTGTGTCAGGATTACGGCCTAGCTTCTCGCAGCACTCATGTTGTGTGTGTCAATTTTTATCCATGAGTACCGGGATCTACAGTTTAATGTCGACTCCGAACGACAGACTTGAGAAGCTTGTTCGTGGCAATTAGTTACTCTCAGAGCTTTTGCCAGAAGACTGCTGAGAGGTAGTCGCCGAAAGAAATATTTATTTCATATTTCTTTTTTTTTGAAGATGTCAGAGCCTGGAGTCGAACCCAGGGCCCATGTCTTAGTAAGCCAACACACTAACCACTAGATAATATAAAATGTGCTCTATAAATAATATAAAATATGCTCTATAAAATAAGTTTTAAGCGCCTAAAATATGCATTGAAAAATCAGTTTTAAGCGTTAAAAATATGCTCTATAAAACTCATAATAAATAAATATGTTGATGTAAAATATCGTATATTTTTTTTCAAAAATTTGAAAACATGAAGAGTAACAATTAGCCACCAACCACATAAAATAAATTTCCTTTATACTTACATACCGCTCATTTGCGAGTAGAGTGACATAACTCAAAAAATTTGCTTTTTGAGTTATTAATACAGTAATATGAGACGAACTGTAATTTAAAACATATCTAAAAATTGTATTTTTATCTCCTATTTCACTGAGTGGCGACCAAAAGTGTCTTGTACTTTTCCAAAAATTAAAATGTTTAAATATTGAATTTACTTGTTATAACAAAAAGCAATTTATCGATCTGATAAAATCCTACCTTTAACTAACGGCAAGTTGTAATAATGGGCCTTAGTCTCTTAGGCACGAATTGCTTGATTAACTGCATATTCTTCCGAAAATTTTATTAATTTAAAAATGAACTTTTAATTTAATTTTTTATATCATGCAATTATGGAAATTATTCTCCCATAGATACAACATTGAAAAATACATAACTTTTAATTGAGAATTCATTAAATTTTTTTAAACACTAATTCTCATAAATGTATATAAAATTAAAATTGTTATCAAATTGACATTAAGTGTTGCACAATAGTTTAAAAAGGAGCTTTGCCAAATTTCCCAATGTTTTCATGAGTGCCCTTATTATTTAATAGATTATACTTAAGTAATGTGTCAGTATGTGTTCATTATTTTGAAAAAATAAAATTAGGTAATACTCGTAAATTCTTCTAACATATGTAAAAATTTGTAAAATATACCATAAAAATATGGAAAAATTTGAAAAATGCAAAAGTATGCATTTATGACGAAATATGCAAAAATATGCCGTAACAAATAGGGGTTAAACGTCGTAGTTTTTCCTACAATGAATTAATATTTTGCTTGTTTTGTCAGTAACATTCAGCAAAAAAAGGTGCTAATGCATACTTTTGGTTGCTCTAATCATGACTTTATTGGCTATTAAACCTGAGAAACCCATTGTACTTATTTTGCGAAAAACTTTTCTTTCTGAAACCACTAAGCAATGTGACACGTCTATGGTTCCCACAATCATACGGACTTTGAAGCTTCAATCTGAATCTAAGGTTTTCCAATTGTGAACTCAACTATGCTTTGGAAATGTTTGCGATTATGCGATTACGCCCATTTTAATTGGTGAAGCATAATGCTCAATGAGCCCACGTAATTCTTCTACTTCCTTTTTGTCCTTTAATCACTAAATGACTCAGCTTGTTCATATTTTGAGAGGAATCACATAACTGGTGGCTGTTGACAAGAGCAGTATTGCCCTTTAGTTATTAGCTGATAAATTTGACAGATCATGTTCTAATTAATCGCAATCAGACAATATAAACAATACATTCTTTTAACTTCAGAACTGCATTCATTCACACTATTTTTTTTATTATTTTTACTGTTCGGTCATGCCATGTCTTCTACTATTGCTTTAACTCCATGGCAATTTTCAAGTTTACATTGTTAAACAGCGAAAAAATTAAACGAAACGAAACATACAAGTTGACTAACAAAAAGACTCACTGGAGTAATACAAATCGTTGAGGCACGCACGTAAAACTATAAACAAGTTTAGACGACATACGATCCACGATTGGTGGCGACATACACATATAAACTCAGCAGTATCCACAGTATTTTGTGGTATTATGTATGTATTGTTATCACCAAATAACAATTAACAAAAAAAAAAAAAAAAAAACTGCAAGGGATAAGGCACAGAATATTAAAAGTGTTGACTTTAAAAATGTGTTTTTGAAGGGAATTAAAGCGGTGACAAAAAAGTATTGTTTTACGTGAGCAACGTATTGTGTATTGGTTTACATAAACGTTGCATTTGTATTGAATATTGGGGGCGAATATTTGGAAAAGTCTTTATTTTGTGGTAACAAAAGCTTTTATTTAAATCTAACTGAAACTGTTAGCATGAGTAAAGGCTTAATAAATTCCTTTAGAGTATAAAAAAACAATATTAGTTTTTATATGTCATCCAAATTGTTTGAATTATATGGACCAGGTAAGTGTATGAATATACCGCGATCACAAGTATCTGTCATACATATATACTTTGTTATTTATTTACTTTAAACCATTTGTAATACATACAACATACATAGCCATTGGTCAATAGAGAATATATTGCAAATGTAATTATTATTTTATTGGTTGCATACTACAGTGCCTGAAAGACTGCAACGAAATTGTGCGGTGTTTTTTTTTACTCATCGCTTATGCTATATTGAAAACCATAAACACCGCAAAAAATAGTAATCGAGTCCACAATCGTATATGGTGTTCATAATGCTGAAAACTAAATTCTCCAAAATTGCCTTAATTCTTATGAGTCTCAAAAATGAGCAGTTCGCTTTATTTCGGAATCTGTATGTGATTAAAGAGATGGATAAAAATTTTAACTTGTACTGGACGCCTAAGTACTGTGCTAATCGGCTCGTATGAGGGTGTTAAACATTTTTTTTTTTTAATTTTTTCATAACTTGTAAAAAATGTATAGCTTTTAACCCTAGAACCATAACGCTAATTTTTACGCAATTTTTCAAATAAGAATATTTTCAATCTATTTACTTTAATTAAATCAATTTATTTATTTTAATTCATATGTTATAAAAAGAAAAGAATTTTTAGTATATTTACATTATTAAGTTATCGTTGTCCATACAATTTTGGCAAATATAAAAAAAAGTGCACGTAAAATTTACGTACGTTATGGTTCTAGGGTTAATAAAAAAAAAACAAACAAAAATTAGTAATGTTTTACAACTAGGCACGCTATCTATCACATGCAAATAATTTTAATATTTATGACTTCAAAAAATTTTAAATATATTGGAATTTAGGAATGCATTGAATGCCTCAGATAACCATCTAATGATTCAGAAGCTATTAAAATCACATTCTTCTTGAACCACTTCCATTTAAATGATTAAACAGAACTGGGGCAAGACAGTTTTTTTCATACAAATTGACACATAAATACGCTGGAGAATGCAGTCATTAAGTATAATCTATTTTATTTTAACAAGGATTTTTCTTACGCTCTCATTTTGAGCCACAAATGCTCTCAACAATGTTACCACACTTTTATTAAATTTTATACATTTTGTAAACAAACCCATTTGTTTTTGTTGTTGGTGCAAAAAAAATAAGAGCAATAGAAAATAGAAAAAACATTTGAAATGCTTAAATAATTAAAATTTTGTGATTATTTGAATAAAATTATAGAAAAAATAATTGAATAATTGCGTAAACATGATTAAAGTATAAAATATAAATGCAATTTTTAGCAAAAACCCTCATAAACTTAATTTTTAATAGCTTGACATACAAGAAATGTAGAAACATTAAATAACAGTTCGTGAAGCTGTAGCCGTCGTTATAATTTTGGGCATGTTTTCTCTGAGAGTCGTTTTTGCTGAAAGTTGCGGTCATATTCTGTTTAATCATTTACTTGTCTAGGAATAAACACCCAATACAATTCGTAATTAAAACAAATTGTTTAAATTCTCTTTATCATGTTTAAGTATTTCACAAATAATAAAAATATATAATATATAATATTTAAAATATTTTTTAAATAAATCTTTTTTTAAAGAATTTCTTCTTAAATTAAACAAAAAATATTTACAAAACATACCTTTCTACATACATACGAGTATGCATTTTGTATAATAATGTTTTTTTTTATTGAAAAAAATAAAATAAAATGCCAATAAAATTCAAATATCCCAAATACAATTTAAAAATAACCCGCATTCAAATATCATCACAATACAAACTCTTCTTCTACTCGTACGTATTATAGAAAGAAAGAAAAGGTCACAAAATTATTTTGAACTTTCAACCCACATGAGGGTCTGTCTATTGAATCAATGACATTTTTGTTCATTTAAATAGAATTCTGTGTGAATCAAAATCAGGAACAACGAGAGCAATAACAACTACAATAACAAAAGTAATATTTCATTGTATTGCAAAAGAGCTTAAGGTTATAAATATATTTTGCATTTTGTCTACTGAACAATAATAAATTTTAAAATGATTTTTAGACAAAAAAAAAAAATAGAAAAGAGGAAAAGGATTCAACAAAAGCATCTGAATGTGATTTTATTTGCATTAGTTTTCTCTTAAGGTTTTCCAAAAACACTTTAATTTTTTGTAGTACATATGTATCTGGAGATGAATAAATTTTGATATAACAACGGTAAATGTAATATGTAATAATTACTTTGTTTTTATATGGTTTGGAAATTCTAGTGAGAGTGATCATTATTTTCTCTTAAATTCCATTATGAATTTAGATTTTTCTGCAAATGATTTTTTGATAACCAAAGGAGATAATGATGTCCATGAAGAAATAGAACACAAGCCAAACTGAACATGTTTTCGACCAAATTCTACGTAATTAGAAAAAATTATAGTTTTTAAATTTAAAAAGAATACATTTTGTACAAAAAAAAAATAATTATTTTGAAATAACAGAATGAAATAGTCTTGAATGTGATTAAAATCGATTCCGATCGAAATTGAAATCGAATGAAATTTTAAAGCCTTTCATATTTGGAATTCCTTTTTTATATATTAACTTACTGACTATTAACACTACCTACTTGGTTATTAAAATTTAAAATAATTAAAACAGATTAGTTTTATATGACTTTGAAAATACAAACAATTTCAATTTCGATCGAAATCATTTTTCATCACAAACCGAAGAAAATCCCTCTATAAAGTTTTAAATTATTTCTAGCTGAATTGTTTTTTTTTTTTTTTTTTTTTTTTTTTTTTTTTTTTTTAATTGCCAATTGGCCACGCAACATAATTAAAAATTCTTATTATATACGGCCACTATTTTCAGTTGCCTTTTGACATAGAGGTATCTCTTAGGCGACATTTAAGTGACTGTTTTAATTCACTAAATTACTGCCTACACTGTAAGTATAGAAATGTCTAGTTTGTTTGAAATATGGATAATAACTACTTATGTATGGATGTGTGTTTACATCTTATAGCTTTAAGGAGTAGTTAAGTCTTCCCAAAGATTCTGTCATCCACATACTAGAGATTTTATAAAAAGACAGCAGACAGAATTAATCTACTGCAATACCGCCATATTAAAAAGTTGGTGCGGTGCTAAGGCTTAATGCAGAGGCAATTTTCAGAAATTGCACGGCAACGATTTTAATTTGAAAATGGTTCAATCCACGTTGTCTGTGTTATAGTTTCATAAATGATATAAAGAAATATACTTACATTTTTATTTTTGGCACCTTATGGCGCAAAATACCTACAAAGCAACCACAAATATGCAGTTGCCAATATATTCACCATTTATCAACTGAGTTTCCAGCTTTCAGTTGCCAGTAGCCATCCATAATACCATTTGGGCAACTGGCAATGCAACTCAAGTTCAGTTGCCATCCATAATAGACCCATAATTCTAACGTTCGTTTAGAATATTAATGTAAAAATGTAAATTTGTAATTATTAAAAATTTTCCAAATAAGCACTAAAATTGTCATTTCGTTATGCTCATATTCATGGTACACAAAATCATCAAATCTGGCAGCTATAATTATGGGCAAACAGATTTCAAATTTTAAACAAGGCCCAGATACTTTACTACTACTACTTTTGTCAGAAGACTAGCTAGGAATTGGCCGCCGAAAGAAATTTATATTTTCTATCTTTGCCAAAGCTCTCGTCTAGTAAGCCAATACACTACATACTAGACTATGACGACCATACCCTGTAAACCACACTTTGAATAAATTGAAATTTGTACGATTTTGATGATTTTTTCCCTGAAAACTTGACGATTTTAAGATTAATTTACCTGACCCTTAGACCCTAAGTACACTTCTTTTAAAACAGTTGATAATATAGAATTTAAACAGCACCAGGTTACAGCCGAATAGATAAAAAAATATACAAATCATGTGACCTTTGACTTCAGATATGTTTTTTTTTTTATTTTATATTTTCTTTCTTTGGGGTTTGAACCTCGGGCTCTCGTCTAGTAAGCCAATACACTACGTACTAGACTACGACGACCACACAATGTAAACCACACTTTGAATAAATTGGAAATTTTACGATTTTGGCGATTTTTTCTCTCAAAACTTGACGATTTTAAGATTAATTTTTGTTGCCACTATGCCCTAAGTACACTTCTCTTAAAATACTTGATAATATAGAATTTAAAAAGTGCCAAGTCATAGACGAATAGATTAAAATAATCATGTGACTTTTGACCTCAGATATGTCTTTAATTTTATTATTTTCTAAAAACAAATATAGTTTATTGATTATTTCTTTCTTATTGAATTTCTTCAAATTATCTTAAGACCGGAAAGACAATGCTAACCCTTTGAAGTGTTTGTCATCTCACACTACGGATGTGACAATGTCAGCTGCATTTGGGAATTATGAAAAGCAAAAAAAATTATTTTATTTTTCTTTTGCTCTGTATTGCTTAAGTGGTACAAGAATATATCTGAAGGAATATATATTTTTTTGTTTTTGGTGAAGAAAAGGAAGCCCACCGTCGTTTAATGGCCAAATTGTTGTCATGAATGTGTATTTGTGTAAATGTATGGGTATTTATGGAGTTTGCATGTATTAGCTAAGCTTAGTGGTGGTATTGGTTCTTGTGGTTTTTATTATTGTGTTTTTTCCTTTTTGTTCTGTGTTGGCAAGGCATTATGTTCTCTTGTCGTCTGTCCTTGTTGCCTGCACGTCGAGTCTTTTTATGTAGCTTAGCAATACAATACAAACGCATTCACTGCTCTTTTTTCTAATTTTTTGGAAAGTTTATTGTTAAACTGAAGGTAAAATGGTTTTGTGGCTAAAATTGTTTTCTGGCACAGGTTTGGTTTTGTTTTCATTAAAATTGCTACTGAGTATTGTGTCCCGGGTTGAAAAAGGGGTATTTAAAGTTTACTTTTATTGTTTGTGGATTTTTGCCCTTAAGTAAAAAAAAATTTTTTTGGGTTCTATTTATGGATATAATTTTGTTTCCTTTTTAGTTCTGTTTAGCTCCTTTTCTTTCTTCTTTTTACAAATGCATTTCAACAATTGTTGCAATATTTATAGAGCTGTGTATGTACATGTTTGAATTTCCCAGTCAAAAAAAAAAAAATTATCCAAAATATATAACCAAATATGGCATAAAATTGGCTCAAACTATTATAGGAAGTCAATGAACAGAGCTCTGGTAGACTGTTCGTTCAGACGGCAATTATTCTATTCATGCGTTTGTGAACAGACATTTTGTTTCCTCCTTCACGGTGACTCAATTTAAAACACATTCAATAAATTGTGTGTGTGTTTGAGTTTTTCTAGTTGTAAATGAAATTGTAAAGAGTTTTGGCAACATTGTTTAGTAATTCTAACAAAGTTAAAGAGTAGCAAAAAAAATATTTGTATATACTCGTATATATGTATGTGTACATAGAATAAAAAGGACACGCTTATTTACAACTTGAATAACATGACAACACAGCAATTGCAAAAAAACAGCTACAACAATGTTTATTGTTGACTGATTTTATTGGCCAACTTGTTTTTCCTTTTCTTTTCGGTTTTTTCGAATTCTAATAAGCAAAAAGTCCTGTTAAAAAATTCAAACACATTGTCATGACAAAATTCTCATAATACTCGTAATTCGTTTTAATTTTTTTGGTTATTTGTCTTATACTCGTACATATAAATTTTTAAATTTAAATAGTTTGAGTAGCCCTGCAAGAGATTACACTAGTGTCTAAATAATCCTGAAATTATACACACATACTACATACTACTACAGTAGTTTCCAAGTGCAATCATTCCCCTAATATCTTAATACTAAAATTAGTTTTGAGTGTTATTGAAAAGTCACTAGTACCATTGGTATTGGACAGGTACCAGTATATATGAAACATATTGGGTGCTATTTATTCAGTTTATTAGCGATACAAGTAGTTTTGCTAAATTTCTAGAAGCTCTTTGGTACTATTTCTTTACTTTGAGCAATTCTAGAAGAAAAAATAAATGCTCGAACAAATGCGATAGCTAGATATTATGAATAAAGACCGTTTATACTGACACGTTTGAATTTTTAACCTTAATACTCCTTTCTATTATAACCTATTTTTTTTTTTTTCAAATTATTTGTTTAAAACCAAGAATTGCAAGAAGAAAAAAATATAAAATGATTCTCCTTCCCAAAAGTATTAGTACTCGTATTATTATTTTCTTATTGACAACCTTTGTTAAGAACAGAAATACAAGTGTAGGTATATGAATTAAAAACTAACATTTTATATTAATACAAAGGTACCTTGATTCCTAGAAGGCAAAAATTCTATTTATATACGAGTGGTTCCCTTGCAGTACTTTCAGTAATGGTATTAATAAGTATTTGTTGGAGTTGTGCTTTTAGAAAAGATGCAAAATTGGTTTGGCTAGACATACCATTATAAAAAAACTAACAAGACTTCTTTTGACACCCTGCATCCTTAATATCATAATCTTGCATTTATACTAAATAGTAGTAATCAAACCAATTATTTTATTAAACCAGCCAACAATTTTTTATATGTTTTTGTTTCGTCAGAAACGCTTTAATTTTTTATATTGTTTATTACTAATCTGTGATTTATTAAATATTTGATATTGAAATAAGAAAAATTTCTGATGTCTCTTAGCGGAAGCTAGGGAATTTGTCGTAGATCACGTTTCTGCTATGCGCTAGTTGATCAAAAAATTTATCCGCCCTGCTGTATATATGTATATAATAATAATTCTTTATTGACAAAAATTTGTGTATACACGAAATCGAACATAATAAATTAAACAATTAAGAATAAAGATTAAAGATAAACATGTCTTAAATAAAAACGTCTATCGTATTATGAAACTAATTAAATTCACTTGTGAGAAATTTTCTATATGTTAATGAATAATTTGAAAATTTAACCAAACTACTCCATCGATTGTCATGACCTTCGAGAACTGAAATAATCTCAGTTTATAACAAAGTTGGTTTCATGAAATAACTTCAAAGCTGAACATATACCTATGAAATGTTATAGAGTTTCATATTGGTGTAGATTACATATTTTGCAGTATTTATCATCGTCTCGCGCACCATATTTATTAGCGCTTAGAATAATTAAATCACATCGTGCTTTAAAAATCCACATAATTTTCTCCTGACTGAATTCATCATTTATATGTCTTTAGCAATATCAAGATGTTTATAAAAAGAAATATGAAAAAATATTTCTTTCGGTGACTACCTCTCAGCAGTACTCTGGCAAAAGCTCTGGGAGTAACTGATTGCCATGTAAAAGCTTCTCAAATCTGTCGTTCGAAGTCGATTTTAAACTGTAGGTCTCGGTACTCATGGATAAAAATTAACACACACAACCTGGGTGTTGCGAGAAGCTAGACCGTGACCCCGACACAGAGTTGTAGTGGATAATTATGATTGTAAGTATGTATGTATGTGTTATAAATTTGGGTATCACTCTGAGACTTTCTATACAATCGTTCATTTAATTTGTTAATTCTCATATTGTTTAATAACTCCGTACTGAAACAAGTCCATTGTAGTTCTGTCGGATTCGACCCCGGCCATTGTACTTTAAGATACTCCGCAAAAGTTTTTTAGTTCTTTAGTACTATGTATGAACTTCTTTTCCCAGCAATATTTTTAACAGTTGTTTTACCAGTTTTCTTCAGAATACCTACATAGAATCTCTTTTAAATATTCCAGGTGTAATGTAAATCTGGGACCGGGACCAATCGACGCGTATTTTTTTTTTCTGATAAAAATGATGCAAATAACGTATTTTCGATTTGTTGTCAGTTACAGCATTCTTTAATTCTTGTGACGATATATGACTATCTTTTGCTCCAGTTTCAAACATTAATGTATAGTTTGGTGTGAAATTAGGCAAAATTTCTTCATATAATATCGTTGAAACCGATTTACTTCCTCGAAACATCCAAAACCCCACACTTGAGTTGCATAAGACTGTATTGCTCTACAAACTGCGAGATACGCTTTCCATTTATCCATAAGCTTATTTCGTCTTTTTCTAAAAAAATTTTCCATATTGTATTTATTGCATATTCTGCTTTTGCTGTTCTGTTTTTCACATGTTTTTCAAATTTCATTTCTGTTATCAGTTTTACTCCTTAGGGCCATTATTACAACTTGCCTATAAAGTGTCCAATAGTAAAAGGTAACTTTTGTAAACGGGAGGAATAAAGTGAACTTTAAATGGCTTTCATTATTACAACTTACTCGTACCTTTAAAATAAAAGTCATATTTTTTTTAGATACGGCAATACCAGAACAAGAACCGATAACTTTTGGCATTAAATTTGTTTAAAAGATACCAAGTGGCAACAACACACATGTTTTCAGAAATAAATAAGGAAAAAGAATTTTATAAACTGTCCGCTAAAAAAATTTAACAACAAAGAAATGTGTTTTATTTTTAATTTTTACTGAATTTATTTCTTTATTAACAAAATAAACAAAATATTTGTAATAATAATTCAACGAACAAAAACTTTGACAGCCTTAATAAAATACGATTAGCTCAAACGTTTAAACCTTACGTTAAAAGTTAAAGAAAGGTAAGGCACTCTTCCCAATAACTTTATCGGTCACTTTTAGGTTAAAGTTTAGTTGTAATAACCAAAAGCAATTTATCTGTCCGATAACATCCTATCTTTAACTAAAGGAAGTTGTAATAATGGGCCTAAGTAGTTGTATTCTGTGAATATTTTAATTTCCTTTTTCTGTATATATCAGCGATAACAATCTGAATAATTTCGACAATCAAGAAATCGATTTTGGATAGGATATGATTATATCCATAGAGACATACAATATGCATTAATGTTGTGACTTTATTCTCCATATAATTCTAAAATATTTAATAAAATTGGAAGTTACTTGAATATGTTTCTCTTAATTTTCTTAAGTTTCATGTCTAATTTTTTAAAACACTGCCCATATTTGTCGCCTTCACACAATAATTTAAGCGGATTTTAGACTGTAAAAAAAAACACACACACACAGAAAACACCCATGACAAGCCCCCTTTTTCTAAAAATCAAATGAAAAAAAAAAAAAAAACATTTTGTATTTGTATTTGCCGTTCTAAAAATAGAAGTTGCTGTTGCTGTTGTTGAAAAGTTTTTTTTTTACCATCACGTGACTTGGTTTTTAAATACAAAAAGAGAAAAAAAAACTACAATCAACATATTATTTTTAGAATTCTATTTAAATGTAGGATTGTTTGTCGCTGAGTTCAAAGCATTCTGTAGTCCATTAGAAAAATTGAAAAACTTAATTTTTTTGCCGCATTGCATGTGAATCTTTTAAAATAATTGTATTTTATTTTATTTTCAAATTTTTTATAAAAAATAATTTTTAACAATTTATTTGTCTTCCTTCGTCTTTCAATTTAAAAATTTAATGTAAACGTTTTGTCTGTTTTCTTTTCAGATTGATTCTAATTCATGATTAGAAAAGCTTGAGTTGAAAAAAAAAAAAACTCAATGCCAGAAAATTCCTTCTCCTAAAGGATTTTAATATTTTATCGTCTTTCAAGAGAGCCTTTAAGAAAATTTCTTAAGGTAAGTTTTTTTTTAATTTTGCTTTCATTTCCTCAATTTTATTTTTTTTTGCTGCAATTTTTTTTTTTTGATATACTACGAGTATATAATCCAGTAATGAAGTTTTGTAATCACTGTTTCACTATATATATACATAATTGTATACTAGCAAACACTTTCTGCGAAACTAGTAGAGGCCCAACTATAATGTACTTTTGTTGACGTAAGCTAATGTCAAAAATCAACCAAACGTCTGTCAAAAGCCTAAAGCATTAACCCTTTGACGACGAACGGGACATATGTGACCCATTTGGATTTTTCGTCATTAAAGACCCATTTTCCAAGAAATTGTAATGTAATCAATGTTGTTCGATAAAAAACAAATGAATTCTTTGGAATATGCACTAAAATTAAGTTTTTTTTGTTTCAACTGGGCTTAAACTGCTCTCAAACTTAAAAATTTGTATCTTTTTTTTACAATTTTTGTTGACTTATATCTCGGTTTCGAATTGATAGTGTTGGACAAACTTTTAGTATTAAATGTATCAATGCCTTTTACAAACTTATTAATTAATAGATTTTAAATCGGTTCTATACTTTTTTTTGGGATTTTGAAAATAGTATGGGACAAATGTGTCCCATTCGTCGTCAACGGTAAAAATAAGGGATATTTTTTTGTGCATATTTTTTATTTTTATAACTTGTATATTTGAAAAACAAAGAAAGCAAGATCAATTAAGTTTATGATATAATTAAAATTATGATATCTTATACTTATACATAAGCTAAAACAATATCGAACTCAATTGTGATAAATTTCAAAACAATTTCTGTTCGCCGTAAAGCAGATTTTATTCCATTTCTTGTGCAAATAATACACCGGTTCCTGCCTCCACCTTTCATTCCTGTTTGAAAATATTCAACGAATTTCGAATCCAGTAAATCAAAAACAAAATCTAGAAGATAATCTTCGATTTACGATCATGTTCGTAATACGACTGAAAGTAAATAAATCTAAATCTAATGAAAGTAATAATTTCCTACTAAAGTTAATCAGGAGTTACATAACACTATACCATTTTTTAGTTCATAATATCAACGCCTCCCACTCCAGTATTATATTGCGAAATCATTTTTGGACATGACACTGTAATTTTATTTACGGATCCAGCCTTGCGTCGTTTTACATTTACAGTTTCGATTGGATTTATGAAATTTGATCCCATATGAACCGCACGGTTATCCACCCATTTTATAAATCAAATTCCATTTGACATTAAGATCTGGATGTCTCCACGTTCAAACGTTTTATTGACATCAAATTTTGGCATTTGTGCACAATTTTGTCGCAAAGTTTCACAGGCTCGTATTCCATTGGTCATCATTTTATATAGTAATATTAGACTATTTAAAAAGTTACCATATTTTCCAGCCCTGCTGCCACACATAGAATAATAGATTCGCCAATGATAAAGTCTCTCTCTCTCTCTCTCTCTCTCTCTCTCTTTCTCTATTCCCTTTTTCCTGTGTATATATGCAACAGTTCCACAATTTTAACCCCTAACTTATGGGTTTGTCCTTCATATTTTGTTTCAGTATATTTCGACTGGCATTTGGCTTGACTCAAAGAATTTCCAACAACTAAGTTAAAATGATTTATTACTGGTAGGGAAAGGATTTTTTGAAAACGGAAATAAACGGAATTTAATATATTTCAATCGTAAACCATTAAAGATTGCTGACAATCTGTATCAGCAGATCATTCCAAAAAGTACTTTCAACTCTTTTTTACTTATGGAAAATATTATACCTTTCTGTTCACAATAAAGTTTTGTAAAGTACTCTATTGGTGAATTGAACTATCAAACTATTATCATTTTCAGTATCCGATACGTTCAAAATCTGTAGAATTTCACTTTCAGTTTTATAAAACCGACGCAATCTGCTCATTCTTAAAATTATATTATATGTTGGAGGAAAATATATTTTCAAACCGTATATAAAATCACAATTTAGGGCATGTAAACCGTTCGACAGTTGACTAGAAATTAAGCCAAAATTACAGTCGTTGTTGGTTATATTCTTATATAATTAATTTATACTGTTATATAATGCCAATGTTTATTTTTATAGCGACAAAAATGCGCCGTAATTATAATGTATTTATTCCCAAATAATTATACTTGACGACGAATGGGACACATATGTCCATGATTTTTCTCCTATAAGGAGTAAAAATTTTTAAATTTTTACAACACTTTAGTCGTGAAATGTTATGTTTCCGATTAAGAATCCGCAAACAAAATTTGAAAATTTCCAATTTTACATTCTTCGTCGTCAAAGGGTTAAACACTTAGACGACAGCAAGCAGCATGACAGCAAGCAGCAAATGCAGTCGACAATATTTACTGCCAGGCTATCGGCTGCATAAATATTTTAAAGGCAGCAACAGCAATACAATAAAAAATCAAATAAAATAATGAACATATGTTTGTTGTTGAAATAAATATTTCAGTGATACCACTTTCAAGTGAACGAAATCGCAAAAATAAAATCGCTTGTTTGAAATGTATACATATATATATTTTTTTATTTTAATTTATTTATATTTTATTAGTATTAAAAAACTTAACAAAACTTATTAACAAAATATATTTTTTTGCTAATTGTACACATACTCTTAAAAAAAATTAAAATTTTGGACCAATCTCAAATTATTTGGCAATAATTGGAAAATAATGATTTTTGCATCGCTGTTGATGTTGTCCGATGTATTCTGAAATCCTGTGTATTTCTCAACTGGTACGGCTGCCTATTTCCCAAATAAATCCCCTGATCAAAAGATATATTTGTGCATCACACATTTGCATATTTCTAATAAGACATAGCGTAGTTAGTTATTCATTCAACCACTTCCTCGCATTTCCCATCACATTATACATGTGTTTTAAACAACAATGCATATTGATCATTGTGGGACACTAAACATAACTTTAAAATCCTAAATTTAATTAAATAAATACCAACTTGTAATGTTAAAAGCTTTTAATTGTTATTGTCCTTATCAATAAACAAATTTTTTTTCTTTGTAATAAAAAATATTTTTAGGTCGTTTTTTATTTAAAATTTTATATTGTATTAGCATCTCTAATAAGTTTTTGCTGCCTCAAAAAATAGAAATTATTCTAAGTTGGGCAGCAGCAGCAAAGGTTTTTGTCTAGGGTTTTGCTGTGCTGCCTTTAAAATAATCGTTTCCATATAAACGTGTGTATTCTAATTTTGACAACTTGCTGCTTGCTGTCGTCTATGTGTTTAATGCTTAACGAAGCTATAATGTACTTTTTAAGCTAAAGTGCAAACTGTTCTTGGTTGCAAACATTAGTACTTATGTAAATCTTGATTTTCCTCTATATATAATAAATATACATATGTATAGATTTTTATCACAAAATGTTATTTAATATCTACAATGTTTAAATATTTTATCGAAAACTAGTTATAAAATCTATTCGAATGAAATATGAAGCATTGAAATCTTTAAATTTGTAATAAGATTTCCGTTCTCACTTTAGATTTTACGTGCTTAGAGGTAATCTCTCATCCTTTTTACTGAAGACTACTCAATTCATTTGCAGTGTGACGTGAAATATCATCAATGAATAATCCCCTGCTGTGTATGCCATTAATTTTCTGTGCAGTCTGTTAAGAAGAAAAGAATATTATGAAAAACTTGAAATATTTCGCTTTCGAATTTTTTTATGCGATTTATTATATAAAACTTTTCGAATGTATAAAATGCCTACTATTTTGTTTCTGGTAAAATTACAACAAAAAATAAAAAAAAAACTCTTTTGAAGTTTTTTCTCTTATAAATTTACAAAAAAGAAAAAAAAAACCGTTTATTCCAGACATCTGATACAGAACAAAAAGATAAATTGTGTATTAATTATAATAAAACTCCTTCTTGTTATATCACCTACATAGGCTTTCTTATGAAGTGCTCAACTACATTAAGTGGGGGTGATGGTGTGACAAATTCTTCAGCATGCATATTGTAATTTATTGTTACTTTTGTTTTTTCTGCGGATTTCCTATTGTTATACCACAATTACAATTATTTTAATTACTAAGAGCCTTTATCAAAAGTACTCCTAAAAGAAGACCAACAAAAGTTTTTAAAGCATATTTTTCAGGGTTTATATGAGTGTGCATGTGTGTGAGTGTGTTAGAGAAAGAAAAGTAGTAGCTGTTAATTTATCATTTTGCAGCCAACATTCTGACATTTTTTTCCATTGTCTGCCAGTAAGAATTTGGTGGACAAAATTACTGAATTTAGTTGATTTTAAGTATGTACTTAGCAAGTCATTTTAAAATTGAAATGCGTTAAAATTTGGAGACTGAGCAAATAATTTGTGTAAAAATTTATATTCGCACGAGAAAACCTAAAGTTTCTTAATTTATATTATTATGAGAATTATGAAATTTTAAATAAATTAAAAATTAATTAACACTCTAATATTGAAAATGCAATAAAGCCTTAATCGAATGGCTTCTAAGACCAAAATCGAAATAAAAAGAGGCTTCAAATAGCACATCTTTTGTATGTAAAAATGATTTACAGGAAAAGTTTTTGTATATTTGTTGCTTTTGCCCGGACGCAAGAATTAAAACCTCGAATATAGCGAGCACACGGTATATCTGCATAAAATTCTTCTTTTTAAGATTTTAAAACATAAAAATAACATTTTCTTAAATATTTTTTTTACAAAGTCAAGTGATCACTTTACTGGAGTTTGCACCCGGTCGAAAATACTTTCTATATAAAAAAATATTACACAGCGTTTTTATTTCAATTTAAAATTAAAATTATATATCATAGGAAGGGTGCCCCAGTAGTCGAGTGGTTAATGTGTTAGACTATAAGTATGACGATTGAATGCTCGACTTACACCAAAGTCTCTACTTCTTACTTTTGGACGTTCAAGAGTACCTTAACTGCCGATGGATTTTCTTACTATGAGGACTTACGGAGAAGCAGTTACCTTTGAAATGTATTTTTAATTATTGTAAGCGAAACTAGTTTAACTGCCTACATTTATTTCTTAAATACACAAATAATTCTACAGCTAACTCTGTTTTCTTACATGGAAGCAAGTTATAATGTAGGGCTGCTTCCAAGGGAAAAGTCGCCATATAAAAATCATGCCTTCCGTAGAAGATTTTCAAGCTGGAATTTACCTTCTTTCCTTTACAAATCTATGTAAAAGTAAATGCGTTATACAAGTCTCTTTTCTGTATCCTACATTCCTAATCTTCCTAAACGACCTTCTCTTTCCAACTTCCAATTCTATCTATTCCTTCGCAAATGACAGTAACATTTGCCATTCATGTTCATTTGATCGTAGACCGAGATTGAGGTGGGAAGACAGAATATGAAGAACACACTTACTTATACAAATGACCTACATATAATCTCCGAGTGGAGTCGCTCAAAGAGGGTCGAATTTAATGCGCACAAGATTCAATGTTGCTTTATCACTCATAGGCGTGGTGGTGATGATGTAATCTTATTATCTCTGACTATGATCAATGTAAATATCGAGGAGGCGGAAGCTCTTGATGTTTTAGGCATGATGTCCATTGGAGTGATCACATATTTCGAGTGTCGAAAGAAGCATTGAAGTGTCTCGGTTTCATAAAACGGTGTAAAAAATACTTCACTCCATCCGACCTTTTCAATATTTACAAGACCTTTATCCGACCTAGGATGGAATACAACTCTCATGTATGGGCCGGTGCTTCTAAGTCTATTTTGGGTCTTCTCGACCGCGTACAGGGAAGAGCGAAGGTGCTTATTAACGACAGTAGCCTATCCAATTCTATCGATTTTTTGGAGCATCGGCGAAATGTGACGTGATTTTCATAGTTCTATCATTACTACCATGGGAGGTGCTCTGACGAAATAAGGAACTAGATTCCGGATAATCGCATATTTTTACGTACTACTCCTGCCTATCTTGGAGCACATCCTTTTGTAGTTGCTTGTCCAGTTAATCGCACAATGCATTATAAAGTGAATTCGTTCTTTTATTCACCGCTCGTTTATGAAACAACCTTCCAGAGAATGTATTTCCTGCCAGTTACGATATAGGTAGGTTTAAATCAAATGTCCACAAGCACTGCTCCATTTTTCCCCCTTTCCATAACATATTTTCCTAAACCAGCACAATGTACTGCAGTAGGGGTGCTGGTTTTAATATTAAGAAAAAAAGCTTCTCATTACAATCTGTTTTGGGCTTTATCGTGTGAGAATTGAATTTATTTAACAGTTTTTACCACACTATCGTCTAAAAGGGTATTAATTGTTACTAAGACTCCTACCAACACTTGTTTTTATTTCATTATCACAAATATTTAGCCAGAAATAATATCTGTATTTGTTTTTCGTGTAACGATACACTAAAAACCAACTTTGTATAGATGTGCTTTTGATAATTTTAAACCAGAAATATAAAAACATAATTTTATATTTTCATGTTCTTCCATCACATATTTTTTTTTGTCCTAAAATATTGTACGATATTGTTTTTCGTTTGTTATTCTTAGTATCAGTAGTTTAGAGATCCTACTTTATAGTGTTTTGTTGTATATTGTATGAAATATTTTTTAATATTGAGGTGGCACCTGCTTAAAGTTGGTTCAATTTAAAACATACTTTAAGTTTCACTATAGCTGCAGAAAAAATAAAAGTAAGTTATTTTTAAAAAGATACGACTTTGGTATTGATTATGATTACGGGAATTATTTTCACCCACGTTTGCTTGACGTCAGTTTTAAACGAAATGCTACGTCTTAATTAAAAAACATACTTGCGCTTTAATTGTGAAATGTGCATCCATTTTTTTTTCTTTTTAAAAAAAATTAGAAAAAAATAAAATTTCAAGTTTACTGTTGAAATATTTCATAGAAAAAATGTTTTCGTTTCTACTTTTTTTTTATTTGAGATCAATACTCAGGGGTAAACACCTACTGAATGCTGTGCATTGTATTGGAATTTTGGAAAGGACAGTACATACATATATTATTATTAATTATTATATTATTGTTAAGTGCCTCAGAAATGAGACAAATTGCTGTGAATTGATCATTCAAAGGTCAGTTTTATACCTTCACCCATGAATGGTCAACAGCAATTGCCTCATCGTTGCATGTTGATTGTGTGGTGAGTGTGCTTTCGCTAAGTAGGTTAAGCTGTTATCTGCTACTTCCCAATAGGTAACGCTTTTTTTCCTGATCATTCGTTTTTCGTTGACACAGGTTAAGGTGGAATAGAAAGGAATGTCGGCGAGGGGTTTCTTTGTAGATGGTTTCCTGAAGGGGGGGGGGGGGGAACCTCTTATTTTTAAATTATAATTTTGAAAAAAACCGCAAGCTAACTTTTTCATTTTTCACCTCTTCTCGGACTTGAACCTGGGTCCTTTGAGTTTTTGTGCGAGCGCTCTAACCACTATACCACGCACCCCCCTGCACCGCGCACCTTTACACTGCATATGTATAAAGAAGGCCTTATATTAGATTAATTGTAAAAAATCTGTATAAATACTCGTAGTTATGTTTTAGTTTAAAAAAATTTACTTTTTTTTAGGTGTACTGTTTTTCCGAATTTAAGATCTTGCTAACGTTTATCAGTTACAATTTTCATCGCCGATTACGGTGTATTTTGAGTGCCAATCTATATTTGAAATGTAAAATATATTTATATATAAACATTCATAATTAATTTCAAATATGTTGTGGACCAAATTTAATATATTGAAACCAAGGCTTATTAATAAGGTCAACTCAACTCCACAAAAATACAATCACACCAAACCCTGAGAGTTTATTGATTCCATTTCTCTCGAATTAAATCCTCGATCGATTGAGTTAAATATACCTTTACATTAAAGAAGAACTTAATAGTTTTCTTGTACATAAATACTACTTTAATAGTACCTTTTTATAAAAGTAATATTTAAAAAATAGCTCATAGAATTTATTATTCCATCACTTCCTTACATACGTAAAAAAGCAAAAAAAAAAAAAAATATGTATATAAAACACATATTTTACTCTTGATTTCTTTTACCTGTCATGTCAAATACAGATTTTTACAATTTTATTGTTTATTTTCAAGTCCATTTACTTCATTGTGTCATTTACACACATACAGAAGAGGAATTATTTATGGGCTTACAAACTAAACAAAACAAAACAAAGAAAAGTTTATTCAAACAAATTATGTGAAAACGATGTTTGAAAAAAAGAAAATAATTTTTTAAATATATGTAAGTACAGTCGTGGCTCGATTATCCGTGATCCGGTTAACCAGTAACCCCGATTAACCGTGATGGCCAAAGATCACTCTATTGTTTTTTGGTTGCAATGTTTTTAAATTGTTTTCTTCGATTAACCGTGATTACCTCTATTATCCATGATGAAAACGGGGACTTTCCTTGTTTCCATACGATCAGTCAGAAGCATTTACAAATGATTAGTTTAATTTTGAAATCAGATTAGATTTAAATAAATTTAGTATGGCATCTTTATCAGTGGTAAAAAGACAAAGAAACGTTTTAAATATTGAAGATGAAGTTAAAATAATTAACGAGCATTCAAAAAATAATGTGAGTGTTAAAATGCTAGCTCAAAAATACGAAGTTAGGATAAAGACTGATTATGACATTTCTGTTTTGAAATAATTTTTTAATGTAAATATGTACTATGTACACGAATGTTTACTTGTTAAATAATAAAAATCTTAACAAAAGAAACTCTATAATCAAAAGTGTTATTCAAATAACCGTGAAAGTCGGTTTTCCGTAATGCTTCTAGTCCCGAACATCATTGATAATCGAGGTCTGACTGTAATTTGAATATTTATTTTCATTAAATAAAGTCAACAATACTTGTAAAAATTTTTACTTATTTTCATTAAATCAAATTAACTTTACTTCTCTGTCCCCTTAATTGTATTGCTTGTCTTTTGTCTTTTGAATATTTTTGTTACAACTTATTCTATTAGCTTTTATAATTTCTGGAAAGTTGAATGAATGTTTCGTTTATTTCAATCTCATTCCCTCTTTCTATTGCTATTTTTAGAAATAATTTCTATTTTGTATTCATAATTTTTTTGTTTAATATTAGAAAAAACACCAAATTACGTACTCAATATAAAAAATGTTGTGTGCTTTTGGGTTATTATGGGTGTTTATATCATTAACACGTTAAAATGTATCCTGTTCCTCCTATGGTGTGTTGATTACCTGTGTAAGTACATACACATCCTCACACACACAGAAGATGGTCACTATGATTGTGTATGAGTACGTACTGTTGTTGTTTTTGCTAAATTATGTTGAAACTTTTAAGAATCAACAAAAAAAATATATATATTTTTTTTTAAACTTTCTCTCTCATTTTTGATACATATTTTATGCCTCTCATAAGTTGAGTTTTTTTTTCACATTTATTTTCTTTTTGTTTTTGAGTGAGTGATTCATAAAAAGCTTCAGTGGTGATTAAAATTTTATATTTTATTTTCTTGCCATGAACAAGCTTCTCAAGTCTGTCGTTCGGAGTCGACATTAAACTGTAGGTCCCGGTACTCATGGATAGAAATTGACACACACAACATGAGTGCTGCGAGAAGCTAGGCCGTATTCCTGACACAGGGTTGTAAAGGCCAGTTATGTATGTATGTATGTATGTATTTTATTTTCTTACTTAAAATTCTATGCACAATGGAAAATTTGTCTATTAAAAATTCTTAAGTCTTTTGCCCGTATTCATAAAAACTATTCTAGGTTTATTGAGGGTTTATTTGACAAGTATTGACCTAAAATAGTAAAATATCAATTTTTTGATAATTTATTTACTGTCTTGTTTTTGTTTAACAATCATTCCCTTTTTATTTATTTACAATAATGGTAACAGCTAGCTGACTTCAGTTGATAATATGTTTTGAAAATCAATTATTGCAATACAATAACATGAATAAGCATTAGAACTTAGAAGTGTTAGCAACCTAGTTTTAGTTTTGCTGACTCATTTAGACCATAAAAATATTTCTCCGAAAAAGTTCAACATTTACAAAATTAGACCTGAGAGCCCTTATATGTATATACATTCATGGTCATGTTATCCATTATCATTTATGCGTATTGTCATTTATCAGGGTTAATCGTTATTTTTTGGATAGTTCTGTGACTTTTGGGCAGTTAAACTAATAAGCACTAGGTGACTGCGATAAAAGCGATATGTCTAGCTTTCATCAAAGACAAAATAATAAAAAATTTTTCTTAACTGATTCTAATTTCTTTATAAATACATGGTATTGAGCTCCGTGTTCAAACCCCGGAAATATTTCATCCGGCGACTACCTCTCAGCAGTCTTCTGGCAAAAGCTCTGAGAGTAACTGATTGCCATGATCAAGCTTCTCAAATCTTTCGTTCGGAGTCGACTTTAGACTGTAAATCCCGGTACTCATGGATAAAAATTAACACACACAACCTGGGTGCTGCAAGAAACTATGCCGTAACCCTGAAACAGAATTGTTATGTCCAATTATGTATGTATGTATGTATTGAGGGTCACAAATAACTAATAAATATTCAAGAACTGCCCAGAGATGTTAAAAGATTTTTCGACACAGACTTGTATTATAAAACATAAAACTTTATATGCTTAGGTTACTGTAAGCAACATGTGTGATTTGAAGTTAAATATTTTGTCAAATACAACTTCAAAATCCAAAAATACATTTTTATTAAATTAAATATTTTTCAAACAAATATTTGATATCGCCTGTAAATTGTAAATATTTCGCAATTGTTTTTTTAAAAATTCATTCAATATTAAAGAGCATTCTATACCTCTTCAAAATCTTCGCTAACAACTCTGTACTGTATACTTGATTTTTCCTAAAATCCACCAATGCTGCACAATTACCAAATATGTACTACGTTAATTCAGTTTTTCCGTCACTTGAAATGATTGCCGCTTTTATTCACTGAGTTTGCATACCACGTTTAAAATGCCGGTTTTAATTTTTGGCCTATTCTGAAATAACCTGAGGAAGGACTGAAATCTCTTTATATGATAGTTGTCAAGCAAATGTAAACCAGTCTCAGAAAGCTTCAACATTTTATTTCCGATTTCGAAATTGTCATCCCTAAAATTCCACAAATTTTGTTTAGTTTCTCGCCAAATTCCCAAACTCTTATAAAACAGACTTTATTTTCTACGAATGCATCTTTTATTTGTCTGTACAGTTGGTATGTAAAATTGTTTACATAACAATTTATTGAATTTATGTATATGTACATTAGACTTGTCGCGAAATATTTCTTTATTTAATTGGCATTAATGCACATTCTAAAAAAACGGGTTTGTTGTCATAAATGCGGCCTCCAGGTGGGATAATAAACTTGTCGTGGTGTAGAGGCTTACACAGCAAGGACTCAACTGGCTAAGCTGACAGAGAGCAATAGCTCTCTGTGCAGGGTCTTCCATGCCAGAAAGGTAGTTCAGGAGCAGTAAATAAGAATGATCCCAGGGGCTGAATCAAGGACAACAACAATAACATCATCTTCAATTGTCATCTTTTATTGCTCCCGTAATTTAAACTGTACTCTGCTTGCTTTTTGGGGTTGATTTCTGTTGGATTACTTACAATCAACAGAAATCGATTTCCTTGTGGTTCGCATTCTTAAGTTGGAACTGACTGGTATTAGATACGTTATTAATAAAAAAAAAAATTCACGTGCAACAATACATACTACAGAAAAAACAATATCTAATTTTGTTAAAAAAAATATACAAAACGGCAACCCTGATCACGTTAAACTTAAAGCTTTGTACCATTTGAAAAACATAAAATTGTTATTACAATTTATAGTTACAGGTATAGGAAAAAAACTCAGTAAAGCTTTTACTCAAAAGCTAAAAATTTTACTCTCACTTTTTCTCTCTGTCACTCAAAAACAAATAAAAGAATTCCTTAACACATACATGTGTCCTTAATAATAATAACAAAAACAAAACAGTCTTCAAAAAAGTGTACGCACTCATACACACAAACTTGTGCAAAAAGAAATATGACAGTCATTTATAGTGAATGTCTGCATTCAGAAGGTACGAGTACTCGTACAATAATAAATGAAATAGAAGCGAAAATACGGCGCATGTATAGGAGGCACACTTCAGTTGGCACGCAACATTCAGTAAAAACGGTTCCTAAAAGCGCATTAATGCGCGTTTTAACGCGCTTCATATAATAAAAAAAAATTACAAATTTAATTATATATGTATATATAAATATATATGTAAATCATTTAATTGTTGTTTTCTTATTTTATAAAATATAAATTAAAAGTATTTATTACATACATTGTATGTGTTTGTGTGTTCAATGAATTTTAATTGCATTCTTTAAAAATAAAAGAAAATTTCTATTAAAAAAATATCAGACAAAATCAGAGAAAGTGATTTTTTAAGAAAAAAAGGCAAATATTTTAAAAATAACAAATGAGGCATTTAAAAAGCAGAAAAAAGTGGATTTTAAATTAAACGAAATTAGAACATTTTTAAATAAATCAAATATTTAAAACAAATTTATATAAAATGTAAAGAAATTAATTGTATGTACATATTATGTATTTGTAAGAAATTATTAAAAAATTTTTTATACATACACCACGAGTTTTTATTAAAAAATGTATGTATATGTATGCGTATAGGCACGTACATACATACATGTATATAAATATATTAACATTTAAGTGTGTGTGAGTGGTAGGTCGTCAGAATTTTTTTTATTTGTATTCTTTTCAACCAACCCATATACATATAAATTACTTTAATGTCTGTTATGTTTTATCAACAACAAAAGCTTCTTTATTACATGCACACACACACATACACACCTTAGTAAAATTTACTCTCACTTGTAAACACACATACACACATTTACAGAACACACATTGTAATAAAATCGCCTTTAACAAAAAGAGAAGGCGGTTTTTATAATAAAACACAATATTTACACACAATATTCTCAAAAAAAAAAAATTGGAAGAGAAGAGAAAAACGATATGGCATAAGAAGATGAAATAATAGGACCTTTATGTCCCTTTTTGGCTGTTTGTTTTTGTTTTATATATAAAATATTATATTACAATGCACAGTATTTAAGGCAAATAAAAATTGGGTAAAACTTTAAAAGAATTTTAAAATTTTAAATATAAAAATGGTTAAAAGTCAATTTCAACTTAAGACAACAATGAAAACATTGATTTTATTTACTTTTTGTTATTGTTGGTAAAAAATGTAGTAAAAGATTTGCATATTTGTGGGCGTTTTTTTTTAATTTCTTTATTTCTTTACTTAAACCTAATTCATTGAGATCTGACTGAACTATTTTGCCAATTAATGTCTTTCACAACAGGTGTAAAAAATTTTTTTTATTTAATTATTTTACTAATATTTGAATTAGGCTATATAGAGACACTGAACTGAGTAAAGAAGAGTTTTTTTTTTTAAATTTGATGTTATATTAGACTGGGTCAAAGGAAATATTTGATCACATGTTCAGTCCAACACAAACAAATTTTTAAATTTTATTTCTATTTTTATATAGATTTTAAGTTGTGCTTCTATTTACATATATGTATGTGGAATAAAGATTTATTTGAACCAAATCTATTTTCAATTAATTTCCCTTCTTTAAAGCTACGATCTACAATAGGCATAAGCGTTTTTCTTCCTATATTTTTTATTACATTGTTTATAACGAAAAAAAAAGAACATTATATTTACAGTTAAGGACAAAAATGTTGATGGTATACAAAATTATTTTTATATTTTTTAATAATAAAATGATATATTTTTGAAGATAAAAAATACCATAAGGACAAAAAATTTTAAAAGTAAAAACAAAGTAATATGACAAAAGCAATTTTAAACAAATAAAGTTCTCTTATTTTATTTTGTGGTGGCTTTAACGAACCAAACAAGTAAATTAGTGACATTGCTTCGTACATTTGAAAATGCGTTCGTTAATGATTTTGTATCTGTAATATAGCCATATAGAGTTTTATGACCCAAAAGCATGCTCTGAATACCAAGAGCCGCCTTACGTAGCCCTACAGGAAATAAGCGAATGGAGTCGAACCACATGACTTTGAATACCACATTTTAATTTTAATATGTTGAGGGTTGCGGTCGCCGTGTGACACGTACCGCTTTCTCTTGAAACCACATTTCGGCCGAAGCAATGAAAATTGTTTTTTTTTTTAACAAAATCTCATAAAGACCATGGTGCGGTAATGATCTTAATTGACGTTAAATTCAGTTTTAAAGATAAAAGGTCTTATCATGCTTACTCTGTGGGGTATGTATACTCTGTAGGGTAGGGATTATTCGACTTTTTTCAAGTACCGGTTTTCGAATATTTCAAATATTTTGAATTAAAAAAAACCGGTTTTCGGTAAAAAGTTATTTAAAAATCCGGTTAACGGGCTATCAGTATAAATTAAATAAATCACTTGACCTTTCACTTAAAGTGCTTATTGGGCATATAGAATATAAAGCATTGAGCAATTTTTAAAGCCTTTCTGATCTCTTATGACACTTGTCTAAATAAAAAAATTTTCTATTTTTGGCCGATGCTCTGAAGCTACTTGGAATGGAATCCAGTTTTACTTGTTTCACATTTATTTCATTTTTATAGACATTTTAATGTGGTTAATAAGTCCTGATGTCGACGAGAAGAAAAAAAGCACATACACTTCTGAAATGATTTTCTTATTTAGTTTTTTTTTCTTTAGGTATACCCTATCTATAAATATAAAATGCTTTATATTACACAGAGAAAAATACTTGATTAAAAGTCAAATCTGTAAATTCAGTAATAAAAATTTTAATAATTAATAATTAATTGAAAAAAAACCGGTTATTCGTGGTAAAAACATCGGTCTATTCGATATTCAAAAAAAGGTTTAATTTTAAAAAGCTATTTTCAGTAAAACCAAAAAAGCCGGTAAAACCCGATCGAATAATTACCGATCGATATCCCATACTCTGTATGGTATCAGTCTATACCCGGCACTAAGCCTTATAGTTGAACAACATTTTACAGATTGATGCTTGACGAGCAAAGAAAACCTGAATAATGTGGTGGTTGTCATAAAAATTGCTACTTTTATCGAGCTTAAAAAGTTTTTTTTGAGAAGACATTTATATTTTATGCAAACAACTAGATAATCTGAATAAATATCTACATATATAGTATATATTTATATATATATTTTGTTTTTAAATACTACAAACGTGGTGTCTTTGAGTTCGTTTTAAGACTGCTGAATGCATAAAGCAGAAAAAATTTATTTAAAGACACTGTACTTTCCCAGTCAGTATATATATATACATACGTAGTTCAGTAATAGATTTTGTCTTGCTTGTATATTAATAAAAATATTTCAAAGTTTGTGTGTTTACCTAAAATTTTCTGTAAATACAAATATAATTTTTTTTCGTTTTCTTTCATTTCCTTCTTAAACACAACTTTTTGAGCTGAGAGCATAATACGATATACAAAAGCAAAGGCCACCGATTAAGACAAAATAAAAATATTTCCTCAAGGAAAAAAAAAAATAAATAAAAAAATAAAAATCACAATACAAAACTTTGAAGTGTAAGTGAAAACAAAAAATTTTACGCATTTATACATATAAATAACATTTCTTGGCCTTTAAAATTAAAAAAAAGGAACAAACTAGGTATCCTTTGATTTTTTGTTTGACTCTCTCTTTGTTAGGTTTTTTCTTGTGTTGCTTGCCCTTTGCGTCAGTGTTATGAACTGTATAGGTATGTCTGCATTAGCAGGGTTTCCTTTTATGTATATGTGTTGGTATGTATATTTATCCTTAATAGTATATGTCTTACATAAATGTATGTACATATGTATGTATGCATAAATTGCTATTTGTAGTCAGTATTCCACGTGAGTACATGAGTTTGTATATGTTTTTTGTATTCCTGTTATTCTGTATTTAAGCATAATTGCCTTTCCTATCAGCTGTTATATATTATTTCTACTCAAATACATTTGCTTATGCTGTAGTTGCATGCAAAAAGTGTAAATGTATATGTGCCCCTGTAAATATGCACTTTTGTTTATATTTGTTTTTTTAGCATATTTAGTGATGCCACAACCTTTAAAATTTTGCAACCAAATTTCATTAAAAAGTAACCAAATTGTATTAAAAATAATTAAAATGTAAATTTCGGATAGTTTTATTCCTTTACAATTTATCTCCAATTTATATCCTATGATTTAAACATTTATATAGATCGAACATTAAACATATCTGTAGCCGGGTTTTTCTCTACTCCTAATTAAACCATTCTATTCTACTTGTGCCTAAAATATTCCCTTTAACGTATCAAATCATATCACACAGTAGCACTGTCTCCAATCACAAAAACTGAAACTTTGCCATTTAATTATCCGGATGTTTGGTTTAAACATAGTAGACAAATTGATCTTTTATCCAAATGTTATCACAGTTTCAGCTAAATTGTGACTAAACCACACTGACAGATTTAAAATTATTCCTCAAATTGTATCACAGCTTTATATCAACTTATGTCCAACATAAGTGAAAACATTCCCATTTACTCATCAATGCGACAAAGCGATATATATGTATTTTAATGGATTATTAAATATATCGAAATATTAATAAATGTCAACCGACTAAACATTCATTGGGAATTACTCTCTAATTAAGAAAATTGCGAATATTTGAAGAAAAATTTAAAGTGTTGTGGTGCCACTTTAAAGCACAATCTTTTCATAAAAATATTATTTTCATAAAATGGAGGTGCAATTAAGCAAAGTTTCAATTTCAGTAAACAAATAAAGTAAATTTTAAAATGTTTAATTTGTAAAAATTATTACAAAATACGATTTATACATTGTGGCCAAATTTGAGATTGGAAAGTAAATTGGCTCTCAAAGAATGAAATGTCAAGAATTAAACTGTCATCCTTTGACATATATTTAGTAAAAAGTTGAGAAATTTTAACCATTTTTTGTGTCGAACTTTTATTATTTGGTTGTTTGAAAAACTGTACGAATAAAACGTATTTGTCAACAAAATCACATTTAGTGATGAGATTTTTCGTTGCCACAATTGTCTAATATTAACATCAGTGACGTTTGTTTTCAGCAGTACAACGCTTCAAGCCACATAACTGGCCAAAGAGTTTATTTATGACATGATTTGGCGATGTCAGTTGGCTGCCTCATTCTTGAGATTTAATGCCGCTGGATTTTTTTCTCTGTGGTTATTTGAATGACCGGGTTTACGTATACAAACTGGAAACAACTGACACTCTAAAAGATGAAATTCGGCGGTGTATTGACGAGATAAGCGAAGCTCTGTTGCAAAATGTGGTTCAAAATTTGTTTGAGTATTAGCAAAATTATTTGTAATATAATACAAAAGTGTGGGATTAATAATAGTTGCTCTATTTCGTGTAATTTTCTACAAAAATAAAGAGAAAATTTAAGCAAAAATAGGTGTAGAAGATCAGTGGCTATTATGATAAAATTCGAGATTGCAGGAACATAACACTAAATGAGGATGGTAGTGCAATTGGTCCCTACTGAACTTCTATTAGCAATATTCCTTAAATGCTTTTGGAATAGAAGAAACTCCTATTTGAAAAAAAACTGAAAAATGTGAATCGCTATTATGAAAATGATAGGAAACCGCTTTTTACAGTTTAGTTTTCTCTACCCAAAGAATTTGAAAAAGACGTCACTTCAAACGGAATACATAATATCTACCGCTTTCAGAATTGTACTTATGGATTGAAGTGGAAGATATGTATATACAAAGTTAATAACACCAAATTGTGGTTTTAATTATATTTTTTCAATACAAATTTTAAAATTATAAATATTTTCGAGTCTTCCTACTTGTTTCTAGTCTTAATGCTGCTTTCATAAAAAATATCTGTGGAATTTTGAAAAAACGTCTTCTTTCGAAATAAGACAATTTTCCAAGATTTTTATAGAATATATAGAATTTCCTTGTCCTCCTTTTCCTCTAATTCCCGTATTTCTAGGACCTTTGGAACGCAAGATATGCAGTTGACTAATCGACTTCTTTCAGACTTTCCCCCAATTTCAATTTGACAAAACGACTTCTTTCAGAGTATTAAGAATAATTTGAAAAATATAATGTCTATAAAAAATGTTATTTATTTTTTATTATTATTATTTTTTAATTATTTGCAATTGTAGGGAAATTACATTTTAATAAAACAACTTGTCTTGACCTAAGCGATTAAGATAATTTTAAAATTTAATCGAAAAAATTTTGACAAAACGACTTGTATTGTGGAAGCAAATTTTTTTCTTTGAAATCTATTTAACAAAAAGTGTTAAATTAATTTTTTTTGTCGTTTAAAAAAAAAACTATTGCTTCTAAAAATATCAAAATTTCTTTAATTTTCTAAGCAATAACCTTTTTAACTGTTTTTTTACTCTACTGAAAAGTTGTTGATTTAGAAAGAAGACGTTTTGTCAAATGTCCACAGATATTATTGATTTATCAAGAGTTTATTTGACAAGTGTTCCATAGAAATTTTTCATAAACCTATAATATTTTTTATGACTACGGGCATTACTGGTTATGTGTGTAAATTTTCTTTGTTGTTGTTATAATTCCGTATAGGAAGAATTAAAAAATAATTTCCGCTTTATTTCGACACCAGAGAACCAAAAATTTTTGTAATATTACAAATATTACATTTCCATGTAAATTTTCTTACTTATACATCCTCTTAGTAATCTCACTTGATTGTCGAAGAGAGTATGCTGAGGGTTCAGCTTAACTTATAAATTTACAAGATTTCTATCATTGTGCATATCGACTTATATTTTGTTTTTCTCTCGGAATCGAGTAAAAATTGGAATACATTTTAAGTAATCGTAAAGTAACTAAGGCACAGCAGCCAGTTATTTACTAATTATTCTCCGTTATCAGTAAAACTTTTTTGTTAAAGCATTAACTTATTAAGGCGTTCAATTGTTGTCTAGTGTTTGCAACTATAATTATATGTGCATACACATCTTTATTTTTGCATCCTTGTACACTTCCTGTATGCAGTAGTATCACAAATGCATACATACATATGTTAAAATGTATTATGACATAACCTTTAACAATTTAGCTGTTTTCCTTTCAAAATTCTTTTTCGTTGTATTTTAATTATAATTACAATTTTCTTTATGGGTGCAATCTTTTGAAAAGTGTTGTATATTAATCAACTATTTCTTCTCTTTTCTCTTTGCAGTTTTGCAATATTCATTCTCTGTTGTTACAAGAGAAGGTGAAAAAGTTTTGCACAGAGTTCATAAAAATTTTATAATTTTGTGCACAGTAAGAGTATTGAAACATGTTTTGACCTCATCCTGTATTTAGCCAGCGTTATTTTCTCCAGAATTTTTATATCAATTTTTTTAGAGAATTTTACATGTGAGGCTGCATTAATTAATTTTACACTTTTACATGAAAGATTCATAAATTTAACAGCATCTATTATGTCACTAGATCGTGATATGACATCATTCCAAGGGTCCATATTATACACACTGGAAATTAATCTAAAAAACTCAATTGTTTATGATTTTAAAAGCTGATGTGTTTTTTTAACGTAATGATTTTACAAACGCCAGTTTAAAGCATTTCACCTATGCGGCAGACTTTAATTTAAAAAATGTTAAAGAAAATTTTATAAAAGTAAATAGCAGAACGTCTAATCTAAACGAAAAAGTTTGATTAAATGCATCATTGGCTCTAACTTAGGACTTGTTAAGAAATGTATCACTGCGATGCTTATGTAGGTCCATAATAAAAATTTATCTTCATTGCTTAAATCGCTTCTTATCAATTTTTTTATTCTCTGTCCCCCTCAAACCTAAAAATTAATAAAGAATTTTAACTTAATTTTTTTGCTATACCCAACAATTTTGCAGTTACTTAAAAACAAACAAAAATTTTAAATTTTATAACTTCTTGTAAAGGTAATTTTATTATAAACAAAATTATGAAAATTGCTTTTATTCACATTAAATTTCAAAAGAAGCGAAAAAAAACCTTAAAAATAGTATGTTTTATATCGTTAAGAAATATGTACGAAATACAAGGGCAGTGCATTATGATTGTAAAAACGTGTCGTACTATTCACATATATTTTTTATTATAATACTTCTTTTTTTTAATGAGATCAGCTGTCATGGAACGCTGCCTAATCTTGGGATGCATTCTACTTGTATGAGAAATTTATAAGAAGGGGAAAAGAGGAAAAAGTGTTTGTTCACATTTAATTTAAAATGTTGTTGTTCCAAACAAAATAGTTTGTTTGTTTACGGTAACTACGTAAGAGTTTGCGATAATTTGGAATTAATATTTTTATTTCATCAGAGCACCTTCCATTGTTGTACCGATAGAGCAACGAAAAGACAGCCACATTGCTCTAGTGCTGCCACGAATCAATAAAGTTGACTAGTCTGACGTCATTGCTAAGCAACTTTCCTTTACTCGGTCGAGAAGCCCAAGAATCTACTTTAAAGCACCGGACCATTTCCATTTTGGATTGGATAAAGGTCTTGTTACTATTAAGAAGGTTACATGGAGTAAAGTGTTTCTTGCACCGTTTTAAAAACCAAGCCATTTGAATGCTTTTTCCACATTCGTAGTATTTGATTATTCCAACGGGCATCACAATCAACATTTACATTTCCTACAATAACAGTCTCATACTGTTAAGCTACGGTCACATTAGGCAAATATTTGACGAAAAAAACGTAACCACAATTTTTTTTTAAATATATTATGAAAATATTTCTTTTTATGTAAACATTTCTTCAAAAATTTTTTAAAATCGATATTTTATCAGAAAAAATATTTGGATATATAATTAACTAAACTTTAAGAAATGAAAAATGAAAACATAAATATTTTAATAAAATAGTGGTTACGTTTTTTTCGTCAAATATTTTCCCAATGTGACCGTAGCTTTAGTCATTTAGCAAATAATTAGACTCTAAATAACTTATAAGCTCTTGATTTATCATACTTACATAGCCTTTGCGAGTATCGAACAAATAGCTGCTTGGCGGTAATTTTTGGGATTACTCGCTTCATCCTCTTTTGTGATTTGTGTTGCGTTAACAATCTTCTAGTTAGATGCGAAAGCATCAATTGCATACATAAAGTAGCGAGCTTAAAAAATGCAACTCTGTGTTTTTCTGCGAATTACTACTGCTCTTCAAGACAGAGAAATGCTAATGCCAAAAAAATGATCCACGAAAGACGGTAGTAGATATTGCAAGTTATGCAAATATACAAATGGATGTCTCAATTAGCATACATACCACTAGAAGCCAAATATTACTTAAATGAAGCCAACCTTTTTGCCAGACGTCCCTGTAAAAAACCACTAATATGTAAAATTAAGAAAAGGAAGCATCGTAAATTTTTAGAGTGGACAACAGAGGATTGGGCCAAGGTGCTTTTGAATGATGAAAGCAAATCAAATTTATTCGGCTCCGACGACATAAATTATACTCGCCGGCCACCAAATAAAAGATTTTCACTCAGATATTAACTACCCATAGTGAAACATGGCGAGGTTTCAGTAAATCATAAGATTTAACTAAACAAATTAGAACTAGTTTTGTAGTACTTGTAATAGCGTTGCATTTTTTATGCTCAGTACTGTACGTACATACATAATTGGGCTCTACAACCCTGTTTCAGGATTACGGCCTAGCTTTTCCACAGTATAACGTCGTCTCCGAACGACAGACTTGAGAAACTTGTTCGTGGCAATCAGCTACTCGTAGAGCTTTTGCCAAAAGAATGTCGCCGAAAGAAATATTTTTTTATATTACTTTTTTTTCAAGATGTCAGAGCTGGGATTGGAATCCGGAGCACTTGTATAGTAAGCCAACACACTAACCACTAGACAAAAGGGACTACATCGATTAGGAAATCAAATTTTTGTTTTTTTGTTTTTCTAATTTTATATTATTTCATCTCGGGTATTACATGGGTAAAATGTACAGTCAAAAATGAGCTTTACTGAAGACATTAATTAAAACTATAAGAGCATATCTTCTAAAAAGTTTCAGAATCTGGTATGTGATGGAAATCGATTTCGATCAAAATTGAAATCGACAGAAGTTGTTATAACTTTCAAATCTGAAAAGATTCGGAATTCATTTTTTACTCATCACCTTAATGACTATGGCCACCACTTTCTCTTGATTATTAAAATGTTTATATAATTAAAACGAATAAGTATTATATGACTTTAAAACTACAGACAATTTCATAATGTTCACATACCCGAACATTATTACTGATTTCATACCTAAAAGTATGTCAACCAAACCGTACAAAATTAAAATTTTTTTTTTTTTTGTGGCTAAAAAGGTTACACTGACAATAAAAACTATTAATGAAGAAGAAAACTTTTCTAATTACTTTATAAAACAAACAAATCTCAAATTATAATTCAATTTCACACCTTAAAAACCTTTTATCTTTTGCACAACTAAATCAAATTTAAAGCATTCATTTCGTCTTTCGAAAACTGATGTAAAATTTCTTTAAAAACAAACTTCGTTTTTTTTTTTTTTTTGCCAATATTGACAATTTAATTATTAAGGAAGAAAAAATAAACTTTAAATTTGAAAGCCTGTATTTTAAAAGAGTGAAAAGAATATAGAGAAAGAAGGATCATTAGTGTTACGTTGTTACTGGTCGAAGGAAGAAGAAAAAACCAGTCAACAGTATTGGCATAAAACAGACACAGCCATTTGGGCCATGTGAAAAACTTAATGGAGTATGAAATAACTTAAATGGTGTATGAAACAATACCAACAATCAAAAGAGGTAACGAAAAACGAGAAGAACTGCAGTGAATAGCAGTTTGGAAATAGAATTAGAAAAATATTCTAAACAGGAAGTACAACTAAACAATGAATACGAGTAGAAAAAGTCGGTGGTAGTAAATGGATAAAATATAAAGGAATAGAAATAAAGCGAAAAAAAAAACAAAATTTTGAAAACAATCTTGGGAGAGAGAACTTAAGACCAAATATAACATTTGTCGGCTCTAAAATCAGAGTAAGGTTTTACCAAAATTAATTAATTGAATATAAAGGCAAGTTTTTAAGATTTTGAATACTGTATAATAATTTTTTAATCAGCAAGTTCAGTTCTCTGATATACTTATATAATATATGTTTGTGTAGAGCACTTGATCAACAATAGATTAGTAACTCAAAGTTTTTCAAATTTTACTTTTTATGTATAAACAAATGTATATATATTGCCAACATTATTAATTATTTTTTATGTCACTTTCATTATCTATGATTATTATGTACGAAGGACATCTGAAAGTACATATTTTTATAGACTCCTTATTGCATGAGACGCCTACAACATATTTTGCCTACGATGATGGCTCCCCTTGAACTTCTGCAAATATTTTTATTTTTATTTTTTTTTTATTTTGCTGTTGTTTTTATTGTACCAACAATAAAAACTTTCTGCAATTGTTTCTATTTCCTTTTATACTTTTTTTTCCATTTCGCATAAGAGAGAAAACATTTTCAATTTATTATGTAACTCTTGTAAGAAGTGTGTGCCACACAATGAGAAGAGAATTCTACAAAAAAAAAAAAAAAAATAAAGGAATAAAGAAATAAGAAAAGTAAAAGTTTTACGTACGTTAGCAAAAACAACAAAATATGTATTTTTTTCTGTAAGTTTTCATTTTATTTCGCAAAAAAATTGAGTAAAATTTGTTGTATGTACATGACATTTACGCTTTAATTGGAATAGAAAAAGAGGAAGTTTTTAAAAAGTTTTAATTTTTATAAAAACTGTAGAGTTATATAAATTTGTTTTATTAAACAAGTTTCAATTTAATTTAAGGAAATTGTAATTTTTTATACAATTATATAAAATATAGTCATAATTATCTACACAATCTAAAAATTAAATAATACTGCGATATAAAGCCAAGTTTAGTTATTATTGCTTAAATTTACAACAAAAAATGTATCCATTGTAATCTCCAAGCCATAAGGACGATCGTACATATGTATGTGATTGTGTTGGTAAATGATTTTTATTACAAAATAATTCTGTCCATAAGCTTTCAAAATTATTTGCACAAATTTGGTATTTTATTTAAAAACTGTTTATATGTTCCTAAAACACTTTCCTCCTACTCTTGAGTACTGTTTTCGTGTAAAATAACAAAAAGTAAGACCTTCTTTGTAAAGAATGGCAGGTAATGGTAAAGCTGGAATTGATGCCATCATTTGTGTACAAGCTCGTTTTCTAGGTCGTTCCAGATATTTGTGATTTATGCCCATACCTTCTGTATTATGTTAAGTTCACCAATCTGGAGTAAAACACAGGGTATCGGTATAAAAATGTTGCGGTAAAAACCAATAATAATCCCGTTTGTAGTAAAAATTATATTGTTTAAAAAGTTTAGGAGACGAAATGGCCGTAGAGACATGTTTATCACCAAAAGCATACATTTCATATTATATTAAATGTATTTTCCAATAAGGCAAAAAATATTTTTTGTTTTTTAATAGTTTCACTCTCTTTTACCAGATCTTCAAGTCCCTTGCATAAGACATCTCCCTAAAGCATTAAAAAACCACCATCGAAACGATTAACCAGTTGTAGTAGGGCGTTATTATTTATTTTAATTACTCTAAGAAGAGTATAGAATACACCAGTGCTGGCAAGGTATCGAGTAATGGGTACCGAGTATCAAGTATTTGTACTAATTTTTGGGTACTCAATACTTGAAAGTAATTAATCAATGCTTAAAAAGTTGTATTTTTAGATCAAAGTTGTATATAAAATTTCAATTTTAACGGCAAAACAAAACTGTATCTAAAAATACAAAATTTTAGTAAATTGTTTTATCTTAAAAATATTAAAATTAATTATAAAAAAGTAGCTTATGTTTGTCATTAAAAGATGGCACATACATGCTATATTTTTTTAAAATTTTTAAGTTTGGGAAGCTGAACTTAGCGCAGAACACTACTTATTTACACACATTAATAAAAGAATTTGGAAAGCTCTCGAAAACGTAACCTACCTGACAAATAGATTTTAAAGAAGAACGCACCTACAATTTTTATTCGTTATCACTGTATATATGAGTATTTATAACTTAACATGTTTAATTATTTTATTTTAATTATTATTGAATCTGAAGTCAAGTGTAGATTTAATTAACCCATTAACGCCCAAATGAAAACCAAGAACAATTTTTAAAATTCAATATTTATTACTAGATTTAAACAACATTTTTTACAGTACAGTAAAAGAAAAAAACCAAAAAAAATATTCTGAGTTGTGTTTTTTCAAGTATACTAAGCTTAGTACGGCAGCACTTAATATGCTATAGCTCAAAAAATTCTATACGAACTAAACCGTTTTATATTGCTTTTATTAGAATGTGATGTTATCAAGTAAATAAACTGCTATTTAACGTTCTTCAAAGTTAACGCATGTAAAATAAACTACATAACCATTTACAATCTCACAAGAAATAAATCTCCAAAATTGAGATTCCTAGATAACTAGCCAAAATGGAGATTCCCATAATTGATATTTTTCAACTATGATGTACAACAGCTACGTGGATGTTACATGTATTCATATTGACTGATAAAAAGCGTTTCCCGAGTAAAAAACTGCATTTTATAATTTTTACTTGAACTTTAAGTTGTGTACTATATATAGTACAGCGGGCGGAAATGGGTTAAAATTATATTCATAAGTAATAACATTTCAAGTTATCATTTATTCACATTTTAAATGTTGAAATGTTACTCAAATGAAGGCATTCAATACTATCGACTAATGAAAAGTAGTAGAATTTGCCCGCACTATTCTACACTCATATTGATTTAATTTTTAACTGCATGACATAAATCGTATTTCGTTGTATACCCAACAGCGCGTATAAGTGTTTGTTTTGTTACGTTAATTAACTCCAGTGGTTCACTCACTCACTCACACATTCTATTCATATAGTCAGCAACAAGAAAATTCAAGGGAATATATACTTTTATACAGTCGAAACTCTCTATAACGAATTCCAAGGGACTGGATATTTACTTCGCTATAAAGAAAATTCGCTATATGGAAAAGAAAAAAATATTGTTCCTTTTAACATTTTTTATTTGTAGTCAGTTATTGTGGTTTGAAGTACATTTTTCCAGTTTTCTTCTTCAATGCAAAAGCTAATGGATAGCGACTGCAAAAAATGTGAGAGATGGTAATGATTCCAGTTGTCACATGCAGAGTTCGGTGGTTCCCCCACTTTTAATTTTATGGTAAATAAACGATTCAAGGCATCAGACTCTGCTTGTGCGTTGTGAAAGCAACAAAGTACACACAGTGCAACAATAAAAACACCAATAACACAAAGCGACATCGATTACTTTTTTGTGTGCGTGCGTTCGGTTTTACCTAATACGTTTACCTAATTCGTTATAAGGAAATATTCGCTATATGGAAATTCGTTATATGGAGATTATAATACACTCAAAGTAGACCCAAAACACAGTGTTCTTATAATTGCTTCGCAATAAAAAAAACTTCGTTACATAGGAGTTCGTTATAGAGAGTTTCGACTGTATTTTTTTTTTACATAATAATGAATTTTATATTGCATATGTTAAGGAGCCAAGCCATACATACATACTCGTAAATACATGGTGTTACGCATAATATGATTTACAAGAACATGATTTTTTTTTCTTTTTTTGCATATAAATTTATTAAAAACAATATAATGAGAAACAACAAGAGCTCTCTATAACCATCACACATTATTAGAAACTCGTATATGTATGCATGGATTTTCTTTCTCCCTGGTATAAATTTTTCTATATATCTCTTTTTCCTGTGTCTATTTTCACGAAGGTTAGAAATTTTGCTTTTTTATTATTTTGCACGACGTTAAATTAGCAAAACTTTCCATAAGTACGTGTATTGTATAAGAAATTCAAGATGTGAAAAAAGTACTGCATACTTTTAGATAAAAATTATAAAAGAAATGTTGTTTTTAAATTGAGCCGTACAATAAATACAAATTGAAACAAGAGGACTGTGAACTTGGTTTTGAGCAGTTTTCTACGTATCTACAAAAACTTTTTTAAGGCTTAAGTCACTTAAAGTAAAATAGAAATAAATAAAACCTTTGAATTTTTGTTTTGTTTTGTTCTGCTCAAAAAGTATTTAATAGTAATATAATTTAAAATTTTTCTAACAAAAAAGTAACTTTTTTTCTCGCTACACTTTACTCGTATGCATATCGTTATCTTCATGTAGAAAGGCCTTAGCCTGCCATTCTAAACTTTTTTGGAGTAACTAAGAATCCACAAACCTATATTATCACTATCACACTACCCATTTGATATCACACAACCATATTTGATAGAAAAAATTAAACATTAAAGAAATCATCAAATTTTACTAAATAAAAAAACCGTTTATTAGATTCTCCATTTCTATATTCATATATATGACGTGTATGTTCGTTGCCGATAATTCAACCCCTACTATATGTATACATACATATACATAATTGGTTATTACAACCCTGTTCTAGGGTTACGGCCTAGCTTCTCTCTCAACCCTTACTACACTGATTAAAAAAAAACTCTGTATTGACATACATATGTGGCGTCTGTGATCCTTTATCCGTGTTAATGTAAATAGTTGTTTTTGTTCGATAGTTGGTAAACAATTTTCATAAGTGTGTTATATACTAGACATTGTTATATCGCATTTTTTAACAAAGTCATCTTTAATAATGATGTCATGGTAACAATTGGTTAATGTTTATTGGTATCAGTGACTGTTCGTCTCAGCAGGACGTCGCCACAAGTCACACTGCCTGAAAAACAATTCAGTTTTTGCATGAGAAATTTCCTAGCCGGGTAATTTCTCGATTTGGTGATGTCAATTGGACGTTTTGTTCTTGTGATTTAACGCCGCTAGTTTATTTTCTCTGGGCCATTTGAAAGACTGGGCTTACGTATACAAATCACAAACATCTGACGCTCTAACGGATAAAATTTGGCGCTGCAGTTACCAGATAAGCGTAGTTTTTTTTTCACAAAGTGGTCTACCGATGTGCCATTTGCTATACATCATACTAAATTTTTAATTCCAATATTTTTAATTTGCATTGGTTTCAATAAAACTAATTTGAATTTGCTCATCCTAGACTAATTAGTTATTATTTGTTTTAAAGAAATAATATAAATTGTTTACGGAAGTTAAGCGTGAACTATTTTCATTAAAAAATCCGAATAGACTATCTATATGTTCATTATATTACATATTTTAGCATTTTACATTATTTTTTATTTAAAAGCAAAAAATATTTTTCGCCATATAGGCAAATACATTTAATATAAATGAAATGTATTTTTATTTTTTAAAATTATTTTTTTTTTATGGAGAAAAATTCTAAGGGATAAACCTCTACTAAATGCTGTGCATTGTATTGGAATTTTCGTGGAAAGGATAGTACATTATGACAACAGAACATATCTTTTTCTTATATTATTAAGCGCCTTAGGAATGGGCCTAATTGCTGTAAATTGATCATTCAAAGACCAGTGTTATACTTTCACCCTTGAATGATCAACAGCAATTGCCCCATCGTTGCATGTTGATTGCGGTGAGTGCCTTCGCTAAGTAGGTTTTTAGCTATTATCTGCTACTTCCCAAATGGTGGCGCTTTTCTCCTGATCGTTCGCTTTGTGTAATGCTGAACAACAACTTAAAGCAACTTTTATTAACTTTGGCTTTTACTTCAACTTTGATCACTAAAACAATTCTTCTAGTCAATTGTAAACAAAATTCTCTACCAGACGAAAGGATCTAGCTATGTAATGCACTATACTATACCTTCTATTCGTTCCTCGTTTATTTCTTAAGTTTGAATTCTCGCTGATAGAAATATGGCTGTTCTAGTTTTTCAAAAGATATTTCCTAAAGAATGATTATATGTCTGTCATAAGATAAAAAACTTAAAAAAAATTATTCATGACGGACAATTTTAGAGCACAGTGGCACTAATAGTCCCTAATCTTACATAAGTTTGCTCCTGTGATTTTGTGAACTTGAACTTGTTTTCCTAAATTTTGCATATTTTTTTCGTTTGAGTACATTAATAGTCATCAGGAAACTTAATTTAACTACTGATTTCTGTTAAGCAAAATAAATTCGTAATCCTTCTAAAACTCTTGACTGTGTTCATCGTTGTCTTAATGCTTATTATTATATAACAAAAATATTTGGTGCTTATTTCTTTCTAAAGAACACACTAAAAATTGTAACTTGTTTACTTCCATATTGCAGAAATTGCTCTATTCATGACTTTTTGACTTGTCAGCAGTTAGAATTGTCGTATAATTTTTACGTTTCCCTTCCTTCCAATTGCCTACCTAAATAACAAATTTATGTTGCAGCAAAAAAAAAAAAAAAGAGAAGATTGAATATGTAATTTGGCTCTGAAAGATAAATGTGAGGTTTGTTGATGACATACTCGTACACACGGTAAATGAGTTTTTTAAACTATTTTTTTAAGAGAATCTTGCCAAAAAAAATTTTTTTCTTGGTTGACATTATGATTTATGCCAAAGAGAACTAGTTATGCAAGCATTCCAATGCACATTGGCTTGCCTTTTATGTTGTCAAAGCGAAAATAAACAAAATGGTTATGCTGTATTTCAAATTAGATAACGTTTACTTAAGCAAATTAGAATTTATTCGAAAGGAAAAAGGGTAAAGGTTTAAAAAATCGAATACAGAAGAACATTGATTAAAAATGACAAACGGTAGTAGTTCTGTAGTTCTTCAGAATCAGGATATTTAAAACTAATAAAAAAAAGCAAAAACTCAATAAATTGCAAATGCAGAACAAAAAACAGGATAATTTAGTTTTGCAGAAAAATAAATAATTGCAAATCAAGTATAAAATTCTTTATGAATTTGCTGCTGTAACAGTATATAACATGCACGCATTTTTAAGTTTTAAACAGTAGCTTTTCTTTTAACAATCGAGAAAAAACAGTGCTTTATGGGGATTAGCCCTCCTCGGTAGGATGAATGGGGATAAGTGTGTGTTAAGTAACGTTTGTAAAAATATTTCTTTTTTTTTAATTTGGACAGCAACTAGCAGAAACACAAAAATATATGACTTCAGAACAATTTGTATCTCCTTTTTGTTTTTGTCGCACAGTGTTATTTATATATGTATGTATGTATGTATGTGTAAAATTTGCATTATGTCTATATCCCATTTTATATATCCACCTATCTGTGTTTTTCTTATGTTGGCTGCAGCTCTGTCATTTTATTATTGTATGATAATTTTATAAAAAAATGGCGTATTTTAACAGAATTTCATTAAAAAAATATGTTTTTTTTTTTATTTATTATTGCAACTGTTCATTTGTCTGTATGCATAATTGTTGCAATTTTTTAATGGTAACAAATAAAAGTTATTTTATATAATAAATCAGGACTGGAAATATCTAATAGACAAAAATTAGTTTAACAACTTGTCTTAAATATTATAATACAACAACATTATTTCAGTCTTAGATTTTAATCTTATAGATTTTTTTATAAAGTCTTAAAGCCCTTTGAAATGACCCGCAGAATATTAGAGATTGTGACCTTACTATTACATATTAAAACAATGAAATCAACTCTAGTGCCATAAATATTGATATTTTTGATTATTGACTGTTTAAATTATAATTTTAAATGATCAAAGATTTTATTTTTAATCTGGAATCCAATAGTTGAGCTGTTTCTTTTGAAAAACCGAAATCTTTTACTAAATCATTGAGCTCACTTTGAACAAATAGTTCAGGCCTTACATCTTCACGATTCACCCTGAGCATGTAATGTAACTTTGTCCTCCAACTCACTAGAGTATTCATCCAAACTAAAAGGTGGCTGTAGGAAAAATATTTCCGAGCTATGCTTTTTCTGCTCACGTCATATCATCAGAATTCCAAACAGAAATTCATTTGTCTTACGGTAAAAACTTTCTCATACCCAAGAGAGCATTTCCAATTTTAACCATTTTATAACTTAACTAGTTGACTGGCAAACGTTGTTTTGCCATATAAATTTGCTCTAGGAAATATTTTTTTATTTCAAATATATTTGATAATCTTCACCGAACTGCAAAAGTTAACTTTGATATGAGCAATCAATGTCTGTGTTACTAAAAATTTTAATAAATGATTATCTGCCATTTTCTGTACTTTAGTTTGATAGTTGGCTATAGGGAGAAATATCCCCTGTATTGCTCCCTCTGAGTACCACTTGATAAAAAAAACCTAAATCATATGTGTTCTACGGTACGCAGATATATATTATCTAGCTTAAAATTTCATCGACGTCGGCACGTTATTTAGGTGAGGCATAAATTTCGCCTTGGGGCGGGTACCTTTAAATTTAGGGGTATAAAAAATAGATGTGATAATTTACATTTGTTAATCTGAAGTTGTGTTAAGACATAAATAAAATGTAATCTGTATTAGTTTGTTAGTTGGGGATAGGAAAAAGTAGCCCTTGCACCGCCCCGTCTGAGTATTTAAAAACAACGTAAACCATATATGCTCTACGGTACATTGATCTATCTAGTTTAAAATATCATCGAAATCAGTACGTTTTTAAGGTGAGGCATAAATTTTCTCTTGGGGCGGGTCAGCTTAACATTTACGGGTATGAAAAATAGATGTTGGCCGATTCTCAGACCTACCCGATATGCACACAAAATTTCATGAAAATCGGTCGAGTAATTTCGGAGGAGTTTGGTAACAAACACCGCGACACGAGAATTTTATATATTAGAAGAAGAAGATATAATAAATTTAATTGACTGAGATTTTATCTATCGTGTAGAAGGTATACAATTGCTGTTAAGAATTTTGTTTCTTCGTCAAAAATTTCCATGACTGGAGTTTCCACAAGAAAGTATATTAGGCCCTTTGTTCATTTTAATTATTTTTATAAATGACATTAACCATTATATTAAGGGATCTCACTTCTTACTGTATGCTGATGATTTGAAAATTTTTAAGGAAATAAATACTGACTCTGACGTTAATATTTTTTTTTTTTTTTTGAGACCAATACTTAGGGGTTAACCCCTTACTGATGCTGTGCATTGTATTGGAATTTTTTGGAAAGGACAGTATATATTTTTTTTTTTTTCTTATATTACTATTAAGCGCCTTAGAAGTGAAACAAATTGCTCTGAATTGATCATTCAAAGACCAGTGTTATACCTTCACCCTTGAATGATCAACAGCAATTTCCTCATCGTTGCATGGTGATTGTGTGTGGTGAGTGCCTTTGGGTTTAGGTAGGTTTAGCAGCAGAGATAACACTGCTACTTCCAAATAGGTGGCGCTTTTTCTCCTGATCATTCGTTTTTTGTTGACATTGGTTAAGGTGGAATAGAGTGGACCGTCAGCAAGCGGTTACTTTGTAGATGGACTTCTTGGAAGGGGGGACCTCTTATTTTTGAAGTATAATTTTGAAAAAACCGCAAACAAACTTTTTCATTTTTCACCTTTGCTGAGATTTGAACCTAGGCCATTTTAGTGTTTGTGCGAGTGCTCTAACCACTATATATAGAGTATTTAATGTTATAATAGTTATATTCAAATGGCTAATTGAGCTGAAATTAAGAAACGAGTAAATTTAGGAACACCTTATATAATAATTTATTATTATTTTTCTTTACAGACAATAACAAAAAGTAAAAAATATATATTTACAGCCAGGCCCACGATATCGAAAGAAAACTTAAGCGAAAGAAACTCAGTCACTCACTGTGAATCTAAACTGCGGCCCACTAATTGTCACTTTATCGTTCGCTTTGCTTTACGTTATCAACGTAATGCAAATAAACAACATAGTTGCCATATCAACATATCAAAAAATAATCGCTAATATACACGAAAAAAGCGCTGAAATGCTTAAATTGTACAGTAAAAAATGCAACCGTGTGCTACTTTAACTTGACAGAAATGTAGTAAACACACTTATTCCGATTTTGTTTATATATGTATATGTGTGTAAAAAAATTTTGTGTTACCAATCGCATTTATTTTTGGCGACACAAAAATAAGTGTGCCGCAAATCAGCTGCTTGTCGCCTAAAACTACACGATTCGATATCGTGGGCCTGGCTGTTAATTTTGTTTTTATGTTATGCACAAAACTGTATATCCATTAAAGATGAATATGTTCTTGAAATCAATTATTTACAAAATCATAATATTTTTCATGATTTTTTCTCTATCCCGTCTCTGCTTTTATTAGTATGCAACCACATTATAAACACTCTTTTTTTTTATTTTTTTATTTTGGCAATGTGCAAATATTGACAAAAGAAAAAAAAAATTTTTTTTTTTCAAAATAATATTACAGTTTAAATAATTTTAAAAGATAATATATTATTTTAACAACCTGCATATTCTCTGTTTTGTGCGCCTGCTTTTTTCGTTATCAAATTATGCATAAACATATAAAATAATTACTGATTGTATTGATTTATACGATTTCTTTTTTTTTCATAAATTAATATAATATTTTATGTTGTTACAAAACAAAAGGTGTAAAACTTATGTGCAATAAATTTTATTTATATTTGTTTTATATTTTATTAAATCTAAGTTAAATATTTTTATTTGATTTTAACATACACGTATACTCGTATTTGCATATTAAATTTACAATTTATGCTGCAGTGCATATTCAACAACTGCCAAATTCAAAGTATCATGATAGTGCGTGCCAAAACAAATAAAATAGAAACACATGCTTATTTTGTATAGGGTTTCGATATTTTTAAATTAATTGCCAAGAGATTATTTTATATGTATGAGTATAGAATGATATACTTACATATTAATAATGGGTTGATTGCTTAAAAACTCCCAACAATTTTCCTTTTTCAAAAGATGGCAAAAAAGTCACTTAATGAACTGAAGATAAATTTAATAAATTCAAGTCTATACAAAATAGTTTTATGGGATTTTAGAAAAATTTATGTCGGCAATTGTATATAGTTTTTCGGAACAACTGATATACTATTTACTAAAAGCAAAGAAGCTGAATTAGCTTTTTAACAATATAGTTATAATTAAAGTTTGACTATGCCCTTCTGTATAATATATTTCTAATATAAATACTTATGTACTACATGTGTATGAGTAGCTACGGAGCTGTCCGTAGATGAACAAAAACGACAAAAGTTTTAAAGTTGTCAAAAACTCTTCTTCTCTATTTCTACATTTTTAAGCGAACGGAATTCATGCAGCGGTAATGCTTTTAGGTTGGAAAATGCGATTCTGAGAGGGCTTTAATAAGTGAAGTTTGTAACAAAAAATAAAAAAAAATATTTAAGGCGTCATCATAATTTAAATGTTAACTTAAAACTTTTCAAGAAAACTACATTTTTTGAAAAAATAATTTTGAAAATAAAAAAAAAATAAATTTTTTTTATTGATAAAAATTTTCCATATTTCTTACAAAAAAAAAAGAGGAACAACATACGGTTGTTTTCCTCGACAACCCAGTTTTATTGTTAATATAACGTTGCCAATTTTATTTAAATATCACACTTGGGTTTAAGTGCCAGAACGTCATAAAAGACAACGCTTGCCACTCGTGTTTAGCTAAGATTTTTAGAAAACCTTAAAACATAATTTTTAATTAATTACTAATTTTGAATTACTTTATTCGAACACACGAGGCGCTTCTTAAGGATAGGGTACATGGTTTTTTCACTTATCGGCCATTTATTCTGTTAATCTGCACGTATATACTTAGTAGAGACCTAAACATTGTTACTACTTTGAACATAACCATTAGAATAGTAAAATTGAACACACGCATTCATTGTCACATATTTTTGAAAGGTAACTTCTATAGCATTAGTTAGTTCGGAGACGACTTTAAACTGTAGGTCGCGGTACTCATGGATAAAAATTAACATACATGAGTGCTGTGAAAAGCTAGGCATTAAAGCTAGTAAATAAATATTGCAAATATTAAAGCCAACTATGCGTTTTGAATCAAACAGTTGATAAAAACTAAAATTTGCTGATTTGAGAAAATCAGCCTGGAAGTGTTTTTTACATTCTTTTTTAATATTTGGGTTCCGTCTGTCATAAAAGCAGCGAAATACTCTACTAAGGCAAATAAAAAACGATATCAAAGCAAATAATGTTCATTCGCTAAATTACAAATCTGAAAATAATATATATATTGTTACGAATTGTCCTTTATAATTCGTTTTATTATTCAAGGGTTCAATATTTGTAAACTAAAACACCGATACTTTTCGATTTAAAGCTTTATTTAAAATACAACTAACTCAAAACCTTAATGTCTAGCCCTATTTATAGTTCTAATGTTTTATTCTAGTAATTTCAATTGTTTTATGTATTAGTTATTACATAATTATACAACAACAATTTCATTATCAATTATAATTTTATATAATTTTCATATACATTTTAAACCAACATGTATTTGTGCTTGTGTGTTTCTAATAGAGTTTTTTATTTCCCGGGGTTTTGTGTTTCCCGGGAAAGCGGGAATTTTTTTTTGATTTCCCGGGCAGGCGTTTTTAATGTTGAGTCATGTACAGCTGATCGGTATGCCAGTAGAAATTTAGGTATGTGCTCGTCCCAATCTCTTTGTTGATCACTGACCACTTTACGCAGATATTCTTCTAGAGTACGATTGAATCTCTCTACCATGCCATCCGACTGTGGGTGGAGGGGTGTCGTTCTAGTTTTCTTGATGCCATATGTCTCGCACGTTTCTTTAAACACAGCTGACTCAAAATTTCTGCCTTGGTCAGAATGTAGTTCTGATGGTACTCCATAGCAACATACCCAGTTATTCACAAACGCTTGCATAATCGTTGTCGCCTGCTGATTGGGCATGGCATACACCTCTGGCCATTTACTGAAGTAATCCATTACCACCAGAACATACCGGTTACCACTGTTGCTGACAGGAAAAGGACCTGCTACATCCATCGCTATTCGCTGGAACGGCGCTCCTGAGTTATATTGCTGCATTTGGCTTCTGCTTCTTCTTACTGGACCTTTTGCTGATAGACATTGTGTACAGTTCGCTATCCAATCGGCTACAGCTTGCTTACATCCAACCGCAGAACCGCAGCTTCAACTTTTCTAGAGTTTTCGCTACACCAAGATGACCACCACTTGGACCGTTATGGAATTCATTCAAAACTTCACTCATCTTGGGGGATAGCACCACAATTAGGTTGGAGGTTGACTTGCCAACCGCACTTTCCCATGTTCTGTATAAACATCCATCTATCATCTTTAAGCTGCTCCACTGTGCCCAATACGCTTTTGTTAGCGGTCCTTCGGCTGATATTTCGTTGCGGGTAGGCCGTGTATTGTTTTCTATGGCCGCAATGATCTTAGACAGTATTGGAACATTTCTCTGCGCATTTGACCAGTCGTCGCTAGCCTCTATTCGTGTTAGCCGGATATCGCCAATGGATTCTTTTGTTTCAGCTTTTATACAATGCTTGCATTCCATGTTGCACGGCCGCCTAGACAGAGCATCTGCATTGCTGTGTTTTATACCTCGTCTATGCTCTATTTGAAAATCATAACTTTGATTTTGACGATTTTGTTTTATAAAGTTATTTCTTCGTAACAATATGATGAAATTACTTTGTTTCGTTAAGAGATACTTTAAAAAAATTACCTGACGTGCATACAAAATTACAAAAGAAAAAAAATTTATATTCTTATGTAAAACATTCTAACTTTTTATTTCTTAACCATCTTTATCGCTATTTCGAACAAAGTTTTCGCATCACTTACAAATGGAATATTTTTTATTGATCAGTGTAAAACCTACATATGCTAACTTTCTAATTTTCTCTCATTTGTATCTTTTATTTAGATTTCAAAATCATGGAATACTTTTTTACAGCACTGTATTAATATTTAATAAAAATTTTGTTTTGTTTTTATTTTGTTCTTTGATGTGCGTGTTATTTAAATAAAAAAATCTCACTTACACATATTTATTATGCAAAATAATTTTATTTGGCTCAAGGACATTATTTCACACGAAGTGTAACAGGAAAAGATATGGAAATAATGAAAAAAATAAATTTTTTAAATTTTGAAATGGAAAAGAATAAAATGAATTTATAATACTTCTAATTCTTAAAAGAAAAACATGTGAGAAGACTTTAAAAAACTAGTTGTTTTGAAAACAGAAACATTACAACAACAACAAAAATAAAAATTAACCAAACCAAGCTTACGAGTGTAAGAAATAACACTCCAAGAATTGTTATTAAAAATCTAATATATAAAATTCTCATGTCGCGGTGTTTGTTGCCAAACTCCTCCTAAGTTACTCGACCGATTTTCATGAAATTTTGTGTGCATATCGGGTAGGTCTGAGAATCGGCTAACATCTATTTTTCATACCCGTAAATGCTTAACTGACCCGCCCCAGGGGAAAATTTATGCCTCACCTAAACGTACTGACTTCGTTGAAATTTTAAGCAGATAGATCATCTAGATAGATCAGCATATATGATTTACGTTTTTTTTTAAATACTCAGAGGGGGCGGTGCAAGGGCTACTTTTTCCTATCCCCAACCAACAAACTAATTTTGATTAAATTTTATTTATTATTAAATTACAAGACTTTAGATTAACTAATGTAAATTTTCACACCTATTTTTTATACCCCTAAATGTAAAGGTACCCGCCCCAAGGGGAAATTTATGCCTCACGTAAATAACGTACCGACGTTGATGAAATTTTTATATAATATATGTATATCTGTGTACGGTAGAACACATATGGTTGAGGTTTTTTTTTATTAAGTGGTACTCAGAGGGGCCCATACAGGGGATATTTCTCCTTATAGCCAACTATCAAACTGAAGTACAGAAAATGGCGGATAATCATTTTTTAAAATTATAAGTAACGCAGACATTGATTGCTCATATCAAGGTTGACTTTTGCAGTTCAGTGAAGATTATCAAATAAATTTATTTGAAATAAAAAAAATGTTTCCTAGAGCAAATTTATATGGCAAACCAACGTTTGCCGGACAGCTAGTATTTATATAGAAAATTATAATTTTATTTCAATTCGATATCCTTAAGCTTTATTTCTAAGAAATGGTTTTCCTAGGGAAAATATGTTTTCTCTTTAAATTTTAAAACTGTACTAAAATATTTCTCATTCTTAAGGATATTAAATAGAATTATGTTCTAGGCCACAAAGAGTATCAAACCGTTGGTGTCTCAGGTTGCATTGTTGCTGGTTTAGATACTGAACTGGCTTTGTATAATAAAATTATTTGTTTGGTTGAAGCCTCAATACTTTTGGATTTAAGTTATCCGTCGTTGTTGTGTTCTATTATTGCATCATTACAAACTATGAGAACAAACTCAGGGGTCGTCCAATGATTGCTGAAGTCTATAAGCCTGGTGGCAAATTACGAAATTTATATGAAAAATGTTTTTAAATTGTATGAAATTTCGATAGATATCGAATGCCGTAATTTGCCCCCCTAGTCCTAGAAGACGAATGGTTTAAGACGTTCATCTTTTTATATGTGAAACAACAAAAAGCCACTTAAATTTTTGAGTTTTTTCCATATAAACACACGAACATCTCAAACCATTCGTCGTCTATGAACAGGTCGTAGTGCAAATAATAAGACGATAATTCTTTGTTATAACTGTCGAAAAAGCCGTGCATTATATACAATATACGTAATAAGTATATATTTCTAAGTGTTTTTCTGTTTTTTAAGTTTTCTCTACTTATACTAAAACTTTTGTCTTGTGAAATATAAAATAAGATCGAACACGTAAATATTTGATGAAAAAGTATTATTGCTTTTTAAATTTTATCTCTGATCTCTTATCCATTTTAAGTTTGCTATTCTAAACAAACTGATTATCAGTTTAAAAGAATTCTAATCAAGTATTTGAAAATATACAACCGTCCTCTTGCTTGATTTTCATTAATATTCTGCTCAAGCAATAATGCACCATAATAATGCTGATGTTTCTTTTTTTTTCTTTTTAATTTAATATATCTAGACATGTATAAAATTTTCTTTTTAGAAATTGCAATAAAATATTTTAAAGATAATTTTATTTTAAAATGTTTATTTTTTAAATGAATTACACAGCAATAGAAATTGCAGCAGCAGTTCTAGTATAATATTTGCACAAATATTCCCTGTTTGTATTTTCATGAAATTAAATTGAAATTCAAGTATGCGTAACAAACAGAAGCAACAAAATAAAAAGAAAGGAAAATCTTAGAAAACTTGAAAAAAAATATATTTATTTTTTTCAAATACTATGAGGAGAACAACATCAATAATGTCTAGTATTACTCAATCTTCTCTACGATTTCATCATTATCATCAGTATTATGGTCATTACAATAATGATTGCGGTAATCATCTGTTTCTGATTTCATTGAGAACACACTGTAAAATGTATCTATAAATAAGTACATTTTATAAGATACTACAGGAATTTCGTGTATTGTGGACTGGACTGTATGTCTAGTGGGGACTAAGAGCTTTTTTCTGATTGTTTGCTGAATAGTAAGAACTAACACCACATACGTTTTTTTTTTAAATATAATTGCAATGTTAAGTTTTTAATAAAGCACAGATTGTTTATGTGCGTTTTCAGCATTTTTTTTGAACGACAGTCGGAAAATTTTAATTCATAGGTTTTATTGGTCCTGTGTATGCACCAAAACACAAGCACATTTTGTTGATTAAATTGGTGTTTTTTTAGTTTCAGAATTAAAATACATAATGTTCTCATTAAAAAAAAAACACACAAATTCGTCTAAGGTGGTCCACAATATCCGCCAAGTTTTTTTATTACGCTATTTAAAGTGCCTTTAAAATGTCGTACATAAAATTTATCTACACACTTCACTAATTATATAACGAGATTCGAATGCACACCTTGTACGAGTACCAGGTAACAGACTATTTCACTATTTTTTTTATATATAAACAATAGATCCTGACTAGAGATGTAGACAATTTTATATACATTTAAATATGTATGAGGGGTGAGTAAATAATGACAGACAAGGAAACGTTTGCCACGCCAGCTTTAAAGTTAATTTTTAATATCGAAATTATGCAACTCTGCAAAACTAAAAATTATTGCAACACTTTTCTTTCCAAAATTTTTAAAATTTTTTGGGTTCAATATGTGATATATCGTTGGTCTCAGGTAAAAAGGCCCTAACTCAAATAATTTAAAATTTACAGGAGGCGGTAAAAATACAACAGATACTGTAATTATTAATATACAAATTTTTATTAAATGCTGTACAATTGCTTGTAATAACGTTATTTTTAATAATATTGTAAACATTCTTTGTGAGAATCGGAATATTTCTAAAATGCATTGGATTTACTGAAAAAAAGTAAGTTTTGAAAAAATTCGAGTTAGGGCCTTTCTACCTGAGACCAACGATATAAGTTACTATGCGATCTGAATAAATAGCTTAAACACCTCAGTAGGCATTGATACAAGATATATTGGATAGCCGAGAAGGCTATTCTATAACCTTCCCGGAGAGTGCAGTCCTTATGGCGGTGGGTTTAGTCTGTGAACAATCAGGCTGCTCTGTGGTTATTAACTGAAGGGTATGTCTGTTCGAAGCTAATGCACTGCCTTGCGCTGTGTTTAGTTCCAGGACACTGTGGTAATGAGTCATCAATTTAGTCTGCAAGGAAGGTCACAGCTTTTCTACCTTTTCTCTGGTCAGATTATAGTAGTGATTTGAAGGTCTTAAGGATGATAAGTTTCAAGAATAGAGATCTCTAATCCCGATTTGTATAGAAAGTAATAGTTTGGGGACACTACTGGTACGCTGTGTTAGAATGGTAAATTTTTAAACGATTTCAACATATGAAGACTCCTTTTAATTAGAATAATATTGTCCCATTAGAAGACTTAAAAAAAACCCTCGTATAGATTTATAAACTTAAAAAAACTGCAAATATTAATTTTATTTGCAAACTTCTTTAGACATTTTTATAACTCGTAAAATAGTAACATAAGATGTGCGTCACTATAAACTGTAACACATCAAAAATCAAATAAAAACTGACTGGAGTAAGCTAGAGTTAAAAATAAAACAGTTTTATTTTGCATTTTTATTACAGATTTATATTCTGTATTATTTTATTTAAAAATTAATTTAATTTTATAAAATTTTTTATTTTATTCATTATGCCATCCATAAGCAATGTTATAGTGTTTTCGGTGATTTTTTTGGTACCAGCTGTCCATTTATATCGAAAACTAGTAATGGTTTTGGGAACAGATGTACTCTTCTTTAGTTCTCTTTTGACCAGAGCCCAATATCTTTCAATAGGCCGCAGCTCTGGGCAGTTTGGTGGGTTAGCCTCTTTTGGAACAAAAATAACATTATTTTTATTATACCAGTCTATTGCGCTTTTACTGTAGTGACATGTTGCCAAATCTGGCCAGAAGAATGTTGATATGTTGTGCTGTCTTAGAAATGGGAGCAACCTCTTTTGAAGACACTCTTTGATATAAATATCTGAGTTTATTGATCCCAATGTAACAAACGATGCACTTCTGTTGCCGCAGCTACAAATAGCCTGCCAAACTAGGAACTTTTTGGGAAATTTTGATAGTTTTTTAGTTCGGAACTCTTCAGAAACATTGCCTCTACTATCCGCTACATAAAACTCTTGGCCAGGAAGCTGCGCAAAGTCTGCAAAAACGTAAGTTTCATCATCCATTACACAACATTCGAACTTTTGAAAAAATTCTTTTTTGAGGAGTTTTGCTCTTTTTTTTCTTCAATATTCTTCTTAGCATATCTATCCGGAACTTTTTGGACTTTAAATGTTTTAAGACCAGCTTTAGCTTTATCTCGGCGCACTAAACTTTCCGAACATTGCACGCGCCGGGCCACTTCGCGACCAGAAATGTTTGGAAGAGCCAGCAAAAGCTTCTCAACCTTTTTGGCTTTCGCGTCGTTCGTTACCAGTTTTGCTTTACCTGTTCCAGGCTTTCTTTCAATTTTTAGGTCTTTGTTGAACTTTTTGACCACTCTGGAAACACATTGCCTGGTCACGTGGACTTCCCTAGCAACTTTTGTATAACTCCAATATGGTTTTTTATGAATTATTTGAATAATTTTTGTATGCACTTGTCTTTGATTATCCATTGTGGACTAACTAACAAGTCAAATTTGACAAACTGATACATTTTAAAATCAGACACATTTTTCAAAGATGTTGTGATTAAGAAAAATAATTTTGATTAAAGGTGAAAAAAGTTATTAAGAAAAATGTGTGTTACACTTTATAGTGACGCACATCTTATATGCATATTTGCAGAAGAGGAGTATACTTGTTAAAATTCTAGACTAAAAAAAAAATATTCCTTGGTCCATATATTGTTTCGTATTGGAATTTCTACCAGCAGTTTTAATTTACATCTCTAAGAAAAAGAATTTTTTATGCATTTTTTGTCTTATATAGTAGTATTAGAATATACATTTTTTCTCTGTCAAGAAAATTAGAGATTAGTTTTAGAACAATTTTAGAATAGTTTTGAATTAGCTTTTTTGTTTCAAGACCAATACTCAGGAGTAAACCTCTACTCATTGTATTGGAATATTTAAGATAGAAGAGATGCATAGATTTTTTTTTTAATTTTATTGATCGCCATTTATCAATAAGACAAGTTGCTATTAGTTGATCACTCAAAGACCTTCACCCTTGAATGATCAACAACAATTGTAAAGGCAGCAGCTAATTATAATACAATGTATAGATTTATTACACTCCTCTTGATAATCAGTTCATTAAAATAGAAAAAAACAATAGACTATGTTGTTGGTACAACGCCTACATTATAGTTTCACTTAAATTTGCTATAAATGAAAACTGATTTACGCTTACAGCTTCTAAATTTTTAGTTTTCGTTTACGTCTGATTTTAACAAGAGACTCTGGAGCGATAAGCTTGTTTGGTCAGTTATTTTAAATGCACACTAAAAGAAAGAAGTAAAAATCATTATCACAGGCCACCAAATTTTTTTATTTGTATTTTAACTTTGTTAAAGAAAGGAAAAGTATGTAAATTTTTGAAGCTCTCGACAATTCGTATCATTGTATCATCTCTGCCTCGTTTTTGTTGACTCACTTCTCAATATAGGAGTCGTCCCCTGACTACTGGCCTCAATAAAAAAAAAATTTTTATAACTTTAGCTGTTGTTTCGTTTAAATGTATGTGTTGTTTCTGCCTTTTAGTTTGCTTTTCAAGTCTTTTATTCCTCTCTTATACTCTGCTTGGCACTTATTGTCTATTTTTCCTATAATAGAAATATATTTACATGAGACTTTATACATCTCTACTATATTTTGTTTGTTTTTCTTTTTTTTTATTTCATTTTCCATTAAAGTAAAATATTATCAAACAAAAACATCAGCTGCAGCCGACAGCAAAGTTAACAGGGTGCCACTTAATAAACCTCTTTCAAAACCATAAGAACATCATTGAGTAGCTTTGAATAGTTCACTTTTCTTGTAGAGTTGAATGAAGGACTTTATAAATTTATTTACCTCATCACAATCTACTCAATAGTCTTGTCTAAAGAAGTTGGGTTTAATATCTCTGTTATTGTTGCTGTTATGTGGTTGCATAAAAACGAGTAGAAATATTTTAACTTCTAAAGATTTCTTATAAAAGCCAAACATAAAAAAGGAAAAAGTGATTAAAATTTATGTGGAAATATTTTTATTGCAGGAGAAAAGTGTAGTGTTTTGTTTTCAAATTGTAAACAGACAATTTGTTTTTGTGATAACAGAGGAAATATGATGTCCTATAGTTCATAAGAATTTTAAATTTGTGGTCATCTGTTAACGAATATTGGAAATGAAAGAATTCCTAATTCTCCAGAAAAATATTACATGAAAACAGGTGGTTTATGCGACAGTGATGAAAAATTGAAATTATTTGAAGTTAATGAATCCTCAATGCGTCGTTCAAAAACTTTTTTCATGTTCGAATCCGAATGATAGACTTGAGAAGCTTGTTCATGACAGCCAGTTACTCTCAGAGCTTTTGTCAGAAGACAGCTAAAAGCTGGTCGCCGAAGGAAATATTTTTTTCATATTTCTTTCTTTAAAGATATCAAAGATGGGGTTTGAATCCGGAGCTCTCGTCTTAGTAAGCCAAAACAACACATACTCGACTACGGCGACCATTGCAACACTATATTATTTTGTTGTACTTATTTAAGTAGGAAATAATAAAAACTAAGTAAGTAAGAATCATACTGAAATTTTTACTAAGTTTCCTATACTATTAGTTATTTTTTTTTATCTGAGACCGCTCCCGTATGGGCAGGTCACATACCGTTCGGACTCAGCAAGTAATCAAAAACGTCAAAGCAAGACTTCAATGAAATCCTCTCCGGAAACAGAAAATCATGGCCCGTGAGATAAAAATCACAGAAAAGTCAATAAGTCGGATTTTTCAAAATAGATTTGAGTCTTGGAGCTTTCAAACGGCGTACAGGACATTTGTTGACTGCAGCTTTAAAAAAAATGGGATAGAAAACTTCAAACGTTATTTGGTGAAGTACGCTAATAACTTGCATAGAAAAATCTTGTTTACGGATGAGAAAATTTTTATCGTACAGTAAAATTTTAACAAACAAAAGTATAGTGTTTATGCCCGGTTATCTAAAGAAGCATTAGAACACATTCCAAGGGTAGGGTGTCTCTTACGATGGGGTGACTGACTTGCATTTCTGTGATTAACCCTAGTCGGTATATCCAGGTCTGTGCAGACTTTTTGCATATAAAAGTCTGTATAACTTTTTTGCTTTTCATGTTAGAGACAAATCCTTCCATGACTTCCTGGAGCAACTATCTCTAAACACAATGAGCGAAAAATCAGAGCTATTGTGGATCCGGGTTCGGGTTGATCCGGGTTTACAAATTTTTAGTCATAAACAGCATAACCAGGTCTGTGCAGACCTACATGTAATTTGTATGGAAATGCATAGACAGATGTGTTAAAAGTGTGTTTAAATGCATTTTATGCTAGGAAAACCACAAAATGGACAATAAAAATGCATTTTTATACATCTTAGTTATCTATTAAGGGTATTTTATTAATAATATGTATACAAAGGAATTTTATACACGGCATTTAACGCAGAAGTAACTTGCATTTGAGAGTTGTTGGCATACCGGATTTTTGCAATGCATGTAATAAAAATGTGCTTTTCGCTGTTTTTTTATCAATCTAAAGCACAGCAAGCACGATGGTCTATTGACAGAGGATGCGGCATGGACTAGACGGTCATATATGGGCGGGCCTACAGCTACCTGCAAACAAACAAAGTTTGTCAAGTTCGTCGAAGTCAACTGCATCGTACAAGTCAAAGGACGATAAAATTTGGTCGGCAGTTCCGCCGGCTACTGGTAAACTTCGTATACATAACTGACTCACGGTGAGTCGTGAAGGCCCGGTAATAGGCACTATGCGAAACCCCATCTTCATATTTAAATTTCTTTTAAGGCCCGAGATCCTCAGCACATCTGTTCCTGAAACAAACTGTAAGGCCCGCGAGTGAGAACCCATCTTGTAACGGAAACAGAATTGTGAGCTTTTTTGGCCTAGCCTTGTTTGCCGCCATATGCGAGTCAAGCATTCAGCCAAGTAATGAGTTGTGGGGACAAAATGGCTAAAATTTAAAAATTGATTTAGTTACAGATTTTTATGACTTATTTGACTGGTTTTGATGGTATATATTGGATGAAACGAACGCGGCCTCGGTAGGGGAACAGTTCGGAACATATCAGCGTTCTAAGTTTTTCATGAGCATGTTACAAACATCGATTACGGGCGATATGTTTTCTACAAGTCAACCAGTTCTCGTGATACCGTTATCAAATCTTATATACTTTAGAAAAATTCTATATCGGTTAGCAGACATCGTCGCCCTGTAGATAGGGTAGCCTTCACGACTCACAGTGGGACAGTCATGTTGACCAAATTTTACCGTCCTTCGACTTGTACGATGTAGTTGAGTTCGACGAACTTGACAAACTTTGTTTGTTTGCAGGTAGCTGCAGGCCCGCCCATATATGACCGTCCAGTCCATACCGGATCCTCTGCCAAAAGACCATCGTGCTTGCTGTTTTAAGTTGAACAAAAAGCAGCGAAAAACACATTTTCATTGCATGTATTGCAAAAATCCGGTATGCCAACAACTCTCAAATGCTAGGTACTTCTACGTTAAATGCCGTGTATAAAACTCCTTTGTATACATACATATTATTAATAAAATACTCTTAATAGATACCTAAGATGTATAAAAATGCATTTTTATTGTTCATTTTGTGGTTTTCCTAGCATAAAATGCATTTAAACACACTTTTAACACATCTGTCTATGCATTTCCATACAAATCCTATGTAGGTCTGCACAGACCTGGTTATGCCATTTAGCGACAAAAAACCCTCATACCGGCTAGGGTTAAGGAGCCAAAACACCGGCCAAAGTTTACCAAGAAACTGTTTTGGAAACAGCTGTGAAGCCGCTGAACAATTCTCTGTTCCAAAACCAGCCTTGGACTTTCTAACAAGATTCTGCTTGAGTTCATAAAGTGTGTGTGATGGCCAAGGATCGACATTTTGAATAAAACTAAGATTTTGTATACAATACAAATCAATAAATATATATAAGAATATGTTCCAAAACCATTAATTAGTTTTTGTTTTATAACGCAACATATAAGTAACATGTGTAATATGTGCTATTGAATATTTTGTGACAGGACGCCAGACAATTACCAATAAGTTTATACTTCTAAGTGTATTTCGGGAATACGGAATTATACAAATTAAACTTTTTGTACGTCATACTTTGTACACTTTTTAATCAGGTATCTCCCTTAAATATAAGAAAAAAAATGTTTAGCATCAAGTATAAAATTAAAAAAAACAGAATATTAATAAAATTTATTAAATTTTATAAAAGTTTGATTATTTTTATTAATGATTGAATCTTTGCACAGGATATACATTCATATACAAATTCCTATATACATACGTTTCTACACGAGTATACGTATATACAGATAGGGAGAGTGTGAACTAATAAAGAAGAAGTTAAAACTTAATTTTTATTTTTTGCTTATACTTTAATTTTTAAATTTATTACATTTAATACCAATCGAGTATGAACGCATACAGACATACATTTGTAGATGGCATTTCATAAAACTTTAAATATCCCTTATCTTCAGCTAGAAAACTAAGTTTTGTACATGCATGTGTGTGAATATATCATTAGTTTTTTATGACATTTGCCTTAAAATGTTTATGTAAATATAACCTAAAAGTTAAAAGTGTTGTTGTTGTTGGTAGTCATTCAAATAAACTTTTTGCCATAACAATAGAAGAAAACTATAGAAGAGAAAAAGTGTTGTAGACGAAAATCTACATTTCTTTTTTACACAGGTAACATTACACATTATCATTTGCATACACACTTGCATGTCTCTTCATATTTACATACATACAGAGTAAATTTTTTTATGCAATATAATGATTGTAATAGTGTTGTAACTGCATAGTGTGTATGGGTGAGTAGAACACCATACAGCTCATGCATACAAATTCAAATATTATCAACAAAGCAAACCAAAATAAAATAAGAGAGAAATGAAAACTGAGTATATCATCAAGAATGTATACAACAAGTAACAACAGTAGTATGTATTTGCAATAACAACAACATCATCATTATCAGCATCATCAAGTAAAAAGGGCTGATGGTGTTGTGTTTTTTGTTCTGTTTACCTTTTATTTTTCTTCACATTTTGGCTTTGAATTTCCACATCATCTACTACTGTTACACTTTGTGCCTCTGTTTAAACATACATATACTGTTGGTATCTCTTATGAGCTTTTTGTTCTATTTTGTTAACGGTTTTTCTTTTTGTATCAGTATAAGCAGTTGAGGTCTAAATGTGAGGCAGACTTGTATATCTGTTTTAGTTTTTTCTTCCGTTCTCTTTATTATACAGTCAGCCCACTCAACCTTCTGATATTACTTGTATCATTAGTTCCTTTTGTTAAACAATTTAAGGAGGGTGATATTGCTTCTGCAGCACTCGTATGCATATAAACATCAATCTTCTATATCATTTGTCTTGTTTTGCAAATAAACGTATGCGGTATACATAACTGTGGGAGTATATAAGTTTTTGTTTTTAATTTTTCTTTAAAAGTTGTTTGTTTTCTTTTAGTTAAACAATCACTTTCTCCTAGCCGTAGTCGATATTTCAATATTAAAAAAGGACTTTTTATGATTTATCACAGTAGGTAAAGTGGATACAAAATTAAGTATCATATGTTACCCTAAAATAATCAAAATTTTTCGTCCAAGATATCACTGGTTACTGATCAGGGACTGTAACGGTTATAAGTTATATCGAAAAACTTATTTTTTTACGGTTATTTTGAGAGTTTTTCCAAAAAAGGTCAGCAGAAAAAGTTATTTTCAACGGAAAAATAAAAGTTAAAAAAAACTCTCAAAAATAGAGTTTTATTTTTTCGTCATAAAATAAAACTTATTTTGTGAGTTTTATTATTCCGTCATAAAATAAAACTCATTTTGTGAGTTTTATTTTTCATTCAGAAAATAACAGTTATTTTTTGAGTTTTATTTTTCCATCATAAAATAAAACTAATTTTTATGTGATTCTTTTACACCTAATCCTGATTTGACACATTATCGTCTGCAAACTATTACAAATGTCATTTGTATCATATTTTGTTCCATGCAGAACGTCGTAATAGACGCAGTCATCGAACCCGCTTTCATCCTCCTAGTCAAACATTTGTAACTCGTAAAATGAGTTTTATTTTATGACGGAAAAATAAAACTCTCTTTTTAAAGGTTTCATCTAAACTTTTATTTTTCCGTCAAAAAGTTAAAATCTGATTAATGATTACTTATGCGAGACCACCACAGATTCTGTGAGCGCTCTTAATTTGGTATATAACATCATATATGTCTGTCGACTCTAATACGATGATTTTTTTAGTTTAATTTTTAAGCAATAACTGTTATTTGCGGTCCCTGTTACAGATTCAAAAAAAAAAAATAATAATAATAATAATATTTATTTGTACCGAGTTTAAAGCGCGTAATTCAAATCTGTTTTCAGTTATATATCGTCGATGGAATTAAAGAACGCTGTAACTGACAAAAAATCGAAAATACGTTTTTTGCATAATTTTTATCAGAAAAAAAATATGCGTCGATTGGTCCCGGTCCCAGATTTCTACGATGAAAATAAATTCACTTACGCCGTCTGCGAAATGAAAAATACCAGTGTATTTGTTCTACTTTTATACAGGTTTTTTGGCTGTGGTGAATATTTAAGGTTTTGTCAGTTACAGCGTTCTTTAATTCCATCGACGATATATTTTTTATTGGTTTAAGTTGATAAATAACGATTTGATTTATTCCATAAAATCATATAAATAATAGTTTTACATATTCAAACTTATACAGAATGAGTGCCAAAAACAAGTATTTTCGATTTGATTTTTTATTACAGAGTGATTGTTACTACAGAACGACTATTGTGTTTTTCAGAGTTACATGGCGTATGAGTAATATTTTAATATCTAATATTTCTCATACGCCCAGGTAAACAGTAAAATTTGTTTAAAAGTGAAATAAAAAAAAAATAAATAAATTTGATTACTTTAATTAAAATACTTGCAGATATTGAACTGGTCTTATATTACGTGGAGTGAGCTTCTTATACTCTAAGAAATCTATTATTTATCACTAATTTGAATACTAAGTCTCCACATTCGATTTATTCCAAATCAATGTCACCTGGCAAAGGCAAGGAAAAGAATATCTATTTAATTCACGATTTAATTTTACTAAGAGAAGTCTTTTAAAATTTTATACTTCCAACGATTTTACTAGTAAAGATTACTAAAGGGAGAAAAAAAAGGAAAGAATCCTTAATGGAAAAATCTCAATCAGCTTCAAACGCACATATTTTCAACTGTGTGATTGATTTGAAATAATGCAAAAGTTTACGATGGATCCTCTGAAAACATAAAACGAGCTAAAAACATTGACATCATAAAAGTAGAGAAGCCTGTACAGAAAAGTTTTTGTCCTCCGGCTATTTTACATAAATATTTATGTAAATATTCAATATTTTATAGACCAATAAAACTAAAATTATGCATTTTTCTGGAAAATATCAAAATTTTAAGCCCGCAAAGTGCTTATATCATACTCCTATTTCTCAAACAGAACAAAGGCATTCCTTTCCTAATTACCCTGCATTCTGCCAATGAAAAATATTGATTAACACATATAGGCTGCATTTTACTTCTAACCAGTCTGTTACTTAAGAATTCCCAAAATCGTAAAGAATACAGATTCTTAGGTATCACTTATCAGATCATTCAACTCGAAGTTCAAATATCAAGTTTAGCTCTGTAAAATCAAATTAGATTTCTCAAAGTTATAAAATTTTTATGAACACAGACATTAAAATGATGTATTTAAAGTGTAAAAACAGTTTCGCATACAGCTCTATGTATTGATATTCTACCATGTCGTGTCTTTAATTCCCTTTAGAAATCTCAAAGTTTTCTGTTGTAGATTTTTTTTCTTGTCACTGCTAAATATTGTTGTTCCCTCATACGCAAGTGACATGTTGTCACTTTAAGCACAATTTTTTTCTTTATTTTATAGTGTTCCTGGTATTCAATCTGTTGTTGTTATTATTATTTTTTTTTTTTTTTGTTTCCTAATTTTTTATGACGTACTTTCTTTTGTTTTTCGTGTTCTTTTTTTTTGTATTTGCCAATGCGTAGAAAAGTGAAAACTTTTTCGTGTTCCTCAATATTTAACAATCATCTCTTATTCAATGAATATAATACAAGCAGAGTTACAGTAAAAATGTTAATAAAACTGTTTAAACAGATTTTCTTTTTCCTCTTAAATTAAACGTCATGAGCTATTGTTACGTTCATAAATTTTTTGTAACTGTGTTGAGACTACACCGCCGTCACGCGGACACCGAAAAGGTGTTATGTAAGACAGCTATGTCGGCGTCGTGTTATTATCGATTATTAAAAAAGAAAAAAATATCATCTCTAAATATTTTGTCAGTTGTGTGACCCTAATCATACAATATTTTTAAAAAATGTTTTCTGTGTTCACTTAGAATACAAAGAAAAATTGCGAGCCAAAAGTCAGACATTTATAATATACAGGATAGCAAGGAAAACTACGTCTGCCATATGTCGCCATCTTCCCTTACAGCGTCACCTGCAGAAGATTGAATGCCTTGGGCTGCACATACCGGACTCATTTGTTTTTAGTACTGTATTAAACCGGCTGCAGCTTCTTTTAAAGACGAAAGATGTTGTTGCTTGTAACTCCCGCTTTATTTTGACTCTGTTATAAACCTTTTGCGAATCATCATTGGTGGTTTTATAAAATTCAATTCGATTGTAATATTATCCCAGTTTTTCTTAAAATTGTTCACATTTGAACCTCTTTGAAACCCACTTCCAAACCGGGATTATTTTCAATTTCCCCAAATAATTTTTCGAATTGTTTGTCATTTGTTATTTTTAATTATTTTCCATTTTGCTCCTCCTTAATTCTAATTATCACTTAAAAAATTAACGGCAAGTTTGTGTGTATAACTTATTCAAGCCGTTGCCAAAAGTGTGTCGAGAAATTTAAGTTACATTTCGGCGAATTGTCGGCGTCATGCCACTTAGATAATACCAAATACTCGGTAACAGTAATGCATTGACTTTTATAATACCGATTGTTTAGACGGCGACTTATATAATACATACATAATTGGGTTACGGGTTATGGCCTAACTTCTCGCAGCACTCATGTTGTGTGTGTTAATTTTTATCCATGAGCACCGGGACCTACAGTTTAAAGTCGACTTTGAACGACAGATTTGAGAAGCTTTTTCATGGCAATCAGTTACTCCCAGAGCTTTTGCCAGAAGACTGCTGAAAAGGTAGTACAGCTTACTTTTGTAGTGTTTATGGATGTAGGCCGTGTAAAGCGCCTCTTTTTAGAATGAAAAAAGCAATGATTACTGCAATCAAATTCTGAAAACTGAAACTTCTAAAAACGTATTTAATAAATTGAAATAAAAATTGTTGTTGCTATAGCAAGCAATACTATGGCGAAATATTTGTTCGTGTTATGTTTTTCCCTAATAATTTAAAATTAAAAAGTCGTACAGTTTACTCAAATTACTTGTACAGTATAAACTGAGAAATTAATTGACGTAGAGCTGGACTTGAGCACTCTAATTGCATTTTTATATATATATATATTTTTTTATTTTAATTTTTAGAGCATAGAGTTTCGTAAATAAATCGCCAGCATATTCAGTTCACGACTGTTGTTTCTAAATGTTGGTTAAAAATGGCTATTTACTGAAAAACATTTAATTGTGTAGTAGTTTTAAGGGCAAACGGTAAAGACGATTCCAAATAAAATAAAAATTTAATTCATTTTTCCGTTGTTGCCTCTCATTTAGAGCTTTTGTACGAGTATATATATTTTTTTTTTCAAACCTAAATTCTATCGCTATTGATTTTTTGTGTTCTCGTTAAGTATTCTTTTAATCAAAAACAGAAAACAATAGAACAAATTTAAAACAAAGTTTTATTGTGTTTAATTCTTTTAAATTTGCTTTAAAATTAATGATTATATTGTTTCGTTTGAGTGTTTGCATTCTCTACGAAGTATACTGTAGACATAAATATGTATGTAGGAGTATGTCTGTGCATATGGAAAATAATTTAAAAGTAGGCTACAAAAATTATATGCAAATATTTATTTATTTTTTTTTTAATTTTTTAATAATTACTTCCGATTGTTTATTTTGTTGATAATTATCAACAACAAAAAACTAAAATCTAAAATTTCCTCTATTTCAACTATTCTCTATACTCTTTCCTAAAAGGATGTTAAATAAAAACAATTTTTTAATCTCTATCATAAACAACGTACATTATGAAGATATACAAACATGTCATGACCGAACTCAAAGCCATCAGGCACAAGTGGGATTTAACATTTATCAGTATTAGAAAATCATTTATTTGAATGGGTATTAAATGAAGTGAAAAAATTTTGAATTTAAATTTTCTTTATAAATACGAATATTTAAATTTTTTTTTTTGTTGGACTTAATGACAAACATTTTAAACAATTTTCAGTTATTTACTTATTTTCTTTTTTTTTTCTTTCTTTTTATTATTATAAAGGAGAGGAATTTATATTTTCTTAAGGCTTTTCAGTTAATTGCCACCATCATTATTATAATTTGTACTCAGTTCAGTTCATTAATTACTTATATTTAATTAATTCTGTATTTAAAATTTTTACAGAAATTTTTTATTTTCAGTTCATATTTTTAAATAGCCTTAAGTTTTATTATGTCCTGTTTTAACTCTGTTTCCAACAGACAGAAAAAAAATTAAATAATAAAAAAACAATACGAGGGCAGTCCCAATACTTACTGCTTTAACATTTATAGATGGCGGCAGTAGTTTGAATAAAATTATTTTGGTGTATACTGGTAACCTTGGAAAACATATGTTTTTAGTTCCAAGGCGTCAACTTAGCTGGAAGAAAGTTCGCACCGATATAAAACTTTTAATATTAATAGAAAATGCTTATAAATTTTAAAATTAAATATAAATTAATCCATTATTTTAAATTTTTTTTTATATCAAAAGAATATGTATGGAATAGTTTGTCACAAAAATTAAAATACAAATACGATAAGTCAGGTTTGAATTTGTATCACTTTTTGATTCTATGTGCAACTATTGTGGTCGCCGTAGTCCAGTGGTTAGTGTGTTACCAAGTATGTGCTTACTGAGCCATATGCCCAGTGTTCAAACCCCAACAATGACACCTTAAAAAAAATATATAAAAAAATTATTTCTTTCGGCGACTACCTCTCAGCAGTCTTCTGGCAAAAGCTCTTGGAGCAACTGATTACCATGAACAAGCTTATCAAGTCTGTCGTTCGCAGTCGACTTTAAACTGTAGGTCCCGGTATTAATATATAAAAATTAACACACATAACGTGGGTACTGCGAGAAGCTAGGCAGTAATCCTGACACAGGGTTGTAATGGCCAGTTAGGTATGTATGTGCAACTGCGGCATTGATATGTCTGCCAGCCACTAAAAAACTGTATACTTTCCATAAAGAACTATAAAGTATGATCTGGTCTTCGAGAATAAAATAAAGTAGGCTCTAATGTAACAAGAAAACATCATGCGTTTTGTTTTCATGTCACATTTTTCTCGTGTGACATTCTTGCATATTTCTTTTAGTCTTTGTTTTAAATTTCCAATTCTTCTCCCGACAACATGCCAATAGGTAGTGCGCCATGATGTTATCCAGTATCATAAATTTATAAGAATGTTAAGGTTGACAGTTGTCAATGGCATATGTCAAATACGTTCTATTGTTTATAGCCAAACCATTTCTTATAGTATTTAGAGTATCATGAGCTCTGATATTAAATCTATATCAACTCCAGTTGATTCTAAAGCCAGAGTCAATTGTCATTCTCCTGTTTTTGAGTGTGATCTACTATATTTAACAAATTTGTGGCTATGACGGAGAAAAGTCTAAGGTGTTTACAATACTAACAGCATCTATTATTTTTGATTTGTAGAGACTTGGTTCACCAGCAAAGGTTCATTTTTTGTCCACGAAATCTTCAATAAAAGTGCATCTTTGTTTCGCTTTTCTCTCTTATTATTGTCTTAAAATTGATGAGTACGTCTTCCACAATTGAATACTGAAAATTCATTTTGTAATCCCTTATTTTGGCGTTTTGTACAAGCCTCAAGTGAAATGATAAAACTCTATCAACCCATTTGGATTGGATTGGGACAAACTATTATTTTTGTTCAAATTAATACCCAGTTGCTTTAACTATTTCAATATCTATCCATTTATTTATTAGAAAGAACATCCCATAAATATACGAAATGCCAAAAACGACGCAGTATGTTCAAGTGATCTCATCACCAATGGTTGAATTTAGGTGAAACATGCATGATTTTACCTCTCAGCAGTCTTCTGGTAAAAGCTCTGAGAGTAACTGATTACCATAAACAAGCTTATGGAGTCTGTCGTTTGGAATCGCCATTAAGCTGTGTGTTTCGATACTCATGGATAAAAATTGGCACACACAACATTAGTGAAACATATGTAGTTGTAAAGCCCAATTATGTAAATATGTATGGTTTTTGTCATGCTTAGCACTATAGACCACCCTCTTTGTAATTTTTAAACAGTGAAGTAAATTAAAACTATTGAAGCAAAAGTTTATTTAAGAATGAAAAATTTTATACAAAATTAAATATGTATACCTATATACATATTGGCAAAATAATTCGAAACATATAATAATTCGAAACATATGTTTGATTAACATTACTAATATATATACCTATACAATATGTATATACTATTTCGATGGTTACCACTAACCTTACGCCAAAATTAGTTTCCCCATCACTTAAAGAAGACATGGAGTCTGCAATTTGTGGCTATTAGAAGGACCTTAACAGGTCTTACTATAAACAGGATATCGAAACTATTGAATATCGTTGAGAATGGTAAATTATGTTGTAAAATAAAGATTTTTTTTTTAATTTCTTGTGGTTTCTCTGTAAGGTCGGTTTATTTTGGGCCCACCATTGTACGGTTCATGTTTTTTACTTTTTATGATTTTTCTCTATGAATACACTGTAAAATTAAATAAGATTTTAAGAATGATATTTTCTTCCAAGGACATGTTTTTTATACCTTACATTAGCAGTGCTATTTTTCTTACTAATTTTAGAGAACTAATTAAAGCTCGGCTTATTTCGGTACAAAGACTACATAAATTGTTTATTTAAAAAGTAAGTCGTTATATAAGAATTTTACCTACTTTATTGAAATCAGCTTGTTGTAATTACCTTCTTACCAGTATTTAAAAAATAACGATTTTGACAAATGGTTATGTATCACGTATCCTTGGATATCCTTTTTAATACATATTTTCATTGTAAATATTTATTTACATTAATAATGTGTTTTCGCATTGCATTGTCTTATCAAATAATGAGATTTTTTTTTAATTTTGCATTGTTGTATAGGACATTTTCCTGCTGTTTTCCTTTTGTTTTCGTCATTTTACATAACAATTGATAATACAACAACAATAAGAAAACTATAATAACATAAAATGACTATAATAAGTGCATATGTATGTATATTCAGGGTTGTCAAATGTGGTGATTTTATTATTGGTTTGGCCTTACAATTTTCAGTTTGCTTAGATATTTTGTTGATTGCTTCACTAAAATGAATTAGATAAGAAAAGTGTATTTCTAAATACTGATGAATTAGTCGTAATTCTAATGCGTGAGTGTTTGTATTTGAAACAACTGTTGAATCCTATTTAAATAGTACTACAGTTAAACTTTTCTACGAAAAAACCTACGCGATGGAAGCAAGAATCATGCTTTCGTTAATAAAAATTCATTTAAAAAATTTGATCTTGAGTGGCACCACTGTGTTAAAATCATGCATGTTTCATTTAAATTGAAGCACTATTATTGCATCCATATTTTCTATACATTTATTTTTAATTGCTTTAAACTAAACTACAATCTAAATTTTTAACAATTTTATAGTAAACAAATAAACCTTTCCATGTGATTTCAGCCTTTTTAATATATTATAGGGTGGGTCAAATTTGAGCTTAGGAAGTAAATTGGCTTAAAAGCAGTTTTCTTTTATAAATCCAGTGTAAAGTAGAAATATGTGAGTTAATAATGGAATCCGCCCTTTCCACAAAATTTTAAAACAAATTTAAATTTTAAAACCTATTTTATCTTGTTATCTCGTCAATGCAGCGCCTAATTTCAGCTCTCAAATCGTCAGTGGTTTGTGGTTTGTCCACGTAAGCCCTGTCTTTCAAATGGCACCAGAGAAAATATCGTAATCGAGCGGCGTTAAATCACAAGAAGAAGCCGACCAACGGGAAACTGTTTGGCCGACTGAGTCGCTTATGGCGCCGTTCTGCCGAAACTAAAGGCTACTGATGTCAAAGTTAGCCAATTGTAGCCATAAAAGATTTGACAGCCAATCCTAATCTCAAATTTGCCGACCCAGTATTTAGAAAATAAGGATGTAACTGAAATTAATTTTTTTCTTTCTTTTGTGAATTTGGGGATTTTCAAAATTTAATTTGGTGAAGATTTTTGAAATATATCTGACAGCTTTGCTGCCTTATAAAACCCATGAGACGTATACATAATATTAAATGTAATATGTTTTATACGTTATGGTAGCCGACTTAAACCCAAACCATATACAAGTGGTCATGAAGAAAACAAACTAAAAGAGAAATTTCAATGAAAACTTAATTAAATATTATTGTTTTAAATTATTCATTTTATTAAATATAATGTTCTTTCTTTTTAATGCTATATTTAATAAAAAATTTTATATGAAAATTTAAAGATCTAATTAAAATTCATTGTAATAATCTGTAGAGACTTTCCGTCATTGCATGTAAAATTTGTATAAATTACAGTTCAGTTGGTATTCTTGTTTATTCTTCGATTTATTAATGGAAATTTTTCATCGTTGTCATTGCGTGGTATAGTGGTTAGAGCGCTTGCACAAAAACTCAAACGACCCAGGTTCGAATCCCAGCAAATTTAATTTGCGGTTTTTTTCAAAATTATAATTTAAAAACAAGATGTCCCCCCCACCTTCAAAGAAATCCATCTACAAAGTAATCGCTCCCTGACATTCCACTCTATTCCACCTTAACCTTTGACAGCGAAAATCGAATGATAAGGGAAAAGCGCCACCTATTTGGAAATTGCAGATAACAGTTAAAAACTTTTTAGCGAAGGCACTCACCACAATCAACATGCAATGATAGGGCAACTGCTGTTGATCATTCAAGGGTGAAGGTATAACATATATATAAGGTATATAAGGCGCTTAACAATATAAGAAAACAAAATATATGTTCTGTTGTCATAATGTACTGTTCTTTCCACACAGCATTTAGTAGGGGTTTAAACCTGAGTATTGGTCTCAATATAAAAAAAAAACACGGATGCATTGTCTTGATGAAACTGTATTTTATTTTATTTATTTCACTTTCCAATAATGGTACGTGATACAAGCTGTTCAGAGTCTGACTCTTATGAGGAAATCCATTCGTTTCCTATGAAACGAATATTCGCCGATTCCTTTTTTCTTTATTGTTATTCTTTTACTTACTTATTGTTAGCTGAAAACCTAAACTGTTGCCCATTTGCAAGTCTGAATTATAGCGATGTAGCCATTTTTCTTACATCGTTATATACTGACGAAAGAACTCTAGTCTGTTATAGTTAAGTTTCACTCAATATTTCTTAGAATCACCAAAATGTTAACACAAAAGTATATAATTTAATACAAAATATCCTACTGTTCCAATAAGCATTTGTAACATACATACACACATAATTGGCCATTACAACCCTGTGTCAGGGTTACGGCCTAACTTCTCGCGTTTGTAGCAGTAATGTTTATTGGCATAATATTCCTAAATAAAAAGGCACCGTGTTAGTTTTACCAAAAACATTAAAATAATTTTGCGAAAATTTAATATAATCTTTAGGGCGTCTTCTGTATGCATTGTCTTAAATTTAAAGCGTTTACATTTCTAAACGAGACTTATCTTGAACAGATTTTTTTTTTTTTTTTAGTTTTTTTGCAATCATAATTTTCTTTACTTCATAGTCAAATTGTCCCGTAGTTTCAATTATGATTTAAAAGTTGGAAAATATTGATATAATTCCGTACGCGTCATTTACGTTAGTCTACAATATTGTAATAAAGAATAATAAAACTGAAACGGTTTGAATAACTAAAACAATTTTTCGTCTCAATAAAAAAGAAATTATTTTATTTAATTTTGTTTAAATCAATTTTTCTAAATCCTTACAAAGCGTTCTAATTTACCCACTTTTGCTTGTTAACTGGAGCAACGAAAATAGCTTTTTTATATTTTTGCGAACTACTAAACATAGTTCGCCAGAATAAGTGTATAAGAATCGAAAATAAATGTTGTATATTTTGCGGCTTATTAAAACCTTGTAACCTACTTTTAGGTGGATTGAATTTTAGTTTGCATAAAAAAAAAACAATTTAAAGTTATTAAAAATTGAAATTTGATACATATTTGCAAAGAACTTTAAATTTGTTTCAGCCTTAAAGCTTTGCAACAAATATTTCTATTGCCTAAATATATGAAAATACTTAAAATGTTTTGTTATTTATTTAGCATAAGTTTGTATAGCCACAGGGCTTACACATGGTATGCAAATCGGAAAGCCGTGGTCATCTACTACGTCCAATTAGACAAAAAAATAACGCTGTCTAATGTTTAAATTCACAGTACATATTCTAAATTGTTGACGTCCTGTTCGTACCAGAGTAGTATTAAAATCCGTATAAAACTACTGAAGTGTTCCTCAGACCAAATATAACTTCAACATACATCTGTGTGTAAAGTCTACAGTTTACAAATGAATAATTGCCTTTTATTATTTAAACGAACACATTGAAATAAAATAATATTAAAATGAATTTAAATTTTAGGAAAATATGGTTAAGCAAGCATGATGCATATCGACTTTGTTGAAATTTGCATTTGTATTTCTGCATATACTGGTTGTCAAAATTTAACACATGTTGTATATATTTAAAAATATAAAACAATATTTAAATTATAATTTGTTTTAACAAATTGCATTATCTCATATTGAAAATACCATAACAAATATTTTCAGTAAATATAATTAAATATAATCCCTACAAATTTGCTACACATTATTAACAATAAAGTTCCTGAAAATATGTTATACTTTGCATGTAAAAAAAAGTACATATTATGTGACAAATTTGCACTATTAATTAAAGACCAAAACTGGTATTTTTATTCAGCATAAGTTACTAGATATTGTCAATATTAAAAAGTTAAAAAGTAACAAAAATCAATAGTAATTAAATGTTATCAATAAATAACAAATTATTGTACATATGTTGGAATCTTTTTTGCTTGCTCTTTATTTTATTTACTTAAACTCATAGAACTGTCATAAATAATGAAATTAAAAATAAAGGAGTTAAAAGTGTGAGATATTAACTGCACATATTTCAATTATTTCTTCAATAGTTTTTTACGAACTTGGTAGAAATGTTTGTGCACCCATGAGTTTTACAACAAAATTTTCCTTCTAAACAAAGCTCACTTGAGAACACATCGCGACCGATTGTATTATAACATGAAACAAATTCTCAGGTCCGTGCATAGGACTCGAAATAACCGCTCGTATTGGTTAAATTAGAGGCTTCGCTCAAAAGTATAGGTTATATGTTATGGTCAATATATCATAGAGCAAAAGCTCTGTAAAATTATCAAGAAGATGTGAGCTAAATAAGAGTATCCTACGAATATTTAGAGATAGTCATTGTCATATGAAATGGAATACGCTAAATAAATGAAAACGTTTGCAATCTAGTCTTACTCGTAAATTGGTATACATTATGATACTGTACTTGTTTTTTTTATGTAGTTCTGTAGTCTCTGTAGTTTTGGTTCTAATTCTGGAGTGATTTTGCGTTACTATCCAATGCAAAAAGTAAACTTTTATATAACACTACAGAATCGGGATAAAAAAGATGCATATACTTACATACAAACATATATACATTCGTGTGAACATCTTTCCTTCTGTGAATATAACAGCTAACTTACTTAGTAAAGACGCTCACCACTCACAATCAACATCCACCGACAGATGGGGAAATTGCTCTTGATCATTCAAGAAGGAGAAGGTATAACACTGGCCTTTGAGTGGTCATATTGACAGCAACTTTTCTTATAAAAAGGGCGCATAATATACATACATATTACTATAAAAAAAATCGATTTTAACTAAGTAGTAAAGACATAGCGCGGACATATTTTACGTTAACACATGTATGTTAAGGCATTAACAGTGGCTATATGCCAAGAGTGTATAAATGCCGATTTAGAAGAAACACGTCTTGGTACACATATGTGAGTATATACAAATGGTAGTCAGGGAGTCCTCTATTGAGTTCCTTAAGTAGTATAGCCAGCGGTTCTTTGCGATTTGTAAATTAGGATTTGAAAAAAAGTCACTTAATGATAAATATGAAAATTCTCTAGAGGATTACTGGCCATTTCTAAGGAAATAGGAATTGGTACAGATGTCTGACTATATACGAATGATAGTCTAGACTCTAGAGAATTCAGACACTTTAGCTTTAAACATTCTAAATATATACAAAAATTAATATTTATATTTATTTATATGGCAGATACCGTGGCTCCCAATCCTCTTCCCCACACTTTTAGACGAATGACTTGTATTCAAAATTAAGCTATTTCAACCAAATTTAGAGATTATTACGTCTACCATTCAGCAGATATTAAAAAATTATTAGTTACCTTGTATTAGCGGGACACCGCCAAGTAAACAAATAAAACTCACAACCGCAGATTTCAAAAACGAATTTGTATTATACGAGAAAATATTATCAGTTTCCTTGATATTCTTTTTTATTAATAAGTATAATAAAGCAAAAGTAGATATTGTAACTAATATAAATAAAACTTTTTCTTTAAAAGCACTTATAAAATTTTAAAAAGAGTCTTATGAAATAAATCGGCTTTGTTTGGCAGTCTCATAGCACATGAAATTGTTCTTTTAGTAGTTTTTATACTTTTTCCCTTTTTCTTCTTTTAGAACATCATCCTAATTTTATTTCTGTTCATCATGCTGTTTTTTGCTCGTTAGAGAAGATTTTGTTTTTTTTTTTTTTTTTTGTTGAATTTTGTGCGAGGACAGAAGGTGTCAATGCACCCATCACCACCGTCAACGCCCCGTACTCAACAGCATCATTATCATCTTCACTCTGTTTCTTGTCATTCATCATAATCATAGTCATTGCTCTAGTTTTTTATTTTTAGTGCAATCTTGTAAAGTATTGACCTTGAAAAGGTTAGTGGCAGTATGTCAGAATTTTTCAATTCAATTATTTGTTTTGCTCTCTCTACGCATTGTTTTTTATTTTTTAAATTACCGTCAAATACGCATACATACTTACAGCCACACTCACAACTAAAAAAGTTTAAAAAACATTTTCCTTTTTCTTTATTTCTAGCTTGAATTTTCTGTTGTTTAAATGACCTTTTTTTTAGCATGACAACAAATAAATTTAAGTATATATTTTTATATTCTTTTTTGTCATTCCATTTGTTGTTTTTCTTAAAAAAAAAATTAATTTGTTAGATACTCGTACTGTCACAAGGACAGATGGTTTAAATACTACTTTATGCATTTTTTTAATGCCAAATACACTCTTACTGGGATTAAATAAACAATGAGTACGGAAACAATCTAAAAATTCATGTAGACTGTTAGAACATCGGGTGTTTTTATAGAGGTATAAAACTTCAAGTTGGCAATACTTATCTAACTGGCGGTCATTTTATCAGCTGTCAAGAAGTATTTGGTTTGGCATTTAAACATGTATAGATTGGCTGATCACTATATAAGAAGTGTGAATGGGTCCAAAACTAGATTGCCGTTGATCCCGGTTTTCATAAGCGAATTTTGTTTAGCAATGAAGCTCACTTTAGTTTGAATGTATAATAATCCTCGAGTGTAGGTTAAGACACAGTTACTGTTACTGTTTGGTGTACTTTATGGGTTGATAGAATCCTTGGTCCATATAGACCGTAGTGACCGCTATTGTGTCATAATTACTGACATTTTCGCTCATGAATTGAAGAACTATGGTGTGCAGCATGGCACAACATGTTTCACAACTCGTGCCACACTAAATTTATTGCGAGAATCGTTTATAAATCGCCTAGTTTTACGTTTCAACTCCATGAATTGACCTCCTAGATCGTGTGATTTAACTCCCCTAGATTATTTTCTGTAGGAAAAAGCTTAGGCTATTAAGCCCGAACCGACTAACCAATTGGAAGACAAAATTCGCTGCGTTATTGTCGAAAAAAATACCAATAATAGGTCCTAGCCACCCGTTGCGGTCATATGCCAAAAGTCATATCTAAATTGTAATGCCAGTATTATCTTTCGAATAAAGTAAATCTTATATTAATTTAAAAATTAATTTTTATTTTATTCTATTTCAAAGGTCTAAACCTAAGCACCTTTTAACTAAAACACCTTTTAATTTCTATAAGGCAAACGAGTTTAAGTTCTCTATTGGCCATTGTAATTATTCGAACTCAATCCCATTGTAAACCGTTTACAGGAAGGTAAATAACACAGGCTGCCCCTCAAAAGAAATACACGCATAGCTCCATAATACCACAAATGATTACCTTTCCCTAAACTAGAAGCCACTTAAAAATCGTTTTAAATTTGCTAAGTTTTTCAATGTAGATTAATGACAGTTTAAGTTAAAATTTATTTGAGTGCTGGAAGTGCTTTATATTTTTCTCACATGAGTTTCTAGTCAATAGCCAAAATTGACTTTTTGCGAAAAATTATTTTTTTATTGTTGAAAATGAAGCATTTATGGCTTCGGCAGAACTTTTGCTCTGTGACTTTTTCATAACTCCGTTATTTACAAAACTACCGTTATTTTTTGTTTATTGGAGTAAATCATAAATTTAAATTTCTGTAATTCGACGAAATAATGTTTGACAACTTTGTACAAAATCCTTCGGCGTTTACTTTTGCGTGAACATATGAAATCATAATATTTTGCAAATACAGTGTGTTTCGATGCATTTTTCAATAGAAGTGAGTTTTGTGCCATCTAGTGTCAATAATTTGTATTAAGTAATTGTATTCAGCAATTTATGAGGCAATTTGAATACCTTTTAAACAACAGACACTTTTTTGAACATCGGTTGAAAAATAACGAAATAGACGGAAAGGTCTACTAAATATTAATATAGTTTCGTCAGATTAATTTAAAAATCGATCACTCTTCCTGAGGCTTGAACTCGAGTCTTCAGCATATCAAATTTTAATATAGTATCACACCTAGCGAGAAGCTAGGCCGTAATCCTGACACAGGGTTGTAATGGCCAATTATGTATGTATGTATGTATCACATTTACATACATACATATATTAAAATATGTACGAGTATGTAACTCAAATTCATCATTAAAGTTTCGTAAATTTTTAGTTTTGTTAATAAAGGTTTAGTTACTTTAATAATTGCATTTAACAGAACCTTTACTATAAATTATACTTTTCAAAACACCAAGTTGTTTTTTTGTTTATTATTATTTTAAAATTTTTAAAGGTCTACATTATAGTGTACATAAATTCTGCAATTTTTCTTTTCAAATTTGTTATTTGCCAACTTTTTCACCGTGATATTTGTAATTTAAGCCTCTCAAAATGTTTATTTGTTTTTTAAGAATTTTTATCCGATTACTCTGTAGATCGACTTAAGATAGTTTCTGTAAAAAATTAAATAATTCCATAGGCTCATTCACATCAATCAAATTTTGGAGTGGGATTTTACTCTCCGTATGTCGCTTTTAGGTTCCTGTTTGTTGTCCATCGCTTTTAATCTGTTTCTTCGTTCCTCAACATTCAATTTTGTATTATCCCGAAATAACCTTTTTTATTATTTTTACACCATTTTCCATATCTTGCTTTGTTGGATGGAACTGCAAAATATGGAATAAGCAAGTGAATGGTTTCGTTTGCTTACATCAGGTGTATATATTACATAATAAGTGCTATATTCTCGTTCTTCTTACACTCCCAAAGTATAAGAGGCCATGTAAAGATCGGTAAATTTGATAGATTTGTGCAAAAACCCTGTTTATGTTCTTTTTTATTGAACTGTGGCTAAATGGCACCCCCGATTAAAATCCCAACGATACCAATTGAAAGCTGAAATCCTTAATTAAAGGGCGATATACAGTTATCTATTGTACATCGTAAATTGGACTTATCCTACACTTCGAAAGGGTAACTGCTTGTAAAATTTCCGTAAATAGGCTTTAATGTTTTTTATACAGCACAATTTCGGCTGAATATTATGACTTGAAATTTACTATAGTTGTTGCTGACTATAATATCTAAAATTCTTATACTTTTTAGTAAATATTAATTGTCTAATTTAAGATTTTCCTGTTAAATTTCTACTTTATTTCACAAATATTTTTTTATTTATTTCAGCTTAATTAATTAATGAGCTAATAATAAAACTTAATGCTTTAACGTCAAATTTTATTTAATACATTATCATCTGACACTTGATGTTATAAAAGTTGTTTCTAATATAATTTCATTAATTAAGCTAAAATACTCAAATAAAAAAAAATTTAAAAACACCTGAAAATATGCTAATTTCTTACCGTATTTTTATTTTAAGTAAATAATATAGGATTTTTCTTTGTTGGTTGTCGTAAACAGGTATTGATTTAAAGTTTTTTGTTTATTTTTTGATATATAACATGCTAATTTTAAATTTAATTATTAATTATACCTTTTATAGCTCTCAGTAAAGCCTTAAGGAGTTTTTAATTTTTTTTTGTTTTCTTAAAAGCAAAAAAACACTTTTTATCATGTTTATTCTTAGAAAACTGATATTTTTATTGAATTTAAATTCAATTATTATTTTTTAATATCTCCTCTATTTGCGTCAGTTAGAAAATACCCCTTTTGGCATTTTATAATTTGTTTTTTTTTTTTTTGGCTTCTATGAGATTCTATTGCGGCCATTTTATTCATCTTTCTTATTCACAATTTAGTTTTCTTTTTTTTTCCAATTTAAACATATCAATAATACTGATTTTTATAAGTATACATATATACATACTTTGTATATATGTACATACATACATATATACAATATTTCCTATGAAACCATATAAACCATCTGACGTCTTATATTCCTTCATTTTAGTACAAACTCTTGTTATTCATTCTTATTTTGGCCATAAGCGCTGTGTAGAAGAATATCCAACTCGTATAATGCAAACCATGCCTGATGGCGTAGAATAGAGTAGAGGACGACACTTGTTTATAAATCCTAGCTAACACAAAAAAAAATGGGAACAACAATAAAAATGTAGAATCTTATTGAGTCAAAAAGTGTTGTTGTTTTTGTTGGTTTTTCTATAATTTTTGCTAAAATTCTAAATAAATGGAACAGAGAGGGAGAAAAGAAAATTGACAATTTAAAAGAACTGCCGTCTACTGCAGTGGCTGAAATTTTATTATAATACAAACATTTATTACGAGTATCTTTTTTATATGCCCTATATGTATGCAATATACTTATATACCATATAGTTTTAAATATGTAAAAGGATATTCATACATACATATATATGTATGTATGACACATGTATGATATCGTATAAAAAATTGAAGGATATTTTTGTGTTTGATATTTATTTATATTGTTTTTCTTTTCCCTTTATATCAATATAATATACCAAATCAATTTGTCAGTTATTTTTCTTTATTTTTTCTTATTTGCTTTTGTTCTTGAGAAAGACGAATATAATGTGCAGAAAGAATTTTTTTATAATAATTCTTGAATAAACTTAAGACAGCAAATAATAAATATTTCTTAAGTTAAGCCATTTCTTGTTCTTGAAAATTTCGAAAAAAAAATATAATTTTATTCAAATTTAATGTTGTTTCTTTGAAGCAAAAGGAAATATATACACACTGGCACTTTGGCATTTCGGTATAAAGGAAATCATTTAAATTTTTTTCTGTTTTTTTTTTTATTTTCTTTTCGAATCGTATGCAACAGGAGTTAAAGCTAATAAATAAAGAAATGGATTATAGACAAATGTCTCTCTATTCACCCATCTAAAATTGCATACAAGAAAAGTTACTGTACATAAGAGCACTGTACAAGAAAGATTCCGGATTTTAGGCCCTGGAAAATTTTTCAGATATTCACCCAATAATCATCTCAGCATGAAAGCCGAGAATTACACAAATGAAAGCAATAGACGATTTGTTTAAGTCTTAACCTATGTATCTTTATCTTTACAAAGGAGTTACTGGAACACTAGAAAAGTAATTCTGGTACGTTTATTATGATTCAAATGGACTTTTGTTTTACTTAAAAATACTTATTTCCATACTGAACAGTAGAATCATCAACAAGCATTTGTAGATCCGGAAAATTGTATTCACAATTGCCTATAATAATGACATGGCTTCATCTAAGTAGTCCTTCTAAGAAGCTTTTGATTCGCTATCAATAAGGACTGGTAAGAAAACTCTATCAACTTCGAGTTGGGCTCTAAGTAATGGTATGGATATATTTACGATTTTATTGGTTACAACAAACAAAACATTTCTGAAAAGATAAAAAACGTAATATTAGTACGTTCCCCCCATACACGTTTTGGAACAAAATACATATTACGCATAAAACAGATTGCTTGGGTTAATAATACTAAACTTAGTGTAGCACTATGTAATTTTCAATATTTTTTTTTTTTTCATATAAGCAAAACTTAATTTTATCAAAAAAATTTTTTTTTAGTCTTAGAGACTTTTAATAATGGATATACTCTGGCTTATTAGCGTTGTCAAATTTGTGCGTTTCGCACCATTTTTGGTGCTTTTTTTTTTAAATTTTGTGCGAAAAATTCCTTAGCTGGTGCGTGGTGCGCTTTTATTTAAATTTCGGTGCGTTTCTTAAATTTTGGTTGCGCCAAAGCAATTTTAACGCAATCTTTTGCACCCGTTTCAATACTATTTCAATGAATAATGCAAAATTTTTACAAAAAAGAAGAGAAACAATTATACCTTGATATTTGGACACGTGCATACATACATATCTGAATTCATTTTATCTGCACTTTAGTGCCAAATTCATTGCTTTCCTAAATAAAATTCAAAATTGTTAAGTAATTATTTTCTGAATTACATATATTGTAAAACCCTATTTTATTATCACATATTTAATATGAAAATATTGAACTAAAATAAAAAATTTAAACATTTTAATAAAGGGATAAATACTCAATTATTTTTAAGGATTTTTTAAAACATTTTTTATAGAATTTTGAAATTAAAAAAAATGTATTATCTGGAACAACTCAACAAATTTGTTTTGGTTTTTATGTTTGTTACTTTATTTTCTATTTTCTCAAAAACTGGAACTGTAAAATATTTTAATACAAAATTATTATAATTTTTAATAATTAATAAGCATTCGAAATATAAAAGAAATTCTAAACTTGGTGCGTTTTTCTTTAAATGGTGCGATTTTTTCTCCATTTTGGTGCGTTTTGAAATTTCAAAGTTGACAACGCTGTGGCTTATGAATATCAGCTTTTAAAACATTTTTAGGATGAATTCTAGAAAGCTTTCGTAGAAAGCACACGATAATTTTAATGTAAAATTTTTTACTTTTTTTTAAAAAACACTAATTACTTTCTCGAAATTGACTTTCCGTATATGGTCATTTCAAAGTTCATATTGCATAATTGATAAATTTAAATATTCAAACTCAAGGTCTTATTAAAAATTTTTTATTTATCCATATAAGGAGTAGCGAAACTTTTTCAGGAATTAAAAAAAATAATAGATAAATATTAAAAAAATTTATATATTTTTGTCTGCACTTAAAGAAGCACTTAAATTTTGATTTTCCTTTTTGGCGCTTTTTAAAGAAACAAATTTTTACTTTTAAAACATTTTCGTTGAAAGAAAACAATTTGTTGACTACGAAAGCAGTTGTGAAAATAGTCCGCAATATTTTGCTCAAACCAATCTGTTTTGTTTGCAATGGAAACACACTATAGCCAATAAATTCAAAAAGAACTTTACAGGCTTGAGAAAACTCTGTCAATATTTCGTTTGTGTTATGTTAAGTTTAAAACTTGGAAATCATTCGACCGATAAAGGTATTAATTTAAACGTAGTAGTATGTACTTATGTTTACTGGTAACTGCTACAAGTCGAGTTTGTGTGTCGTTTCTTAATGTACAGACATATGTATATATAATCAGACCATTAGTTCAGAATCTGCTGTTGGTTACAAAAATCACCTACCTATTGTATGTTTTTATGTTTAATTAAACATTTTAAATTATGTTCTTGTTTTAGATTAACTGAGTTTTATTAATTTCCTTTTTCTTCCTTTTAATGTTTAAATACTTTTAAACAAAATTTTGGTTTAAGAAAATACACACATGTCACACCCGACTTTTATTTTATTAATAACCGAAACTCTAATACGTATACATTACCTAAACAGAATTATATTATATGTTTGCATGCATGTAATTAAAATTATCTTAGATTCTAAGTTTAAAATCATATTTTTCTTGCTTTTATCCTGAAATTAAGAAATAATTTGCAACACAATGTTCTACACACTAAATATATTTTGTTTTCTTTAATTTCCTTCCAATTCTCTAAAATAATATTTAAATTGGTGTCTACAATATACATCAATACAAATTGTTACAGATCTATCTTTAAAAACAATTAAAATGCATCTAAAATTATACAAAATAAAATTTAATAATAGACACCCAAAAGTATACATTGTAAGATTTTTTTATACTTTGTTCAAAGTAAATAATATTTTCAGGCAATCTAAGTAAGCATACTTTAAGGTGTCAATCACAATACACTTGAGTTCTATTGGTACTTTTGTCATTTTCTTAAAACAATTGAACTTTGTAAGAATACGTTTTACTGTTTACAAGGTTTCAAGCGAAAACAAAATTTTGTTGTAGCATGAAGAATGAATATATAGTCTGTGGTTTCCAACATGACAATATGAGGGTATTTAAACAATGAAACCAGAGATGTACTCGTATGTTTTTCTTTGTTTTATATGATACTATAGTAAAACACAAACACTCACACTTATTTGTTCTGAACTCTAAGAAGAATAAATGAATTTTTTGTATACATATACGAATATATACATATAAGAGTATTTTTTTTTTAAATTTCAATACATATACATAAAAAATTTAGGCACCATATTGTATTAAACATGTATTGTATTGTTGTTGTATTATATCAAAATGTTTACGTTTATCTACGCACCATGTACTCTTGGTTGGTGTGACAATGTAATTTTTTTTCTGTGTGTAGATATGTAGATCGAAATGTATGTGTATTTTGTTAAAACATTTGTGACAAGTTCATTTTGTGTCAAGCGGAATGTCAATGTAAATACTACTGTGAAATTTATATCACAGTTTCCCCAAGTTAGTGCAACACATTCGTAGTTACAAAAGTGTGCAAAAACATTACACATTGTACTTACAGCTAGATGCATACGAGTATACATTTACTTTTTATAAAAAACGAGAGTCTATATATCGTATATTGTTTGTTATATTGCAAACGGCTGAATGCAGGTTTTGATACGTTTTTTTCCTGCTATCAGGATGGTTGGGGGAACAAATTATTTCTGTTTAAGTGTGAAGACTTTTATAATTTTAAATATTTATCATCTCCGAAGAGCACACATTTTGAATACGTTAAGACCAATACTCAGGGGTAAAACCCCTACTTATGCAGTGCATTTTATTGTCAAGGGCCTTATGTCAATGGGACAAGTTGCTGCCAATTTGATCACTCAAAGGCTAGTGTTATACCTTCACCTTTGAATGATTAACAGCAATTGTCCCATCTATCGGTTGATGTTGATAGTTAGTGGTGAGCATCTTATCTGTTATCTTCTGAGAAAGTGGAGCTGTACTTCTTATCATTCGTTTCTGGTTGAATAGACTGGTAATGTCAGGGAGCGGTTTCTTGATGATGGTCTTCTTAGAGGAAGAGTAGGGAACCCCTTATTTTTCAATTATATTTTTTTTTTTTGAAAAACTGCACATTTTTATTTTTAAATTTTTCTCCTTGTGTTCTTATTAATTAATAGATCTGTTGACTAAATATTCTTCTATTGAAAAATTGTATACCGTGGCGTAGTTCAAATTTCTAAAGCACTAAAACTCGTTTAAAAAAATCACCTGGTGGGTAATGTAGCATTGCCATATGTTTTTGAAAAAAAAAATTATATTATTTTTTCACGTTGTCTCCTTTAAATTTTATAGAATTTGTGTAACATTTTTATACATTTTTATCCAAAAGTACAATTTGTTGAGGTCGTCAATATAAACATTTTCTTATAGGATAATTTCATCATTGAAGTTGTATTTCTTTACCCTGAAACAGACTATTGTCACTTGATGCTAAACCCGGTGAATAGAACGGATGAGGAGACAATTCGCATGTGTCTACTATCTTGAAGGAAGCGCACATTATTTTTCTTATATTATAAGTCGCCATAATATTAATGATTAATTGAACGTAATCAATGTCGGTTGTAAAGGTTTTATTTCAGCAAAGGTCACCATGATTTTATTGTTTGGCAAATCTACATTACCCTTCTTTAAAACTGACTCATTTTGAGAAACACTTTATTCTGACTGTTGTTTGATCTGTGATGTATTATATGTTTGTATGTTTTTTCTTTCTGCAAAAAAATTAATAGCAATAATGAAGTAATTCTTTATTTTTTAATTAGTATGCTTTAATTACTGTAAAATTAAAACTGACTAATGCAGTTCGCCCAATTTTAACAGGAGCCAACTGTAGAGTTGCTTGTTGAAAGGAGAAGTACTGCCTTTTTATTAGAGAGCCTGAGTTTAGTCTGTTTTTAACTCTATTAAAATTTTGAACGGATTGAAATCAATTAAAATTTCACAACAGTAGAGTAGAACGTACCTTACAGCTTTTCATTTTCATATTTACTCAGCTAAGAAAATAAAAATACACGCTAAGGTTTCAACTTGTTTAATAAGCGACCGGAAAAAAAAAATAATAATAAAAGACTTTTGGGGATTTTTATCCTGCTCTAAGCATAAGATTAACGTACAATTTTGGTTGCAGCTGTAGTCTTTTCTATTTACAGTCAGTAAGAAAAATCCTGTTATGTCACCATCACTGTTACGTGTTGTATTGTATTATATGTTTTTCCGTTAAACCAACATTTGTATAAACATATCTCTGTCACAGATTTTTGCAAAGTTCTTAAAAATAATGTTTCTTTTTGCCGAGAATACGAGTATAAAGCGTTTTTATTTTTTTTTAATTCTCGTTTTGTATTTTGTAAATAACTGGCTGACGGTTTTATATCTTTTATTTTACTTTTAAAAGTCTTGTTTTTACCAACATTTTTATGTGTTTTTTCCGGCTACTGTCAGGATGTACATTTGAAAAATAAAAGAATTTTGTGTCTTTTTATAGGAACAATTTTTCAACAATATACATATGTGCATACGTACTCGTATACTGAATGGTCTTTGTTTGTGAATTTTCTTTTTTAGTTTCATTCATAAATTTTTTCTATACTACCCGTATGATTGGAATACTATGTAGTTGTAATTGTAGTTTTTGGTTATGAGATTGTAAGTTTAACTGCCATAACAACCTACACGAAATTGCTCTTATGTTTCCTTTTAATATCGATATTTTCGATAGGCAATTGCAATGGAAAATTGCCTCACATTTTACTTTATATCGCCGTTTGCGGAAGAACGAGTGTGCAGGATATGCCAGTGGAATGGAGTTTTAATATTTAGTGATAAATCCAAAAGCCGATTTAATGTCGAATTTGTATTTTTTTTTCATTGTTTCAAATCTATACAGACTTAAACTTGTACTTCATATACTATGAGTATATGGACGTATATAAAGAGTATCATTTATAATTGGGATTCAATTCAAGACTGCTTTATATCTGAAGTTGTTTTTAGTCTTCTTAAATCATAACTGTCTCACTTGAATGTATACAGCGTGTCTTAATTTGTTTTCCTATAATTTTTTTATTCAAATAATTAGGGGGTCGTGGTATAGTGTTTAAGCGCTCGCATAGAAACTCACACGACCAAGGAAGGACAAATTTATAAAAATAAAAATTTGCGGTATTCTAAATTTATAATTTAAATTTAAAAAAATAAGAGGTTCCCCCCTCCCTCCAAGAAGACCATCTTCAAGACACCACTCCCTGACATTTCCAATCTATTCCACCAGAAACCAATAATAAGGAGTACAGCACCACCTTCTGGGAAGATAACAGCTAATCTACTGAGGACACTCACCATTCACATTCAACATTCACCGACAGATGAGGACCTTGAGTGGTCAAATTGACAGCAACTTGTCTCATTAAAAAACAAAAAAATAATAATAATATAAATATCTATAAAAAAACAAAAACAAAACAAAAAAATTTATATATCAACCATCTTCACATTCCAATACAATGCACTGCATGAGTAGGGGTTTTCCCCTGAGTATTGGTCTTAAAAAAAAACTAATCTTCAAAAACCTATTATTGTGTATGCATTTTAATGAGAATCTTACGCTTAAATTTAAAAATATCTAAGGTCCCAATAGGAAGATATAAATTCTTCTTAAGTGACTTTTTTTTTTTTTTTATTGAGACCAATACTCAGGGGTAAACCCCTACTGATTGGAATTTTGTTATAAAGGACAGTATATATATATATTTTTTTTCTTATATTATTATTAAGCGCCTTAATAATTTTCACAAATTGCTGTGAATTGAGTGTTATCTCCTTCACCCTTGAATGATCAACACCAATTGCCTCATCGTTGCATGTGTGGTGAGTGCCTTCGCTAAGTAGGTTAAGTTGTTATCTGTTACTCCCCAATAGGTGGCACTTTTCGCCTGATAATTTTTTTTTTACATTGGTTAAGGAGGAATAGAGTGGAACGTCGAAAAGCGGTTTCTTTGTAGATGGTCTTCTTGGAGGGGGAGGGGCCTCTTATTTTTAAATTTTAAAAAAACCGCAAATTAACTTTTTAATTTTTCACATTTGCTGGTATTTGAACCTGGGCCGTTTAAATTGTTGTGCGAGCGCTCTAACCACTATACCACTCACCTCCTTAATTAATGTTAAGATTTCTTTGGTGCCTTTTTGTCTTAATTGAAAATAATAATAATATGGAAAATTATTTATTTTATAAAGGAGTGTTATGAACTCGTGATATCAAACGGCTCCTAGAGACACCAACATATATAAGAATTCTGATTCAGATAGTATAACAGCACTTGTTAAAAAGCTGTTCTTTTCAAAACCTGCGCATCCATTGACTAACACTTTCGGTGTGGCATACTGTGTTGGTGTGTTTCCATTTAAATGGAGGGTTGCTAATATAAAATCAATTACTTAACACGGTGAAGGTAGTAATCTTAAGAATTATCGTACTTATCTATAACTACATACATAATTCGCCATTATAACCGTGTGTCACGGTTACGGCCTAGCTTTTCGCAGCACCCTGTTGTGTGTGTTAATTTTTATCTATTAGTACCGGGACCTACAGTTTAAAGTCGACTCCGAACGACAGACTTGAGAAGCTTGCCAGAAGATTGCTGAGAGGTAGTCGCCGAAAAAAATAATTTTTGCATATTCCTTTTTTTCAAAGAGGTCAGAGTTAGTAAGTCAACACACTAATCACTAGACCACGGCTACTACATTATTAAATAAGTTTAATTAATAAGTTAAATTAAAATAAGTTGAACTATTAAAGATTGTTTGTTTGAATTTTTCGTTGGTCTGCATTTTGGTTTAAAACTTATGCTCACAGTAAAATATTGCGCTGTGGCCGAAATATTAAAAAATTAAATTGAAATCTTTAAAATGCCCTCCTGAAAATTAAATTTTTTGATTTATGACAGCGTTGAAATATATGACCGATATGTTTCTAACTCAGAATAATAAAATTCTGAGTTATTTTTATGGGGCTCCTGTAGTATTTAGAATATCCTTATGCGCTCCTTTTTTTTAATAAAAGCCATAGAGTGAAGCTCTCAATTATTTGTTATTAATAAAGTAGTAATTTTTTCAGAATAGTTGGAAAACTTAATCAACTTCTTGGCAAAATGCAATAAAAATAATATAAAAAATATGTAAATACAGTATGTGTATATGTATGTATGTATATTCCAAATAATAAAATAATTGTTTTTAGCCAGATTTAAACTTCAATAATTTTTTTTTTAATAACTATCCTAATTCAGTTGTAAACCCCCTTTTGTAAAAAGGTTTTCGAAATTATAGCACACAATATACATACTCGTACATTTGAAATTATGTCGACCTCTATATCCTGTTTTAAAAGGATTTTATACTGTTAAGCTCCTCTGTCTTCTGTTGTTGTTACTACTTAAACGTTTTCCTTTTCTATTTCTTTTTTCTCGTTTTTTGCTGTGCTACTGAAATTGTTTTACATTAATAGTATTACAATAGCAACAACAACAACTTCAATATAAAATAAGCAATAACGGTAAAATAGCAACAACCATTATATTATTACTATTGCAAAATTGCCATAATACAGTTAGATAGAAACATACACACAGACACACACTATCATCACACACATAAATATCACCGGATTTAAAAATAATATGAGTGGTGCACTCATATATATCACTTAACCAAACGATACGATTGTGTATTTATGGCACTATACGTGTACGATATTACCATGACTATTAAATTTTAACCATTTTATTTAGTACAATGCAAACACTGCTACATACATACATACATTTATATATACACTTAGAAATATGCTCTTTGTCTCACACTCTCTCTCTCACACATACGCATACACTTACATGCCACAATTCTTCCTTAAATAAGCTTACATTTAAATGTTAAGAGCTTAACTTTAAATTCTTTCTTTATTGGTCTCGTATTTATGGATTTTATTGAAGTTTCTAAAGCGTTATAAGTATTTATTATTTATTTTTTATTTTCGTATATTCGTTTGTTTTATATTTTCATTGAATAATTGTTTATATTTGAGGTTTTTAACTGATAATATCAGGTGGGCCATCAATCGCTTTAAATGTGCATCTGGCAATACTATATCTCAAAATTCAGCAAATTATCTCCACTAAACAAAATGAATCGTTTTACGATTGATCAACGTTTTAATTTATTGGAAATTTACTTCCAAAACAGAGATAATTGATCGGAAATTGAACGAAAAAACACAAGTTTATTGCTAAAGTACGTGAAACTGATATCATTGTTGATGCGCAAAGCCATGAGCGTGCTGTAGCTTAGAGTGTACGTAAAAATCCACCAACATCAACCCGTCATCGTTCTCAAAATTTTAATAACTCACCAAAAATTAAAAAAGTTTCGAAAATTGGTGCGACCCAGGCCAACCGTGGCAGCCATATGAATTAAATAATAATATTTGATTTCTGAAAATAATATTTTAAATTTAATCTTTTTTATGGCCCACCCTATATTTAACAAGTAAAGTTGCTGTTATTTTTGTAGTAGCACACACATACATATAATTATGCAGACGTTTAATTATGGTAATAAATTATTCCAAGTACAACTGTTCATTCTTTTTCTTTTTACCAAATAAACAGAAATTATAGAATATTTTAAAATTAAGACGAGTAGTTGACCAAAAGAATTATTAATTTTTTTTATTAATCCTTTTTTAATAAGTTTTTAAACAGATTTTATATATTCTGAGCACTTTGTATTTATTAATAACAATTTTCTCTGTGAATGTTTTAGTAAAATTATTTTAAATAGAAAGCAAAACAATGCAATCAAATCTATTATTACTGGTAATAATCCGATTAATGTATGAATTTTTTTAAAAGTTTATATTACTACTCTATGGAGTTAGCTTCGTGTTTCATGTTAGTTGCTAGTTTTAAAACTATTGTAGTTTATGTTAATACACTACGGATGTAGTTTAAATTGAGCAGTTTTTTTACAGATAAAAACGCTGCAAAATGCAATCGTGAAATAGTATCTATTTTACTTTGATAGCGATTTTTCTTATGCTCTCATTTTGAGACACAAATTCTTTCAACAATGTTATCATACTTTTATTAAATTTCATACATTTTGTAAGCTAATCAATATGTTTTTTAGTTTTGGCGCAAAAAATATTTGAAAGTTTAAATAAATTAATAATTTTGTGATTTATTCAATAAAATGAGTGACTTTTTTAAAAACAATTAGAGAAGTGCGTAAATATAGTTAAATTATAAAACATAAATTCAGTTTTTACAAAAAACTCTTATAAACTTAATATTTTAATGGCTTTACGCACAAGAAATGTAAAAACATTAGATGACAGTTGGTGAAGCTGCAGCCATCTTAATTAAGTGCCTGTTTTCTCTGAGAGTCGTTTTTGCTTGAAGTTGCGGTCGTATTCTGTTTCATCATTAAGTTACGTTTTTGCATAAAATCTGCGTTCGTAAATAAACGAACGGTCTTCGATCAAGCAATAACTACTAGTTTTAAAATGACATGGTGCACGTTGGCATTACAATGGACTATTTTGTAACTACTCCCTATAAACTTAAATGGATTACGTACTCCAATATTTTCTGCAAAGATAACGATCACAAATATGAGTGCTTTTGTTTTACTATTTTGTCGAATACATGTATAGTTGGCGTATTCTTCGATCGAAACCCACTTGAACCCAACACATGTTCGAGTGTAACGTTATTTTAAGTTAGTGGGCTTATACATCTACTGCCATGAGTTAAAACAAATAATATTCACGCGCTATGTTTTTAAAAGCAAAAGTGCCAACTAATCAGTTATTGCTTTCCCACATATTAACAAAGGTTAAAGGTCATGACGACATCCGGCAACCAAATAATAAAACAGAAAAAAGACATGTTTGTGATGGGTATTATGCGTATCTTATTTGATATAAAAATAAAAATATGTGCGTGTTGCTTTGACCTGGGATTTTTTTTTCCTCTTTGTACGACATATTTATTCAGTGTGTGTGTGTGTGTGTGTTTTTTTTTTTTTTTTTAAACTTGATTTAAATTTATTTAACATTAAATAGAAAATTGTTAGGTAAACCCTTAGTAAACGTTAAATATTTTTTATGAACCTTGTTAAAGTCCCTGTCTAAAAGGAGTATAATAAAGAATAACAATTTTAATTGTATTGTTAGTTAACACAGAAAATTATTTGTTAAAATAAATTTTATTTTAAAAATGGCTCAACATGTAAAAGTTTTTTTAAATTTCTTAAGTCTTAAAGTCTTAAAAGTTTGTTTAAAAGAAAATGTGGAACATGTTATATGTAAGAGTCCTGTCAAATAAAGAATTCACTGTGATTATACCAGATACTTAAGTATATGTATGAGTACTTCATATATTCATGTGTTTATTTTATATACTTATTTCGAGCATAAATTAAAAAACAGAAAAATTATTAAAATGAAATATTTTCTGGCAATAGTTATGAAAGGCCCAAAAAAGCCCACTTGCACACATTTTCTGTATTCTATGCTGGTATTTATGTAATTGTTAAATATGTTTTATTGTAATTTTTCTTTTTTTTATCTTTGTGAATTGTATGTTTCATACTCGTATGTGTGTGTTGCAAAAGTTCTCTTATTTAAGAAGCCTAAAAATTTATTTCTTGGATTAAAGCCAAATGCCATGTTCTAAATATTTTGGCTACAAAAAAATAAAGAAAAAAAAAAACAAAAAATTTTTTTAAAAAGGCAACCACTAAACGGAGAAGAATAAAACAAAATATTCTACAGAGATTTTTTATAATAAATTATGACAAAAAATAAACGGAAAATCTCTAAAAAAAAGTTAACAAAATAAAAGTAACAAAAATATAACCATGAAAGTTAATGCAAATACAAAAAATAACGAGAAAAAATTGCAATACCTATAAATAACTTTTAGGCAACTTTTTTTTCAGTTTGATCCGCTTAAATTGTTTTTTATGCCGCATTCTAAAGTGATTTTTTTCTCTTTTTTTAGTAAGAAATCATATCATAAAGGAATTATAAAAAAGTTAAAAACGAAAAATTTATTTTATTTATGAAATAAATTAAAAACAAAAGCATAAAAAAAATTATTGAATTTAAATAAAATTTAAAAATGAAATTAATTATCAATTATACATTAAAAAATACATCAAACATATGTATGTATTTTAATGTCATCAACTGAGTATTTGTTTGTCATACAATTTTTTAAATAATAATTAAAAACAATAACAACAACAAGAAATTAAATAAACCACCTTCAACATGTTGGGTTGCATTTACCAGTTATGGGATTGGTAAGTTTAAGAAAAAATTGTATTATAAAAATATTTATTCTCACCTGAATATTAATAAATTTAAGCTGCTTTAAATGTAAATAAAAACAAACAAAAATACTCGTTGTGATTAAAATAGATATGTGCTTAAAAAGGCACACATAACAAATATGTATTACACACATACATTCATCATATAATACATTTTTTATTACAAAGAATAATACCATAAAAGTTAGTTTTTTATAGAAAAGCTAAAGTTTTTCCATTTTGTTGGTCAGATACTGTTTTTGAAGTTACAATTTTCCTTTACCTACCTCCCACAATAGATGGTTGGTGCAGTGGTGATAGGCTTTGTAGAACAGGTACGCTTTTATCTGACTTCCGTCCACCTTTTAGAATAGGTATACCTCTTACGTCCGTGAATTTATTTATCAGGGGCTAATTCTGTCATTCGATTACGATCGAATTCTTACTCGTTTGTACGAGTTCTTTTACTTTTGGGATTCTATGAGTCGTTATCGAATAACATGTATCGAAATTTCTAATGATGCCATTCGATAACGAATGTTTGTCTTGCGAGTTTTTACTCGCAAACAAAAAGCCATTCGAATTAACGTTTTTCTATATACATACATAAGTTAAATTTTTTTAATTTCTTCAAATTATAAAATATATTTCAGGTCAAAAATAAATTATGCACAAGGAAATTCTAGGAAATTTCATGGCATAACTTACGGACTTGGCAAAGAACATATTGCCGAATACTTAGCAAGGAAAGGCAAGACTTTACCATCTTTGGGAACAAATAGCGTTAAAATTGAATGCTTCTAGTCGACCAATACGAATTTAAATAAAAAATATGAATTTAAATCAATTTTCAGTTCCTACATAAACTTATTTTAATATTTTCGCGGATTTTTTTTTTTTCAAATAGTTGTTGTGTTGGTTTCAGCGTCATACTCTGTTTAATTTATTATTTCTAGTGGTGTTTGATATACATTCTCGTAATAAGGAATTTTGGAGATACATAATACATATTCAAAATGCTTATATCAAGATTTACGCATTGCTTGGCAGACTTAAGGGATCACTGATACTCCTCATTTTTGCCGAACAAGATTCATATTTAAATTCTCATCAGTATCGGAAGATGATGAGTAAAAAAATCATGATGGATTCATTGTAAACTTGCTTTATTTTTTTTTTTTATTTAAATTTTTTTTCCCTTTTTTAATTTTTTTACATATGTATGTAAGTATATATGTACAAACATAAGTTTTTTGTTTACTATTTGTTGAATTTTTGTCAGTATTGTAAAATGACTTTTTTTGCATGTTTCACAACACTAAACAAAAATTCGATTCGTATCGTATCGAATAACAGAATTAGAAAATTGTTCGTTGTCGAAATTATTCTCTATTCGAATGTAATTTCGATCACGACTGCCAGAATTAGCCCCCAGATAAAAATAGTTTTTGGACGCTGATTGGAAAGAATTGGAAAGAAAAAGTACCAAAGAACTAAATGACCTCTATAGCGGGGACATCTCCATCTCTCTTTTCTCACAGGTCATTGTGAAATAGTAAGTGCTGGGGGCTAATTCTGGCAGTCGTGATCGAAATTACATTCGAATAGAGAATAATTTCGACAACGAACAATTTTCTAATTCTGTTATTCGATACGATACGAATCGAATTTTTGTTTAGTGTTGTAAAACATGCAAAAAAAGTCATTTTACAATACTGACAAAAATTTAACAAATAGTAAACAAAAAACTTATGTATGTACATATCGTTGGTCTCAGGTAGAAAGGCCTAACTCGCATTTTTTTAAAACTTATTTTTTTTAGTGAATCTAATGCATTTTAGAATATGCCGCTCATCACAAAAAATGTTTACAATATTATTAAAAATAATGGTATTACAAGCAATTGTGCAGCATTTAATAAAAATTTGTATATTAATAATTACAGTATCTGTTGTATTTTTACCTCCTCCTGTAAATATTAAATTATTTGAGTTAGGGCCTTTCTACCTGAGACCAACGATATACACATACATACATACATATATAAAAAAAATAAAAAAGGAAAAAAAAAAATTTAAATCAAATTAAAAAAAAAATAAAGCATGTTTACAATGAATCCATCATTATTTTTTTACTCATCATCTTCCGATACTGATGAGAATTTAAATATGAATCTTGTTCGGCAAAAATGCGAAATACCAGTGATCCCTTAAGTCTGCCAAGCAATGTATATATCTTGTTATAAGCATTTTGAATATGTATAATGTATCTCCAAAGTTCCTCATTACGAGAATGTATATCAAACACCACTAGAAATAATAAATTAAACAGAGTATGACGCTGAAACCAACACAACAAATATTAGGAAAAAATCCACGAAAATATTAAAATAAGTTTATGTAGGAACTGAAAATTGATTTAAATTTATATTTTTTATTTAAATTTTAACGCTATTTGTTCCCAAAGATGGTAAAGTCTTGCCTTTCCTTGCTAAGTATTCGGCAATATATTCTTTGCTAAGTCCATAAGTTATGCCATGAAATTTCCTAGAATTTCTTTGTGCATAATTTATTTTTGACCTGAAATATATTTTATAATTTGAAGAAATTAAAAAAAATTTAACTTACATGTTTATTTCTTGTCTTTATTTATGTATGTATATAGAAAAACGTTAATTCGAATGGCTTTTTGTTTACGAGTAAAAACTCGCAAGACTGCATTCGAACAAACATTCGTTATCGAATGGCATCATTAGAAATTTCGATACATGTTATTCGATAACGACTCATAGAATCCCAAAAGTAAAAAAACTCGAACATACGAGTAAGAATTCGATCGTAATCGAATGACAGAATTAGCGCCCTGAATTGGTGTCGTGTTATAGATCGATTGAAAAGAATGAAAGTGTCGTGCATATAAGGCAATGTTCATCGTTAGATCGACGAAGACTCCTTTAATTTGGCTCACCTTTTCCTTGGTTGATTTACATAGATATTATTGTTTGATATTAAGGCTATTGCTAGACCCATCAAGCTTTCAGACTGGTTTCAGCTTAATGTTAACGAGTTATACTTTTAGGCATTAGCATCTGAACTGCACTTAAGTATGCTTTGACTTAACAAATCTATTACTCCTTTAATCCTGAACCACTACAGATTCTTGTTTATAGCCAGAACGAACCGAGGGAACTGTAAGAAGGCGAAGTTTAATCACTTTCTTATTATTTGTGTTAAGGTGACAGAACAAAAAAAAGCTTTAAGGTATGAGCAAAAAATATAATGCCTCCAAATTTTCTACTAAGGTAAGTCGCCATAGTCTAGTATGTCGTGTTTTGTCTTACTAGGCAAGAGCTCCGAGTTCAAACCCCAGCTCTGTCATCTTGAAAGAAAGAAACATGAAAAAATATTTCTATCGGCACCTACCTCTTAACAGCCTTCTGGCAAAAGCTGTGAGAGTAACAGATTTCCATGAACCAGAGTTGGGTTTCTTGCATTGAATTTACTACCACTAAACGACTTAGTATTAATGCAGCAATATTGCAGCCACCACTAGTTTCAAATAAGTAGATGGAAATAATTAAATACTAAATAAAACTATTTTAGTTTTAGTCGAAATAAATGAATTAAATTAAACGAAATTTAGTGCACTAAACGGATGGATTTTAGTCGTAGTGCAAATTTAGTGCACTAAATGAGGCCAGCAGAGGCATGACCTAACTGAACTTTAAATTGCATATACCATCCACAGACGGTAAATATCACAGATCTGTAAGCACACTGAGACAGCGCTGTACTAAGTAAAACTCTATGGTTACCTGAAACAGAGTCCCACAAATGTTTCGACATCACACTGCCAGCCTTACTTCATGAACATGAACGAGTGCAGGCATTAAGTAAGTAAACGTGTACCTCCGCATCGGGTAATACACAATTTTGGTAGGTAGTCAAAGCTTTTAAATATCACAAAAACTCGCACATTGCCGATCGTCGACTGACTTTATCTTATGGGTCCATAATTCATCATTAAAATGGCTATAAATGCAACAGCATATAATTAAATATAAAAGATCTCTTAAAAATATAAAAAAGAGTCACATGGTTTTTTCATCTAAATAAATTCTATTTACTGTCCAGTGATTTTTTTTTGATTATTTAATCTTTATGAGATTATCTAGACCATTATTAGGCAGCCAAACTCATATCCAACTTATACAGTCGAATTTTCCTATTATGAATACACGCGATCCCAAAATCTATAAAAAATAACTTCTTTATAAAGAAATTTACTAAATGTTTTACTAAAAAAAATTTGATTATGAAATAAATAATCAAGTACTTTTGGTTTGTCTGATAGTATTTCCTCATTTTTTCTTTTTTCTCCAAAAAAGGTTCTGATACATACATATCTAGTCTTCTGTACTTTTTTAATAATTCCCTTTCATGGGAAATAAAAGTTGATATTAATTCAGAATTTTTTTTATATATTGAATTTTTTTCGGAATTTAGCAATTTAATTTTACTTCCTCCTGCAGTTTGAAATTTTTTGAAATAATTCATTATACGGAGAGAGAGAGAGAGAAAACTGGGTTAATTTAATTTATAATTTTCTGTAAAACAATTTCAACAACAATTTCACTCTATGGATGTTCATTAAAAAGTTGTAAAAATGCACTTAAATGGAAACAAAAGCGATACCTTTCCGAAATGAATTCATAATAAAAGTGCACTACAGTTGTAGTATAAAAAAATTTTTTACAAAAACCTTCAATCAAAAGCTTTACATATCGTGTCCATCGTTCCAAAATTGCACACACAAAAATATTTGAGAACTACTATATTCAAGATCAAAATCGTCTTAAATCAATTTAAAACTAACAGATCCATTCAATAAAAAATTATCTGTGACCCATAAAATTTGTTTTACGAAAAAATATATAAGAAAGCAAAATACCATCTTTTTTTTTTTTTGTTAAGCAAAACTGTCACTTCGTCTATACACAACTTTGTTTGAGAGTTTGGACATTTTGTAAACCAAAAGAAGAAAAAAAAATATGGTAAAAAAGCCATCATAGTACATGCATTGTTGCATCATCACAATTTATATCGACGTAGTATATGCAACAATGACACATGTTGCAGCATGTGTTTATTTTTTTAGACATGTTTTCTATTCTCTTACAATTATCAGGTTTGAAGCTGACCAGGCGACTTTAGAAATACAGTAAAAATTATAAAAAAAGGGGTTAGGTTTTACATACTTCCCTTGTCCCACACCCCATGGTTGATTAACCAGTCACCACCGTTCATTGTTTTAGAGCTTTTGTTCGCATTTAATCAATTAAAAACAATTATGTGTGTGAATACAGGTATATGAGAAAGACTTGGTTTTTCTATTGTATTGTAGTTCAGTTGCAGGTCTCTCTGCCATCAGTTTTATTGGAATTCAGTGTAGCACAAACAAAGTAGTAGTCAGAAAATACATACTCATGTAAGTATGTACGTCGAAAATTGGGGACATTAAAAAGCATTTGACAAATTGTGTGTGTAATTAGGTTTTGAACTGCCGTCCTAAAATTGTAACAGGTGTTGTTTTTTTTTTTTAATGTAATTTTGTGTTGGTGATTATTTCTGTATATTCTACCCTTAATTACTGTACATTTATAAAGAGAACATGAACTAAATTAAATTAATTCTATTTCTGTTACTAATTGCAGGTTGGAAGCGCCACCGCTATTTAATGCGGGCACAATGGACGCAAAAAAGCTACAACAATTACAACAAGCCCAACAATTACAAAAGAAAATTCCATTATCGTATCAAACGAATATTGCTGACTATCGTACCACAACTCATTCACCAGTCTTCCAGCAACAGCAGCATGGCAACTATCATTTGGGTCATGTAGCAAGCGCTCATCAGCAACAATATCAGCAAAGTCCGACCACAACGTCATCATCAGGTCCTTTAACACCAATTGATATACAGCCTCATGCTAGTAAATTACTATTAAAACATCAATTACAAAGTTCAGGGAGTGGTGGTAGCTCAGCGCATAGTTCTCCATATCATCAGCCCTCTACATCGTCTGGTTATCCTACCAGTAGTACGGGTGGTACTGGTGGCACTGACCAATTATATCAATCACCTACTGAACGTACATACTTAGCCGCATCTGGCCGTATTAATTCGGCTCATAATCAGGCTACAAATTTACAACTACAATATCAGCAATTGCAGCAGGCTAAATTACAGGCTCAATTGGCCACACAAAATGAGGCTGCACAAAATCAACAGAGGCAATTTGCCTTGCGACAAATGATAAATCCGCCAGTGCCTCAGGGCCATTATCATATGAGCCAATCGTCGAGTATAATGTCTACAATAACACAGCAACAACAACAACAGCATCAAAGTACACAATCTCAGCAACAGCAGCAGCAACAACAGCAACTGCAACAGAGAGCTCCCCCTTCCTCATTAAATCTAACAAATCAATTTCAACCAGCTGCCGGGCCATTAAAAGTCAATCAGCAACAAAATATTAACAAATCCACTCAGCATTATCATCAACAGCAGCAGCAGCAGCAGCTTCAACAACAGCAGGAGCAAATTTATGGTCAACACCAGCATCAACAATTACAACTGCAATTACATCACCAGCAACAGTTACAACAGCAGCATCATCATGCTTTACAACAGAGATCTAAATCCGATTTACAAACACCTCAGAGCAGCGACCAGAGTCCCATTTACATACAACAAAATCATCCTGGCCATGTAGTCAATCAGGCAGTGCAAACGCAAATATCCACGGTGGCCAAGACAGCCTCCTCAAATCCTCCTCAAATGACCAAAACACCCAGTTCGGAGGAGTCTTCATCGGCTTCTGCCAAAAGTCCTTCACATGCTCCCTTAGATCGTAAAAAATCTGGAGGAGCATCTGTAACAAATTCCCAAGCTTTAAAATCGCCCACTACCAAGAGACCACCGAATTCTCCAGTAACTATATCAGGTTGGTTGTATAAACAGGGTTCAGATGGTTTGAAAGTGTGGCGCAAACGGTGGTTTGTTTTAGCAGAATACTGTCTCTACTACTATAAGGGACCAGAGGAAGAAAAAGTTTTGGGTTCCATTTTGCTACCTTCGTACAAAGTATCAGCTTGTTTACCTGAAGATAAAATATACCGCAAATATGCCTTTAAATGTGAACATCAGAACATGCGCACTTATTGGTTAGCAGCTGAAAATGCCGAGTCCATGGTTCAATGGGTTAGAGCTTTAAGTGCTGCCACTATGATGCAAGCGCCCAGCAGTGCAGGTGAGTCTTCGGAACATCCTAGCGGTTCTTCGTCCATTAATCACAGTGGTGAGAATTCTGATTCTGGTATACACACGCTACAATCCCAACAGAGTAAAATATCTGGGCAAGGACAAGTAACACCAGCCTCAGATAATGGTGGTGTAACAGCATCGAGTAGTAGTGGCAATGGTGGCAATGGTCAACCTTTATATGCCAATGCTCCTCCTAAACCAAGACGCATAACAGATGGTGGCTATTCCTCACCCAGTCCGGAACATTCTATAGACAATGAAGGTATACGACAGCAACATCAAATACATCAACAACAAACTAGTCGCAGATCGGGTTTAATGTCACCTTCTCTGCAAAAAATGCAACAATATCAGCATCAGCAACAACAACAATCACGTTCGCAACATCATGCCATTTATGATACCCGTACAGGTAATGTCTCATCAGCCGTTAGAATACCTACACAACAACAACATCAACAATCCAGTTATCCGATGGATAGTCTGGAATCACAATATCAAAAACAAATGACTTTAAGCCCCCAAGATGATTATCCTCAATCACCTTCTGGCCAATATATGGATGCTCAAATGGAGCAACAAATTATGCAATTACAACAACAACGTGTTGCTGTTGACGACATATACGGTGAACGTGAATTATATATGCAACGTCTTATACAACAACGTTATCCACCTCACATGTCGGCTTATGTAGCCGCAGCAGAACGTCGTACACCCGATGCCTATGGTCGTTCAAAAAATCGTGTTTTTTCCGATTACGAAGATATATATAATTTAACGGCAGGTTCGGGTCCTATATCAGCTCAGGAAGCACTTATGCAAGAGGCGGCCAGTTATCGTCGTCCCCTATCTCCTACCAGTTATGATGGCAATAAACATGTACCTTCATCAGCGATAGCATCACGTTATACACCAAATCATTTAGAGGTAAATATATATATATTTTATGTTTGTTTTTATATTTGTAATAATCTCAGTAATGTTACACGATCTCAATACCGACTGACTTAAAGTAGATATAATATTTCAAACACAAAATTGATGACGCATTACCTGTATTAAAATACAAGTAAAAGAAGAATAACGATAAATATAATTTTAAAACGTACAGTGTTGTTAGATTAGGCGATTTATCCACAAAATGGGGATTATTTTTCTGCAATGTGGGGGGATGGGTATTTTATTGGGGATGACTAAGGCAAATTATTACAACTTGCCGATAGTTATAGGTACGATATTATCGGACAAATCAATTGCTTTTAGTTATTACAAGTAAACTTCTACCTAACTTTAACTTTTAACGTGAGGTTTAAGCGTTTGAGCTTACCATATTTTATTGAGGCTGCCATATTCTTTGTTCGTTGAGTTATTAACAAAAATATTTTGTTTATTTTGTCAACAATGAAATAAATTCAATATAAATGGAAAGTAAAACACATTTCTTTGTTATAAAGTTTTGTAGTGCACAATTTATAAAATTCTTTTTGTTTATTTATTTATGTAAACAAGCGTGTTGTTGCCACTTAATATTTTTGAAACAAAAGTAATGCCAAAAATAATCGGTTCTTGTTCTGGCATTACCCTATTTTAAGAAATATAACTTTTATCTTAAAAGTAAGTTGTAATAACGAAAAGCATTTAATGGTCACTTTATTCCTCCCGTTAACGAAAGTTATCTTTTACTATTGTACACTTTATAGGCAAGTTGTAATAATGGGCCTAATGAGTGGATTTCTAATTTTATTTACATATTTAGTTAGAATTGTTTTTTTTTTTCATCTTTACGATATAAAAAGCAATATGAATTCCTGGGGCCTTATTCTGTAATTCTCTTAACATAAAATGGTTAAATTTTGGGTTTTTGAAACAGGCTGAGCGTTAGAATATATAAAATTAAAAAGTTTAGAGGTAATAGGAATGAAGTTTTTAAATTACAATAAGCAGCGGTGCCAATTTAGCGCGTTTCGCGCTAGATTTAGCGCTATTTAACCATACAAAACGCATTTTTTTTCGTCTTAGCGCGCTAAATTGGCGCCTTTTTAATAAACACTTCAATCCAACATTTTCTTATTTTTTCATAAATTTTCCAGTATTATTTTTTACAACTATACTTATAAAAACAAATTTGTATAATTTATTTAAATATCAACAAATCAAAACGCAAGTATAGTTTCGCTGAAAATTTTTTCATTTCGCTATATATTGTATAACAATACTTTAGTGAAATTATTTTTGTCTACATAAGTACATATACATACATACATATATGTATGTATAGTTTGTATAATGGTAAACAACAATGTTAATTATCTTTTTGGATTGAGATCCACAATTTTAAGAATTCTCTTAATGTCAATCCTTTTATCAAGCTGTCTTCTATAGTTATAAATTTATTATAAATTTTTTTTATATAAGAAAGAAGCTTTTAGTAGAATGAATTATTTTAAATTAAAAATAAGAAATAAAATTTCTCTTAACATAGTCAATTCCTTAATACACATTAAATATGGCCTAAGATTAAAAAACTCTTGTTGTGAAAATTATGATATTCCATTAGATGTATATGCGAAAATTAATTCAATTAACACGTATAATAATTCGAAGTATTACACGCTTCGAATTATTCTGGTTTTATGGCCAGAAGATGAGCTAGACGGAAATTAGTGAAGATCAATCTTAACTATACTTTTCTCCATTATTTTTATAATATTAAAAAATTCTTTATTAATGATTTTAGTCAGTAAGATATTAAAAGTTTAATATCAAATAAAAAAAGACTGAGTTACTATCTTAATATTTGAGTGATTATTTAAAGTAACCAAGTACAATTTCAGGTAATGTTTAAATCAGTTAAATTTTTATTGATATACCAAAAAAATATTTTGTTTGTTTTTTTAAGTTTGTAAGAATCTATTTTTGTGCCTGAATTAAATTCAAAAACAAATATGTTTACCAATATTACTTATTTTGCTTGAATAAATACTGTATTTGTTCTAATATATGGGTCGACTTTTATTAAAATGTAATTTAGCGCGTTAGGAAACGGCGCGTTTTTCTTATAAATATTTGCAAACGCTGGGATTTGGCGCGTTTTAGCGCTTTTGGGGACTGAGACCAGCGCGTTTTGGTTACAAAAAGTTGGCACCACTGACAATAAGCGTTCAAGAATTCTATTCGTAGCCAAAAAGTCCTAAATAAAGTTTATAAAATTTTAGCTATAGAGTTTTAACTTAGGAGAGTTACAAAATAAGGCCTCTGGAGTCTTTTATTTTATTTATTTATTTTTATTTATTAATTTATTCAATATTTTATACACAAGAGCTAAGTCTTATATTACAGTATGAAACTGAGCAACCTAAAATTAAAATAAGGACTATTATAACACGCGAACAATAAAAAATATCAGTACAAAATTTTATATTGAAATTTAAAACAAATTTAGTATAAAGAAAAAATAAAGTTGCATAAAATTGACAAAGATTATGATGAAAATATTTTAAAATTTCAATATACAAAATTCCACGGTTACTTAACTTTCGCTTAACTGCGTTATTCGCTTAATTATCTCAAATATATTTTTCCCAAAGAGAAATTTCACTTAAAATTCTCTCGTTTAATTACCCAAAATATTTATTTTCCAAAAATCCAGCTTAACTCAAATATGTTTATATAGGCATTAAATGATGGTTAAATTACCTTTCAAACTACTTTTTGGATCCAACCTTGCAATTAAAGTCTATCAAGTTTGTGTATGTGGTGACGTCTGTGTATACAGGCAGTTAACCGTATTTGTTTAATTACCTCAAAGAGACAATGTTGACATTTTTGTCGAGGTAATTATCCGTAAAATACTGTGTACAATGAAGAACAATCAAAAAAAGCGAAAAAAGAAAAGAAGTATCAATGTAACCCCGAATAATGACATATATCATATTTTATAAATCTATGTGCATTACTAATCACCTGCAGTTCATGAGGAAGTGAGTTCCAGAGATTGACAACATGAACAAAGAAATGGTACCGAGATATCGATGTACCATGTTGAAATGCAAGAAGCCTTCTAGTCCTTCCAAGCATTTAAAACTCTAAACGCGCATGAAGATGTTGAGGTTTATGTGTATGTATAATCAAAAAAAAAAAAAACAGTAAGGTACGAACTCTCAAATAATTATCAAAACTCATGCCACAAAACGGGCTTACGTAGTAAGAAATGTGATCATATCTACGTAGACTATAAACATAACGCACAATATTATTAAATGCTACATTCAGTTTCTTCCTGCTTTCACCATACAATAATAATTAATACCGGTCATTAAATACGATTTAGCAAGGAGAGTTCTAATACTAATTGGTGCACAGTACTGAGTCAGCCAAAGGTTCCTTAGCATTAAAAGCATCCGTCCACAAAATGTGTTAATATATTTTCACCAAGGAAGAGTGTTATTTAAGTATATGCCAAGATTTCTAGCAAATTGAACAATATCTATCGACTGGCGATTAATCCATTAACAGTGGCCCACTCATATACACGGTCTAGCTCCTGAGTCTTTGTTATAAAGAGATTCCTATTTTATAAACAATTAAATTATGAAATTATGAAATGGTGAAAGGTTATAACCCAAAACTTTTTTAGACGAAAATAAAACTGTCGAAATTGTTGATTTTTTAATAAAATTAGCTCCTAAACTACAATATATAGGATATATGCAGTATGTATGTTATATACATATGTACATACATACATACATACAAAAGTAAGTATTTTTTGGAATTTTCTGAGATTCTAAAAACAAATTTTTGGGGAATTTTGGGAAAGAAAATTTTAAAATTCGGGAATACAAATGAGAAACAATCTGAAAACCCTGATAATGAGGCAAATGTTTATATGTCCATACATTAAGAAGATATCCTTAAATTAAGTGCCAAAACCAAATTCCTTTTTGTTTTTGAATGTCTTTTATTAAAACTTAATTTTCTTTTACTACCAAGAAGCAGATGCAAAACTACAAAATATTATATTTTTTTATTTTAAAACCCCAAAGTGGTCCCAAATGTACTTCATTTTATTTTTTCTTCTTACAAAAAGATGTATATTTGAGAATAGGGCATGTTTTCTTACTATGTATTTGTTTTTCTTTTCTTCTTTCTGGCATTTGCTGTACGAAAATCTACCCGTTTATAGTAAAAATTCAGAATAAGTTGTAAAAAAATATTACTTTACACAAAAAACAAACATGCATACGTATGTACATGTATGTACAAATGTTATAAACTCGTATAAAATGCCAAAAAGAATAACGAATTTTTTTCATGTGCTATACCTGGAGGAAATAGGTCGTTACATATGCGTGCTGGCAAATGATTTTAATATACTTTTTATGAAAACTAAACAATACAATGAAAATACAAAAAAGTAAATCCAAAATAGAAAAAAGTTAGACAAGTGACGTGACTAAAAATGTATTTTTTAGTAGAGTCTTAAACTTAACACAGTTTAAGGAATTAACAATAATTTCAGATTTTAGATCGTATAAATATTTAAATTATTTTCATTTTAATATCTTAAAACCTTTGATGCCATTTTGTTTTCTCCATTTTTACGAACATGAATTATGTGCTTTAATAAAGGAATTTATAATTATATTTTTTAATTTTTTGACTGTTTCCACGTCTACTTGTGTTTTCAATTCTCGCAGTTTTTCCTTTTTTTCTTATTACAACAAATATGTTTTACTTGTAGTACCTCTAACTTGACAACTAAGTATGTTTGTGTTGTACTTATATCATATATTCTCACGTTATATGTAGTATTTCCTTCAAGAAACAAGTGGACAAGAAAATGACACACGTATTAAAAGTTCGTGGCAAAGTTTGTTTTACTAAATGACATACTTCTTTATGTATTTTGTGAGTTAAAAAGAATTATTTATACTACATAGGTATATAATGTAGAGTATATTTTCAGCCCCTATAGAACTTACAAAAGGCTTAACTGTCAAATGAACTGTTACACTGGTTTTACTTTTTAAAATTTCTGATTAGTATACTCTTGCGAAGTATTAGATTTGAGATTAACGCTACTACCTAAATTTAATATGTAAACCATTCGTTGTAGTCGCCGTGGTCTAGTGGTTAGTGTGTTGGCTTACTAAGACATGAGCCCTGGGTTCGACACCCAGCTCCGACATCTTAAAAAAAAAGAAATATGAAAAAAATATTTCTTTCGGCGACTACCTCTCAGCAGTCTTCTGGCAAAAGCTCTGAGAGTAATAGCCAAGAACAAGCTTCTCAAGTCTGTCGTTCGGAGTCGACATTAAACTGTAGGTCCCGGTACTCATGGATAAAAACATACACACACAGCATGAGTGCTGCGAGAAGCTAGGCCGTAATCCTGACACAGGGCTGTAAAGGCCAGTTATGTATGTATGTAACCATTCGTCAATTGGCTTTACAGCCCTAGCAATTCTGCCAAGCGAAGAAATATAAGTAAAGTAACAAAAAAATGTAGAGAGATTTGCTAGGTTTACTACGTTTGTAAGACTTGCCAAGACTTGCTTGTTTTAGATGAATGAAGGATGGTTTAGGAAACTTATAACAAAAACTTTTCTTCAAGTATCTATTATTTGTTTGTTATAACACGTATACAATGATTGATGATTTTTAATGACTAGGAAATTAATTACACCAAATTCAGAAACTTCATCTTTAACACTTCACAAAATATAAACAAATTAATATTAAACTTGCATGGGAGGTACCACGTCTACTTTCTGATTAATGATTTTCCTTGACCATGAAGTCGTCCAGACCAAATTTAGAAAATTTTGCTTTACATTGAATTTGCATGGGAATATATAGGAAAATTTAAATCCCATGTCTACGGAACCAATGGGCCGATTTCGCACAACAACACATAAACAATCTACAGACTATCCACAACGTACCCTGGAATTTTGGCTGGAATCAAACCATCCGTTTCCACGATGAGTGGTGACATCAAAATGTACATAAATTTTTATATATTAGATTAGGCCGATGTTGTTGGTAACTGTTCTACGAAATGCTGCCACATTATTTGATCTTATTGCGGTTTTATTTATTTTTTACTTGTTCGAAGAAAAAAGATTTGCGTAGGGTTTATTGATTTATTTTGACGCAACATCACTCTGCAAAGAAAAATAAAAATGTTAATTGTAATTATAGATTCAATGTAGCCAACAGTGAACATAGTGTCCAATTTAAAGCTTCAATACAGCACCAGCTGTGAAATTATTTCATTCCTCACCAGTCGAAATCATTTCAAATCTAGTATAACTTTAATACTTTACACAAACCAATAGTTTTAATGCCATTAATTTTACATAAAGAAAACAGAAGTTATGAGACTTTTCATTTTAGCGGGAAGAAGATGTTGTTTTAATTTGATCGCCTTTTCTAGATCCTCTAAAGCACTAGATAATACCAAAATGTCACCCAAATTACATAGTATTCAGCTTTTTATAACTTTTTTGTTTTAAGCACAATTACCATTTCTGCAAAGAAACAAATAATACCTTTTTGCAGTTTAAAAGGTTTATTTTTGGGATTTTTACAGCCTTCTTTTGGCCTTGTTTTTAAACTAAAAGCAAGTATAAAAGACCCCATTTATTTCTTAATGTATGTATTTTAACCTTTTTTTTTATCACCAATGTTTATTTATGTGTTTAAAGCTTTACCATTTTGTTAAAGACATGAACTAAACTGACGCTAAGAATTTTATGTGTGTCAGTAGTAGCAACAGCTTTAAGGAAAATTTTATATTCATTCTCAGATCCAATAGTTACAAACAGACAAGTATAAGAATATAAAAATAACACAGCCTGAAGTTGTAAACAACTTTCATTTGATAGATGAAAGTAGCAGGTATGACATTATAATGAATAGTCAGATGCAGTGCATCAGACACTTGTAGACAAAACATGTATATTTTATAGAAACTACCCTTAAATCCCACCCACTATATAACTGGAATATAAAGTGCAACCTACATTTTTAAAATCAACTTACAACAGCAACAACATTCACAAATAAATAAAAGCATTTTTTCCAACACAACAACTATCACCCCATTAAACAACAGCCATCCCCTTCTACAACTTAGTTTGCACCTAAAGATATAGAATCACAGATTTTAATTTCTATATTAAATATCTTTATGTGTGTGTGTTGTGAGAAGTGTGTGGAAGGTATACGTGTGGTGCACCTCTACCATTTTTCTACGTGTACATTTCTATCACGTTAATTTTCTTTTAGTTGTTTTTATTGTTTTTGGTGTACGTGCTTACTCTGAGAGACGTTTAGTGCTCTAGAAAGAATACTTTTCTTTTTCCTCCTTTTTTTTTATTCATATTAGAGAACAGAGTTTTTATCACTTAAAATGAAGATTTCATGTTTCTACTGTTTAATTAATTTATTGCATGTACATATTTGTTTAAAGAATACGAGAAAAAAACATTTTATAACTTGAAAATTTCTTAAGCTAAAAAAAAGATACTTCGATTAAAAACATCTTTTATATCTTTTTCTTTATAATATTTCATATATTTTTATTTAGAGGTGATTTTCGTTACACTGTGTGTAATTCTTTAACTCATGGAAATATAACCATATACGGACACCACTACGTGATAAAACAACACCCGTGTCTCCCAGTTTTGCCCAAAGTCATGAAATTTTTTTTTATGTACCCCCAAACATTTGGGGCCTAAGTGTCATTTTTGAAAAACAATGATCATTTTCTCAGGCTCATATTTTGAAAACCGTTCGGAATTATGATTTATTGAAAGTTTAAGGAAACAATGAATTACAAAAATTTATATGAGATCTCAATAAACAACTTTCTAAAACACTCTCGTTGACCTCGCGTTGTGCAATGCCTCGATGTGAGCGTCGTATCCCTTTTATATTGTCTTCTGCGTCCCTTGATGTGTGTGGTGAGCTTACTGTTTTGCCTTTGCTGCTGAAGTCGATGCGTGATCGCCTGTGTTGTTTATTGAGATTTCAGGTAAATTTTTGTAGTTCATTGTTTCCTTAAATTTTGAACGGTTTGCTACCTTTTATAGTTTTTTTCGATTTTGGTCTTGAAGGTGGAGGTTTTTTTTTTTTGATTTTATATCCTCACAATTTTTGTTCTTTATGACAAACTAGTTGAACACGGTGTGCTTCGCTACCCCGTCGCTATATAATAAAATTGAAAATATTTATATATTTTGCAGACAGTTATGGGAGAAAGAGAATGAGGCTACTCCACTATTTTAATTCTAATGTATTTTAAATTTAAGATAAAACCGTTAATATACGTGGTAAAGAAGTAGGTGCAGAAGTGTTCATGGTCAAAAAATATTATCATGTAATAAGTATTCCTGAGTCAAAGCTGCACACTGAAAATTTAAGATCGGTTAATAGGTCCAGCCTCCAATTTATTACAAACATAGGTGCGTTCTCCGCCCACTTTTCCATATATATATATAGCAATACAAGATATGACGATTTTAAATTTTGGGTTATATGGGTGTAGCCACGGCGCTATGTCCAATCAAAACTTCATATAGCCTATTATTCCTTCTAGAGTTACAGTAGCATGCTGTGAAAATTTCAGGAAGATCGGTCCAAGGGTTAGACCTCCTATAAAACACAAATAAACAAACAGACTGACAGACATTCATTTTTAGATATATAGATTGAAAGCAGATTAATTATAATTTAAGGTAAAATGGGGCGAAAAAGGTGGACTTGGTAATAATAAAAATGGCCACCTTACCCGTAGATAAAAGGTGTATAAAACTTTAGGTGAATACATATTACAAAAAAAGTATTTTGTATAGCAAGCATTGTTAGTGGTATAAGTAAGTATCTGAATTAAACAAAAAGTGGGCGGTGAGGTAGGCGTGGTTCATAATTATATGGTGGCGTTAACAGTATTAAGAGCAATATACTACCAAATAAAAAAAATCCGTTGGAAGGAACAAATTTGTACAAAGAACAAAAAGTTTAAAACTTTCAGACAATAGTTAACGTGAAAAGGGGCGTGGCCTAAGAAATTTTTATTTATACCTCGCCTGTGGGAGCAATTACATAATTTTGAAAAAGTGAGTGTAAAATTGGCCGTGGTCGATAAAAGTACCCTATTAATCATGCCAGAGTTCCAGTTAAGGGCTGGGAAAATTTCAGGAAAATCGGTCCAGAGGTTTGGTCTCCTATAAGGTACAAACAAAGTAACAAACACACATTCCATTTTATTTAATGCAAATGATACAACTTTACCTCAGAATGTAAATCGAAATTTTCAACATATGAGTCTAAAAAAAATAATCAATTTTTTGCAAAAATGACAACTAGGCCACAAATGTTTGGGGGCCCATAAAAAATTTCATGACTTTGGGCAAAACTAGGAGACATGGGTCTCTCTTTTTTTGTCTGTTATAACGGAGCGATGCCCGTATATGATTATTTATTTTTTCGTGCTGCACTGTGTTATTTTAATTTACGCTTAAATTGCTTACTTAAGAAAATCCACGCCAACTGTCTGACGCTGTTAGAATTTCTAAGAGTTGCTATTTTAGGCAACAAATAGAATTGAATTTCTCTTAAATTTTCTTATCTTGGTACGAGTATGAACATTATTTATAGAAACTTGTAATCTCGAAATCTTTTCTTTTTTAATTCCAAAATAGTAAAATCTTTAGACGTTGTAAATAATCCTTAAGGGAAATCACGCAGGCTTTTACATTTCAAATATAGCACATCACATTCTCTATCTTGTCTTACCAGGTGGATTTTATTACTCATGCGAATTAAAGTATATATGGGCAATTTCAAAAATTTTCGACATTTTGATATTTTTTTTTTTCGAAATTTTTTTTTTGGATGACACGAATGACGCTTTGGTCACGTAAAGGGTGATATTTTAGCATACCAAAACAGTTCGCGTTAATCATTTATTGCAAACGGCGCGAAAGTTATGGAGGTTTTAACTTAAAATCTCTTAAAAAAAAATTTAAAGTTAAATTTATTGGTTTATTTTAATAAATGTTGTATGGATGTATGAAACTCATTTCAAATTCATCAGTGCAGTCAAAATTCATCAATGCACTGATAAAATACACAAAAAAATATCAATTATAATTAAAATTTCTTAACATTAAAAAAGGCGAATTTTTGCAAAAATGTGAATGTTTCACCGATTGTTATAATACGTGTTTATATAACGCATAACTAATTTACAGAAAAACAATGTTTTAACTTGCAAATTTAAAAAATAAAAAAATTATATAAGAATTATTTTTGAGGTTAGGATTTCTTTTTTGATCTGTAAAATTTAAAATCATGAAAATTTTTTAATGCCTATTCGGTTTTATTATCAAGCTTAAAAAAACCTATCATTTGCTGTTAATCGCGGCGGAATCTATACATAACTGCAGATGTCACAAAACAAAATGTGTTTGAAGAAAAATGCCACTGCACCCTCTAAATATGGACCGAATTCAACCGTATTTATATATGATCTTTAGTTCACCGACGCACTTCATTTCCAATACCTTACATTGATTTTAAACCACGAATTAATTAAAAAAAACGCGAAACAAAATCATGAAATTTCGCAAAATTTTTATTTTCTTTATAAAATTTTTGCGTTTCAAAATATTTTAACGCCTTCTTGACGTTGAGGTGCCATTTACTAAGAAGTTTAGATCACGCAATACATAAACCAGTTTTAAATAAGATTGCAAATGTCAGGCGCGAAAAACTGTAATTTTTGAAAAATTTACACCAATTCTATAAAAGTTTGAGGTCATCGTTCTCAGCAACTAGCAACCTGACATCGACGTGATATGGCGCAAATTTTAGCAAATTATACCATCTTTTAAATACTGTTGACGAAATGCAATTTTCTTGAACGGCGCAAAAACGCTATAGAAAAAACTGCGAAAATTGAAAAATCGGAAAATTTTGGTTTCAAAAATGAACCGCTGTACAACTTTTTTCCAAATAGTAGTATTGGCATAACTTTTATAGTGTAAATATCTACAAAGTCTAGTGACTTTATTTTATATCAGTGAGCATCGGAAGTTTAAAACTAAACGTAGAAAAGTGATGAAATATGAAAAAACTCTTGTAAATTTCAAGCCTTTTTTTGAGTTTTTCGATATTTGAGTGCCCATAACTTTTAAAAATAAAGAACTGATGGTCTGAAATTTTAAATTTCCCAGTTTTCTAGTGTGGCCTACCGTTCCCTTTGACCGTTTTGGTCAATTCGAAAAACTGGAGAAATAATAAGCATCTGAACTCAGTTTCAACAAATGTTGAAAATTTTTGAAATTGCCCATATATGAAAGTGATTTCAAAAGGTTTTTTATGCCGTTCTTTAATAAAATATAGTGTACGTATGTATAGATTTATGTATGCGAGTATATTATACGTTTACATACATATGTATGTATATTAGCAGGTACATTTTGTTGCAATTCTATGTTTATTGTTGAATGACTTTATAGGTCAGTGGATAATTTTTTTACGCGTTTCTTTTATATACAAAATAAACATGTTCGTTAAAGACCCAAGACTTTATTTTTTAGAAATAACCATATATTTATTGTCGCAGAAGGTTTTAAAATATTGTACATATTTTCTTTGAACTGAGACTTTTTAAAAATGTTTATTGATTTCTATTCGATCATGTATAATGGCATAGTTTGAAAAAAAAAAACGTTTTAAATAGTAACACCATATATTCATACTTATGTATATGCACATATGACCTTATTGCTACTTTTACTCTTTGTGTCTCTAAATTGCCAACTTCAACATGTTTGCATAATATACGAGTCCACATGTACATATATATACTTTTTAGTTTAAGGCTTCAAGAGGACATTTTAAATAAATAGAAATCGCAAGTATCGTAGAAATGCCAAGATTTATGAAATAAAAAAAAACAAATTTTAAATTTACGACATCCCGAAACAAAAAATACCATACAATGAGCATAAAATTTGTAAAACTAAATTATTTGAAAAACATAACAATTATTCTTTAATGTACTTTTATTTAATATTTACTTTTAGTCTTCATCTGGACACCATACTGCTGGCAGCAATATAAACTTAAGAGCCCGACCGGCAGCTGCTATAATGCGACCACACTCTGCTGACTTCTTGGAGTATGAAGCTCGAGCTGAAGCAGTAGCTGATGCTGCTGATATTACAGCTACCGCTTCTATGATAAAACCAGATCCAGTACGAGCTCCAAGACCTAAGTCTAGTTTAGATATAAATCGTACTCCAGATAGTTTTTACTATTCAGAAGAAAATTATGCTGAAAAGATGCGCAAGAGTGCTTTATATTTACAAAATCCACAAGCGCAACCCCAACAGGCCGGTAATTATCGTGTAACCACTGGTTCAACAGATTTTTTAAGTCCACTAGCGAGTGGTATGAATACAATTGGTTATGAAAATCCTTATGAAAGAACGTATAAACGTAATGAGTTATTACAAGATGCTTTAGGTAATCAAGCAGGTCATACTAGCATACCGCGTATGAGTCGTTCACAAACAATGGGTAATGGTTCACAAATTCGTTCATCTACCACTCATTCTCATCACTCACAATCACCACCATCTCAGCAACAGCCACAACAACAGCAATTACAATTACAATTAAATCAATCGCCGGCATATCAGCAAAAACAAACGTCACAATCGTCATTACTCTCATCCGGTCTCACTACTCAACAAATTATACAACAAAATGAACAGTTCCTACGTTCAGCTAGTGCTCGCTTACCTAAACGTTCTTCGACATTTACTGATGATGAGCCATCATCATCAACGAACGCTAATAATTTCTCTATTACAACCACTACAATTACTTCTCCACCCACAGGCACAATATCACCACCATCAACAGCCACAACCGGTGGTGGCCAATCACAGACAATAACTTCAACACCCACCTCTCATTTAGATGGAGAACGTAAACGCGAAGAATCAATGAAACGTTTACTGGAATGGAAGCAGCGTATGCTACAATCGCCCTTAACTCGTAAGAGTGCTCAGCACAACTCTTCACAACAATCAAGCCAAGCCTCCAGCAATATATCAGCCATGTCTAAACTTGGTAGTAATCCCAATATATTTTTGGCTTCTACAGCCGTTGCAAGTGGTGCTCATTACCCCAATGCCATAACAACAGCTTCAAAAGGAGCTATTTCTACCACTGCTAATTCTTCTGGAATACAGCGCAGTCGATCTGAGACGCATGCGAATGCAGGGCCAGCTACTGGTTATAATTCCTATTCTTCAGATGATGAAGGTATGTAGTAACCAAATACACAGAAATTTAAAAATAAATATTTTTAAAAAAATTTGTTTAAAGATAAGTTACAATTATTAAAAAAAAGCATTATTTAATTGTAATTTATTTTTTTATTTTACCAAAAAAAAAAAATAAATTTATTTAAGTTTTATGCCTATCATTTCCTATCTTGAACTTAGTCCTGCTCTCTCTCTCTGTCTCTATTTCTTTGGCTTTCTGTCGTCTGTATGTAAAACTGACTTTGTATGTAGTTTATATCTAAACGTGTTTTTAGCCCTCTATTAAGTATTACTTTCTATTGGAAAATTTAATATTGCAAATTATTCATTTATAATTTATTATTTAAAAAAAAGAACCCTTTTGAAAGCTTAGAAAATTTTTGTTTTTAGTTTTTGTGCTTTTAAGTCTTTTTTTTATTTGCGTACTTATTAAAAAAAATCTGGTATATGTATTTGTTAAGTTTGCATTTAATTTTTTTATCGTACATATTATTTCGCCTTCTTTTTGCTACTTTTTGCCTTTCTCTTTTATTTACCTTCTATATTATCTATTTATAATTCTTCTATGTATAATTTGTGTTTGTGTAAAGTTTTTTTTTAATTTTCTTTTTTTTTTTTAATTCATTTTGCTATTTTATTTCGCTTTTACATTTTTATTTTTAAGTAAAGTTTTTATTTTTCCCCCCGTTTATTTATGTTCTTTAACCCTAATAATTAACGAAAGTTTGGACCTTTTACGATTACACACATAAATACTTGTATATACTTAGAAAATTAGAAAAAGAATTTTAATAATAAATTTTTTAAATAAAATATAACTTTAGTAAAATTACAATATTTAATCTACAAACATAATCTAATTTGAAATACGCTCCTTTAGTGTTACCAACTAAAAAAAGATTTGAAGTGCAATTCAATAATGTTGTCGTTTGCAGTACAAGAATCGCAGGCATTTTAAATTCTTCCCTCAATTTGTTAACTCAACTGTTTCAATATGATGAGAACTAAACTTTAATTAAATTTTATCATTTGACTGAAAGGCATTTCTCTTTTAATTCTCGTACAAACAAATGATCAACGAAAGCTATGTTAACGTTAATGTAGCTCTTGATTCATCTCAACTTCACCACTTCGCCACTTGAACATGAATAAAATTATTGTGCTTTCAGAAATGTGGTATGAATCGATAACCCATTTGCACAACAAATTTTTTAAATATCTTGGTGTATTTACCACAAGTGTGTTGGCTTACTAAGACGATAGTGCTCTGACATCTTGAAAAAAGAAGTATTTCTTTTGGCGACTACCTCTCAGCAGTCTTCTGGCAAAAGCTTTAGGAGTAATTGATTGCCATGAAAAAGCTTCGCAAATCTGTCGTTCGGAGTCGACCTTAAACTGTAGGTTCCGGTACTCATGGATAAAAATCACCACACACAACATGAGTGCTGCGAGAAGCTAGGTCGTAACCCTGACACAGGGTTGTAATGGCCAATTATGTATGTATGTACGATATGTACGATATATACTTACCACAAGTTTTATTTGTTCTAGTACACCCACACTTTATCATCATATTAAATATAAAAAGGAAAATTTTTTTCATTTTAGCCATAGTCAATTTTTATTGATTTGTCACTAGAAACCAGTGACTTCACAAGGGTAGAAAATAATATAGAAATTTCAGATTGCACGAACGTTTATGTTTATTACATTTGACTGGTTCATTTCTCGAAATCAAATGATCACTAAATTTTGATTTTAATAAGTCGATGTTTGCGGTTCTAGAAATTTATCTTACGCTCAAGCTTCAAAAGTTGAGCAGTATGCTTTTTTACCAGTTTAGAGCTAATCTTTTTTTTTTTTTTCTTTTTGTTGATGAGGCAAGTTGCTGTCATTTGACCCTTTGAGCTAGAGATATACCTTCACCTTTGAATGATCAACAGCAATTGCCACATCTGTCGGGTGATTGTGTTTATTGTGAGTGGTGAGCGTCTTCACTAAGTAGGTTAGCTGTTATCTTTCCAGAAGGTGGCGCTATGCTCTTGATCATTCGATTCTGGTACAATAGACTGTAAATATCAGGGAACTGATAGACTTTTGGAGGGGGATGGGGGGAGGCCTCTTATTTTTAAATTAAAATTTTTGAAAAACCGCAAATTTTATTTTTTTAGTTTTTCTCCTTCGTTGGGATTTGAAGCTCGGTCGTTAGAGTTACTGTGCGAGCGCTCTAACCACGACCCTTCAACATAGATCTGATCGTTGCTTGGTTGTCAGATAATATGTAGATTTAATTTGCCTTCATTTTAACAGTAAACCCTCAAAAAAAAAATAGTTTGACTGATTGTTAATCATTTGCAAATGGCAGACGATTATTTGTGCTAAATAATCCTAAGCGATGAAGCAAATTTTCACTTTGATAACTTTGTTAATCGTCAAATTGTATCACTGGGTAGTGCGGATTTTTGTCAGAAGGTATCATTAGAACATACTTCTTTGGAAGTAAGGCTTCCGAAGCAGTAACTGCTACTGGTGCTTGATATCATGATAGGCTAATACAGTTCTCTCTGCCATAAAGCCAATGAAATAATTCAATTACTGTATCATACCTATCTCGGTTCTTGTTTCGGTTGTCAGAAATGTCGCCCTAAATCATGTGATTGAATACAATTTGCTTTCTTCTTATAGAGTTACTTAAAATCAAAGGTCTATGTCAATAAGCCCACAACCACACGGGCATTACAATGGAAACTTAGTTCATGAAAAATTTCGAAAAAACAGTGCGTATATGTCAGCAAAGCCGTAGAGGCCATTTGAACGACGTGTTATTCCATAAATAACTATGTCCTACGTACTCTATGTAAATAAATAATTTTGGAATACCTTGGCCATACATATATATCAGTGGTCATTGCTTTTCTGCATAGGATCACCTCCACAGCATATTTGAAAGCAATTACTTCGGCGTGAAAAACTCTGCAATAACCCGGTAGACGGAAAGATTTTATTATATTGAATTGAAATCAACTATATTTTCAAATACATACCAAACTTATATTTCCTATTGATTTTAAAGTTTTCGTTACCAAGTCGAATAAGATAATGGCCATAAAGCTCATGAAAAAAAAAATAAAATGTAATATCCTCTGAGTTTTGAAAGTTATAGTAATTTGCACTTTCAGTCGATTTTAATATCTCATAATGTCGATTTCATAAAATTTCTTATTATATAAAATAATTTTGAATACATACATACATAACTGGCCTTTACAACCCTGTGTCAGGATTACGGTATAGTTTCTCACAGCACACATGTTATGTATCTCAACTTTAATCCATGAGTACGAGGACCCCCAGTTTAATGTCGACTGCGAACGACAGACACGAGAAGCTTATTCATGGTAATCAGTTACTTTCAGAGCTTTTGCCAGAAGGCCCTCAGAGGTAGTCGCCGAAAAAAATATTTTTTCATATTTCTTTTTTTTTGTTTTTTCAAAAAGTCAAACCTGGGGTTCGTAGCTCTCGTCTTAGTCAGCTAACATACTAACCACTAGACCATGGCGACTACATATTGAATTTTCAAAATCCCGATTTCCGGAATTGGCGAAAACCAGTCCCGATCGATTGGCATTCCTAATTCTAATTATCTATTCTGCAGTCCCTAACAGTTCATTTGGCCATTAATATCTTAGTTTTGTAATGAAAAAAACGTAGCCATTACGTATTTAGTGTTTTTGGAGAAATTTCGTTATTTAAGATTTTAAATTTTGTAATTTTATTCAATAAAGCGTTTTAATTATTAATATCTTAAGTGGCTTTTGATAGCAATCGGTAATGCACTGTTTTCACTATAAATATGGTTAAGGATCATCAATGCAATTTTTTTTTTAACTATATACTACATATGTATGCTGCACTTTTTTTAAACGCTTAAAAAACTCTATACTATCGCCAAATTCATGAGGTTTAAATGTTTTTAATTTTTACTTTTGTTTTAATTTTCAATTTAATTTTTTTTTATCAAAAATACTGTCAAGCACTTTAATTGTTTTTGCATTATAAAAGAGAGAAAATAAACACAACAAAATTCAACAACAATAGAGCCTTCCTGCCGAGCGTTATTAACAAATAAAAGCAAAAAAAAAGAAGAAAATACTTTAATAAATAATTTAATAATGGTATTTGTTTACATAACAGTTGATTAGTTTATTAAAACGAATAAAAAATAAAATAATAATTTAATATTCTTTACACCTCTTAAGTTAAATAAATAATCAATAGATTTATTTAAAATTAAACTTGAAAAATAAAACATTCTAAAATTGTTGGTAAAATTAATTTATGATTTAAATAGGATCTCTTTGAGAAGCCAAAAAACCGAATTAATGCAATTTAATTAATCAAATCTAAACATATATCTAAGCACCTAAAATAAAAATATATTCGGCCTTATTCCAATTGGAGACATCGTTGTCGTTTGACGACATTTTTGTAGCAGAAAAATGAAAAAATTTTTCTCTTGCGTCTAAATTATTACAAAAGTGTCGTTACACGACAACGACGTCGTCGCCTAGAATACGGCTTATTATCAAGTGAACATTTTAGATACTCGTAAATTAATAAATTTGTGGCACAGAATTTGCTTGCTATCGTCTTCAGTTCAATTTAAAAAATATTCCTGCAAAAGCAGGTGTTAAATTCAATTATTGCTACTTTTGAACAATTTTAGATCTCTATTTACTCTTTTGTTTTTCATTAAAAATTTTTTATTAATAAAATTTTGAAATTATGAGTCCTAGCGCCCTATATTTAGAAAAATTTTATTTAATTTTTCTCTTGTTTTTTTTTCATTATAAATTATTTTGTTTTTCAAGTAAATGTTTAGCTAATTTGTGGAATTGGATTAACTCATTATTATTCTTTTTTTATTAACTTTTTTTATTTTCTTTGGGGTGTACGGTTTTTCAATTTCATGCCATTTACACTTTGTTTCCTGTAGCTAAAATTCTACGGTTTTGCGGTTAAATTCCTTTTTTTTTAATAATTATTTGTTTTAAAAACTTGTTCGTTTTTGCACTAAAAATATAAAATTTCAGAATTATTTTCTTTTTAATTTTATTAGCGTTTTGTTTGAGTTATTAAATTATGATTTTTTCTTTTTCTTTTATTTTTTAATATAAAATTATTTTAAATCTTATGTTGAAATAAAACAAATATCATAATTCAAAAAAAAAAATGAAATAAAATGAAAAACATAATAAAAACAGCTGGAACGATTATGAAAGCGCCGGCAGGAAGGTCTTCTCTACGAGCCAAAATGTCGCAACATGGCCAGAACACTGCTAACACTAGTCTTTCTAGTACCATCATAAAATCTTCCACCAACCCCTCTACCGCTACCGCTACCACTAAAATCAGCTCCAATACTATTACAACCATCACTCAAAAACCACAATATTTGACCATTTCTAGTCAAATGTCAGCAGGTGGTGGTCTGCCTTTTGAAAAAACTACAACAAACCATTTATACAATGACAATACAACGATCATAGAACCAAACAAAACAATTGCTTTAAATGACATACAACAAGAACAACACCAACAACAACAATATACTAAAGATAGCCCCTTAAATATTTGTATTTCCACAAACCGTTCAATAGACAATACCATTTCTAAAACGACTTTTATAGCAGATGCCCCAAAAGTAGTAGGTGAGCAAACTGTTAGAGTTTTAAAGCCCATTTTAAAAACGAAATTAATTAATGTCAAGCCAATAACAACTGAAGTAGCTTTAGTACAACCAGACTTAGAAGAACATAGTTTAGGTAATTCGAATACTATGACAACAATTTCATTACCCAAAATACCTAATGCTATAGCTTTACCTGTAGATGAGGAAAAAATTGACGAATTTACTTCACCACAAATGCCTATGCCTTCTTATATACCAGTTTATAGTACTAAAACTGTAGCGGCCACTACAAATAAGCATTTATCGGTAAATTATGAGAATATTGAAACCACTTCTATGGATGCTGATGTTGCTGCTGCTGCTGCTAGTGAACCAGAAACTGTATATATAGACAATAAAAAAGAAATTCAGAATTATTTACCAGCCGAAGATATAGATGAAATTAAAATAGAAACAGAAGCTATACTGGATGACGAAGCTACACCCATGCTAATGAGTTTAAAACGTTTTAAAGAAAAGGAAGAGAAACGACAAAAATTACAACTAGATTTAGCACAGACAAAAACCAACGAAGAAGACACAATAACACCCACTCAAGAAAGCATTAACACTGATGAAAAGATTGCAGAGACTATACGAAATGCAAACGATGAAGAATGTGACGATGACGATACTACTTGTGAATACACCGATGATGATTTAGATGAGGCACTAGCGGAAGAGGCAGATATTGATGAAGAAAACACATTGGATACTACAAAAATGAACAACAATTTACCGGATGATAATGAACTATCAAAAATATACGAAAATGAACCGATAACTCCTCAAGATCAACAAATAAATTTAGATGAGTCTCACTATTTGCCCATGACACCTAAAAGAATAGAATCAGATCAAACGGGTCATGTCACAACCGGTCTTATTCCATGTCCTATGATAGATTCAAATAAAGAAGATGAATATGAAAATCATTATGTTGAAATGACTAAGCAATTACAAGAAGAGGATGTGAAGAACAATTATGAAATAATGTGCATTAATAATGCTTCCAGTACTCCTACTAATGAGGCTGGCTGTAAGCCTAAGCAAAAAGTTATAAATGAACCTTTATACATGGAATTACAGGGAGGTAAGACACCTAAAAAAACGTCGAAGATAAAACAGGAATCACTGTTAGCTCTAAGTAAAGCATCTACTTTAAAAAAATCTAAAAAGGCTTCGGATAGCCTAAAAAAGAAATCAAAAAAATCCCAACAGGATCGTAATCAACACAAACGTAAAGACTTACCCGATATCTTAAAACCACCACAAAATGCCATGGTCCTGAATTCAGATAGTTCTGATGCTGATGACGAGTCCTCTAAACAAATGGACTCAAAAAAAATGAGATCACGTAGCAGATTTAGTTTGTCTGACACCTTTAGACCAGCTTCTTACTATTTAGGAGCCTCTACTCCACTCAACAATTGTATAGAAAGTTCAGATAGCGAAATAGTCTCACCACCACCCATACCCAATTCACCACCACCAATGGAGGAATTAAAAACTGAGGAAATATTTTCTGCTGAAAATTATGACACTGTTAAGCGAAGAGATAGCTCTTCAGGCAGTAAATTAAATATATCCTATGAACAATTACCTAAAATGCATGCTAGTAATTCATCACTTAACTTTCCTAAAAATGAAGCGGCTCTTAAATCAAGTCGCTTGTCATTGCCCGATCAATTCAACAAAGCCAAAAACTTTAAAAATCCTCCTCCTCCTCCTCCTCATTTACATTTGATGAAGCAGCACGAAAGAACTTTGTCAGACTCAAATTATAGTTTCCAAACTGATAACAGTTCAAACAATTCTTCTGATTTTGATTTGTACAATAAATTAAAACAAAATTCACCCTCTTACATAGCCACTCCCATACGTTATCAGTCGAACACATCTCTTAGTGTAAGCCAGCAGAAGACCTCTTTGCCGGGCACTGGTAATAACAGTGAAACTGATACTGTCGAATTAAGACATAGACAGGGATCCGATTCAGAGTTGGAAAAGCAAAGATCACGTAGACCCTTATCAGAGGAATCAATAAGTGAAATTGAATCCCTGAGTGAGAAGTTTGAAGATGCTTTAGAGACAGCCGATTTAGATGTTTATCTTAGTGATTTACAAAATAGTGACTTGTATTTGTATCAGAATACAAAATTTGAAACTTCAACCACCAGTGCTATACTAACAGATGCCGCTGCTGCCCAAGGGCATGGTATTCTTACAAACCTGATAAAACCTCCAAAAATATTTCGCAATCAAGATAACGAACATTTCTATGGTAATATACATTTTGTATCATCGACAGACTCGTTGCAAAAGTTAGAAGGCCTCCCTGAGCATATTCAAACTCTAGGAGCTACTTGTTTAACACCTAATCGTTATATGACACCCTTGCATAGTCGAAATAATAGTAATATATCCGAACAATCAGCTCCATACTATTACTCGGAATTAAATAGAAGTAGAGAAATGTTATTGACACCAACAACTCTAAATAATCAAAGAGATATACATGCCCAAAGTGGCAATATAGATCATATTCATAATCCCATTGAAAGGCCTCATAATATTAATATGGAAATCTTAACGGATAAAGATCAGACAATTGATAGTAAAAACCTGTACCAAATGAAAACAAATATTGAAAAGTTAAGTTATAGCTCTGGTAAGAATCTCAAAACAGGTGAACCTTTTCTCTCACACACCGCACCTTCATCCACATCAGTACAAAACTTCCATATACACCCAATACAAACTCCTGTCTTGAAAATGAATAACTATGTGACTAATCAAAGGCAACAGAAAGCATCATTAAATCCTATTTATGGCTCTAATAGCCCCATATCACAAAACATAACACAACCAATAATAACGATATCAACATCTTCATCAACTGCTTCCGCTATTGACACCACCATACCCACCACAACTCATACCAGTAGTAACATGATTACTGGTAAAAACGATACTAATACTAAAAATATTAATATGCAACTGGGTGATAATGCTTTGGTGCCGCAAGATACAGCTAAATCAAATGAAACTTTAAAACCTATAAATAATTTGGACAAATCTACAGTTTTAGATCAATCAGTGAGTGGTGAATTGCTGTGGGAAGAAGATACACTTTGGCGTGAGAGTCTGAGAAGAGTATCACAAAGACATGCACGTTCTTTAGACGATTTAGATCGCATAACCGTCGCCCCAACTCAATTAACTACAACTCTAAATCGTACACTTATACCGCCTTTGGAAATTAGCAGAAAACCTCGACTCTCACGTGAAGTCACTTATGTCAACGATAATGTGTCACAACATTTAAGATCAAGTTTTAAATTACGACATTCCGAACCGATTACCCAGAGAACCTATGATGAGGTATGTGATGATCAATTGTTTAGTGAAGAATCACAAGTCTTAACCAATGAAAATGACGTTTATGTACAGTTAACCGAAAATGTTCTCTCACCCGAAGATCTAAATTCTGACCTCTATGAAGTATTACGAGAAGAAACTTCTTCGAATATATCATCAAACAAATCAACTGAAATTGATCGTGAAACAATACGCCAATGGGATTCTATGTCAAGTGGATTAATGAAAAATTCCATATTACCTACAAGTACTGAACAAAGTCCAACAACAAGCACAAATGTTAAATCTATAATAGATCAAATAAATTTAAATTGTGATAATAATGACAATCCCAATAACATAAATAGTAATAAATAGAGGCCAATAAGAAAAAAATTTAAATTACAAAAATTTTATTTAAAAAAGATATTCTGTGATAACGAAAAAAAAGTACAAAAAACATGCTTTGATGTTTTATACAAGTAGAAAGGAAGTTATACTTAACGTTTAATATAAATTAGTTGATTGAAAAAAAAGCTGGCTTTTTCTAATTATTATAACTGCCACAGACAAAATTTTAAAGTCTATTTAATGGTATTGAATATAGATTTTTCCATAGGCGATTTAAACATGTCCAATATATTATTGAAATAAATTTATATGTGGTGTTTATTGAAATCGAATAATTATTCACATTATTTAACACACTCTATATAGATAACATTTTCAGTTTTGTTTTCAATATGTATTGGAATTGTTTTATTTTTATCACTTATGGTTCACTTAACTTTAAAAATTCACTCGATTTCGTTGGCTTAGTAAATACGATAAACAAACCCCTGAAAACACACATAATTTGAGGCTCTTTTGTATTTAATTAACAGCTGATGCAAAATTTTTACAATTTATAACAACAAATTCCAGCATTTTTATTTTGAATAGATGTATTTTTTCAATACAGATTTGTTTTACATACAGTGATGGACATAAAAATCAGCATTTTGTCTGTGATCACACTTCTAAACTAAAAATATCTACACTCGTAACATTAATTATTGATTTCGAATATTCTAAAGTGTAAGGAACATGGAACATAATTTGTGGTGTTTCTTTTTCTATCAAAAAATTCATAATTTTGTTTAAAAAATTCAATTTTGTATTTGTTTCTTTTCACAATCTTACAGAGTGGCAAGATTTTTTCTTACAAAATATTGTATTTTCGAGAGCGCTTATAATACTCGTGATACCATATTAAATAAATAAATTTTATTTATTTATACGGCTACCATGCGATGTTTGAAGAATACCACCTGGAATGGTTGGCTAATTATAAAGTTATTTTTAATAAGTGAATTAAAACAAAGTGCATTACTTTGTGATGTAGAACTCTTAAAAAAAAACTTTTTAAAATAATTTCTAAATTTTAATATTGGTATTATGGTTTCGTCCAATAAAAACTAATATTATGACCAGGTCGGTCAGACATTTCATTGGTGAAACTTTAAAAACAGGGTGGGCAATAATTAGGCAAATATAAAAAAATGTTCGCCTCTAATATTAGGGAAACTTTAATTTTGAATTTCGCAAGATGTTACATTCAAAAAATGCTTTATATCATGAGTTCAAGGAATGCTGAACTGGTAGAATTTAGGTAAAACATGCATGTTTTATAACAGAAGCATGCCACTGAAGATCATGTTTTTGTGTAAAAATAGAAAAGAGTTAAAAAAAATAATTCCAATACAATGCATAGCATCAGCAAATAAAAAAAAACAGTTTTGTGAATAATTCGAACCACTGCATAAAACATAATTCAAAGAAATTTTTTTTTGTGTTAACAAGAACAACATTAAATCGTTTTCATTGAATATCTTGCAAACCATATGATTAAAGAACTTCTTTTTCATTGCTTTAAAAAATTACGAATTTATTGGAATAATTCAATTTTTAAACCACTTTCCTATAATTTTGCTCAATAATTAGCAGGAAAACTAAAATTTTAACAGAGAATGAATATTTCGTGTTTACCTGAGCCATGGAAAGTCCGCTTTCCTCTGTGTTTTATGGGTTTCCGTGTACAAATTGGCTAACATTTTTATGTTGAGCACCTGCAATGTGTTTCATAACTTGTCTATAAAATTGAGATCTAGTATTTTTCATAAGAAATTAAGTACTTTAAAGTTGTTTTCTTTGTATTTTATATCGGTAGTATACAGAAAGCGCCATTTTAGTGGCATGCTTTTGACGACATATGGAATCATTGTATTTTGTAGACTATTTTCAAGTAACAATTCTTTGCATGAAATCAATAAGAGGGAAAAAATGTGTTCTCAGAGACATATATCAGTCACCGTACTTCAGCGTTTTTAAAGTTTCATGCGGCATTTCTTGTCTAATTTTCGCTTCATAGAACTTTTAAAAAAAATCACTGTCTTCCTTAAATTTTTGCCACAAGTGGTTTGTGCTTTGCCATAAAAGTACGTTAATATTAAATTTTATTAAAAATTTACTTTTAATTTATATTTAATAAATGAAGGAATATCGCATATATGTATGTACATGATTTTGCGACAAACTTTTCTACCGTCTACAGGTTTGCATAAAGACTAAAAGCATGTATGTATTCTTCTGAATATGGGAAAACTGGACATTATCTAAGAAAACAGCTAATTTTTTTTTTTTTTTTTGTTTAGGGTTATTCACATGAAAAGTATCATTTTCTAAAATGCAGCATCTAAAAACCTTATCACAATTTTATTTTATTATGAATAATTAATGACAAAATTTAAAAAATGTGCTAAATTAGTGTCAATGTAAAGTTACTTATAAATTGTTATCAGCATATAATAAAATAAGAACAGAAAAAGAAAAGTAGGAAAACAATTGCAAAACGCTAAGCGATTAATAAATAAGTCACTTTACAAAACACACTTCTTGACTTAGGCCCAGTTTTTAACTTCACATTTAAATAGCATTTAAATTTAAATGCAACTTTGAATTTGTTTGCACAAAGTTCGCTTTCATAAAAGCGGCTTATCAAATGCTTAACCATGCATTTACTCTAATTTGTTTAACGTCCCCAAACAGTTTGGCAGGCATATATTTGTCATGCAAAGGCATGAAGTTTTTGGCATCATAGATATAACCATCCAATTTTTATACTATACTCCCCGGTTTGGATGGTTTGCATGGCATGAATCGGGTGTGGCCATGATACGGAAACAACTACTGGTCTACGATAAGATTCTAACTTGCTTTGCACAAATGTTGAAAATAGTTATTTTTCATTGTATATATAACTCGGGATTTTTATAACTTTGTTGGTTTATTGGCGTATCCTTCATGTGTTTGAATAATCAAAACTTATAAATCCCAAAATTGGTGGCAATCGTTTAAAGTTCATTACAAAATGATAAAATTGGTAATTTTCAACCGACCACAAGCATGTCACACTTTCGTCGCTTGTGCCAGCTACAATAAGCACTCCTATGAACGCATATATTTCGCTCAATACCACATGCTTCTAAGGTTTTGGTTGCGCCTCCGGTTGCTTGGCATTGTATGCTTTTCGGTTTTGTGTCGTATAACCAACCATTTCCGCACTCATATAACACTTAAATGTAGTTGTACCTGTATATACTGCCGTGCAACTTCGACGTCGCAAAATATTTTGTTGTCTAGTCCGGCGGGATAGTCTCGGTAGTGTGCTTCATATGATACCATCACGTGCAACGAATTTAGCTGCACCCATTAATTAATTTGCATAGAATTATCTTCAGCGTGTATTTCTAGGCCGTTATCTTCATCATTATAGAAAGCATCATTATAGCGGAATTGTCGTATGTTTCTTCAATATCTGAAACTGTTACTCGGTTAGGAATTCTCCTTGTCCTCTTTCTATATCTTCAGTATTCGAAATAAATACTTATACTCACTCAAAATGTTCGAAAATGTATTAATCTACAGAAATGCATTAATAAAAATAATGTTTGCTCGGAAAATGTAAGGAAAAACGTGAAATATTGCTACTGGCCACACCTGTACTAGGGTTCTCGTTCCCGTAACATATGTTGGGTATAAGGACTAGGGTTAATTAAGCACATATGAAATTTGCTAATCTAATGTTCATCACTGTATATAAAATAAATTTTAATTATCATTTATTTGTACATTTATTATTTTTTCCAAGTGTATGTACATACTTATACACACTTATCTGTATGTACATGTGTATATGTAAATTACCACTGCTTTACTATATAATACCACACAGTTACAATCTCTCTTAAAAAACGAACAAAAAAAATAAGATTTCAATTGTACTTTTATCCTTGTTAGAGTATTTACAACTTATCCACTTATTCAGTCATTCATTCATTCATTCACTTACACATTTTATTCATTCATTTTACTGCATTATCATTATCATCATTGTTGTTGTTTTTGTTGTGATAAAGTTGCTGTCATTTTGTGGCAACAATTTGCAATTGTAAATGAATTAATTATTATTTTTTTAATTTTTTATATTTCATTCTCTTTATTACTACTGTACACATATGATTTTATATTGTTGTTGTTTATTTTTTTTTGTCAATTTGAACTTGTTTGTAATTTATTGTTGTTGTTGTTGAATTTTTGTTGGTTTTTTCTCTTGAATTTGTTCTGCACAATAAAGGTAAGATTTATTTTAAATCTATATTTTTTTTATTATTTTTTGTAATTTTATTTTTACTATATGTATGCATATTACTACATATTAATTATTTAAACGAATTTTTATGTACACAGTATTTATAGTTGTAAACCATTAAAATTTGTAAATTTTATCATATTCCAATCATGTTTTATTTATTTAATTCTACCATTTTTTAATTTGTTATTTTTTTTTAATATTTACTTAAGAGGGCTTTAGACTATCCAACAAGTCGTATGATATACCAAAATTTTTTTATAAAAGAGTAGCAGTGTAATAGTGTAATATATAATATTTAATCGAAATATTCGATAATGAGAGAAAATAGATATGGAAAATTTACAGTCGTATGACTATCACTGTTTTCTAAAAAAAATTAAAAAAAAGAATTTTCATTAGACCTGAGTAATATTTTTTTTATGAATATTAAATTAAAATATTTAAAAACAATAATAAAAACATTTTATTTGTTTTTTTTTTAATTATTTTTTTAACAACTTATGCTGTATTTTCCTTCACCATAAAACATAAACATAAAAAGGTTTGTAGCATGGTATAATCATCATAAGGTAGTCCCAGTTTGAAATGGCATGCAACCCAGTGGTTTTGCAACCCTGCGGCTCTGCCGATTGTCAAATAAAAGCAACAGTGTGGGTGACTTTTTTTTTGTAAAGGCTATTATCTACAGAACAATAGAATAATAGACAGAAGGTGTATTTTACAGGTCAATTTGAATGATGTGGAGAAGTGTAACCAGAATTTTGACATTGCTATTATAGAGGAACACTATATATAAACAAGTTTTAAAATGTAGCTGCAAATAAGATATCAAAAGCATTAAATTCTCTTTATTCTTTCTTGTTTCAATTTGTTTATTGTTAAAGAAACAATTTTAAATTCAATTTTATTTAACGTCAAAATAAATAAGGAAGAAGAAGAAACACGATTTTGATAATCGGTAGTAAACAGCTGTTACTGTTTTGGTAAAGCGGTACTACCTTGTAATGATTATACCATGTTTTGTAGTACGATTTTTATACTCTTTTTTATAAATCGTATAGAATTTTATATTATAGTCGAATAGTCTAAACTGCCCTTTACATGTTGTATGTGCTATATGTATATAAGAGAAAGGAGTCGAAAAATACAAATCCCTCAGATACATAGATATTATGCCAGATTTTCAATGTTTATTTTACACATTTTGTACTTAAAAAAACATAAATAAAGAATTACAATATGTATAAATATGAATAATTTTATTTTTCATTGAAAGGATCATTGCAAACCGAATGATTTATTAAACCGAAATATAATATTTTTTTTTTAATTAGCATTTTTTTCTAAATACAAAATTTTTAACTCAACTAAATATATTCTTGTTATACTATTTTTCAACATGCACTTTTATTGAGGCAATATTCTCTTAATTGAGAACATTATTTTAAGTGTTCAAGCATACGCCTGTTCATAGAACACGAATAGTTTTTGACATTCGTCTTTTTACATGTGAAACAAAAACACTTAAATTTAATAGTGTTTTTCATACATATAAAAAGACGAATGTCAAAAACCATTCGTGTTCTATGAACAGGCTGTTACTCAATATTCATTTGAAAGTTGAAAACCACAAATCAACTCCTCACATATCAAGAAGGGCTACCTCACATTAAAATTAAGCGAACAAATTTTGTTGATATTTGAAAACTCATTTTTTAATAAAATATAATTTTTAAAATAAAATAAATTTTTAAATTTTTATAAAATAAATAATTTATTCGTACTTTAACCCTTGTAGGTATGAGGATTTTTTGTCGCTAAATGGCATAACCAGGTCTGTGCAGACCTACTTATATGGGATTTGTAGGAAAATGCATAGACAGGTGTCGTAAAAGTGTGTATAAATGCATTTTATGCTAGGAAAACCACAAAATGAACATTAAAAACGCATTTTTATACATCTTAGTTATCTATTAACAGCATTTTATTAATAATAAGTATGTATACAAAGGAATTTTATACACGGCATTTAACGCAGAAGTACCTGGCATTTGAGAGTTGTTGGCATATCGGATTTTTGCAATGCATGCAATGAAAATGTGTTTTTCGCTGTTTTTTGATCAACTTTGTAGTCGCCGTGGTCTAGTGGTTAGTGTGTTGGCCTACTAAGACGATAGCGTGGGTTCAAATCTCAGCTCTGACATCTTGAAAAAAAAAAAGAAATATGAAAAAATTATTTCTTTCTGCGACTACCTCTCAGCAGTCTTCCGGCAAAAGCCCTGGGAGTAATTGATTGCCATGAAAAAGCTTCTCAAATCTGTCGTTCGGAGTCGACTTTAAACTGTAGGTCCCGGTACTCATGGATAAAAATTTACACACACAACATGAGTGCTGCGAGAAGCTAGGCCGTAATCCTGACACAGGGTTGTAAAGGCCAGTTATGTATGTATGTAAAACACAGCAAGCACGATGGTCTTTTGGCAGAGGATGCGGCATGGACTGTAAACAAACAAAGTTTGTCAAGTTCGTCGAAGTCAACTGCATCGTGCAAGTCAAAGGACGGTAAAATTGGGTCAACAGCTCCTCCTGCCACTGGTAGACGTCGTGCACATGACTTTCCCACGGTGCACAGACCTGGATATACCTACTAGGGTTAAATATGTATGTACTTAGTTGGAATACGATCTCCCTAAAATATTACCTGTACCTGATCCTGTTTCTGTATTTAAAATATACACAAAAACAGTACTTTTCTTGACAAAACAACGTTTGCCGGGTCAGCTAGTTTTTTAATAAAATTTAATTTTTAAAATAAAAAATTTTAAATAAAATAAATGTTTAAATTTTTATAAAAAAATAATTCATTCGTACTTTACATATGTATTTACATAAATGGGTGAAAAATCAAAAAAGTAGAATTTGGCTGGAGTAATGCCAGTGAGGCAGACCTTCTTAATATGTGGTGAGCTGTTTTCTGTTCCTTTGTTAACTAACCATAGAATCGCTTCATTATTTCGAAATTTTACCCACAATTTAGGCTGAAAACAACTATGTAAGAAATCTTTACTACATAATTACATATATGGGAAATATATACTTTCTTTACAATTCCTACTACATATCAGTTGGCACTCTCTACCCTCAATTAAGTTCTAATAAATTTTTTGCTCTTGCGGTGGATGTCGCTTGATGTTAAAAATAATTTTTTTAATTATTAATTTCTTTCTTAAAGAAATAAAGCAAAAGTATAAACGTCTTCAAATATACTCATTTCTCTCTATATGTTTTTTTACTAAACAACTGAAATAAAATTGCTGCTCTAAGTAGGAATTGACCTAAAAAAAGTTTTATATTCTGTTATACTAATTGGTTAAATGCGTACATAACAAACAGCAAACATTCTAAATATATCCCTATTGTATGTCATATTATTTTAATAATAGAGTTTTGTGCTTAAAAAACTTTTATATTATACGTATATGCTATATGTAGGTATAATTACCAAATATATTTTTAAAGACAAAAACAATAATAAGTATGAAATATTTAATAAAAAAAAAACAAATTTTTTTCACCTCTAAAGCATCCATTTCTGTACGGAATGTGCGCAATCTACCTAAGGGCAATTTAACAGTAAAACCAGATCCCTCAGACCCCCAAAGACAACAATACAACACATACGATCAAATGGAAAAATTAGAAAACTCCTATTATGGCACAGCACACGATATGAAATATGCAAAAACTACTTTGTTAACAGATCGTAATGCTACGACCACAGGCAATGAAACAGTATTGGGAGGTGGTGTTGGTGCTTCATATGCCACATCGACCCCTTTACACCGTTCTATGGGTCATGATTATTATGGTACAAGTGGTAACATATATGATTTACACAATAGCTATCAGCAGCAGCAACATCAACTGCAACAATTGCATCAGCAACAACTGTTGCCTCCTCACCCAATGAGACGTGTTGGCAGTCGTGCTGAAATTGATATGCTGGAACGCGAAACAAGTTCTCAGATAAGGGTAAGTTTTATTTTTATAAATCTAAATAATAATTTTGTTATTTTATTTTTATTTTCATTTTTTAAATTTTAATTAACAATTTTTGTTTGTTTTTATATATATGCAGAATTTAGATGTTTCTGCTGGCGATTTGTTAAGTCGTACACATGAGGAATTGGTTTTATTATTGATACAATTAAGGCGACAAAATAGCAATACTGCACGTGCTATTGAGCAGTGTTGTAGTGATATACATGATGTTCAGGTTAAATATAACTTTTATATATTTGATATAAGACCAAAGGTGGTGGTGGGGTAGAATATCGTTAAACTGTATAATTTTTTAACACTTAAATTCATTTCATAGCAAATGTCTAAAAAATTATTTTTAGTTTTAGACTACAAAGATTAGAAATGGAAACCGTATTCATAAAAAATAAAATTGGTTTATAGAGTGCCTATTTGACATATTTCTATGGAGTATTAATAAAACTGTTTTATTTTTTTATGAATACCGGCATTAGTTTAAAGGTGATAACTAAAAATTCTTTTCAATTCCTATCATTACTTCACACTCCATACAAATGTACAAACTCTTTAATTTATTAGGGGCTTATTTGACAAATTTCTATATAATGCTTGTCAAATAAGCCCTCAATAAGCTTATAATATTCTTTATGAGTACGGGAGTAAATTTTTAATAAAATTAAATAACACTTAGGCCTAGTTTTTAACTTCATATTTAAATGTGAAATTAGTTAATTTTAATTTAAACTTAAATGGCATTTAAATACAGTTTCAGTTTTTCAGTCATAAATTTAAGTTTGTATTTAATTGCGACAAAAGTATGGTAGCATCACCAAATTTAAATAAACTTTGCAGATTTTTTCGCAGAAACAGCTGTGATTGACTGCAACAAAATAAAACACCAGAAATAAAATAAAAATACTATTCATAAACATCAATTAACACATTCGCGGACGCAAAAAATTTTAGGGAGCTGCAAAAATATACAGGCAATTATTTTTGAAACTAGTTGTAATATCCGAAATCTAATTAGACATATATTATAAGAGTAGTCAGAACATCGTATTTTAACCGTTATATACATATATATATACGAAAGTATCTAATGAACCAATTGGTCATTATTTTGAATGTGTATTAATTACAAAAACTTAGATTGTATAAAATTAAATGAATAAAAATTGGCTTTAAAATTTGAATGCTATAGCATTCACGTCATTTTGCATCAGTATGAAAATGAATGCTATAACATTCACGTCCGCGAACGTGTTAATAACAATAAACGTGATTAATATATATTAATTTTATTATTTAAAGACGAGTTTTGTTCATAATATGCCCATTTATTATAAAAAAATTAAAAACATTGTTGGTTGTTTCATTTTTATTTGCAAAACGTAAAAACAAGATGGCGAGAACATGTGTTTATATGTAAAACTTAAATGGACAAGGTTGGTCATTTAAATGGCATTTAAGTTTCATTTAACTTTGCGCTGAAAAACTCAAAGTTGCATTTAAATGGCATTTAATTTTAAATGCCATTTAAATATGAAGTTAAAAACTGGCCCCTAAAATTTTAAAATTATATAAAGCCCTAATGAAACGAAAATAAAGAGAAAGAAGTTGTATATTGACAGCTTTTGGCTACTTTAGTATAGGTACAGTGATCACACTTTTTCGCTGTTTAAAGTTGTTCTATATAAAGGGTTACCCATTTTGCGGTTTCAAAAGTAAACGTAAATAAAACACATATAAAATATTGTTTCCATGATATTTCTGTTTTGTTATAAAGTTTGAACGTTGACATTATGTGTGAAACACAACATCATTTAAATGACGAAGTGTTGCAACCATTAATTCTTTTGAGGTAATTTTCGACCACTTTTTGACACATATTGGACGGTATCTCAGCCATAACTTAACGAATGTTGGTTTTTAAGTGCTCAAGAGTTGAAGGTTTATCTGCATAAATACGGTCTTTCGCGTAGCCCCACAAAAAAAGTCTAATGGAGTCAAATCGAATTATCTTGATGGCCAGTTGATATCGCCACGACGAGAAATTACGCGCCCAGGAAATGTCTTTTGCAATAAAGCCATATTCGCTCGAGTTGTGTGGCATGTGGCACCGTCTGGTTGAAACCACATATTCTCCAAGTTGTATTCTTTAATAATGTGCCGTAAGACAGTCCTAATTCCTAAGAACTACGAGAAATCGACACATTCGGGTCTTCGGCAACACTTTCACTTAATGCAGCGATATTTTCAGCGGAAGGAACGAAACGATGATGCACAGGCCTTACAATATTTGTAACCGTTCCAGTCTCTTCAAATTTCTTCACAATTTTGCCAATTGCTTGCGTAGTTGGACGATTGTGTAAACCATAATCTCCTCTTAAAGCACGATATGTGGCTATGGCAGAATCAATATTTTTGTAGTAAGTTTTGATAATTTTTATGCGTTGTGTTATGGTTAAGCGATTATTTTCGTCAATGTGAGACTTTCAACTGAAAAGAAAAAAATTAGTTTAACAACTTAGTTTGACAGATGTCGAATTCCAGTCCCATACTTTTGAAACCACGAAATGGATTACCCGGTATAACAAGTTTGTAACTATTAAGACCGGCCATAGGCCGACATTACACTACACCTTTCTGTATGAAAACAATTTTACACAGCGAAGATACCCACAAAATATTAATTCGGGACTTTGCTTAATTTAGTTTTCATAAGAAATAACTTGGGGACTTATTTCGTTTTTGTTTTGGAATCTAATATTAAATTTTTTTTATATTTTTAACGTTTACTTTATTTGCGATTATTAAATACGAGTAAATAAATTTCTTAATTGAATTGGTTGCCTAATGACTAGCTGGTAAAGCATTGGCTAAATGACCCTCGGAACAAGATTTTTCATTAAAGACAATCAATTTCGCTTTGTCACAAACGCCTTAATTAGATCGGAACTATATATAATATTTCGAATTTATATCAGTTTTTGTCATGACTTTTTATAATCAAGAGAGTTATAATTAAGGCGTTTCAAACGATACAAAATTAAATGAAAAATTATCACTTTTGCTGCGATTCGAACTGGGTTTTCCAGATCATTCAACAAGAAAATGTGGCGAGCAATTTGATCAAAACAATATTGATATTATAAATATTTGAAATAAATTTTTCTATATGGGCATTTCCTCAAAATGGTAAACCAGGATCGAAAAAAAATATGTTGATAATCATAGCATTTTATTGCTTATAATTATAAAAAAGAGTCTATATTTTTATAATATATTGGATTCTTATCAATCTCAGGTGTTTTACTTGAGAAAATTGGGCTAGAAACTGAAATATTTAAAATTTCATTTTTAAACTACTTCTAAAGACATTTTTATATTTATTTATTTTACATGCAAAAACTGTATTATGTTTGCACTCTTTCTTCAAAATCTTTCTTTTACAAACAATTAAGAAGGGAAATGTGTAGGGAGAAAAAAAAAAGTTCGATTAACGGTAAATTTTTGGTTTGTTTCTTGCCTAGGTTTTAATCGTACGTTCGCGACCGAAAACATCATTTTATTGTTATTGCTTTGCATAAAATGTCAATAGGTGCAAAGACACACCACATTTTAATTAATTTCGGCGTCACCTATTTGTATATAAATAAAAGAAACTTCTGGGTTACCATTAAATAGACGTTTTTTGTTTGCAAAGTTTCGTACGTTCGCGACCGTAAGTAAATTTTTTTTATAAGCAATGAGTTTATAATTGATAAGATGTCTCTAATTTTATTTTAAAAGTGAAATGATATACCGAATATTCCAGTATTAGAATGATGCACTGGATTTTCTGTGATGAGGACCTAAAATAAGCACAATTTTAACGGCCTGTTGAGTAAAAACAATAATATCAAAAATATTGTTAAAATTTCATTATTTTATATTGAAAATTGTTATTAATAAAAAAAATATTAATAAACACTGTAAGTGCTTTACTGAAATCTATTTATCAGAAGGATTACGTTCTCGCGAAGTTTTCTTTTGTCAGTATCTGTAAACGAATAGTGGCATGCTCTAACTTAATTATATTACAAAAATATCATATGCACTCGTATGTGTCACCTCTTAATAAAAGGAAAAGATTTTCTTTGTAAGTGAATTTTTGCACAAATTTTTAATTGAGCTTGTTGATCATTAACCGTAATAACGTAATAATGTATTTTTAGACGGAGTTTTGTTTTACTGGTTAAAATTTTAATTTTCCACACAACTTTAATGTAAAAGTACAAGTACCCAAAAATTAGTAAAAATACTCGATACGTGGTACTCATTACTCAATACTTTGCCAGTACTAGTTACCACGCACTATAAATAGAGAATTACGTTTTTCGTAAAGGAAATTTGACGATATTTATGGGATTAAGCATGGTGATAATACAAAAAAAAACCTATGGAAATATCGTACGTTCGCGACCCGTACGTTCGCGACCGATACTTAAGCCAATTAAACGAAAACCAATAGAGATATTTTATTCTGCAAATACTGGATAGAGACCTACATTAGTATGCTTTAAAAATTATTTTATCGCTTTGGAATATTCCGTTGCATTTCGCAGAATTTTACATTTCACTACTGTCAGCTAAAGTTGACTTCTATTTTGCGTACGTTCGTGACCACGACTTTATAACTATTATTATGAAAACTTCAACTCGATGAAATCCATCTTTTGCACTACATATAGAGCTACTAAAATGCTATCAAATCGCAAAAAAAAAATACTAGAAAAAGTTTTTTGTCTACCTTCTTTGTACATTAAAAGCGTACGAACGTACGTTCGTTACCCCAGGAAATGCCCATATAGGGTTTTATTATTTATTTTGTTTTTTAATGGGAATAACTGATTTGTAAGAACGTCTCAAAATATGCTACTTTCTTTTTCTTATGCTAGGAACACATTCGATTTTTTTAATCTCGTTATATCCATTCCTAAAGCGCTTAATAGTAATATAAGAAAAAACATAAATGTATGTTCTGTCATAAATGTACTGTCCTTTCCAAAAAAGTTCAATACAATGCAATGCATTTAGTAGGGGTTTTACCCCTGAGTATTGGTCTCAAAATAAAAAAAAAAAAAATAAAAAAAGACTCGTTATACAGGGGATACCTGTGGATTACACGTTTTTTATTGTCTTAATTTTAATACTTGGGATGTGGAGTATTGGTATATATAATGATAAGTTGTTGTTTGATAAGAATATGTATGAAAAGGCGAATTGAGTATTGAGGTGTGGTTAGTCAACCAGCTGTTTATTCATTCTCGCTGATTAAAGCTGCAATAACAAATTTTAGTATTGTGCCCATAACTTGTAGTCAATTTTCTTTGGTTTATGCGAGCATGATTGAGACGACTAAACCAAAACTTAATTGTGCTTTTTTTTTACTTTGCTTCCGAGTTAAAAAAAACAAATAGATTTGGAATAGTTTAAAATATTTGTTGGGAAAAATATAACACGTTACACGTGGGTCAAATTTAATGGTGTAGGTGGTAAACTGTAACTAACTTAAGATATTGTAACTCTAACATAAAATTTATACTTAATCTCACCCTTATGTCGTCCATATTGACAACAACTGACCAGCATTAAAAGGCTGTTACTGTTCTCAGAGGCTTAGAAAATTTAAAATGGTTATCATCAACGGTCAGCTGCTGTCTAGAAAGATTACACAAAGGCCAATTTTCTGCTATCGGGTTGATAACTTTATATTAATTTTATAATGGTTTTGGTTTTATCTTTTTATTATATTTTATTTCTTAATATTTTGTATTTGTTTATAGAATCGTTTACGATCTGCTGAAGGCCTATCACGTGCAGAGAGTATACAACGTTTGGATTATTTAAAACAGCATTTGCTCGATTTAGAAAGACAATATGAAAAAAGTAAACCATTAGTAAATCTAGTAGATAATATGGTTAAACTGGGTTCTCTTTATCGTAATGATGCCAATGGCGACAGAACACAAAGAGCTGAAGCTGTAACGTTAGATCGTTTAGAATTCAATCAAAGAATACAGGAAAAACGTTTACTGCAAGAAGAACAAAAGCAATGGGACCGCTTAAATCCCGATCACAGTGAGCTACAGGTAATTTTTTTAAACAGTACCAAATTTGAAAATTACTCAAAAATACAAATCTTTGTTATCTTTTTTTAAAATTTAAGTCTAAGGTTCGACAATTATACCATTTGGATCAACTCTTGCAAGAAGAATCGGGTACTCTACAAAATTTACAACGCGATAAAGAAGATCTTGAAAGAGCTTTGGGTGGCCTAAAGGCTCGCATACAAGATAACAGTGGTCCTCCTTTAGCTGTAGAGGCAGCAAAGAAACAGCAAATAATGTTGGAACGTGAACTATCTAGAGTACATCAATTGTTGGCCGAAAATTCTAAGGTATCCGAGGTGCCTAGTAGAAGTTTGTCGTCTGTTTTATTTGTGTGTTTGTTGTATTCCATATTCTTATAATGCATTCTCATTGTATAAGAAATTTAATAATTTATCACATAAAACTCTAGAAGCATGTGGGCTCAAAATTATTAGATAACTTTAAATGCTTTTGTATCTAAAACAAATATTCTTAAAATACATGTTCTTATTACTAACATTAATTAAATTCGCTTAAATAATGTCTAGCAAAGTGATTTTTAGGTAAGAAAAACATAAAAGGCAGTTTTACTGGTACCTTAAAAAAATTGAATTCATTTCTTATAGTCGTATTAGAAATGGAGATAATTTTATTTGAATAATGTTTTATAATTTAAAAATACTTATACATACATTGTCTGTCCAGCCAACGTTGTTTTGGAATATTTAATGAATCCTTTTTTTTTTTTTTTGTTTTCTATTCGTATTCATATTCGCCATATACCGTATGCCTTCATTTTCTGATCATAAAAAACTCTTTTGTCGTAAAAGCATAAAACATATTTTTTAAAAATTGTAATTCTGTTTTATCCAAATAGGATGACAATTACAAGAACAGCAATGATGGTAAAAAAAGGAGAATATGATAGAAACTGTTGTGTGACTTTACTTCGACTAACTCATACAAGTGTATGTACATACATATGGAAGAAAATAATTTCAGTATGCGATTTCTAGAAAAGTATGAGTTAAATAGTTGATGTTTGGTCTCGAATATACACAGGACACAAAGAACTCTGATGAGACTACCGTAGCTGGAGTCGAAAACATTTGTTCAGTTTGGCTGGTGTACTATTCCTTCACGGACATCATTTCTTCTTTAATTACCAAAAATATTCATTGCCGTTAACTTTGATCTAATTAAAGCGTTTCTGATGAAACAAAAATTAAAACATATTTTTTTGTATTTATTGTCTTTTTCGAACCTTTTATTAGTTATTTATTAGTACTATTTATTTTATTACTGAGCCTTTTTCGTTTTTCAGTTGCCTATGATTCTTTAAGTAGGTTTTCTGAAAAAAAGGATAAGACAAATTTTTAATTATTTCATTGAATATATTTTTCGAATGGGAGTTAGACTGAATAAAAAAATCTTCCAAATGCCAGCTGTAGAAAATATATAAGTGTACCCGCTTATATTTTTTTAATTGTGAAATAATATATTTAAACCCCGAGAGAAAAGTTCGATTACATTTTATCACATTGCCTGTTTAATATAGTATTAAAATTCCAGGGGTGTTCGTTCTTGAGGGGAAAGTACCCTACACAAAAAATCTTTCTATTCTTGTTAAGAATTGTAGTAAATAAGCCAGGGGTAGTAAATTTACACCAAAATACACACCGCCCAGTATTTTAATTGATTTTTTAATTATTTGACAATTTAATATTTTTTTAAATTCATCACATGGCATGTACATATAAAAATTTGAGTTGATCTTTACAATACACTTATCACTTTTAATACTGATTTTGTAATATTCCAAATAGTTAGCATTATAAAAAATTCGTTAATGTAATACAACAATATGCATAGTCATGTATTTGATATTTTAGAAAAAAAAATACAATCGAAGAGAATAGACGACATTCTCACTACTCACATTGCCTGCGGGACATTAAGCTTTTAGTTATCTCTATAGCATAAATAGTATATACATATATGTAAATAAGCGGTAATCACTCTTCGTTACAAACGCCCTTGCCTCTGCCTACCCTATTTTTTTGGCAACGTTAGCATGATTTGCAAGAGCATTTGCAATAAAGTGATTACCGTTATATTTTTAATTTATTGTTTTATATATTCATTATATTTTTGTTTTTACCTTATTTTTAATAGAAACTTGAACAAACTGTTGCCGGTAATGCTCGTTTAGAACAAGAACTTTTAGTGTTGCGCCAAAAACTACAAGCATCTAGAGGAAGTCAAAATGCTTTACAAATTTCGGATACATACACAAGCAATACAACAGCAATGTTAGAATCTGAACTTAAGAGAGTTCAAACCTTAGTTGGAGATATGCAAAGGCAAAGACAGGAACTAAGTTCGGCAGTTAAACAATTAACAGAAAACTCAAATAAGTTGTATCAGGAGATTGGTAATAAAGCACATGGCAGCTTACGAAATGGAGATTCATGCAGTAACAATGGTAGTATGAAAAAGAGAAGTAATTCTGGCTGCTGGATAGAAACTGATTTGGATACCATGATGTGTATCAATCGTACTCTTAGTGATTCTACCATGAATCTTTCAACACCTCTATATGTTGATACAGGTTCTAATAATACCAGTGCAAATATGCTTAATTGTTCATCAACCTCAAGTAAATTAAGTGATTACAATACTGGTGATAGTTTAATTAACGAATCACATAGAAGAATGGCTAATTCATCTTATCGTTATAACGATTCAAGTGACAATTTAGAAACTAGCGGCGTAGACAGTGATGGTTTCTTAGATACCAATCCTTTTGCCAATTTAAGCCAACAGGAGAAACAAGAAATTAAAACAGTGCGTATAGTTAAACGAGAATCGGAACGAAGACATCGTGATCGCAGTGAACGTTCTGGTTTAAGTAATTCAACACAAAATCTAGATCAAGTAGCTGAGGAAGAGCAATATAATTTAATGAATGGTAGTTGTGGTGGTGGCAACGGTATAGGTATGGCTGGTAACTATAATGTTAAGGAATATCAAACAAACGAAAGATCAAAATCATTACCTAGAACATATAGTGAACCGCCAAAATCATCTTCAAGACATAATCATAGACATAAGCATAGTAGTAACAATCATCAAAGTAGTGTAAATACTTCTTTAACTTCTGCCGGTCAGCGTTATAATGATTATTATGGTCATAATGGTGTTTCAATTTCGCATTCATATGATAGCAATAGTAATTATTCAAATACGCAACAACAACAACAACAACAACAAAATTCATTACATAATCATCATCAGCAACAATTAACAAATGGTCATGGTAATGCTCCAACTTCTCGAGAACATTTAAATCCATTAGCCAATGCTTATTTTGCAAAACAAATGCAACAACAACAACAAAAGCAACAACAAAACTCTCATAATCATCATAACCATCATCAAACTAATAATAGTTCATCTCATACACGTCATTCCACTCAAAATGCTTTGCGTCATAAAACCGACTCAGTGCAAAGTTTAAACAAAAGTCTCAGTGATCTAACACCCTCATTTCAAAGTGAAGCCGCCAGGCAAATAATCAATGAAATGTCTGCAGGATCAGCATCTGAGGATACAGAAAAGGTACACGAAAAGGTTCCCTCACAGCACAAGCACCGAAGAGCTGTACCCAAAGAAAAAAGACGTCATTATACGGCACCCAACAATGTAGTGCCAGTAAAGTCTGGTGAAAATAGTCAAACCGAAAATGATATGAATCGTAATGTAGGCTGACTTGTTTAAAATCAATAAAAACGCTTTCTTTTATTTAATTTTTATCAATTTTAGAATACTAATTGGCGTGCTCGAGATGATTTAGATATGGAAGTCGCCTTGCGGCCTCGCATGAATGCTCCCGATATTGTGCGTTCAGCTTTAAGACATGGCGAAAAAATATCAGAAAACACAATTGATACCTTACTATTGGCACCCAATAAAATTGTTATACCTGAACGTTATATACCCGAAACGGTAATTTGATACAAATACAAAATTCAATCTTAACAAAATTTTTACTAAAAAACAAAAAAATTAAAATTTTTATCAAAATTTTTTCTAAAACAAAATATAAACGACTGTCACATACAAATACCCAGACCCCTGAATTATCACCCGAAGAGAAAAAGAGACGTCAGGAAAAAGTAGAATCAATTAAAAAGATGTTAGCTGAAGCACCAATAAGTGCTGCAAATGTAAGTTAAAATTGTTTTTCATTTTGTTTTATAGCAGTTTAAAAAAGCAAATATTTTTCTTCGAACTATATAGGAAACTACTACAACTTTGCCACCCAGTAAAATAAATGAAGAGAAAAAGCAAAGAGAACATCTTTTACAATTGAATCAAATTTTGGCACAACAAGTTATGCAAATGAGCAAAATTGTAGCTGGTAAGTGAATTTTAAACAAAACTATTCAAAAGCATGTTATGCTAAATGAAAGCCAACATAAAATGCAATTAAAAACAAACACTAAGCACTTTTATATTTTTGTTGAATTTGAGTTTTAACTATTTACTTACATATATACATACATACTACATACATATCAATTTGTTTGTTTATAATTTTTACTATTTGTTGTTTTAATTTGTTTGTCATTTTTTTTTATATAAATGTGGCTTTAATTAATTTAAACCATTTATAATATAATTTGTTTAATGAATGTTTTAATATTGTTTTAAAGTTTATAAATAAGCTGTAAAGTTTATAAATTTTTATTCATTTTTAAATTGGTGTTTTCCTTAATTATTATTATTATTGTTATTTTTTGTTTTATGTTGAAGTCTATATACGATTCGTTTAAAGACATTTTATGAACAATATAAAATACTTGAAAGGGTCACTTTAGACTGTACGACTTTACGTACAAAAAATCTGAGAGAGAATAAATAGTATGAAATTCTATATGGTTTTTAAAATGAGTACTACTGTGTTAACACTTTTCGTGTAGAAAAATAAAATAAAAATATTAGTTGTCAAAAAAAAAAAAAATAAAATAAATAAATTTAAAAACATATTAAATAAAAATTTTATTTATTATTGCTTTTAAGTGTATGGAAAAATTGTTTTTAATTATTTTAAATATTTGAAAACAAAAATATTATTCAAGCCTAATGAAAATTCCTTTTGTTTTAATTTTTCAGAAAACAGTGAGAATCATATGATTTTCAACTTTTCATACGTATTTTCTCTCATTTCGAATATTTCGATTACATATTATCAAGCCTGTCACAGATTCCGATCGGAATGGTTATCATTTCGTATTTTCAATTCCGATCGGTTTTGTTTTAGCTTCTTCAGATTCCGATCGATTTAACAAATACCGATTTTTTATTTTTCTCTTAAAGTACGGCAACGTAATACATACCAAAACAAAAATAATGTGTTTTAAGCGAATACGAGCAAAACAATTTAAAAAATTGTAACAAAGTGAATAAAAAAAGGTATAAATTAAAATAATTAATGATAAAAGAAAAATGCCTTGGGGCAAATTACGGCATTCGATATCGAACGAAATTTCAATGTAAATTGTTTTAAAATTATATGAAATTTCGAATGCCATAATTTGCCTCCTGGACTAGAAATATGTTTTTATTACGGTTTTGATGTTCGTATTGACAGAATATAAACTTTTTGAAAAAATGTTTATTTAAAAAATGGCTTCTTTCAGAAATAATAACAAAAATGTGTTTATTTTTAACAAAATAAATGTTAAACAAATTTTTTTTAATAAAATAAATCAAAAACAATATTTATTTCCCATTAAAAGTGGCTTTAATTAATTTCTTTTAAAATTTAAGTCACTGAAAATAACAATTCCACTTAAGAAACTGAAAGTGGTTTAATTCCGCAAAAAAAATTTCGTTTTACGTTTTCTGAAGAAGCAAAATACGGAATTCGTTCCACTTTTGATCGGAATGGATTTCTGTGACATGCCTGTATATTTAAACTATCACACTGCTACTCGTCTACATATACATACATACATTTTGGCATATCATATGACTTGTTGGATAGTCTAAAGCCCTCCAAATTTGTAAACGAATCGTATTAAAAAAAATCATCATTTCTTTTTATCATTTCCTTCTTTCCTGTAACTTATAAACTATTTGCTATTTCTCTACTAAAATAAATATTGTTTTCTTTTCGTATCTAATTTTCTAGATGATTAAATAAAAATAAAAACTAATGTTAACACTTAAGAAAAAAAATAAGAAACAAAAAAAAACTCTAAAGTGTCTTATGTCTAAACAATATCAATAATTATAACTATTAAGCATAAAACAACAATAAAAAAAAGTAAATCACGTACAAATTCACTAATCATCATTTTGGCATCATCATCAGTAAAACATCCATCACCAGAGCTCATAGAGATATAAATTTCCCAATGCACCGTAATCATTACGAAAAAAAACAATTTGTTTTATTCATTATTTCAACTTTATTCTATAGTCGCATAGATGCACAATATACTCGTAATTCGAATAAATTTTTCTTTTTCCATTTCACTAACTATTTCTATTTCATTAAACTTAATCATCATACATACATTTTTTATAATTTGTATAAGAAAAAAACAAAACAATAAATTATTTAATATAAATAATATTTTAAAATACTATAAAATTGTTTTATTGTTGCATTCTTTTTCAGAATAATTAATGTACGTTTATTTATTTATTTAATTTTTTTTATTTATTAAAAAAAATTTTATTTTATAACAAAATTTAGTTTTTGATTGAATATTAACTGCCGTATTCATAAAACAATATTTTTATAGGTTTATTAGAAATTTGTCAAATAAACCTTTAATACTTGTATTTTAGTGTTGATGAACACGGCAGTAGGTTTTTATTTTATTTATTAATATACGTTGTTGATTTATTTAAAATATTTTCTTATTTTACTTGTTTTTTTTTTAAGTATTCACGTAAATTTTAAAACTAAAATTTTTAAAAAATAGTTGATCGTCGATTATACGAACCTCTTCTACTGTGTCTGGCATTTATTATCCGCTAAACAATACTGATTTTATTTTTTATCATTACATTCTATATAAACAAAATTCTAATTTGAGGTTTTCGAATGTGCGTGCACTGTGACTGTCACTTTTGTCTTACGATAAATAAAATTTGATCTGTAATAATATGACATTTTTAAATGTATACATAGATGTACAAAAGTTGGGCTGACAAGTACGTAGCCTAAAGTGTGAATTTTGTGAGAAAAAAGTATTGAACATATAGTGCATAAGTATTGTATAAGGTTATTACTGATCATGCACACTAAACGTTATAATAGGTTGTAGCATTGTTGAGCGATATTTAATCATGGCTTTATAACTACTCTTCCAATTCGTATCGACAAGCAGGAGAATGAATATAATAAATTGAGTCCAAAGCGTGCAAAGACACAACAAAGGACTTTCAAAGTTATGACATTATTATTCTGATTTATCGATTGAATAAAATCGAAACGACACGCAATTGCATAAATTATACAACAAATGGCTACTTCATCCAATTTGTTCTTTAGATCTCGACTCCAGTATTTGCGAACTTTAAAATACTGCTCGCTGGATAGAAATTTAGCTTTGATGAAGAGTTAATTGCCGGAATTGAGGGTTATTTTATGGCATCTGTTATCGAGAAATACTATGGCCGTTATAAAAGTTTGATCGCACAGAAATCATTATTTTATTGAAAAATGCAAAAAAAAAAAAATATTAAATCGGGCAAACTACAGAAAAATCTGTATTCACTTCGTTCTCCACCCTATTACACTTTGTAAACACACGTGCAGTTTTTGAAAAATCAAAAGTAGATGAGCCAATGTTACAACTTTTACATAGTAAAAGTTAACTTTAGTTAAACCCTCACGTTAAAAGTTAGAGTAAATTTTATTTTCCCAATAATTTTAAGAATGAGTTTCTCCATCATTAGGCAAATATTTGATGAAAAAGAGTAACCACTATTTTTTTAATATATTTTATGGGAATATTTCGTTTTGTGCATGGTATAGCAGTTAGAGCGCTCGAACAAAACCTCAAATAGCCCAGGTTCAAAACCCAGCAAAGGTGAAAAAATAAAAAAGTTGGTTTGCGGTTTTTTTAAAATTATTACTTAAAAAAATTATTACTTGGAGGTCCCCCCCTCCAAGAAGACCATCAACAAAGAAATCGCTTCACGACATTCCACTCTATTCTACCTTAACCAATGTCAACAAAAAACGAATGATTAGGATAAAAGCGCCACCTATTGGGAAGTATCAGATAACAGCTAAACCTACTTAGCGAAGGCACTCACCACACAATCAACATGCAACGATAAGGCAATTGCTGTTGAAGGTATAACACTGGCCTTTGAATGATCAGTTCATAGCAATTTGTCTCATTCCTAAGGCGCTTAATATTAATATAAGAAAAAATATATATGTATGTACTGTTCTTTCCAAAAAATTTCAATACAATACACAGAATTTAGTATGAGTTCATCCCTGAGTATTGATCTTAAATAAAAAAAATTTATTTAAAAATTAATTTTAATAAGAAATATTATTTCGATACATAATTAATCAAGCTTTAAACTTGAAAAATGGAAATGCACAAATCTTTTTATAAAATAGTAGTTACACTTTTTTTCATCAAATATTTGCCTAATGTGACCGCAGTTTAATGTTCAGGTTGCCTTATATTAACAAAAAATAATTTATCTGTCAGAAAAAATTCAACTTTTTGCTATTGGTAAACGTCACGGTGTTAGAAATATTTTTCGATTAACCGATATAATCGATTTTCAACTATAGAAACTAAAAAAACAACAAATATTTATCTTTAATTGTTTAATTATCTTGGACAGTTTTTCAAACTTTAATTATAGATTAACTGTTGCATTTAAAAATAATATTAAAGATTTATTAAGGGCTTATTTGGCAACTATTGTACAGGAATTTTTCAAATAAACCTTTAATGAAGGAGTTTTTTTATGAATATGGCGTTAATTAATAAATATTTTAAAAATTGCTTCGTTATTTTTTTGTGTTAAAAGTTAATTATAATTTTTTTAAACCAACTAATTCCTAGCGATGATACACAAAGAAGTAGCGAATTAATAAAAATAAATAAATAAAATATTTTAATATTAATATTGAAATGTATTGTTTACGAGGATAAGCATGTCTTTATTGCCATTTCGTATGTGCTAAAAATGGTATCAAAACTATAAATTCTTATATGGCCATGGAGACATGCTATATATTTCAACACTAATATTGAATGTATTTGTCTATACATATGATGGATAATATTTTGTTGTTTTTCGATATAAAATATTTCTTTTAAACAGAAGAGACAACACCTCAAGCTGAAAATAATTTAATCTATAATTAAAGGCATACATTTTTCCCTCAGTTAAGTGATTAATTCAAAGAAATTCAATGTCCTTATTTTTATTTTTACTGTTTTCTTTGTATTCAAAATATAAAGAATACATGCATACATATCGTCATATTAAATGCAAACGGACGTAACTACACAAAATTTCGAATCATACAATTTTCAGGATTTACAAAATTTTTGAATTTAAGGTTTTTTACTTCTCCTGTAAAAAACAAAAATTGTAGTTACTCCCATTTACATTTAATATGACGATACATACATATGTTGTAATATGATGTTTATTTATTAATTTATTATCATTTTGTTTTGTATGTAAAACATTAATTAAAATTTTTTAAATAGTGCTTATGTGTTTTAATTATTTTTTTGCATTCAATAATTTTTTATTTTTTTTTTATTTTGCATTTTATTTTTATTTATTATTTTTTTATTTCTTTCATTTTTAGGTAATCCCCATAGTCAAACTAATCCTAAATAATTGCCGTTTAAATTAATCCTATTTAAAATATGTTTTATTTTGCAATTGTTTTAGAATATGAGTAAAAACAAAAAAAAAAATTCTCTTTTTTTCTGTTTTGTTTCTGTTGACTTGACTATTTGATTAATTATTTGATTTGCTGTGTAAACTATACCAATAAGCCAAAAAAAGAATTGTTCATGAATTTTAAACATTAATGCCAGACTATCAGGACTGGCGAATTTTTTGTTTTTTATTGTTCATATTTGTTCGTTCTTGTTGCATACTTTTTAACATTAGCATTTAACATTAAAAAAAAAAAATACATTGTGCTAAATTACCGAATAAAACAAGAAGCAAAAAAGTAAATACATTAAAAGAAATTCAAAATTTTGAAACCAAACAGCTCAAAAAAATCAACAACAATTGCCATAATTCTGCTCCTACAACATGATGTACAAATTGACACGCAAAAGCATGTTTACGATTGAAAACAAACAAAAAATTTAAGAATGATGTACAAAAAAAATATTAAAGCATATGCCATACATAACTATACATACAAACAAAACTAAAAATATTCTTTAAACTACTACTACTACTCTACTACTACTACTACCAACTACTACTGCTACCATACCCAACTATCAATCTACAAAATCAATATTTTAATTAATCCACTCTATCAACTCTCATTATGTACAACTACATTCAAAAGCAGAAAGTTTGGTTAAAATTAAGGCAATTTCAAAAAAACAAAAACAAAAAAATTCAAAAAGAACAAACATTTTTAAAGGGTTTTTAACAGCTCGCTAAAAACATACCAGGTTTGTATATTTTAATAATATTTTCTTTTGTACATATTTTAGATCTGTAGTTTTATTTAAATGTGTATTTTTGGCTGTTTATTTACATAAATGTCTATTGTTTTACTTAAATGCCTTTTTTAAGTACAAAAATATGTAATTTGCTAAAAAAAAAACATAAATTTGCTAAAATCAGTAATATTGCTGTAAAATGAAACGAAAAATCATAATAAATTAAATCATTCAAATCATTTAAAACTTGTAATAACAGTCATAATTTATACAATTTTTTAATTTTTTTCTTTTAATTTTTTTCTAACAATTTATCATCTAACATTAAGCACATAAATGTTAAAAACTAAACTTTTAAATTTTCAGGCTTCACTCACGCACCACCATTTACGCCTCTTATTTATAATACTTATATTTTAGGAACCTAACAATTCTGTTTTGCCACGCACTCAATACTTAGAATAGTTTTTTTATTAGCACTTTAATTTAAATTTTACACCGAAGCAAAAACCAATGAAAAAAACTCACAAAAAATGTTAAAATTTAAATGTTCAATCAATCCAAACATCACCCACCAATGCAAGCAACAAAACAATAATTGGCAAAACTTAAAAATAATGGATAATTAAATACTCGTAACATTTGTTATAGTTTTGTAGCGAGCATATTAGACATTAATGTTAATATTGCAATTTTGTTGCATAAAATTAAAAACAAAAATTGTCGATTTATCACAAATATATTAATACAAAACTAGACAAATTAAGAATTAATGTAAAGAAATTCTCAAGCTCAAGGTCTATTTTTAAATAAAAACTTTTATTTAATTATCAATATTTCGCTACTCCTGCTTGAAAATTTCTTTACATTAAATAATAAAGGTAGAAAAACCAGAATTAAAAACAAATTAAGAATTCAATTGTTGTCTTTTCCTTTTAAATCTACGTCTGTAAAACCCCATCACAATGTTAGTAAACAAATATGCATTTGTGTCATAGACATATTTAAGTTATGATACATTGATTCAACTGAGGTGAAGTGAAACATGCATGATTTTAATGACATTTTATATAAAAATTTCATTTTTAAGAAAAATCATGCTGTGCTATGTCATGTCGTCTCATACACAGTGCTATGCCATGTCATGCAAAGTCATCATAGTGTCTAAGCATGTTATTGGAAATTGGCTAAGCTGTTGTAGTTCGCTGTTTTAATTACCATATCTGTGAATGTTTTTTGTGCATAATATTTTTAATACGGTTGTATAAATATTCGCTACCTCAGTGCTATATTATATTAGGGGTGTATGTATTTGTATATATTTGTCAAACTATACATACAATGTATAATACAACAATATATTTGTTCAACAATAGAACAAATACTATGATAAATGTTCCATTAGTCTGCTAGTCTCATCGTTCATTTTGTGTTTTTCATATTTTATATTAATATTTTAATATAATTACAATACAATATTCTCCCAAATTTTGTAGGACAAATATATAAATCATTTATTTCTTGAATTCCTAATTGGAATCACTTTGGATCTTTATTTTTATAAATCTGTAATTATTATATCGGTCTTAAGATCCGAAAACCGGTTTTTTTTTATAAGAATTAACATCCGTCAAGGAATATGTACTAACACTAGCGGAATGAAGGTTTTCAACCCCCGCTACGAAGGTCTCATCAGAGTTCTTTGTATTGTACATCTTCAATAGATTTTGTGCATTATAATGTTTTTACTTGAATGAAAATTCTAAACCAACTTTTTTTTTTTGTTGACTTACTTTTATTTACAACAATGTGTTGAAAGCTTTTTTGTAAATGCAACTTATTTTTTAGTGTAATCATTACAACATCTAGTAACGAGAATTAGATAATATTTTCTTAAATTACCCATTACCAATTTTTAATCAGTAATGGGCCTTTTATTCCGTTACCAGCATTTTTTATAAATCATTTATTTCTTAAATTCCTAATTAGAATTTAGGATCTGAACGCCGATATAATAATTATAGATTTAAAAATATATATATATATATATATATATTAAATATAAAACATTATTGCATTAGGAAAACTGGTCTACAAAATCTCTTATTTATATGCAGTTTTATTTAATAGGTGTAATAATTCAAACAAATGGTCAGAATTCTCATATGTCGCATGTCTTGACACGTTATTTTGTATGTGATGTATAAAAAATGAGTATAAAACCAGTGCATAGGTATGGCTACAACATGTTTTACATTGTCTTAATATGTTTTTGTCGAATATGTTGAAATAGCATAACATGGCATTGCAATTACATGATGCGACACTTGTTACTATGTTTTATAGAACAACAATAGCAGGCCTTTAATATGAATAAAGAAAGAGAGAATCAATTATAATTCATACTAATTTTTATGACTTGTAAAATATAACGAATCTATTGAAATTTAGAATAGCATTTAAGGGTCGTACCTAAATTAAAGCGTACGGCGTAAATTTTTTGTCAAAATGGTTTCATACCCATACATTTTGTATGAGAGCTACCGAAATACGTCGCGTATGTACATTATGGATTTCAAAAATCCAAGTTTGACAGTGCGTACAAAGAAAAAATTTAAATACAAATCAAAACAATTGTATATAAAAAAAGTAAAAACTTGACAAAACAATATTTTTGTTTTTCTTTATATTTTCTTTCTTTTATTTACTGCGTATTTCGGTAATACGGACGTACACAAATTATACTTTTTATTTGTCGTACGGTGTACGCTTTAAATGAATTCATTTCTGGTAATGATTTAAGTCATGAAAATTACATTCATCTTGAACCAACCAACCATAATTGCGGATTCATTGTCTTAATAATAACTACTCTAGGTACCTTTGACAATATCACCATTGTCATATAAGTATATGACATATATTAAAGATATATTATATTAAAAGAAGTTGGAAACTATATATATATGCACTTTTTTATGTAAATCCCACCATTATTTTAATATATGCGATTTTATTTTTAATAAAATGCCCCTTCGTAAAGATTATGAAGGCCAGAATCGTTAAAAAAAACTTAAAGGATGTGCAGTTTTTTACGATCAATTGGGCTAGGAGAGTTCCATTCACCACATTATTGATCTCTGAAATCGTATTAGCATCGCTTAAGTTTGCTAAAATATAAGTATAATGATTAAGTTAAAAACTTTGGGCCTGGATTACAGTCTTCTTTTACTGTGCGTAGCGCATCTGAGTATTGTATTTGAGAATTGGAATAACAAAAGATTTCTTCCTTCGCAATTTAGAAACTTTTCAAAATAATTAATCGAATTCGTTAGTTTTCTAAGATCAGACGCGAATGATTGATACTAATTTGAACCCTCAGAAAAATTACATGAATAAATGTCTATATAATCATTACCAGTTGATATTCTGATATTTATGGTTTCAATGACACATATGTTTAAATGGGTGTGAATGTATAAGTTAGTAGGGAATACTCTTTCTTATTAAAATAGCTACCCCGACTGCCCCAATATGTTGGTGATCATACCTATAACAACAAAATTTTTTATGTTTAATTAAGAAATGGTTATTTAGCCGAGTTTCCCAAATAAAAAACTCCATCCTTTTTATTTAATCTGAAATTAATTTAAAAATGTTTAATATGTTTTGAGAATATTAAATCCCACTATAAAAATTACTTAAAATATCACTAAATAACTCTCTATTTTCCTTAGTAAAGCCCTTTTGCACCATACCTAAATTATTCAATTAATTAATTAACACAAATACCCTTTCACATTTAACAGTCACTAAGTACTCGTACATATTAACACAGTACCGCATATAAGGTGTAAGTACACTTAAAAAATAATAATCCTTTCCATACTCAAAGACACTGGTTATGGGAAGCTCTTTTTTTTAACTTCATAAAACTCTACAAACTTTTTATACAATTTTCTTTTTCTTTCGAAACTTATTTAATTGTTTTTATTTAATTCTATTAAAACAGAGAAGGCGATGTCTAAAGTTAGTAATGGAATTGATAGAGATTACAACGAGGATGATAATCGCCATGATGAAGATAATGATGATGATGATGATGATGAAAGAAAATCCGAATCACCAAGTCAACCACTGCCGATTTATCAGCAACGCAATAATTATTATTCATAAATATCTCTGCAAACATTTTTAAAATCTCATAAAACTTAAATATCTATAAACTGTTTAAAAGAAAAAAAAACGTATATGATTACAAAACGCAACAATTTATTGAATGTCAAACAAATTACAATAATGCATTTATATTAAATATGTTATCCTTGTATGGTATTATAAAAAAGGATAATGCGTTCAACTAAAAATTAAAAAAAAAACAAAAAAAAAAAACAGTAGATTAAGAAGCCAATAACAATTTCCTAAGTTGTTAAAAATTATTTAGTAAAATATGTACATACATATAAGTATATATAAGAAATTATAGAAAAATCTCATCGAACACATCAATCTATACATACATAAAAATTAAAAGTTAAATTGACTGACAAATTGTTTCCGTAAAAGACTAAAATATTAAAACAATTTTTTTCTTTTTATAAATTCGTTTAACTAAAAAGGAAATGAACAAAAATTTCATTTGTTAATTATGTATATGGAAACTTTAACTAAACTTTATATATACAATATATAATTATACTCACAAATGAAAAAAAAAACATTTAAATCCATAAACATTGAAAGGAATCAATCAACAACATAACAAACATATCACTGAATTCATATTTACAAAAGCATTAATATTTAAAAATTGTAACACATTTAAGAACAAACAAAAAAAAACAAAAAAAAAATAAGTTAAAAACTTATTTATTATTCCAAAGAAAGAAATGAATGCTATTTATGAGTAATAATAATAATAATACATGATTATTACAAATCGTAAATGCCCAAACACTAATAAAATTTTAATAATACGAGTGTGATGATGGAGACATGACATTTTCGATTTTTTTTTTTAATGATAAAAGAAGGAATATTTTTAAACATTTATTTAACGTTAGTAAAAGACAAACAGGAAATAAACAAAATATTATTTAATATTCGTTGTATAATTTAAAACAACTAAATTTTAGCGAACTAAGTCAACCACACATACATATGTACGTACATACGCATATATCTTATAAGTTTGCCATACCGATAATCTACAGAAATGAATATTGTACCCTATTTTTAAATTTAATTTAATTTCAAAAGTTAATTTATAATTTTTTGTATTATTCGACCTTATTCCAGTTGGCGACGTCGTTGTCGTCTGACCACAGTTTGTAGCAGAATAAAGAAAAAATTTTTCTATTGCTTTAATGCAAAATTGACGACGTTGCTAATTGGAATACGGCCTATTATTTAAATACTTTTGCAAGATGAATATTAAATTATCAGTAACTAAAGCATTTTTGTAAAAAAAAATAATAATAATAAAATGCTTTTGTTGCCCTTTTTTCTAAAAATTACCACAAATTTATTGAACTTTCTGGTCTTAAAATGATAATATGTAATAATATATCAATTTGCTAAAATCATATACATATGTATCTAAATCCTGGCAATGCTGCACGAAGGAGTAGCGGAATATTAATAAATAAATTGCCATCAATCTCATTTCTATACGTTTTTTTTTATGTTTAAATTTAAAATCTTTTCCAAATTAAACAAATTTTATAAAAATAAATTGAAAATTACTAAACCTATTAGAAGGCTTAAAGTACTTAGAATTAGTCCTTAAGTTTTGTTACGTTTCGAATCAGCTGTTTCTGTTTTATACATGAAGAATATGTACATATAAGTCGTTAGGTTTTCTGTTCCTTAAGTTCTGTTTCGGACGAACCTGTTATAAACAAAATTTCGTTGAGTTGCAGCAAAAAATTTGACATCAGTTTTATTTTTCAATTAAAAAATTTTATAAAGATTTTTGATTTTTTAAAACAATTTTTGTTCAATTTTTTTTTTGCTTGTTGTTGATAAGCATTGAAATTTTGGAATAAGTTTTTTTTTTTAAGTTTAAAGACTAATGAGGCCTTCATTCTGTAAAATTATCTCTACAAAACATTTGAAAATTTATATTTAAAACAACGCAAATATCGTTTTTTTATTTTTGTTATAAATATAAATTTGAAAACATTTACGTATAAACGAATTTTGTGTAGAATAATGGTACGAGTATTACTTAGTAAATATGCAGGGTTGTTTTAAATTTTGATTGTAACCAGAATTAGAATTGAAATAGAAAAAACAAAAAACAAAAATTTGAGTACTGAGTCATAGAAACCAAAGGTCCTGTTCGTATATGCATTATTTTACTGCATCACATGATTATTATGCGTTTGCACTGCTAATCCCATGTATGTTAATCATGCTTCTTTTACTGGATCGCGTTTATTTACACATATGCTTAGAGAGTGTAAAGTAACAGATTAATACAACCACAGTCGAATTCGGTTATAAGAAAATGTAAAAAACAGCATTTGTTGTTCTTATAAGAAAATAAAGAATTTTCCTTTAAAAGTATTTCGGATAAATGCAAAAGCATTTCTTTTAAACGAACTCTTAAAATATTATTGAATTAAAAATAAAACAGAAAAATTCAAATTCTGACAAAGTTAACAGACAAATGATAAAAAATTGTAGCAATAAATAAACATTCTTGCCATAAAAAATACTTTTGAAAATATAACTACACAAAATAAAAAAAAAATGAGCCGGGGCTAAATTTTTTTGTCGTCGATGAATTCTTATTACTTGTATTTGTAATTAAGCGGAGTTCTTTTTTACAATTTTGTGCTTTTGAACGTAAAATCTGTTTCTTTTAAGCGATTTTTCTTTAAAACGGATTTTCTTTTAAACGGAGTTAAATACCTTTGAGTTTAATAGAAAACAGAAGTAAATGCATTTGTTTTGCAATTATCCAATTTTTTTATTTAAACGATGTGCTTATATCCGAATTCGACTGTATTTTCTAGTGAAGTCTAGTATATAGTGTGTTGTCTTACTAAGACAAGATCTCCAGCTATGAAATCTAGAAAGAAAAACATATGGAAAATATATTTATTTCGGTAATCTGGCAAAAGCTATGGGAGTAACTGACCCACATGAACAAGCTTCTGAAAACTGTCGTTCAGATTCGACATTAAATTGTACATCCCTGCGAGAAGCTAGGCCGTAACCTTGATCCAGGGTTATAATGGCAAATTGTGTATGGATGAAATATTTAGTCCAATATTATTAATATCAAGTTTTAATAAAAATTGTCGGCAGAATTTTGAATCATAGAATCTGGTAAGCTGGTAGATTTTCGAACATTAAATAATTTTAATTTACTGTGCGTAGCATATTAAATTCCACCAAATATGGCTTTTATGCATTTACTTATTTCTTTTGTTGTAAAGTATCTTTAACCTTTGTTTAAAAAAATATATGTTCTATATTTACTTCTTTTATTCTCATTTGTTTTTGCCAAAATTAACACCGTAGTAGATGCGATATACGAGATTTAATACAATTTCAGCAGAATAAAAAGCCTATTTATTTTCGATTGAAATAATCCATTAATACAATATATTTCATGAGGATGTTTTAAATAAAACAAAAATAGCTCTTTCGAACACTGCGTTTAATTTTTTTTTCACAACAAGACAAAGAAATTTCGTGGCAATATGTTGTTACAGAAGCAATTCTTTTTTCTGAACTTTATTTTTTTATTTTAATAATCCGGTATGTGATGAAAATCGATTTCATTCTTGTATATTTGGAATTTCTTTTTTTACTCATTACATTACTGACTATTGCCACTACATCTTTGATTATTAAAATTTTAAAATAATTAAACAGACAAGTTTTATATGACTTTGAAAATACAAATGATTTCAATTTCGATCAAAATCCTTTTTTATCACATGCCGTAATAATTGTAATCCATAAATTTCTTTTAAATTTCCTATAAATTACTTAAAAAAAAAAGAATTTGAAATTAATTTTGGAAAAAATTGTATAGAAAATTAGACTTAAAACTTTTAAATATATTTAATTTTTTATGAATACGGGCATATAACTATTAATAAAACGTATATAATTTTTATTGTAACATTTGCTTTTTTTAACATTCGAAATCTCTTTTTTCCTTTTTATATATAATTAGCATTTTCAAAGATACTATACTTTTATATTGATATTCCTTATAAAAATAATTTTTTTATTATAAAAAAGACATAATTTTTGTTGGCCTTGTAACTTTTAATATTAAAAAAACAGAAAAAAATACAATTAAATCTTACTAAAGTCATAAGGCAGCATACATACATTCACATTTACATATATGAAGAATGCTTTAGTAAACAGTGGTTCATAGAACTCATTTTTAAGTAAAAACAAATCAGAGTCATTTATTAAAATAATGAATAAAAAATACATTACATATAGCAATTTTCATGTACCTATAAAATTAAAAGCAGAAATGCACGTTCTTATTATATAGAAATAAACTTTTAAAAAAACACATGAATTTAATGTTAAAAAAAGAGACATAAAATATTATAAATTGTTATTAATATCATACATATACATACAAATACATATATAGATATACATATATAAAAAACATTATAAATAAATAAATAAATAAATATTTTAAGTCAATTAGGCCTGCAATTAATATTGAAAATATTTACCATACCGCAAAAGAGAAGATAATAACAATAAATTTCAATTTTGAACGTCAATAAAAAAAAATTAAAAAAAAAAATAAAACATTATGAAAATGCAAATAAAAAAAACATAAACAAATTAAACAACGATCACTTTATAGATGTTCAAATTAATTAAAAGAGACAAAAACACACATTAAAACATAATATCAGTATGCATTATAAGAAATTACAAATATCTCCCTGTTAAGACATCAAAAATACGATATTCATATATAAAATAAAAATTTTTTATAAGTTTTAAAAATGATTTCATGTAAAAAATTATTTGAAACAATTTTTAACAATTAAGAGACCATAGCATAATTAAAGAGTTAATTTTTTGTTTGTTTTTGAGTTTAAATATTTGTATAGTTCCAATACAATTATTTATGTTGCTTTAGGGTGCTATATAAATATTATTTTAAGTTATTAAAAATATAATATAATTATACATATGTATATCTGTAAGTATACATATACACTCTAATTATAACAAAAGCAGCATAGTCATTATACTTGTGACCACCAGTTTCTTTTAAACAATTATTTACATTTGCCTTAATTATTTTTTTTAATTGTTAATTATTATATTTATGTAATTCAGTTTTATATGTACAAAAAACAAGCATAGATTTATAATTTTTAAGATATCATATGAAGAAAGACATATTTTTTGTTTTATTGCATACATACATACATACATTGTATGTACTATGTATAAATATTTTTTTTTTAAATATATTTGTATAATTTTAAAAGAGAAACTTAAAAGGCAATTTATAAATAAAAAATACACAATTCATAATAATATATTTATGATTAATATTGTACATTATCATAATAAATACGTACATGTATGTTGAACAAAATGGATAAATAAGTTATCACTAAAGTCTATAAGCAAAAATGTTATTCAATTAAATAAAATAATAAAATACGATATATAGTTACATGAATTTAAAAATAAAAGAATATGTTTCAGGTTTGTACTACCGTGAGAAGCCCGCGAAGAGATCAATTCGCAAATTATTGTAACCATCACATTAGGACGACACCACTGTCACGCCGAGCCAAAAATGTGTTTTTACGATTTCAAATCGCCAAATTGGTGTTCTGGCAAACGCTTAACACAAACAATTTGAGATTCAAAATCACAAGAGTATATTGTAGCGAACTAATGAAATGTGTTTAAGCTGAACTTCCAAGACAAAATAAAATAATACATACATAAATAAAATTTAATATGTTTTCTTTTAATATTAACAAAAAATGATAACAATTTTACACTTTTTTAAATAAAAATATCAAACTAACTTTCTACATATATGTATATGATGATGTAGATGTAGATGTTTGCAGATGTTCGAAAATTGTATGTTGATAGTGCTGTTACTACTAAGTAAAGTACTTGATTATTTTATTTCAAGTACTTGAAAAATATATGAGAAGTGCTGATACAGGTCAAAAAAATATCTTTAACAACGAGTACCTACAGTAAAAGTAATCAATTCCTTTAAACTAAATAAATTCGATGTCACTATCAAAAGAAAATTACTTACCGCCAAAAAATTTGCAACTGCACTTTTTAGAGGGCTATAAAACTTGATACAAAAATCACATTCATATACTCCTTTATACGTAAAAATGTTTATACTTATGTATGCTTGCTCCGGACGGTCTAGTGGGTTAGAATAATCTTTTATTTACAAATTTTTTCTTTTCTGGATTGCAGTTTTTAACCCAATTATGATTAATAAAAAATCTGTTGGAATTTTTTTACTTTTTAATTTTTTATTGTTGATGTTTTGATTATTATTTGTGATGGCAAAACATATGTTTTATATTTTCGTAAACAACTTCGAAAAAGGGAAAATCGCAAGTAAAACACGTGTGTTTTAAGCTACGGTAACATTGGGAAAATATTTTTCGAAAATATATTTGAACGAATTTTTTTAAATATATTCAAAGAAATATTTATTTTATTTTGTGGTCACACTGCACATACTTGTTTGCCTTTTTTTGTTTTAACAAACAACATTCAAATAATGAAAAACATAAACTAGGGGCAACATGTTTTTCCTATGGTCACACCTAAAAAAATATTTGAAAACAGAACTGAAAATATTTGAAAACTCAAACTGTCACAAAAAAATAAATTATTTTCTAAAAATAAAAACTTAAAAAATATGATAGATAATGAAATTTTTTTAAATATTAAAACAACTTTTACTGGAATATGAGCAAAAGGATATAAAATCCGTCTTAAAAAATCTAAATGATAATAATCGCTAAAATAAATATTTACTTTTCCAAAGTGCTTGTATATATAACTTTGCATTCCTTGTGTTTTTATGACTTCAGTTATTGAAAACTTAAATTAAGCATTTCTAAAAATAATACATATGCATCAGAGATCAGCAATGAGTACTAAAAAAGTGAGTATACTCGAATCATGATTCATAATTTCTTGTACTTATACGCATTCATACTCTTGTTAATGTAATGGATACTCTACTCATCTCAAAAATTTGAAGTACTCATCACATTTATACTTAATAATACGTATGATGTTGTTGACTTCAACTCTCCTTAACTCAGTGCATACTGATGAGAAAAAATAAGTATGATTCGAATACAAACTGTTGAGTGTTTGCTCTGCTTACTGCGTTAGTACAAGAGTAAATTAATGCTATAAACACATTCCTAGCTACCAACCATTTACCACACGACTGCAAAAGAAAAAGTTTTGGGTTAAACTATGAATCGTGTTAAATAAATACTATGTTTTTGACTATGTAATTTATTATCTTTTTATTATTTTCCGTCACTAAAAAGAAAATAGATATGGTGTATATAATAAATATTCAAAATGTAACAATGTATATAAGCGAAAAAGTTAATTTGTATAGGAAATATTTTAAAGAAATTAAACAATTTTTAATTATTTTTTTTATTTTTATAAGCAGGTTATAAAGAAATGGATTGCAAGAGTGATATTAAGGAGAAAATCAGTGTCGGAGGCCTCCGATTAGTTCGGAAACATAAAGGCAATAGCCCAATATGGGCAATTTTCGTTTCAATAATATATTTTAAAAATATTGATTATAAACATGTAGTTTGTTAAGTATACTATAAGTTTTTACAATGTAAAATTTAGAAAAAATTTAAAAATATTTTTTTTTGTTATGAATTTCTTTAGAACCTATTTATAAAAAATTAAAAAATAATCAAGGTATATATAATAATTATGATATAATTGTGAGTATCATAATATATTCTTTTTATCTTCTTTAATACATTTCTTATAAACCTAAACTTTTTCGCTTATTTTTGTTTATTATTTGCATGTTCATTTTTGTATACACCATATAAATTTCCTTTTGTATTGTAAGTATATGTCTATCGACTAAAACGGTAAATTTTTTTTCATATGATTCGAGTCACTCGAATCAAGTGTGAGTCTCATAAATATTTTTATAAAATTATGAATCCAAGTGAGTATGAGTTTGATGTCAACATTTTACTCATATTTATTGCAACCTTTGTTAATGAATCAACGTTGTGTGAGAATGAGTGAGTTAGAGTAGTTAAATTTCAACTACTTGTACTCACTTATACTTAAAATTTCATAAGTGCTTATGAATCGCTAAAAAGCGACTCATTGCTGATCTCTGATATGCATAGTACAATTGCAAGCTGATTGTACCAGAATATCTTGTACTGTTTTTAATTTATGTACATAATTCGAATAAAAATATATTAAGAATAAAACAGAAAGTAAGAAATTCCTAGTAGTATTTCTGCATAATATCTGAGAGTATTTCATTGCAATGACCAATCCTCTCAAGTCTGTTGTTAGGTATTGATATTAAACTGTAGGTCTAGGTACTTACAGACAAAAATTGACGTACACAACATGGGTGCTTCGAGAAGTTAAATCATGGATTGTAATGGCCTATTATGTATGTATATATATGTGTATGTATATGTATATTCAATTCAATTCAATTTTTTTATTTCCATACCTTCTTTTTTTCATCAGAAAATGATATTTAATAACGTAAATAGTTCAAGTTCCATAACTTTTTCATCTTAATAATTAATATTTTTAAAAAACCTATTGAATAGTTTTCGTCCCTAGTAATCTTAGTAAAAACAACTTAAATCTACCTACTAGCTACTTAAATCATTAATATGGGGGTGTTCAGATCCTGAGCATCTAGAATAAAATTTAATATTCAACCTATTTAACTTTGTTCGCAACAAGCTCAATATTTGCGTGAGCGTGCAGTCTTGCCGTTGAAAAACCTAGGAATGTTAAAAATTAGCTTTAATAATTTGTCCTGTGCTATCTGTAGTTTCCCAATATGGCAAGCCGCGCTCTTAGCCCACATAGGCGCTGCATAAAATATTACAGCATGGAAAATTAGTTTAAATATCAATATTTTGTTCTCAATAGATAGATTCGATATATAGGGATATAGTAAAGTGTGAGGACATTTACTTTATTTATTTATATTTAAAGTTCATTTAAGGGTCAAATATTACTCCCAGGTATTTCACGCTTCTTTCCTGTCCTGGGGTACAGAACATAGTTTCCGTTTCCTAGTAAAGTAATTTGACCTCGTTTTACCCGCGTTCAGCGTTAATTTCCACTTATTAAAATAATGAAACAAATTATCTAAAGCACTAATATTTGAGTAAATTATATCTGAGTATTAGATTGCTGTATCATCAGCAAAGACGGAAATTGTACAGTTTTCTAGTTGAGGAAAATCACACGTATAAATAAGATAAAAAGTGGGAGACAGACAGGAACCCTGAGGACATCCGGCCGGAATATTGAATAATTCTAAGTGTGATGATCTAATGTGTACTCTAAATGATCGATTAAGAAGAAAACTTTCTTGGAATATTAAAGGTAATAAAGACCATCGTGCTACACAGAATAGAACATTGCCCTAACATCTAGTAACACCATTGCCGTAGATTTTTGACTAGTAAAATTATTAGTGACCAATTACCAATTTCACGAATTTTTCTTTATACGGATCGGTTAGCAATTCTGAAGAAAAAATGTTTACTATAAAAAGAAGGTCTTTCGTTATTTTTTGAACATCCTCTACCAATAGCATTCATCATCATATTTCTTATATAAAACAATAACTTCCTTAATTTGAAGGCATACATATGTAGATCGCACAATTCAATGTCAACAAAATTTGCAGTTGATACCTTATTAAAAAAACATGCAGCTAAAATTGGTTACACAGCAATACAATACAGCCTTGTCTATTGTTTATCAACAAAACTATATATTGAGTAAAACTACAGAATCAAAATGAAGAAAAGGCTGTGGTACAATCAAAGGCTTTTTAGAAGTAAAGTAGTAAAAAAAATTTACTAGATATTTGCCGTAATTTTCATTAAAAAAATGTATAGTATTTATATAAAACGGATTTTATAATTAATAAATCTATTGAAAAATTATTCATCTTCGTAGTTTGGAAAGTTAATTTTTACTTTCAATATTTTTTATTTGCTTCTGTTTGCTCTTACAAAAAATTTGTAAGAACAAACAAATAATTACTTAAAAATGTGGTAAATATTTGCTTTGTAGTGTTCACATTGTGGTCACATTGGGAAAATATTTGTTAGCTGGCAAATAATTTTGTTTTTGAAAAAACAGCTTTTTTTTTGTTTGCCCCTTAAAAATATTTTGTGGTCACACTACGGCAAAGAAATAATTGAGGTTTTTCATCAAATATTTGCCCAATGTGACCGTACCTTTAGAACACCCTGAAATAAATTTGGCGTTTTTGAAATCACTTGCGATTTGACCTGAAATTTCTTAATTTTTTTAAGTGTCGTTTAGAAACACTATGGACATAGTCCACTTCCTAAATGTATTTGCCCTCATTGGCGGACATATCCACCACTAAAGTTTCAGACCTGCTGGTGTTCATAAGGAAGGCAATTGGTCTGCTGAACAAATAATAGACTCAAATCGACACAATAGATCTTATAGACCGCAGAGTCTTGCATTAGTGCTGGGTCTGAACCAGATAATCACCCTTATCGTGTTTGGCGTAGTCGTATTTCGGCGACTGGCGCATTTGTAGTCAAATTTAAAATTTAGTGGTATCGTGTAAAATTTTCGCCTTGAAGTATTTTGTACAAGAGTCATTTTGTAACAGATTGCAGAATTTTAATTGGTTATGAAACATCCTGTTATAAAAATTAGTTGTGATATTTGTTTGTTTTTTAACTTCTTTAAATTAATTATTCGTCTTCTGAAGATGAAGACATGTGTGATCCAAAAGAAATCAAAGTTTTAAGAAGACACTTAACGAATATATTCTCATTAACAAATAGAAAGTAAGTTTATATTTTCCTTTTTTATCAACAAAAATTAAAAATTTCAACAAAATTAAAAAACACCAAAGAAATACTGGTGTATCACAACATTGACATTTCCAATCAATTCCACCAGAAACCAATGATCAGGAGTATAGCGCTACGTTCTGGGAAGATAACATCTAATCTACTGAAGACGCTCACCATTCACATTCAACATCCACCGACAGATGAGGCAATTGCTATTTGATCATTCAAGGGTGAAGGTATAACACTGGCCCTTGAGTGGTCAAATTGACAGCAACTTGTTCCATCAACAAAAAGGCGCATAATGTAAAAATATCTATAAAAAAATCTATCTATCAGCCATCTTCACGTTCCAATACAATGCACTGCATGAGTAGGGTTTTACCGCTGAGTATTGGTCTAAAAAAAAAAACTGTCAAAATTAAGAGCAACAATGAGGATATTTGCTGAAGGCAGTTACCAAAAAGGTGCTGGAAATGATATTTTTGTGAATCTTTGTCAGTCCTCGGTGATTGAGGAAGTATTGAAGCCATGTATAGCGAGCTTTGTCCAAGATGGATTTCTTTTGACATGGATAATAAGGAAAAAATTTAAACTTTTATGATAACCTCTTGCCAAGTACGGCTTTTTTCCATTATCTCGACCATTTTTGCAAATTGATCTGGAGTAGTTGTTTTTATTCTAAAATGTATTAAATAAAATGAAGTAATCGAGAAAATATGCAATTTTTTAGCCATTTTAATTCTGTCCTTAAATTTTGTATAAAGGCGGCAGCAAAAAACTTAACGACTGTTTTCTTCGCTTTTAACAAGCAGAAACGCCAAGCACGATACTGTTTTATCAACATGTTTGTAATAGATTTCAGAACAGTGTCGTATTTGCCGGCGTTTTTGCCAACTACGATACCATTTTATAAAAACGCCAAACTTTCGCCAGAAAAACGCCAACCACAATAAGGGTGAATAATAATAATTATAAAATTATACTAGCGATAAAATGCATTTTCAATATCTAGGAAATTAAAAGATTATGTTTAAAACTGATGATATTAATTGAAAAAGCTTAAAAAATATATTTTGAGTATGTAATAATTTCAAAATGATAAAATTTCTCTTACGACATTCGTATTTTGAGCTAGCCATATATTAAAGTTTTAAATAATTATTTTAGGACAAAATATATAAAGAAATATATATTTATTCTAGCTTTTACTTACCTTTAAATAAAAATAATACAATATACATATTTTCTTTTATTTCTTGTTTTAATTTAAATATTACTTAAAATTCCATTTATTACAAATCATTATAAATTGTTTTACTTCTGGTTCAAGTTTCTCTAGAAAATGTTTTCTTATAAGACTCTTACATTTTCTACACACAAAAAATAATAATAGCTAAACTAAAAAGAATTAGAAATACTAAAAATTATTTATTAATTAATTTTTTTTTTTTAATTTTTCTTTTAAATATAATTTTTTTTACAGAACGTCTTCACTGTTTCAAAATTTATCATATACATAAACGTCTTATAACTCTATACATATGTATGTATGTAAGTAAGTATGTATTTGGGTATGAGGAAAAGGATATATTACGATGTTACAAATACGAGTATCTTGGGTTAATAAACTTATGAAAACGAACATTTACAATTAATTTCTGTGCCTGAACATAAATTAAAAACAAGAAATAATATTGAAAGTTTGGCAGGTTATATAAGTAAGTACATATGTAAGTATGTATGTATAGTTGGACATGTGCACAGTAGACAACAGAAATTTACAATTAAATTAAATGCTTTAAAATAAATATAAGTGATAATATTTTTTTGTTGTTGTTGGTTAAAAGTAAATTTTGAAAAAACCAATTAAATCGTAATGAAAAAATCGTGCAACGTTTCTTTTTTAAATCGTCAGTCAACTAGTGATGTTAAAATTGGATAGGAGAAAAGAATTTAAATCGGACCTATTTGTTATATTTTCTAAAACTAAAACAATTGCTCTCTCGCATTGTGTATAAATTTTGGGGGTTAGTTCTACTAATTTGCTGTGTTACTATTGTTTGCTTTAATTTTTGTTTAAAATGATTGTATTTTTCAAAAACTTTTAAGTGCCCAGAGCAGGCAGCCTTTTAGACTTCAATGTTAGGGATGTTACAAAGCCTTTAAAGTCAAAAGTTTTTTAAAAATGTTACTATTGAATCGTTTGTGCCAATTTTATATGTATAATCTCTTACTCTCTTTAGATGATAATAATTATTTCACTAAGGCGGTGTTTTCTCTAAAAAAAAAAAAAAAAATAACCATTAACTATTTCCAAGTGTTTTAAAGTGCCTTTTGAGTATGCATTTGCTGATGATTTTTGCTTCTCGTTAATGGTCTCATATTTATTGTATTTCAATTGCAAGTGGTGGGAGTTTCAACTCAACTTTTTGTCTTTTTATTTTTATCATCTTGTCCTGGTGCAGTTGTGGCAGAAGATGATTCTTTGCCTTCAACTTTGACCAAAGCGGATTCGACCATTTTCTTGTATTTACCAGCCAAATCAGGTAAATCATAAGAAATAGCCACATCAAGTTTTGTAATAGGACAGCCGCGGAAGTATGAACAGGTCTCAGCCAATTTCTTGAATTCGTACAAAGGATTCAAACGGAAGAAATCACGATAGACCTCTGGATCAGGCAAGTCATAGCGTGAAATATTTGTAAGAGTTGATAGACCTTCGTAGATGTGATAGTTCTGGGGATTTTCAATAATTTTATCGGCAATGCGTTTCTTGTTGCCAAACAAAGTCTTATGATTGTAAAAAGTATTGAGATAACAATCAACCATTTTGGCATGATTACGGACGCGAACCTGCACACACATAACAACATTATTATTGATAAAGTGAAACTAAAAACGACGTGCACAATACTCACAGCAAAACGACGCGCACTGGCAATTTTATTTTCAATCCTCTTATCGACAGCGGTACGTAAATCTCTAAGAAAAGCTCTTTCTTGGGCCAACAACAGGCGCGCTGGAGAACCTTCTTGATAGGGGAGCGACCAAAGTGAGGCGGTGTAAACTAATGGTGGTTGGGCCGAGGACATTAAGGGAGATATATTCCAAATTAATGCACTTTGTACGCGTAAAAGTTCTTCAGGTTTCACTGTATCAGCCTTATTCAAAATTATACGTGTTTGATATTCACGACCCTTCAATTGATCCAAAATAGCTTCAGTCTCTGGACCAACATCAAGTTTTGCTGGATCGTATACCAAGAAAATGATATCAGCACGATCAATAAACCATTGGCAAGCATCGTTGAAGGGAAATAGACGGGAAACTTGTTTGCGTACTTCTAAAATACCGGGAATTTCTACAATATTGACCTTTAAAATAGAAAAATGAATTTTCTTAGAAAATCCTCTTCACATTACTTCTATTGCAACTGTACAAACCTTCTCTAAAAGTTTGTTGGGCATTTTTAAGCCTCTCAAGCGATCTTCTAAGCCTTGACCAAATTTCTGCAAGCCTGAGAAAGTATAATCAGCAGCCAATTGGGTACCATCTAACACTTCAGTCTCATTACCCCACATCAATATGTTAAAATAAGCCGGAGAAGGTTCAGCACCTGAAAACAAAAACGTTTATTTAACAATCATTTCGATATATGTACGTGGCAAAACTTACCGGTTCTTAGAGAACTAGAGGTGAATTCATTATCTGTCAGGTAATTGATTATTGAAGATTTTCCGCCCGAGTAAGGACCCATGAATAAAACCAACGGTTTAGAGAATATTTCTGGATCACCAAAGTGGCGATTACTTAAATCACGGTATTTATACAAAGTTTCCAAAGGTTTAATTGCATTTTCATAAATACGTTTAATATCACGCAATATTATTTCAGCCACATTGTCTACGGCCTTTTCGCGTGCATTCGATTGATCATCAAGTTGCAGTAGTTCATAGATGTGATTACGACTCCTGCGGTTTTCAGGAATTTCTCCTTCCTAAAATTTTGTTTTGAAAATCACGTTAAAATTATCCAATTCCATAAATGCCATACGATAACAAACCGATAACATTTGTGTAATTAAATAACAAAATAGAACAGAATAGAACAAAACGAAAATTGGATTTACAGGAAATGAAAGCAGGATAACTTGAATAGGTTTGCAATAAAAATTTATTTATTTTATGTAATTGTCATAGTGCCGTAGATACGAGTATGTATGTCGCCGGTGTTAGTACGAATTAAAAAAATACTGAAAACTGTTTTCTGCTGAATGAAAGAGAATATTTTGAAATATGAAAAATAATTAAGAATTAAGAAAAAACAGTTAAAAGACCTCTACTGAAATGGCTATTTGCTATAAAAAATAACTTAAATTATGAGATCCTGGTTTTAAAATTAAGAAAATCAAACGGATTATGTGAGAATTACATGAAAGATCAGTCTGAGTATAATCAATCCAATAAATAAAAAATAGGAGGGGCTCTTCCAGAAGAAAATACCTCAAATTCATAGATATTGATGAGGTCATCTTCAGCATTTGGTATACCATCGCCATCGATATCATCATCTTCCGAATTGGCTGTGCCGTCACCATCGATATCATCATCTTGCTCATTTGGTATGCCATCACCATCTAAATCATTATCATTGACATTATGAACACCGTCACCATCGATATCGGTATCGGCTACATTTAATAAACCATCGCCGTCTAAATCAGCATCGGCAACATTTAAGACACCATCGCCATCAAGATCTGTATCGACAACATTTGGTACACCATCGCCATCTAAATCGGCATCATCAATATTTAAAACACCATCACCATCTAAATCACTATCATTTATGTTGTGAACTCCATCACCATCGATATCATGATCAATAATATTGGGGACGCCATCACCATCTAAATCTTCATCGATTATATTTGCCACACCATCACCATCTATATCTGTATCATGTATATTCAATACGCCATCACCATCCATGTCGGGATCATTTTCATTTGGTATCACATCACCATCAATATCATCATCATGAATATTTAAAACGCCATCACCGTCCATATCTTCATCATCTTCATTTGGTATAACATCACCATCAATATCACTGTCTTGTTCATTAGGAATGCCATCACCATCTAAATCGATAAGTTGAGGCAAGCCCTAACAAAGTAATATTATGAAAATATGAACTATCTTTACCGATAACATTATGAATCGTGAGAATTTTTTTTACAGAAAAGGCCCCAGATTCTTTGGTTTATGCAAACGGATATCAGAGTAACAAGAAATTTTTGCAAACACTTTTGTTTTTTCTTTTTGTATTTTAATGAAAAAAAGAAATATCATCAAATATACCTATACGAATTAGAAAACAAACAAAAAAACAAACACATGAAAAGTAAGCGCTGACCAAAGTTACTGGGGACTTTCCCAGATTAAAATACCTCCGATTCATGGCCATCATGATCTTGATGATTTGGTATGCCATCACCATCAATATCGTTATCGGCATGATTAGAAATTCCATCTCCATCAATATCTTGATCTTTATCATTTGGAATACCATCACCATCAATATCTTTATCTTTTGAATTTGGTATACCATCCCCATCAATATCATCATCTCTATCATTTGGAATACCATCCCCATCTAAATCATTGTCATGTATATTGTGCACGCCATCACCATCTATATCATGATCATCAATATTTGGTACGCCATCACCATCGATATCATGATCATCAACATTTAGTACTCCATCGCCATCCAAATCAGAGTCATGAATATTCAATATACCATCACCATCCATATCGGGATCTTTTTCATTTGGTATAACATCACCATCCATGTCGGAATCATGAATATTTAAAATGCCATCGCCATCCATATCTTCATCTTTTACATTTGGTATGACATCGCCATCAATATCATCATCTTCTTCGTTAGGAATGCCATCCCCATCTACATCTACACGTTTTATTTTGCCCTAATAAAGTAATATATTTCAGTTAAGATTGCCCAAAACCCAAGAACATAATCGTCTTAAACAAAAAAAAAAAAAAAAAAAACAACGAAACTTTTTCCTCATCGCCTTTGATACAGAATAATATACTGAAAAAACTTTGAAACAGATATTTCCAAATCAAAGGCAAGAGGGTAACAACGCCTTCCTAAAACTCAACTACCTCAGATGAATGTTTATCAGCCTCTTCATGATTCAGAATGCCATCACCATCAATGTCATCATCTTCATGGTTCGCAGTACCATCACCATCAATATCATTATCTTTATGATTTGGAATGCCATCACCATCCATATCATCATCTTGATCATTTGGAATGCCATCACCATCTAAATCATTATCGTGTACATTGTGAACACCATCACCATCAATATCGGCATCATGAACGTTTATCACGCCATCACCGTCAATGTCATCATCAATAACATTATCTATGCCATCACCATCGAGATCATTGTCATGAATATTCAACACACCGTCACCATCCATATCTAAATCTTTTTCATTTGGTATCACATCACCATCAATATCGTCATCGTGTATATTTAAAATACCATCACCATCCATATCTTCGTCCTGTTCATTTGGTATGACATCACCATCAATATCTTCATCCTGTTCATTTGGAATACCGTCTCCATCTAAATCGATATGCTTAGGTGGCTTTAAGTATCAAAAACACAAAATCATCAGAATTGTATGTCTTGTCAATCATGAGAAATCAATTTAAGCAGAAAAGACCCTAGATTCTTTGTTTTTCTACACAAATGTCTGTTTGCTATAAAAAAAGAACTTAAATTTTTCTAATTTCAAAATCTTTTTTTATAGAGAAGACCAAATTATTTATTTATTCATTTATACATACACACATACATATGTGTGTATGCCTATCATGTGAAAATCCAAAGATTTTAAGGACTTTTCATGAATAAAGTACCTCAGATTCATGCTTGATGTTATCTTGATGATTTGGTATACCATCACCATCAATATCATCATCTTCATGATTTGAAATATTATCACTATCAATATCGTTATCTTTTGAATTAATAATGCCATCACCATCCATATCAGCGTCCAGTTCATTTGGAATTCCATCACCGTCTAAATCATTGTCTTTAACATTTTGAACACCGTCTCCATCAATATCTGGATCGTGTACATTTTTCACACCATCTCCATCTATATCATCATCTTTTATATTCGCCACTCCATCACCATCTAAATCAGAATCGTGCACGTTTAAAATTCCATCACCATCTATATCTGTATCCTGTTCATTTGGTATCACATCACCATCAATATCATCATCATGTATATTTAAAATACCATCACCATCTATATCTTCATCCTGTTCATTTGGTTTCCTGTCACCATCAATATCATCGTCATCTTCATTGGGAATGCCATCGCCGTCCAAGTCAATTACCTTAGGCAAAGCCTATTAAATTAACGTTATGGAAATATGAACTTTTTTTACCCAACAAATTAACAACCGTAAGAATTTTATTATGAAATTTTGTTTTTTTTTGTTTTTGTAAGGAAAAGACCCCTGATTCTTTGAAATACTATTCAAGTGACAAAATAACAATGTGTTTATTGTATATGTCTGTATGTAACTCTGGATCACTTCCTTTTAGAAGCAGCAACTTGTCTTGGAACGTGGTTGTGGAAAGGTTTCCAAAGTTTCTGGGGACTTTTCCCTAATAAAATACCTCCGATTTGATCTTAACAACATCCCGATGATTAGGAATGCCATCACCATCAACATCACTATCTTCTACATTCGAAATACCATCACCATCAATGTCATTATCTTTAATATTCGGTGTGCCATCACCATCAATGTCATCGTCATGATCATTAGGAATACCATCACCATCAAAATCATTATCATGTATGTTATGTACCCCATCACCATCGATATCGGTGTCGTGAATATTCTTTACACCATCTCCATCAATATCATCGTCGATGACATTTGGTACTCCATCACCATCTAAATCAGAGTCATGGATATTTAAAACTCCATCACCATCCAGATCTAAGTCATATTCATTTGGTATTACATCACCATCAATATCATCATCATGAATATTAAGAATCCCATCTCCATCCATATCATCATCTTGCTCATTTGGAATAATGTCACCATCAATATCTGTATCACGTTCATTTGGAATTCCATCTTCGTCTAAGTCCATTTCCTTAGGCAAAGCCTAACAATAATATTATTGGTAAGACTTCAGCTATTTTAGTTCAGGATATATAATTTTTAAACAGAAATCTACTCAGATTCTAAGGATTTTCTATACAGAAATCTAATTAGAAAAAAAAAACTTAGAGTCTTCCTACCTTTTGGCAATAGAAAATCCAAAGACTCTGAGAAGTTTTTCTGATTAAAATACCTCCACCCTATGCTTGTCATCATCTTGGTCATTGGGAATGCCATCACCATCCACATCATGATCTTTTAAGTTTGAAATACCATCACTGTCTATATCTGTATCATTTGTATTTGGCACTCCATCACCGTCAATGTCTTCGTCGTGATCATTTGAGATGCCATCACCATCCAAATCACTATCATCTACATTACTCACGCCATCTCCATCAATGTCACTGTCATGTACATTTTTTACACCATCCCCATCTATGTCCTCATCGATGCTATTTGCCACACCATCACCATCTAAGTCACTATCGAAAATATTTAGCACTCCATCACCATCCATATCCGAGTCTTTTTCGTTAGGTATGACATCACCATCAATATCATCATCGTGCACATTCAATATACCATCTCCGTCCATATCTTCATCTTGTTCGTTTGGTATAACATCACCATCAATGTCATCGTCATCTTCATTAGGAATGCCATCACCATCTAGGTCGACAATTTTAGGCATTGCCTAATAATGGAATATTATGGAAATATAAACATTTTCTTTAAACAGAAATTACCTCAGATTCTTTAGATTTTTTTCATATTCTCTTGATATTTCATTGAAAAAAGCCTAAGATTCTGAGGAAGATTTCTGATTAAAATACCTTTGATCGGTGTACAGTGTGATCTTTCTCATTTGAAATGCCATCACCATCAATATCATGATCTTCGTGATTCATAATTCCATCACCATCTATATCTAAATCATTATTATTTGTAATTCCATCACCATCAATATCCTCATCTTCATCATTCGGAATGCCGTCACCGTCTAAATCTATGTCATATATGTTGTGAACACCGTCACCATCAATATCTTCGTCATGAATATTTTTAACTCCATCTCCATCAATATCATCATCAACAATATTTGGAATGCCATCGCCATCTATATCACTATCATGGATATTCAATATTCCATCACCATCCATATCGGGATCCTTTTCATTGGGTATTACATCGCCATCAATATCGTCATCGTCAATATTTAAAATACCATCACCATCTATATCCTCATCTTGTTCATTGGGTTTATTATCTCCATCTATATCATTATCTTCTTCATTTGGTATACCATCACCATCGATATCAACAATTTTTGCTGTGCCCTAATATTTTATGAAAATTTTATTCATATTCTCAACATAAGTATGTACGAGTATGTAAATGTTTTGAATTATCAAAATGAACTGAATTGTTTTTTCTTCTTTTTTTTTTTCAAAAAGTTCACAAATTTTTTAGATTTCTCATCTAATCATAATTTTGTTTTAGAAAAAAAAACAGTATTTTAAAATCTAAAATATCTGAAAACTTTTGTTTTGGTATATAATACCTTAGACTTAAGATGACCATGACCTTGATCATGATCATGTTCATTGGCAATACCATCTCCATCGATATCATTATCTTCATGATTCAATATACCATCACTGTCTATATCTGTATCATTCTGATTTGGTATACCGTCACCATCGATATCTTCATCTTTTTCGTTATGAATACCATCGCCATCTAAATCATTATCATGAAGATTATGCACTCCATCACCATCAATATCTGCATCATGAATATTTTTTACACCATCGCCGTCGATATCATCATCCAATATATTGGCTACACCATCCCCATCCAAATCAGTATCGTGAATATTTAAAACACCATCTCCATCCATATCAAGATCTTTTTCATTTTGTACAGTATCGCCGTCGATATCGTCATCATGAATATTTAAAATACCATCACCATCCATATCGTCATCTAGTTCATTGGGTTTAGCATCACCATCGATGTCCTCATCTTCTTCATTGGGAATACCATCGCCATCTAGATCGATATGCTTTTTTGAAGCCTAATAAAGCAATATTATCGAAAAGTGGAATTTTTGTTTGGGAAAAAAAGGGTAAAGTTTCCTAAGACTTCACAGGTCTCTCCTACTAGTCTTCAGATATATACTTTATTCATTATTTTAATTACTCTGGATTTTTGAAAAGTTTTCATCAAGAAATGCATAATTAAACTCATAAATTTGTACATATTTACATATATGTAAATTGTATAAAGCAATTCTTTCGATTCGCGTATTAGAAACTATATTTAAACGGACATTCCTAAAACTTTTTAAGGTACGACATACTTTTTGTTAAACAAATTCTACTAATCTGATACGTTTAAATAAATATTATCTGCAGCCTAAAGAAACTGATGGAATTTGTTCTATTCAAAAGCGACTATTAGATTTTCAAAGTATAGTCCAATAATCAAGCATTCCTTGCAGGCTTTTTATTAAAGATATCACCTAAACGCTGGGAAATCTTCTAAGAAATTTACTTATTTTCGTTTTTTACATTAAACAAAAAGCATGGAAAGATTTAATGAAAGAATTTTTCTTACCCATAATAACTCATCTTCTGGTTTAATGTCGTCTTCCTCCAAGTTCTGAGCAGATTTTTTATCATCAGCTTCACCATCGCTATCATCATGTTCATTTGGCAAACCATCACCATCACGGTCAGTATCATTTTCATTCAGAATACCATCACCATCAATGTCATTATCTTCATGATTAGGGATACCATCACCATCGATGTCATCATCTTTCTCATTAGGAATACCATCACCATCCTTATCGGTATCCTCATCGTCGGGTATGCCATCATTATCCATATCATTAATGGATTCAACAGAGCGTTTTGAACGCTTTGTGGCTTCATTTTCAACTGGTGCAGCACCAGGCTGAATGTCGGCAGCCTCATGTTCATCTTCATCGTGAACATTTGGAACGCCATCACCATCTATATCTTTGTCAAGTTTGTTAGGAACTCCATCGCCATCCATGTCAGGGTCTACTTCATTTGGCAAAACGTCTCCATCAATATCATTATCATCATCGTTAGCAATACCATCTTTATCAATATCCAAACTCTTGGGTTCATCATCATTAGCTAATCCATCTCCATCAACATCATGATCTTTATCATTTGGTATGCCATCACCGTCAATATCGTCATCCTCGTGATTAGGAATACCATCTCCATCAATATCTTGATCCTTTTCATTGGGAATGCCATCACCATCAATATCATTGTCTTCATCGTTGGGAATGCCATCACCATCAATATCATTATCTTGTTCATTAGGAATGCCATCACCATCTATATCATCATCTTCGATATTGGGAATGCCATCACCATCTATATCATCATCTTCAGTATTAGGAATACCATCACCATCTATATCATTATCATCGATATTAGGTATACCATCACCATCGATATCATCATCTTCATGATTTGGTATACCATCACCATCGATGTCGTCGTCTTCGTTATTTGGTATGCCATCACCATCGATGTCATCATCTTGATCATTAGGAATGCCATCACCATCCATATCATCATCTTGATCATTAGGAATACCATCACCATCCATATCATTATCCTGATCATTTGGAATGCCATCGCCATCTAAATCATTATCGTTGACATTGTGAACGCCATCGCCATCAATATCACTATCCTTAATATTGGCTACACCATCACCATCCAAATCGGCATCAACTGCATTTAGCACTCCATCACCATCCAAATCAGTATCATGAATATTTAAAACTCCATCACCGTCAATATCAGAATCTTTTTCATTTGGTATCACATCACCATCAATATCATCATCTTGGGTATTCAGAACTCCATCACCATCCATATCATCATCCTCTTCATTGGGTATAACATCACCATCAATGTCACTGTCTTTTTCATTTGGAATACCATCACCATCTACATCAATCACTTTGTGCTCATCATGGACAGGTTGATCTCCTAACATTTCTCCGGATGCTGCTCCATCGTCGTCATGGTCATGTTTATCGGTTTCTTTAGTCGTTTTTTCTTCACCTGAAGTCGTATCTGGACTAGGAACTAATTCTTCTATATGTAAGAATTTTAAATAAAAAAAAATCTTTCATTAATTGTACTGGATAAAACAATTTTTAATTTTCAAATAATTTCATTTAAATTAAAAGATAAAGCAAAAAAATACACATTTTCATATGTCGTTTATTAATTTCTATGAGTCTAATACCGCAGACAGACGCCAGCGTTAATTTGCATTATGAACTTACTAATGCAAGTTAAAATTTTGCCCTGACAGAAGACAGTTTCTGCATTTATAGCAGAGACAGGCGACAACGTTAGTGGCACCATGAATAATGACCCCAAAGGAAAATGACCCCAACGCATAAAATGAAAAATGGCCCCATTTTTGGGGCAATCTTTCAAAATGAAATATCGCCCCAATAATCATTATGAAATTTGGCCCCAAACTAAAGTGAAAAATTACCCCAAAAATAAACAAAGTTTGAAAAAAGAAAATAACTTAAAATAAAGTAATTTTTTAAAAATGAATGAATTAACACAAAAGGCCTTAAATTTTTTTTAATAAAGTTTTTATTCTATGAAAAAAAAGAGAAATATTTAATTAAACCCTTTTAGGCCAATTATTACAACTTGCCGTTTGTTAAAGGTAGGATTTTATCAGACAGTATATTGCTTTTTGTTGTTGCAAGTAAACTTTAAGATTGCCTTACCTTTTGGTTAAAGTTTACTTGTAGCAACAAGAAGCAAATTATCTGTCTGATAGAATTCTACCTTTAACTAACGGGGTCATTTTTCATTTTCGGGTTGGGGTCATTTTTCTTTGGGGCCATTTTTCAGGGTGCCAACGTTGTTTGCTTGGGAACTATTTTTATTTGCTTTTACACCCATAGAAATGAGAGGTTTGTAACTTTGCTTACTTTCTATCCATTTTAATTCCCAATAGCAAATAATTAGCTAAAAACTGACTGATTTTATGCGATGTTGCCATATTCAAATTCAAAAATATGTTGCCACACTCTCACTTTATTTTGTTTTGAAAACCGCCAGCCTACCAAAGCTTTCAGCTGTAATATACCCTGTCCTTTGTAAATTTGTAAAAGGTTCGCCACTTACGAATATGAATCGTAAAACAACTAAGGACCGCGTATAAAAGTTTAAAATTTAAAACAAGAGTAGTGACGCAAACATTCCCATGGTGTGATTGTGGCCGTCATAATAGACCACCTTAGAAGAAAATGACAAGATTATAAAGGAGCTTGAAAAAACTGGAAGCATTACAGTTGTGATCAATACTGCTCGTCGTTGGAATGTACGCACTCCCGAAAATATCACTTCTGTTTCGGACTTTATCAATTTCGAATCGTTTTCAGCAGTTGGGCTTATCTTACGCTTCATATAAAGAACAACTCGTGCAAAAATTAAAACATACTGACTACTTACAACGATCAACATATAACAACAAACTTTCAGTGATGATTTTTCGAACAAAATTTTCTTTTCCAATAGAGATTACTTGTAGTATTCAATAAGCAAAACTATCTCATGCCAGGCTTCAAGAACACAGCAGTGAGTGCGTTCAAAAATGTTCCTGCGTGGCCATTTATTTGAGAATAGCGCTGGAAGATTCAAAACCGTCAATTCAGAGCGCTATGGCAATATGATAAACGTCATTTTGGCTGTTTTTGAAGATTATATGTGGTTTCAACAAGACCGACACATGTGTGACATGTGGACACAACTCGACCGATTTTGTCTTTATTGATTGATAACTTTTCCAATAGCGTAATAGCATATATTGATTAAGCGACGTCAATTGACTACTAAGAACATGTAATTTGGCGTCGTTAGACTTTTTGAGAGAGTATCTAGGCTGAAAATGTCTTAGCGTTGGCAAGTTAAGAAATCAATATTTTATATTAGAGGCGGTGAGGGGAAACTTTTTTTTGAGGTACGGTCTAGTATGTATGTTTATGAAAATTGTTTACATATTTTGTAGCTGTTTTCCCTCTCAGGATTTAATAAATATGTATATACATATTATGTGTTCTTTCCATACTACTACAAATGCATAATATTTTATAATTAAAAATCCTTTGTTTGCACGATATTGAGAAAATACTTGAAATTTTGCCAACAAAATTATGTTTTTTTATAAAAGTGTAGGATTCTAAAGTTATTAAAAAAACACAATAAAAACATTGGAAAAAAAGTACTTTAATTCATTTTATCAGTGCCAATAGGAAAACTATTTGTCTGTAACTTTTACGACACTAAAAAAGAGATATTTAAACTATTGATGTCTTGTATCAAACATTTGTTTATATTTTTTAATGAATGAAAGTGAACATTTATTTACCTTTTTCTTCACCTGTTTTTAATTCGTTAATGGCCTTTTCAATGTAAGGACGACATTCGGATTCAGTAGGTCCAACATCTGAGCTAGCATACACATCTAAAAGAGAAAAATAATATGTTTATTACAATTAGAATGTATATTGTATGTATGTGGATATTCATACCAAATTATAAATAAAAATTTCATGGATAATGTTTGCTCTTTCCCTTGTCCTTATGTTTAGATGAAAGTTTTAGGGATTTTGTCAAGTTTTTTGGATCAAAAGGATACCACTTTTTGATTTTCAATTTTCCCGATTCCGCGTCTAATATAAAGTATTTTTGCAATGAGATTTCGAAAAAAATTTTTTTTTTAGCCGAACGGTTTTTTCGTTACATCTTAGGCATTTACAGTCCGATCTTAAAGTGTGATATATCAATGTTTTTGTCTCGAGCAGACCAATATTTTCCCTAAGAGACCGAACGAACGAGCTTAGAGGTCGTTCGGCTAAAAAAAAAAAGATTTTTTTCCGAAATCTTCTTGAAAAAAACTTTATATTAGACGCGGAACCGGGAAACTTTTTTTTTGCTTGTTAGATGGTACGCTCTTATGTACACCACAGTTGTTTATACCAAATACAGAATTTTTCTCTATAACTGTTCTCGAGATATAGTAGGAAAAATGGCGGAAAAGTAGGCGTGGTAACTCCCACACAAACTAACTATTGACTTCTGTATGTCTTAAGATCGATTATAGGTAAAGTTTATGTTTTTTTTCTGAGTAGTCACTAAAAATCATGAGTCGAAAAATGTGGGCAAATGGTAGTGAGATCGTACCCCCGGTTTTGGCTAGTTAGAACAGTAATAAACAGTAAATAAAAAAACTAAACTAAAACTCGTAGTGATAAGTCTAAAGTGGCTCTAACTGTCTAATTAGGTAAACGAATGGTTACTATTCGAAAACAAAACAAATGGACTATACAGTTTTATAATCGATTTAAAATTAAACTCATCTTATGTATTATGTGTTGATTTAAAACTTTAATGAGTTTATGTTATTGTGAATGGGAAAGCAAGTCGTATATTTTCTCTTCTAATATCTAGGTTCCGTCCATATTTTTCTTTAAAATATAAAACATAGATAAGCCTTTCTTTCCATTTTGAAATTTGATTTGCGATTTTTGTTAGTTTTCTTCTATTTATTTTGGTTTAACTTATATTTATTACTCTAATCGAAAAGTATCATGAACTAAAAAGAAAGAAAGACCTAAACAACTAAGATAATTGACCGAATATTAAAAAAATGAACTAAATAGGGCTACTGCCAACAAGAATACCGGTTTGGCTTAGGTCTGAGTTGCTTAGCATAAAGTTTGTCCAAAATATACTTTAAGCCATTTGCTAACTTTTCATATGTTGACTCTGAATTTTAATGTAGCCACAGTACTTTTTGAAAATTCAACCATTTTTCTTGTTGTTTCTTTTCATCTCTGATTTTGGCAGTTACATTTGTAAATTACAAAAAAAAATTTTTGGTTTAAATTTCTTTAAAAAATGCAACAAAATACTTGCTTATCACTTTTTTTAATTTTAATGTTTTATTTTTCTTAGAACAGGCTCCACTCACTTTCTCCCAATAACCTGTTTTCCCAACACTGCACTAGTTTCGTGAACAAAAGCAAATTAAAAATATCTATAAAAATTACAATCATATGCACATTCATATTAATATTCTTTTGTGGGATTGGAGAAAATGATATTGATTTCCAAATGGTTTTTTCTATTATTGGTTTAAAAAAATATTCTTTCGTTAATATAAGTACATATTATATTAACTAAGCAAATTCAAGGTCAAGGTCAATAATGTACATGTGCACATACCTTTATACATATATTCCCTCTACATCTGTTGGGAATAATCTCGGATATTTAAATTTATGCAATTCTATTGCGTGTGTTTCTCGCCCAAAGTAAATAAAACTATGTTGTCAATTTCAAAACTTCAAAAAGCACTAAAATTAATTTTAAAAAAAGCATGTATGTATTTCTTTCGGCGACTACCTCTTAGCAGACTTCTGGCAAAAGCTCTGAGAGTAACTGATTGTCATGAACAAGCTTCTTAAATCTATCGTTCAGAGTCGACATTAAACTGTAGGTCCCGGTACTCATGGATAAAAATTAACGCACATGTTGGGTGCCGAGAGAAGCTATGCAATAACCCTGAAACAGGGTTGGAATGACCAATTATGTATAAATGTCTTTATGTATGTTTTTGGTATACGTTCTAATATTTGGTCAAGATATTATTGTGGCAGCAACAGTGATGTGGAACAATTTATTGTTATAAGTTAAAAATATAATAGTGTCACCTCCAAGGGCGTTTGCAGCGAAGAGGATTTACCTCTAATATGTTATACATATCGTGGAATTTCGATGTTTTTGTCAGTTACAGCGTTCTTTAATTCCATCGACGATATATGGGCAATTTCAAAAATTTTCAACATTTGTTGAAACTGAGTTCAGATGCTTATTATTTCTCCAGTTTTTCGAACTGACCAAAACGGTCAAAGGGAATGGTAGGCCACACTAGAAAACTGGAAAATTCAAAATTTCAGACCATTAGTTCTTTATTTTTAAAAGTTATGGGCACTCAAATATCGAAAAACTCAAAAAAGGCTTGAAATTTACAAGAGTTTTCTTTTCTACGTTTAGTTTTAAACTTCCGATGCTCACTGATATAAAATAAAGTCACTAGACTTTGTAGATATTTACACTATAAAAGTTATGCCAATACTACTATTTGGGAAAAAGTTGAACAGCGGTTCATTTTTGTAACCAAAATTTTCCGATTTTTTAATTTTCACAGTTTTTTCTATAGCGTTTTTGCGCCGTTCAAGAAAATTGCATTTCGTCAACAGTATTTAATAGACGGTGTAATTTGCTAAAATTTGCGCCATAACACGTCGATGTCAGGCTGCTAGTTGCTGAGAACGATGACCTCAAACTTTTATGGAATTGGCGTAAATTTGTCAAAAATTACATTTTTTTCGTGCCTGACATTTGCAATCTTATTTAAAACTGGTTTATGTATTGCGTGATCTAAACTTCTTAGTAAATGGCACCTCAACGTTAAGAAGGCGTTAAAATATTTTGAAACGTAACATAACAATCGTAACAAATCGTAACACTTTTAGGTTTTTAAACAGTTTGACTATTATTATTTTGACAAAAACCTCCAAAACCATTATTTGGGTAAATAATTTTCTATTAATGAGCACAGATATAGAAAACTGAGAAAGTTTCCTTTAAAATAAGCCCTCTTCCAAAAATACAGGTCAACCATTTACCAATTTCAATGAATTGCAATGAATACTTCCAAAAGATAGCATTATTTTCGGATGACTTGAGCACCAAATTTTCTCTTTGGGAAAGGTTCTTAGGGAAAAGTTCTTAGAATTTCCCGTAGATTACGACCTTGCTATACGCTTTGTCATGTTTTTCGGTCCCAAACAAATTGACCCACCCTATTATACATATATGTATATATATATATATATATTTTTTTTTTAATAGATACTATAAACTATAACTTTAAAACACGCAATATTTTTAAAAGATGAACGGGGAAAAATGCAAAATTTTGTTTGTGAAAAAGTCAGTAAACACTTTTCTAGTAACATTAAAAGTTGTTTGCTTTTTTATCCAGAATATATACAAAAATACATAAATTCTTAGAGATAAATCGGCTTATTAATTAATTATTAAAATGAATTAATTTGTAACGTTTATTTTTTTAATTTTTATGTGTTTAGATCGTATCTGTTGCCAACTTGACAAAAATTTTAATTGCAAATCGAAAAAAAGTTTTATAAAAATAAAATAAATATAAAAATAATGAAATAAAATAAATATTATTTCTTTTCTTTTCTCAACGATTTTTTTTAATAAACAGAGCACATAAAACTTATATATCTACGTATCTTTTTCACCCTACGCCACTCTTTACAGTTACAAAGTTACAGTTGCTTTTATGAAACGATTTTTTATTAGGAATGTTATTACGAAACTGTGTTTAGGCTTATGGGTATAAGCTTTTATGGCATTTGCAATAACGATATTGCAATAATATTTTGTGAACAAGACAAGACAGAATCAATAGCGTACGCCGCACAGTAGGGTGAATGGTGTAGAAAGTGGCGATTAATTCATAAAAGTCGTAATTTTAAAATGTTGTCATTTTTTTATTGATGGATATTAATAAATACATAAAAACCCAGAATTAAAAAAAATGGTTGAAAAAAATTTTTTAACCTTTTATGTATGGGCTTTTTTGTATTTTGGAAAACATGGTCTTATTTGACTACATATTTTTGCTGTAACTTTGGAACGAAAAACGATAAATTAGTAAAATAAATTGTAAATTAGATCATACTTTATATGGTTTTAGACTGATATTGGTGATATTGGCGCTGATAGTAAGAGGGAGAATAATGTTGTTGGTACTGATGATAACGTAAATAATGAAAAGAAGAAGTTTATTAATAAGTCTATGATTTATATACCGTACTTGTCTGAACGATTAAGGAGGTCAAAATTTTCGATTCAGATAAATATACGATGACGTACAGATCTTTCAAACTTTTTAGCAGAACAAAGGATAGACTTGGAAAATGGGACAGATCAAATTTAGTATACAAAATAACTTGTAACGGTAATGAGAAAGAAGATTGTAATGGTGTATATGTAGGCACGACAAAGAATAAATTGAAGACGAGAATGGAAGGTCATAAATCTGATCAGAAGTACAGGAGTATTAATTCGCAAAAAACGGCTCTATGTTCTCACTGTTGTGAAAAGGACAACTATCCTAACTTTGAAAATGTTTCAATATTGAACACGGAAATTAATTATAAGAAACGTTTAATGTTAGAAATGTTACAAATTATTAGTGTGCCTACGACACAGAGGATTAATTTTAAAACAGACACAGAGGGTTTAGCCCAAACATACAGACATTTAATATACAAAACATAATATTTATATATATTCATTATTACACTTATTGTTAATTTCTTTTTTATTTGGTTACTGCGGTTTTATCATTGTTATTTTATCGTTCGTATTTGTAATTTGTAATTTCTTTTTTTTTTTGTAAAATAATTATTAATTTTATTAAAATTCAGGGACGTGAAATATCGTAAAATAAATAACATAAATATTTATTCGACCTTAAGCTCAAGTAATTTAACTAATAATAAAATTAATAAAAAGGTCAAGGAAAAAAATACAAATATATTAAAAACATATATATATACTTAATATGTATTTATATTAGCAAAATTTTAACATAAAATCTGTCTTTTTTTCCAAAAAACCATAATTCTACAGATTTAACTCAAAAACGTCACATTAGAAAATATTATTAATTTTTATTTATAAATATTGATAAATAGAAAATAAACATTAAAAAAACGTGTAAGGCATTTTTTACTTCGTTTCTTTAACTTTAAAAGTGTTATTCATTATCATCGTCATCATTATCGTTTTCACTGTGCACTGTGAAAAGAATAGTAACTCGAAAGCAGGCTTAAGCATTTGTTTCATTTTCTCTTTAAAACTATTGCTCAGGCTTGAAATGAATGAATTAGAAGTTAAAATAAATCTACTGAACGCGTCTTCTATAGAACTTTTCCTGCTGCATTTATGCGAAAAGTGCTCTTTATAACTTTTAAAATCCTTATTTCTAGCTTCTTCAGCTAGTTGGCCAATAGGCAATGGTGAAAGCGATATAATTTCTGGGCCGTAAATGAAGCATTTATATAAAGTAGGAGGCATATCACACCATGGATAATTTTTCACAAATATGTATCCTGGCAGTATCATTAGCGAAATTTGAAAATCTTTCAATATTGACCTCTATGCCACTGGAAATATATATTAATATTGTATGCATAATTTTTATTAACTGCATAACAATTTTTGCAATTTCTGCAACATTCTTAAAAGAACATCTTGCGGTATTCCCATTGTTTGGGCTTCCAACACCTAGTTTTGGTTGGTCAACAATCAATCCATTTAATATTGTGGGTCGTTTCTTTCAAAAATTTTCTTTTCATGGGCCTGCAAAACCTAGTGAAAGATGGGCGAGGATAGTTAGCCAAATTTTATTTTTTAAAGTAGTTTCAATGATATAATCGATGTTATAAATACTGAAGAGTCTTAGGTGTTAATATTATGAAAGGCTTGTTTGTATAAAGTATGTATAAGTATGTCCTGAACTTCCGTCAAAGCCCCAATTAGAGTATAAAGTCATTTCAGACAATTCTTCATTTTCTAACTTTTTTCGAAAAAATACGCTTAGTGGTATGGTGCTTGTAGATTTAGTGGGGCTGTCGTTTCAGTAATTTTTATTCCGTCTTGCTTTAAATAACATGTTTTTTTTTTGCTATTTAGATTTTTTTAGCTAAAATAACAACAAAAATAACAACAAAAGATAATAAAAACAAATTGTTTTATTTTTTTTGTTTTTTTTTTTTTTTTTTTGTTTTTTGCCATTGATTTTTAGCAAATGGTTCTCTCCCAAAAACTTTCACAACTCAAAAATCGCACAAGGCGCAACTAGGCATTCTGGGATTTATAGCTAAAATTCCATATTTTAAGAGGGTGTAAGAATTTTTTCCTGCACTCATCCGCAAAGTTGTTGAAGCTCAATGTATATGTCAAAAATACCACATTTTTAGACCAATTTGATTTTATTTTTTAAAAATATTTCTAAAACATTTATTTATTTTTTACCTGAAGTTGACGATTCAATTATAGTACTTTTAATAATAGAAGTCTAAATAAAAAATATAATCACTTGAAATATCAAAATTTTCTCTTTTTGTCAATGCGTGTAATAATAACAAAAATTATTAAACTTTAAACACTGACTGGAAATAAAGTAAACAACTTAGAACTTTTATTTTTGCAGTTAATGATGTAGAATTTTGTCAACTTTCATATGGTAGCAAATACTGTTGAGAAAGTTTAAGTTCATATTTTGAATTAATCACCAATGCCTATACCATTCACCCCAGTGTGCGTCGCACGTTTGCCACTTTTATCTATTCATAAAAGTGAAAGTACTTCGACCTGTAAATCTATTGTACAGCTCTTAACATAACTAGAGTGCTTATGCAAGTAGTATCACCCAAACTTTCGTCGCTTTGTGAATTTTAAAATATCGGCCGTTTGACACTTTGAGTAAAGTCTGTAAATCTTCATAGAATGCATATCTAAGTAGCATAAAGTCAACAATTATTTTAGTGTAAAGTTAGTTCTTCTTTACGGATGTGCAACATTAAAGGTAAAAAAGTACTCCATAACGACAAAACTACAGGTGTTTATGAGCAAGTGGTTTTGCGGAAATTAGACTGGTGAACCGAATATCACATACATACATAGGACATGGGACAAAGACATAGACAACATATATACAGAATCAGTCTGTAAGGGAACCTTCAAGGAGAGAAAGAAAATTGATCTCCCGAGGACCACATAGAGGTGCTTACTATAGTGCAGGATACAAAAAGCGATAATGAGAATTTGTTTTCTTATGAAATTATAAAAGTTTCTGCTTTTATGTAATTTTTTAATAACTCTGTGTAAACTATTATGAATTATGTTAATCATTATTTAAGCTCAAGGTCTATTTTTAAATAAAAATCTCTTATTTAATATTCGATATTTCGCTGCTCCTGCGTGAAGGGTCTTCAGGAATTATTTACTTAAAAATTATTAATGGTCGAAAAACGAGAATTAAAATTATACTTGTGATTGTAATTGTATTATGCTTCAATACGAGTATATCAAAAAGTCGTATTTGACCGACTATAGTTTTATGTGTTTTTATATTGGCCAAATGCCACTTTCACTTCCTACGCATTATATTTCAATGTTGGTTTTATTATTCATAGACTTTTACTTCTTTTTGTTCTAAATTAATTTGTTATACAAGTACTACTTTTAAATAAATTTATGTATATGTGCATATGTATGTACTCATATGTATGTAGTATATATTTTCTATTGTATATAAAAAACGAAGATATGTATATACATACATATATTTTTAAATATTTTTGTCGAGGTTATTTAATATATAAGTATTAATACATAGTATGTATATACTTTTTATTTTATATTTTAATTTCTTTCATAAATATTTTGAATTCGAACATCACCAATTTTAGATTTGAATAAACAATTTTAATAAACTTGTAAATTTCAAATATTATTTGACAAAAATATGAATGATTTTATAACATTTGTTTGTAATTAATTAATTACATGATTTTTTAAATTAGAATTTTTTTTAAATATTTTCGCCTACGCCAACTGATTGACTGATGTTGCATCCACATTTGTGATCTTTGAGTGAGTGTTTCACTCAAATGCTAAATATTGAGTGATTTCAAAATTAAACGTTCAATTTAATTTAAATGAAAAATGGATATAAGAGATAAAGAGCCATATAATGGATTTTCTGCAGACGTAAAACATATTTTTAAAATAATTTAAATATCACTATCTAAGATAAAAACCAGATACATATATGTATATTTCTAATATTTCTAAAACAGAAAGGTTACTTTAAAAAAACACAAAATCAAAAAGAAAAAAACAAGCGAATTTATTTTTTCTATTGTAAGAGTACAATCTGATTAAATATTTTCTTTACTTATACTTTTAATTAAGCTTAATTTTTGTTCCGTCAGAAACGCTTTAATTAGATCAAAGTTAACTGCAGTGAATCACTTTACCTGGGGCTCGAACCTGAGTCTTCAGCATCTAATAAGCTTAATTTTGTTTAATAGTACGTTTACATTACACCGAAGTCTAGTACTTTTGAGATTTCGAACAAAATCTAGTAGATTTCAATGAGATTTCCCATACAAAATTAAATTTACTTTACTACTAGATTTGACTGAAATCTACTCAAAAACTGATAAAATTTGTAATGCAACTCTGGTTTTTAGCAAATTGTATTAAAGCATCCAACACTGTTCAAGAAAAAATAATATATTAAAAAAAAAAAAATAATAAAATAATGCGTAGTGTGTAGCAATACATTTACATTGTTTTTAAAAAATGTCTATTTAACAGATCGTCGTGCGGGAGTTTATGTGCTCTAACCACCATATAATTTTTCTTTTATATATCTCGAGTTAATGATGCCACTTTAGGTTTTCGACCAGAAATTTTTCCGTTTTCGGATATCTTGTCCAGTTTCGGAGATAAACAGCCGAAAACGAATTGCAGATTTTAAAAATTTTGGTGTCAAAAACCTAAAGTGGCATCATCAACTCGGAATATATAAAATGGCGGATAGAGCACATAAACTCCCGCACGACGAGATGCTGATGCTTCTTTTTTTCAACAACATTACTTCAGATTGGATTTCTTTCGCTCTGTAATAAATGTCCTATATTTTCGAATTTTGTTTATTGTCACGTACAATTTACAACTTAAATTTTCTTCTTGTATTTTACTCAGCTGTTTTTGTTGTGGTTATGAAATCTTTCTAATGTCAAAAAAATGACATGTACACGAAGAATTATCTTCACTTGAAAAAAAAAGAAAACAACTAAAAAACATTTTCTTTGACAGCTTTCTAAAATTGTGAGACGGTATCTACTGATTGCTGATTGCTTTTCTGAGTAAAACATAAAATCTTACGAATGGAGTCACAAGTTGTGTTAGAAAACCAACAATATTTATATTAGCAAAAATTATGGAATCTCATCATAATATAGTATTTTGATTTATGAAAATTTTTCTACAATGAAATATTTATATGTACATTGGAGAATACGCTTAACTCAATAATTTGTATAAGTAAATTTACAATGAAAATAAATATGCACAGCCAGAGTTGTCAGTTTTATTTTGACTTTTTTTTGGCAAATCCAATCCGAAAAATCATCAAATAATATCTATTTCAGGATTTTTTCAATAAAATACATATTTTTAAAGTATTAAATATATTTTTTAATAACATATCACAGAAAGTAAGCTTATTTCGAAGCGTTTGAGTATGCCAAAATTTAACAAAATATCACTATCTTGTTAAATTTTTATTAAGCAAATATTAATAAATTATTAATTTACTCAAAATACACAATGTTAACTATAAAATAATGGAATAAATACATTATACATCTAGAGTGCTACACACTTTATCACAAAAAGCTCTCATTACCATATATTTTTGACTGTATAATATGGGAATTTAATTTATTTAACAATTCTTAATACACTATCGTAGAGGTGTATTAATATCTTTTCCACAGACTGGAGCGTACAGCCAGGTTGGCTATTAATACATATTATGCATAAAGTAGTTAAAGGTTAATAAAAGGTTTCGTCAAATCTAAAGAGCTGAGGGAATGCTGTTTTTTATTTGCACTTTAATTCTTTTTAAAAACTAACTAAAGAAAAAATAGTTATGTCATGCTTATTTTTGTTCATATTCATGAAAAATACAATGGGCTATAGTCATAGTCAAACAAAAAAGTCGGTTTTATTTAAAAACAGTTTTAAGTTAGTAAAATGTTTTTATTTTGTTTGTAACTATAGTCAAAAAAAAAGTATATTTTAAATCAAATCGGCTTTTAATGGGTGCCAACTCAAATGTAGAAATCGATTTCATACATTTTGTTACAAAATACAAAAAAAAAATAAAAACGGAAACCCAAAAAAAAAAAAATTTTTTTAAATTGTTGAATTTTTAAATAAAAAAGAAAAAAATTGAAAAGGCAAGATATATTTAATCCGTATATGGAAATCACTTTTATGCATTCTAGTGATATCGATGTTCATGTACAAATCTATTCATTTATTATTTAATACATATTATACTGTTTCGTTCATTAATTCATTTATACTCTAAGATTTTTTTCTTAGATATGTGTGTATAAAAATTGTTGTAAATGCATTTCCAGCCTTGGCTGGACTCTTTATACGCACATGTGTGCAATCGATGGCTCTTATTACGTTTGGAAGTCACGCCAATTGCTGAAATTTTCTTTTTTCATCAACGGGTTCAGCACTATTTGGAACCGTTATAAAGTCCGAAAGCAATAGTGCAATTTTTTATAAATATTTTTTATGACTCTACCGACGGTTATCAGAGACATATTTTTTTTTATTTGAGACCAATACTCAGGGGTAAACCCCTACTAAATGCTGTACATTGTATTGGAATTTTTGGAAAGGACAGTACATACATATATGATTATTAATTATATTGTTATTTACCGCCTTAGGAATAAGACAAATTGCTGTGAATTGATCATTCAAAGGCCAGTGTTATACCTTGTATGATCAAACCGAATTGCCTCATCATTGCATGTTGAATGTGTGGTGAGTGCTTTCCCTAAGTAGGTTTTAGTAAGTTAAGCTGTTATCTGCTACTTTCCAATATGTGGGATCTCTGGAGATCAGCTAAAAAAACTACTTTACAGTCTCTTATATTTTTTAGTTGGTGATTTTTATTGCGTTTTAAATTTAAATCAAAATATTTTGTTTTCTAAAAAAATTTTGACATCATAGCCGATAGCCGTTTTACTTACTAATGTTGCTTTGATGGGCATTTCTTCCCAAAAACCGCAATGCTGTTAAAACTTGGAGGCTTTTATGGAAATGGGTAAACTATTTGTAAGTTGTTTGTCATCCACTAAACTTAGTAAGAAACGTTTTGTTTCCTTATCAAATCTATACCTGGCATAAAATTCGCCATCACCTAGCTAAAAAGGCACAAACCTTTACCTATAAATTTTGTGCTTTCTTTCATCTCGCAAATTCTCCAAAATAGCAAAGTACCTTATAATTCCATCAATTGATCACATTTTTATTTCACTTTATACACACTTACCACAAAATTATTTAATTTTTTAAAAATTCTTAATTTATAATTTTAGTTTTTGAATTTTAAGTTGGATGTTAAATAATTTAAAAACAACTTCAGCATGTTTTAACTTTAAAATATACTTTTTCATATAAAGTATGTTTTATTTTGTCTATGGTTAACAAAAAGTGCACTTTTAAAAAAAGTCGACTTTATAACCCCTAAAGTATGCTTTTTTATTGACTATGACTATGGCCCAATAAATTTAAAATAAGTTTTTAAAACAAGTTTCCAGACAATTGGTGTTTTGTAGTAAATTTCAAATATATTTAAATTAAATTTAAATAAAATAAGCATTCAAGCTCCTCGGTCTTTTAAAACGTTGCAAGAAATACTTCACTCCATTTGACCTTCTCAATATTTACAAGACCTGTACGCGACCTAGGATGGAATACAACTCTCATGTATGGGTCGGTGCTTCAGAGTCTATTTTGGGGCTTCTCTACCGTGTACAGGAAAGAGCGAAGGTGCTTATCAGCGACGCTAATCAATTCGTAGGTACATCGGCGCAATGTGGCGTGCGATTCATTTATCTATCGGTACTAACATGGTAAATGCGCTCATGTAATAAAGGGCTTGATTCTGGATGGTCGCATATTCTTACGGACTACAAGTACCTCTCTCAGAGCACATCAATTTGCATTATAGAGAGAAATTGTTCTTTAGTGGCACCTTTCGTTTGTGTTCTTCTCGAGAACATTTTTCCTGACATTTACGATATAAGTAAGCTAAAATCAAATGTCTACAAGCACTCTGTCTTTTCTCCTTCCCATAACATATTTTAATAGACCAGCACAATGTACTGACCCTTACGGTCATCCCCTAAGTGCTGGCCTCAATAATAAAAAATATAATCAACATAATCATAGTTTTAAGGCCGTTATTTTCTATTGTAATATTGCATATGTATTTTACAAATTAACTGAAATTTGATATAAATTCCCTGAAAAATATCCCATTAAATTAAAAAAAAATTATAACCTTCATAGCAAAAGCCATAGAATTATTGCAAAGAGTTGCAAATTTCAACAAAAAAATACTGGTAAATAAGAAGAAAAAAATTTTTTTTTAAATTTTTACACAAATAAATAATACGAGTATTTTTAATACAAATCTATATACATACATATTTGTGTATGTATGTATGCATATTTTTGTGTATATAAACCAATGAAAAAATTGTTTATTTAATATATTTCAACATTATTAAATGATAAATTGACGTTTGCGAAAACAAAAATGAAAATTAATTTCCCACGATATACACTGAAAGAAATGAAACAATTAACGTATTGGCTCATCAACATCAAGAGATATATGGTGTTGAAATCAAGATTGTTTTCATTAAGATTTAAACATTAATTTATTTATTTTACAAAATATGTGTTTTGAAATACTCGCGATATGCATATGTAAGCATGTAGTACATATCTAATAAAATATAATGTACTTCTGGGTACAATATTTACGTACAAATAATTTTTATTAAAAATAAAACATACTTTTATATAAAATTAAATAGACAAGAACGGGCAGCTAAAAATAAAATTTCATTTTTCTAATATGTAATGTAATGTGTTAATACACAGTGGTGATTAAAATTTTATTAAATATTTCATATTAAATTGAAAGGGAGGCTTTTGATTTTACATTAAAATTTAATGAGTTTCTAATGTCATTGGTGTTGTGCCTTTAAACAATTGGTAAAATAAATTTATTCCCTTTTATACTATTATTAATACTGAAATTATTGTACATATAAACACATTAACTTCCTAAAAAGAAACCTTTTTTTCTTGATTGAATTAACTCGAGCACTCTAAACAGTTCAAACTGTGCCTACTAGAGGCAAGTCGAAGTTGTTGCTATAATTTTACACACTTTGATAAAATTGAAAATAAGGAAATGTGAAAACAAAGAATTAATAAATACATTCAGTTTTCTCAATTAATACTGACCTTTCTATGTATGTATATTCTATATATTACGTATTTTTAATATTTTATTAAAAATTCTGTTACAGTAACAGAAAACAACAAGTTATAGCATCAAGACTGTAGTCGCCGTGGTCTAGTGGTTAGTGTGTTGGCTTACTAAGACATGAGCTCTGGGTTCGACACCCAGCTCCGACATCTTAAAAAAAATAAATATGAAAAAAATATTTCTTTCCGCGACTACCTCACCTCTCAGCAGTCTTCTGGCAAAAGCTTTGAGAGTAATTAATTGCCATTAACAAGCTTCTCAAGTCTGTCGTCCGGAGTCGACAATAAACTGTAGGTCACGGTACTCATGGATAAAAATTTACACACACAACATGAGTGCTGAGAGAAGCTAGGCCGTAATCCTAACACAGGGTTGTAACGGCCAGTTATGTATGTATAGGATCAAGACAACTAATCTAAGAATTAAGAATTAAGTTAATCCGGTATAAAATGTCTTTTGTGTTTCTGAGTAAGTGTTTAAACCTATTAGTATTACCATACTGAATAAGAAAAATAGCATCTTCTTCTATGCAAATGTCAAATATATTATCACAAATCAAATATATGTATATTCACAAGACTTTGTTTTTGTTATAAATGAAAAGATGATTCTTTTGGGAAGATAACAGCTAACCCACTGAAAGACGCTCAACATCCACCGAGATGAAGAATTGCTGTTGATCATTCAAGGGTGGAGGTATAACACTGACCCTTGAGTGGTCAAATTGACAGCAACTTGTCTCATCAACAAAAAGGCGCATAATTATATATCTATATAAAAATATACAAAAAATCTATATATCTTCACATTCCAATACAATGCACTGCATGAGTACAAAAAAAATATTTTTGAGTAAAATTAGAAATTAAAAAATTTATAAAAGAGGTGTCTTCAAACATTTAACAAAACATGTTTAATATAAGTAGAAAAAGCTAATAAGCTAAATGTGAATTTATTTCTAGTGAAGTAAACTATTTACTTAAGTTAGTGGCTGATGGAAAAAGCATTATAGAGTGCAAACAATTTATTATTTGTTTTATTTAGGTTTTCATATATTTCGTGATCACTTAAATCTTCATCAGCACTTGAATAATCCATTTTGATTTAACTTTTAATTTTTGTGTTTTCTTCTTTCAATTAAACAAATGAATATATAAAATTCTGTTTATATTATAAACGTGGAAGTTGACAGTTCTTCTTTAAGATTAAACTACAAGCATTAAAACTAGCAATTAACAATAAGACTATATCAACTCAAATAGTGAAATCAAAGATTAAAACTGAGTTAATCACTAATCTCAAACTCAAAAAGTGGCCATTAGAGGTTTAACTATATTTGTAAATATGTGCCCATAATTATGAAAGTAGTCTAAGTCATATATTTCTTGTTTCCAGATATTTAATGAATTGCATTTGAATAAATTAAAAAATATTTTTACATTATGCGACATTTTTATTAGTCTTTATTAATGGAAATTTATTATGAATATGAAATTTTGTGTGAATTTCATACGATAATACTGTTTTTAAAGTTTGAATTGACTTAGACTATTTTCAAAATTAACTGAATGTCCTATAAATGACTTAAAGCAATAAAAAACTTTGAGTTTTACTTAAAACAATAATTTGATTGAAGTAATTCGTGAACAATTATTAATTATTTTTAAACAGTAATCCATTTTTATCATTATTTCGAGTATTTAAGTTTCTTAAAATGTTCCTGAAAAACTGGAGGGATGTACGGTAGTAAACTCATAATATCTTTATGTTTTCCTTCCGATAGTAGTCTAATGGTGGTGTATAACTTTTGCTAAAATAAGAATATATATTCGTATTTATATTACGTATATTTATATTTTATTTTAATAGCGTACTCATAAAAAAGAAATTAAGAGCGCTTAATAATTTTTTTAGATATTTTTACACAATTGGCATTAAATAAGCTCTTAATAAATATATTATTTTTTATGAACACATACATACATATATAATTGGACATTACAACCCTATTTCAATTTTACGGCCTAGCTTCATGCAGCACAAATTTGTGTATGTCAATTTTTTACTCATGAGTACAGGGACCTTCAGTTTAAAGTCGACTCCGAAAGAGAGATTTGAGAAGATTTTTCATGGCAATTAGTTACTCAGAGCTTTTGCCAGAAGCCTGTAGAATTTTTTTTTTTAATTTCTTTTCTTTGTAGGATGTCAGAGCTGGGGTTTGAATCCAAAATAAAAAATACTTTTTATTTGTTAAATAAAAAATAACTGATGTGTTACAGAGATGTAACATTGTATGAAAAGTTATGAATATCATATGAAGAAAGCAGTTATTAGTGTTGTTATGGCACAATGTAATTTTTCGAATACAATTTTGATAGTTTTTAGCAACACACATTTGATTTTATCACTGTATGTGTTCAGCACTTGTGAAATATTTTTAATCATAACATTGTTCCGTTTAATTTCCTTAAGGGTTATGTTTATCATATTCATTTAGGATTTTTACCCTGAATTTTTTTCTTTCATTAAATAATTTTCTGAAGAAAGTTAAAATTTTTACGACTCCTTAAATCAAAGATCCACACACTCTTTTCTCTTCCCCTCAAATTTTCTAAACCAGAACAAAGTACGGCATGAGTACTGGTTATCCCCTGAGTACTGGCCTCAATAAAAAAATGTGTTTGAGACCACCGCAAACAGCGCGGTTTTAACGCACTACAACCGATTTAAATCCGATTTCGACAGTTCGCTAAGTACTGAAGTTTGTTGCAAAATTGTCATTGTTTTTGTTTTCGTAGAATTGCATTGTTGAACAGTATTGAAACTTAAACAACTTTCAAGTCAATTTAAAGACTATCATACCTCAGAGGTGATTTAAAGATATGAACGGAGTTTTGGAATCATACAAATATATATTTTAATCCATATTTGGCAATTTTGTTCATAAACAAAACTTTTAAACCAAATGTGATCCCACCGCTGAGCATAATTTTGCAAAACAAACATTTGTGACAATTGATGACATACAAACACAATTGGCCATTACAACCCTGATTCAGGGTTACAGCCTAGCTTCTCGCAGCACTTATGTTGTGTGTGTTATTTTTTTTATGTACGGGACCTATAGTTTAAAGTCGACTCCGAACGACAGAATTGAGAAGCCTATTCATGGCAATCAGATACCCACAGATCTTTTGCCAGAAGATAAATAAATAAAAAATAAATAAAAAGACTGCTATGAGGTAGTCGCCGAAATAAATACTTTTTTCATATTTCTTTTTTCAAGATACCAGATCTGGGATTTAAACCCTGAGCTCTTGTCTTAGTAAACCAACAAACTAACCACTAGACCTCGGCGACCAATTGATGGCTGATTCCTAAAATAAATCTGAATATATTTTATAGTGTTGTTCAAAAGTGAATTAATTCATGTTGATTTGGTTAGACTATACTGATGGTAAATGTTCAAAACAGAATACGAGTAATATGACAGATTGCTTTACAATTAAAGTATTTGTAAGTTCCATAACATTGACCTCGTTATAGTGTAGTTCGAACTTAAAGTTTAACTTAAAGTTTTCTGGTAAAGTTTACAATCTCTTATAAACAAGTTTAATGGAATTTCTGTTAATGACAGATAATTTACTGAAGTTTTAAGGGCGTGGCGTACTGTAGTGGTTAGAGTGTTGGCGTACAATACCAAGCTGCCTATGTTCGAGCACCAGCACTGGAGAATATGAAAAGCAAAAATTTGTGCGGCATTTCAAAGTTTTAAATTAAAATTAAATAAATATAATATGAAATGTATGATTATCCCCAAAAGCATAAATTTCATATTATATTTAATGTATTTGCCAATAAGGCAAAAAATATTTTTTGTTTTTTAATATTAAAATTAAATATAGATATATAAGATGTCCTCCCGCCCCACCTCCAAGAAGTCAATCCCAAAGAAAGCCGCCCCCTGCTATTTCACCTTTGTGGTATCAAATGAATGATCTGGAGAAAGCGCCATCTACTGGCTAAAGACGCAGAACTAAGAGCAAGGATAAAAACCTATGAACAACACCTTAGCCAAGATCCTCCCAACTTTACAAAAAAACAAAAATTGGCACTTTCTTTTGATAATTTTCAAGGGTGAACTGACAGCAATTTGCCCCATATAAGGCGCTTAAATTGAACTGTATTAACCATATCTTCAAACATTTCAATTTAATGCACAGCATGAGTTGGGGTGTAGCTCCCTGAGTATTGGTCTTATCAAAAAAAAAAAAAATACCATTTTCAACTTATAATTTGGCAAAAAAAAAACCGAGCAATATATGTACATTTATCTTTTAATGATAGACATTTATGCGTATAATATGTTTTTGTGAGTGCTACATATTTCCACACAATTGTATCTCTTATTTGAGCTTTTTGTTTTTATAGACAAAATTTTTCTTCTCTTTTCGCATTATCTTTTTTCAATGTCTTCATGGGGAAATTGTCGTTTAGCTGCTACTCATTATTATTCGCACAAATTTGTTTTTTCTCTATTATTTTTATTTTTTATTTTATTTAATTTATTGGGCGCATCAGGGATATTTTTCTTTTCAGTTTTGCGATACACATTTAAAATATTTTTAAATATTAACACAGACACTATTTGACAGCGCTCGGTTATAAGTGAAATACTTGACAAAAAATAAAAACGCACACAAACATATTTAAAATATTTTTAAATATTAATTTTTTGTGAATACAAAAAAAAAGAAAGATATAAAGAAATTTTCCCAGAAATTGGGTTCTTATTTATTCATACAATACTATTAAGAGAGTATAGACAAAAAAAATACATACATACATATGTACGTACATATAAAAATGAAATAAAAATTGCATAATAATTTTTGACTTTTAATCTAATCGTATAATATGATTTTATTTTGGCAAAAACACGCACACAAGGGTTTTGGCAAATTTTAAATTGTCTGCTCTAGTAGCGACTACATAGGATGAACCAATGAAGATGATATCTTATTAATAATTTTGACAAGAAAATTATTTAGAGCATTGAATATTATATAAGAGTTTTAATTTTTTTTTCTCTTTTTTTTTTTGGAATAATTTTTATTTTAGTTTTTAAACAATATTTTATTGGTTTTTGTTTTTTCACATACCAGTTGAGGAGACGGCTAATAATGTTAGTCCCAATAGGAACCAAAACGTAATCCGCCCCATAGCAATTTACAAAATAAATTCCAGTATCCTAGCAGTCAGTAGTAGTTGAGTTAAATTAAATTACTGTAAGTCACCTCATAAATTATTTCTTTATATATTTATAACTTAAAAAATATTTGTTTAAAATTATTTTAAATCTTTTTTTATTATTGATTGCACTCTCGTATTTTCTGCTCTAAACAAAAAAAAAACCAAATTAAAGAAGAATTTAAAGTTAAAAAATAAATACATCTAAACACATAATTAGATAAATGCACTTTAATTCAAATCTATTTGTAAGTAAAAAAAAAACACTGAAAAGGTGAATAATAAAACACAATCACTTTTTTATTTTTAAAACAGAAAATTTTAAATTTATGTTTTATGTTTGAAATTTTATTTATTTATATTTTTTTTTTTAATTTTTCACACTTTTTGTTTTCGTTATATTCGTTAACTTTAAAATTTCAAATTTAAAATTAATTTTAATTTTGGCTCAACAATCGTTTTCTTGGGTAATCCTGTGGTGTCCCTTTTCAACGAATGTTTGGCCAAATTTTTATTTTTTATGGAATGAAATTTTCTTTTCTTTTCTTTTATTTTAAAAAACTTATATATTTCGTTTTTATTATTTGCTTATATAAAAAAAATTCTAAAAATTTATTTTATAATTTAATAAAAATTGTTTTAATAATTTTCTTAAATTAATATTAATAATTTTTATTTTATTCACTAAAAAATTATATACGAGTACGAGTATACGAGTCGATCTCTCCCGGTCCAAAACCAATTCGTAACACAACAAGGAGATCCCACAAATTTACCTTGTGACCGCGAAAATTGTTGAATTTTTTTTAATACCAAAATAACGAAATAATTTTCAAATAAAAATAATTTTCGTCTTAAGTTAGAAAAAAAAAATTATTTTGACTCTGCTTTTGAGTGAAAAAGTTATTCAGTTGAGAGAATATTATACTCAAAAATATTCATACCAATTGCAAGTATTTATTTTAGCCCAATGGTGGGGTATAAAATTTGTCATTTTTTATATGATTTTATGAGTGCTCATCTTTTTTTTAAGGTACTTATACAGAAAGTTTTAGAAAATTATTTTCATTTTATTTTCTAAATAAACATACATATGTACATACAGTGTTGAGCAAAATAATTTTAATTTTCCATTAAATTTAGTTGTAGTGAAAAAAATAGTGCATAATAGTCTCTAATATTTAGTGGTAGTGAAAAATGCACGGAATCCACAGTATATGTTGGATTGTATGTACTACCAAAACTTAGTAAAACCCTGTACTCAGTTTGTTCAGATTGACTACCAATTTTTTTATGGACCTCAGAAGATTTTGAAAATCACTGCATCACTCAAAAAAAGGTGTCCTCAGTTTTGGGCCAACAGATAACTCAAACTTGAAGATACTGCTTAACTATGTTTGGCAATAATGTAGTGAAGACTCTACTGAACATATTCTAAAATTTTTTGTATGCAAAAAATAATTTTTTATTGCACCTTTTTGCGAAAACCTACTAATTTTTCACTAACAATATATCGTCGTGCGGGAGTTTATGTGCTCTATCCGCCATTTTATATATCTCGAGTTAATGATGCCACTTTAAGTTTTTGAACCACAATTTTTCAAGTCTGCAATCGTTTTCGTTATCTCCGAAACTGGACGAGATATCCGAAAATGGATTGCAGACTTGAAAAATTTTGGTGGCAAAAACCTAAAGTGGCATCATTAACTCGAGATATATAAAAATATGAAATGGCGGTTAGAGCACATAAACTCCCGCACGACGATATGACAATATTGTATCCATTGTAAATCCGAACAACTTTTGTGAACATATCAATACAATCTGAATGTGTTTAGGCATCCAAAATAGCTTACAAAGACCAATTTGTTTTTTTTTTTTTTCACTATAGTGAAAAATAACATTTTTAGGGTACACTCTAAAAAAACGTATGTTCGATATATACCCGCAATTGCAAAAGAATATTAAGCATGGAGGAGATAGCATAATGGTATGTAATGTGAAGCCCTTTCACAAAAATGATAGCACATAATACCGACTTATGTATAAAAACATTTTAGAGACAAAAATGATTCCATACGCAGAGTAGAGTATGCCACTTCCATGGGTGTTTCAATAAGATAATAACCCGAAACACACATCGAAGTTGATCAGAGAGTTCATAAAATAGAATGAATTTCAAGTCCTTGATTGGCTGGCACAATCAACCAACTTGGACCCCATTGAAAACATTTTTAGACTATTTAAAATGAACTAAAAGGAAAACTATTTAAAAACCAAAACGCACTCTTTCAACATCTTCGATGATTTTTAAAGTAACGAAGAGATACATTTGAAAATAAACTTTTCTAAATTCTAAAGAAGTTATTGCGTTTGTTTTGCACGACACTGTATATACCTAGAGGCTTACAACTAGCATGATACCCTACAGCAATTTAATTATTTGTAGAATATAAAAAATAAAGCATGTTAATTAGAATGAGAAAATTGTTTTTGTGAAGAGGGGTATAGAAGTCTGTGGAAACTTTTCCTATGGGAAGTTTATTTTTAATAATTATATAAGATCGTTATCAAATTTGTTTTGTTTTTTTAATAATAAAAGACATATAAGCTATATTTATAAAATATGTACATACATAAGAAAGCTGGACTTTTCTGTTGATGTATTAAAGAAGTTGACTTTGTTATAGTTCGATTATGATTTACAAAATTCAAAATTTTATATTATTTATTAAACAAACATTTTTGTAAACTAAAATGTACAAACACATGATTGGCCATTACAACCCTGTTTCAGGGTTACGGCCTAGCTTCTCTCAGCACCTATGTTGTGTGTGAATATTTTCTTCCATAAGTGCTGGACGTACAGTCTACCGTTGACTCCAAACGACAGACTTGAGAACCTTATTCATGGCAATTAGTTACTCTCAGAGCTTTTGCCAGAAGACTGCTAAGAGGTAGTCAAATTACTTTTTTCAGGATGTAAGAGCTGAGGTTTGCACTCGGAACTCTTGTTTTGTAAGCCAACACTCTAAGCACTAGATTACGGCGATTACGATTTTTTGTGTTTTCCATGGTATAATCATCATAAGACAGTCCTAGATTAAAGTGGCTGCAAGCCTGTAGTTTTGCGACCCTGTTTCTCTGTCGATTGTCAAATGATTACTCTTTTTTTTGTGTGAAAATTTTTAATCAATGTCGAAAATTATACTACCATTCTGTAAAAAGTTCGTTTGTTACCGTTTTGCAATTTATATTGAAAGCAAAAATAAAAAAAATTATTAAAAAATTTCTGGAATATTTTTACCGGAAAAAGCTATTAGTCTTCAAAACAGTAGAATAATATCCCGAACGGTGTATTTTAAAGGTCAATTCTAAAGATGGGGAGATGCGTAACCAGAATTTCGACACTACTATTATAGAGAAACACTACAGATACCCAAAGTTTTAATATGTAGATGCAAATTAGATTTCTAAAATATTAAATTCTTCTTCTTTAAAGAAAATCTAACCTTTCTTGTTTCACTCTGTTTATCTTAAAAAAAAAAATTTTAAATTCAAATTGGTTTAATGTCAAAATAAATAAGTAAACTGCGGTTATTTATTTTGGTAGAGCAAGACTACCTTATGATAATTGTACGGTGGTGTTCACTCATCTTGTTTTAAGTTTTTTTAACAGTTCTTTACCTCTGAGCAACAATAATAATCTTATATTGTGTGTGTCAATTGTTATCCATGAGTACCGGGACCTACAGTTTCAATTCGACTCCGGAATACAGACTTGAGAAGCTTGCTCATAGCAATCAGTTATTTTTGAAGCTTTTGCCAGAAGACTGCTAAGAAGTAGTCGATGAAAGAAATATTTTTGAATATTTCTTTTCTTTTAAGATGGCAGAGGTGGGTATAAAACCGGGCCTCTTTGCTTAGTAAGCCAACACAGTCACCATTAGACCAAGACTACTTACATTACACAAGTCACTGTTTTTTGACATTTTCAACCATTAAAATGATTAAAAAAATCACAATTTCGAATATTATGAATGGGAAATTCCATATTAATAAAGTGAAAGAAAAAATTAAAAATAAGTTTAATAGGAATCAAAAAAAAAACATATAAATTTTTGATAATAATTTTAGTTTATAAAACTAATGTTATTTTTGAACTAATTTTTCCATTAGAAGTGCTAATTTATTATAAAGTGATTTAAGAGATCAAGAAAAACGTATCAGTGATTAAGAAAATCGTAGTTGTTTCAGTATGACAATAACTCATACGCTCGTCGACAATGATCTGCGATTGATTGTATTCAAATATTAAGTTGTATTTTTACTTTTTCTAAAGAAATATAGAGGGTCAGTGTCCTAAACAATTTAATTTAATATCTTTATAAAAAAAAGTTAGTAGATTCAGCTTATTTTTTTAACAAGAGCAAAATAGTAGGCCTAATATTTTATGAAAAAATGTATTGAAATCTATAGAAATCTGTAACCAACAGTTGTCGCGTTGATTTTTAGCAACGAATACGTTGTTTGTTGGCAAATCTTTAGAAAATGTTGTAGTTGCTGCCGTTTTCGTACACTTGTTGCTCAAAATTTATATTTAGAAAATTTATATATAAAATTTTCTTTATTGTGTGTAAACTTGGCGTAGCATTTTGTGCCCACTAAGAAACAAAAACAAACATATGAATACTCGTATTCATATTCGTATACTCATAATAAGCAAAAACAAATAAATTTCTGTATGCTTATATTAAAAAGGAAAAAAAACTCAATTTTAGCCTTTTATTCCGAACGAATTTACTTATATTTGTTGAATGGAAGTAAGAAAGACTATTGCCAATTGTTTGACGTGGTGCTCTTCTCTTGATCTACGGTAAAAACAAACTACGTAAACTTGTTTGTCTTTTGTATCAAAATTTACTGTTAATAAAATATTTAAACTTTCATCGAAAACAACAAATTTACATCAATTTTGGGATTTAAATTTAAGAAAGCAAATCAAACTATAGGACCAAATGATGTGTTTGCTGCTGTACTCGTATAAAAACGTCACATTCAATATTTAAAATTTTTGGCAAACGATCGTGTATTATAAAAAAAATCAATGTGAAAGAAAAATGCTATAAAAGAAAAATTAAGAAAAACGATATAAAAAGAAAACATATGAAATGAAAAAAGGCATATCGAAATTAAATACTAGAACTAGACAAGACAAAACAACAGCTGTTTAAGGGCGCTGCAGTATGTTGATCTGAAAATGCTTGTATCGATGAGTGCGAATATCACACAACAATCTCCCTTAAAGACAGAAAATATGAAATATTTTTACAATTGCAAAATTCATTAAAATTTTTATTAAAAATATAATCGTAAAATAAATAATATACCACTTTGTCAAATTAAAAGTATATGGGTTAAACCATATCAACTCAACTTAAAATATGCCGTTTTTGAAATGACTGTCTCCGAATTTGCTAATTTTTGGTATGAATAAAGTATATCATAACACAAAGACAAATATAAAATTTAAGGGCACTGACACTTCTGGATCCGGAAATATGAGGTCTTGAAAATCGGAAAACAGTACAAAAATGCACAAAGTTACACTTTCTTAATTGTAATTTTCTTGAAAAGTATTATAGCTACGCATCTCGTAAAAGTCGCATTTGAAAGGGTATTAAATTACCTTTGATTTAACATATAATATGATTTTTTTTTTTCTAAAAGTCAAAGGTCAATTTTCTTTATCTATAAGTCGGAAGCCTATATCTCCGAAAGCGACCTTTTTAAAAATTTAAAAAAAAAAATTATGCCAAAGATAGTTTCGTTCTCTACAGTTGTGAAAAATTTCAGAGTGGAGGTATTTTTGGATCAAGAAATAAAAATCAAATCGCAAAAGAATGAGATAAAAACTAGTCTAATAGTGGTGGAATGGTAGACGATTTTTCGATTTCGATTAGCTGGAACCGCTTATTTTGTAAGCTTCTACAAAAAAAACATGAAATAAAAACGGGGGATGTGGGATGGGGGAAAATGACTCTTCATCGGGGTCAAAGGTTGGGTTAAAGGAGTAAAAGTCCACAAAAAACCCCACAACTGCGCTGGAGTAGCCCCTAGAGGGATAAAATGTAAGACCGACCCTTACTAATATTTTACCCCCCAACTTTTTTTCGTACATACCTACCCACTATCCCCTTAGGGAGGCTCCAGTACAAAGCTTAAAAAATTTGCCTTTACCACTTTAGGGAGTGGGGATAGTGGTTAGGTATGTTCGAAAAAAAAGTTTGGGGTAAATACCTACCCCTACCTAACCCCTACCTACATACCAACCCCCTATCATCATTTCCTAATGGGGCTCCAGTTCAAAGTTTATAAAATTTGCTCCTACCGCTCTAGGGAGTGGGGATGGAGGTTAGGTATGTTCGGAAAAAAGTTGAGGGTAAATACCTACCCCTACCTAACCCCTACTTACATACCTACCTCCTATCACCACTCCCAAAGGGGCTCCAGTACAAAGTTTATAAAATTTGATCCTACCACTCTAGGGAGTGGGGATAGGGGCTAGGTATGTTCGGAAAAAAAGTTGGAGGCAAAATATTAGTAAGGGTCGGTCTTACATTTTATCCCTCTAGGGGCTACTCCAGAGCAGTTGTGGAGTTTTTTGTGGACTTTTACTCCTTCAACCCAACTTTTGACCCCGATGAAGAGTCATTTTCCCTCGTCCCACATCCCCCGTTTTTGTTTCATGTTTTTTTTGTAGAAACTTACAAAAGAAGCGGTTCCAGCTAATCGAAAACGAAAAACCGTCTACCATTCCACCACTATTAGACTAGTTTTTATCTCATTCCTTTGCGATTTGATTTTTATTTCTTGATCCAAAAATACCTCCACTCTGAAATTTTTCACAACTGTAGAGAACGAAACTATCTTTGGCATAATTTTTTTTTTAAATTTTTAAAAAGGTCGCTTTCGGAGATATAGGCTTCCGACTTATAGATAAAGAAAATTGACCTTTGACTTTTTCAAAGAAAAAATCATGTTGCATATTAAATCAAAGGTAATTTAATACCCTTCCAAATGCGGCTTTTACGAGATGCGTAGCTATAATACTTTTCCAGAAAATTACAATTAAGTAAGTGTAACGTTGTGCATTTTTCTACTGTTTTCCGATTTTCAAGACCTCATATTTCCGGATCCAGATGTATCAGTGCTTTCAAACTTTGTATTTAATTTAGTTCTATGATATACTATATTTCTACAAAAAATCATAAAATTCGGAGGGGGTAGGTTAAAACCATTGGTTGATTTGACTTGGAATATCCCATATATAATAATATTAAACATATAATTTTCTTTAATATTGACAAAAGAAAAAAGAAAAACAGAACATGATTATTTGATTTCTTTAAAATAGTGTTAAAAGACCTTTTATAAATTCTACGTATAATTAAATACTATAATAACGGTATTAAGAAAGAAAAATATTATTTATTTAAAAAATATTTACATACATGTGTATGTATATAGTACATACATAATATAGTCGTACATATGATGATAAACTACAATATTTCTTATTTCATTCTTGTATCTAAGTACATAGATAACGAATGGCAAAGAAAGCATATAGACAAAAAAACCTTGAAGTGTGACATTTTCTTATTGCTTCAATGAATTTAAAAAATGTTTTATTTCTTATATTTGTTGAAATCTCTTTTTATTTATGATGTTCGCTTTAAAAAGGATTTATGTGATATCCACAAAATAACAAACACCCTGCATGATATTTAAGACTGTTTACCTGTTTGTTTCAAAAACAATTTATACGTATATCAAGCATTAAGTAAAACTAATTTAAATTAATTATTGTGCTGTTTTTATAGTGTGCTAAACAGTGTTCTTGACGAGGAATAAAATTTTCTAATATAGGGTAATTTTTTTTTCTGAGACTACTCATGGGTGCATCGTATTGCAATTTTTCTGATAGGACAGTATTTTTTTTAAGCGCCTTACAATCAGCGTTGCCACTATTGGTAGAATTCTACCAAAACTGGTAGAAAATATTTTCTTTGGTATGATGGTAGGCTGAATATAATTTTGGTAGATTTTAGCAGAAGCTGAAAAAAACCTTCATAAGGAATTTCAGTCGGAAAGTTAAGGATTGGTGTATTTATATTCAAGCATAAAATCTAGCTTTTTGCTCATATTAAGCAATTTTATCAAAACATATTTAATACACAACACTGAAACTGATTTTAAAAATACTAATTGATTGATGTTTCAAACATTTTTATCAGTACAAAAACAGAAATGTATCCTACTAAAAATCCTAACCCGGAAGAAATTTTTGATGTTAAACATGAGATTTTGCAATTTTACATTGAATTACTAAACCATATCAGTGAGAGATTTGATTTTAATCGAGAAGATATTAAATTGTTAAAAATAATTACTCTTGAGAAGGTATTGCCAAAAGAAGACTTGCCTATATTGTCCCTTTTTTTTATTTTCTAATCTTATAGACTGTGATCTGAATATCACACAGTGGAACCTGTTGGAATTAACAAAAACAAATCTCTCAATGGAATTAAACATTGAATTATTTTGGCCTAACGTTAGTTCAATTAGAAACTGTTTAAATGAGAAAATTTTTTGTGAATTAATCAACTTGGTTTTTAATTTACTTTCTCTTCCGCATAGTTCTTCAGCAGCTGAACCCAAATTGTCAACACTTTCCTTAATCAAAACCAATTTGAGAAACAAACTCGAAAGAAATGCAATTAATAATATAATGCTCTCTAAAGAGCTTGTAAAAGCTAATGATGGTCACTATATGTGGTCAGCAAAAATTTAAATTTTTATACCTACATAATTTAGATTATTTTTGAAAAATCGAATTGTTTCCTTTAAATTTCTTGTATATATTAATGTATTTTCGATTTTATTGTTTAGAAATTGAATTGTTTTTGTTATATGTGTATTTTTTGTTATATGTTTGAAGAACTGGAGGCAAATTACGGCATTCGATACATACATTTCATACAATTTAAAAACAATTTTCATATAATTATGAATTTATTTTTGTATTGCTGGATATGTATATATGGATAAAAAAACTATCAAACATTCTTTCATTTATATTAAATTTTTTCATTCATAAATAATTTTTTAAAGAAATATGTATATACAATATCAGGTATAATTATTTTATATTATTTTTTAATATAATTGTAAATAAAATATAATTTTTTTCTAGTCAATCCTGAAGATGAACCGAAAAGGTTCGAAATATATAGATTACACATAATTAAAAGTATTTTTATTTACAAGTTGGATATATAGAGGCAAGACAAAATAAGCAAATATAATTTTCATATAAATTTCGTTCGATATCGAATGCCGTAATTTGCCCTCTAAACTGTTTTCCTTATATTTTTTATTTTTGGTTATTTATATGTACATGTAAAGGTGTTACTAAAAATAAGTTTTCATCTCCACAATGTGTTCTTAAATGGTTTTTAAATATAAATTGTTTTTGGTAGATTTTGATCCATTTTGGTAGATTTTGAAAGAAATTTTGGTAGAATTAAACTTTTTTCAGTGGCAACACTGCTTACAATTGAGACCAGACAAGTTGATATCAATTTGATCACTCAAATTGCTACCAATACTCAGGGGTAAACCCCTACTAAATCCTGTGCATTGTATTGGAAATTTTGTAAAAAGGACAGTACATTATGATAACAGAACATTATGATATTTTGTTTTCTTATATTATTAAACGCCTTAGGAATGAGACAAATTGCTGTGAATTGATCATTCCAAGGCCAGTGATATACCTTCACCCTTGAATAATCAACAGAATTGCCCCATCTTTGCATGTGGATTGTGATGAATGCCTTCGCTAAGAAGGTTTTTAGCTGTTATCTGCTACTTCCCAATACGTAGCGCTTTTCTCCTGATCATTCGGTTTTCGTTGTCAATGGTTAAGGTGGAATGTCATGGAGCCGTTACTTTGAGATGGACTTCTTGGAGGGGGAACTTTTATTTTTTAATTATAATTTTGAAAAAACCGCAAACATTGTCATTTTTCACCTCTGCTGGGATTCGAACCTGGGCCGTTTAGGTTTTTGTGCGATCGTTCTAACCACTATACCACGCACCCTTTTTTTTTATTGTAATACTTGTCCTTTAACATTGTGTACGAAATACAATTTTTAGCATATTTCGCGAGAGAAATCAATGATATTTCGAATAATTATGTTCATTAAATTAAAAATTTTAATAATATAACAACTGTATTGACCCCTTTCTTTATAAATAATAATAAATCTCTTTTTTTGAGCTTAAGGTCTTTTTATATTAATATTATTATTATTTTAAAATAATAATTCCTGAAGACGCTACACGAAGTGGCAGCGAAATATTGAAAATAAATAAATATTTAATATTAATATAAAAAGACCTTAAGCTCGGAAACAGAGATTTATTATTATTTAAAAAAGTTTATATTATAAAAAAATGTCTACAAAGCACTGAAAGTTTGAAAATGGAGAAAAGTGTATTTTATGTCCCCGTAAAAATATTGAACATATCCTGCAAACTCTACTCTAACATAGGTTTGTTAATAGACAAGGTTAAGGGGTCGGAAAAAAGTCACCAATTCTAAATATTTACCTTAATTTTTTTACTTTTATTTTCGTCTTTTTATTTCGATCTGTCTTGTACTTGCATTAGATGAAAGAGAAAATAAATTGGATTGAAAAAAAGTAAGAGACTCATAATATTAATGCTAAAAGACTCTTTAAAAGAAAATTAAAAAAAGTCAGCGTGCTTTGAGTCATCATCTAAGTCCACGTATAGAAGCTATTGAGGTCTGTAACTCCGAAATTTAGAGTTTTTTTAATTATAATTGGATTTATACGACATAGGCATCTTTTTTTTAGAGGTGTTCTCAGACTACCCATTCAGAATCTGGATAAAACTCGGGTTTTTTTTTTGTATTAAAATATGTTAAAGTAGGTACACTGAGTTAAATTTGTGTGTGTACAATAAATTAAATTTTAAAGAAATGTTATTATCGTTTTCAAAATAATGAAGAAGCTGGCTACATTGCGACAATTGAAGCCAACGACATTTGTTGCGTTGTAGCCATGTAGTCTGCTGGCTTCTATGTGTTTAGAGCAGGAAATTTTTCCTGCAATAAAACCAAAGGGGTAAAATTTGTAAATTCCGTAATACAACTAAGTTTCAGAGTTCATTTTAATCAGAATTATGTTTTACAAGTCGAGTCGGGTTCATCTTAAAAAAAAAGACAAAATAAATATTTCTTTCGGCGACTACCTCGCAGTCTTCTGGCAAAAGCTCTGAGAGTAACTGATTGCCATGAAAAAGTTTCCCAACTCTGTCGTTTGGAGTCGACTTTAAACTGTAGGTCCCGCTACTCATGGATAAAAATTAACACACACTACATGGGTGCTGCGAGAAGCTAGGCTGTAACCGTGAAACATGGTTGCAATGGCTAACTATGCATATAGAATTACATTGCAGGTCAAAGGACATTTCAAAAATCTTTGACCGTTAATTGAGTAGTAAAACTCTTAAATATGCAATAAAACAAAGGCAATTATTTTTTCTCTAATTTTCTTTTTAATTTTATAGTTTTCGTTTATAGATAACTAGCTGAACCCGGTGTGCTTCGCTACGTTAATAAAATTAACGGCGGTGACGTGGTTCATAGTTATATGGCGACGTTAACAGTATTAAGAGCAATATACTACCAAATAAAAAAAAATCCGTTGGAAGGAACAAATTTGTACAGAGAACCAAAAGTTTAAAACTTTCAAACACAGTTAAGCGTGAAAGGGGGAGTGGCGTAAGAAATGTTTATTTATACCTCGCCTGTAGTATAATGTGTATAAAATTTGAAGTAAATCTGTTAAAAACTATATGGGAGCAATTACATAATTTTAAAAAAGTGGGCGTAAAAGTGGGCGTGGTCGAAACAAAAGTACCCTATTAATCATGTCAGAGTCCCAGTTAAATGCTGTGAAAATTTCAGGAAGATCGGTCCAGAGGTTTGGTCTCCTATAAGGTACAAAAAACAAACAAACAAACAAATAAACAAACAAACAAATAAACAAACACACATTCAATTTTATATATGTATGTATTTAGATATATGTATTTACTTAAATTTGTTTAATTAATATGATCATTAAATGCTTGCATTATTATAATTTATACTAAAAAGCCTAATAATACTGCCTTAAGCATTATTACCCATTTGCTTATCCTTCAAACGGGTACAATAGTAACGATCACTGTTTTCAATCCAATCGCAAACATTTGAAACGGTATGAAATGCCAAACCTTCTTTACACTGAAACTCTATAGGTTTACCATGGACACAGCGATAATACTAAACCGATAGTTAAATAATAAAATATTGTAAATTTTTATAACATTTTGATTTTAAAAGGTATTCGTATACTTTACCTTTCTACAATCCTGATGCGGTACAAAATCTCTATGTGCACAATCAATATTAATGGGTTCCATTGGCTCAATTGGTTGAACAACTTCTGTTTGTTCTGTTATAGGTTCTCGTGATGGTACTGCTGTTGTTGTTGTTGTACTAATAGCTGGCCTTAAAGTTGTAGCAGAAGTTGTGGGTGGTTTTTTGGTAGCTTTCATTGGTTTCTAAAATAATTAAATTAAATATTTAATTGGTTCTTCTATACTTATAATAATAATTTTTACAATATTCATTTATTTAAATTATTAAATTACAGATAACCCTTTTATAACACGGTACTTTTGCAAAAAGATATTTTTATTATTTATAATTTGCTTTTACTTTTTATTCTACTCGTATTTAAAGAGCTATCAGATGATATTGCCTGAAATTATGAAAAACAGAAAGATCCTGTTAAATGTAGTACTTTTTGATAAATTTGTAAGATTATGTTCTAAATGCGTTTTGAGCAATAACTATGTACATATACCTATTACAAAGTAAAATTATGCTAAGGCTGTGATCCACTGAACAGAATTTGCTTAAATTTTAATGAATTTTTAAATTTAAACTTTAAAAAAACTTTATAAGTTTTCTAAATAGTTACATTTGCAATGTTTCTTAAAAGTTATATCTAAATAAAAATATAAATTAAAATATATTAAAAGATTCTGTATCATTTTTGAACTGTCGTTTTGTCATATGACTATCGCATTTTAGAAGGATTACCTGTATGTATGTACACATTTATATAGAAATAAAAAAAATAATAGCATTTAACGTTGCAATTGTGTGCAATACAGTAAGGGACAAAATTGTTCACAAAAATACTAAAATTTATAATATATCCAAAAAAGTATGTTTTATTCAAATATATTTTAATTTTTTTTACCTATATAGAATAATGCACATCTAAAAAACTTAAAAAGAACAAAATTTTAAAAGAATGTGTATTAAGAGTAAAAAAAATAAATATTAACTTAAAAATTCACATGTGAACAATTATGACCGTTGTTGAATATTGCATTGATTTTAGGTCCTAATATTTGGTATGTCCACCGTTTGCTTTTTTAACTGCATTAATTCTTTTTGGCATACTTTTCACTAAATTCGTCAAGACATTAGGGTCAATACTTTCCCAAGCTTCAACAGCACGCTCCCAGAGTTCGTCTACGGTCTTTGGAGGGTCTTTTTGAGCAAAAATTTTTCTCTTTAATATGGACCACAGGTGTTCTATCGGGTTTAGATCCGGCGACTGAGGAGGCCAATCAAAAAGCTTGATCCCATTTTCTTCAAACCAACGTTTTGTTATCTTCGCGGTATGCTTAGGATCGTTGTCCTGCATAAAGATGCTATTCTGTCCCGGATCTAAAACAAATATGTCGAGACTTGGAATGTATGAGTCTTCTAAAATGTCTATATAATCTTTAGCACACATTTTTCCTCTAATTCGGCGAAGTACCTCAAGTTGATTCCAGCGAAAACAGCCCCAAGCCATTAATGAGCCAACTCCAAATTTAAGTGTTTGGCAAATATTTCTTTCTTTGACACCAACACTTTTATCCACCCATGTCCATTGTCGTCCGTCTGACCCGATTCTATTAATTTTTGTTTCATCGGACCATCTTACACTCATGCAGTCTTCAAAAGTGAATATTTCATATTTTTTCGCGAACTCTAGGCGTCTTAAATTAAATTTGGAGTTGGCTCATTAATGGCTTGGGGCTGTTTTCGCGGGAATCAACTTGGAGTACTTCGCCGAATTAGAGGCAAAATGTGTGCTAAAGATTATATAGACATTTTAGAAGACTCATACATTCCAAGTCTCGACATATTTGTTTTAGATCCGGGACAGAATAGCATCTTTATGCAGGACAACGATCCTAAGCATACCGCGAAGATAACAAAACGTTGGTTTGAAGAAAATGGGAGCAAGCTTTTTGATTGGCCTCCTCAGTCACCGGATCTAAACCCGATAGAACACCTGTGGTCCATATTAAAGAGAAAAATTTTTGCTCAAAAAGACCCTCCAAAGACCGTAGACGAACTCTGGGAGCGTGCTGTTGAAGCTTGGGAAAGTATTGACCCTAATGTCTTGACGAATTTAGTGAAAAGTATGCCAAAAAGAATTAATGCAGTTAAAAAAGCAAACGGTGGACATACCAAATATTAGGACCTAAAATCAATGCAATATTCAACAACGGTCATAATTGTTCACATGTGAATTTTTAAATTAATATTTATTTTTTTTACTCTTAACACACATTCTTTTAAAATTTTGTTCTTTTCAAGGTTTTTAGATGTACATTATTCTATATAGGTAAAAAAAAAAATATATATTTGAATAAAACATACTTTTTTGGATATATTATAAATTTTAGTAATTTTGTGAACAATTTTGTCCCTTACTGTATATACGTGTATGTAATATTTTTTTTTCTATATTAAATTTACAAGACTGTAAATTTTTATGAAATTTATTTATAACTTATTTCTATGTAAAAACTTTTTATTCGTTTGTGGTTTTGAGAAAATGCTATTGTCAACCTTATTGCACAATTAATTGCTCCTATGTACTACATACATATATATATATTTATCGTATTTTTTTTTTACATTTGCACAAAAATATTAAATTAAGTTCAGCGCCTCTTGTCTTGTCTCATATTAATTAGAAAATTTAGAATTAAAATTTTTGGGTCTCGTGTACAGTCAAAATAGTTATTGTGCGATGAATTGGGATCGCTCAAAAGAAAACGTACATGATAAGCTATCAAAAACAGGCTTTCGCAATGCAAGTAAGGAATTTTTGATTAGGTAACAGTCTAAAAAGTTTCTAATATTTATATATTTCAGCAAAAACTTTACTTGCTAAGTATATTATTAACCTTTAAACTTGTACACTCAAATAAGTTCCGTCGCGATAATGAAGCCAAACTTTGCATAGTCGCCATAATTCAACTGTTCGCACTCGAATATAATTATAAATTGAAAATAACAAGGTCAAAGCAAAGAATAAACAAGAATTTTACAACAAAAAAAATGGACATTAGCTGAGGGTGGGGGAGTGTAGTGGTTAGATCGCTCACATAAAACACAAAGCAGCCCAGGTTCAAACCCCAGCAAAGAAAAAATGAAGAACAAAAATTTCCGGTATTTTGAGGTTTTAATTGAAAAAAAATTAGAGAAGGTGCAGTCCATCCGTAAGAAGCCGACCCCCAACATTCCACCCTATCCACCTTTGGCATTGGGCATCAAAACGAATGATCAGGAGAAAGCATCACCTACTAGGGAGCAATAGATAACAAACTAAATAATAGTCGTAACCTATCAACTTAGCAAAGATCCTTACCACTTCACAATTCACATCGAATCGTCGTCTCTATCCAACTACAGATGGATGATGTTAATCATTTAAGGATGAAGGTATAACACTGGCTCATTTCCCTCCTTACTGTAACGTAAGGCGCTTAATTGAATAAAAAAATACTCAATCTATCTTCCATTCCAATGCAATCCACAGCACGAGTATTTGCTATATTCTCTGGCCGGACTTAAGAATTAAGAAATCTTGTATAGCAGTGATTACCATTTCATAGCACAAGTGTGCAGAGAGCATTCACACATATTGCTTATGCTCATTTAATTTTTTTAGGTTTACTCAAAAATACTGATCGATGACATTAAAAAGTAGGAGAAGAAGTTTATGAACTAAAATTAGATCCTAATTTGAAAATGGCGATTTCAAGCTTAATAAGCTTAAAAATTTTTAGAAAGGGTAAACCACTTAGTGATGGTGTTTTTATTAAGCAATTGTTGAAAAAAATTTGGAAAAGGAATAGTTATAATACAAATATTTTTCGACTTAAACTGTATTTATTCAAAGCAATGCAACAAATTATGTTCATCCTATATAAAAAACATTCTGAAAATACGAAACTTTCATAAGAGTATAAATGTAAAAGATGTTATCTTATAGCCCAGTTATTTACTTATTAATACTTTTAAAGAATATTTTTTAAGAAGATGAAATGGATTTTTTATTTCCCAGCAAATATCTAAAAAAAATTCCCAAAATATGGTCAAACATTTTTAACTCTATGTATGAATGTTGATTAAATGAATGTCACAATAGCGTATATTAGTAAAATTTTTCTATGACTGTAAATAAATAAATTCTCCCAACTTCTTTTTTCTCTCTTATTCACTAATACAGAATCAAAAAAATTTTGGTAACCCCTGTTGTATAGCCAGGCTTCGCTGCTTTAAATTTTTTTTAACAAAGAATTTTGTACAGAGGAGTCATGTGATCGCAATACTATAGGTTTTATATTTTACGCTGAAAGCCGACATTAAACAATAACTTTCTATATTAAACAATTTTGCAAAAAACGTGTTTTAGGTGGCTCTCTTATGAAAACTGAAATGGAACAGCGACAGATTCAGACGTATTTTCTTCTTTTTTATTCATTATTTTTCCGTTTTCTAGGACGATTATAATTGACTACTTAGTCAACGAGTGATATGCGTGTATTGGTTACAGGTCCTTTAACGTAAACACACCTAACATAATAAAACCTCCAATAATTTGTGTTTTAAAGAAGGTTCTAAATAATGTTTAAACATGATACACAATTAATTTTATGGTATTGAAATCTAAAGCTGATATTTAATTACTTAAAATTGAAGGAATGAAAAATTAAGAAAATAAATTCTTTCACAAACTTTTTTTTCCCGCGAAATATTTACTTAATGTAACCATAGCTTAACAAATACAAACTAATGAAATGCTGTCGGTATGAAATAACACCCCAAGACAAAGATTAGAATGATTAGAATGAGTTCTTCTTTTATATAAAATAATACCCCAAATTTGGATATGAAATAAAGACTAAATGAAATAAATTCAAAAAAGGCTTCAAATCATACGTCTTTGCTGTTTTCATTTTATATAGAAAGAATTTTTGTTAAAGCCGGCTTTAAACAATTTTTAGTAGAGTTTTTAATTCTTTTACAACAACTTTCTACATACGAGTACAAAAAAATATATATTTTTTATAAACTTTTGAGGTACTAAATATTTCATATTCAATAGGACAATTGTTTTTTCTTATTGGTGTCGTGGTGGCAGGCCGTTTTCGTTTGGATTTTTGTAACGTGCGTGGGCTAAGGGCAAATTTCTTCTCTGTGTATGCTCATGTTTGTATCCATAGGCCGGATGTCCTCGCCTTATGTGAGACCCAGGTTTCTGGGGATGCTGATCCACAGGATTTCCAGATACCTGGTTACCACCTCCTATCCCTTTTCATGCTCCATAGGGGCCTTGCAATCTATATTCGCAATGAAGTTGTGTACCAATGCCAGCAACCGTATGGCATGCTTGATGCAGAATTTAACTGCCTCTGGGTTAAGTTCAAAATCAGGGCACATCTTTTGCATTTCGGGTTTCTTTACAGAAGTCCAAATGCAGAAAGAGAGGTTACCCTTTCTGGCTTCGACTCTCTTTCTGACTCCATTTCACGAATCCTAGAAAATTACCCGAACAGTGAAATTGTTGTTGCTGGCGATTTCAATGTTCATAATTCGTCTTGGCTTCACCATTCTGGCCGCACGACTCCAGAAGGCCAATATGTTGAGTTGTTTGCCGCACACAATCACCTTGTGCAACTAGTGAATGAACCAACTCACATTTCGTGTGTTGATGGGCACCAGAATAATACACTTGACCTCTTCCTCACTTCACACCCTAATAAGTATGAAGTTGATATTCTTGCACCTCTCGGCAATTCGGATCATTGTACCATCTCTGCCTCTTTTCCGTTATCCAGGCTTCATGAGGTTTCAACGACAGCTATGAAACGCTCAGTTTTTAACTACGGAAAAGCCCGTTGGACTGAGCTCAACGATTTCTTTCGGCATTTTAACTGGGGACTCTGCTTCCTTGATTCAAATGTTAATGCCATGGCAGAAATGGTTGTGAATATAATAAAATTGGGGATGGATACTTATATTCCATCTAAAAATATTTCGATTAAACCAAGAGACAAATTATGGTTTAATCAGACGTGCAGATCGGCAGTCAGATCCAGAGAGGAAGCGTTCAGAAATTGGCGTAATAATAAGTGCGCACATACTGATACGCTACGCAAAAAGGCGAGATCTTCGTGTGCCGCAGTACTAAGACGCGAAAAAGCTCTACACGAGCAGCGTCTTCGTGCTAAAGTTCTTTCTTTCCCCCGGGGAAGTAAGAGCTTTTGGTCATTCGTTAAGAGGATAAGGAATAACGCTAGTTCGATTCCAACTCTTATACAGAATGACCAAGCATTCACAAACCCGGTTGAAAAAGCGAACCTTTTAGCTGAATTGTTTGCAAAAAACTCATGTTTGCCGGAGAGCGTTCAACCGCTGCCCGAGCTTGAAAGAGTATCGGTGACTATGCCTAATATATTCTTTCGAGCCCGTGCTGTCAAAAGGGTTCTTTCAGACCTCAACATCCATAAATCTTCTGGGCCGGATGGTATACCAGCACTGGTCCTGAAGCAGTGCTCTTCGACGCTTTCGCGTCCATTAGCTAAACTTTTCAGTGCGGCTTATCGTGCGGGTGTATTTCCATCTAACTGGAAAGTTGCTAATATAACGCCAATCCCCAAAAAGGGTGAGGCTACCAATCCCGAAAATTACCGCCCAATAGCAGTGTGTTCAACACTCTCCAAAGTTATGGAGAGTATGATAAATCATCACCTTATGAGGTATTTGGAGTCCAATAACTTGCTGAGCGACCGTCAGTATGGTTTTCGTAGAGGTCGCTCCACTGGTGATCTACTGGCATTACTCTCTGAGCGATGGTGTGGATCTATTCACCGTTTTGGTGAAAGCAAAGTTGTTGCTCTGGATATCTCAAAAGCGTTTGATAGAGTCTGGCACGATGCTCTTATTTCTAAACTAGCTGCTTTTGGCGTCGGTAACCATTTCTGTCGTTTCATAACGAGCTTTCTCAGAGACCGTTCTATAAGAGTGGTTATAGACGGTGTCTCTTCCAACGAGTTCAGGCTGAATTCGGGAGTACCGCAAGGCTCTGTTCTATCTCCCACCCTATTTTTAATTTTCCTTAACGATCTTCTCCTCCTAACCTCTAATCCCATTTACTCCTTCGCAGATGACAGTAACATTTGTCACTCATATTCATTTGACCGTAGGCCGAGCCTTTTGGAGATCGGGGCGAGAAGGCAGAATATGAGTGACACACTCTCAAATGACCTACAGAGAATCTCCGAGTGGGGTCTCGCGAACAGGGTCGAATTTAATGCACGCAAGACCCAATGTTGTTTTATGACGCATAGGCGTTGTGATGATTTAATCCTGCCATCTGTGACTATGGGTAATGTAAATATTGAGGAGGCTGACGCTCTTGATGTTCTGGGCATGAGAATTAGTTGTGATGTCCGTTGGAATGATCACATATTTCGAGTGTCGAAAGAAGCATTCAAGTGCCTCGGTTTTCTAAAACGGTGCAGGAAATACTTCACTCCATCTGACCTTCTCAATATTTACAAAACCTTCATCCGGCCTAGGATGGAATACAACTCTCATGTATGGGCCGGTGCTTCCAAATCAATTTTGGGGCTTCTCGACCGCGTACAGGAAAGGGCGAAGGTGCTTATCGGCGACGGTAGGGTATCCAACTCTATCGATTCGTTGGAGCATCGGCGCAATGTGGCGTGCGTTTCATTGTTCTATCGATACTACCATGGGAGGTGCTCTGATGAGATAGGGGAACTGATTCCGGGTGGTCGCATATTCCTGCGGACTACACGTACCTCTCTCAGAGCGCACCCATTTGTGGTTGATTGTTCAGCGAATCGCACAATGCATTATAGAGAGAATTCGTTCTTTAGCCGCACCGCTCGTTTGTGGAACAATCTTCCGGTGAAAGTTTTTCCTGCCAATTACGATATCAGTAGGTTTAAATCAAATGTCCACAAACACTACTCCCTCTTTCCCCCTTCCCACAACATATTTTCCTAGACCAGCACAATGTATTGCATGAGTAGGGGCCGTCCCCTGAGTGCTGGCCTTAAAAATAAAAAAAAAAAAAAAAAAGTCGCCAATAAAACAAAATGAAATAAGACAGAAATAATTTTTTTCTTGGTAAATTTTTTGGGGATTTTTTTTAATGCCACCGAAATTTTATTGTAAGTACTGCATCCCTAATAATGATTTAGTGAGCCAACAATTATTAGAATTAACAAGTATTTTATTTTTTTTAAACACATTAATTTCATCGTCAGTAATTTATCTGACCATATGTTTCTAAGGTCCTACATACATCTCTAGTTACACCTATAATGAATTATGGTTCTATGGTTTGAGATTCTATATAAAATATATACACAGCAATCTCATCGAATCATTTCTATTTAAATGTAACATCCTTCATCACAGATAAGCTCTTATAATGGTCCTATAAAATAGTAGAACAATGTTCAACGTTACGTTATTATTTTTAACTTATCACAATACTGTCGAACAGATGCTTAAAAAACGCATAAAAACTGGTTTGACTGTATTCGCATTTGATAGATTTAATGAAGCATAAAGATTTTCGAAAACTTTTGAGAATTTTTATAACAGAAAATATAAAAGATAAAAGGTTTTATTGTTATATGTACATGTGTTTAAATGGTTTAATATTTTTTTATTATTTTTGCAATTATTAATTATTTTTTTAATACTAATAAATAATATTGATATCCACACAAACACACAGTTTATTTGAGAGCACTGAGTGAATTATTGTGCCCAACTCGTGTCATCACTTCGATTTTTTAAATAAAATTAATTTGAGACAACATATGTTTAAAATAATCTTTTTGATACGAGTATACATGTGTAAGATTATGAATTTTATAAATAACCAATTAAATAAAAATTCTGCAGCTTATGGCAGCTTATGGCATAATAGAAAAAACTTTCCATCAGTTTCCCATTCGCCCGATTTTATGAAGATTTTCTTTTTTTCAGTTACAAATCTTTTCTAAACGATGAAACATTTTTAAAGTAAACGTTATACCTTTATTATACATAATAAATAAATAATGCAAATAATTTAAATTCGGAAACAGAAAACTAAGATAATAAATCTTAATTGTTTGGTATTTTGCATTATATAAGTTTCCTTATAATACTCGTACAATAAAACTGACTTTATAGGGTATTGTAAACGTATTGTAAGACTATTTAACATATTCTACTTACCTTAGTTGTTGCTCGAGTTGTAGTTGGCTTCTTTGTAGTTGTCTCTAAGATAATTAGATTACCCTCGTCGGGATTTGGTGGCGTTGATGGTGGTTTAGCCCAGTCTGGCTGTATCGTATACAAACATTAAATGAATAGAATATACAACAAAACAAAGAAATAAAACTACTTGTTTTTGTCATCTGTCATGATGTTTTATTAAACGCATAGCGTATGATTTGCTAAATACTAATATTCACAACAACTTACCCGAGGTGTGGTTTCCCGTGTAGGTTCCGGCACATGATAGTTTTTCATACTCTCATGTATAATATGCATTAAAACATTTTCACGACCACACAAACCATGAAAATCATCCATATCAATGGCCCAAGTCATGGCTCCAGCATAACCCTTCGACTTAATGAAATCCATTTTAATTTGTACCGATTGTTCATTTTCGTAACCCACCCATTGGGTGTCACGATAAGTGTATGGCACCATACCTTCGTCATCCCATTCAACAGTCCAACCATTGGCTTTATCCTTAACTTCAGTACAAATTTCATAATAAGCCAAAAAACCGCTGGCATTTGTATAAGGACCTGGAGCGCCTCCTCCCGCCTCCTTATTGATATATGTACCCATATTATAGTTTTTATTGGAACTACTTAGAGTATATGTTCTGCCATATAAAGGAATTCCCACCACTAGCTTATTAGCGGGGCAACCCATTTCTTCCCACAAAGCTAAGCCATCATTAACGTTCAATTTTTCATAGGCGTATTGATCATGCTTGCGTTTATATAGGGGGCTATGGGTATCAGCAAAACCAGCCCAATTACCACGCAAATCATAAGTCATGGCATGTATAGCATCCAATAATCTGAAGATAAATTGAAAAGTAAGTTTGTTTCTCATTTAAAAGTCTCAACTTACTCGCATAGTTCCGGTACATGATAGCCCTCTTGTAAACGGAATTTAGCCACTGGTACAGCCATTGTTATCTCCCAATTTTTACCCTCTCTTTCAAATGCACGTCGTAATTCCTGTACAAAATACAAGAATTTATCTTTATCACCATAAGTACCACCACGATCAGTAGCACCAGGATATTCCCAATCCAAATCGAAACCATCAAAATCATATTTTTTCATAAAGTTTACAATACTGCGTATAAAACTAAGACGTCTTTCACGTACGGCCACCATTTGTGAATACTTTGAACCACCTTCAGCCCAACCGCCTACAGCAATTTGCAATTTCAAATGAGGATGTGTTTGACGCAATTGTGTAAAGTTGCGAAAACCATTTTGTTCTTCATCTAATTCTGGATCAATAATCAAAACTTGCCAGGATTTATCATCGACCCCAATAAATGAGTATATAAGATGAGTACAAAGATCGGCGGGTATATCTTCGATACCATAGCGTCCCAAACCGGGACGATAAACAGCCCAATTACTAAAATAGCATACAATACGTGCTGACTGTTCGGAGGCCTTTGTAGATGACACAGAGAGGGCTATGCCCAATAGCAGTAGACATAAGATGAGACTTTTAGCTAGGGAAGAGATTGATTAAAAATAAAAATAATGGAAGAGTATTAAGCAGTAAAGTGCATCACAAATCAAATTTATTATGCATGCCATTATCAGACTATATTACAGTGAAACTTCGTTACAACTAATCTAAAGACCAAAAATTAAAACTAAAAACTTTAAAACTATTTAACATAAAAATTTTAACAGAAAATTTTCTTCCAGAGAAGTAAATGAATCACTTTACTTATATTGTGACATATTAGACTTCTTTGTTTTAAAAACAGAACTTTTCCTTTCTATTTAAAATATTCGACTTGTTTGTATAAAAGATCTTCAATAAATACTTTGCTAAACATAGGTTTTACATATCAGCCTGCAAACACATGTAGTTTTCATTTTCAAATCGATTTTTCTTTATTTTGACTTCGATGACAAATGAGTTCAAATAAACTTCATTATATTACGCTTGTATCATAGTTTTTTAAAATGTTAAATTATTAAGCTGAAACAACCAATTTTAATTAATTTTAAGAAAGCCTAAAAATATACTAATGCGTAGTACGAATACGTATATATAAAACAGTTGGTGTTCTATTTGAAACATAAGATTTAATCCATATAAAACCAGCCTCCATACACCTTATTATTCGTAATTGTTTTATTAGAAGGATATCATTTACCTTAACAAAGAAAATCATTAACTAAAAAACCGATGTATATGATATCAGTTAGTTATATTTGTAAAATGTACAATAGTAGAGTAGTGACAGTCGAACATTCCTATTGAAATCTAAATACGTTGATAAGAGGATATAATATTAGAGACTTAATAAAAATAACTGATCCGTAATCATTTTTTGGTATGATGCTCAGCTTCGTGATACCTCTATAATTTTCAATAACAAAAATTTTATCATATTTAAACAATGGATGTAAAAAAGACTCCCTCTGAATGTTAGGTACGTATCTAAAAGTATATTAAATTAAAATGGGTTAATAGACAAGAACTCCGGTTTCAAAACCCGGTTCTGATTGCGATAAGCAAACTCTCAAGACTGTCATTCGGAGTCAACATAAACTGTAGGTCTCGGTACTCATATGTGTGTGACACACACTACATGCGAGAAGCTTGGCCGTAACCACGAAACAGGGTTGTAATGGCCAACTATGTATGTACTCGTATGTATGTAGGGTCCATAACCATAATAAAATTTTAAGTTCTTCAATTGAGCTAAAACTGTTTTAGTAACAAAAAATGATCACTATATAGCATGCATGAGAGTATATGATAAAAAAAAGGAATCAGCAAGCTTTAGTAAAGTGGCATAGTTGAAGATGACTTTTCTTTGAATTAATAAAGGATTAAGGATTGCGATTTAAATTTATTTAAAGGTTTACCAGAAAAACAAAGTGTAATTGTCCAATTAGTCTGGTATATTTGCCTGGCTCACCAAATATATTTTTTTAACACTTGTTCTCTCTGTTTTTAGTACGACACGATTCTTTGTTGTTCCAAGTCAACAGCCCATTTTAAATAAGTTTTGTTATACAAAGATCCATAAAAGAGAACATCATAAAATAAATTAAACAAATATTACTTGCTAATGGCTGAATTAATAAAATATTTCAAAATAGTACTCCAGTTTGTATTCAAAATCGACTCATCACTGGTGGTAGTTAACATGTTTAAATGAAAAAAAGGAATGGATATTTCTCTATACTGAGAAGTTTCGATTTGACGAACTTTGAAATAAAAGAGATGTTTGTTTAATTTTTGGGGAATTTAACAAAAATTCGTTACACATATTCAATTTATCGTTATAATATAATTCTTTATATTGAATCTTTACTGTATAGGGTGTGCGCCGGGAAGGTATACTACTTTGTTTTGCAGCCATTTTGGTAAGCATTAGTCTTGACAGCTCATATGTGGCAGCCGTGAAGTAGAGACGTGGCAAATTTATTATGGAAAAATATTCGACAAACCAACGTGTTATAGTCGTTAAAACATTTATCAAAATCAATCATCGATTACTGTGACGATGTGAAAGTTACGTGAAATTTTTGGGAGAAATAAAGTGTCAACAAGACGCACTATTTATCGTGTAGTGAATGATTTCGAAGGAGGATGGACTGCTGTTCAAGAAAGTGTTTAATTCGACGCCGTGCCCAGGAGCTTGGTCTTCAAAGAACAACTTTATCCACAATTTTTCACAAAGATTTGTATTTGTTTCCATTTAAGATTCAATTAACACAAGAGCTTCTTCTAGAAGCCCATTTACGCCGCCGACCATTTACATATGCCAATAGGATGCTACAGTTCGTCCATGACAACCCCGACTTTCATGAAAAAATCGTAATGAGTGGCAATGCACATTTTCATTCGAGTGGATATGTAAATAAACAGAAAAGGCGGTTCTGGTCAATCAGTCACCTTTGCATCCATTAAAAGTGACAGTCTGATGTGCAACTTGGTCAAGAGGAATCATTGGATCTTACTTCTTTTAAACTGAAAACAGCGTAACGGTAACTGTCAATATGATGGAAAACTTTTTAACGCCACAACTGCATGCTCTGCGCTTGACTAACATGTGGTTTCATCAAGTCGGTTTCACATCGCATACAGGCAGGATTACAACGAAATTACTACGAGACCTCTTTCCACAACATGTTATTTCAAGGAATGGTGATATTGTTTGGCCCCCACGGTCGCCTGATTTAACTGCTGCGGACTTCTTTTTGTGAGACTATCTGAAAAGCAAGGTTTATACAAACAAACCATAAACGCTGGATTAACTTAAACAAATTATTCGTGATAAAATAATGAAATAATGAGAATGTAATGAAAAATGTGCTCACGAGGAGAACATTTATCTGATATTGTATTCCAAACATTAAATAAAATATTTATGAAGATAAGATCCATTCTCTTTCATTTAATCAAAAATTACATATAAACAAAGTAATATACCTTCCTGAAGGATACCCTCTATATTAGAAATTGTAAGAAAATAAAAATATGTATGTGTATGGCTTCTAATTTATTGCTCCAAATACGAAAATTTTATTTTTGTCATACAGAATATTTTTTAATTTTATATATATACAATATACCAGAGTTGTAAACGAATCATTCATTTTTGAATTAATTCGTGAATCATTCATGCAATGAATTGGAAAAATTTTGAATTAATTCTTTTCTCCAAAAAACGAATTGAATTAAATTTGAATCAATTCATTTGAATTAAGCGAACATGAATTGCAATTCATTTTCAATTCAAATGAATTGGTAAAAAGAATTGCAATTCATTTCCAATTCATTTGAATTGAATTGATTTTGAATTAATATAAATGAGTTAGAACAAATGAATTGCAATTCATTCCCAATTCATTTGAATTGATTTTGAATTAATTCAAATGAGTTAAAATATGAATTGCAATTCATTTTACCAATTCATTTGATTTAACTCGAAAAATGAATTTGTTATACATTTCCAATTGCAATAATGCAAAAGCATCACCCTTTTTCCAAGTACTTCTATTCTGTACTTTATCTATGTCTATTACTTTTAATCCAAGTATTTATTACTTATTTATAATAATTCTCTTTGTTACATTTATTTCATAAGTAGTACTTGAAGGACCAAACTCCAAACACCAAGTTTACTTCAATTGAATGCAATTCATTTTTGATTTGATAAATTTGAATTACAAGTTACTTTTCTAATTCATTTGAATTAATTCCAAATCATTTTAATTCAAATGAATTAGAAATGAATTGCGATTCTTTTTACCAATTCTTTTGAATTAAAAAATGAATTGCAATTCATTTTGCCTAATTCAAATGAATTGCAACTCATTTTGCCCAATTCATTTGAATTGGAAATGAATTGCAATTCATGTTCTCTAAATTCAAATGAATTGATTCAAATTTAATTCAATTCTTTTTTTTTGTTGAAAAGAATTAATTCAAAATTTAGCTAATTCAAATGAATTGAAATCAAAAAAGAATGATTCATTTACAACTCTGCAATATACATATGTATGTATGTATGTGCGAGTATGCACAATATTTTTTAAAAAAATTTAAATTTTTTTTTTCATTAAAAATCACAAGAAAAACAATTATTTTGCTAATTTTATATGCTGAACAGCAGCCAAAATAAATGAACTTTCAAAAAAACAATCAAATTACTGTCGTCAAACAAAAACAAAATGTATCTTTAATAAAAACAAAAAAAATGTATATACATATTTATACATACACATATACAGTGGTGGCCATATAATTAGAAACGACTTAGCAGCACACACTTTTCTTAATATATTTTAAAAATTAAGTTCACAATACCAAAACTAAATACTATAAATTGTAAAGTATTAAATCATTATTGAATTTATAATAAAAATATTTACATCTGAGATAACATTTGTAAAAAAAAATTAACTTTAAACAAAATATACCACTTTTATGTTGGTCTTATAATTAGAAACGACACAAATGTTTTCACAAAACTTAAAATTTTTGCCACAAAAGTAAATAAAAATTAATATATTCTCTAATAGGATATTCTCTGACATATTTTATTTTTGACAATATTGCCTAATATTTGTCTTCTCTGTAAATTTTGAATTAAATGCTGACATGTTTACAGAGACATGTTTCCCTAGGTTTGCTGCATCATTTGGAACTAATAGACTTTTTGTTTTTTGGACTGTTGTTCGTGTGATTCCTTTTTACAATTGCCTATAAGTTTTCAATTGGGTTTAGATACGATACTAAGTCCAAAAAGTCAATATTTTTATACGAAATCCAGTACGTCATTAACTTAGAATTTTGATTTGAGGCGTTATCATGTTGAGAACGAGTTTATTCTCAAAAGAAATATTGTTCTATTACATTTTTTAAATTGTTTTTATATTGATGTTAATCAACTTTTCCCTTTATTCTAAGAATGGGTTCACACCACACCACAAAATATCATCCCAAGTTATAATACACCACCACTGTTGTAACAAAATACCTAAAGTCTTAAGGATTTTACTGAGGAACATCTTACGTAAGATATTTTGACAGGTTAAAACAATATATTCTTAAATTCGTTGCTTGTGAGAATTCTATTTCAGATAACATGCATTTTTGTTGAGCATTTTGCTTGCAAAGCCTCACTGATTTTTAATATTTTCTTGCGACATGTGGTTTCTTTTATACAATGCTTCTACGAAAGCCAAAATGCTTATAAACGCATTGTTATTGTGCGTGTAAATATTTCTTCTCTCATTTGTTGCCCAGTTTCATCCCAATTTTGTGTGAATTCAGAAATTAGTTACCTTTACTGATGCTGCAAATAATCTTATCTTCTACTTGAGGAGTTTTTCTAGCACTATGCCTCCTGGCTGGGGTTAAAAACTTCTTTTGTTTAATTTTAGAAGTGAACTGCACCAAATTTCACTTTTTTGGATTATGAATTCCTTCGTGCGATAGCCCACATTGACAGTTTTTCCATTGGATACACCTTGTAGATGCCCTCCCTTATTTATGGAGTACATCACTTGTTTTTTCCAGTTTTGAAAACTAAAACGTATTAAGGTTGTTTAAATACGATCTACTGAATTTTAAATTTAGGACTCATAATAAAAAAAAGTTTATTAATTAAATAAAACTTGACCGTTTCTAATTACGTGGCCAGCTAAAAACCAAGTACATAGAAATTAATCAAAATTTTTTTAAAGTGCAAGCTTTAAATCCAAAGTTTTTTTGCAGCGGCAATAATGTGGAGTGTGTGCTTTTCGAATAGCGGTGCTTGTCATTTTTAGTAATGGTTTTAATAAAAATTACACTTTGATTTCATTTTGATTAAGCATCGTTTTTAATTATAAGGCCACCACTGTATGTACATATAAAAAATTTTCTTTCTAAACACGAATATATAAGTACATACATATGCCCTAGATTTAGCATAAAATCTATATGTCTTTGCATAATTATTTATTTTATTTTAACACATTTACTCTTACCAACTGACACTCATCATAGTATTTGACTGAAATCAATTTAGATTTTTTGTTCTATTTTTAAAATGACCAGTAGTCAAGAATTTTTTTTAACACATTTCGACACTCTATATTGACAAATTCCATTATTTACTTTAATTATTGACACCTTGGTATTTGAAAAAAACTATGAGAAAATAACCCATTGTGCGTAATGACAAACATATTCGTAAGTTTTTTAAACGAAAAAGTATAAATGTGTCTTTGCCGTTGCCAAAAGAGGAAAGAAATCATTGTAAACAACAACTACAAAAATAAAATACTCGAACTGCCAAATTATTATTAAAAATAATAAAAAAGTTTGTATTTAAACGTTATCAGAATATTAAATATAAATACATTTGTTAACACTGGCTTTCATAAACAAAAATAAGTTTTCCTGCCTGATGAGCCGAAAAATGATTTAAAATGATCAAAACGTGCAGTTTTAATTTGTGGCGGCTTTTTGGTTTCTTAATTTTATATATATTTTTTTATATATCATTTTGTCACATTGTCAAAAGTTTTTATGCACTTTTTGTACCTTTTTTTAATTTTATATTTTATGTTACACTCATCATACATATTAAGTTTGTGATGCACTTTTATTTCTTTGAAATTCAAAATTTTTTATAAAGTTCATTAACCACTTTAAAATAAAAAGAAAAATATTTAGTTTTGTTTTGTTATATTTTTTTAAAATTTGTTTTTTTTTCTTTGCGTCTATTTAAACTTTCTTACCCATGACGAGTAGGAGCGATCTTCTTTCACTGAATGTCTGGTTTCAAATAACTTGAGCTGTTTGTATAGACCAGGCTTATATACATATGTGTGTGCTCATATTTAAAATAAATAAAGTAAGTAAAATAAGAAATTAAGCCAAAGTGGGTGCGTGTTGACTATACATTCGTACGTTACAAATTTACGTTCATTCAGTGATTCTTTATTTTAGTCACTTTGTTTATCAACAAGTACTGTTCAGTAATTTGAAAAAATAAATTCATTGAAATCAATTAAAAAAAAAAATTATAAAATTTTAAAACTAAGATTATTGCTAAAATTGGCCCTTATTTCGTAAAAAAAATTGGTGGTTTTAACGTTGGTTTACAATGCTTAAAGTGTTGCTAGTTAGTAGTCATAAGCAAATGACTTAAATCGTACGAACTTGGGGGGTACTGTGAGCAGAACCACTTCTAGAAAGCAAGTTTCCACTAAATTGCAATGAATTGTGTGATAAACGCACTATAGGCAGTTCTCATCGTCTTGTTGGAAAAATATATCATTCATGTTTAGGTGAATAATTTTTGGACACAAACATTCAGGCTCCTCAACGCTAGTTTCGTGCTCATTTCGAAAGAAATAAGGAACGTTGATGACACCAAGATGTAAACTGCACCCAAACGGTCATTTTTATTGGATGTAAGACTTAAGGATTGTTTTTGTTTCATTTACGGTAATTTCGCATAATGTTCATTATTTAACAAAATTATTAGACAAAATTGCTTATTTCCGGCCTGTTTCAAATGAGACCAATTAGCATAAATTCAATGAAATCAATTCTACAATTCTTGCACGATGTATGTTTTATTGGCATGTAACCCAAGATCGTTACGTCAAATGTTCAACGTAGTCGAAGAACAAAGGCCAACAAGTTTACATTTGAGCGTCTTCGTCAAAACTTGGCTCTATATCAGCAATGTTTACTTTGGCACGCATATTGCTTTGCCTTCTTGGTGGTTTTGAATCGAATATAGTGAAATTAGTGCGATAACTTTACGAATTACTTGCTAACAAGGCTGGTTACGTCGATAGTAAAATATACAAACGAACAGACTGACCTTTTTTCACAGAGCACATCGTTCAATGAATCGCACAATGCATTATACAGTGAATTCGTTCATTATGGAACAATCTGCCAGGCAATGATTTTCCAACCAATTACGATACGAACAGATTCATATTAAATGTCCATAAACACTACATACTTCCTTTTTCCTAAAAAGAATGCACTGCATAAGTAGGTGTCATCCCCTTAGTACTCATCTCGTCAAAAAAAGTATATTTGTAGGCCTTGTTCTGGAATTCCAGGATTTATTTTTACTTACCACAACTTACTGAACAAATATGTCAACACAAATAACATTCCTCGCAGTCAAACCCTAGTTATTGATATCGATAAGCCCCACGCAGCTAATAATCGATAAATTTCTAAAAATTTGTTGAAATTCCATAGAGGATTTTTTAAGCCCGTTAGAAATTATATAAATAATATAAAACTCTTATTTAAAACATTTTATATTCAATAACAATTATTTTATGCGTCTGTTTTTGATGAAACGCATTCTTCACAACTAATTTTAGAAGAAAAAAAGTTTAATGATGCAAGCAGTGCAAAAACGGCATCAAACAGTGTATTTTTTTCGTTTTAATGTAATTTGTTTATTAACAAACCCGTTAATCTTTCTTGAATTCACTTATACTAATCACAAATGTCAAAAAGTGAGCGTAAGTTCTATAGGGCCTAAAAAAAGCATATTGGGTAATATTTTTGATTCCAATCGACAAAAAAGTTCAAAGAAATAAATGAAAATGGCAATTATTCACTTTTTGCAACTTCGGCACTTTTTCTTTTTCATTTTTTATATTTTTTAGGTTATTTTTGTGAGCTTGCCGTTATTGAATAAAAAAAACATGCATAGCAAAGGAACTATACCGAGGTAGCGGAATGTATAATTAACATTAACACACATTTGTACAAAATTTTGCTGGATATCATATGTCAGAAAAATTTTAGAAACTATACGAGTGTTTTCATAATCAAATAATCAAATCAAAAAATCTTGAAATATTCTTGCTTTTAAAAAATATGTAAATAAATTAGCTGGAATAACATTTCGTTGCAAACGCCCTTGCACCCTTATAGTGTTTGGCGTATTATTGTCCTATTTTGACATTTTAGTAAAAGATTAATGACAAATTTTGCTTGGTTTCTTTAATCTAGGACAAAAATGCCGAAATACGACAACGACTACGCCATACACGATAAGGGCGTATATTTTATTATTGTTTGTTTGCAACACTTACAAGGGTGTTTTCAATGAAGAGCGATTACCGCTATTATTTACAATTTTAAAAATTTAAAATTGTAACCGCTTTAAAAATTTAATAAAAAAAAACAAAAAATATTTGTTAAAAATTTTCGAAAAGAAAATAAACAAACAAACAACTGATAAACATTTTTTTTTAACAATGAATAAATTCTTTTATATATATGTATGTATAGTATTTAGCTTTAGTAAGGTAGTTATTACTATGTAACATTATACGTGCTTACTCACTGAAGTGTACTCGAGTAAAAATATTGTCTTTGTTGTTGACTTTTGTAGAAGTTTGAATGGATTTCCGATTCCTTAAGAATAAAAATATTTCCTTATTTATTCTTCTTTTTTGAACAACAAAAGGAATCCTTTATCTTATTGTATACGATATCAAAAAAATAAAAGAAAAAACACACAATTTGAATTTATTTTTTATGTATCTTGTCAATAAATTCTTTCCCATTCATTCATTAATTCATTCTGAATTAATTATTAATGGATCACTGTTTTAGAACATTCTTTTTCTCTGCTTTCTTATATCCAAAATTAATTTTGTTTTTCAAAACTTGATATTTTATTTTTTATTTATTTTAACGGTGGTTTGCAATAAGTGGGCAAAAACATCTTCATACTTATTGTCAGTTCGATAACCCAGTTGCTAATGTATTTGCGTTTTTATGCTTTTCTTCAAAATGTAAACAGATCTTTAATAATTTGTAAACAACAAAATGTGACATTAATTCATTATTATAATATTTTTGAAAAAAAAAATAAATAAATGAATTTCAATTACAAATGAACATTTTGATAAATTATAAATTTCATTGCAGGTCTACTATATGTAAGTAGAACATCTCAGGTTATAATTCGGAGTTGATGGAAGGGACAGTGTTAAGGTGTGAAAAATATCAGTGTTCTATCCGCCATTTTATACATCTCGAGTTAGTGGTGCCACTTGAGGAGTATATACATTCTATATATAACTTAATAGATAATAAAGTAGTTCCTTCATTCACGAGGAATTTAAGCGCTTTGATCTGCAGATCTTTTGTATAGTCCTTATCTTGTATAGTTTTCCAATAATATACCCACAGTTTCATCGCTCTGACAAACTTCAATTCCCTATCTGATATTTAATAATAACGAAGATGTATTTTTCCTTCTATACTTACACATTATCTCTGCACAAGGGTACAATATGTACTTAAATGTTCCATCCCTTCGCTACAAAATAAGCCCAAACGACTTGAAGTGATTGATAAGAATATATTTTCCAAGTAACTATATAAACGTTAATTTGTATCCAATATTATATTACTCACAGCTAGAGTTCTAATAATTTTTAGTTTGTTTAACAAAAAACACAATATTGTGTTACAAAATTTCTCAAGCAAAAATGTGAACGACCTTAGTTTTTATAAGTTTACATTACACCGAGTTTGCTGTATACTTACAGATATTTTAGAATGTCTTTTATATTCAGAGTCAATGTACGATTTTTGATGATTATTAAAATGAGTTCTTGTGAGATTCTTACCTACAATACTCATACAAAGCAAAATCGTCATTGCACGCATTCTTTTTTGAAACCAAATATTGCTTTAATTTTTTAACATTAAAGAAAAATGCTATTTTAAATTAAAATTAAATTTCGAAATTTTGCATGATTTAAAAATATTTGCCAAAAATGTAAGAAAATGGAAACAATCAAACCAAACTATCAATTTGTTTTTCAACAACGAAAAAGTACCAATTTTGCACGATCGAACCAATTTTTTATTTATTTTATTTTTTGTTTTTAGTTTTGTGAAACAAAGATTTTATGTTTAAGGTACAAGAACATAACATGCGTTGCGCCAATTTTGTGTTTCACTCGTCTGTAAAAATATATTTAAATGGTGAAGTTTCATAAAACAAGTTTTTGGCCTTTTTGAGATTTAAAATTATAAAAATTTATGTGTCGATCGTTTTTAAATTTACCTGGATTTGCGCTTCGATTTCAAGAACAAAATGGTTTATTTATATATTGAAAATATATTTACAAATAAGTTTATAAAATACAATAAAGGTCAGAGACAAAGTGATTTATTTATGCTTCAAAAAAAAAAAAACAAAAAAATTGTACTTTCTTTCCTACCAAAATTGTTTATTTGTTATCATATTGTAGATGAAAATTGTTCACTTTTTTAATAAGAGGGTTCTCTTTTGAATGCTTTTACTTTACTTTACATACATAAGTATGAATATTTTTAAAGAAAACAATATAAAAATTAAAGACCGAATTGTGCAGTTATGAAGACAAAAAGTGACTTAGAGTATTGCATTAGACGACTACAAATTTAAAAATTGTAGTAAATTGTTCGGTTTTCATAAATCATAAACACACTTGCAAAGCTAAGTTTGTACGAGTCTAATGGTTAATGTGTTGGGTTCAAACCCCACCTCTGATATCTTGAAAGAAAGCAATATGAAAAAATATTCCCTTCGGCGATTACTTCTTAGTAGTCTTCTGGCAAAAGCTCTGAGAGTAGCTGATTGCCATGAACCAGCTACCCAAATCTGTTGTTCGGAATATGAGAAGCTATGCTATGCTAAGCCGTACTCCAACGGCCAATTATATTCTATGTATGTTACTAAAAGAAAGAAATATTTTACAATAATTTCTTTAAAGTATGTGCAAATTAAGCAAATATTTTACGAAAAAAGCTTAGCCAATATTCTCTTGAAATATTAATGGTATTCACACCGAACTTGTTAATTTGTTACTCGGTAGTTTGTTAATTTGTTAAAGTTAGCAACTGTAAACGACCCCCTTTTTCAAACTTTGTTAGTCTTGTAACTATCGTAGTAAAGCTTTTGGTTATCCTCCCTAATAACAGTTTATGATTTATTAAAATAAAATAAAAAATCATTTACTTATTTAACATACTTACTCTCAATATACACGAAAATTGCCAAAACACAAATATTTTTTTTAGAAATGTATCACAAATAATATTTATTATTTAGCTCTTTGTGAGTTACCAACTAACAACTATTTTATTAGGGATGCCGTGTCGTTAATTTGTTAAATGTTAATTCGGTAGTGCGGTAAATATACAAAAACACAATACGTGTGAAAAAGTAACTATTAATGACTAACAAACTAACACGCTCGATGTGAAACCCTATTGTTTTGTTTGTGATTTGTTGTTTTTAATTTAATTAATTCTAAATTTTAATATTATTTCTTACTAGCTTTGTCTACCTGGCGTTGCCCGGACTGCATTCGTTGTAGGCCGTCTGCAGAGCTATCCCTTTCAGGCTTTAGCATGCTTCACTACCCTGCCTTGTTAATTTAGATGAATTTATATATAGTATTCTCTTTTTATTTTTAAAAAATTAGCTTGTGAAATACCATGCTTGGGAGATACCACGCATATTTATTCAATTCCGCCGACTTCTTTACTAATGACTTGCGTTACTCATGAAAACATTCAGACCTAATTCTGTAATATTATCTTAAACCGTTCTCAAGATAGCCAAAAATCAGTATTTATTTCGAATTGGAGGTACCACACCCAGGCCTAATTTTGAAACACACATACATACTATAATGCACTTTCGGTGGTTAAAGCAATCTATGTTGCAAATTTCAATAAAATTGGTTGAGTCGTTTAGGCGTGATTGAACGACAAAAAACAGATTTACAGAGATTTAATTATCTGTATTTAAATAAGTTTTTAGAAAAGCTGTCATAATGTGAACATATATATATATATATATATATATATATATATATTATATTATATATATTATATAACAATCCAGATTATTTTAATAATAAAGTGCATTATTCTAATGGTATTTGTGACGTAAACTAAATTTTATAATGTTACAGTATTCTCCGGATAATTGCCAAACGCTTAATTGCCTTTCACGCTTATTTACCTCGATTTCTAAATCCCCATATTTTTTCTTACCATTTTCTAATAAAATTCTACGGTTAATTAACTTTCGCTTAACTGCGTTATTCGCTTAATTACAGTAATCCCTCGATTTACGTCGTCAACTTTTTTATTCCTTCAAAATTCGATTTGCGTCGTCATTCGATTTACGTCGTTAAATTATTTATTCTTCCAAAATTTAATTTTGCTCAGTTATTAGATTTTTGCCGTCTCAGATATTTACAATCAAAAATATGGGAAACCCAGTTTTATTTAAAGTGCATTTTTTATGTTTTGGTGTTTTTTAAAATAAAATAGAGTAAAATATGAGCTCAAGAAGTAAAATAAATAAAGTAAGTGCAATTCAAATTAAAAAGAAACAAAATGCAATTTCACTTAAAACTAAAATGGAAATCATTCGCCGGCATGACCATGATGAAAAAGCTTCTATGATTGCCAGTACTATGAAACTTCCACCGACCACAATAAGAACAATAATTAAAAATGCAGCTGAAAGAGGAGAACTTAGCAGCCAGTAAAAAGGTTTCGAAGGATAGACTTACGCTTTTGCTAAGGGGAAATGCTGCAGGAGACTTCAAGATTAATCCCTTGTTAGTTTATAAGTCCGAAACACCAAGGGCTATGAAAAACGTTTCCAGAGAAAAACTGCCTGTGATTTGAATGTACAACAAAAAAGCTTGGGTTACTTCCAAGCTTTTCAACGATTGGTTTAAGACGCACTTTTGTCCTGAAGTTGAAAAATATTGTAAAAAAAAATAATTTGTAACATAAAGCACTGCTTTTAATCGGCAATGCCCCGGGCCACTCCATCTGTTTAAATAGCATGACTGAAAATATTAAAGTCGTTTTTTTACCTCCAAACACAACAGCCCTTATTCAACCCATGGATCAGGGTGTTATTGCCGCATTTAAAAAGTACTATTTACGACGAACTTTAAACAAATTTATTGATGCAATTGACAAACAACCAGAAAAAAATGATGCAAGTAACGACGTTGTTAGACAATTTTGGAAAAAATATGATGTAATGGAAGCAATAAATAATATAAAAAATTGGGAGGAAGTGTCAGCACCGACAGTGAGAAATGCATGGAAAAACTTATGGCCTGAATGCACAGCTGAAGACGAAAGTTCCGAAAATCTTAACGATTTTAACACGGAAATTGTAAACTTAGCCCACACAGTATGATTTTCAGATATTCAAGACTCTGATATTGTTGATTACTTAACCTTGGAAGATGAACCACTTACAAACTCAGAGCTCTTTGAATTGACTAATTCTTTAAATCAACATGGTATGTATATAGAAAGAAACTTCAGATATCGAGTCTTCCAAAAACAACTCACAACTCCCTCTAGCAAAACTGTTAGAAGTCTTTGATCACATAGATAAGGCTTTGCAAATTTTTTAGGAAATTGATAAAGATGAAGAAAGAGTTGAATCGACAAAGAGAACAGTAAATTTTGACTTAAATATTACTGAGATTTGTACGAAGAGAAAAAAATGTCTTTATCACAGAAGCGAATTGATGCATTCTTTAAGCCTGATTTATTAGAAACAGCTGTGGAAAGTGATAAAAGAAATTTTTATAATGATGTAGAAATGTTTGTTTCTGATATTTCGGAAAGTTTATCTGATACAGATTTAAGCGACTAATATGCTCAAACTTTATATATATATTTTAACATAGAAATAATAAATATGCATTTTTATTAGTAATAAACATATCTTCATACATATGTACATATGTTTGTACATATTACTTAAGTATTGAATTAATTTTCGTTCCTTTCATTTTATTTTATTTTTTATCAGTTTTGTAATTTTTTAATGTACATGAACAGGGGCCTATTTCACTAAACTACAATTCTACAAGTTTACAAGTTACAATTACAAGTCTAATTCCTACAAGTGCTGATGTATTGTGTTTCATTAAAATTTTCATAACAATTGTAGAATTTTGTACTTGTAAACTACAATTTCTACAATTACAAGTTCTTTTGTATATATAGTATATCATATACACATATTTCTTTTACAATTCTTATATATTATTACTTAAAGTGCTAAAACATCCTATAAAAACGCAATGTAACACATTTTATTAACATTTCGTAATTCTTTTAAATAAAATAAAATATTTTTACAAAGTTATTTTGATAAATTAAACATACATATGTATGTGTGAATATACAGACTTAAACAATTGACAACGTGTTTGAATGTTCCATGTTCAAAAGCTTACAACTCCAAAAGCACTTATTCGATTTCGCTCATAGAGCACTTATTTTTGTTATTGTTGTGTTTTTTTAAGTGAGTGCATTAGGAGAACAATCTAGGAAACCCTTATCTTTTTATATTCAAATAAATGAAAAAAGTGCATGTGATCAATTGTTTGTGTTTATTTAAACATATAAAATTTCTTAAAGTACATAAATTAATATTTTATATAGCAACCGTCCGCAATTATTACAGCTTCAATTTTTCGTAGCATGTTTTCATAGATAGTGAGAGGTTTCTTTCCCCAGGTTTTAACCACATGCCGTCATAATTCATTCAAAGATTTTGGGACTACCACTACACTCATTTTCAGCTCTGCCAGAAGGACTCAAGCAGATTGAGGTCAGGCGATTTCGTTGACCATTATATATTTTTTTTAAGACCAATACTCAGGGGTAAACCCCTACTCATGCAGTGCATTGTATTGGAATGTGAAGATGGTTGATGGTTTTTTTTTTTTTTTTTTTTTTTTCATAGATGTTTGTATGTTTTGCGCCTTTTTTATTGTTGATGAAACAGGTTGCTGTAAATTTGTCTACTCAAGAGCCAGTGTTATACCTTCACCCTCGAATAATCCAACAGCAATTGCCTCCTCTGTCGGTGGATGTTTTTTTTATGTGAATGGTGAGCGTCTTGCGTAGATTAGATGTTATCTTCCCAGAAGGTGGCGCTGTACTCCTGATCATTGGTTTCTGGTGGAATGGATTAGAAATGTCAGGGGGCGGTTTCTTGCAGATGGTCTTGCTTATTTTCTTAAATTTAATTTTTAATTTAAATTGTAATTTTTTAGAAAACCGCAAATTTTTATTTTTATAACTTTGTCCTTCGCTGGGATTGACCTTGGTCATGTGAGTTTCTGTGCGAGCGCTCTACCACTATGCCACGACCCCCCCCCCCCCCCACTTTCAGTTCGATATCATTTATCCAATTTCGAGCTATTTTGGCGGTGAATTTCAAATTATTGTATTGTTGAAAAACTAATTTAATTTAATTTTGGTTTAGTCCGGAAACAGGACCATCTTTCAATCGTCCATAATCTAATTTAATTTAAGTGCGTCCGATCAAAATCCAGGCGAAGCTTTCGATGGCGTTTTGTGGTCAGTGGTTTGTTTACTTTTGCTCGACCCCCCTGAACAGCAGAATGCAATGAATTTCTAACTCGCTACACAGACAGATTAAAATTGTCAAATAAGATCAAATTTTTATAAATTTGAACTGCAGTCTCCACTTTCTGCTGGCTAAAGATTTTATTTCATTTACTTACCAAAATAGGCAGTGGAAAAGCCACATTTTAGTGCAATTAAAGTTTTTCTTAGTTATTCCTTCTGATTTCACTTCTAACTGCATTTGGGGATGTAGAAAAATTTAACACAAAGAATTAACAATGTGCACTTTTTTTAATTATCTGAATATAAAAATATAACGGTTTCCTAGATTGTTTTTCTCATGAATCTATTTAAAAGAAAACACAATAACAAAACAAATAAGTGCTCCATGAACAAGATTGGAGAAAAAGTTCTGAAGTTGTAACCATTTGACCACAGGACATTCAAACACGTGGTAAGTTGTTTGAGTCACTGTATGTATATTAGAGTATCCATGAATTATATAGAACTGCTGATTACAGTCTAAAACTTCCAAAAGTTATTTTAAATACTTTTACAATTATGGATACTTTAATATGGATAATTTGTAGTAAGCAAACAATGTGATATATTTTTTTATTATTACAAATAACCACTTATATAAAGAGATAAATAATTAAAAAGAAACAAAATAAATTAATTAATGGTAATTAATATTAAAATTGGGTGATTTTGTGTTTATTTGAACTAATTTTTATTAAAAAAAGTTAAAAATCTTATTTGAATTCAATTTATCATTCACTTGTAACTTGTAAAATTTTTTTGAGAGTTTCTGTCGACCCTAAGCTTTTTTTCTACAATTCTACAAGTGTACAAGTGAAAATTTTCTTTAATGAAACAAAACGACTTGTAGAAGTATTACTTGTAGACTTGTAAATTGTAAAAATCACTTGTAGCTACAAACTTGTAATTGTATTTTTATGAAACACAATAATTTACAAATTTACAATTCTACGGCAAAAACACTTGTAATTGTAGACTTGTAGCTTAGTGAAATAGGTCCCAGGTATTAAATTCTTATGAATTGTTCTTTTTTTATTTTTTATTTATGTTATAATTATTATTTCTTTTGTTAATAAATGTGAATTTTATTCTATAAGACTATAATGATTTTATTTTTATTTCCTTTGTGATTACATGTCATTTTGTAGTATGAGTAATTTTAATTTCGATTTACGTCGTTTCGATTTACGTCGTCATTTTTTGGAACCAACCAAGACGTAAATCGAGGGATTACTGTACCTCAAATATATTTTCCCAAAAGAGAAATTTCACTTAAAATTCCCTCGTTTAATTACCCAAAATAATTATTTTATAAAAACTGAAGCTTAACTCAACTATGTTTACATAGGCATAAAATGTCCGTTAAATTTACTTTCAAACTACATACTTCTTTTGATACAACCTTGCATTAAAGTTTACCAAGTTGATGTATAAGTATAAAGTTACTTGCTTTTCACATGGATTGACGTCAGTGTATACAGGCAATTAATCGTATTCGTTTAATTACCTAAAAGTGACAATTAACCGTATTCGTTTAAATGACTTCCACGCATAATTGCCGAAAAATTTTAACATTTTTGTGGAGGCAATTATCCGTGGAATATATTATTTACTTATTTTATATTAATATTTATTATCTTCTATTTTGTTATTTTTTTTTTTTTTTTTTTTTTGCCTTTACAAATTAAACACGGTTATGCAAATAACATACAGCGGCAATACTGTCGCCAAAAAATAACTTTGCAACTTAAGCACTTTTGATATTTTTACTTCAACACGCGCTTCCGATCCAATTACCAAATTGCCTTCTTGCAGAAATGATGGGAAAATAATTTTCCATGATCAGCGTCTGCATACCTGCACATGTTGGTGCAACGTGATAATCGAATCCAACAAGTCAACAAAGTTGGCTGGGAACAGGCAGTCTTGGCTAAGGTGTCACGAGTATCGGACGTTTAGAAATTATTGTGTAATAAGTAATTATTAAAAGTAGATTGTGCTATTATATGATTGTTAATAAATTTGATTAAAAGGTGATTTGAATAAAAATGTTTTATTTAACTAAACTCGCCAGATGGTGCGCCTTAACAATTTTTTTAGGCCAAACCGTTTAGAATCCTTTAATTTATATAACCATACACAACCCTGTTTTTTTTTTCTTATTTGTTTACATTTTAGTTGCCTTTTGCGACCAACTTTACTCTCAAAGTTGGATTCTCCACTTGCAAAACAATGCCGCCGCGTTATTTTGGGATGCTCCTTACTATTTGTATGGGCATGAGAAAACGCTTGCCGCCTTTTATTAGTAATTTGGAATCGATGGGAACAAATTTAAGGAGTTAAATTCCATTTTTATATGAAGGTATATTATATGTAGTCGCCGTGATCTAGTGGTTAGTGTGGTTTTTCTACCGGTTTTTTTAATATATTTTAATAACATCCACTTTAAATTTCAAAAAAATAAATACAGCAGTTTAAGCGAATGTAAGCCTCAAGCATACATATACACATATAAGCAGGAAAACAAAAAAAAATTCATTTTTATATAAAATATATAAATATATAATATAGATTTTTTAATTTAATTTTTCTCCTTTAGTCACGACCAAAACGAACATCAATGTCATAAATTAATTCATCATCTGAAGTTGGCGCTGGTGTGGTGGTGGTAGTTCTTCTTGTTGTCAAGTTGGGTGACACATATACTGCAGGTGTAGTTAAAGGTGGCTGTTGTACGGTAAAAGGCAACGGTGTTGGTTCTGGTATATACCAAGGATTTATAAAGTTTTTATCATATACAGGAGGTGGTGGAAAACGTCGAGGTGGTTCTAAAAATGTTTAATATTATCAAATAAAAAATGTTTAGCTCTATTAACCTACCATGGGGATGTGCATGTGGTCTATTTTGTTTTTTAGCCTGGCCCGGTGGTAGTCCATGAGGATGATTAGTATGTTTTGGGTGAAGAGGATAACCGTGATATTCTTCACTATGATTTATTTCTTCAGAAGAATCAAAATAATGATAATCGCTATGTACTGATGGTGGTCCACGACCACGTTTTCCATTACCTCTACCATTGTGTCCTCTTTTTGTGTGATGCTTATGACGACCCACAGGAGATATATAAAACTCCGAACTTGGCCAAAAGTTTGAATAGCTAGTAGATTCTTCAGCTATTAAATCATGTTGTGGATTAATGCTAAAAATTAGTTCTTTAGTTTTTTTGGTCTGCGTTTAAAATTTAATTTTTTTAAATTACAGATATGTGTGTTATGTGTGTATTAAAAAAGTTTGTGCCTATCGGAATCCATTAAGCTTCTGGCAAAAGACAAGACCACCTAGACTTAATATTATCCAACAGAAACAAAATTAATTGTATTGCAAATAAATTTTAATTTATTCTTCATGCCTCCAACTTTATGGATTAAGAGTAGAACATTAATACTATTTTTTGTAAATAATTGTAAAGAAGAAAAGTGTTGTTTTGAGGGTAATTGACGCCCTTTGATTCTATACATAGTGAAGAACGCAGTTTTTTTTTTTCCACCGGCCGCGGTTTTTTTTATAACACTAAAGAGCCTTTTAACGCAAAGTCCAGAAAAGAGAGTACCATGAGCATTGCAACTGCCTACTCATACATATAGTCTATGTTATTAATTTTTTTTTTGCTGTTTTTTGTTGTAATCAAATATATCACAACAAAAATTTAAAATTTTTTTGTATATATACAGTGGTGTTCCTTAAAAGAGAGCCACCTTCGACTAAAAATTTTAAATAAAAAAATTACATATTAAATGTCACAAACGGATCCTTCCTCACGTGGTGTAAAATTTTTCTCTTTAAGGCTTCTGTGATTTTTGGTTTTCTTCCTCTTTTTTCTTCTTTATACTAAAATTTTATTGCATTTTCCACCATTTTCTTTGAACACCCAACAATTTCTGCAATTTTTCTAAGACTTTTACCTTGTTTATGAAGATTTTTTATAATTTCCCTACGTTCCTGAGACAATGCTTAGATCTACCCATTCTACATTTTTACAAGAACAAATTATGAGAATTAACTTTCAATTTTAATTAAAAGGACATAAACTTACGTTTTTATGATAAAAATCTAAAATTCAATAAATTATTTAACTTTTAAAAAATATTTATTTTTGTCTCTATTTTAAGGAACACTTTATATCGCAGACTAAAGAAGAATGACATATTTTTTGAAAATATTAATGCAAAAATTTTAATAAAAATAACGGTTTCATAAAGAAAACAAATCTACAGTTACACTTTTGCATGACACAGTTTCCTCGACAAAAATAAGTACAGAGAAATTTAAAAAAATTTAGTGGATCTATTTTAAGGAACACCACTGTATATTTGTATGTATTTACTTACATATACATATATAAATTTCTGCAGTTTGTTGTATAAGTTCTATTCTACTTTTCACTTTCCAGAAGCATTTTATTAAGTTACGGACGAGCGACTAAAACATTTAATTACGAAAGAAAAAATAGAAATGACACAATAGAACTGTAAATATGTTAAGTTCATTTAGTCACCTTTGGATGTGCATAGAGATGCCAAATTAATTTCGCCCATCCTAAAGAAGCAAATTCGCCGTGGTCTAGTGGTTAGTGTGTTAGCTTACTAAGACGTGTTCAAATCTCAGCTCTAACATCTTGAAAAAATATATATGAAAAAATTATTTCTTTCGGCAACTACTTTTCAGCAGTCTCTGATGTGGTTGCGGCAAAAACACTGGTAGTAAATGATTGCCATGAAAAAACTTCTCAAATCTGTCGTTCGGAGTCGATTTTAAACAGTAGGTCCTGGTACTCATAAATAAAAATTAACACACACAACATGAGGGCTGCGAGAAGCTCGGCGTAACTCTGACACAGGGTTGTAATGGCCAGTTATGTATGTATGAAGAAGCAAACATACATACATGTTGTGTGTGTTAATTATTTATGATGTATGTATGTATGTATGTTTGCTTCTTCATACATACATAGTTGGCCATTACAACCCTGTGTCAGAGTTACGCCTAGCTTGTCTCAGCCCTCATGTTTTGTGTGTTTAGTTGGTTAAGATAGGTGTTCAGATGAAAATGCTGTTGCTTTTAAAAAAAGGTATCAGAAAATTTAAAAAAATACACATGTGGACTACAGAGGACCAATCATAGTTTATATATTCAGATGAGACCAACAAAAATGTTGGCGAAGGCCAATAGGTAGAATAGTTGGTACGACAATCTATCCTCACTGCCAGGAATGCAAACAACGTGTGAAAGATATATTTTTCTAACACAATAATAAAGATAAGAGTGCCGTAAATGAACATTGGAAATACAAAAAAAATATTGAGACAATAACATACTTGTTGGCAATTAATAAATAATAGGACAGTTTTTTTTTAATTCGGTATTTACATACATATATAATGAAAATTTGCTTCTCTATTTAATTGTTAGAGCTGTGCCTAAACAAGCAAGGCAAGCAAACCAAATTAACACAACGGCAATGTTTTAATAGTACAAAATCGAATTTTTACAGCAATAATTATTATTTCTAAAGCGAAATATAATCGTCAATATAAAATGTATATGTACAGTCCAAACTCTCTATAACGAACTCCTGTATAACGAAGTTTTCTTTATTGCGAAGCAATTATAAGAACACTGTGTTTTGGGTATATTTCCTTATAACGAAGTATTTTTGCGGTTGTAACTTCAAGATTGAAGCGTTTTCAATCTCCATATAACGAATTAGGTAAAACCGAACGCACGCACACAAAAAAGAAATCGATGTGGCTTTGTGTTATTGGTGTTGTTATTGTTGCTTTGTGTGTACTTTGTTGTTTTCACAACACACAAGCAGAGTCTGATGCTTTGAATCGTTCATTTACCATAAAATTAAAAGTGGGGGAACCACCGAACTATGCAAGTGACAACTGGAATCATTACCATCTCTCACATTTCTTGCTGTCGCTATCCATTTGCCTTTGCATTGAAGAAGAAACGTGGAAAAATGTACTTCAAACCAAAAACTGACTACTACAAATAAAAAATGTTAAAAGGAACAATATTGTTTTTCTTTTCCATATAGCGAATTTTCTTTATAGCGAAGTAAATATCCAGTCCCTTGGAATTCGTTATAGAGAGTTTCGACTGTATATACATATTTACATATGTATATAAAAAAATTTTTCATTCAAAGGATAAAAACAGGTATTTGTACTAAAAAAAAAAATAAAATAAAAATATTGGCCTTGTTAATAACAGTTCCTTGACAGACAGCTTTTTTGATATTAAGTTAGTAAAAAACCCATCTGTGGTTGAATGTTGATTATAACCTTTGAGTGATCAAACTGAAAGCAAATTGACTCATTTATTAGTAATGCGCTTAATAATAAAAATCTCTATCCCATCAAAAATTCCAATACAATGCACAGCATGAGGTCTACTACATAAATTGTTTTTATTATTCTCAAATAAATTAATTTGTTAAAACTTAAAGGCACAAAAGTAAAACTAAATCTATAGCAATTTCACACACACATACATACGTATACATTTCATATTTGCAATACTACAAAGCGATTTTCTGTTCTTTTGAATGTAACTTACTTGTAATCGAATAAGGTTTTGCCAAAACTTCTTTGTATCCCAACACAAACAATACACTTAAATGAAATTAAGAAAAGAACGAAAATAAAAAAAAAATTATATTAAAAATATTGTGAATTAAAAAAAAAGAAAATTGAATATTCATTGTCATTAATAAATTTTTTTTTCTTCTTAATGAATTACAAAAATTCCACTAATTTAACAAGTTTCCCAAATAACAGAGACACAGAGCAGTCAGTCAATCGTTAAAAGTTAATTTTAAATGAAAGAGTTCAAGAGCATCAGTATCAGTATCAGTATCAGCACGATTGTGTCTTCAGTCTTTTGTTTTTAATTTGATTTTTATTTTTGAACTAGAAATTTTATATTTAAATTTTATTGAAAATTTTTAAGATTTTAACCACTTTTAATTTACTATTGATTAACTAAAAAAATATGTTGTATTTGTTTTTACCATTAAAATATATTTAAACATTGCACTCTTTCTTCTTCTTCTTTCTTTTATACAAAATCAATATTAACGGCTGTTTAAAATTTAATTCAAAATTTATTATTCTTAAAACAGTGTGTTCGTTACCGTTTGTTGCGTTTACTTGACTAAACTTATTTTTTACTTTTGTGTGTTTTGACTAAAATAAAAATCTCAAACTTTTTCATCTCCTCAAAACGTTAACGACGGGTTTGAGTATCAGGTTTTAACCCATTTTTGACAAGTCATTGGGTTTGGCCGGCTTAAACTTTTGAATGTGAGATAATATGCTAGCAAAACTAAAAACAAAAAAAAAAAAAAATAAATTGGCCAACACTAACAATTTTTCAATAGATAATTTTGTATTAAAAAAAAATACAGAAAAATCAAAGTAATTTAACAGCAATATTTCAAAGTTCAGTGTTATACATACTCGTTGTATATTTCACAATCTACACTAACTAATTATGTTAATGCAAGCAAACAAATGTTTTGTATGTGTTATTACAGTTCAACGATTTTTGGTTGATTAGTTATTTTAAGAAAACATGGGTTAATATAAAAATCATTTATTTCACATTGTTTTATTGTTTTTTTTTTTTTCATATTATATCTAGTCTTAAGCATAAGCTTGTGTTAAAATAAAGATGCTGCTCAAAAGTGAGTGTAATGTTTTGTTTTTTTTTTTTATTTAAAGAGAATTTATGCATTTTTGAATAAAATATATATATATATATCAACTAACCGCAACCACATCAATTAATTCTGACAATAGTAATGGAATTATTAATTATTCTTAAATATGAATAAATAAAACCTGTTTCAATAAAACTTCCGATTTTATTTAAATTTGTTTAATTCAATGAATAAAGTTTTTTTTGCAAATAACATTTTTTATATTTAAGTTAGTTAACACTAAAGAAAAGCTTTTGTAATTTAAAAACAAATAATAAATATTAAAATTTTATTAAAAATCAAAAACTATAAATTAATTAATTAATTTGTTTTTTATTTTAATACTCCTTATTTACCATATATATATATAGAATACTGCAATTTTTTGCAATCAGCAATCGTTTCTAATTGATTTGATTTGATTTGATTGCAAATATTTTTTGAATTTTAATTTAATATGCTATTTGGAAAAGGGCACATATCGCACAAACAAAATTAATTAACAAAAATGATCGACGATCTAACTGGAATTGAAACTCGGATCACTCCAGATCACTAAAGAAAAAGAGAATGTTTTACTGGTTGGAACCTTTTTTTCTATAATTACACCGTGCAACAGCGAAAAAAATGCACGCAATCCACAGTATAGGTTCGATTGTACTACCAAAACTTAGTAAAACCCTGTACACGATTTGGTCAGATTGACTACCAATTTTTTATGGACCTCAAAAGATTTTAAAAATCACTGCATCACTAAAAAAAAGTGTCCTCAGTTTTGGGCCAACAGATAACTCAAACTTAAAGATACTGCTTAACTATGTCTGGCAATAATGTAGTGAAGACCAGGAAATGGAAGAAATTGAGAGACGTTAGAAAGGCTGGTGCGATGAATAAATGATGGCGGACTATTGTTGGTTCCTCATTTGAGAAAATCCATCCCAAAAAAAACGCAAAAGTTCAAGTCGCTCGTCATTTTAATTAAAATTTTTTGAATTTACTCCGAATATACTGTGTGAGCAATGAAAATGAAAATATTGTCGTTCCACAAAATCCTTAATAAAAACTTTATTTTTCATCCGATTTTTTTCAGAATACACTTAAAATATTGGCAACTAAATAAACTATTGGGTAAAAAAATAAAACATTCCAGATCTTCAATATAACGTAGGAAAAAATTGAAATGAAAATGAAAAACTTTGAAAAAAAAAACGTAAAAAATAGGCAAATTTTGAACTTTGAGGTGCCATATCTCAGCGATTTCTTATCAGATAGATTTTCCAACATATCGACGGAAAAGACATTCAATTACCTTTCCATCGATATGCCACTTATCTCGATTGGACTTTTTTGTTGGACTCCACAAGGGTTTGAGTGGGGCCTTACACCGAAAAACACAAAAGTACCGTTATCTAAAAAACCGTATTTAGGAAATAATCATAACAGCGTTTTTCGTGCTCAGGAGGTCGCAGTTAACTTATCAAGGCATGTGGCGTTCTTGGTATTTTTTGGCTGTAAACCAGCGTTATTAAGCACCTTAAAAATTGCTGTGAATTGATCATTCAAAGGCCAGTGTTATACAGCATTTGCCTCATCGTTACATGTTGATTGTGATGAGTGCCTTCGCTAAGTACGTTTTAGCTATTATCTGCTTCTTCCCAATAGGTGGCGCTTTTTCTCCTGATCATTAGTTTTTTTTATTTGTTGTCAATGGTTAAGGTAGAGTAGAGTGGAATATCAGGGAGCGGTTTCATTAGTAGATGGCCTTCTTGAAGGGGGCAACCTCTTATTTTTTAAATTATAATTTTGAAAAAACCGCAAACTAACTTTTTAATTTTTCACCTTTGCTGGGATTTAAAATGCCGCCTCTCATTATCCTTCCTTACGCTGATTTCTAACAACTTACTTTACTTAGTATTTAAAAATATGTTGAAAGAAACTTTTCAAAAATATAATGCTTTGGAACAGAATGATTGATTAATTTTTTAATATGCAACTGTATCTACATACATATATGCTTACACTCTGTCAAATAGCTATTAAACTCTTTGCTTGTGATAATTAATAACCGCCTTGTTCTTAATAGAATAGAAACAATAGATAAAATACGAGTAAAATGGAAGAATAAATTATCATGAGCAAACATTTCTATACGAATTTGACAGCATCTAAATTAATCATTCTTTAGTAAAACTGAAAACTTCTATATTTTCTAATTTTTTTAAATAAATTTCACAGTTGATTTTCGATATAAATTTAAAATATCCTATTCTTAAAAAAAACCATTTTGATTTATAAATTAAAGTTGTAAACATTTAGTAAGGAATTGTGTTTGTGTTATTCACTTTTAGTAACAAATTAGAAGGTGATACGCAATATAAGTTAAAAAATCTTTATACAGTATTCCCCGGATAAATGCCTTTCACGCTTAATTGCCTTTCACGCTTATTTACTTCAATTTCAAAATCCCCATATATTTTCTTACCATTGTCTAATAAAATTCGACGGTTCACTAACTTTCGCTAAATTGCGTCATTCGCTAAATTACCTCAAATATATTTTTCCCAAAGAGAAATTTTCCTTAAAATTCCCTCGTTTAATTACCCAAAATAATTATTTTCTAAAAAGTGCAGCTTAACTCAATTATGTTTTTATAGACATAAAATGTACGTTAAATTTACTTTCAAACAATTTTTTTGATACAACCTTAAAATTAAACAAACAGGCAATTAACTGTATTCGTTTAAATAACTTTCACGCATAATTGCCCAAAAATTTTGACCTATTTGTCGAAGCAATTATCCGTGGAATAGGTACTAATATTATCTATAACTAGCAAACTCTAGTGTGTTTCGCTAACCCTATTTAATTCAATAAAAAGTTTAATTCACATATATTCACTTTTACTATTCTCATGATAAAAAAAAATCATTTTTAACTTGTATGGGATAAATGACGCGCTTTTATTTAATGCCGTCCTCTTTTTGGCAAAAATCTTCTAATAATTTCCATAATTTTCACAATGACTGCATGTATGGTTTTTGCACCCATCGTGTGCAAACACATAGGCAGACATATCATTTTTTGTATAATAACAAAATAAATAAAATACAATAATACTTACTCTTTGATATTAACTAAACCCCGGCATGCTTGGAATTACATATAAAATTTAATTTAAATAAATTGTAGTGTATTAATATAAGTAATCATTATTAATAGTAAATTAAGCTAATATTACAAAACTAAATTAATTATTGTTAATATACAAAATTTGTTATTATAAGTACTACCCTAATTATTATTTTTATTCCTACTGGAAACCTATTGTATTCCCTAATTATTATTTTATTCCTACTGGAAACCTAGTTTGTAGTTTGATTGTACCGTTAGTATTGTATATAAACGAAGGAAAAATCAATAAAGAATTCAATTATGATCTAAGCCTCTAAATCGGCATCAGACCTCTTTTTATTTTGGCATATAAATCTGCCAGTAATTAAAACCATTTAGTACCCGTGGCGTTTATTAGCGCCGGTACACAAAAACATTATGTAGGGAAATTTATTAACTTTTTTTATTTGCCCACAACATCCTTTACATGGCGATCCTGCCAAATAAAATAAAACATCCTTTACAAAATGTAAAGAAATCCACTTTCAAGAATGCAACATGGTCTACTTTTTGGTTGATGGGTGTTTTTTATAGGGGAATAGAACCTTATGTTGCAACATTTTTTTAACTGACTGCCATTTTGTCAGCTATCAAGTGAATTATGTTTAAGTATATTTATTTTGGTTTGGCACTTGAACACTGTATACTCTGTGATAAGTAGACAGACTGATCAACGTGCAAGGCTTAAATTTTGTGAATGAGCCCAAAACAAGATTACCTAATTGGAAGATTTTGTTTTACGATGAAACTGACTTCTTTTTAAATTGATATGTCAATAAACAAAGCTGGCGTATTTGGAGTATATTTTGAAACACTGTTTAATCCTGACTGTTCGGTGGGCTTTATGGGCTAGTAGAAACATTGATCTGTACTTCTTTAAAAACGGTGCTAAACAGTCAATATGAGCCAATATAGACACATGATTACTGACTTTTTTCTTCTCCAACTGACCAACCTTGACATGGAGGAGCGTGGTTTTAATAAGACTGCGCAGCTTGTCACACAGCTCGTGCCACAATTGATTTATTGAAGAAAATATTTGGTAACGGCATAGGTTCCTAATTTAGAAACTCTTATTTTTACAATTTTCAAGATATGGACAAATAAATATTTACTTTGCATAGGAGTGGATTAATTGATGCATTTGGGGTAAAAAGAATAGTTCTACCGGATAAAACTATCTATATAGTGTTAATACATTACCTACTCTTTTAAAACAGCATCAGTCAAATTGCATTTCACATGTTATTCGTGAAATCGTAAATACAAGGTTATGCAGATCATGGCAATTGGCAACGTCAATGTCACCCTCATGTAAAAATCAGCAGTCATAAGCATTGCTAGTAGTTAGATCGGTAGCTAATGATAATGATTGGTAATTAACGAAATAGCTAGACATTCGCTAGTTACATACATCGACTGCAGGGTACTTACAATATTTAAACCATATTTCTTAATACACATGTAGATACATATATAACTTTCAGGAAGATTGATGTTTTGAACAATAAAATTATAATATCGATATCAATATCAAATCTTTTGGCACGCGTCTAGTGTAGTAATTGTATACATATATGTATGTACGTATGTAATTGGAATTATTAACTATAAATGGGAGAAAAATATTTTAGTCAGGAAACGGAACAAATAGAATAAAAATATATTTATTTACACACGTGCATACATACATATATACTCGTACATTTATGCATATGGGCTTATTTGTATCGAAGTGATACACTTCTTTATTCTAATGATCAAACTTTTTTTTTAATGTGTAAATTGACTATAAATTACATACCGTCACCTAAAATGCAAAATAACGTGTCATCAAAAACTCAAAATTTACTTTTTTTTATTGATTATGATTCATAATAATACATATGTATCGGGTTTTTCAATAAAAGCGCTACAAAAGTTTTTTTAAATAAAACAAAAACGGTTTTGGATATCAATGAAATTCTTTATTCCTGTAAAAGTACGTTCGATGCCATTATGTATGGAACTCGATTTCTTTTGCATGGCCACTACGACGGTTTTCAAGCATAAATCGGCAGATACTGCTGCAAATTCACGTTCGATATTCGTACGACGTAGCCCCACAGGAAATAGTCTAACGGCGTCAAATCGCACGACCGAGGCGGCCAATCGACTGGACCATTTCGTGAGATAACACGTTCTCCAAACTTGGTTTCCAATAAATTGATTGTGACATTCGCTGTGTGGCTTGTGGCGCCGTCCTGTTGGAACCACATGTCCTCCAAGTCCATACCATCCAATTGGGGCCAAAAATATTCGGTTATCATTGAGCGGTTATCATACTTTGTCTCACTATCACGGGAACATTTTGTACTGTGCCTGTGGATTAAAATTGTTCCACTAGATGGTCAATTGTTGATCTGCTAGGACGATTATGGGGACAATAAATGGGACGTAGCGCCCTTAACGTTGAGGCTACTGACTCCGAATTTCGGTAGTAAATTTTAATAATTTCGACTCGTTGTTGGCTGGTATATCTATCCATCATGAAATGGCAAACCTTACTGAAGAGAAATGTCAAAAGAGCGGCAAGAAATATGGCGTCGTTTGCTGTCCCTGTTGCTCTACTTTTGTAGCGTCCCTGTTGAAAAGCCCTGTATATATCTGTGGACATTTGACAAAACGTCTTCTTTCAAAATCAACAACTTTTCAGTAGAGCAAAAAAACAGTTAAAAAGGTTAATACAAGTTATTGCTTAGAAAATTAAAGAAATTTTGAACTTGGAACATTATGCGACCTTTTTTTTCCCTCTAGAAGCAATAGTTTTCTTTAAAACGACAAAAAATTAATTTAAGACCTTTTGTTAAATTTTTTTTGTTTAAATTTTAAAGAAAACAATTAGCTTCCACAATACAAGTCGTTTTGTCGAATTTTTTTTTGATTAAATTTGAAAATTATTTTAATCGCTTAAGTCAAGACAAGTTGTTTTGTTAAAATGGAATATGAAAAAAAGGTTGAAAGAAGTTGATCTGGAAAATATATTTGGGTTCTATTTTTCCCTTCATTATGCAGATAATTAAAAAATAATAATAAAAATTAAATACAATTTTTTATAGACATTCAGTTTTTTAAATTATTCTTAATTCTTTGAAAGAAGTCGTTTTGTCAAATTGAAATTGGGGGAAAGTCTGAAAGAGGTCGATAAGTCAACTGCATATCTTGCCTTCCAAAGGTCGTAGAAATACGGGGATTAGAGCAAAAGAAGGACAAAGAAATTCTATATTTACTATAAAAATCTTGGAAAATTGTCTTATTTCGAGAGAAGACGTTTTTTCAAAATTCCACAGATATGTATGCATGTGTATAAAGTTTTATACTTCTAATGTAAAACACCGCAAAGATGTAAGAATTCGAAATTTTGTATTGTAAGTGATTTATATTTTGTAACGTTTATTGCTAAAGATAGTATGTTGTTTCGTATTTTAGGTGACGATACTTTTTTTTGGGAAATAATTTTCAAAATAAAAAGTAAGCACAAATCAAATTATACACAATGCAACTACGGGTAAAATAAAATTTCAAGATCAATGTTACTCAATGTTTTCTGCTCACACGTCTTCTACTTCATATAAAATGAAAATGTCTGTTAAAATAAAATCTATAGGACAAGTTAATAAAAAAAAGAACAATAATTAAACAAAATATATACATTGTATTCATATACATGCATACACACATATATGTATATACATATGTATGTATGTATAAAACCACAAGTAAACGTGTTTTCAGTCTAGTTAATATGTAGTGATATTGCCATTTTGCTGCCAACTCATCAGAGATGCAAACATTTTACTACAATCTTATTAAAAAATTCAACACGTAGGATTGTGCGTTTATATTCGTAAATAGTTTTTTTTATTATTATGTTATAGATATAAGGAGAAAATTACATTATAAACCACATATATGGTATATGTACATACAACTGTATACTACGTATAAGATTACCAAGCGTATACTTATGTATGTCTGGTAAGTAAATTTAAAATTCTCCAAACATTTTTTGTTTAATTTCATTATCAGAGATTAATCTGAATAAAACGCCCAATGTTATTTTAATGTTAATATTTTTTATTTTTCATTTAAAAGTCGTTACTTTGTTATAATAAAGTTTACATTCTTTTTGAAATCAAGTTTATAAAATCTCATACATCTTATTGTTTATTTGCGTGTAGCGGTTATATAAAATTATTATTTAACATGAGCTTAAGTAAAAAAATACAAATCATGGTTAAAAAAAGAAAGTTTCTATTTATTCCATTTATCTGATATCAGTCAAATATTCCCTCCGTTATGTAGAGCGTTGTCGATATGAAACAGCCTGGCAGCAAAAAATGTATCCTTTTATAGTTGATTTTGACAGAAATTGGCCATTATTAGCAGACTCTTATAATAATCTCTAAGCCACCGAGGTGTGCACAAGGGATTCTTTTATTGTCACATGAATAATCGTTTCTATTTAAAAGGTTAATAGAAACAACATGTATTATGTATGCAAATTGAATGCCTATCGAGTAAAGCAATAGTTATTGAGCATGTACTCGTAGTATGCAATATTGAGAAATCGCGAGTCATACCCAATATTTTGAAATTCCGATAATTCATCACGATACAAATATCACAATATGTATATACAACATATTTGGTATATACATTCATATACATATACTTATATGAATTAATAATGGAATATGATATCAGTACACGTCGGCAGACGTCCGCTCAGGGATGGAAAATTTAATTTCTGAAATGGTATTGAAGCCTGACAAAAACGGTAATATTTCGGACTAAATAGTACAATTTTTTTTATTTCATTTGATTTATTAAATCATCATCACTGCACAATTGTCTGCGGTAAATCCCACCAAATTTTTGTTGGAATATTTATCTCCAAAACTTCGGTAATTTTGTTTGCTATACCTGAAGCGGTTGAATCTTCTAGTTCTTCTAATGACAAAAAACGATCTCGGCAAGCATCATCAAAAGTTCTTATCAGAATTTCCAAATTTTGGACACTGAACAATCCCTGATTTCATTGATAACCAATGAAAAATAATGTAATTATAATAATTTTTTTTTGTGATTCGGGAATATAAAAGACCATTTTTGTTAATGTTGTTTAAGTGATCTAACGCTGTAAATGGCAAGTTGTGCTCAGCCACAAAAAACCATAGCATAGCATTTTGTATCCAAATCAGAATAAGCACTGTGAGTGGGTTTTTCATTTTCTTAATGTGGTGCATGGCGTTCTACATGGCTTATGTCCCCCACAATAAAAACGTTGCATATATTGCATTTCTTACAATTTTAGCATGCTGTTGCCATGGGAATCTTTCCTTCCATTCTTCTCGAAACGCTGAACTTTTTTTTTATTGTTCTAAAAGTAATTTAAAAATCTTAAATATCACTTACTTATTATAAATATAATTGTTATAAATTTACTTAAGACTTTTGACTTCCATGTTAGGTTTTTTATTCTCATTAAAATTACTTACAAAAGTTGCATGAACACATCACCTGTTTTGGTTAAAAATGCCGAAAACAAAGCGTACGTATAGAGTTCGCATTTATATTAATAGACTCAAGGTTTTATAATTATAAAAAGTATTAAATTTGTCGCGGGGTCGAAAATACAGTAGTTTTCGACTTAAAAAGTACTGGAAGAATTACTAAACTACTGGATTTTCCATCCCTGCTTCCGCTCTTTCCACAAAATTGTAAACCTTACTTTGCAACCAGGCTTTGCTTATCTCGTCAAAACAGCGCCTAATTTCATCCTTCAGAGCTTCAGTTGTTTGTAGTTTATTTACTTAAACCCGATCTTTCAAATAACGGCAGAGAAAATAATCCAGCAGCATTAACCCTTTACTGCCCCAGACTCTTTATCGTAAAAAATTTTTAATTTTTTTATAGAATTTTTATCTTAGACACATTTGGATCTCAAAAAATAAGTTTCATATTTCTGCCATACTGGGAAGGACATAGAATAGTCCTGGTACTTAGAAGTACCGTTGGGTAACTAGAACCTAGTTTTGCTAATTTTTTTAGAAACAAATTGAGATTATTATTAAACATTTTTTATTTTATTCCATGTCTTATATAAAAAAAAAAGAATTAAATCATATTAGATATCGTCGGTTGACAAGTAAAACTCACTAAGTGTAGTCAGACCACGTAGCACTTACAGAAGCTAGGCCGTAACCCAGACACAAGGTTGTAATGGCCAATTATGTATGTATATATGTATGGTATAGAAGTAAAATAGTTATCTAAGTAAATTATTTTATTTTTGCCCCATTCATTTTCTTCTTCAAATCTTTGATTCAAACTGCTGTTTTTTGGGATCAAAGTATTATCATTGCCATGCAAACGTTTCAGCATCATCTCAAACCTATTACGACTCACAGTTCTGCTTACTATAGGTGTTGCCAAATCTTCGCTCGCAGCCCAATAGTTTTTCAAACTTGGAAGTATTTTATATACATTTTTTTTAAACCAAGTGCGTTTATTGACCAACGGTACTTACCAGTCCACGTTAAGAAAATAAACATAAATAACAATATACTAATTATGTCAGTCTTAAAGCAGTTTATATACATTATTAGACTATATATTTCACAATATAAAAACTTAAAATGCGCATCATTTCTATTTTATAAAAAGTTTTAATTGTGCTAAAAATTCAAACTTCACAAGCACGGGTAAACGCTAGAACTGTGCAAAAAAACTAACTTTATTAGCAATATATTTCAAATGACTGAGAGATGCTTATTGTGATCGGTAGAAAAAATGATACTTTCCCAAATTACAAAATTATATTGCAAAGTTATGTCTGGGTAAAAAGCAAACGATAGAAATATGTATCGGTATTGTGAGTACCGTCGGGCGGTAAAGGGTTAAATCATAAGAACGAGGTGGCCAATTGACGTCGCCAAATCTAGAAACAACGCGACCTGAATATCTCTCATGGAATAACTGAATTTTTTGGCCGCCAAGCAGAAATTTTTTAAAACTTGGAAACAATAAAGCTTAAAGCTTCCAAATACATATGTTACAGAATAAAGTATTATTTTTGAATTTTTATACTCTTTGCTTACTCATTGTAATAAATTTGCATTTCTATTGCATTTTAGCCGCTCATTTCATATAAAAATCATGCGTTATTTAAGCGCACGAGTAAGTGATCCTTTACATTTTCTTCCTTTTAAAATTACTTACTTGTAAGCATTTCTGCTGGGCGGCTTGTAGGGCCGTCCCGCTGAAGCTGAAGGTCAATGTTGTTAACATTAGTCAATTGTGGTTATAAAAATCTCGGTTAACATGGTTTGGTAGCGCAGAAAACTGACGGTAACGGCATTTCCTTGCTCATTTTCGAAAAAGTATATGTCGTTCGGAGTCGACATTAAACTGTAGGTCCCGGTACTCATGGATAAAAATTGACACACACAACATGAGTGCTGCGAGAGGCTAGGCCGTAATCCTGACACAGGGTTGTAAAGGCCAGTTATGTATGTATGTATGTATGTGTCGATGATGCCGCATAAACACAAACAGTGCCATACGGTCACTTTCTTTAGATTTAATGGTTTTTCGAGAACTGTTTGTGGATTTTGGGAGGCCTATTGTTAACAGACCGTGTTACCATTTTAGATAAATAATAATAACACTGTTAAAACTACAAAAGAATTTACTAATAATTTGAACATTTATACAATTTTTTACATTCAAATCACCCTGAAAATCGACTTAAAATTATTAAAAGGCCCTTTACTTTTTCTATACTAATACACGATTTTTGATTTTGGTATACTTCTGCATTCTATATTGTAGCTACTTCATTACATAAACTACATCATTAAAAAAGGAGTTTGGCTAGTGTACGATTCCTTCGCGGACATCATTTCTCCTTTAACTACCAAAAATATTCATTGCAGTTAACTTTGATCTAAATAAAGCGTTTCTGACGAAACAAAAATTAAATTAAAAAAATTGATCACACTTTTCCAGGGGCTCGAACTTCGGTCCTCCAGTACATAAAAAAGAATATATTCTTTTAAAATGATTTCTTAAATATGACATAAAATGTTGTATTCTTTATAGTAAAAAATAAGATTGTCTTCCTGTCTTTATTTACTTATAATGAAAGGCCTGTTTCTGTAAACTGAGCGATTTTGAATACTCACAGTTTGATATGAAAAACACGAACGAAATATCAATTCACATGAAATGAGTTGAAAAAATTAAATTCTAAAGGCCGTGTTAGATTAAACTTTTGCTTTGCGTTGCATTATAGATTCGCTTTGACATTTAAGATAAAATATACGTGTTTATACGCCACTTGTCACATAAAGTACATTTAATACTGTTGAAAATTAATTCTATTATAATTCCAAACATAGTAAACATAGAAATATTTAACCAATTGTTTTTTCGTATACATTTTTTTGTTACTAAAATATTTTCAAGTAATCAAGAACCTTTTGTTTTTTCAATTGTCTATAATTTTTCTTTAATATAATAATACTGATTTTATACAAAAATAAATTTGAAAATTTATTTGAAGATATTTTCATTAGGTTATGAGCCTCTCCATCCTTGTAATTTTATAAAGAAGATCCACTGCAAGTTCTTTTGTGTATCCTGTAAATAAAATTAAATCTGCAGTTTTGTGCAAGAACTTTGTAAATCTTACTAAAAAAAAAAAATTTTTTTTGTCATTGAAAATGGCTGAAGCAAGACTCCTGATATCAAAGTTAAACCGTTACAATTATGAGCTGTGGAAGTATAAAATGCAGTTGTTGTTGAAAAAAGAAAAGGTTTGGGATGTTATTGAAAATGATTTTCCCGATAATCCTGACCAGAAGTGGAAAGAACGTGACACTGAAGCATCCATCTTGATAGGCTTGGCTGTAGAAGAGTCGGAAGTTTTCCGTATTGCAAGCAGTAACAGTGCTAAAGATGCCTGGAATATTCTGAAAGCCTACCATGAGAAATCAACTTTAAGCAACAAGGTAAAACTAATGAGAACCATTTGCGAATTAAAGCTATTACCAGATGGTGACATGGACAAGCATAAAAATGCAATGAAATTGTTATTTACGAAATTGCAATCGCTTGGAGAAAAAATGTCTGAATCATGGATGGTGTCAATGCTACTAAGTAGTCTACCAAATACATATGACACTTTAATTACGGCTCTTGAGGTAAGAGATGAAAAAGATCTTACAATGACTTTAGTTGAAAACAAATTACTTGAAGAAAACGAGAAGCATAAAAAAAGGCAATCTTGCGAAGATACCGTATTGAAAACCACCAACAAATTCAGTCGAAATGGAAATGATTTTAAGAAAGTAATATGCCATTATTGTCATGGCATTGGTCATATTCGTAAGGATTGCTGGAAATACAAAAATAGCAAATCGAAAAAGTTACAGTCGCAAACGGAGATGTTGTATATTCTGCTGGCAAAGGGTCCTGCAGAATAATGCTCATAAGTGAAAAAGGTGATCAAACAGTTGTTACTGTTGATGACGTTTTATATATTCCATCATTTAAAGGAAATCTGCTGTCTGTGAAGAAAATATCTGCTACAGGTTTTAAGATTTTATTTTACGGCTCAGTCTGCAAGATTCTTGGTACTAATAATATTGAAGTTGGAGTTGCAAAATGTGTTGGCAGTTTATATCAACTAAAAACACAAAATAAAGAAGAAACTATGATGGCTGTTTGTAATTTAAATCGATGTCAACATTATTATCATAAAATTTTTGGCCACAGAGATATAAATGCTGTTAAGGCTATGCAGTCTGGTAAGCTAGCAAATGATTTTAAAATTGTTGACTGTAAAGTTCGTGAAATATGTGATATTTGCACAAGAAGTAAACTATATAAATAGAAAACCCTTTCCAAAAAATGCAAGTAGCAAAACTGGGGAAGTCCTCGAGTTAATACATTGTGACATTTGTGGTCCGATGCAAAATGTTACTCCTGGAGGGAAGAAGTATTTCTTAACACTAATTGATGATTATAGTCGTTATACGGTAGTATACTTACTTGAAAACAAATCGGAGGTATTTAGTAAAGTACAAACGTATGTTGAAATGGTGAAAAACTAATTTGGCAAAGCTCCTAAGTTTATAAGATCAGACAATGGGGCTGAGTATAAATCACAGAAAATGAAGAAGTTTTTGGAAAGCCATGGTATTAGAAATCAATTTTCTGTCCCATATTGCCCACAACAGAACGGGGTGGCTGAGAGGAAAAACAGATATCTAGTTGAAATGTCTCGCTGCCTTCTTTCTGAAGCTGGTTTATCTCATATATACTGGGGTGAAGCCATTATGTGTTCGAATTACATACAGAATAGGCTGATTACTAGTTCTCTATCTTGTACTCCTTATGAGCGGTGGGAGGGTAGAAACCCTGACATCTCAAATTTCGAAATTTTTGGTTCTAAGGCTTCCGTTTTAAAACCGAAAGTGAAGAGATTAAAATTTGATGATAAAGCTGAATTATTAACTTTTATGGGATATGATGAAAATTCTAAAGGCTTGCGTTTTGTAAATACCTGTAACAACAGAGCCTATATAAGTAGAGACTATAAATTCGTTGGTACGAGTACTATAATGAAATTGAAAGGTGATCGCAATTCGTCGACTAATGGCAATTCTCTCGAAATAAGTGTTTCTTCTAAATCTTTCAAGAACACCTGTGAAGATAATGAACCTGATGGTTCTGATTGTGATTCGTTTTGTAGTCTTAGTACTGATTTTGAGGATAATGGAGTAGTAAATGAACCAATTGTAAGACGTTCGGCTAGAGAAAACAAAGGTATTCCACCAGACTGATGGTCTGATTGAACCTCGAACTTATAAACAAGCTATTACTTCTGAACAGAAGCTCCAGTGGAAAACTGCAATGCAAGAGGAAATAAGTTCTCTTAGAGAAAATCAAACCTGGGATTTGGTACGTGCTCCCCCTGATGTTAATATTGTAGGATGTAAATGGACATATAAGATTAAACACGATGTTAATGGCAAGGTACAAAGATTTAAAGCTCGATTGGTTGCTCAGGGTTTTAACCAAAAATATGGACACGATTACGATGAGGTGTTTGCTCCGGTTGTACGGCAACCAACATTTCGTATTTTGCTCTCCGTTGCTGCTGCTAAAAAGATGCATGTTGAACACATGGATATTAAGTGTGCATTCCTTAATGGTGATCTAAAAGAGACAATTTATATGAGGCAACCGCCTGGTTTTATTGAAGGTGATGATAACATGGTGTGTAAACTAAAGCGAAGCATTTATGGTCTTAAGCAGGCAGCAAACATATGGAACAAAACTATTAAAAATGTATTGGTTAGTAATTGTTTTATACAGAGTAAAGCTGATCCGTGCTTGTACTACAAAGTCATCAATGGGGAAGATCTCTATGTGCTAATTTATGTTGACGACTTGGTGGTAGCTGCTAAAAATAACGAGCATATTAGAAAAATTTACAAGATGTTAGATAAATATTTTGAAGTGAACAATCTTGGACCCATATCTCATTATCTTGGTATGGAGGTTGTTAAAACAGATGGTTTCAATTACAAAATTAGACAGAAACAGTATATAGACAAAACTTTGCTAAAGTTCGGTCTGCAGGATGCAAAATATTCAAAATATCCACTTGATCCGTCTTATGGAAAGAGCGATTCAGAGCTATTATTGCGAAATGAAGAATATCAAAGTTTATTGGGATCTTTATTATACATATCGGTGAATACCCGACCCGATATTTCTGCAAGTGTTTCCATATTAGCGAGAAAGACGAGTAATCCAACTGTTGAGGATTGGAATGAGTTAAAGCGAATTGCAAAATATTTAAAAGGAGCATCTGAATTGTACTTAAATTTTAATAGTCATAGCACAGAAGAAAATATACTCAAAGGCTATGCAGATGCAAATTGGGCTGAATGCAAAATTGATCTAAAATCAAATTCTGGTTATATATTTATGTTAAACGACAGTGCAGTTAGCTGGGCTTGTAAAAAGCAAACTTGTGTCTCGTTATCAACAACAGAAGCAGAATTTATATCTTTATCAGAAGCTGCAAAGGAAGCTGTTTGGATCAGAAATATATTATCAGAATTAAAGTGTAAGCAAGAATATCCAACAGTAATGCATGAAGACAACAGAAGCTGCTTGAACATTATAAAAGATGAAAAACTAAGTAACCGATCTAAACATATACTAGATACAAAGTTTCATTTTGTAAAAGATTATGTTGACAAGAAAATAATCAAATGTGAATACTGCCCATCTGAAGAGATGATTGCCGATATGCTTACAAAGCCTTTATCAACAACCAAGTTAGAATATTTTAGATTGAAATCTGGTGTTTACTAATTTGAGGAGGAGTGTTGAAAATTAATTCTATTATAATTCCAAACATAGTAAACATAGAAATATTTAACTAATTGTTTTTTCGTATACATTTTTTTGTTACTAAAATATTTTCAAGTAATCAAGAACCTTTTGTTTTTTCAATTGTCTATAATTTTTCTTTAATATAATAATACTGACTTTATACAAAAATAAATTTGAAAATTTATTTGAAGATATTTTCATTAAATACAACGCAAAGTGAAAAGTTGGCCAACTTTCATCATTTTGCGTGCTTTGACAATTTTTGCTGTTAATTTTTCTTCATATAGTTTTGAAAATTTGCAGTTTTAAGTATTTTTTGTTTAGTTTTGTGTTAAAGTTTTGTTTTAAAACTATAAAAGTAAATTTGTAGTGGGAGTTATTGAGAGTTTAAAAAAAAGGATAAACAAACAACGCTACTGTATGATAAAGTTTTTATGCCACGCAAAGCAACAAAGTCTTATCTGACACGTCCTTAAAATAGCTCCTATGTTATGATGCCAAAAAAAAACTTCCTTGTTAAGAGTTTCATTAGAACTTTTGTTTTGAAGTTGAGAAATAACTTTTAGATTTGAAGTCGTTCTATTAAGATCACCTTTGACTTCGAAAAAACACTAGACCATGGTTCTGTAAGTATATGAGAGTAGAGATTTCTGCTGACTCTACTTTGAGGTTTTTGAGTTTGAACTTTTTGAATAAATTATATTTACGGTTGTTGTTGTTGTAACAGCTCTGCTTTTGTTGGAAGTTCCTCTCAGTAAAAAATGTAAAGGAATAGAACATATAAAATCTTATATATAAAATTCTCGAGTCGCGGTGTTTGTTGCCAAACTCCTCCGAAATGGCTCGGCCCCTAAGTGTTAAGGTACCCACCCCAAGGGGAAATTTATGCCTCAATTAAATAACGTACCGAGATCGATGAAATTTTAAACTAGATATCTGCGTACTCAGAGGGTGATATACAGGGACTATTTCTCCGTATACCCAACTATCAAACTGAAGTACCGAAAATGGCGGATAATTATTTATTAAAATTATTGGTAAAACAGACATTGATTATTCAGTTCGGTGAAGAGTATCAAATATATTTGAACTAAAAAAATGTTTCCTAGATTAAATTTATATGGCAAAACAACGTTTGCCGTCTTAACTAGTAATTCATAAAAATTTATTTGTGTCAAGTGTTGGGCAACTGGAGAAATTGGGCCACCTCAGTTGGCCGTAGCCAGAGATCCACTGGACGTAAGATGGTGGGTTTGTCAGGGCAGTTGAATAAATGCATCATGTCAGGAGGGTTTCGGTGACAGATAAGGCAACATGGAACAATTCTTTCCTGATAGTAAAATATCTTAATCTCCTCATGGAGGTAATCTACGGTGGTCATCATGACACATTCGAAGTGCATTGTTCTGAGTTATCTGTAATATTCGAAATTATGTGTCACTTAGAAATGGGGTCCAAATAGGGGCAGCAAAGTTAAGGAGCAAAAAGGCTTATTGCCTTATTGTCATTGAATTAAAAACTCGCTCAACTTCTGAACAAAAATATGAAAGCGACTTCATACGGCATAACAAGTCAATGTAGGCTTAATTCTATGTTATTGTGTCGATACAATAACAAAATATACGTAGAACATTCGAGTATGCTTAAAATTATCAATCATTACAATAACAAAATACATGTAGGAAAAGGAAGTACGTTTAAAATTATATTGTCCGTATTCAAATAAACCCTCAATATTTTTTATGAATACGGGCATATAAATTTACAAATTGTAAACGAAATTGTTGTTGCAGAATTATATAAAAACTAGTACATAGAAACAATACAAAATACTAGAACAACTGCAGATACTATAAATAGAGCTTAACATTGCTGATTTGAGGTAATTGTATATAAAACGCTATAGAATGTAATAAAGTTTTCAAACAAAAAGTATCGGTGTTCTAGTTTACTAAAAACGAACCCTTAAATATGAAACGAATTCCAAAGGACAATTCGTAACAATATACAATTTGTAGTTATGTATATATCTTCGATGGAATTAAAGAACGCTGTAACTGACAAAAAATCGAAAATACGTTTTTTGCATCATTTTTATCAGAATAAAAAATACGCGTCGATTGGTCCCGGTCCCAGATCTCTACGTTGAAAATCAGTTCACTTACGCCGTATGCGAAATGAAAAATACCAGTATCTTTGTTCTACTTTTATACGTTTTTTGGCTCTGGTGAACATTTAAGGTTTTGTCAGTTACAGCGTTCTTTAATTCCATCGACGATATGTACTACTTATGTTAACATTTTTTACAACAATGATGTATAATTTGTACAAAATTATCGAATTTACAGGTATAGACTCTGTTAAAAATCGAACTTATTAACCTCACTAGCCTACTTCCTATTAGTATGTTCGGACACGTAATGGTGTAATAATAGTACTGTATTCGAACTTCCATTTGCAAAAATAATGTATTATCTCCTATTTACGAACATTTCTATACTTATTTTAAATTAACGAGCCGTTATGGATAGAAATAGAAGTTTGATAGAGTAGCCAGTTGCCAAAATGGTATTACAGACGGCAACTAACAACCAGCATTTTTAAATTTTAGTAGTAAACAAATTTTTATTCGACAACTAGAAATTTTTGGTTATCAGCTCTTCGAATGCCAATATTAATCGATTCATAAAACCCAATATATGAAATTTCATTAGTTTTTAGAACTAAAAAAATTGTACATACTGAAAAAGAATTAAAGTAGTATTTATTCCCAAAATTCATAATACATACATACATAACTGGCCTTTACAACCCTGTGTCAGGATTACGGCCTAGCTTCTCGCAGCACTCATGTTGTGTGTGTAAATTTTTATCCATGAGTACCGGGACCTACAGTTTAATGTCGACTCCAAACGACAGACTTGAGAAGCTTGTTCATGGCAATTAATTACTCTCAGAGCTTTTGCCAGAAGACTGCTGAGAGGTAGTCGCCGAAAGAAATATTTTTTCATATTTCTTTTTTAAGATGTCGGAGCTGGGTGTCGAACCCAGGGCTCATGTCTCAGTAAGCCAACACACTAACCACTAGACCACTGCGACTAATAGTGTAGTAAAAATCAGGGACCGAAAATAACAGTTATTTTTAAAATTTTAAATCAAAAAGTCAGGTGGATATAATTTGTCGATCAGATATTTGAATACAGCATATTGATGCTGTTATGCTAAGGAATAATAAACTTAAGACTTTAATTTTTTTGGCTTTTATTAAAAATTCACTTTATAATAGTTATTTTTTTACTTTTATTTTTTCGGTCAAAGATAAAAGTTAAAATCTGACTTTTATTTTTTAAGTCAGAAATAAAAGTTAAAATTTGACTTTTGTTGTTATTGAAAGCAGATGTTAAAAAAGTTAAATAAAATTTTAATTAAATATTAACACAGTTTTTATTTTTAGAATTATAAGTACATGTTGTATATGTATTAAAACAAAAAGAAAAAAAATTATAATAGAGTATCTATACAAAAAGGTTTGTTGGCCAGAAAGTTAAGGAGTTGGTGTTTTGCATATTTTGCTCTGAAAATACAAATTACATTTAATTTCCTTCATTTCAATATTAAATTGTTCACTCTTTCATTGCAATGACTCAGAATTCAATTTCACCATTAATATAGCTGCCAAGTTCTGTTCAGACAAATTGTAGCGCAAGTCACTGAGAACAATCTTAAGTGTTGAAAACGTGCGTTCTACACTAACTTGTGTCGCAGGTACTTGATGAATAATACATGCCAAGTTCTTTAGACGGGGATATAAAAATTTTTTGTTTTCCCAATATTCCACAAGGTCGACATCAACGTCAATACGCTTCTCCTTGTATGAGTCAAGCAGACATGACATTATACCGGGTGCATTAAACTTTGTTAAAATGGAATAGCAAATTTGACTAAAGTTGGGCTGGTTAGAAATAACCATCCATCTTATTTTTCTTATATTTCCATTACATTGTTGTTATTATGCCATAGTAATTTTTTTTTTCTGACCTAAAAAATAAAAGTCAGATTTTAACTTTTATTTTTGACTTAAAAAATAAAAGTCAAATTTTAACTTATATTTTTTACTTAAAAAATAAGTCAGATTTTAACTTTTATTTTTGACTTAAAAAATAAAAGTCAAATTTTAACTTTTATTTCTGACCGAAAAAATAAAAGTAAAATTTTAACTTTTATTTCTGACCGAAAAAATAAAAGTAAAAAAATAACTATTATAAAGTGACTTTTTTGAAAAAAGTCGTAACTGTTACGGTCCCTGGTAAAAATGTCGATGATTAAATATTTAAAATTAAATAGACAATGTTTTCTAAATAATTTTTATAAATAATTTTTAATAATGTGTTTAATCGAATCTTTAATACCAAAATGAAGTCCTTTTTTAATTTAAACTTAATACCCATAAAATTCATTCATAAAGAAGCCTGACTTGGGATAACAAGCTATTTTAGCATTTTCAGTATTTATTTGTCATTTAAAATTGTGTTATACTCATTACAAAGTCGATAATTGAACTTGTTTTTATATTAAATATTATAATATAAATAATTTTTTTACTGTTATTAAATTTGTCGCTTACAAACATAACGTAATCGTTAATTTTAATATTCATATTCACAGCTACTTCGTGAATTCAAAATAGTCAGCAGGAACCGTTATTCACTTTTAGTGATTCCTGATATTCATTATATTGTTCTTCTGTCATCAAACTGGCCTTAATTTCCTCACAATGTTCTGGTTTTGGTAATACAATAGCAAAATAACCTTCACCCTCTTGTAAATTAGCTAATAACTCTGGATGTTCAGAAACATCTGTATTAACTTCTACTAATTTACTTCTTACACAACTTGGTACCTTATATACCTCACCAGTTTTAGCTGTTAATATAGCCAGTGTAGAATCGGCTTGTAAAATCATGCCACCTTTTTTACCTTTACCCTTAACGGTATTTTTACTTCGATCCATTTGCCCAATATCAAAATTAATGCTCGTAATGCCATTTTTGAGAGCGGGATGTTCATTGGCAAGACATATTAGACAAATGCGATTAGAGTGGAATAAAACCTTATAGGGGGCCTGATCGGCACCTTTCTTAATGTAGTAATAACGGGTAAAAAAACGATCAACAACAGATGGGAAGTTTTCAATATATTCCTCAGTAATTGGCTTAACTTCTTGGCCACATATTGTTTGAGTTTCTGGCTGAAAATAGTATTCAGCTAAAGGATCTAATTGCATTTTTAATTTTTTTTTAGCTTCTATTGGCTTTGGTTAATACGATTTTTCAGCTCTGCTTGTTTTTCACGAGCATTTGCTCTGTTGGCAGCGGATCTAGCTATACGTTCCTGTTTTAAACACTTGACCACGGCTGAGTCGATATCGTTGCAAATTCCTATAAATTTGGCAAATTTGTTCTGCCATTATAAATTGTTTTTTAACTGTTATTGATGATTATATAAAGAATTTTTCAAAATACATAAATAAGTGGAAGAGCCTTACCTCTGCGTGACACTTCTTTAATTCATCAATTAATTTATTGCAGTGTTGTGTATGCAAATGTGGTGATAAATCCGTGTGCATCTTCTAACCTGGTGCAAATAATCCAAGTGTTTTCCTGGTTTTATTCACAATCGCAAATATTTATGAAAAAGCACAATGTTTTTATTTCTTTGGAAAACTTAAAAAAAAAACAATATTAAATGACAAATATCACAGATGATTGCAAAACGTGAGAGAAAAAAATGTTGTATAACAGTTTTGAACAGAGATACTTTTAATTTTTACAGTGGTATATATCTTATAAGTACAGTGTATATTTGTATCAGAGTGGGCAAATAAACAAAACATTTCGCAAAAGTTTCAACAAAGTCATACACTTTTCAAAATTTTTTTAATGGTATTGTACATGTGCAAAACCAAAACAAATACTTTCTAAATGAGAAAGAGCGCAAATTAAACAATTAGCTTTTCGCTCTTGTGCTTGCTTTGTTTTTTGTTGTTTTTTTCTCTTTTTCTTCTCTTTTACTCTTCTATCCTTTTTCTTCTCATTCATTTTTTGTTGTACCTACGCACATTTGAGTTAGTGTATTTGTAATTCTCAAAACAAAAAGAATATACAAAATTAAATGGGACAATCTTTCTCACTGTTTCTGTTTTATTTTTGTCTTACTTATTGTAAAGAATACAACAAAATGAGATCAAACGTTCAGTTTTGTTTATTTTCCTACTCTGATTTGTATATACATTGTGCTTTTGATATGAAATCAAAAAGAAAATATGTTTAAATTGTTTCAGGCTCTTATCTGAATAAATGTATAAAAATTTTAATTTATTTATGTCCGTATTATTGAAATACGCAATAAATGAAAGAAAACAAAAATATATATCAAGTTTTCACTTTTATTAGTTAAAAAATTGTATATCAATCCTAAACAAAAATAAAATCAAATTTTTAGAAAAAAATTTCAATCAAATATTATTATTTTTTATGTTAGTTTAATTTTCTCTTCTACGCACTGTCAAACATGGATTTTTGAAATCCATAACGTGCGAGAAGCTAGCCCATAACCCTGACACAGGGTTGTAATGGCCAATTATGTATGTATGTATGTTTAACGTAAGTAAGCGACGTATTTCGGTAGCTCTCATACAGCTCTCATACAGTATACACTGTAAGCTTTTAATTAGGTACGAATCTCAATCTTGTGTAGAGCTGCTTTTATTTTGTAATAATGAATTACATTTTATTATTTTTTAAATTTGTTTTTTCTTTTTTTAATAAAACTTGATCATTTTAAATATTTTTTCGTGGTGTAGTGGTTAGAGCGCGTGGACAGAAACTCAAACGACCGAGGTTCAAATCCCAGTGAAGGAGAAAAAATAAATTTGTGGTTTTTAAAAATCATAATTTAAGAAAAAATAAACCCAGCAAGGAGATCGAATGATCAGGAGTACAGCGCCACCTTCTGTCAAAATAACAGCTAGCCTAAATATAAAATGATGCTCACCACTCACATTCAACATGCAGAAGAGGCAATTGCTGTTGATCATTCAGAGGTGAAGGTATAACAGTGGCCTTTGAGTGATCAAATTGACAGCAATGGGACTACCATTGCAATAAGGCACTTAAGATATACCTATCTATATCTATGTATTAAACAATCCAATAAAATGCACAGCATTTAGTAGGGGCTTACCCCTGAGTATTGGTCTTAAATAAAAAAAAATTATATCTCATTTTATTTTAAAAATATTATAACAAATGCCATCCATATATTTGTTATTTATATTAATTAAACTTATGATTTACAAGTTTTTTTGTTAATAGATGACCTTTTTAATTTGCACTTATATTTCAGTTGAGCGTAAATATTATAAACTGGCAACACCTTCATGAACACAAGTGCACAAAACTTGTCGAGAGAAGTAAAAAGAGAGAGAGAGAGAGAGAGACAGCAAAAAATAACTTCAGCTGTTTATAAACAAAACGTTGTTCCTGTGCAAAACGTGTTCAGATAGAAATTCATTAATAATTTGCAAATTTACGACTTCTTTAAAAATTTACTTTACTTCTTCAAAATGTCAGCTAGTAAACGTAAAAATCTTAATGCCATGGAGGAGGAAAGCAATGATTCTGATTCAGAAACTTCAAGTGATGAGGAGAATGATGGTCCTCACCCCGATGCTTATTCTGGAAACGAGGTGTGATATTTTATCGTAAAATTTTAAATGGCTTATTCATCAATTGAATACAATTTGTAGGAAGTAGAAGTAGATTTTGAAGGACGTGCTCCTGTAGATCCAGACTGTCATGGAATTTCCCAGTTGCTGCAAAGGGTTTTTCTAAAAGCCCATATAAATTGTATGCAAATGGCTGACATGATTATAGGTAAGTTTTACATCTAGTCTGCGTTTACGGAAAGTTAAATTCATTCTCTTCAATTAGCTCAAAACTTTGTGGGCAGTGTTATTTGCCAATGTGAACCGGATGGTATTGAAAGTGATGCTGAGGATGATATGTGTGAAGATGGCACAATATTCGGTATTACCACCGTTTTGAATATCACAGCCAAAAAGGATGTTCCCTGCATAGAACAATTCCGCTCTTTTATAGTGCAGAAAGCTGAAAAACATGCAAATGATGCAGTCCTTACGCACTTCCGTGATGTTTTAGGCAATGAAGCCAGACCAATTGGTTATCTAATAAATGAACGTTTCATTAATATACCGGCCCAGATATCGGTACCGCTATTGGAAAATCTCTATAAAGAAATTACGACTGCTAAACAAAAGAGCATGCCTTATAATTTTGTTTATTATCTTATGATAATTAAATTTTATCGCAAAGAAGCTAAAAAAGGTAAACCAAAAGAAGATACCTACACTAATGCCGAGGAGGAACTCTTAGTTCAACGGGCGGTTAGTTCATTTGAATATTCTGTAGCGGAGGAATGTGATACAGGCATGTCTGGCGATTGGTTAGAAGGTGATGCCACATTGATTCCTTATCGAAAAGTTATTTTATTTGATGCGAAAAATTTGCCTCAATTAATATTTGACATACAAAAATATATTAGTGGACAATGAAAAGCTATTAAATTCAATGTTTAATATTAAGAATTAAAAATTTCATATTTTAATAAAAATATATTTTGAATATAAGCGAATAGAAAAATTGATATTTGGATGTTACACATGGTTGATTGTTTTTCTGCCTTATACTACATATTCTTAGATATCTATCATATCTACTACATTCGTAAAAAAAGTTTATTTGTATAATATTGATACTTCTTATACTGCAACAATTTACTCTTATTATTCCATATTTTATATTCATAAATACGTGTCGGAAGGAGAGAGACCTTGCAAGGTTGGTGACACAGTAGAGTCCAAATGGACCGGGATATAAGGCTCCATCCTGAAGTAATTTCATCATTTGACGGTCCCAGGATGGAGCCTGGTGATATAGAGAGGGGTTTTAGTCGGTAGGCACACAATAACTGTGTGGAGGCCGGCACGACGGGTGGCAAAAGCCACCTAAGTGCGTAAATGCATTTCCCCTCTCACCAAAAAATATTCATAAATACGTACAATCTAGCAATGCCCTCTAACCACCACGGCTATGATCGTACATGTCGACTAATGTGGATAAATATGTAAGACGACAATAATAAATTACCAAAAATGCAAGATGGTAAGAATAGCAGAGTATGATATGACAATATTTCAACTTATTACAAATATGTGAAAAAAATATATACATAATTCTAATGTAATTAGAATGTAAAAATTCTATAAAAATGTAATTACGGCGTTTTTGACAAAATAAAATTTTTCAAGAAAAATGATCTTTCCTACTGCAATTGAAACTCGGATTTCGAGACCATTTATAATAATATTGATTTTGACTTCCTTTTTGATCATAAAACTCTCTTAGTTTTCTTAAATTGCAAAGTTATGTACATACACTAGCTGACCCGGCAAACGTTGTTTTGCCCTGATTTTCCGGAATTTTGAATTATTATTATTTTTTATTGAAACTTAAATTCTTTTACAAATTGTTTTAAGAAAATTTTTAATATATTGACAACTTTTTATTTTTGAATGCCCATAAAAGAAAAGGATACTTATTTTTGTATAATAAATATATTCTGTGAATTTGAGCCAAATCGTACCATAAGTAAAAAAAATTGAAATATTACGACAATAGCGCCACCTATCGTTGTTAAACTTAAGAGAAACCTGGCTCCTGACTAAACTTAAATATTGTCCAAGTTTGGTGTCAATCGGTCCAGCGGGTCTTGAGTTTTTGTAACACGTACCCGGCACAAACGTTTTTATATATTAAGATATGTATTTAGTAATTCTTCACTAGCATTTTGAATTGTTTCGATATGAGCAAATATTTTAAAAACTATTAGAATTAAAGTTGGCATATCACCAAATGAAAAATTACACTTTGTAGGAAAAGCCTATTTGGCACCCCTGATTATACGTGTCAATCGACTTCAACAAATTAATAAATCCTATAAAAATGCTGCATTTAGAGTCTACTCATCGGATTATTGTATTTAATGCCCTACTTAATAAAATTCTATTTCTCAAATTTTTTCTAAGTATATTTGGAAGCAACTTACAACTTAAAATACATACATATGTATGTAAATCATAACAGTTGAAGTAAATATAACCTCAAATACAGCGGTAAATAAAAAGAAAACAACAATATAACAACCCCGTGTTTCGTTATTTTCTTTTCATACTATGCCAGCTGTTTTTTGTTTTTATTTTACAGAAGAGAACCGGGAAAAACTCTCTCAGGTATTAACAGAAAAACAACATAGAAAAGTTGAGACTATTGGAAAACGTGTCTTCTTGGCCAAAAGTACAATAAATAAATATTTGTAATAAAGTTTTCTTGTTTATCATATATTTTTAACAAAGAAATTAATCATCAATTAGTAGAAACGCAGTATATTGCATTTGATTTCTGCGACACAACAAGTGAATAGAAAGGAGAAATTCAGTCTTTTATGCAACTGATATCTATAGTTTATACTTATTTTGGACGAGGTGTTGGTAAACCATTCGTTTCTCTTTCTTACATTTTTTATATAAATTTATATTTATGGAGTGATGGTTGTATTGGTGTTAAAAAGAGAGTATGAGTGAAAGGCTGATTGCCTTTCTGGATTAGTATATGAAAAATTATATTTATTTCTGTGTATCTTGATTGCTTTTGTTTGTACTGCTTGCAATTATAACGTTACTGGTTGTGGAATTTGTTTTATAAAAAGTTAATTTTTTTTTAAATATTTTAGTTGTTTGTTAGACCTCAAAACGTTTGGTTTTTGTTCAAGCGGTTTTGTCAATATACAATTACTTCGTAATAATTTTTTAATTTAATAACTAAGTTAAATCATCAGCTGTCGTATCTAAAGATAACAATTTCCAAATATCATCATTTGCAAAGACTTAAACCATGGGACTCGATAAGTAAGTAAACTTTTTACAATTTAATACAAATTAAATCTATTTATACATACATACTTATGTATGTATGTACATTAAAATCTTAATATTTTATGAATAATAATTTCTTAATGATTTATTCGTACATTTTTTTTCAAAGTTTTGATAAACTTTTTAATAATAATATGGGCAACAAGGAATTTTCTATAAAGGGGGAGACCCATAAATTTTTATATTTCTCTAGAAATTGCATGTATGCATACATGTTATTAGTATGTACTTAAAAAAAAACTATGAAGTTGTTGCTATACTCCTTTTTGATTTAAAAAGAGAAAAAAAAATGTAAAGATGATAAGTGAAATATCGTCACCCAGAATGCTAATAAGCGTGAAATCATATTTATCAAAATGAGTACATATGAATGTATGTATGTATTGCCATAACTAATATGAAGAGGTTAGGTAAATTATGTACGTATGTATGTTGTAAATAAATACATATATATCTAATTTGGTAAACAATATGTAATAAAAACATATGTATATGTATGTTGGTATTGGTCTTCAAGCAATTCTTAGAAATGAAAACAAAAATTACACTTTAACCAAAATGTTAACTTTTATTACTGCAAAACATAAATTTCTGCTAAATAGAATTTACTTTTATTTCAACAATTCTCTGATACACAATAAAGCCCTGCAAATGTTGCTCTATACAACATACAGTTACTCCAAAAAATGAGTGCTCACTTCACTTTTAAAAATTTCAACATTTGTCCTTTCAAAATGCTGCTTTATAATAAAAAGCTAATTATTATGTTGTAATGCTTTTTTAGTCTATTATTGTTTTATCAACTAATATTCCGAATAAATATTGCAACATTTTAAATACAACAAAAAAACAAAAAACACACAAATTTTTAGCTACAAAAAGTGAGTGCTCACTTTGATAATTTTATGTAACGGGACAAAATAACGGGATACCGAAAGAGAAATTGTATGCGAATTTTGAAATTATATAGTTATTTTTACGTAAGTTATTTAATAATTTGCTTTTGATGTGTCAAGATATACATAATAATAAAAATACCGACATGAATTCTAAGCGTAAGGAAACCACAGAAGCTGAAAGAAAAATTATTATAAATTTACGAGAAAAAAAGAAGTCTCTTAGAGAAATCGGCGAAATAGTTAAAAGACCATATTCCACAGTTAAAAAAATTATAGACAAGTACAATAATACAAAAAAAGTTGAAAATAATCCAAGATCCGGTCGTCAGAAAATTTTAAGTGAAGTAGAAAAGAGGTATATTGTCCGTGAAATTAAGAAAAATCCGAAGCTTAGGGCCACAGAAATCACAAAATCTGTAAATTTATCATTTGGAAAAAGCGTGTCCGTCAATACTGTCCGAAATGTGTTGTATAAAGCAGGATATCATGGCCGTGTTCCCAGGAAGAAACCATATATAAGTAAGACCAATAAGCAAAAGAGATTAGAATATGCCAAAGCTCACGTAAATGAAAGTATTGAGTTCTGGAATCGTGTTGTATTCACTGATGAGAGCAAATTTAACATTTATGGCAGCGATGGTCGATACAAAATATGGCGAAAGGTAAATGAAGAATTTGATGATAAAAACCTACGTCCGACATTTAAGCATGGTGGTGGGTCCGTACTTGTGTGGGGTTGTATGAGTGCCGGTAGTACTGGCGAATTGCACATAATTGATGGTATAATCGACCACAAAAAATATATTGACATTTTAAAAACGCATCTCCAGCCAAGTGTGCAAAACATGGGTCTACCTGCAAATTATATATTTACCCAGGACAACGATCCCAAACATACGGCCCACAACACCAAAATGTGGCTGATATATAACACTCCAAAGTGGATTGTTATACCCCCTCAGTCACCGGACATAAATCCCATTGAAAATTTATGGGATCATTTGGAGACAAAAATTCGAGAAAGGGAAATCCGGAACAAAAATGACTTGATTTGTGCTTTAAAGGAAGAATGGGACAAAATTCCCCCGAAAGTAACACAAAACTTAGTAAATTCCATTCCTAGGAGATTACAAGCAGTCATAAAAAATAAGGGATCACAAACTAAGTACTAGTTTATTATTTCTTTCTTCATATTCTAAAATATATTATAACTGAGCACTTACTTTTTGGAGCTAAATTTATGAATTATTTTGTTATTTCGTTAATTTTAAATATTCTGGAAATATTTTTTGTTAATTTTGTTTTGTAAAATAAAACTAGCATTTTAGAAAATAAAAATCAATCATTATATTTAAAATAACCCTACAGAGTTTTTACATGTATTGATAAGAAATTTCAAGGCGTAAGTGAGCACTCATTTTTTGGAGAGACTGTACGTACGAATAGTAACAAGTGTCACATTATGCAATTGCAATGCCATATTATGGCGTTGAAACATGTTGGACAAAGGCATATTAAGACAATAGCGATCATCACTCTTTGTTGCAAACGCCCTTGGAAGTGTTGCAAACGTATCAAATCATGGCAAACAATAGCAAAATGTACGATTGCTTGTTTACAAGGCCTGTAAGGGCTTTTGCAACGACGAGTGACTACCACTTACGTATATAAAATATGTTGAAGTCAAACTTATGAATTGTTTTTATACTAATTTTTAACACATCAACATGGAAAATTAACATGTCAACACATGTGACATACATAAGTACTAATTATATATGTATGTATTCTTAATGAATTCATTTCTGCGGTATGATCTTTCTGCGATTTTAATTTAACAATACTGTTTTAATGAGTTTAGAGATGATAATGTGTCAGTTTTTGCTAAAAAGCAAACAGTGGGGTAATGCATAAACATTTTGGTGCACTATTTATATAGAATATAGAAAATTTTTGTATATAAAACAACAAATATTGAAAAACATTTTCTTCCACTTAATTTCTGTAAAAGGAATTTTTTTATGGACCATCGCTTATTCCATTCAAAAACTTTTTGTTCTTTGACAGTTTCTTCTTCACTCTGCTTTTATAATCCGTCCAAGCCTACTGTATAATTAATACAAGAGAAATCAAAGATCGAGGAAGAATATTTTTTCTTAATACTGTTTCAATTTTCTCCAACTACCGGCATCTTTTATTGGTGGCCCAGAACAGAAATTCGTGCGTAAGCAAAATGAAGAAAATTTTCTATATTGCGGAATCAATAAAAAAGCAAATTACGGCATTCGATATTGAGCGAAATTTCATATAATTCTAAAAATATTTTCATATACATTTCGATCGATATCGAAAACCGTAATTTGCCCCCAGAGTTCTTAATGCAATAATGTTTTATATTTAATATTTTTTTTAATTAAATTTGTGTGATTATTGTTATATATTTAATTGTAAAAATAATAAAATATTATTGCAAAATATGAATTAAACAAAGTGAAAGATAAGGCTAGCAGTCCAACGGAACATCTATGTATGTATATTTGTTCAATTATTAAACAAACATTGTACTTAGTATAAATTGTATATACAGTCGAATTCGGATATAAGCACACCGTTTAAAAGAAAAAAATCGGATATAAGCAAAATAAATGTATTTACTTTTGTTTTCTATCCAATTCAAAGGTATTTAACTCCGTTTAAAAGAAAATCCGTTTTAAAGAAAAACCGCTTAAAAGAAACAGATTCTGCATTAAAAAGCACAAAATTGTATAAAAAGAACGCCGCTTAATTGCAAATACGAGTACGAGTACGACGACAAAAAAATTTAGAACCGGCTCATTTCTTTTTTATTTTGTGCATATGCACTTACATTTTCAAAAGTATTTTCTATATCAAGAATGCTAATTTATTGCTAATATTATTTATAATTTGTCTGTTAACTTTGTCAGAAATCGAATTTTTCTTAAAACGGAATTCGACTGTATAATTTTACAAGCTCTAGTTATATGTATTAATAAATATAATCTGTAATACTGAGTGATGCAGCAAATATTTATACAACATTATTAATAACATTATGAACATGGTATTCAACACAGCGAACTACAACAGCTTAGCCTATTTGCAATAATATGCTAAGACACTATGATGACTTTGCCTGTATTTGAGACCACATGACATAGCATAATGTTGCGTTTTGCAGTACTGTAATACACAATATAAATGTATGTACATTGAATTAAATGTATAGTACTGGAAATCTAATATAATCTAGTGTGTTAGTTTACTAAGACGAGAGCTCCGGTTCAATCACTGGCTCTGACATCCTGAAGCAAATATGTCGTTGACTACCTCTTAGCATACTTCTGGCAAAAACTCTGAGAGTATGTGTGGTGATAAGTGGCAAGGCGTTGGAATTTTGATACATCCCACAATGAACAAGTATGTTTACTTTAATATTTAAAAACAAATTTACTAGAAAGTTTGCTACAGGTAAACATAAAAAACACTTGTTTCAAAAAGGATAATGATCCTAAACATACGGCAAATAATTGATAGGTGTGGCTGACATTCGTGTAATTAACATTTGTTGAATTTTGCTGAAAAAAGACTACCTTGTAATGTTGGGCCATCCATCCATGACTGTAAATGTCAATTATAGTATACAAATTATTGAATTTTTTTTATTTTTTTTATCGATACTTTCTAAGGCGAATTCATTATAAGGTGCGATTAGTCAATCAGCTGTCCAGTCGTTTGTTGATGGTTGAAGCTGTCAATATATTTCATTATTGTGTTTCTTGTAAAGCTGCCCCCACCTTACAATCAATTCGCTTGTATTATACGAGAACTTGTTGAAATTGTCTTAACTTTTTTTTGATTTGTTCTAAACATTGTTTAAAAGGTCTAAAAAAAGGAACTGTCATTAGTTCTAACACCCCGTCTATACGAGCCATAGATTTAGTATATCATGAACAAATTTTTGGTCGACCATCGATTTGGCTCATGTAGATTCTCTAAGTCTATGTCATGTTCTTTGTCGACCATCGTTGGTAAAACAATTGTTTGAACAACTATGTATGACGTCATCAACTATCATTTTTAATTTGATGTGATTTTTTTTTTAAATTCACAACCGCAGAAATAAACGAAATGCACTTGATGAACAATTATAAATTATGATTTGGTAAACCATACCTATTCACCACATACACAAATTAGTACAAAATTTAGATATCTGCGCTTTCTACGTTTTGTTCAAAATTATTGGTACCTAATAAAAAAGCAAACACAACAATCTGGAAAATGTATTAAGCAGATGTTCGGACTAAATCGATTTAAAAACCAGAAGGATAATTATGTGTTTCGATTCAAATCGATAAACTTATGAATTCGTAAAAGGTATGAAAACTTTTGTTATTATTATTATTTTTTTTATCGGAAATGCTTTAGAAAAATAATTCGATTCGAATCGGAATACAGGCCGGTTTTAGAGATTGAAATATTTGGCTTCATTTATTCATTCATACATACTATATACATATACATATACATATACATACATATGAATTTAGAAATTATAAAAGTGGAGGATATGAAAAAGATTATGAAAAACAAACAAAAAGATTTCAAATCAATTTTAAATCTTATCTCGAAATTTTTATGTTGTTTATAAATAAATTCTACAATCTAAAATACAATAGTATATGAACGTAACATTTGCGATAACATATGTATGTATTTTAAAAAGTTTAATTACTTATAGGCAAAACATTCTAACGATTTTAAACAAAAAATTTAAATTTGAAACACCTAAAAGTATAGACTATGTATTTGACAAATAATTCCCGTATTCATAAAAAATAAAATACGGTGAACTCGCCATAACGTGAACTAATTTCTATCAAGACAGTTTACATTTTCAAGATTATCCACGATTTCGAATATCAAATTTTTGGCATTCTATTTACCATCAGAAATATAACTAATGGTTTAATTTCAAACAAATAGTTTATTGTTTAAGGAAACTATTTTTTTTTAATTTCCCAATTAAGATTATGTATATCTTAGTGGTTAGTGTGTGGGCTTACTAAGTAAAGAGCGCCGGGTTCAAACACCACCTCTGACATCTTAAAAGAAAAAGAAAAAAGGAATATGAAAATAAAGGAGAAAAAATATTTCTTTCGTCAACTACTTCTTAGCAGACGTTTGTTAAAAGCTCTGAGAGTAACGAGGTGCCATGCTTCTCAAGTCTGTCAGTCTGAGTCGACTTTAAACTATAGGATAAATTGATACCACAATATGGATGCTGCGAGAAGCTAGAATGTAACCCTGAAACAGGGTTGTAATGGCCAATTATGTAAGTATGCTTGTATGCAAAATTTAAAAAATTAACGAGAAAAAGTGCTCACGTTTCAGAGTTTTCACATTTTGTTCACTATTTAGAGTAGTCTGTGTAAAAAAGTCCAAGTTTCTTAGATGTTCACGTTTTCGCGAGTTGTCTGTACATTTATTTTAGGCTTATTTTCTATGCAATGCTTGTTAAATAAATCCTTAATAAACCTGTAATATTTTTCATGAATAGGGAAGTAAAAATTACTAAAAATTAATAATAAAACTCATATATTCTTTTAAGCACAGTATAACTGTATCAAATGACTCATTATAAATAGTAAACAATTGTCTATTATTCAGAAATTTGTAATTTATTTTCTTTTCGTTAATACACACATATTTGCAATTTAATGTATTTATTGTTATTAAGTGTTAAATGAATTTTTTTTTCTGCAATAAATGTAAACAATAATGGCCTTGACATTGTACGCGGAAATATGATAGACATACACAATAAATTTTTTTGTGGGGCGTCGCATTTAATTTAATAAAACTCAATTAAATTATTATGAATAAAAGTGGGAACTCAGAATACTTAGCAAATATGTATATATAGTATGCGTATACTATATATGGAATTAATACAACAAGAAGAAACGTGACTTAATCAAAAATATAAAAGCTATAGACGTGTAAGAAGATTAGTAACCCAATTTGCTAACATTCCTTTCTCTATAATTAAATTTATTGTATTGAAAATATTTTAGATATTCATTTTGAAAATCTTTTAAATATAAAACAGACTATTATTTTGTATAGACTTACATATAAGGGATACTGAATACGTCCAAGCAGGAGTCGTCTGCATGGGTTAAACCAAAATCATGAGGGTATTCGTTTAACCTGCTAAATTCCTCTTATACACCTTAAGCGTTCCGAAAAAGCTGTCAATGTGCGGCTGTTTTGAGTTAGTCGTTGCATTAGGTTCCTTTTTTAACTCTCTTTTATTTTGCTCCAACGGCCAATTTCTAGTTCAGTACATAACAGATTTATACGAGATTTTGTAGCCAATGTTACTATGGACTTAGTATATGGAAAATAAAAACTTTAAATTCAATTTTCTCAAAACTGGGCCCAAATCGCGGCACTCGCTATCGAATGAAGTTAATCGAAATTTTTGTATTTGAGATCGCCGCACTCGATAACGAGTACTCGTTATCGAATGCCATCTCTCGAAATGTCATTCGATACTAAAAGAGCAATTGAAATTATGTACGCGTTGTTTATTTGGAAATATAACAAGATAAAAAATTAATTATTTTTAATAAAATCGACAGAAATGTAAGTAGCATTTGCATAAAACTAAAGTCACCTTTACCACCATTGAGTTGAGGCTGTGAAAGCCCTTTCTATTAAAGAACATGTTTTATTTTATTTTAAAGTTATTTGATTCTTTTACAAAACAAAAAATCTTTTACAGTTTTCTTGTAAATTTCGATTCGATAGCTATCGAGTGCCATAATTTGGTTATTCGATACGTGACGAAATTTTAGTCGATACGAACGTTCATTCGATAACGAGTGCTGCGATTTGGGCCCTGATATTTTTGACATTCGCCCTTTTAGCACCAAGCCACAGAAATATAGTTTGTGAAAAAATGTTTTGTTTTTTTTGTTTTGTTTTTTGTTTTTTGCTTTAACTTTGATCATTAAAAAAATAATAACTATTTAATTTTTACAATTTGTTTTAATTATTGATGTTTGTAGTCGCCGTGGTCTAGTGGTTAGTGTGTTGTTGGCTTACTAAGACATGAGCCCTGGGTTCGACACCCAGCTCCGACATCTTAAAAAAAAAGAAATTTGAAAAAAATATTTCTTTCGGCGACTACCTCTCAGCAGCAGTCTTCTGACAAAAGCTCTGAGAGTAATTAATTGCCATGAACAAGCTTCCCAAGTCTGTCGTTCGGAGTCGACATTAAACTGTAGGTCCCGGTACTCATGGATAAAAATTTACACACACAACATGAGTGCTGCGAGAAGCTAGGCCGTAATCCTGACACAGGGTTGTAAAGGCCAGTTATGTATGTATGTATTGATTTTTGGCTATACTTTGAGTAACTAATAAAGGCAAAAAAAAAGAAGTTGGGATTGTTGTCAAGAAAATGTTTAATATACAATCAACTCGCGAAAAAGTGAACACTGGAAACGTAAACACTTTTTATATACAGAGTACTCTAAAACGTGAAAACTATCTTGTTATTTTTTAAAACTTTACATACTTTTAATTGGGATATCTCCAAAAATTTTTTTTTCGACCAATAAAATATTTGCTTGAAATACTAGTTTCACATTTTTTTATTAAACCATTATTTCTGACAAACCAGTTTGACATTCGAAAATAGTAAGCAATCTTGCAAATGTGAACTGGGGCCCTATTCTGTAATTCTCTTAAGCTAAAATGCTAAAATTTTGGGTTTTTGAAACAGGCTGGGCGTTAGAATATATAAAATTAAAAAGTTTAGAGTTAATACGCATGAAGCTTTTGGATTACAATAAGCGTTCAAGAATTGTTTTCGTAGCCAAAAAGTCCTAAATCAAATTTATAAATTTTTAGCGATAGAGTTTTAGCTTAGGAGAGTTACAGAATAAGGCCTCTGCCTTGGTAAAAATTAGTTCACGTTATCGCGAGTTCACTGTAATATAAAAAATAAAATGGTGTGGAACTTTGATTGTAGAATAATCGATATTTTGTGTGGTCATCAAATTAATTTATTATTTAATCGAATAAAGTAACTTTTGCATATATCCATCGAGTTAGTAACTTATTCCATTCATCTAAAATTACAGCTCATAACTCACCTTGATTTTTTGTACACCTTTTGGCAATAATTTTCTTTTTTCAGATAAGACCTTAAATTTTCAATTGGGTTTAAATCTGGACTCTGAGCCAGCCAATACCTTTTTGCCGTTATACAATAACCGTTTTCATACTGCATGCTCTTTGAGCTGCGGGTAGTTATTTTGAACCCAAATTAGTTTACACTGTGTATTAGATGAAACCGTAAAACTTTCGATAAGTACCAAATCTCAAACGCCTTTACAGGAAATACAGACTCATACCATAACTAAAATTAATTCAAATTTTACAGTAGGAATGATATTCTGATTTTCTATAGCCCCCGCCATATTTATCATTACAATACAGCATTATTTTGGTCGCGTCACAAAATATGATTTCACTCCAGTAATCAGCAGACTTATTTGGTTACATCATGACGTTCTTCGACATTTTTTACAGAACGAAGTAACTTTTTACAGCTCTTTATGTACGTGTACTTGTTCTCTATTAAAGTTTTTCTTATTGTTTCGTACATTACAGCAGCATAACACTTCCTGCATTTCGTTTGTGAGCTCTCTTGTACTTATTTGTGAATATTTTTTTTCCTCAGTTTTAAGCACGCTCGTTTGCCGAATATTTTGCATACACGGCCGCTTGAAAATTTTAGCTCCAGCTTTTGCTAATTTTTTGCCCGATTTAATATGTTATATACAGTCTGCTTTGATGAGACACTATTTTCCTATATGGTAGTTATAATAACTCAATGAATGCAATTCATTGAAGGTCTTTTGTCTGACATAATTTATTTGTATTGTGTTGAGTCAACCCAAATGCTTGTATTTATTGTATATATTTATCTTTATTATACATATATATTCTGGACATGTACAGTGTTGGACAATACATATTGGACTACATACATACATCTAATCAATCAACGAAAACTATAAAGTTATTTATTATATGTACCAGGAATTGTGTTAAAATTGTAAGAAAATTGCTAAGGTTAAAGAAAAGAACAAGATTCGATAATTTATTTATTCAGAACTAAAAATTTATTAAACAAAAAACCAAACAGTCAAAAATTCATATGACAAAACATATTGGACTAAATAATAATTCTAATATTTTGTAGAGAATCCTTTATTTTCAAGCGCGGCTTTGCATCTTTTTGGCATAGAAGAAATGAGATTACCTTGTATCTTTGGGTCTATGCTTCTCCAAGCTTCTGCTATGGCCTCGAATGGCTGATTTATATTTCCATCCACTTGCTCGCGATTTAACCTCTTGTTAACTATTTCCCAAAGATTTTCAATCGGGTTAAGATCTGGAGATTGTGCCGGCTACTCAATAATGCTGATTTTTTAAGTTCTAAACCACTTCGCTGTGTGCTTCGGATCATTATTCTGTTGAAATTGCCATAATGGAGGCATATTCCACTCAGCGTAGGGCAACATAATATTTTTTTAAATGTTCTTGTACATAAATCTGTCCATGATCCCATTTATATTATAGAGTAGCCCGACACCTCTGCCAGAAAAACATTCCCAGACCATTACACATCCGCCTCCGTGATTAACAGCCCCTTTACAATACAAAGAATCTAATCTTTTATTAACTGGTATACTTATTCTAATTTTTCCATCTGATTGCCTCAAATTAAATTACGACTCGTCCGAAAATATAACTGTTTTCCATTTACTTACGGGTCAGTTAATATGCTCTTTAGCAAATTTTATGCGAGCTGCTCGATTTTGTTGGAAATGAATGGCTTCTTTGCAGCATAACTTTTTATGCCCAGCACTATAAGCTCTTCTCTAAACTGTTCTGCTACTTATTTTAAGATTAAGTGCGTTTACAAAATCAACAGCCGATTTTTGTGGATGTTTCTGAATTTCTCTGACAATTCTAGAGTCTTCTTTGGCTGTTGTGCACCTTGACCGGCCACCATTGTGTATAGTTTCAACTCTGTCTGAGCTTTTAAAAGTTTTTATGATGAAGCTGACGGTTTATTTGGGTAATGAAAACTTTTCACAAATTTCTTTTTGGGTTAAACCATCATAAAAATTTTTAATAACTAACTTTTTAAACTCCGCGTTATACTTTGTTCGAGCCATTTTGAAAATAGAGTTAAAAATAGAAAATTTTCACTACTTTGTATTCTGATCGTTAGTAAATTACTGGACTAGTGTTAACTTCATTGTTTTATTAAAAAAATCCTCCTTGGAATTATATTGGAACATTTAAAACGACATCTTTAATTTGGAATTTTAACTGAACATTTACAATTCGATTTTGAAAATTTTTATAATGAGTCCAATATGTTTTGTCACATGAGTTTTTATAACATTATATGTTTGACCTTAATAACTGGAAAATAAAACAACAACAAAAGGCCAAAGCTATATTTTTTTGTTTGCTTTATTCCCGATGTTTAATATTTATTATTGGAAAATATGATTGCTGAGTTTATATTAATAATCTTAATGAATATCTGAAAAATTTGGTAATATTTGTTCAGTCCAATATGTATTGTCCAACACTGTAAATATTTAAGTTTCGGTTGTTTTTATTTATTCTTCCTTAAAACATCCGTTATGATACTTTTTAATATACATATACATATATAAGCGGTTCCTGTGCCTGCTTATCCAGACAAAATAAAAAAAGAAAATTTTCTACAGAAGAAATGCATTTTAACCGTTCCCAGGATATGTAAAAATTTCATATTTAGTTAGTATGGGAGGTATTACACCCACTTGTCCAATTCCGCTAATTTTCTGACTGAAGCTTTTCACAGGTTGTAAATTCATCCAGATTAAATTCAGAAACTTTACCTTTAACCGTTATCCAGACACGGGAAGTACCATACAAAGTTAAAGTTTCTAAATATAGCCTGAATTATTTCATGGTCAAGGAAAATCATCACTCAGAAAATAGGAAGAATTGGACAAGTAGTCAGGGTACCTCCCATTCAAGTAAATATTGATTTCTATATACCCTAGAGAGCGTTGAAGTAAAGGTTTCCAAATTTGGTGTGATTTCGTAGTTAATAAAAATTATCAACATCCAACGACAGATGCGGCAATTGCAGTTGATCATTCAAGGGTGAAGTTATAATCCTGGCCTTTGAGTGATTAAACTGACAGCAATTTGTCTCTATCGCTTCATATCTGTCTATTTATCAGTACAAATTTCAGTCGAATGCACAGAATGAGTAGGGGTTTACTCCCCTGGGGTACTAGTCTCAGTAAAAAAAAGGGCGAAAAAGTAGTCGTGGTACCTCACTACCTCACACACCAACTAACTATTGACTTCTGTGTATCTTACAGCTAACGTTTCTGGTGGTAGTGGATTTAGGCTAGTAATAAATATAAAAAAGTGCAGAACGATTAAATTCCTTTGTGTTTTATCAGCTTATAATTTTTTAAAAAGCTTTTAGCAAAATTTGTAAAAAGTCAAATCTCAAATTTTTATTTTTGTACACTCTATATACCACTTTTTACAAAGATTATGACTATAATACACTCGTGCATATGTTTCTATATGATACCATAACTATAAAAATTATTGATATGCTATACTATCAACCTTAATCGTAATTCAACACAATAAACTTATTAATAGAAAATGTATATTGGAAACACATGTTGTGAACATTTTAAGAAACAAAGAAAAAATATGGCATAAATTAAATAATAACAGATATCATGTAATTGTTTATTCAATACTTATTATGAATTTTTATTTAAATTTGTTTTAGATTAGTACCATGTACCGTTCAACTTGCGAAAATGATTCAAAAGTCTGGTTGTGATGTGCTTTGTATTATTGATCGTCAAATACCCAGCGAATTGATTGAACAATTCAATGAATTTCGTTCATTCGATAAAGCTTTCGATTCAGTAGTATCATGTTTTAAATCACAAAAATTAAATTTACCTGTTGTCTATTCACCGTTACCCGAATTGAATGATTATCATGATGTTAGATGTTATCAACAAGCTGCTGCCAAGTCGTTGCAAAGAGCCATTAAAGCTGGCTTTAAGGCTCCTTTACTTTTAATACCCGAAAGTAAAAAATTCGTAAACGCTGAATTATGCACAGTGTTGGGCGCTTTGGAGGAACTTTATGTGGTATGTAATGAACCAAATTAATACTTAAATAATTTTACGGTTTCAAGCTGCATTTTTAAAGTATTCAAATTCAAAATATGTACGTTTTTGTTTCTTTAGCCTATTCAATTAAGAGAAGATCTACCAGAAAAACGTCAACGTATTGCCAATTTGTCTGTAATGATATCAAATCCTAAGGCTGAAGAAATATTCAAAGAAGCTTTGATTTTAGAATCTGGCAGATTTGTGGCACGAGATATTGGTAAGACATGTTGAAATAGTATTTTTTTAATCTATATTTTATTGGTTTTAAATTTAATTGAAAATGTTTAAATTATTTCGTTATTATTAATACTGTTGTTATACAACTTGAACATTTTTCTCACTGAGACAGTTTTTTTTGCATTTATTTTTTAACTCCTTAATATATGCTTTATTTTTTTACTTTGTTTCTTTTTATTTATTCTAGGTGTTGGTGATCCCGAACGTATGGCACCACCACGTGTTGAAGAATACATTACAAACATTTTCAATGGTCTTAAGGTAACAGTCATCAGTGATGTTAGTACTATTGCCAAGGAGTATCCATTATTTGCTGCCGTCAATCGTGCCGCCAATCAAGTCAAGCGCCATCAGGGACGCATTATTTTCCTAGAATACAGGCCACCACAAACAGCAAAGAAAACTTTAATGTTAGTAGGCAAAGGTGTTACCTACGATACTGGTGGCGCTGATATTAAAGCTGGTGGAATTATGGCTGGTATGTCCAGAGACAAGTGTGGAGCTGCTGCAGTAGCTGGATTTATGCAGGTAATAAAAATAGGAGTCTGCATTTTTTTATTATTAGCATTAGTTTTATTTTGAATTAAATATTTTGTTGTTTTTCCTTTTTTTAAAAAGATTGTCAACGAACAAAAACCTGCAGATGTCCATGTAATTGCTGCTTTATGTTTGGTTCGTAACTCTGTTGGCGAAGAGTCCTATGTAGCTGATGAAATCATAACATCACGTGCCGGTGTCCGAGTACGTGTTGGTAATACAGATGCTGAAGGCCGCATGTGTATGGCTGATGCTTTGTGTCGTATGAAGGAAATTGCTGTGGCTGAACAATTGCCCGATCCTCATCTTTTTACTATTGCCACCTTAACCGGTCACGCCTGCTTAGCCGCTGGTGAAGGTTATTCGATCATTATTGATAATAGTGTTGCCCGTGCTGCTGATCATGCTCGTAAGTTGCAAGAAGTCGGTACTTCTTTCGGCGAACCTTTTGAAGTCTCCGTCTTACGTCACGATGATTTCGAATTTAATTCCGCTAAGGTTATTGGCGAAGATATTGTTCAATGTAACAATGCCGCTTCATCTCGTACGCCTAGAGGTCATCAAGTTCCAGCCGCTTTTCTTATTCAAACCACTGGATTGGATAAACATGGTTTGGACTCAGAGAAACCTTTAAAATATACGCATTTAGATATTGCTGCAAGTGCCGGAGAATATCCAAAAATGCCTACAGCTGCACCAATTGTTGCTTTGGCTAAAGCTCATTTGTCTTAAGAAGAAACAAAGTGTGTACTAAAATGTTTTTAAACCAGTTTGTCTAATTATTTTTGTTTGCTTAAACATTTTTTTAGTATTTTGATTTTTCTCAATAAAACAATGCATCACAGTATACAGTACATATGTATGTACTCGTACATATGTGTGTATAAAAAAATATATATATATGTTGTATATAATTTTTACCATGAAATAATTACTATCCTAAACTGTAGGAGTATGCTTGTTGAACTATTAGTGTACACAAATATTTACTACTATACTTTTTATTTTGTGCCTTGTTTTCTAATATACTTGTAATTTGTAAATATGACTGTGGATAATTATAATTTTTAAATTGTTTGAATAACTTTTACCTAAAGGGGGTTTTAGACTCTAACAATTCGTATAATGTGCCAAATTTTTTGCAGAAGAGTAGCAGTGTGATACTCGTAGTTTAAGTATAATATGTAATCGAAATACATATTCGATAATGGAAGCAAATACATATGATTCAAAACTAGAAAACAGACAAAGCAGATAAATAAAAATTAATAAATTAAATTAGGCCCCGATTATCGTTCACAAGAACTAAATGTTGTGTTGTATTGGCTACAACATATAAAAACAAATGTTGTAAACAATATTCAAAGTATATGGTACAACACATAGGTGTTGTAAATTGTAACCTCAATTTTAGAAATACAATATTAAATTTACAACTGTTGTGAACCATAATCGGGGCCTTAATTTATAATTAAATTTTTAGGATAATGGTTTGCTAATAATTTCTGTGTATGATTTTTTTAAAATTAATTTGCGACGAGTTTCCTTTTTACAGAACTATGAATTTTTCTTAAAAAAAAAAAAATAAATAAATAAAAAATTTTTATTAGGCCTCCCACACAATGTACTGCATGAGTAGGGGTCGTCTCCTGAGTGCTGGCCTTAATAAAAAAAGTCCTGTAGTTTTTGTATTGTTGTGCTCTGCTACCACGTCACCATGATGCAACATATTTTGAAGTTTCACATGAAATGATTGAAAAATTAAAAAAGTGATCTCAAATTAAAAAATATTTTTTTTGCACCTTTTTCTGAAACGTTATAGGTACGTATCCTACGTTGTGTGAATCCACGTATACGAGTCTAAGAGTGAGATAAGGGGTACGTTCGGTACGTTATGGCACTGTATCACTACATTTATGCGTTTATTATGGATGGCAACAGAACTTTAGTTGCCTTGCCAGATTGGTATTACAGATGGCAAATGAAAGCTGGCATCTCAGTTGCTAAATAGTGAATACAGTATTCCTCGGATAATTGCCTCGACAAAAATGTCAACATTTTTGGGCAATTATGCGTGTAAGGCATTTAAACGAATACGGTTAAGTGCTTCTTTGAGGCAGTTAAACGAATATGCTTAATTATCTATATACACTGCCATCAATACACATAAAAAGCAAGTAATTTTATAATTATACATATACATAAATTTTGTAGACTTTAATTGGAAGGTTGTATCAAAAAAGTAGTTTGAAAGTAAATTCAAGGGACAATTTATGCCATATATAAATATAATTGAGTTAAGCTGCACTTTTTAGAAAAAAATTATGTTGGGTAATTAAGCGGGGAATTTTAAGTGAAATTTCTCTTTGGGGAAAATATATTTGAGGTAATTAAGCGAATAACGCAGTTAAGCCTAAGTTAATTAACCGTGAAATTTTATTAGAAAATGGTAAGAAAAAATATGGGGATTTAGAAATTGAGGTAAATAAGCGTGGAAGGCAATTAAGCGTGGGGCAGTTATCCGGGGAATACTGTATATGCATTGGTAACTGCATATTTGTTGTTGCAGTGTAGATGTTTTAATGGTAGTGTAGATGTTTATTTCAAAATTTATTAAATTTTTTTAATTTTAAGGGATAAAATGGTTAAAATTACCACCAGACAACAATTCGAGTTGTTAGTTCAAAAAATGGAAGCGAATCCATGTATTGCTCGTGGCTTCCGTGCGACTGTTAAAAAGGCGTGGAAGGAAATTTCAGATAAACTAAATAGTTGTGGCTATGCGCTGGGATAAGGCTTTAGAGGGAGGTTGGAACGAGGGTGGACCAGTGGGAACACTCTAAGAATAGTGGGTTTCCTATCGAGACACTACTACCTCAAGTGTCACTTGAATATAATACGTCTCCTGGATGAGACTGAATGCAGTCTGTCTTGAGGAGGAAGAGACGGCAGAGCAGATTCGGTGCAGCTGCGAGGCACTGAGGAGAACAAGACTACAGATCCTCAGCGGGGATCAGATGGCTACGGTGAGGATTATATCTAGTTCAGTCAGGGTTTTACTTGACTTCATTCGGAGGATGGAGAAGTCGTTGTTCGAGCACGGCTTTAAGCTTTCTCATTTATATTATGAGTAACGATTGGGGCTGGATGGTGTCGGTGGGGGAAATAGTTGACCAGGCATCTTCGCTGATCGGCCAGGATCTGACATTGAGCAGGTGTGGTCATCAGGGTCATCATCCGTGAGTTGAGTGGGGCACAAAAGATCCTTTGGGTCGCAGTGTCTGCCTTTGGGCATAATAACTCTTTGATGATAATTATAATAATGAATTAATAGTTGTGGCCCACCGATTCGATGTGTTAACCCTGGTAGTAACACTTTTGGAGAAGATCAAACAGATATGGTAAAGGGTGGTAGTAACATTGTGTAGGAGACAAACGAGTTCATAGACAATGGAAAGCAAACACAAGCAGACAATATGCGAAGATCTGTCACAAATAGGCCAAGAATCAGAGTTGGGTTTATTGCATTAGATTTAATTTTCCACTAAATTTAGTGGTAGTGGAAAAAATAGTGCATTAATGCCTATAATATTTAGTGGAAGTGGAAATTTAATGCATTAAATAAAACCATTTTAGTGGTAGTGGAAATTTAGTGCATTAAATAAAATAAATTTAGTGGTAGTGGAAAAAATAGTGCATTAATGCCTATAATATTTAGTGGAAGTGGAAATTTAATGCATTAAATAAAACCATTTTAGTGGTAGTGGAAATTTATTGCATTAAATAAAATAAATTTAGTGGTAGTGGAAAAAATAGTGCATTAATGCCTATAATATTTAGTGGAAGTGGAAATTTAATGCATTAAATAAAACCATTTTAGTGGTAGTGGAAATTTATTGCATTGAATCAAACAAATTTAGTGGTAGTGGAAATTTATTGCATTAAATAAAATAAATTTAGTGGTAGTGGAAATTTTTTGCAATTTATATAAAATGGTTTTATTTAATGCAATAAATTTCCACTACCACTAAATTTGTTTTTTTTAATGCAATAAATTTCCACTACCACTAAATTTGTTTTTTTTAATGCAATAAATTTCCACTACCACTAAATTTGTTTTTTTTAATGCACTAAATTTCCACAACAATACAACACCTTTTCGATTTGCCAATTCGGGCCGCTTTTCTTCAACTGCATTGTTCAATTTTGTTAGTTGTTCAATGTAGACATTCGAATTTATCGTTCGATTGGGTGGTAAAAGTTCGAAGTAGACAATTCCTTTGTAATCCCACCAAACTGATAACAGAACTTTCTTTTGATGAATATCAACTTTTGATGTTGTTTGCGCTGGTTCACCTGGCTTTCTCCACGATCTTTTCCGATTGACATTGTTGTAAAGAACCCATTTTTCATCACCAGTTATCAATCGTTTTAAAAATGGATCGTTTTCATTACATTTTATTAACAAATCGCAGATGTGAATGCGTTGTGTTAAATGAATTTCTTTCAGTTCATGAGAAACCCATACATCAAGTTTTCGTACATAGCCAAGTTGCTTTACGCGATTTTCAATGCATGTATGTGATATATGAAGCTTCCTTGCAATCTCGCGTGTTGTACTGTGACGATCCGAATCAATTATTGCTTTGATTTGGTCGTCGTCCACTTCAACTGGACGACCGGAGCGTTTTTCATCTTTCAGTGAAAAATCACCAGAACGAAATTTGGCAAACCAATTTTGACACCTTCGTTCTTTTAAGGCTTCGTCACCATAATCAGCACACAACTTTTTATGAGCTTGCGAAGCGTTTTTTCCGTTCCGGAAATAAAAAAGCAAAATATGACGAAAATGTTCCTTTTGATTTTCCATTTTTCAACGGACGCCAAACAAAAACCACGCAACCGATCAAAAAATTTTTTTTACTGATTGACAGCTGAAGTACCGACTATCAAAAACAAAATGTATTTGATATTTCAATTACGTCATCGAACCTAAAAATTCAACTAATGCCGTCAATGAGTAAAATCCGCATTTAAAAATTTGCTGGGTGATAACGTTTATTACTGTGACAGTGTTATTGATAAATTGAACTCAATAACAAAATGCCATTGACCTTTCAATATATACTTACGCAGTCAGACATACATGCGTATATACGTGTAAACACAAACAAATTAAATCTTTTGATATCTTTTAATGCTAACGGTAAGTTAATGTTATTTTCGGACTCAGAATGATTCTTTTATTTGTAAAACTGCATTAAACTAGTGACCGCAATGCAGTTAAACCAAGTATCTTTGTATGGGTGTTCTTTCGTTTTTTGTTTTCTTTTTGGGGGCCTTTATATTATTGTTGTTCGATGACATCAATGTTGCATAAATGCATCGTAAATAACGTTGAATATCTAATAAATTACATAAGCAAAGCAAAAACAAGAAAGAAAGAACAAAAAAAAAAAAAAGAAATTAAATTAAATCAGAACAGAAACCTAAATAACGGCAGGGTAGAGGAAAAACAACATACATATTGGGGAAAAAAAGAAAGCAACTATGATTGCGATACCAATACTTTTCAAGTTTACAAATAAGTTACGTGTCTGTACTTATATTTTAAGAACCTTTTATGGGAAGGATACTTCTCAATATGATTTAAAACTGGAAAACGAACAAAGCAGATAAATAAAAATTAGTAAATCAAACTAATTTATAGTTTAATAAATAAAGCATATTCTTAATTGTTTGTTAATAATTTCTGTGTAAATGATTATTTTTTTTTATTAATTTGCGACTTGTTTAATTTGTACAGAACAAAGCTTGAGCTCTTGTTTTTTTTTCGCGCGGTGCATTGTACTGGTTTAAGAAAATAGGTTGTGGAAAGCAGGGGAAATAGAGAGTGGTGTTTCTAGACATTTAATTTAAACTTAATATATAGGGAAAACTTCCGCTGGAAGGCTTTTCCAGAAGCGAAAAGTGTAGCTAATTATTTCGCAAAGGTTTCTTCCCCTTTAAAAGAAATACTGGGAGAACATAACGTAGATAACAAAGTTTTTATGTAAACTACACGTAAAATATAGACATCGTCAACCAAACTTATACGATTGCCTCTGGCTACTAAAATGAGTACAGTCTACGTATAAGTTTCCATACAATGAAATTACTGCACAAACCTTGTAAACTTAATTAAACTTAACTACTTTACAGTATTTGCCATTTCAGTTTTTTACTGCGGATTTAATTTAGCAAAACTAAATATGTACTCAATAATTTTATTTCGCTTCAAAGTAAGGACTATCACTTTAAATGAGTTTTAATAAGTCAATGTAAGTAAATGGCTTTGTATTTTGTTTCACAGTCAAATACCACAATAAAAAATAAAGCGGTAATCATTCTTTATTGCAAATTCCTTCCTTTGCAGGTAGAGTTGCAAAGTTTTGATACTTTTGAATACTCAATACTGCTCGATACTTTAACGATTTTGTTGGATTTGAAAAATTTTAAAAATACAATTTTATTGACAAAGATTTAGTAAAGTTTAGTAAAGTATTCTTCTCAAAATATATGCACGTTTTTATCGTTAGCTAAAATGCAAAAAGGCGTAACTAACAAAACTTACAGGAGAAGCAAAAAACTTTTTAACAAGCAATGCACAGAAAGTTATCTCTTGTAATGTTGACAGATATGCTAGGTTTGCTACTTTTGCAAGACTTGCAAGGGCTTCTGCAACGAAGAGTAGTTACCGCTACTATTAAAGAAAAACTATTAATATTAAAGTAAACTACTTAATGTAAGTACAGTATGTATAAACATTAGAATGAACACATAAACTATTGTTGTTATTATTTGTTGCTTCGTATAGGTATTGCAAAGCCGACATTGTTAGGCAAGAGTAGTTTCTGAAAATTCGCGACGTCTATCGAAAAGAACAATAATTTACAAATAAATACTAAGGTCGTGCCAATTAGTTCTTGAATTATGTAATTTCCCGATTTTTAACTAAAATGCAAACAGACATTCCCTGTCAAAAATTTAATAAGCTGAACACCATTGCATTCAATATTAATAACAGACTATCTCGTATTTTAGAAAAAAAAGTGATTGCGTGTGTTCATTATTTATTATTTTTTGTAAAAAAAACATTACTTAGATCAAAGCTAAGTTAGATACAATATGCTATGGAACTATAGGTTCCTTATCAATTTTAACAATAAAAAAGATGAGTTTTTCTTAATTTCGGTGTGAAGAGCGTTCTGTAAATCTATGTTAAGTGTCTATACCCAGAGTAGTTAAAAAAATTCACGATGTGATGATGCGTTTTCTTGCAGTTAAATATAAAAATAGTTTTGGGATAATTTGCGGACATTTTTCCACTATTTTGTCCCTGTGAACAAAACCTTAATCAAATACAACACACTAGAGACTTAAAAGCAATGACATCAGTGTGCTTTTTAGGGTGAATCGGCTCCAAAAAAGCTTACTTCGGTTTATCAGTTTGTAGGATGTACGTGGGATAATACATATTGATTACGTTCCAAAGGGTTAAAGAAATTAATGGGGAATATAACGGCAGCTTGTTGGTTCGATTTAACTTGAAAAAAAAACGACGGTATCTGTCCGAGTTGTTTAAAAAAAATTCTTAGATTACAATACGAATTCCTCTCTCATACTACCTTTTCAACTATTGTAATTTAGTCGTGAGGCACTATATCTTGTCCCGAAACCTAAAGAAACAGCTAAAAATATTTTCATAATCTTATTTTTAGGAAGAAATCAAATAACTGGAGAAACATTGGGCAAAGTATGTAGAGCTCATATGAAACTGCATTAAAAAATAAAATGTTTTTTTTTTGTAATAAAAATCTGTGTTTCATTCCAAAGGTCAAGGACTTAAAAGATTCACACATTTTTGAGATTCCGAATTGTTTTTTTACAAACTTGAGTAAATATCAAAATCGTTTTGATTTTTGCTCAGTTTGTTGTACGGGTAGAAAATTAATACCATACACATAATCATTGTACGGTGCCAATTGTATCTAAAGCACTGATTTTAACAAAACTTTGTGTTTATGTGAAGTTTGGTTTTCACCCTATAATGTTTGTTTTAAATTTAGTCTTCAATCAAATGCCGATTTTTACTAAATTTGATACAGTAGGTAAGGTAGTTTTTAAACTTACTTGGGCAATTTTGAATAACGCTTTGTCTGCATTCACTCTTGGGCTATTCTAGAACAAAGGCAATAAAACTATAACAGAAGTAAATACATATCTACTTGATGCTTTATTAAGCATTGTGCTTGATGCTCGCCTTTGAAAAATAATACTGAAACAAGTATGTATATTGTAAAGAAAAGAATTTTTAGGCTCAAAAATCTAAAGAGTTTAATTTAGTTTTAAAACTTTCACTATAAATCAGAACTTTAATAAAATTATACGTAACATTTTGTGAGGCAGTGTAAAATAGAACACTTGATTCTTGCGAATGCGGCTTTTATTACCTAACAATTGCAACTAGAGATGACGATTGGGATATTCCGAAAACTCGTATTTTTTAGGATTGCTCAATGATTCCGAGTTACACGAGTAGTAGTAAAACAATGCTTTAATTTTTTTTGTGGTGAAGGTGGAAAATACATTTATGTATTCCGACTTAAAACCGACCTTCCTTTCGGAGCTTGACCATCTTGGGACGGGTTTCGTATTACTTCGAGAGCCATTTAAGACATCTCCTTTCGGCTATATTCAGGCCCTTCTCCATCATTCTGTCAAGATCTACTTTCTTCGTCCTTAGAACTATCTCCCAATATCTGGCAATTTGATGCCCATTTTCCTCCTCTGCTAGCATCTTCCCGATTATATTTTCCGGCGTTATTGCTCCAACTGTCAAATCTAAAACCTCCTGCTGTCTTCTTCATTTGCTACACTTAAAGAAGGTGTGTTCTGCATCATACATCTATTCTTCGTCCACGTAGATACAGTAAGATGAACTGCATTTGTTATTCCTTGCAGATATTTTCTAAAATACCCGCGACATGAGAGCAGCTGTGTCAGGTAATAATTCACCTCGCAATGATTCCTCCTCGTCCACTATCAAACTTCAGGGATTAGTGTAGCCGTCCATCTTCCTGTTCTTTCATTTTCCCAAGCAACTTGCCACATTTTTAGAGTGCTTAGTATCATATTTTTGTAAAATTCTATGTTCGTTTGATCAGCTTGCCTAGCCTCAACAATTTTCCTTTGATCCACCCCTTGGAGGTTAATTGGAAGCATACCAGCTATAGTTTGGACTACTGGCACCGAAACTGTACGGTATGCCTATGCTTCTCTTAAGGCTGCGATCCTTTGTACACATATGGGCTTTCTTGCCCTATTTTGTGCCTGCAAAGCCGTACCCCACATCTCCCATCCATATAGAAGAATGCTGTTACTCGCCTTTTTTCTACTTGCAATTGGGCCGGCTTTTTACGCCATTATTCTGCTCAATCTGGCTGCATAGTATTCTATCTGGCATGAAAAAGTCAGTTTAGTGTCCAATCGTACTTCGAGGTAGTTAACAAATTTCTTTGTAGTCATCACCACATTTCAGTGGAAATACGGCGTCCGGTTTGTACTAGCAGCTCAGTTTTATGTAGAGCTAACTCCAGTCCGTGAGATTTAAACCAACATCCTGATCGTATCAGGACTTGGTTTAGCTTGCCCTGCACTTCCTCTAAGGTTCTAGCCTGTTTTACAGCTGCAATATCATCTGCGTAGCCAATTAGAAAACGTCCTCTGGCATATCCATCTTCAAACTACCATCATATTTGGCGTTCCACAGATCCGGGCCAAGGATAGATCCCTGTGCTGCACCGGCTGTAATGTGCATCCGCTTCGTACCGTGTGTGGTCTCGTATAAAAGGATTCTGTTACTGAGTTATGATCTAATTGTCCTCATTAGATAACACGGGATGTGTAAAGAAGATATTGGATTATGTCTCAGATTTACAACTTGTTCATGCGGGAGCGAGGTAGTCTCAGAACTTAAACAATGCATTAATTGTGATAGCAAAGTCATATGCAATAAAAAAATTGTTCACGTTATAGATCTCTCTGAGTTTTTTCACGTTACAGAGTAGACAATGTAAGCAAAAGCTTGTTCACGATAAGTGTTGTTCATGTTAGACAGTGTTCAAGTTACCGCGAGGAGAGCACTGTATAGCAATTTAAAATTTAATTCGATTTCAATTTCATTTGTTGTCAGTTTACAGAACATACCTATCCGATAGTGTTATTTTATTATTCAAACTATTAAAAATGTGTAGTTTTAAGAATATTTTAAGGCACCCTTACACTACATGTTTTTTACACTGTTACTGTCAACTTTTACATGAGTAAACAGTTACATGTCGTGTGTGACTTTTAAAACATTGCTTGTGTAAAAAACACAAGGAAAGTCTTATGACAAAATTTCAATTAGAGCATGCTCTAATTTCGTATGTACACACATATGATATTAAATTTTTATGCCTGTACAAATATTAGTCGGCAATGAATTATTTGTAAAATAGTTTTTATTTATAAATTGTGTGCCTAAAAATTTATTATTTATTTACATATGTAATTGTACATATACGTTTGTGAGTAACAATTATAAACCTTATGTAAATTGACTAAATTTGACAAACACAACAAAAATCTTATGTATTTTAAATTTAAAAAACACGTGTAAAAAACATATCGTGTAAGGGTGCCTTTAGTAATTTATATTGAATAAAGAGATTTCGGGATAAAGACTTTCAAAATCCCGAATCTCGAGATAAATAAAAGTAAATCATCTTGTTCGTCATCCCTACCAGCAACAAAAACAAAAAACCGGGATATAAAGAAATGCGAATAACAGAATTGGAACAGTTAAAGCAACTGCTAGTATATAACGCCAATAATGAAAATGGCAACAACAAGCGTAACAACAATAATCGTTTAAACAAAACAGCAAAACAACAAGCAGCAACAAACAATAACAGCAGCAATAGTAAGTAGCATTAGCAGTAAAATAGCAACAACAACAATGGCAAATAACACAAAACAGTAATAATAACAAAATAAAAAAACAGAAAAAAGCCTACAACCAACGGGATATTATGCAATACTCGTAATCACAGCAGGAATGAGACACTCTTGACCGAGTTTTTTAAACTTAAAACCTAACGGTAAACAGGGCCATTTGTACGAGTATAGCCATAGAAGAGCATCGTTTGTTTATGTTTTATTTCACAGTTCGTACGAGTATGTTTCATTGGTTAGACATTCGCTTTTGTGTTTGGGCACAAAGAACAGTTTTATTATCTGCGTTCGACCATGTTATTGTTGCTTCTCTACTATTCTGTTGTAGTTTTTCATTTTGCAATTTCATTGTTGATTTTGTTTTATTTGCACTTCTGGTTTTAAAAACTTTTTTTTCTGTTCTGAGGGAAGGGGTATAAATTATATACAAATAAACCAATAAACGTTCTTGCCAACAATTGCTAGTGCATATTTGTTTTTATTTATGGTTTTGTTATAAAGGAGAAGCAAACAAAAAAAAAAATAAAAAAATGTAAATATTTAAATAAATTGAAGTGTAATTGTTGTGTGTACGTGGTCTAGGGAAGACGATTCTGATCATTCAATGCAGTAGGCATTTATTTTTATTAAAAGCTATGATTAGAGTTATAATTACAACTTGTTGTTTATATTATAGGAGTATGTTACATACTTATGCACATGCATACGTAGGCATATGCACATATTGTTGTTGATGTGGCTGGTACAAATTGTTGTTGTTAGAGTGAGTCCTCTATAATTATGCAATTTGCATTAGAATTAGTCTTTCAAAAGTTGAAGGCCTAAACTCATTCACGTAATTGTTTGCGTTATTGTCTTTTTATTTTGTTTACCATTTTTTCTCACTCCCATTTTCCTTCAGCATTGACCAGTGGAATGTTTTGGCCTAATAACGGTTTATGACCTATTAATGAATTGTTTGCATTTCTACTCGTAAGGCATTGGCAGTTGTAAAAAAGAGGTTATGCGAAAACGTTAGTGGCTATCGAAGAATTTGGGTTAAACACATACATATAGCGGCTCCTGTCAAGAGTTAAACAATTTTTTTCTGACGTTATATAGGGTGTGATGTAAATAAATATGTAACGTAAATAAATACAATATTCTTATTGACATATTCCGTGAATATTTGCTTAATGTGACCATAGCTGAAGTTGCTTTTTTAATTGGGGAATTGAAATGGTCGTTTTAAAGTTATATATCATAAAACAATACGAGTATAACGAAAAAATATGATTGCTGTGAACAACCCGTCATAGTTTAGTATATTATTTTTCATTTTATTTTTTATTATTTTTATAATTTTTTATATTTGTATTATTTTCCTTGACCTGTTTATTAATTTTATTATTAGATAAATTATTTGAGCTTAAGGTCGAATAAATATTTATATTATTTATTTTACGATATTTCGCTACTTCCTTGCGTAGCATCATCAGGAATATATATTTATATATATTTATATATATTTTATTTATATATATTCCTGATGATGCTACGCAAGGAAGTAGCGAAATATCGTAAAATAAATAATATAAATACATATTTATTCGACCTTAAGCTCAAATAATTTATCTAATAATATAATTTTTTATTTTTCAATTTATGACAAAATGATAAACATAGGTTGAAAAGTCTTATTTTTTATGACCTTTTTATTCAAATTAAAATAAATTAAAATTTTATGATATCGTTTGAATGCCCCAATCAAAGGCTATATAATATAAAGATTGTGCACTCAGTACATTGTTTTTTCCATTGCAAAAACCTGCATGGGATTTATCAAAAATAAAAGAGAAAATTATTTATAGTCTCTCTGAAAGATAAAAAGGGAGACGAATTTTGCTAAAAAGAGAATAAGCTATAACAAGCAGACCATGGCGTATTGATTATAAGGTGCATTTGATATGGCAGCTGAGCTACTTTTTTTCAGCCAATTTGTGAATATAGTTGTCAATTTTTGCTTTGTTTTATGTACATTGTTTTTGTTTTCATACTTTTTGTCAGAGTAGGAAAATAAACAAAACTCAACGTTTGATCTCATTTTGTTGTATTCTTTGCAATGAGTAAAGCAAAAATAAAACAGAAACAGTGATAAAGATTGTCCCATTTAATTTTGTATATTGTTTTTGTTTTGAGTACTACAAATGCACTAACTCAAATGTGCGTATGTACAACAAAAAATGAATGAGAAGAAAAAGGATAGAAGAAGAGAAAAAAAAGAAGAAGAGAAAAAAAAAACAACAAAAAACACAGCAAGCACAAGAGCGAAAAGCTAATTGTTTCATTTGCGCTCTTTCTCATTTAGAAAGTATTTGTTTTGATTTTGCTCATGTACAATACCAGAGGTGGGGAACCCGCATGCGGCCTCCGCGAGGTTCTAGTGCGGCCCTTTGCCACCTAGTACAAAATAGTAGAGTTCGTTTCAAACAACTATTGTACATTAACGCCATGACAGTTGCGCGAAAAAATTATTTAGAAGGAATATTGGGATTTACAAAATTGTAGAATTTTTAGGTAAGTGAAAAATTATTTATTCGGAGATTTCAGAATTTCAGAAATCAATTATGATTTTTTCAGAGTATTGGCGAAATGTTGGTTTTATATCCAAATAAATAATTTTTCACTTTACTGAAAATTCCACAAAGTTTATGTAATTTACATATTTAAAAAAAACGAATAATGTTCTAAGTACTATTTATTTAAAAATAAATTAAAATTATAAAACACTATTTACAAAATTTGTCATACATAGTCAGCTGATTGTGTTTGCAAAAAAAAATTTAAATTAGCGCTAGCAGCGCCAACTACCTTGTCTAAGAAGTAAACACAACTTGGTTTCAGATCTCACATTTGAGTGTCACACCTTGCTTTAGCTTCTCTGACTCGCATCTCTCAACGCTTCCCTGTTGAGTAATTTATCATTTCAAAACATTGCTTGTGAAAATAAAATATTCGATGAATATGAAGGTGCCTTGGATTGTTTAATAGAAGAGTATACTAATAGATTTTCTGATTTTGATGAGCACACTCCTGCTATGAAACTGGCATTTGAACCATATTTAATAGATAGATCCGAGGCTCCAGAAATGGAGTTAATTGATTTTTAACGCTAAAAAGGATCCCATATAAATCCGGAAAAATGCTGTTCAATATCCATGTCTTCGAGAACATGCTCGCCGTTTACTTTCCTGCTTCGGAAGTACCTACTGCTGCGAGACAATCAGGGCAATTCCTATTCTCGCTTTCACCTCAAATACGCTCATAGAGTTTATTTTTTAATTCTATAATACGTTAACATACGTTTTTTTTTCAATTTCTATATATTCTAAAAAACGTTTTCACCATCACAACCAGTCGTTTTTCTTTGTCAAAAATTTTGCTGCGTTTTATATAAACAATCGGAAAAAATATATCATGAATAATTAAAGAGAAGGCTTTTTTTACCGAATTTTGCTAGAAGTAAATCTATTAAGAAGAAAGCATCAAAAATTAATATATAAAAATTTGTTTTCTAAAAAACAGTATTTGGTTAACTTATTGGAAAATTGTTTTTGTAAGATTTAGGGCTAAAAGACAAACAACGTCAGGTCAATTTAAATTGATGGTTGATTTTATGATGGAACATAAGGGCATTGGAAGATGAGTCAGCACATTACGACCAGAAGATCCAAATGCTTTACGGAAAGAAATTACACAAAATGTTAATATAAATGTCCCTCCTGCTAGAGATGTAGCAGGATGGACAAAGGTAAGTGGATCTAATCAAAGGCTCAAATTTGAATTCTACTTCCAATTATCAACTACATGTGAATATGAGTTGTGAAATTTCTGTAAAATCCCATTTGGAAATGACTTTTCATATCTCCAAACTGGGTAATAGCAATATCCGCACACATCCTAAATTTAAAATATTTAATTCCTAAGGTCTGGCGAGACTAATACAAAAAGCAAACTGGTAATAAATAAACGGCAAATGGAGGCCACAGGTGAAGTTCTAACAAAACCATTGCGTTAAATGATTTGGAAGAGACAGTGTTTACTATTAAATTATAAAACATCCGTGAAAGGTGTTTCAATTGTAAATTCACTTGCAGTATTTAAAAAACCGGAAGCATTAGAAGAAGGAGTTAGTTTAAATATCAATAACAGTCCTGCTAAAGAGCCAGTACCTAAAAAAAAAGAAAAAATTTGAACAACCGAATTTTTTGCAGCAGCAATTAGAAGAGTTTTATGAAAATTACCAGCCTGTTTTTAGAACACGAATGGTTTTTGACATTCGTCTTTTTATATGAGAAACACTAACAAATTTGAGTATTTTTGTTGTTGTTTCACATGTGTGTTCTAAAAACAGGCTGTACGTTACCATAAAGCAAGAATTGGGATATCTTAAAAAAATAACTGAATGGGAAGTATTCTTTGAATTATTTCTTATTTTTGTATTTTCTAGTAAAAATTACTTCTTACTATTGTAGTTATAGGACTTCATCATCTAATGTAATTTGAAAAAGCCATTCGGTAATATTTTGAGGGTGGTTGTCAGGTGTGGACCCATAAGGCAAAGTCAATAGACGATCCTTATGGACAACTGCACAAGAAGACTTACTGCCTCCACGTGGCGGCCACTGGTAACATGGTCGGTGCGGGTAAATTCCAAATTCACCTTCTTTCCCATTACAGAGTTCATTACTAGGGACCTGGTGGCTGTAAGCGTCAAACTTATTACTGATGTTGGTATAAAGGAGGTAATATGCGCCTCTGCTTATTTTCCAGGGGATATGGAATGTGTACCACCCTTGGAAGTCCAAAATTTCATCAGGTACTGTCGGGAGAAGAACCACCACTTCGTAGTTGGATGTGATGCGAATGCTCATCATATGGTATGGGGCAGCACGGACAACAACGATAGGGGTGATTACCTTCTCAACTTTCTGGTTAGCAATAATGTGGCTGTGGCCAATAGGGGCAGCAGGCCTACATTTGTTAACGCCATAAGGTCGGAGGTATTGGATATTACGTTGTGTGATACATTCACGTCTAATCTTGTGAGGGTCTGGCATGTGTCAGATGAAGTATCCTTATCCGATCATATGCATATTAGATTTGATCTGGTTAGCGTTGCTAGAACCGATGATAGGCCAATAGTCTCTAGGAAGGTAAATTGGATCTGCTTCAGAGAAAATGTGGCTAAAGAAGTTGACTGGCTAGATGAACTAGATTTGGCGGCAAATCAGCTACAGTCGACATTAAAATCCTCTTTGGACATTAGTGTGCGTCATAGTGACCATTCTATTGTTCGTAAGGTGCCTTGGTGGAATGACACTTTGTCAAAGCTGAGGAAAACCATAAGGAGGAACTTTAATAGGGCCAGGCGCACAGGTGATTGGCAGGTTTATAGGGTTAGTCTCACTGAGTACAATAAGGAGATTAGAAGGTCTAAAAGGGAGACGTGGAGGGGATTTTGTCAGTCCATTGAGGGATTGCCGGCATTGGCCCGCCTTCAAAAGTCTCTCACCATAGATCATTCTAATGGCATAGGGTCCCTTAGTACAGGTACCGGAGGGTACACTCAGTCTAGAAGGCAAACCTTGGATCTCTTGATGGTAACGCATTTTCCTGGTTCCCAAGAGGTGGCACCTGTACGCGAGTGCTGGGATATTCCCGCACCTGTACGTGTTACCAGAAGGGTCAAAAGTCTCGCGAGAAGAATATTCACTCCGGACAGGGTTTTGTGGGCTATTGGCTCCTTTAAACCCTATAAGGCTCTGGGCAGAGATGGTATTTTTACGGCTCTCCTACAAAGAAGTTCTGACATAATAGTGTCTAAACTTCTTGTAATTTTTAAGGCCAGCTTCGGTTTTGGTTATATACCACGAGCTTGGCGGGAGGTTGCGTTTATATTTATACCGAAGGCAGGTAGGCCTAGTGATCTTCCAAAGTCGTATAGACCCATAAGTCTCTCATCCTTTCTTCTGAAGACAATGGAGAGGCTGGTGGATGTTTATATAAGGGAGACGTGTCTAGTGGAACGTCCCCTGCACCCGAGTCAATTCGCTTATGTGAAGGGCGGATCGACTGAGGGTGCAATTTTGTCTCTCCTTGGGAGTATTGAGAAAGCATTTTCTGAGAAGGAAGTTGCTCTTTGTTCTTTCTTGGATATAGAAGGTGCTTTTGACAACACAGGCTTTCAGGCATGTTCAGAAAATCACGTGATTTCAAATCACATGTAAGTTTAAAATCACGCAAGAAATTCTTAGGTGTTCTGAAAATCACGAGCTTTTTTGTTTTTAGAAGTGTTTTTCATTGTTCTAAACCACAAACTTTAAGCTCTTTTGTGTCGTTTATAGAGCTGCCGGATTCAATGCTGGCATTTGCATTAAAATCGCACATTTATATTTCAAAAATTAACCAATCTATGTAAACTATTTTACATTATATTGATTTTTATGAACAAATTTTATAAATTTTAGTTTTTAATAATTAATTTAATTGACAAATTTGGTCAAATTATACATAAAATCAGGGACCGTAAATAATGATTATTGTTCGTTTTTTTAAATAAAAAAATCAATCACTTAGAACAGACATAAATAAAAATTTTTTGCACCATTATTATTACTTTTTAACAATCTTTGCATATCCGTCATGATTTTTAAATTTTTGATTTTTAAAGTTTTCTTCAATGGTAATGATTATTTTTGAGTAATATTAATAAAAATCAGCCATAATCATTATTTTTGAGCAAAAGAAATAAAACTCAAAAATAATCATTATTTATGATTTTTATTTTTTTCGCTCAAAATAAAACTCACTTTTAATTTACTTTATATATTATATATGAAAAAAAATAATTTTTGTGCAAAAAAATGATATTTTATATAACAAAATGAACAAGCATGTCTTAATATTTTTTCTTTTATTAGTTCTGACCAAATTTTTAAATGTAAAAAACCTCAAAAAAAAGTCATAAATTGAAAGTGAGTTTTATTTTGAGCGAAAAAAATAAAAATCATAAATAATGATTATTTTTGAGTTTTTTTTCTTTTGCTCAAAAATAATGATTATGGCTGATTTTTATTTATATTGCTTAAAAATAATCATTACCATTGAAGAAAATCTTTAAAACTCACAATATAATCATTACTGTGTAATTTTTATTATAAAACTCATAATGATTACGGTCCCTGCAAAAAAAAATAACATAACATAAATCTGGCAACTCCAAAAATCGTTTTGAAAAATAAAAACAAATTGTGAAAAATGTAAACAAATCAAAAAATTTTATGAAAATTGTAATGTGTTTTAAAATTTGCAAATTTTAGAATTTTTCTGCATGAAATTATAATTTTTTTTTGTAAAAATACATAAAGAACAAATGATGTTATATGTTTGTTTTACTTTTTTCGCCCAATTGTAAGTAAAATAGTGTTTAAGAAGGCAATTGATTTAATATCGACAAGAATTTACCTGACGATTTCAAATCACAAAGTTTCAAAAAATTTTGTGCTCAGAACACCTTTCTCGTGATTTGAAATTAGAAATTTTCAGAACATACCTGTTTGACTCCATTACTAGTTCTTTGGAACGGAAAGGGGTGGAAAGGGCAATTATAGCTTGGATCGGCTCCATGCTTAGAGGCAGGATTATCAGCTCGTCCCTTGATGGAGAGGAATTGACCGTGATGGCGTCGAAGGGATGCCCTCAGGGTGGAGTCCTATCCCCATTGTTGTGGACGCTTGTAGTTGATGACTTGCTTACCATGTTGGCTCAAAAAGGAATCAGCGTAATTAGTTATGCTGATGACCTTGTTATAACGGCCCGTGGGAAATTTGAGAGTACATTGTGTGACCTTATGGCTGATGCTCTGAGGGATGTGTCGAATTGGTGCTCTCAAGAAGGACTGTCAGTGAATCCATCAAAGACGGTTGTTGTACCTTTTACGAAGAGATATAAGCTGACGTGCGACTGTATTTCTTTTAGGGGTACCACTATTATGTTTTCTAAGGAGGTTAAGTATCTAGGTGTCATTCTGGATAGAAGACTTACCTGTAACTCGCACATTTCTGCTGTCCAGGCTAAGGCGACAAGGGCACTTTGGGCATGTCGCTCTTCTTTCGGTAAGACTTGGGGTCTATCGCCAAGAATGACACTGTGGATTTATACCGCCATTGTTCGGCCCATAATCACTTATGCGGCAATAGTTTGGTGGAGAAAGACTGAGGAGTCTAAGAAAATTGGGCAAGATACAACGGCTTGCCTGCCTTGGTGTAACCGGGGCAATGAGAACATGTCCAACAGTGGCTTTAGAGGCCCTGATTGGATTAACACCACTTCATATTTATGTGATGAGGGTGGCCGCGTGTTCGGCGGCAAAAGTGTTCGTAAGAACACCTCGAAATGAGTCAAGGAACCTGGCCATTCTTCACAAGGTGGTCAGGAATCCAATTTCGGTCTTGGATACCATGCCTTTGGAACTTTGCTTTGGCAGAAGATTTAAGGTGGAGGTACCGGACCGGGAATGTTGGTCTACTGGGTGTTTGGTTCGGAGTGAGTCTGATCTAAACTGGTATACTGATGGTTCCAAAATGGACAGTGCAGTAGGGGCTGGCGTCTATGGACCCAATCGAAACCTGTCAATTCCACTAGGGAAGTCATTGAGTGTTTTTCAGGCTGAAATCCTGGCCATAACCGCATGTGCTGAGATTAACCTGGATATCGGGCTCAAGGGCAAGACAATTAATATATTTTCAGATAGTTAGGCTGCCTTTAAGGCGCTTGACTCTCATCGTATGACATCTAGACTTGTCAAACATTGCTACGACACGTTGCAAAAATTATCGCTTAGAAACAGGGTGCCGCTGTTCTGGGTACCTGGACACTGTGGTATAAGCGGGAACGAGGAAGCGGATGCATTAGCTAGGAGGGGATCTGCGATGCCTTATATTGGTCCGGAGACCTGCTGTGCAGCTCCGCTTTCTACTATTCTCAGTCAAATTAGTGAATGGGAAACTGGCAAATATTTGGAACATTGGAATGCCCAGTCGGGTCTTAGGCACGCCAAGGCTGTGATTCGTCCGCGATTTGGGGGTGAGTCCGATGTTCTAAAGTATAGAAGGCCAGACCTGAAAATCCTAACGGATTTTCTTACGGGTCACTGTAGTGTGAGAGCGCATTTGATGAGAATGGCGATCACAAATGTAGATGTTTGTAGACTATGCTCACAAGCATCAGAGACAGCAGAGCACATATTGTGTGAATGTGTGGCTCTTGATAGATTTAGATGGATGTATTTAGGAAGACATATGGTCTCACTGACGGATATATCCACCACTAAAGTTTCGGACCTGCTGGTGTTCGTAAAGAAGGCAGTTGGTCTGTTAAACAAACAGTAGACTCAAAGGGACACAATAGATCTTATGGGTCGCAGTGTCTTGCATTTGTGCTGGGTCTAAACCAGATAATAATATTAATAATATTTTGAGGGTAGTACGAAGATTTTCTAAATATTTTTGTATTAAATTTTATGTTTTTTACATGTATTTTTATTTAATCAAATAATAAAAATAAAATTTTAAGCAGTGTTGACAAAAATATGACAGTTGTTATCGATAATTCATCACACGTATTTAAGAATGTATAGAATTTTAGTTGTTGAAAGTGAATGGTCCCATTCGACATTATAAAGAAAGTATTGCCGAATCGCCCTGAATATTTTTTCTCATGTCAAAAATAAAAACAAATTAAAGCTGTGTGTTACGAAGCTTGATCCAAATATACAATTACTGTCAAACAAAATCAAAGCCAAATAAGTCACGAACTTAGTAAATAACGAAATATTTTTTATTGTATTTTTATATAATATTTTTATATTATTCTAAATGTATATTCTATTTAAAATTTTGGAGTATTATTGTTTATTTTTTCTAAATAAATTGTTAAATCTATAGAAAAACTATGATAATTTTACAAAAAGTCACTTTCTTAGGTCAATCAGCTTATGCGGCCTCTTGTATTGCTGACTAATTTAAATGTGGCCTCTAATGGTAAAAAGGTTCCCCACCTCTGTACAATACCATTAAAAGAATTTTGAAAAGTGTATGACTTTGTTGTATCTTTTGCGAAATGTTTTGTTTGTTTGCCCACTCTGCTTTTTGTTTTGGTTTTTTTGACAGTTAACTACCCTAACAAGCATCAAAATGCTGTGTTGTTTTTGTTGCTGTTTTACTTGTTGTACTCTCAAAGGCACCTTATGATAATTGCGCCGTGAAGCAGACGTACACATGCATATCGCACACCCAGTTCGTAAGTGACACAACTCAAAATTTGTTTTTTTTCGAGTTTATGTATTAATACGTGTAGTTTTAATTTTTGAGTTGCGCATATACATATGTGTAGTCCACTCATAAGTTCTTTTTGTGTTTTGTTTCTTTTTAATACTTTGTAAACCACATAATATTTGTAGTAAACAAGAAAATGAATTTTATAAAAGTTGATATTTATATAGGGTAAAGAATATGTGTTTTATTGGTGTACAAAATTAAAATTAATCGACTCGCACCGAAATGCTGATTTCTTATAAACAACATAAAAATTGTAACAAGCACTTATTATAATATACAAATTTTAACAAAGAAATAAAGATAAAATGTTTTTACATTTGGACAGGTTATTTAACCTTCATCTGCTCCTCAAAATAAATTACATTGTCTACCCTGGCGTCGTTTTCGACGCACAATATATTTCTTATGGTTTTTAGTAGAAAAACGCGAAACACATATGATGAGAAAACTAAAAATTGCTAGTATTTATATTTGCTTAATATTGAAACATTGCTTTTAGTTTTATTATATATTAGAGTGAATTATTATCAATACATTTAACACATACGTTTTGGTTATAAATATACATATGTTTTTACATGGAAGTAGATTTAATTTCAAAACATAAAAAGCACCTTTGTGTACCTTAAATATGTGAAGGAACGCTTTTTGATCTCTTCGGTGCATATGATAAAAATGGCAATTCAATAAAATTTACAAATGAACTTGATCGTAGCTTTCCTGTTCTATTTTTCATACAAAGGATAACCTCGGATCTTCTAGAAAATTCCTTTTTATTGTAAGTTTATGTATTGGTTGGCAATTAGAATTAATTTTTTTAAAATAATTAAGGCATTCAAAGCAGCCATGTCGAATATATACGCAAATACAGCCATCGGCCTCCTGTAACTGCAGCAAGAAAGCATCTTATCGACCCTATCGATACAGTCTATATTGAAGTAACAAAACTATTTAAAATTATGGTTTTGTTATAATAACTAATAATTGTTGGCAACTTTTTATTCCCCGGGTTCAACTTTTTTAGAGTTATGCAATATATTTTGTAAATTTGTACACTAATTTTTTCTACCAATATATCAAACAAGTATTGTATTGATTGTGAATGCAAATGTTGATTTGTGCAAACGTAAAAGCTAATATCATCATCCAAAGGAATAACTTCATTGACATCTTCAAAAATGTTTTTCGACATAATTGACCTTAACATAATACGACTATACTCTGATTCGAATAAATCATCATTTGATTGATTTTGTGATCTAAAAAAATATACAACATTCATGTATAACGAGTAGTTATGTCAAAACACCCATAGAAGCTGAAAACAAACTGGAATCAATTCGCAAGAAATCGTCGCCATACTAAGCTTTGGCAAATGCTTTTGTATACCTTAGAAATATGCTTTCAAGATGCAATTCGTGTGACGGCGGGCAGAGGATCGATAACATTTTCAGTTCTAAACCTGCCACCTTGTTGCTGACTACACTACTACTAACTACAGGATTTCTGACATCAGAAAAACTGTAGTTATTTTCAACTTTACTTTCATTTAGAAGAGCTCCTATTTCTTCACTTAAAAAATATTTTATTTACTTCTTTTTAATTATTTGATACATTTTGTTTATAAATTAGTTAAAAATTACTTTTTTACCTACAAAAAACATAATGACTAGTAAAAAAACAAAGTTGCCCGCCAAAAAACATACGTTTTCTCATATGTGTCAAAAACGACGCATGAGGGTAGGAAACGTTACTTTTTAGATACAATACAAAAAAATAAAATTTATAATACGAAAATAAGTCTAAATGTGCACATTTATGTATTCTACAAAGTCAGGAAATTTCACGAACTTTTAACTAACCATATTAATAAAAACACAAAAATCGTATTGGGTATGCGTCGTTTTCGACGCAAAGAGCAGATGAAGGTTAAATTAATTTTTAATGAGTTAAAATTTTGACTTTCTTACCACTCGATGATTTATAGTTTTCAGTCTTTCATGAAGAATGCTTACGAAGTAATGCTAGCACAAGAAGATTCAGCATCTCTAATCTATGTTTATAGCATACGTCATTCTCCTCATACCAAAAGGAATATGTTGTATTTTTGGTGAATTGTATGCATTGTTTGACAATAGTTTTCTTAATATTTCGTATGCTTTTGTCTTCTGTGAATATTTGTTCAAATACTTTTATTTGTACCTTGCATATTTCAAAAAACAAATCGGATGGTCCACACAAACTTCCAAAATCTGATTTTTCATTGTAATTTTTCGCATGTATATACATTTCGGAGGGGTATGTCAATATTTGGGTGGGTTTAATTATATCCAATCGACATTTTTGGCAAGATATTCGTTGCGCTTTGTACCCAGCGAAATAACGGCTTGACGTTAATTCAATTGGTACAGTAACGGAATTAAAACTATCGCTGTTTTCGTCAAAATATTCTTCATTACCTTCATAGATATCAAGAGCGTTCTCTGCGGAGGTTTGTTGACATCGGGATATGCTGTCATCTTTTGAAAGATCCTCTGAAATTGTTTGAAAATTTATAGGCAACATAACCGCATCATCTTTTTCACAATTAGGTAAACTGAGTTATTTTTAAAGATAACAGCTTGGCCATGGTAATGTTGAATTCATGAACTGAAGGGTCTTTACAGTGTCCACCTTTTGCGCGAAGGTACGAAAATAGGTTCTCTAATGGATCTTGATTAAAGTGACTGGTTAAAATGAAAAGCATGTCATCTTCTTGAAACATTTCTTCTGATAGAGACATTATACCCTTTGGTGGTTTGAATTAATAAATAATAAATAAATAAATATAAATAATAAATTAATAAATCCTACCTATTAAATAAATCTATAACATCTATAACCTAAATCTATAACATCTGAAGAGTTATTATATGTAAAATTACGCCGGATAGATACTTCATCAAAAATTAGGCTACATTGTTTTTCTGCATGCTGCATTTTACGATCTGCTGCTTCCAGTACATTATATATGCATAAATTATTGCCAGGCTGGAAATTCTTAATATCGCTCCATCTGCTTAGGGAAGAAAGGGTTGGAAGGTTCAGTTTTAAAGTATTTCTTAAAAATAAATACGTAGAGGGGGATCTATAATAAATACTTTCAGCCAAGTTTCTCTCCTGATCTTCCCATCGAGCATTTGATTTTCTGTTTTGCTTTATGAGCATTTTACAAATTGATTTTGATCCTCTACGCCATTGTGGCGGAGATCTGAAAAGTTGCAAATTATTTTCAGAATAGACTTTGATTCCTTTTACTCTCATGTCCCCGTTATTTTCAGTTAAGTATAAACTTGCCACGACACCTCGCCTCAAAAATTGCTTCCCAATAAGCTCTAATGAGAAGTGCTTATCACACAAAAACAAAGAAGAATTTGCAATAAATTGCACGTCAAAGTTGCATTTTTCTGCCCACTTTTTAAACAACGGTGAGTCCATATTTGGAAAACGAAATAGCAGACTGCATTTGTTGCCAGCTTTTCGTGACACCGATGAATTTGAATCCTAAAGTACAAAAAATATATACATACATATATGTATGTATACGAAACGTTTAATGTGCACATGTAATTAAAAAAATATGCGTCGATTGGTCCAGGTCCCAGATTTCTACGATGAAAATAAATTCACTTACACCGTCTGCGAAATGAAAAATACCAGTGTATTTGTTCTACATTTATGAAAGTTTTTTGGCTCTGGTGAACATTTAAGGTTTTGTCAGTTACAGCGTTCTTTAATTCCATCGACGATATGTATATTAGTGTTAGGAAAATATGTTATGAGGAGGAGAAAAATTGGAGTATTGCTTGTAAGAATGTCATTCATATTTTGCATACACACCCCAATCTGCAATGGTTCGGCCTACGATCAAATGAATATGATTGACAAATGTTGCTGTCTTCTCCGAAATAGTAGAAAGGAATTGAAGTCATATCGAGAAGATCGTTAAGAAAAATCAGAAATAGAGTAGGAGACAGAACAGGCTGAAATCCATTCCATGTTTTTTTTTTTTAATTTCTACAATTGGTTTACAAACACTGTACATATTTATTTATATACTTAAATGTATTTACATTTTATGTTTAAGTACATATACAAATATTTTTCAAATTCTCAATCGATAACAAAATTCATTCTTTTTATCCGACCAAGTTCGGTAATGTTTTGTTTTAAGAATGTCTCAAAATATTAAAATTTTATACAATATTTCCCTTTTCAGAAAACTGGGTGTAGATTATACCTCTTTCAATGACTTAAAAAAAATAAAACTTTGGCACAAGTTAATTTATGTCAGCCGTGTTAATTCAAAATTGTGCAAAAGACTACTGTGTGAAAATAGGACAACGTATGCGAATTGATTAAATTAATGTCCTAAGTAGGGGGAATTTACTGTAAAAGAATGTTTTTTATAACATACATGTTTGAAATTAATTTTTAAATTTCAATCTATGCAGAAAGTACCTCTATCCTGTTGCAAGTAGTTTTCGTTTACTAAATAAGGTTACGTTACATAATAATTCCAAATTGTACTTACTTTTATAAAATAATCTGAAAAAAATGAAAAAAAAAAAATTTAACAAAATAGCCATAAAATATAATGCGTGTATACATAATAATTAAGTTTTTAATATAAAAAAAAATGTGCAATTATTACATATTAATCGATTAGTAGTTAAATTTTCTAATACTTCTTTAAGTTCTTCAGGAGCTACAACAACTTTTTTTGAATTAATTTTTCTTTTTTAACTTGTAAACGTAGTTGTTTTCTTTAGTTCAGTAAAATTTAAAGTTTATTTAAGAGTGCAACCCAATTGCTCTTTGATCATTCAAGGGTGAAGGAATAACACTGGCCTTTGAATGGTCAAATTGACAGCAACTTGTCTCATCAACAAAAAAGCGCATAAAATACAAATATCTATGAAAAAAACTTCCCTATCTATCAACCATCTTCACATTCCAATACAATGAACTGCATAATTAGGGGTTTACCCCTGAGTATTTCGGTCAAATGAATTTTTCTTTTTATCTAATACACTCCGGTTCACTTATTTAAATGCACAAAAAATCCCATATTCAGGAGCCGGTATCTTTTGCAATTTTTAACCGATTCCAGAATTTTAAAATATAAATTGAAGCTAGACATCTTGAGATATAAACAAAATCATGGCAATGGTGGTTTCTTAACTAAGGAACCTTTTTTTTGAGGAATTTATAAAAGAAATCTAAAAATGAGGTATTTTTTTTGGAAAGATGAAACAATGACCCAAAAAACATAAATTAAGAATGACCCAAAAAGTTTCTGGTCAAAATTCATTTTTTGTGTGTGGGGTGGAATTGCGTTATAAAATATAGCCCCAATTTATAGAAATGAAAGATGCTCCCATTTTTGTTTTTAGCAAAACACCAAATTTTATAATAGTATAGGTTTATGATTGTTTTGATTTTGTTGAGTTTTTAACATTATTTATTTAAAAAGAATTACATAGTTTCTTGGGTTGACAATCAAAAATCGAGTGATTTTTGGTAAAAATTTTCAGATTGTTTTTCGTATATAAAGAACAAATATAATTCTAAACAGGTTTCATTATTACCAAGCTCTAAGACATACAACGGTGCTTTAGGGAAATGCATTGAAAAAAGCGGACACGTTTTTAAATTTGTCTTAGCAATTCACCGAGAGGAGTTCTTTAAAAGCCGATAATTCTGTCGGCTTTTTTGACAAGAATGGCGTTTAAGCAGAATGGTATATGCTCAGATTAGATATCTGATATATTTCAAGAAAAAAAGTCTTTAACGTCTGAGGATGAATCTGAGGAAGCAGTAGTACAAGCCGTTGTAGAACCAAATATTTGCGTGGTTTGTCACCATAGAAACCCCAATATTGTTATGTTACCTTGCAAGCACCTAAAGTAATAAATGAAAATGTGCCCCAAAATCAATATTGGGGCGAATTTTCATTCGGTTGGTTTCATTTTTCATGTTTTTTTGGGTGTAATTTTCATTATGAAATTTCGTCCCAAAAATTGGGCTAATTTGCATTTTTATATTGGGGTAATATTTCTTGAGGCCATTCCGCGCAACGCCAACTTTTTCATTTTCTATTGATCAAAAATGTTGATAAAAAGTTTTTGTCAATTCTGACGTTAATAAGTTTAAAATTTTCTAACATAATAAATTTTTCTACACCACCACAATGCAATCGTTGTATAATAGGGAGATAGTCTCCTGAGTGGCGAAAACAATTATTACATTTTGTCTTACAGAGTAAATATAAAAGATTCTAAGTTTTTACTGTTTTTACTATGGGACTGAACGATAATTAGAAAATTGACAACGAACGTCGTCATATCGTCGTCGATATGTTGTCGACTTTACAACGTCAAAGTTCACTTTGTCCTTGGGTTGACAACGACAGTGTTGTCGGTATTTTGTTGTCGAATAGCTAACAGCGTATAAAATTTGGCCACAAACGGTGACCATTTTCGACAAGGAATATGGTCAATTTGTACACGTATAGTATCAGTTTTTTCCTGGGTGTACGCAAACTTTTATGATAGTATATTTTTCCTGTATAAAATGTGTAAATTCTTTTACATTTTTCGTATGGGAAATACATTTTGTTAGTATACACTACGTATGCATATATACATGGAAATAAATAAATACATGGTCTAGTAACGCTGGTTTTAAACACAGGATTTTTTTTATTTTTAAGTAATATTTTTCCATATATTTTTAACCACTAAATTTATTTTAATGAGAGTGGAGTCTTCAAATTTGTCTCTACACTAAATGATGTATTTCGACAAGAAACAGCTGTACAGTATCAGCTGCTTATGGTGTAGCTGTCGTTTTTAATAATAATTATGCAGTTGGGTAGTTGTGTCTTTATGCTTAAAGCTTAAAACTATGAAAGAGATATTACTTTTTGATTTCTGAGTAATAAGTTTAATTTTTGTAGCGTTAAATTTTCACTATCAAATTTGGCGAAACTAAATTTTTTACTAACAATTAGTTAAAACTGTAGGGGGTTGCATAAAAATGTTTCCATGCTATGGAATTTGAGACAAATCAAAATTACATACTAAATACTTTCTTGTATGTGTTTTTCTTTTAAAAATTGTTTCCACTTGAAATATGTATTTGTCTTATTCAGGTTAAACTTAAAAATAAATATGGCAGGCAGTCAGTTTGTCAGCCAGCTTAAAACGTATAGTAAAAAATCAGCAGGCAGTAAATGCGACAGAAATAAAATTGTAATATAAAAAAAACGAACGATGACAACAATAACAACGACAACTTCAACAGCAACAGTAGTAGTTGCAGCAAGAGCAACTTCAACATTAGCGATTGCCACAAACGACAGAAATGATCTTAAATGAATGCGGAAGTTTTTTTCTTCAGGGTTTTGTAACCAGGTTTATGTATTTCTTTCATGGTTGGTTTTTGCTTATCGTTGTTTTTACACGTTTTCTCTTTTAAAATATATTTTTACTCTCTTTGTTGGTTTGTTTTGCGAATTTTAACACAACAACGAAGCCAATAACAAAATTAACAAACTGCAATGCGGGCAGCAGTATTTGGAAGCGCAAAATATTTTTTTCTGTTCGATGACCGAATGTAATTGATGCAGAAGCTACATATGTAACAAGCATTACAGCTACCACTTGTTGATATTGTAATTGCAATATCTACAACCATATATACATAGATATGTATGTATACAGAGAACAACAATATCAAATGCTACCTACCATTGGCAGCAATAACAAGGAATTAGGCAACCAGTAGAGACTTGTACAATGTACTCGTGCATATACAAAACAGTCTCGAAAAATCGAGAAAATTTTAAATTTCCAAAGTAATAAAATTATTATTATTTTTTACGATTGTTAGAGTAATTTTATATAATTACTTACTGGTAATTAATAAATTCAAAGACATAATTATTTGACGTCAGTTTGTCCAAATAAATTAAGAACTACGGCGGCAAGAAATTGGTTTTGTATGTGCGCATATTACACTGCACAACAAAATTAAATATGTACTTTCCAAACTAACAAGGGACAAAAAAAAAAAAAAACAAAAAACAAAAAACACGGTGTATGATTGCTGATTTGATTGTTCATTATATTTTACGATTACTAACACCTTATTAACCACTAATGTTCTTCAATTAACATCCATGATTAATGCTTCTTTTACTCAAGGAAAGCAAACAGATGTAATTTATACAGATTTTAGCAGGACATTCAATAAAGTGAATAGGATTCTTTTCTTTCTTTATAATCATAAGACTAAAAAAATAAAGAAAATGTAGTATCTTGATCAATACATATTTGTAAAAGCAAAATTTTTAACTTTTGAAAAACCTTAATAACTTTTGTATTTTTTACTCGATTTTATTTATTAGAAGCTTGTTTAACTCAGAACTAAATTTGCTTTAAAGAAATATATACATAAGTGTATGTTTCTAAACAATCTAATTTAAAAAAATGGCGCCAAAGTTAAAAAATTTAGAAAAAATAAAATTAAAATCGGATATAAATTAAAATAACACTGCAACAATTTAATATATGTACCAAAATGTGTACATATTTAAAAAGGCACATATTTCTTCTTTTCGAATCCGTTTAAAAATTAAAAATCGGATTGAAATCAACTGAGTTACGTGTTCATAAGTACTCGAACCTACCCGAAAATAGGTTTTTCGGAATAACTCCGAAATTTGAGGGTGTTTCCGAACTTTTAAAAATTAGTTTATGATCTACTCAATAAGGCCTACAACTTGCACTAAGTCACTTTCCAAGTATAAAAAAAAGTTGCTCATTTGTAGCACCGTGTTATTATTAATCTAGCCGAGCCTTAATTGGCTTACTGATTTTTTTTATTCTTATGAAGCAGCCGACTAAGTTTTTGGACCAGTGGCTTTATTAAAAGCCGGTCACCCTTAAGTGAAACTATTATTCGTCTCACCCAAAAAAGAAAACACCACAATTTGCTACGGTCGTTTTGGACTACTAGAAAGCATATTGAACGGATGAATGATAGTACAGTAGCCGTTCGGTTAAATGACTATCCAGTTATGTAAACTTCCAGAATAGTGAGCAACAAAAATTAAACACAGGAGGTTCTAAAGAATGAACACAGCCTATCTCTATTATGTATGAGTGTTGAGTTGTTCAGTTCTGAATGATTGTGTTAAGGTTATCTGAAAAAAGTGATATGAAGTGGCCAAGTCAACAATTTGTATATGATATGCGAAAATGCAGGGACAAGGCACCACAGAAATCGGTTGAAGCAAAAAAAAAAATATGTATGTAACCGGCTACTTTCGTGTACATTAATTATTTAAAAATTTATTAAAAATATAAACTTATTGTGATAAAAGTAATTTGAATTATTTATTTTATTTTCTCTCGCTTATGTGAACTTTATATTGAAAGCAACAAAAAGCCATACATCTCACTTCGTTTTAAAACATATCTATAATTTATTTTTAAGAAATTTTTGTTAAAACACTATACGAACCACTATCCATTTCTTTGGAAATATCATTTATTAAAGTGAGAGCCCAACACATTTTTATAATGCTTCTACAGGAACGTTCAGATAGCTTTGGGTTGTCGCCATCGACAACAATAGACAGGCTCTTACGAGGACAAATAGTTGTCGTCAGTGGCGTTATATACAACGAATACATGAGCCCCAATTTTCTGCTGTGTCGTTGAAGGAGGAATTAATTTATGCAATTGTATAGCGTACATACATAAGTATAAAGTACATATAGAAGTATATGTAAAATAATATAACCTGACTGGCTGACTAAGAATCACACATATGAAACTGGTAGGCCGATTGGTTTGAAATTTTGAAATATTGTTTCTGCCATAAAGTTTATATTCGTGAAACAGCTGAACCGATGTTCTTAAAATCTTTACAGTATCTCTGTATCCTAAAGGCTACATAAATTTCAAAAATTCCAAGTGGTGGAGCCACGCCCATACAAAGTCCATATTTGGTCCAGATAGCTTCATGGTCAATACAAATCAACAGTTCAAAAATGGGCGAAGTTAGACAAGTAGGCATGATACTCCAATGCAAAGGAAATAGTGATTTTTGTGTATCTTAAGAACGGTTAAAGTAAACGTTTCGAAATATGGTCTAAATACTTTACAGTCAATACAAATTATCAGTAAAAAAAGTGGGCGGATTTGGATAAAGTAGGCATGGTTCCTATAATACAAAATAAGTATTGTATTTTTATATGTTTTAATAACGGTAATAGTAATACTTATATACATATAGCAATACTCTCGAGCATTACCAATAAAAACTACAGCCAAGACGGGCTTTGGTTAGTTATACACATATTTTTCAGTTTGTTACAAATCGTTTTTAAGTTTAATAAAGTATGATTTTTTAAGAGCTATAGTAAAGTTTTTCAAAAAAAAAACACACATAAAATTCAGAAAAATTAATGAAATCTTTATTTTAATCGATAGTACGGTCCATATAATTTAATGTTTGAAGATTATTTCATTCAAATGTTGACCGTGACTGCGTCTCAAATGGTCTATCCGCTTAGTCCAATTTTGGCATACTCTTTCCAACATTTCGGCCGGTATCTCACGAATAAATACTTCAATGTTGTCTTCCAATGCGTCAAAGCCCATAAACCGCACCAAACTGTGACTTTTTCTGAATGCATTGGTAGCTCTTGCAATTCTTCTAGCTGGTCTTCACTCCAAAATCGACAATTCTGCTTATTTACGTACCCATTAAGCCAAAAATCAGCTTCGTCGCTGAATACAATTTTTCGATAAAAAAGTGGATCTTCGGCCAACTTTCTAAGAGCCCATTCACCAAAAATTCTACGTTGCGGTAGGTCGCTCGGCTTCAATTCAATAATTTGCAAGCGTTGTTCGTTTGTAAGACGATTCATGGTTAAATTACAGACCAAACTGAAGATGTTTGACAGTGAAACAAAACACAAAAAGTGCGTCAGCTGTTTAAACCAGTGTTGCCAAAAAGATAATAGATAAAAAATTACCCTTTATTAGCATTATCTTTATAAATAAAAGTCAATTTTGTTCGTTGGTCATCGCATCAGTTGAGAACGGCTGAACCGATTGTGATGATTTTTCTTTCTAAAGATAGTAGTGATCCAACTTAGGTTATTGCGGAAAGACAATTTTGCCCCGCCCACATTTACCTAAAATCTGAAAACGGCTCCATCGATTTGAAGTAAAAATTTATTTCTTTATACATACGTATCTTTTTAAGTGTTGAAGCTAAAGTTTCTGAATTTAGTGTGATTGATTTCGTAAAATTATCAGTAGAAAAGAGAGCTGACAAATAGACGTGGATCTTGAAAACAGTAACAGTTTTTCAATTTGGTCTGAATTACTCCGTAGTCACTTTAAATCATCAGTCGAAAAATGTGGACAAATGATAGTGGTAGGTGTAGCGAAGCACGCCGGGTTTAAGCTAGTTATATATTAAATATTTAATGCCATTATAGACTGATAAAACCTGTATGAATATCACCTTGTTTTCTAGCATTGTTTTCAACAAAATCTAACATTATTCATTAGAAAGTTTTGGCACCATTGCTTAACACTAAAGCTTACAATTAAATATAGAGGCCAGAAATAAATTATTTAGATTATTAGTGTGACAAAAGGATGGTACATCAAAGTTTACTATAAATCTCCATAGAATAAAAAAGCTCAAGATACATATGTACATAAGTATAACATTAATTATTAAAGAGATAGGAGCATATTTGTTGATCCTAGTAATAATTTACTGTATTTTATTGTTACATTTATTTGATAAATAACTCATAACAAATTTTAAGAGCCTTTGTCTGTCTCTGGTCTACACACATGTTAATATTTTTGTGTATATACAACAATTAAGAACACATTGTGAGAGATGGATAGACTTTGTTAGATTAGAAAATTTTAAAATAATAATAATAAATAAAATAATAAAAATAAAGAAAAATAAAAAACAGACTTGGCAGCGGTGGGATTCGAACCCACGCCTCCGAAGAGACTGGTGCCTTAAACCAGCGCCTTAGACCGCTCGGCCACGCTACCCATGTACCAATTCTCAATAAAAATACGCACTGAATGTTATAAATTGTTTGTGATTAACAAAAAGAAATAAAAATCTTAAAATAAAATTATTTTAAATTATTTTTAAATTAAATAAATAAAAAAATTAAAATTTTAGTATCCACTAGGCACTGTCGATGGATGATTATTTTTATTTCAGAGCAATGAGAAGCGTGTGAATATTTAAACATTTTGTTCTGATTATGTTTTTTTATTAGTTTTAAATTATTTTTTCTTTTCTTTTTTAATGTTTGTGTGTATTTTTCTTTATTGTTTTTATTAATTTCTTTGCTTTATGAATGAGTCCAATTTCGTTTTAACCACCTGCCTCATACACAATGTCTGTGTGCATTCGAGGCTTTTGTTACTTGATATTCTCTTTGTTAAACAAAAAAATATTTTTTTGGCAATTTTCTCATTATTTAAGCCAAAGATGCTGAATGTTTTATAAAAGTGTATGTGCTTGTGACGACCAAAAATTAAAATTGTGCAGTGAATTGTTGAATTTTAGGCACTTTTTCGGGAGGTCAATATATTGTTGACTCCTTTTTTAGTTTTCTTATTTGGATTTCAGAAGTTGTGCATTTTTTGGGAAGCTGTGCCATATGTTTTGCAGATTTTGTTTTGTCTCAGAGGAATTTTATGAACTGGAAAATAAAGTGTTAAAGTCAAGGATATTATAACACTTGTGGGTGAAAGGATTTTTGTTTTAAGAAGATATATGAAGAACTATAAAGTATCCTACAAGAAAAATATCTTTATGTAAGTGTTGGTTTTAATACATTCTTGGAAGGTTTTCTATTATCCCGATTCAAAATTTCTATAAATTATAGACCGATTTAGGCTATTCGCCTAAAGGACATTTTTGTTTGAAGTTTCTTAATGGAGTGGCAGAATATTGTCGTGCGGGAGTTTATGTGCTCTAATGAAATAAAGGACTTAATTCAGAGTACATCTTTTTGTAGTTGATTGTCCAGTGAATCGCACAATGCATTATAGAGAGAAATCGTTCTTTAGTCGTAACGCTCGTTTATGTAACGGGCTTTCGGGGAATATTTATCCTGCCAGTCGGTATTATTTTCAAAGATAAATAAAATTTAAATCTCTCAAGCATTTTAAAGTGCTAATATTCCAGAAATTATATTAATAGCCGTTGAGAGTATGAGTAATAAAAAAAAATCAATAAATTCAAAATCTTGTCTAGTCTCTTATTGTTCATAGATTTTAATTTAACTCGATTTTAATTTCCAAAACATGGGGGTAAGGACTGTTTTTCTTATAGTTATAAAAGTTTAAATCATAATATGTACAACAAAGAAATATATTTTTAATATTAATTAATTTTAAATTGGGTATAAAATTTTATAACATTGATGTGGGCAGCCATGTGGCCGCCACGGTAGGTGCGAACACGCTAATTTTCACAAACTTTTTGCGGTATATGCAGCAGTATTTCGCCAATCTCTTGTTTATCGAATCGACGTAGACAAGTGACTTTACATGACCCAAAATTAAAAAAATATTAATTCAATGTGATTAATCATGGTGTACAATTTCGCAAATTTCTATCGACAAAAATTTCTTTGAGTTATTGTAGTGCTGTGGGTGGTACAAAAAAATTTCCATTTATATCCCTATCTGTTCACCATTGACGGTAACATTCTGGCAATCATCGTTTTTTGAGACATATGAACAAGTAACTACATTAGCTCATAAAGTGCACTAAACAGTAACTAAAGATTATTCCTACTCCAAATGTAAAAATTATGTTTATTTACGTATCCATTCTGCCAAAAATGGTCTTCATAAGAGAAGAAACTATTGAATGGTAATTCAATATCAATTTGTTCTTTACCCATTCGTTGATTTAGCGTCGCATGCGATGGTCGTTTGATTTCAATTCCTGTACAAGTTTAATACTGAAAGATTTTGAGTCATAATGCTTTCGTCAAATTGTCTATACTATACCGTGGAAGCACTCAACCCTAGTCGCTAATAACACAACGACGAATTGATTTGCTTGGACATTCTTCATTTCTTCTCTGATCAGAAAACAGATATTTCAGTGCACACTATTCGTTGTCACATGGTATTCTGAAGGACGATTACGGGCGAAGTGCAGGGCAAGTTTGACGAGCAGAACCATTACTTACTTACTTACTTAGCTGGCCATAACAACCCGTTAACGGGTTTCGGCCTGCCTCAATACTAGTCTCCAGGCGTCTCTGCTAAGTGCACGTCTTCTCCAGTTGCTCACACCAATTGATGACAGGGCTCCATCTACCTGGTCTTTCCAACGTAAACATGGACGTCCTCTACGCCGACGTCCAGTGACCTTCGCATCGAAAACCTTTTTCGCTGGAGCAGATTCTTCCATCCGAACAACATGGCCGAGCCAGCGCAGCCCCTGGATGTTAATGCGCTGAACAACATCTACGTCGCCGAGGAGCTCATACAGCTCATAGTTGGTCCTAATGCGAAACTCATCGCATTGCTTCAGTGGACCAAAGATCTTGCGAAGAATTTTTCTCTCAAACACTCCCAGGACCGCTGCATCGGCACAAGACAGCGTCCATGCTTCCGCACCATAGAGGAGCACCGGAAGAATAAACGACTTGTAGAGTGTTAACTTTGTCGCACGAGAGATTTCTCTGTTACTAAACTGCCTACCGAGACCGTAGTAGCACCTGTTGGCCAGTGTAATTCTTCGCTTGATCTCCAGACTGACATCATTCTTGCTGGTAATGGCGGTGCCAAGGTAGATGAAGTCCTTGACCACATCGAATGTATAGTTGCCGGCTGTAACCTGGGAGCCAATACGATCAACGTCCCTACTCATCGACAACATGTACTTCGTCTTGCTCTCATTTACCGCCAGACCCATTTTTGCAGACTCTCGTTCAATAGCATTAAAGGCTTCGGTGACATCTCGCTAGGTATGCCCAATGATGTCTATGTCGTTGGCATACGCAAGGAGCTGGACACTTTTATTAAAAATAGTGCCATTACGATGTACACCTGCCTTTCGCAAAACGCTCTCCATGACGAAGTTGAAGAGGTCGCAGGATAAGGGATCGCCTTGTCTGAAACCTCGCACGGTATTAAAAGGCTCGGAGAGGTCTCTTCCTACCTTGACGGAGCTGCAGGAGTTGCTCAGCGTCATTCTGCCAATCGTTGGGCAGCATACTTTCCTCCAGCTATACTCTGCAAATGAGCTGGTGCATGCACCTAACCAACTCATCGCCTCCATACTTGAAGAGTTCAGCTGGCAAACCATCAGGTCCAGCTGCTTTGTTGTTCTTCAGTCGCCATATGGCAACCTTGACCTCTTCATGGCTGGGGGACGGGATCTCGATGTCGTCGTTAATGATTGGGTCCAGCACAGCATCTCTAGAGGCGGAATTTGTGTCGCCATCACCCTGCAATAGATTAGAGAAGTGCTGTCTCCATAATCTTAGTGTTCCTTGTGCATCTGTAACCAGGTTACCATGTTCGTCTCTGCAGAAGGTTGCTCCGGGCTTTAAACCAGTAGTAAGACGCCTTATCTTTTTATAAAAATTTCGAGCATCATTTCTACTCCTGCACATCTCGATTTCCTCACGATCACGCCTTTCTTGCTCTCTTTTCTTCTTTCTAAATAGGCGTCTCTCTTCCCTCCTCTTTTCTCTGTACACCTCCACCGTTGCTCTTGTAGTGGTGGACTGCAATGTTCGTCTATAGGCAGCGTTCTTTGCTGCAGTGGCCTCACGGCACTTTTCGTCGTACCATTGATCTCTGCGGGGAGGACGCTTAAAACCAAGAACTGTTTCGGCAGCGCTGCGCAGAGAGTGAGCGATGTGAGACCACTGTCCACCAATACTTTCGAGAGAGGATGGGATGTAATTGAGCTCGTTAGAAAGACGATCGGAAAACGACCTGGCTGTCTCTTGTGATCGCAGCTTTCTGATGTCCAGCTTCCCCTGCACACTAGAACGTGTCGTATTCGACGCGCATATACGCAGTCGCATCTTGGCTACGACAAGATAATGGTCCGAGTCGAAATTTGGACCTCTAAATGTGCGCACGTCTAGTATGCTGGATACATGCCTTCCATCAATCACAATGTGATCGATCTGGTTGTTGGTAGATCGATCAGGAGAGAGCCAGGTGGCCTTATGGATATCGAGATGCTGGAACCTGGTGCTACAAACTACCACAAGGACAAGGCAAAGTCTCTGATTGGGGTCAACCTGGCGGCCTCCAAAACGATCCTTGTACCCGTTGTATTCAAGTCGACATACAGCCTCCCCGTGGACCTCCTGGATAACATTCTAGCACCCGCTAGCTTGTTAACTAATGTATGCGGCGATTGTCCAATCCCATGGACTTTAAATTTGGGTTGTGCGTAGGGCTTGAAACCCACCACGTAAAAACGTTCTTCAATGAAAGCAAAGACAATAGCCTCTAAACAGAACCATTATATGGCTCAAAAAAAAGTTCAGCAATTTTTAAGCGTTGCTGTGTTGTGATTCCATCCGTAATGAAATGCCATACCGAACTAAACAAGAGTTTTTGCAGTTACAGCCTAGCTTCTCACAGTACCCATATTGTAGTCGTCAATTTTTTTCCATGAGTACCGAGAATTACAGTAAATTGTCAGATCGCAACGATAGGCTCAAGAAGTTTGTTCATGACAATCAGTTAGTTTTAGAACTTTTGCCAGAAGACTGCTAAGAGTTTGTTGCCGAAAGAAATATTTTTTTTCATACGTCTTTCTTTCAATATGTCAGAGCTGGGATTTGAATTCGGAGCTCTCTTATTGACAAAGTAATAATGTTAATTTTTACTTTCATTTATGCCCAAAGAACTGAATCATATTTAATTATACCACAATAAATATTTCCCAAAATACTATTTGCTGCTTTCGTAGAAGCTTTCTTTTTATGGTTTAAACAACGTCAGTAACCAAAACTCTGACGGTTAGCCACATTACCAATATCTGAAATAAATTGAAGATCACGATATATAAATCTGTACTTGATTCCAAAAAGCAAGAATGTCCGAAAAATATCACTCACTTGTTTTAAACCAACGATATGGTTTTAATATCTCACCATTCTAATAAATAAACAAAGCATAACTGTCATGAAGTTAAATGGCAAATAGGGCGTCAGTTAGCATGGATTAAAGTGGTAGCGATAATAGTTGTACCAAAACTTAAGAAATTACTTGGTTATTGAGCCTTCTTTTCTTCATTTCGAAACTGGCACCATTGTCGATTTTGAAGTTTCTATTATCGCTGTACACAAACAAAATGCCTGTTGTTTTTTTATATTTATGCATTAATGAAAGTTAAATAGAGAATAGAGATGATATTTTTCGGTTTTATTAACATCTTTGACTTTAAAATAAAATTTAATATATTTCTTACTTATGAATATGGACAAACATTTTATTGCAGTGTTTCAACAGTGATCCTCAATTTTATTGTAGCGTTCAATGCAAGGATAATATTTCATAAATAAGAAAAATATCTCAATTCATTCATAAAAGAAAAAAAGAATCACACAGAGTGATAAAAAAAAATCAACTGCCCACACAGCAACTTGAGAAAGTCCTCAAAAAAATTATTGGTTAACAACGAAAATTAAGATGCCTTAACACATAATAAAAGATAATCCTGAATAACACACACAGGGAATATAATATACAGTGAAATTCTGCATAAACTCATAAATATTAAATATGAAACAAAAGGAAATGATCCTTCTCAAATTAGGCGCCAATTTATAAAAAAATAAGAAAAACACAATCCTACAAAAGCCACCATTTATGAAAGCGATAATTAATAGCAAAAAAGTCGACAAACCCAAAAATAATCAGGGACATCATCAATGTGAACAATAAAAATCACTTTCACCTTTTTTTTCTTGAACAAGCAATTATTAAACAACCATGAACTTCAAATCTGGCGATTTTCTGTGTTTTTGTTGTATTGGAATTAACAAAAAAAATTGTGTCAAATACTAATTCAGCTCACGTTGCTTTATCAAATATTTGTACAAATACTCAGTAGTGCTTACATACACATACTTGTATAACATTTATGATTTGAAAAGTCATAAATTATAAATATATGGTTTTTCTTTTTAAAGAAGCAATACATTCAAAAAATAAACAAAAAAGATAAATTATAAGGGTTTCTTTTAAAATCTAAAGAAAATATATTAAAAGAAAAAAAAAACGAGAAAAATATGTAGAAAATTGAACAAAAATACAAATTTTATTACCAATTAATGACTCCTAGAGGCCTGGTGTTTTGTTATGAGAAGAGTTTGTGTGCGAAAATTTTACTTCAGTTTTATTTTTTTTCTTCAAAATGTGAAATTTTCTAGGTGGCATTATTTTAAAAATTAAACGAAAACAATGAGAAACTAAATTAAAAGCGGGCGTTTGATGTGTAAAACAATGTAAACTATACACTGAGAAAGAAAAAAACTAATAAACTGAATACTTTAAACAATAAAACATTTTACATGTTATAATATTATAAAATATTGAACATACATAGTTTGGGATCAAAACTGTTTAGATCAAACTCTGTGCTGACTTTAGCCAAAAAAATAAAAAAACTTTGTAAAAGTATTTTTTTTTCAATTGAATTTAAGGATAAATTTTTCATCTAGAAATCCCACCAAAAACCCCAGCTCTGATATCTAAAAAAAGAAATATATATTTCTCTCGGCGACTACCTCTTAGCAGTTTTCTAGCAAAAGCTCTGAGAGTACCTGATTGCCATGATCGACATTAAACTCAAATGAAATTTGTTTTATTAAGCTTTCATAAGCCAAAAATAAAGCGGGTATAAGAAAGTAATAATATAAAGTTCCATCGGGGTATAGAAATGCCCTATAGTTTAATGAAAGTAGTACTGTCTTTCTATATGTAATTTTGTAAAGAGAAGAGATTCTGAAAGAGAGGTATTGTAGGGTATACAATACCATAGAAAATAGGTTATCCCCAAATTGATTTTTGAAATAAATTGATTATTAAGCCTGCTCGCAACTATGTATCAAACAAACTGCTCAATAGCACTGCTCGAACTATATAACAACCGATGTAAAGATTCATGTAGACATATAAAAGAGCTGTTCGAACCAACTATAGGAGCAACAACATATGTATTTGAATTAAATCTGTAATATGACACAACGCCATAATTATAGCCGTAACCGTGCATATCAATAGAGTTGATTTGAATTTTATTTAAAATTTGTATTTTTTGGGAGTTTTATTTATATTTTTTTATTTCTTTTCAACTTAACATCTGCACTTATTTGATATAAATTTAGCATATTTTAACAGCTTGTGTAATCTGCCTAAATTTTTTACCAACATACATATGTATTTAATCGCTAGGGGGATAGGATACAGGGCCTTCTTGCATTTGTAAGGGATTTAAAGGTAAAGGGAAATGTGTAATTATCAGTAGGTCATGTATTAAAATATTAAATTCTAAATGAAATATTTCCATAAAGTTCTGAAAAATAACAGTTCTTTAGAAGCACTTTGAAGTGACATTGAATTGTTCACTCAACTGTTCCTGAGGAAATCAATATTCGTACTGAAGCTCTAGTTGCGGAGCTCACAAAAAAGGTAGAAGGTTTTGAAGTAAACGTACTAAGTGTGTATAATTATTTTTTAACAAATGTTTAGTTAAAAAACAAAAAAAATAAAATAGTATTTAAGGCTTTTAAAAACGCCAAAGAGGAATGTGACTTTTTAATTCATTCCAAAATTTTGAATACGACTGTTGCGTGCGTTATACTTAGTATTTCCTACTGTTTCTTATATACAAGAAATATTTATGTTTAAAACTTCTTTTTAGTATACGATTGTGATGAAATCATTAGAATGGGTGGTAACTAATGATTTGATTGTGCAACAGGAATATTTTATACATTTACCCAATTGTGGAATATTACTTTTATTGTCCTTTTGGTGATAAATGCAATTAATAATGATAATAAAATTTCTTTAGGAATCAGACATGAATGTGCTTTATTAATAAAAAATATTTATGTATATTTTACATTAATGGTAAATATTTCTTACTCTGTAACAATATTTTCATTCAAACTTTCAACCAAAACTCTCTGCTAAGTGAAGCCCACCTTCATAGCAAATTGAAACTTGTTTTGAACAAAATCTTTGCTAAGGTTACTACTATTTTCATGATGTTAAAAAGAAAATTTGAGAAAAGAAAAGCAAAGTATATTCCAACAAAAATATATGTCTACTGTTTGTTTTTTTATAAATTTTTTAATTTTTTTTTTTTGGCAGTTAAGGAAAAGTTTTCTATTTATTTTTCACGAAGACTTTTGTTAAATCGCATAAAAAAAACACTCGTGCTGTCATTGTCACTGCATCATGGTTTCTGACATTAACCTCACTTTATAACACAAAAGTGCTCACAAACTCACTCACTACATACATACATATGTATAAGCACACCCAAACTGACACTTTTTTTTAATTTTTAAACATAAATTCAATGCTGAAGTCAAGGTACAACCAAGTAAGTAATTTTTTTTATTTTATTTTTTTTTTTTGAGTAAGTACTCTGCTGCAGAAACAGTGGCATTAGCGAAATTCGCAGTAAATGCAACAGCAATTGGGAATTTTTGTTTTTGGTGTGGCTTTGTGTGCAATTTTTTATGGCTTTTAAATTTTTTATGAATTGTGAAAATTATGGATTTTAACTTTCACCACATGATACCTTTTTGTAAAGAAAAATAAATACACAATATCGTTAGCTGAAATAAAAGAAGGCGTAATTAACTAACTGACTTGTGTTGGCTTACTAAACAAGAGCTCCGGGTTCAAGCACCAGTTCTCAATTGTTAAAAAAAGAAATATGAATTGTCGGCCCGTACAATGCGCACAATATGTAAAGAAATTCATACATTTTACATGCCAAAAAGACACTTATTTAAATTACAGAGTAAGAATCTGTGTGCTTGATGAAAAATGTGCATATACATATGTACGTGCTGTAGCTTAAGTAGGTTCCTATAGGATATATGGTGTGATACGAATTCAATGGAGCTTAATTTGAAGAAAAATAAATACATACATGCAATTTTACAGAGGCAATTCAATTATCGACAGATTCTTGATCTGGAGGTATTATTTGATGTTAAATTAACATTTATCTCACGCATCTCTAAAGCTGTGAGAAAGAAAATCAGTGATCTATATTCACTTCTTTAGTAAAATTATTCCTAGAGTATGCATCAATGATTTCGAACATACTAGTACAATATGATAGTTATACAACTGAAATTGAATTTTTGTCACAGAAAATTTTTCCTTTTTTGTCTTTGCATTTATTCTTCAATGAAAATTGCTTTACCATCATATGATTGCCGTCTTTCACTATGTAAACCACATACTTACGCTTAACAACAGAAGAACTTTTATGAAAACTTCTTTCGTGAATAATATGTTACGTGGTATTATTGAGTCGCCGTGGTCTAGTGGTTAGTGTGTTGCCTTACTAAGACGATAGCTCCGGGTTCAAACCTCAGCTCTCACATCTTAAAAAAAAAAAAATATAAAAAAATGAATATTTCTTTCGGCGACTACCTCTTAAGGTGCTTTTACACTATTCTACAAGTCTTAAGACTTTCATTGGATTTTGTCGAAAGAAAATCTAATGGTTTTTGGTCTGACTGTCAAAAAATCAAACGTAAAATGTTTTTATTACCTTTTGCTTTTACACTATCACATTTAAAATAAAATGGAAACAACATCTGTTTGTGCTTTTTTCTTTCTCCAAGGATGGACATGTTGATACGGCAATATATGTTTTATTAATATTTCATAATAAAAGCCATATTTAATTATTTTTTAAAACAAATATTTGTAATTTATTTTATGTTAAAGAGAAAGAACTTCAAATGTTAACTATATTTTGTATTTTTGTAGTTATATAATAAAAAAAGGAATAAACAAAATTATGGCTAAAAATTTTGAGTTTTCCAACCCTGATTTTTTCTTATATTTGCGTAAAAAATCTACTCTGATAAAATGAAAAGTCTAATGGCTTAGAAAAATTTCTAAAAATGATGAGAGCCATACGACTGTCAGATTTCTATCCGTATTTTTTGACAACTCATTACAAATTGTATTCACACTATTATACTTTTTCATTTTATTTGAGTTTTTGACGTGTCTTTATACTCAGTGGGATAGTGTAAAACCACCTTTAGCAGTCTTCTGGTAAAAGCTCTGAGAGTAACTCATTGCCATGAAAAAGCTTCTGAAATTTGTCCATTCGATGCATTTTTTGAGTGTTAGATGACTTTAAGGTAAAACAAGCAATGCAATGCATGAGATTTGTTACATTGTTACATTCATTCTTGTGTTGTCTTCTATTGTGACAATTGACAACAGTATACTCATTTTTTGCGAATGCATTCAAAGCTCATAAACCGGCAATCAATCTGTTCTTTTATGTGTATGTATGTGTATGTATGTGTATTCTTATATTCTTGCAACATTATTTTATTTAAAAACAGTAAAACTAAAGTAGGAATAAGTCTCAGAGTTTGCAATTTTGTCACATTTTAAAAACATTATTCTCATTGAGATTAACCGAAATTGAAAGTGTGATGCTGCTTGACAAAATCACCAACGGTGAAAAGAATAGTTTAAAAGTAATGAGCCTGTGGATTTTAAGAAATTGTATGACGGAAAGTTTCTTGAGTTTTAATTTTTTGAAAATTTCTTGTAAGTCAAACGATACACTTAAAATTAAATATTTAATTGCCGTATAGAAAAAAAAAACAAAAAAAAAAAATATATCACCATAATGCACTTACCATTTGAAATAATAAGGTTTTTGTTTCAACGAAACTAATTTAAGGCACGCCGACGCATAGGCTGTTGAGGTTAAAATTTACTTTTATTCAGTGAAATCAATATGACCTGCAATTTGTTATAAATAAGTACCTAAAAATTAGTTGTCTAAACGTTTTCTTGTGTCAACCTTAAATTCGATTGCAATATTTAAGACACAGTGGTATTCTCTTACCACTCGAGGTACATGCTGATTATTGACGTGTTCGAATTTTGTACAACACTCTCAAATTAAATTAAACCTGGTTATTGTAAAGGAACAATGCAATCTGCTCTTGTTATCTCTATTGGATATATTAAGGATCTGGGTACGTTTATATGTACGAGTATGTATGTAAAAACATGACCACACGCCTAGAAAATTTGATAATCTGTAGCAGTTGTTGGCGGTAAATGTGTTTTTTCTTTTTGATTTTGTTTGTAAAACCTTAAAGCAGATTCACATATTTTCATTATTTATTTGATAAGATTTTTTTGTTTGTGTAATTTTCTTAAGTGTCAACAATTGTTTGCAATGAATACCTTTTTGTTATCATTGTTGTCGCCTTGTTTGCTTACATACATACGTACATACATACAAGCATATATTGTTTGGTTTGTTGTAATAAATGGGCAACCAATGAGGGTCATATGAATACGATTTTAAAGAGAATCTGTCATAAATGTTATGACACCTTTGACTAACAACAAACTAACGCAATAGACTAATAAAAGAACACAAAAGAAACATTATAATGACCACACAATTGTTCTATAAATTTCGCTCACTACTTACTTTAAAAGTGTTTCTTTAAATAGATTTTGTCCTTCTGCACAAGTTGGTCGGTCCTTCATGATAACATCTAGATAAGCATTTAATGAACATAGAAAAAATATTGCTCAAAACCCAAGAAAAAGTGCATTTTTATATTTATGCCATAATATAGTTTTAGTGTTGCGTAAAATTACAATTTTCCTAAGTCCTGATACCAACGTATTGGTAGAAATATGTTTTATGACTTCAAGGAAAAACAAATTGCAATTAAAAAAAATCAAATTATTTATGTGAAAGTGTCAAAACGGGGGGTGTGTGTCACTTAAAATAATTTTGTAAAAATTGGAGTTTTTAATATTTTTTTTTTTAGAAATGAAATGATTTGGTAGATATCAAGACAAAAATTAATGAATCTCATTCTCATAAGAAATGTGAAATTCTAAAAAGCTTTTTTCTTCCAAGCTTTTTATCATAAATTCGAATATTAAATTATTTGTATTTAGACACAACAGCCCTAGAAGAAAAATTTATTTTAAAAGCATTAATTAATGAGTAGTTATCTTACCCTGACACCGTCTAAGCAGAAAAACAGGAAAAGGTGGTACAGAATGTGATTAGGATAATACATTCATTCTTAGACCATTGCGTATCTAGCATACGAATTCTTAAGATATGACACATTTATCTTACTTGCTTAATATCTTATCTTGCGAGCAAAAGATCTTCTAAGGATGTTTCGAATTGTCTGATGAGATTTCGCCAAGCATTTATGAAAGCCTCCATTAATTTATACGCATGCAAACATGAATGTTTTAACTCCTGCGTAAAGTCAACACTTTTCTATGGCTTCTAAACTTAGAATGTGTTGCCCACATATGTGAAGCCAATTTAAACATTTGTGAACAAATGTCTGAGAAAAATTTTGTGGATTTTTTAGTTCAACGTTATATTGAAAGCTGAACTTTGGGGCGCTAACTAACCATAGCCCAATCAGTGTTAAATTACAAAAGAGGAAATTGAGATAAATTGGCGATAAGTAAAAAATTTAATAAGATCAGGTATCATATTATGTGTGATACCATTGAAGTAAAAAAAGAAGACTGGCCGGGACAGTTGATAAATGAAGTTTAAGAACGGGAAAAGTCTGGAATGAATTTTGCATCTAATAAATGATGTTTTTGGAGACAATTACGATCAGAAGACCTCTACATAAAGTCTTCAATAATACATAAGTAAGTTTGGTAACTTTGGTTGTTATTAAAAGCATATGGCCATCATTGCATCAATTGCAATATTTTTGACTTCATTTCTACTTTTATATAACACAGTCCAAAATAAAAAAAAATAAATAACCATATAAGGACACCACTATGTGATAAATGATAAAAAAAGACGCTTATGTCCAAGTTTTGCCCAAAGCTTCGGTGTTATTTTTACAAAAAAGCAGGGACCGCAAATAACAGTTATTGCTTAACAATGAAACTAAAAAAATCATCGTACTAGAGTCGACATACATATATGATGTTATATACCAAATTAGCCGTCTTGGAGAGCTCTCTCAGAATCTGTGGTGATCTCGCATAAGTGATCATTAATCAGATTTTGACTGTTACTTTTTGACGGAAAAAAAAAGTTTAGATGAAACCTTCAAAAAGAGAGTTTTATTTTTTCGTCATAAAATAAAACTCCTAAATAGAGTTTTATTTTATGATGGAAAAATAAAACTCAAAATATAACTGTTATTTTCTGACTGAAAATTAAAACTCACAAAATGAGTTTTATTTCATGACGAAAAAATAAAACTCTATTTATGAGAGTTTTTTTTTAACTTTTAATTTTCCGTTGAAAAATAACTTTTTCTGCTGACCTTTTTTGGAAAAACTCTCAAAATAACCATAAAAAAATAAGTTTTTCGATATAACTTATAACCGTTACAGTCCCTGCAAAAAAGTGATCATTTTGTAGGCTCATATCTTGCAAACCGTTCGGAATTTTGAGGCAAAGTTGTAGTTCTTGTCATTTAGAATTAAAATTGTGAAAAAGTAAAAAGTAAAAAAAAAAGTTCACCTTCAAGAGAAAAATCGCAAAAACCTTTAAAAAACTTGATCTGTTTTACCAGTTTTCCCCCTGTTTAGGTCCATAGGTAGCAAACCGTTCAAAATAGAAGATAACAATGAACTATTAAAATTTACCATAGATCTCAATAAACAACTTTTAAAATTGTATGAGCTTTCTAGGAATGACTCTTAACACCGCGAAAGTGAAAATTTCCCGAAAGCGAAAATTTCCCAAAAATACCTAAGCGCTACCTGAACGCTGTTAAGAGTCATTCCTAGAAAGCTCATAAGAGACTTGAGTCAGTCAATTTGACAAGATTAGTTAATGATATATCAATAAAATGTACATCAAAAAAGCTGAGTTTAAGCTCCCGTTGAGCGGAAGTAACACAAAAAGTTGAACGGATGTCTGTTCCTTTTTTAATCTGATAGTTTCTACGTAAGTCCATATATGGTATGACCAACACTTCTACATACCGTCTTATCACTATCACCAAAAGGGTTTTAATTCTTTAAATTTGCAGAGAGAGTATTATTTTCTATTCTCTCTAAATGTTAATTCTTTTATTATTTCAGATAACGCTACTGAAAGGTTATGGATTTATGCTTAAACAATATCATTTTATTCGATAATTATGACTTGGAAACCACATCAGTTCACAGCAAATTTAAGAGCATAAGTGCAGTAGGATTTCCAATCCTTAGGTTTCTATCGAAGTTTAAAGTAGGCATCAAAGAACCCTATTTGTGAAATACATATAAAATGATAAATTAATCCAAACAAAATTTCTGCACTACCGTACAAAACAATATTGGCGATATCTAGCTTGTAGGAAAAAAATATATCATCACACTCGTAATATTTATTACTCGTTATATGTAGTCAAAAAGTACATTGTCATTGATTGCTTTTTGTTAACACAAGCTTTCGCAAATGAATGGTGTTAAGTTCACTGGTTTTACACGTCTTATCAGATTGCATAAAATACAGATCCTTGACTAAAAGTGAAGAATATATATCATTTATTTGAACATTTGAATGGTTAGTCGGTAAATAAACAACTGATTTTATTGTTCATGGCGTTATAATGTAAAAATGAATCGACTTTGTGATACATATTTAGAGTTCCAGACATGCCAAATCTCCTTCTGAAGCCTGTGTTTTCTTCAATACGTGTGGTAATTTCACTTTTTTTCTTAATCAAATATCTTCAATAATCTGAGATTGCGGTGATATTAAAAGAATTTTTTTTATAGAAACATATCTCATTATGCGTATTCAGATCATTGCTGCAGATCTAAACCAGCTACAATATATTGTCGTAGTTAAAGCAAGACCCTCATAACCTTTTTCCTTTTACAGTGGTTTTATAAAAATTTGTAAATTTTCACTTTTTTTTGTTAGTTATTACTCAAACTTAACATATGAAATAAAATTATGAAAATTATTGCCTGTATTTAAAATATTGCAACAAAAAAAGTCAAATGCATTTATAGATTTTAGTATTATTTTGTTTTAAAATGAATAAAAAAAGAAAACATGTTGAATTACTTTCGATGCTGCTTTCTTTTTTTAAGAAGCTGCATAAACATCAAAAGCATGGATCTCATTGTTTTCTGCACTGTGTTTTTTTTCCTTATTTTATTTGAATAACTTGAAATCAAATAAGCTCACATAAAGCACAACGATTTTGAATGAATGATAGCAAACAAAAATATCATACAAAGACACTCATTGCACTGTGGTCCTTATTTAGTATTTTAGAAAAAAAAAATAAAATGCAACCCAAAAAAAAAATACTATTTAACATTTTAACCACATGCAAATTTTTAAATCGGGTTGACCAAATACCTGCCATCTAGAGTGTAATTTATTTTGTGAAAGGATAGCCTTTACTAATATGAATCGTTTAACAAGCGAATAATACTTAAAAATTGCTAAAATTTAATTCCTAACTCAGTCGTGGCCACTTTTCGGGCATTACGGGGTAGTTATGGTCGTCATAATTAATTTACTGTGTAAGAAATAGGCAGGATTTTAAAAAATAATTTAAAAAGACTGCAGGATTCAGATGTAGTCAGGATTATATTTCATCAAAGTGTACGCACTGTAGTCGCCGTGGTCTAGTGGTTACTAAGACGATAGCGCCGTGTTCAAATCTCAGCTCTGACATCTTGAAAAAAGAAATATGAAAAAATTATTCCTTTCTACAACTACCTCTCAGCAGTCTTCTGGCAAAAGCTCTGAGAGTAATTGATGGCCATGAAAAAGCTTCTCAAATCTGTCGTTCTGAGCCGACTGTAAACTGTAGGTCCTGGTACTCATGGATGAAAAATTAACACAAATTACATGAGTGCAGCGAGAAGCTAGGCCGTAATCCTGACACAGGGTTGTAATGGCCAATTATATATGTATGTATGTGCGCACAGTAGAAAATATCGCTTTTTATAGTGAGAAGGATCGTATGGTGCAAAAGTTTAATAGAAATCATCTCCTATATACAGAGAGGTTTTCAAAGTGATAACATTGTCGTTATCTGTAGTCCGATTGCAAAAATTACATGAAAGTCTGATATGAATTGAATGCCCGCTTTGATATAGAAAATGATCGTTATACTTGCTATGGGTCATAAGTATCAACATTTATTCTGACCCACGAAAGGTGACCAGAAAGCATTTTTTAAAACAAGATTTACAATTTTCAAATTCGGTATCCGGAAAAAAATTTTATAGTTATTAAACGATAGAAAATTTATAGAAAAAGTTCTCAAATTTTTTCAAAAAAATTTAAGTTTTTACTAAAATTTTTAAATTGTTTGAAATTTAGTCAAACTGTTAAAAGCCTAAAACTATAATTACTTTGACATAAACCTCCAAAACCATTATTTGGGTAAATAATTTTCTACAAATGAGGACAGATATAGAAAGCTGAGAAAATTTCCTTTAAAATAAGCCCTCTTCCAGCTTTACAGGTCAACTATTCACATTAAAACATCCACCGACAGATGAGGCAATTGCTGTTTGATCATTCGAGGGTGAAGGTGTGGACAAATTTACAGCAACTTGTCTCATCAACATAAAAGGCGCATAATATATAAACATCTATGAAAAAAAAAATCTATCTATCAACCATCTTCACATTCCAACACACTGCACTGCATGAGTAGGGGCTTACCCTTGAGTATTGGTCTGAAAAAAAAAAAAAAAAAAAAAATGCAATGAATACTTCCAAAAAATAGGATTATTTTCAGATGACCTGAGCACCAAATTTTCTCTTAAAAAACGGGAAGCTCGATTTTGATTTTAGAACCATGATTTCTTTGGGAAAAGTTCTTAGAATTTCCCGTAGATTACGACCTTGCTATACGCTTTGTCATGTTCTTCGGTCCCGAACAAATTGACCCACCCTAATACGTATATATGTGAACTTCTCCATTTAGTGAACAAGCTCTGTTTGAATTAGTTCATATAACCGAGCGACTACTGTATCAGTGATACAATATTACTATATAATTTGCGATACGGATATTAACTTTTTAAAAATTATTTGTTTTAACAGTCGGAATTCAATGTTAAAGCGGTATTGTATATCAAAAGAAGGTATAAACCCGAAAATATTGGAATATCTGATCACGCTTGATATAAGATTTAAATGTATCCTATTCTTATTATATATATGTGTGTACAAAGACATAAATACTATGTTTGATTTGGAAGCGAAATTGAGGTAATCGGTTATGCGGACCTGTTTAAATTGTATTTTGTATAAGGACCATAGTGCTTTATAAAGAAGTGTTGTAAGTATTTCATTTCAAACGCGGAAATGTTGTATTTAATTTTCTTTGCTTTGCCTTTTTGCCTCATACAAAACCTTATATTACGGTTTATATATTTGCGTAAAATTAGTGTTGCCAATTATGTGTAAAATCGAAAAGATTTCGAGATACAAATTACAAATTACAAATAAGTAGATATGTTTTCCAAAGAATAAATTACAATTAAAACTAATTTAATACATTTTTAATATAAACGTTTTTATTAACAAACGCCTAATTAGCTACATTGTTAAACTATACATATATAAAAAAAGCAGTGAAGTTTCACTTAAAATATCAATATACCGTATATACATCCGTAGATGTGCTCACATAATAATTGTTTGTATAGCTCTCTTATTGCAATATAGTCATAATTCAGAAAATAAACATTTTTACGTTACAGAAGCTTTAATTAATATACACACTTACATACATACATATGTATATGAATTTATTTTAAAATAAACCGCAAATTTATTTATTCAAACATATCGTTTTGCTGAGGTTGATTTTTTCTCACCTTTTGAGATAGGACTTCGTTGCAAAAATGCAGCGATATATTTCAGTATTTGTGAAATTTCATATTAAATTTATTTTCATGTGTGATAATCTTATCTCGTTAGACATCTTCATCAGCGCCAGATTACCAACAAATTGTCTGTTCAATTTTAGACTTTAACTGGTTTTGTTCTCTCACTTACTCATTCACCCATTCACTTACAAGCGCTTATTCACTTTTATATTTATTTTTGAAGGAATTACATTTATAAACTGAATACTGATGCGGTGAACAATTATACGTTTATTATTGTATATCTCTATAGTACTCGTACAAATTAAATTTTAAAGCAGTTACTTTAAAGAGAGAAATCGTTTAAAAGATTTTCAAAAAGGAAAGTTGAATTTAGTAATTAAGAAGTCAGCGTAAAAAATCATCACACGCATTACTTTTTTTAATGGAAAACTTCTTTTTCAATTTTTACTACATACTCGTATTAGTTCACAAGCAACACACATATATATGAAACTCTGTTCAAATTTTCTAATCGGTTCTATTTATATTATCAAATTCAAATAAATTTTATTGCATTTGTAGCAGATGAGAAATATAAATTTATTACTAACGCTGTAATAATAAAAAAAAATGTTTAAGAACGCGTGATAATTTTGCTAACATTTCTTCCTTACAAACCATAGTACACCTGTACACAGTACATTGTATAAACAAACTAGAATTAGTGTTATGAAAATAATAAAATAAAGTTATTCTTTGCTGACCTAGATAGGAATTGACCATAAAAATTGTTTTTATATATAAAGAGTTTCTCAAAATGAACGCAGATTTAAATTAAAGACAAACGAGAGTTTTCAGTCTTTAGATTTTTTTGTATTTATTGAATCATATTTACATTATATTTATAGACTACTAGTTTTTTATATAATTAATTATTCATTCTCTAAATAACTATTAACATACTTAACTTCTATGATCATTAAAACAATTAAGTATTAATTGTCTTTGACAAAAACACTCAATGTCACTTTCATTCAATTTCGGTTACAGAACATACCCGATAAAATTCCCCTTGGGGAGGGTACCTTGACATTTAGTGGTATGAAAAATGGATGTGAACATATACATTTGTTAACTTAAAGTTGTGTTAAGACACCAACAAAACTTAATCAAAATCAGTTTGTTAGTTGGGGATAGGGAGCCCTTGTTCCGCCCCTTCTGAGTACTAAAAAAAAAAAAACGTAAACCATATATGGGCAATTTCAAAAATTTTCGACATTTTGATATTTTTTTTTCGAAATTTTTTTTTTGGATGACACGAATGACGCTTTGGTCACGTGAAGGGTGATATTTTAGCATACCAAAACAGTTCGCGTTAATCATTTATTGCAAACGGCGCGAAAGTTATGGAGGTTTTAAATTAAAATCTCTTAAAAAAAATTTAAAGTTAAATTTTTTGGTTTACTTTAATAAATGTTGTATGGATGCATGAAACTCATTTCAAATTCATCAGTGCAGTCAAATTCATAAATGCACTGATAAAATACATAAAAAATATCAATTATAATTAAAATTTCTTAACATTAAAAAAGGCGAATTTTTGCAAAAATATGAATGTTTCACCTATTGTTATAATATGTGTTTATATAACGCATAACTAATTTACAGAAAAACAATGTTTTAACTTGCAAATTTAAAAAATAAAAAAATTATATAAGAATTATTTTTGAGGTTAGGTTTTTTTTTTTGATCTGTAAAATTTAAAATCATGAAAAATTTTTAATGCCTATTCGGTTTTATTATCAAGCTTAAAAAAGCCTATCATTTGCTGTTAATCGCGGCGGAATCTATACATAACTGCAGATGTCACAAAGCAAAATGTGTTTGAAGAAAAATGCCACTGTACCCTCTAAATATGGACCGAATTCGACCGTATTTATATATGATCTTTAGTTCACCGCCGCACTTCATTTCCAATACTTTACATTGATTTTAAACCACGGATTAATTAAAAAAAACGCGAAACAAAATCATGAAATTTCGCAAAATTTTTATTTTCTTTATAAAATTTTTGCGTTTCAAAATATTTTAACGCTTTCTTGACGTTGAGGTGCCATTTACTAAGAAGTTTAGATCACGCAATACATAAACCAGTTTTAAATAAGATTTCAAATGTCAGGCGCGAAAAACTGTAATTTTTGACGAATTTACGCCAATTCTATAAAAGTTTGAGGTCATCGTTCTCAGCAACTAGCAGCCTGACATCGACGTGATATGGCGCAAAGTTTAGCAAATTATACCATCTTTTAAATATTGTTGACGAAATGCAATTTTCTTGAACGGCGCAAAAACGCTATAGAAAAAACTCCGAAAATTGAAAAATCGGAAAATTTTGGTTTCAAAAATGAACCGCTGTTCAACTTTTTCCCAAATAGTAGTATGGGCATAACTTTTATAGTGTAAATATCTACTAAGTCTAGTGACTTTATTTTATATCGGTGGACATCGGAAGTTTAAAACTAAACGTAGAAAAGTGATGAAATATGAAAAAACTCTTGAAAATTTCAAGCCTGTTTTTGAGTTTTTCAATATTTGAGTGCCCATAACTTTTAGAGATAAAGAACTGATGGTCTGAAATTTTGAATTTCCCAGTTTTCTAGTGTGGCCTACCATTCCCTTTTGACCGTTTTAGTCAATTCGAAAAACTGGAGAAATAATAAGCATCTGAACTCAGTTTCAACAAATGTTGAAAATTTTTGAAATTGCCCATATGCCCTACGGTACGCAAATCTATCTGGTTTAAAATTTCATCGAAGTCGGTACGTTGTTTAGGTGAGGCATTTTTCCTTGGGGCGGGTCACATTAATATTTAGTGGTATGAAAAATAAATGTTGACCGATTCTCAGACCTACCCGATATGCACACAGAATTTTATGAAAATCGGTTGAGCCGCTTCAGAGGCGTTTGGCAACAAACATCGCGACACGAGAATTTTATGTATTAGATTTCTATATATATGTATTTATAGAATAACACATTACGATATTGCTGGCACATACACATCCTTTCGTCGACAATTTTCATATTGCACATGTGGTTGTAAGCTTGTTGACATAGACCTTTGATTTCACATAACCTCATAAGACGCCAATTTGGACGACCGGAACGACCAGAAAATGCCTCATACTGTATTAGAATTGCTTCATGAAAACATATTTATCGTTTTCTTGAAACGATATCGAGAACCAGTACCAATTGCTGTTTGGTCAGTCTTGTTTTAAAAAAAGTATTGCTCAATGATGCCATTTGCAGTTGTGGGTGCATTTGTTGTTCGCCAACCACATGTAAATTTTCCAAACCGCAAACACATATGACGAGGTTGACTATTTTGGTCATATTTTGTATACAATTTTCAATCTGCAGCCGCTAAACTTTTATTATTTTTAAAATGTTGTTTAATACTGAAAAACACTTTTACTAACTCTATACTCTCAGCTAACAAACTGTTCTTTTTTCACGCTTGCCAACAGCTTACTGCAAAAATGGTCCCACTTACAGCCATCACATGTACTCTCTGAGGTCACTCCCTTTAGTAAAGGAATGGAACCAAAGTCCTAAAGATTCCTTGAATATTTTTGTTTACAGAATATATTTCACACGGCTAGAAAAATGCAATCTTCGTTAAGCGGCTTAATCTCAAGATGTCCTTCGAAGCCAAATAATGTTGCTAAAGTTTCGCAATATCAATAGCGATTCCAGCAAGATAACTCTGCCTGTCGTATAAGATTACAACAGTCGAATTTTTAAGGGAAAAGGGAGAAAAATATAGGAAGTGGTTAAAAGTGGAAAACATTAAAAAGCGAAACGGAAAATGCGACTATTTGCTCTCAATTCTCGGCATAGAGAACCCAAATAGTCGAGATACGAGCATGGTGATTCAAATATAATCGCGTGTCTAGCAATATTACTCATAGCAATGAAAAGGTCATCATAACTTCTGGGTAGTATGTTGGCTTACTAGACAAGAGCTAAAGGTAACTGATTGCCATGAACTAGCTTCTCAAGTCTGTCATTCGAAGCCGACGTACTTATACTCATGGATAAAAATTGACAGACACAACCATGTACATATTTTAATTAATTTTTTCTTTCTGGACTACGACTTTTGTAAAATGTATTTATTCTCACACAGCTCTGCCAAAAAGTTACAAAATGTTTAATGCAGGCACACGTATGTATGGAAGATTGTACGAGTATTTGTGAAGAACTTTAAAATAATGATCATCGTTCTTCAAATAGCTGTATTTTTAGTATATCGATGCATTAAGTCACTGGCTGTAACATCTTGGGAAAATAAAAAATTGAAAATGAAACAGAAAATTGGTTTCTTATTTTTATATTGAAGTTTTTTTTTTTTATTTATACTTTAACGAGTATTTCATTGCAGTGACACATGACTGTTTGTTGTATTTGTTTTATTGCCATTGCGGTGCTGTTGCTTGCTGTATGTTATATGATGATGGCTGATCATGACTATGAAGTTGTGTTCATGATACTCGTATATTGTTGTTAAAAGAAAAGTTCATTTTTATTATGATTTCGTTTTTGTACCTCCAACATACTATTGTTATTACTGTTGTCATTGTCACTTTATGTGTGATATACAGAGTGTAAATACATGTATTTCAAGAAAAACAATAAAAAATGTTCTAAAATGTTTTATAGAACATTTGTTTTATAAATACTTACAGTATTTAAGTGGGGAAGTATGCTAAACACGTGTTATAACAGAACTGTACTGACATTCAAATATCTTTACATTTTATGAAATTATCTTTTTAAATTTATTATTAATTTTTTTCATTAATATACATAATATATGAAATGTATTACTTTGGGGATAAGCATGTCTCTATGGCCATTTCGTCTCTGCTTAAGACACTCGTCAGGAGACTTTTTCCCAAAGGTGGTAAGTAAAAATACAAATACTTATATTCAAATAGTTATACAATAAGGGACAAAATTGTTCACAAAATTACTAAAATTTATAATATATCCAAAAAAGTATGTTTTATTCAAATATATTTTAATTTTTTTTACCTATATAGAATAATGTACATCTAAAAAACTTAAAAAGAACAAAATTTTAAAAGAATTTGGAGGTGGCTCTTTAATGGCTTGGGGCTGTTTTCGCGGGAATCAACTTGGAGTACTTCGCCGAATTAGAGGCAAAATGTGTGCTAAAGATTATATAGACATTTTAGAAGACTCATACATTCCAAGTCTCGACATATTTGGTTTAGATCCGTGACAGAATAGCATCTTTATGCAGGACAACGATCCTAAGCATACCGCGAAGATAACAAAATGTTGGTTTGAAGTAAATGAGATCAAGCTTTTGGATTGGCCTCCTCAGTCGCCGGATCTAAACCCGATAGAACACCTGTGGTCCATATTAAAGAGAAAAATTTTTTCTCAAAAAGACCCTCCAAAGACCGTAGACGAACTCTGGGAGCGTGCTGTTGAAGCTTGGGAAAGTATTGACCCTAATGTCTTGACGAATTTAGTGAAAAGTATGCCAAAAAGAATTAAGGCAGTTAAAAAAGCAAACGGTAGACATACCAAATATTAGGACCTAAAATCAATGCAATATTCAACAACGATCATAATTGTTCACATGTGAATTTTTAAATTAATATTTATTTTTTTTACTCTTAACACACATTCTTTTAAAATTTTGTTCTTTTTAAGTTTTTTAGATGTACATTATTCTATATAGGTAAAAAAAATTAAAATATATTTAAATAAAATATACTTTTTTGGATATATTATAAATTTTAGTATTTTTGTGAACAATTTTGTCCCTTACTGTATATTATGTATATTAAATGTATTTACCTATATTGTTTTTTTTTTTTTTTTTTTTCATTAAATAAAGCAAAACGTTTAATTGATGTGATGTCTCTTGGCATACCTTCTCTTATTTTAGTTATAATTACCAGAGTTGGGCTTATTGCATTGATTTTATAATGCATTATCGCTTCCACTACCACTAAATGACTCAGTATTTATGCAGCAATATTTCAGCCACCACTAAATGCAGATGGAACTAATTAACCACTAAATAAAACCATTTTAGTGGTAGTGGAAAATTAATGCATAAAATAAAACGAATTTAGTGGTAGTGGAATTTAAATGCATTATATAAAACAAATTTAGTGGTAGGGAAATTTAGTGCATTGAATAAAACAAATTTAGTGGCAGTGGAAATTTAGTGCACTAAATGAATCGATTTTAGTGGTAATGAAAATTTAGTGCACTAATTCTGAATGATTAGCGGCTGGCAATATTAACAGTTCGCGCCATTAAAATCTTGCCTATGGTGAACTGAATAATTTATTACATTTGAAAGTACTAAAATTCTTATTAAAACAATAACAACAATTATTTACTTTATACAGGCGGATTCAGTAAATTAAGAAAATAACATTCACTACAATTTTTTTTGACATTGACTTAAGCTATGTATGCATATATTAATATTATATCCATATATGAAGGTATGTATATTAAAACGATAGTGGAACTGAGGTAGTGGAACTAAATTTCCATTCCACTATAGTGCCAATGGAGTTATATTCCATTACCACTAATTATTCAAAATTAGTGCACTAAATTTTAACTACCACTAAAATCGTGTTATTTAATGCACTAAATTTCCATTTCCACTAAAATTTTTATATTTAATGCAATAAATTTCAACTACCACTAAATTTGTTTTATTTAATGCATTAAATTTCCACTACCACTAAATATAAAAGGCGATAATGCACTAAATTTAGTGGAAAATGAAATCTAATGCAATAAACCCATCTCTGATAATTACGTATTTATCTCTCTTTATAAACTTAGAAGCTTAATTGTATGTTTATGGTGTTCGTTATTTTGTTGTAATTTTGTAAAGATTTATCGCTTGTGAATTGTGAACTTAAATGTAAACATTTTTGAAATCTGAAGAAGCTATAAACGCTTTGTATTGCCTTTTTCAACTACCTTTCCATTAGATGACACATTTTATGTTTGTTTTTGTAGTGTTTTTTAAATTATATTTAACAAATTATCTTGCATAATTTGCCAGGAAAAAAATGTCAGATTTTGTTGAAAAACATGCTAAAATAAAGCTATACGAGCATGGTAATCTGATTACAGATGCACAAGGGACACTGAGATTATGGAGACAGCATTTTTCTAGTCTACCACAATGAAGACGTCGCCAAGCTATGAAAAGGTCAAGATTGCCGTACGCCAAATGAAATGTAACAAAGAGTCTGGAGCGGATGGTCTGCTCTCTGAACTCTTTAAGTATGGAGAAGAAAAGCTGATTAGGTACTTGCACTATCTCCTTTGCAAAAAATTGGATACTAAGTGCCCTCTGCCTTATCCTAAAAAAGGGAGGCCACACGACATGCACCAACTATAGGGGTATAAGCCTCCTCACTATCACATATAAGGTTCTTACTAGCGTATTGTGTAAAAGACTGAAGCCGTTTACCAGCTCACTGATTGTACCTTATCAGTGGGGTTTCAGACCTGGTAATTCTACCATTGACCAAACATTCGCATTTCACCAAAACCTGGAGAAGACCCATAAACATCAAATCGACACACACTAACTTTTTGTCAACTATAAGGCAGCGTTCGATAGCCCAAGGACTGGCTCATAAGCAATAAGCTCGGTATTCCTGCAAAGGCGGTAAGGCTATGCAGAATGACATTGAATAACTTCTGCAGCTCAGTGTCGGTAGGATCTGCGAACTCTTTAATTTCGTCATGAAGAGTGTTTTGCTAAAGGCGGGTATGCATCGTAAGTAGTCGCCGTGGTTAGTGTGTTGGCTTACTAAGATGATAGTGCCGGGTTCAAATCTCAGCCATGACATCTTGAAAAAAAAAAGAAATATGAAAAAATTATTTCTTTCGGCGACTACCTCTCAGCAGTCTTCTGGCAAAAGCTCTGAGAGTAACTGATTGCCATAAAAAAGCTTTTAAAATCTGCCGTTCGGAGTCGACTTTAAACTGTAGGTCCCGGTACTCATAGATAAAAATTAACACACACAACATGAGTGCTGCAAGAAGCTAGGCCGTAACCCTGACACAGGGTTGTAATGGCCAATTATGTATGTATGTATGTATGGGTATCCATCGTAATGGCCCTATATTTCACAAAAGTGCATACTTGCGTATGCAAGCGACATAGAAATTATCACATATACCAAGCGAGATGTCACCTAAGCCTTTAATACTATTTAAAGAGAGTTTGCAAAAATGGGTCTAGGGGTAAATGAAAGCAAGAAGTACATGTAGTCGACGATTATAGACGTCGAAGTAGAGGACGACCATGTTTACGTTGAAAAGACCAGGTTCATGAAGCCCTGTCATCAATTGGTGTGACCAACTGGAAAAGGCGCGCTCTAAGCAGGGGCGCCTGGAGACTAGTGTTGTGGCAGGCTGAAAGAAGTTAACGGGTTGTTATGGCCAGCTATGCAAGTAAGTAAGTATAGAGTATATTTTTTTATCCGAGTTTTATGTTATAAAATTGATAATAACATAATAACGATTAAGTTAAATTTAAACACGATTTTTTTCCATTTTATTATATAAAGTGTCGTGTATTCGTTGGAAATAATAGTTGTTTACTTACAACAGCCATTACAATTTCTTTGGCCTTAGAGTAATAGTAAGAGACTGTTAATTGGTGCCTAAGATCTCAATAAACAACTTTCTAAAACATATTAACTTCATAGGAATAATTCTTAACCCCGTTTAGGTAGCGCTTAGGTAAATTTCGGAAAATTTTTACTTTTACGGCTACCTCATACATAGGAGAATACAGCAGTAAAAGTTTCAATGTACATTCACTATTGTCCACCATGGGATTAAGATTTGTGGATTCTGACATTATTTCTACAATTAAAAATGTTTTAATTTTATTCGAAAAAAGTTTAAATGTATTTAAACAAAGTGTCGTTAATTTGGTATAATCGGGCATGTCATGAAACTCAATTCCGATCGGAAGTGGTTTTAATTTGTTGAAAATAGTAAATTTTTCGAAATGAAGCCACTTTTAACTTTGAAAGCAACACGGTTATATTAATAACAAAAATATGCATATATGTACATATAAATACCAGTTTGATCATTTAAGATAATTTTATATGAAAAAAATATTGTTTCTAGAATTGAAATCACTTTTAATCTGAATTGAGTTTCATGACATGGCTGAATATCTCGTTTATTTTGAAGAAAGTTTCATTTATTTAAAATAAGAGGTAATATTTAAACTGAAAATGCTATATATGGCCTGCAGTTTCTTTCAGACATATCTACAAGAAGTAAAAAAATATCGGTTAAACTGTCTTTTATATAGGTTTAAAAAAACAAGCGACTTACGTACATACATACATACATATGTACATACATACGTACATATCTCTAAGTACACATTAATTTAATTTCTTAAAAACATAAGAAAACACCATTGGAAAATTATGTGTATTGTTGTCAAACATTAAAATCCGATAAAAAGCAACTTTTCATGTATCACTTCAAGCATTAATAAATTGAAATCTGCACTCTTAAATATGATTATACCCAACTATTTGGGGATTAAAAAATAGAAATAAAGAAAAACCAAAACCAAAAAGACAAAAACAAAACACCATAGAAATAAGCATTAACTATTAAACACATGTAAGTACCAACAAATGTATGCAGAGCTTTTAGGGTAAATTAAGAGAAAACCTGATGTCAAAAGAGAGAAATAAGAGTTTTAATATAAAAGAGTTAATATAGGTAGATTTCTTTATTAACTGGTTGCTATAATACTTTGTTGTTATTGTTTAACATCATTTGTTTGTTCATACATATGTATGTATGTACTCGTATGTATGTGTATATGGGATCCATCCAACCAACCAACCAACCAACCAACTAACCAACCATCCGTACAATTAATATTTATATCTCTACGTCACATGAAATTTATTTTTTCTTTATTTTTTTAAGGTGAACGCACTCGCGGATGTTAGTGGGTCACTATTTGTACGGTCAATGACCGTTAGTTCGTTAAGATTTTGGTATGGTTGGATTGGCTATATCTAGATTTATACAAGACAACTACTATGAGACTACGACCACTATAGCAATGGGTGGAGGTTGTGGCTGCGTCGACGTTGATGTTGCGTTAGCGTTTTACGCTACAGCGATCAGGTTAAACTGAAAGATGTTGTTAAAGATGAGAAAAAGTAATGAATAAAGCAAAAGAATAAACACAGCAGTAACGTTTACTGCAAAACTATGACAAAAGGTATGTATGTCCACAATGACAATGATGATGATGATGATACGAGTACGAGTAATAATGATGATGATCTACCACAATAACATATAAATTCTTTTATAATGTTGCTGCTACTGCTGTAAGTTGGACGGGATTTTTTCCTGGATTTTTCATTGTAATGAATGTTTTTGTTTCGGGTTCACGGGATGGAATGAATGGTTTTGATGTTGCTGATTTCTTTTTTTCTATATGGCATGGCTAGTTGTGTTGTTGTGTGCAAGAGGAGACCAGCAACCAAACCAACCACCTAGACGTTTAGACAATTCGTCAGTCAGTCATCTTGAATGGAGGTTTACTCATATACTTACATAAGTCGTTTTGGCTATAGGTTGATCATCTTTTCCATATAGCACATTGAGTAGTGCACTGTAATTTTATGCCGCCTTAGGATGGCTGATGCCTTCCATCTGTTTGCCTCACCGACTGGCGTTTAGCCTGATTGTCTGCCAGTTTGCTACGATTACAACTTGGCTGACTGCTAATGGTTTGTCGTCTCTTATATACAACGAGTATGTGGTACATTTTAAATTCTTTAATTTTCTTTGTTTTTGTTGTTTTTTCATTGTCTCTGTTGTATCAAGTAGTTGAGGATCATATTTATTGCATGTGATACACGGCTGGGAAAAACTCTTGTGGTATTCTTTGGTACTATCCATTTGATTTCAAATTCGGTTTCTGTTTGGTTTTCTTTTGGGTGTCTTTAAAACCATTTTAAGAGTAGAACTAAAAGACAGAGGAGTTTTTGGCTATATGTGACGATCATGATGATGATGATGATGATTATGCATCAGCAGTATGTGGTGCTTTTAAAAGTGGTGGCTCTTCTTCTTTTTATTCTACTTATTTTTCTACTTTTAAGTTTCGGTGAACTTTTTAATTTTTTTTTTTGTTTTCTTTTATTTTTTGCTCTTTCGTTAGAGCAGTGATTCACTGAGCATGAGCATGATAATGTATTTCCGTGTTTATGGGATTATTATTCTTTTTTATTTGATTTTGTGATTTTGATTTTTGTGTGTGTTTTTTTTAGATATTTTTTGTAAAAATATATTTAGAAACATATATGCATGTATGTACATATGTATGCTTTATACGAGTACCTACTAAAAATAGATGTATTTTATATGTATTTAGAACTATTGTAAATATTCTGAAATATATGATTATTCCCTGACGATGCTACACAAATGTATGAAATAATTATTTAAAAGAAGCTTCATGCTCAAAATAATTTAATTTGTAATATTAATTATTACAAATTATTATTTGTAATATTAATTATTTCTAATTAATTAAAATTAGAAAAAATGACCGGAAATGACAAGAATCTGACAACTTTTCACAGATGATTTAATTGAATGACTATAATATGAGTATATGCATGTGAAATATTAAAAAATAAAATTTTTTGCATAGAGTCTAAATTTAACGAGAGATGAAGCCCCCATAACTGACTTCATAATTAAAAGTTATTTATCTTTAAATGCCATTTAAGAACGAAATTAATTTTTTCAATAGAAGTTGAAAGACATTTAAATTGAAACTTAACACAGAAAAAAACGTAGTAATGGCAAATGATTTTAACCTTACCGCAAATAGAATTTACATTCGGATCGTTCCCAATAGCAATTTGTATTTGTCGCAACTACAAAATTGCTGTTACATTAAATACAATTGAGCAAATACAAAAATGGTTTTAACAAATGCGATTGTCTTTGTCCCAAATGCAAAAACTGTCCTACCAAATACAATTGTCTTTGCCCCAAATACAATTCGACAAATGTCAAAATTTTTTTAAATTTTTAGATTTTATTTACAAACAAAAATAAAATTAAAGATTTTTCAGGAATATATACAAACGTATGTACAATGAATTGGTAACTTACTTTTAATTATATCTAAAATATTAATATAATACATAGTAAGGCAATTGAGAGCACAATATAATAATACATACATACATATATAATATTATATAACATATATAAATAATATAATATACACACACTATAGTACATAATACATAAACTATATTTATATACAGACTTCGAACGACAGATTTGAGAAGCCTTTTCATGGCAATCAGTTACTCTCAGAGCTTTTGCCAGCAGATTTCTGAGTGGTAGTCGCCGAAAGAAATCATTTTTTCATACACATATCTTTTTTTCAAGATGTCAGAGCTGAGATTTGAACCCGCACTATCGTCTTAGTTAGCCAACACACTAAATACTAGACCACGGCGAAGATATATTCCTGTAAAAACCTCACACATATTTGCTTTTTTTTCACACGCACGTTTTTTTTAATACCGCAAACAAAATACAAACGAATGAGAGAAAATGCTTAAACAATAAAACAAAACTAACTGCGGATTGCATTTGAAATTACAAGACTACTGTTACCACAACAGCAATCCGTATTTGGCGTAAATAATTTTTCCATGTAATCTCAAATAAGAAAACATTTGATTTTCATAAATTGCTGTTAACATGTATTTTTAAATGCAATTACATTTAACTTAACGAAAATTCAATTTGGATCAAATAATTTTGCTCTTGATTTATGTCAACTGCAATTTTGTAGTTGCGACAAATACAGTGTATTCGCCGAAATTATTTGTGGCAAATAAAATATCATTTAAATCAAATACTTTTCATTTGCGACAAATACAATTTCCTCAACTGCAAAAAGTATTTGCCATAACAACACTTTTTTTTTTCTGTGAAGTCATGATTCTTCTGCACTTAACTTTTATTGAAGATTTACATATATGTAAACATGTTCTCGCCATCTTGCTTTTATGTTTTGCAAAATAAAATTAATGTTTTTTTAATTTTTTATAAAAAATAGGCATATTATGAATAAAACTGGCCTCTAAACTATTAAATTAATATTTATTAATTACATTTATTGTTATTAATTTATATTTATTAATACAATATTATATATTTGTATTATTTTCCTTGAACTTTTTATTAATTTTATTATTAGTTAAATTATTTATTTTAATTTTAAATCTTGTGTTTTGTTTTGGTAAAGCCAATCACAACTGTTTCTGGAAAGAACTATGGAAAATTTGTTTATATTTTATGGGGTTACCGTACTTTTGTCACAATTAAAAACAAAATTAAATTTTTTGTTTTTTTCAAGTTAAAAACTGGGCCTAAGTTACTATTTTTGGAGAGGATTACATTTGCATTACGTAATCGCCGTAGTCTACTTCTTAGTATGTTGACTTACTTACTACAGTCGAAGGAAACTTTTGAAAACCATAATAAGGCTGAATATATATTTCTTTTAATATTTTTATCATTTTCTTTTTTAAGTTATTTAAGTATTTTTTTACTAATTTTTTTTAACAAAATCTACTATTTTTTCTTTGCCAAACGAATATAATAAAGTACTCTAAATGCTGTAGGTGTGATCACTAAGTAAATATTATTAGCATCTTCACGAAGTCTAGTGGTTAGTGTGTTGGCTTACTAGACGAGAGCTCTTGGTTTAAACCCCTGCTCTGAAGTCTGAAAAAAAAGAAATATGAAAAAATATTTCTTTCGGCGCCTACCCATTAGCAGTCTTTTGGCATAAGCTTTGAGAGTAACTGATTGCCATGAACAAGCTTCTCCAGTCTACCGTTCGGAATCGACTTTTAACAGTAAGTCCCAGTACTCATGGATAAAAATTGGCATACACAGTATGGGTGCTGCGAAAAGCTAGATAATAACCCTGAAACAGGGTTGTAATGGCCAATTATATAAGTATGTTTATATGTATGTATGACATTTACATTAATGTTATGGTTAAAGAGTTTTATATTTAGTTTTTAGTATAATTTCTTAATAAAATAGCAAAAGTGTACATATGTATGTACATAAGGGTGGCACTAAAAATTCAACTTTGGATTTCCAATAGTTTTCGCACGGAATATCGATCCAGTTGATATAAAACGGCTATAGTTAAAATTTGAGCAAAATCGGACAACTTTCAGCCGTTAAGAATTTTTCATAAAATTTTTTTTCTTGATAAATTAACCCGTATGTGCCAATTACACAATTTTTTATTTGTTAAATATTTTATAGACATATTTTATATAGATTAACTTTTGATAGTACCCCCTTTTTCTGGGGGATGGCAGGATGTAGATTGCTTTAGGCCGTTCAAAACTATCCTAAGTCTCTCTTTTTTTAAAGAAAACTTTTTATTTATTTGCTGAACTAAATAATTCTGACTTACATGTCACAATGTTTAACAGAACCTATTAGTTTAGGCATCGACCACTGATGATCCAAAAGAAAAAAAGAATTTAAGAAACATTGGCCTAAAATACAGCAGGATGCTATTTTGACTGGATTGACACACCCTATATTCAATGAAATTGTAGGCCGTGATCGCTCTAATATTTTAAAATTCGCGAACGATTAAATAACTGAAGACTTTCCTCGTGATGACTTCAAGGAATTTTTGAAATTAATTATAATATTCTTAGGAGGAATTCCACCTAGGGGAATTAAATTTACAAAACCTGGCACACTGCATTTAGCCAGATGGATGGCCAAGACCATTTATTGCCTAAAAATTGTTATATTTCAAGACCAATTTCCCGAAATTACCAAAACTGATACATATGGTTTGATTGAAGTGGCTGTATTTGTGATTAAGTGTTCTTTGATTTTCTGGTTAAACGCTGAAAAAGCAGACCAAGCTCCTGTATATGACATCGAATTTTTAAAGAAATTAGAAAATTATAATGCAAATTACAATTCTATAGCTGAAAAGGTCATATCGAAATTGCTCAATCATTTTTATTACTTGAATGAAGAATGTGTAGGTTTTGCCTTATTCGATGAAAGAATCGATTTAGCAACTAAAACCAAACTTGCTACAAAATGCTTGCAACAAACTTTTCTGAACACAATCTAGAAGAAGAAGGGTAATAATTAATCAACAAAATCTAAGTCATTTCCTTGCCAGAGACAAGAGAGAGAGCAAAAACATCTTCAAATTTGAAGATTTCAGTTTTTAGCACTAAAGCACATACAATTGCCGCACTTCTGGCGAATATTTTTATATGGGGTTATATTTTTTTCTAGGGAATCAATTTCAGTAAAAAAACCACTTTATTAGTCTCAAGAGTGAAAGAGGAAAATATGGAGCATTCAAAACTATAAAATCGTCTTAAATTAAACAAACAGTTTATGAAGCATAAATAATCTGACGAAATAAAAAAACCATTTTAAATCATAAAAAAATAAAATTTAAACAGTAGCCATTTTCCGATTTACGATATATTCGAATGTTCTTAATCTAAGGGATACTATAAGTAGCAGGTTCAATGACATTTTATCAGCTATAAATAATTAGCAGCAATAGACACAAACAACAAGAATAGAAGTAACAATTTCATCATATCACGATTGACTAAAACAACAACAATAACATCCAAAGTTTAAAAAAAAGAATAAGAAAAGAGTATGTAGAGGAAAAAGACACCAATAAAGGTGTGAAAATCACGTTCAAGTACTAACAATGACAGTGCGATTTTAAATGAAATACACAGACAGAATAAAACAAAAACAAACAAAAAATAATGAAGAAAAGTCATTCATTCTCTTCTAACAATTAAATTAAGATCTTTAAGAGTTTGTAATTGAGACATGAAATTGATGGATCGTTGAATATACGAGTATTAGAATAAAAAATAATTAAAAAAAATGAAAATATTACTCGTAGCATTAGTAATTTTTTTAAAACATGATACAGTATTAAATATTAGAAAGTGATCTTGTATCTTTATAAGTTTATAGTGAACAAATAAGCATTTTAGAAACTCAATTCATGTAATACAACAAAAATATTAAATTAATTCTGGATTATGTGCAGAATAGCAGTGGCAAAGATTGTGAGGTTTTCATTTATTAATTTTTTAAGTTGTAAAGTTTGAAAAAAAAAACATTTCTAATATTAAGTAGTTTGGAGTTTCCTTTTCCAGTTCTTATAGTTCTCCCCTTATGGAATAATTGGAACGAAAGTTAAGAAAATAAGTATGTCTGATTGTTGTGTGACTAGGGAATTTTGGCCCTCGATTGATAATTACGGATAAAATCACGATGACACTGGTATGCAAATTTGGACAAAAAAAAAAAAAAAAACGCTGCATGCTTTTTAACTAATCTGGGTGCGATGAATTCGAATCAAATTCGAAATTGGGACATCACATCTTGTTCATTTCTATCGAATGCTGGCAATACTGTAAACCAGTCAACACTGACACACAACTATTAATTTGACAGAAGCCCACAATAGCTCTAAATCTGCATAATAGTAGCGTTTACACGTGTGTTGCAGATTCGGTGAATATTTGGTTGGAAAGAAAGGATATGCAATATCAGAATCATTAAAATATGCATCTTAAGTCGTACATTATTTTGGTTTTGCTGTCAGAAACTTGGACATCGAAAATTTTGTATTTGCAGAAATGATTTATACCAGTGGTCAAATGGCAAGAAGATCTATTTTTTTTATTTTTCAATTCCAGAACTTTGGAAAGAATCAAGTAACTACCAAATCAATTGTTATTTTTGTTTACCAAAGTTGCTGGATTCAAAATGAAAAATAGAAAAAAATATTACTTACGTGAACGGCCATCAGTTTTCAAACCAGTTCAACGTCCACCATTACCAACCATCCCCAGTGCAACGAACAAGGGCAGCGTGCTTACCAAGATTTAATGTAAACTGAAAGAAATTATCAAGGATTTTGGGACTAAAGCATTCTGGGAAAGTATTGGTGATGTCTAATACGTTAAATTGAACCAAAAAATAAAAACGGCATTTAAGGTACGCCATTCACTTTTGAAAATTAATTGTTATTTATGGCCTATTTCTGTATGACAAACAATTTCAAACTATTGAAAACGATTGATAGCGAAAAGCCAATTATAAATTCGAATTCAGCTAACCAACTTAGTTCATGAAAGATGCAGTGAAGCATTTCCCCACGTACACTATGTTACACTGGTTTACTCTAAATTTTCTGAACAGCTTGGCGAATTCCAATGATACCTGAGGAAAATTTTTAAATTACATGTTATAGAAAAATTTATATAACTATCAAAGGAAAACTATGCCATAGAAGACATTTACAATGTAATTATATAAGCAGTGCAAATCGAAAACAGAAGAACCTTCTTAACTCTGTAAGCATAATAGATACCTTCAGAGATTGTAAGCTTGACGTAATGCATTTAGCTGCTCTGTGGGTATACGTAGCTATTGGCAGAAACATTAACATTGAACTCTTTAATAAAATACATTCTAAACTATTTTAATTTATAATCATAGATCTTTTCAAGAAATTAAATTAAAGCAATACGTTATACACCAGGGACTGTTTCTAGACAAATATTTTTGAATGATTTTAAAATAACGCGATTGAGAAAAATAAACTTGCCATTTATCACACTTTTTTTTATTATTTTGCACAGACAAGAGAATTCATTTAATTTAAAAAAACATTGCCTTTTAGTTATTCGTAATTGGTCTGTAGTTTAATTTTTTAAAGGGTTTTAAGAGTGGTTTAAACAGTATAAATGGGGTCTCTTATTAACTATATTATTTATGTGAAGATTCCTGGAACGCATCTACCGTGTTCACACAGGACTAAGTACATATGTATGTAAATGGCTTTATAAAATACTAGTCATAAAGCCGACCACAATCGGAAAATCAAAAATCTGTCAAAAATCCCACTTGCACATGTGGAGCAAATGAGCTTTAAGTATGCAAAATTTCAGCTTTCTGTGACGTCAGACGGTTTCAAAAAGCTGAGGAAAGAGAATTGGACATAAATCCGGACAAACAACGAAATTATATACATATATAGATACTTTCCAAAATTTATTTTTGGATAAAAATAAAAAAGAACTAAATTTAAAAAGCGATGAATGTATATCTAAACGTAAAATATTTATTTGTTTGATTTTTCAAAATACATATTTAAAATACAAATATTCATAATAAATTATAAATCTACATAAATACTCGTATATTGATAATCTTATAATTTATGCATTCATATAAATATGTTTTTGTTGCTGATTCACACCTCCAGTATATGCAAAATTATAATTTTCTTGTCTATTCTGATTTATGTTATGGATACTTTAAAAAATTATAATTCGTTGTCGTCAGAGGTGTTTGAACCCTGAAATTTCTAAAAGAACACCACCAAATCAGCTGTGAACTTTAGTTTTGTAAAAAAAGAAATTTAATTAATAATTCATAAGACTACTTTGAACTACAAAAATTTAGTAACATTAGTTATTTAAAAGGTTCGTAAAAAGAATCACAAGATGACAAAAATATATGAAATTGGCTTTTGTCTTATACAACGATATAGATATAACCTATATCGCCAAAATATACTGACGGAGAGAATGGGCAAGAAGAGGCAATTATTCTTCTTGGGCCACTTGAGTTAATATCGCCTTGCAGACCAACCTGAATTGGATTTTCCAATTGCAAAGTTTTAGCGTTTTTAGCAGTCGCCGTGGTCTAGTGGTTAGTATGGTGGCTTACTAAGACGATAGCGCTGGGTTCAAATCTCAGCTGTGAAATCTTAAAACAAAGAAATATGAAAAAATTATTTCTTTCGGCGACTATCTCTCAGCAGTCTTCTGGCAAAAGCTCTGGGTGTAATTGATTGCCATAAAAAGCCTCGCAAATCTGTCGTTCTGAGTCGACTGTAAACTTTAGGTCCCGGTACTCATGGATAAAAATGCATACACACAACATGAGTGCTGCGAGAAGCTAGGCCGTAACCCTGACACAGGATTGTAATGGCGAATTATGTATGTATGTATGTAAAGTTTAAGCGCCGCGATTTTTTAGCATGAGCATTTTTGAAAGATTTATTGCGCTTTTCGCTCTAATTGAAGTTGGTCTGCTACTTGTTGACAATATTTCTCTTTTTTAATTTCTTGAGGCGCCACAAATTACAGATAATATTTTTATTCTAAAAAAAAAACCTAAACAGAAAATAAGTAAACGAAAAAACAATAGAATTATGAACAGATAGTCATAAATCCTGAATAATAAAGTAATATAATATTCTGAGGTAAGATCTTAACAAGCGCTCAAGACCTTTTTAAATTAAACCTTTATTTCGTATCATAGCAAGTACTTTATCATGTAAAATGCGATGGCAGTAATTTTATATTTTGTTTCGTAGCAATTCCAATAGAATAGGAATCATTTCGAGTAATTTGTGCAGATTCTGTTACGCGACAGTCGAGTTATGAGAGCAAATACTAGAGGTTTGAGTGAATGAATTTTGACAATTTCCCTCCTTCCCCTTCCTGGGAGCTTAGGAAAATGCCAGAATTTACAGACAATATTTTATAAAAAAAGAAATACAAATAATCGCATGAACTAATTAGTTCGTCGTTGACCGGCGTATGAATTAAAATTAAGTCTAATTAGAGTTCGTTGCGCACAGCGATTTTCGCCGTACGCCATGATTGTTTACATTTTCATATACACAAATGTGTTTTATTTTTACCGACAAATATTCTCGACGAAAAATTCGTCGTCCGCTCCAATTGTGTTCCTAGCAGTACTGTCAAACGGAGCTTTGAATTAAAAGTCACAAACAGTGCATAAAAAAATAATAACTCCAAAATTAAACTTCTCTTCCTATTACATATATTACATCTTTACAACTTTTGTCTCTGTCATTCTACTTTTATATGTAAAAAATTGAATTTTGAATTTAACATATGTAATGTAGGGTATGTGTCGTTTCAAAAAAAAAAAAAAAAAAAAAACAAAATTGTTTAGCTACTGTATCCATCCCATTCACACTCTAAATAGCTAACAAATAATTTTTATTTCGTTTGAAGCGTAAAACAAATGTTTGAGTTCAATGTACAAAAATGCGTTAGAATTGTTCAAAGAGATAGAAGCTTTAAATTGTGTGTTGCTGAGGAAGAATTAAAAGGCAGAGAAAAAAGATCACATGAAATCATCCACATAAAACAAATTGGTATTAAAGTAGAGCCAAATCCATGACATGCTGACCATATTAATTTTTCTTTTTTTATTTCATTTTTAATTTGCAATTTTGTTAACTTTTATTTTTTTTATTTATGTAGTTCTAAACTGTTGCCCAATATCGTTTTAACCCTTTCCGAGCTGGTAGCAATGATTTTGTGCAAACATTTAACGCGTGGACAGTGTATAAGCGAAACCTGTTGCTTTTTTTCAAATTGGTTCAATTGCATGCAGCTTCAAATTACACGTTCAAAGCGAAGACGTTCATTATTCCAAAAACTATTGTTAAATTCGAGCTTAATTACTGTACCCTTCCAACATGGTCTCGTTTCTCTTTATATTCAAAGCAGACATGGCTTCAATATATATTCAGACGCACTAGATCTCTCATAGATCACAGTAGAAAGGAAGCATCCAGATAAGTGCCTGTACATTGGCTATACTTGCTGGATAAGAGTAAAACACAACGATTTTTGGCGCAGAATAAGGAAGAGGGAAGATTTGTCCAGCTCAACTCATCCACTGCCATAGAGTTTTCGGTAATTAGTGTACGCGAAGATGTCCGATAAACTGAGTGTAAGCAACATATAATGAAATGTGATAACGAGTGAAGTAGAACTAATCAAAATGGTTTTTCCTTACACTCATGTGGAGCATACAAGTGAATCAACTTGGACTGTTAAATTAAAAAAAAGTCAAATTAATCTCTTTGATTTAACAATATATTTTTAGTCAGTATGAGTATTATAAATCAATTAAAATAATGGTTTTATAATTGAAAAAGTTTTCCTTTCATAAAAGGGTTAATGTGTTGTTACATGGGCATACTACATATTCCAGCATTATACTCTATGACCATTCAAAATGACTAAAAAGAAAAGAAAAAAAAGAGCTACACTATCTATTTATTCTTTCAGCATTTGATGATGAATTATTGTTAGAAAAAAGCGAAAAAGAAGGGTTACTGAACTTTTGGTCATGTTAGACTTGTCATACTCGTAATACCTTTTAGTAAAAAGCTATTGTGTGTGTGTGTTATTTCAAACATTTTTTTTGTGATTTCGGTTTAAGTGTACAAATCTGATTCATGTTAATAGTTTTGATTTGGTGTGCTTTTTTTTTTGTTCACTTCTGGCAATAGTTATATCATATAGAATATTTGTTAATGTTGTTTAATGTTATTATTATTGTTGTTATTGTTAGTTGGTGGCGGCGGGCAAGATCATTGACACTTCTGTGTAAGAATGCATAAAAATGTTTGTTTCTATTTCTATTCTAATACGTATTTTTTTTTTTATTCTTTCAACTACTTTTTTCGTGCTTTTTTTGGAAAAAAAAATCGAAAAGTCGATTTCATTAGAACACGTGATAAGAATTTTTTTATGTTCAGTTTCTGTGTACTTTTCTTTACAAAAAAAAGGGGAAAAAAATATTAAAATATTAAAAAATATTATTTTTTTATTTTTAAAGTATTGCCGATGGGTTATTAAAAACAGATAAATTATTATGATTATGAATTAAAAATTTAAGCTTTTTTTTCAATTTAAAAATTAGCATAAATTTATATGGATTTGGTTTCAAATTGGTTATTTTAATAACAAAAGTTGCCATAAATGGGCTAATTATAACCATAAGATCTAACCAAGTATTGGCTTATCAATAACAGATATAAAAACTTTGCAATAATAAAATATTCTTTTAAAAGAAATGAATAAATTACATACATACATACATATATACATAATTGGACATTACAACCCTGTGTCAGGGTTACGGCCTAGTTTCTCGCAGCACTCATGTTGTGTGTATGCATTTTTATCCATGAGTACAGGGAGCTACAAATTAAAATCGATTCCGAACGACAGACTTGAGAAGCTTTTTCATGGCAAGCAGTTACTCTCAGAGCTTTTGCTTGAAGACTGCTAAGAGATAGTCGCGGCAAAGGGCAAAATTAGCGCAACTAAAGTGTGATTTTTTAAGAGCTATAGGAAAGTTAAAAAAAAAAACGCATAAAATTCAGAAAAATTAATAAAATCATTATTTGAATCGATAGTACGGTCCATATAATTTAATGTTTGAAGATTATTTCATGCAAATGTTGACCGTGACTGCGCTTCAAATGGTCCATCCGCTTAGTCCAATTTTGGCATACTCTTTCCAACATTTCGGCCGGTATCTCACTAATAAATGCTTCAATGTTATCTTCCAATGCGTCAATTGAAGCGGACTTGGCTGTATAGACATGAGCTTTAACATAGCCCCACAAAAGATAGTTTAAATGCGTTAAATCGCACGATCTAGGCGGCCAATTGACCGGTCCCGAACATGAAATAAAATATTCAGCGAACTCGCCTCTCAATAAGTCCATTGTTACGCGTGCTGTGTGGCATGTGGCACCGTCTTGTTGGAACCACAGGTCATGCAAGTCAAGCTCTTGCGTTTTGGGCAAAAAAAAGTTGGATATCATCTCACGGTAGCGCTGCGAACGGCGACGAATCGATAATTGATGGTCATCACTAACTCTGGCCGATACAGCTGCGATATTTTCTTCATTTCGCACTCTATGTAAGCGTGTTGGTGGTTAAATGTCCAACAATGTAAATTTGGTGCGAAATTTAGTCACAATAGCCCGAATAGCCGCTTCAGTGGGTCGATTAAACTGACCATAAAATGGAAGAAGCACGCGATGAACTTTCTTAACAGAGCACGAATTTTGATAATAAAATTCAATAATTTGCAAGCGTTGTTCGTTTGTAAGACGATTCATGGTTAAATTATAGACCAAACTGAAGATGTTTGACAATGAAACAAAAAAGTTAATAGCTAAAAAATCACCCTTAATGAAAGTATTGTATTTTAAGGGAAATCTTGCATTTTGTCGGGCGATTTGAAACTATAACTTGTTCTATGTTACTTAGAAGAGTTTCCGAATCAATACAGCCATGTAACAAATTATTCATAAAATGAATGTCCATAAATGTTCTTCTGTTCTTAAGTGACGGTAGTGCAAGAATTTTGAATAACGATTTAAAGTTACAAGGTCACAAGGTTTAATTAACTAAAAACCTGAAGTTTATTGAACAAACACCAAGTGAACAGTCAAATGTAGACGGTGGCTTACATAGAAGATCATCTTCAGACACAAGATACACTTTAACATCAGTGGATTCTTTAATAAGTAAGGCCGATGCTTTTACAAAGAGTGACTGTTTGGTGCTGTTTATGGGCTAGCGTCGTCTTCTGCGAAAATTAGATCTGCCAAGCTGTTACCGTGAATGCGCTTTAAGCAGGTGTTTGTACAATATGTGGGCAGTTACAGGTTAGACAATTTCTCTTAATACTAATAATCTTGGTAATATCTAAAAGTATTCTGAATACTCATTGTTAACAACAAGGCAAGGGCAGCTGCTTTGACCGGTAGTTTTCTCTGGATTTTGAATCAAAAATACAAATGTTTCGTAAAAGTGTGTTTATTCAACATATGTATTTAAAGTGATTAAAATTAGTAAAATTTATACAAATTCAAATTAGTAAAATAGTATTTAATAATTAATTGTATATACTTAAGTGTGTACACAGAAAAAATTTAAAATCGATTTCAATTAACAAATTTGTACTACCAATTAAAATGTTTACTAGTTTTGCCCCTACAAACAATATTAATAATATCAATTAAAAAATTAATAGTGTCGAGCTTTTTGACAAAAAAAATGTTCAATTAAATATTTAATTGGGCCAATTAATCTCTTAATTAAAAATTCAGGCACATTTTAATAAAATAAATTAATTGGTATATTTAAAAAATTAATTGACGCACAAATTTTAAACCGATTAAAAAATTAATTAATAGAACTAAAATTTTATTTGATCCCGCTGATTTAAAATGATAAAAATATTTTAAATGCATTCCCCAAATTTACAAAAAATTGCAAATTATAATAATTTTTTTATTAAAAATATACAACTTAAATCATAAATACGACTAATACAGAGATGAGTACATATGTATATAACCAATACGACAAAAAAGAAATTAACCAGTTTATACTAGTGTATATGTATTTGAATTTTCTATTTAACATTAAGTAATAATTGGAAATATTATTTATGTAAATATTTAATTATTGCCAATTCGTCGTGCAGGATTTTATGTGCTCTATCCGACATATTTTTTATATATCTCGAGATAATGAAGCCACTTTCGGTTTTTGACACCAAAATTTATAAAATCTGCAATCTCTCCTAAACTAGACGAGATATTATTGATCAGTGTTCATCTATTTTTCTTGCCATTTGAATCTTTACTGTGAAATCTATGTCAATCTAAAATACAAATTTTTTATATACATGCATAACATAACTGACCTTTACAACCCTGGGTCAGGATTACGGCTTACCTTCTCTCAGTACTCATGTTGTGTGCCGACTCCGAACGACACACCTTAGAATCAATTACTCTCAGAGATTTTGCCAGAAGCGGTAGTATTATATATTTTCATATGTATATTATATATATGTACACAAAAAAAGAAAAAAAAACATACACATACAAATAAAACAAACAAAAAAATTTACGAATACACATAATTTTTTTTTTTTTTTGTTTTTATGCTAGTGATATTAGATTTTTTATCGAAAAAATTTTCATGGTTAATTACATATTTTTAAATCTTTAAAAATTAAATTGTGTGTCTTTTAATACAAGATGTTGTTTTTAAGCTAAAATACTTGTAAATATATGTATACAGGAGAACCTGTTTTCATGCATACTATTTTTGTGCTATTTTATTTTTCTTTATATCGGTTATTGATATGTTGTTCGTCAAAATATGTAATGGTTTGTTCACACGATAATATGAACCACTAGGTTTACTCTCTGAATCACGATTGAAAATCATAACGTTCACACTAGACTTTAGTTTAAATTGTTATCAAATTAGAGGTGATAGCAATTCTTTGAGCTTAAAGATTAAAAATGAAGTACGATGGTTTGCTCCCAAAATTTGTATTGCAAATCTACTTGTTTCAAAAAAGATAATTCCGCGAACCGCATATGAGATACAACCAACGTCACAAAAACTGATTACCTAATACCTACATGGTAAGTGTGTCGGTATCTTTTAGTGGTGAAAGCCATTGTGAAGGATAATGATTAAGTTGATTTTTGTATGAAAAATAAGTAGATATGTAAATAAAATGTTTAAAAATATCCACATTTGTACTTAATGTAATAAAATAAAAAAGTTTTAGGCTATTTTTGACGTGGAACTTTTTTTATGCGGTCCCTATTGATTTATACGTTCTATTTATACGGTCCCTATCTACCGCATTAAAACAGGTTTCTCTGTATAAAATATGTCTTCTTTATATTTTAATGCAAAACATTTATTTAAAACACATAAATAGCAATACGTATTCGAATTTTAAATTAAAAAGTAATCATATATTGATTACTTATATAACATATTAAACAACACTAAGGCAAAAGAAAAAAAACATACGCACAAACATTTTTATTTTTATTATTCTATTAAAAAATTAATTTTATTAATTAAAAATTTAATTGGAAATATTGAATGATACTAAATAAATTGTTAATTGAAATTATTTCAACAAAAATTTTTTCTGTGTACATACTTTTGGTTTTGAAAACCACCTGGTAAATTAAATATTTTTTTTTTTGTTAAATTTCTTAAATTTACTTTAATGGACCACGTCTTCTATAATGGACTTCAATCAGGAAGTATCGTTCAAAAAATATGGCGTGTTCTTTATCTTAGAAGTAAACGTGGTCACAAGTTTCGTCAAGCTTTTACAAGTTTCACAATCAGAAAAGATTTTGAAGGAGTTGCCAGTATAAATATAAATTGTATTTATTTTGGGTGTAGCGCTAACACCAATTATCTACTCACTATGTGTGTATGTCCATTAAGTAGATCCAGGTTGATATTATTGACCATATTTCCCTGAACAAAAGTCAAATGTCCTATTTTTAAGTACGACATGCTTTCCGAAATAATTACACTGACTCCACCATGTTCTATTGTACTTTGCAAATTAAATTGGAGGATTTAGGACAAGGTTTGGTTTTCTCATACATACGACTAAATATCCGACGTAATTAGATTTCTAATTTTTATTTGTGACTTTTTTACGATCCACCACTGATCGGCATTGGTATACAGCCATGTTTTTCAATTCAATTTTGTTTAATCACAAAATTTCTATATATACTCTAATAAAACTATTAAAAACTTTATTTCATATATTAATTATTTTCATTCAGTCTTAAGAAGCACTTTAAAAATTCTTTGAAAGAAAAATGAAAAAAGAAAACTTTACAAAAATCATTTAAAAAAATTACTGATTTTTTGTTGTTGCCGAAATGGGGAAGCGTTTGTACACGAGAAACTAAAAGAAATTTATTAATGAATCAATCAAACGTTGAGTGATTGAAAATTATGATTATGATTGTTGATCATAAGAACCCGCATAGCCAATTGCTGGTAGTGTGACTTTAACACCAAAACCAGCGATAAGAATAAAAATATTTACATTTTTTGTCGTCTGTACAAGTATGTAAAAATGTATTTATAAACGTTTATATTTATTCTTCAATTCTTTCAAAAATATTTATAAAACAAGGGCAATAACCTCCCCAAAAAAAAGTAAATAAGAATAAATAAAATTTCACATACATAAATAAATTTTATGCATATGTATGTACGTACATATGTAATTTATACATCAATGTATATACATAGTACATATGTATGTATGTATTTATATAAGTATATGTATGTAACTGAAATAAAAAAGAACCATCAAATAAATGACCACAACCCATGGGTTGTTGGCTAAGAAGAAAGAAGTTTTTACATAAATATTGTGCGTTGAAGAAAAACAAAAACAAAAAAAAATTAAAAATTTTTTTTCATTCGAAAGAAAAAAACTTGCCAAAATTTACTGTATTACAGCGAAAAAAGCATGTGATCATTGTCGTGAACCATGAAATTGGTAACATTCGTGGTAACTTTAAAAAGAAAATTTATTCTACTCTGTTGAAAGAACCGTTTCTTTTTATAAATACGAGTATTGGCGATGCGTCGTTCCAAAAACAAACTTCAAATTTATGGGAAATGTTATTTGCAAAACAAAAAAAAAACCCCAATCACGTTGCATTACACCCAAATACAACTTTGAGAACGCAGCGTAGTATGCAAGCACCCATCAAGTTTTTGTAAATTTTAAATTTCATCGTTATTGGGGTCAATATATTGCCAAGTGTTGTAACATTCGACTCAAGTTTTAAATACGTTTGTTAAATGCACTACAGAAGTGCTGGAAAAAATACACACTATTTAAACCAACAGGTATTAAACCTCGAAAAGTTAAGGAACTGAAACAGTACTGCCAAAACTTGCCCATAAAATATGCTAGATTTTGTTGAAGAGCATGCTAAAACATGCGAAAATAAAGCTAAAAAATTTTATAAAAATTATAGATTATATATTAGAAACAAAGCAAAGTTGTATATTTTATATGGGATTCTCATGGTAAAAAATTGTATAACAAACTAAAAATAGCAATTCTTTTCATTTTGTTCGTCCATAAACGTACATATGTATGTAAGTATACATATAAGTAAAAGGTGGTTAAATTTTAAGGGCCGATGTTAATTTTGATTAAAAAACACAAATTATTTAGGAAATTATTGTCACTTATTTTTATTATGAAAATAGGGTAGGGTTCAATTATGTATGGAATAAAATATCGGCCAAATGGCCTCAGCGAGGATATGTGTCGAATGTGCCGAATTATCTCGTTCTTTAGCTCTTGAATTGTTGCTGGATAATCGACGTACACCCTTTCTTTAAAATAAACCTAAAGAAAGGATGATCATTCGCCCAAATGTGGCAATTCTATTTATTGACGAGCCTATTTATGTGCCTCATCCTTGAAGATGATTTCCACGATATGCCTTTTAATTTGAACGCCCATTTTCATAATAAGTCTGAGAAACTTTAACCCGTTGCTCAACTGTGTATCTCTCCATGGTTGAAATTGAGTTGGTCTAAAATTGAGAAATGTCAAATGAAATTCAGAAAAAAACTTGACGTTTAGGTGTGGTTCATTGTCAATATCGGCCCTTTAACCACCCCATATTATACTCGTCAATCTCTATGTTTTTCTGTTTGTTTGTCGCTTAATCACTCCTAAACGATTGAACTTATTTTGTTGTAATTTGGAACACGGATAGATTCAACTATCGAAAGTGCTATAGGTTATGTTTCAAAATTTGACCTGGGCGTGGTACCTCCCATTAAGGCTAATTACTGATTTTTGTATATATTGAGAACGGATAAAACTCAAGTTTCGTTATTGGGCCTAAATGACTTCAAGTCAAAGAAAATCATCAGGAATTAACAGGCGGCGTGGCACCTTCCATACAAACAAAGTACTGATTTTTGGACATCTTGAAAACGGTTTAACCTAAAGTTTCTGAATTCGGTCTGAATGACTTCATGGTCAAAGAAAAACATCTGTCTGAAAGTGTTGGGAATTGAAAAGTGGGCGTGGTACCTCCCATACAAGTTAAATATTGATGTCTTTACATCATGAAAAGTGTTGGAGCTTAAGTTACTAATTGGTGTGATTGATTTCGTTTCCAATAAAAGTTATCAGTAGTAGATGTGGTATCTCCTACATAAACTTACTATTGACTTGTATATGTCTTCAAATCATTTACAGGTAACGTTTTGGATTTAACCTCAATTACTTCGTAGTCACTAGAAATCATCATGGTAGATGTAGCGTAGCATGTCGGTTTTAACTGTTGAAAAGTTAATTTCTATTTGACATTTAAAATCATTTAATTTCAATATATTAACTAATATTTTGATCACAACTGTTTAAAACCGCATTTATTGTACATCAAACAATGCTCACTCTCACCGCCTTCCTCACTTTCTCCACACAATAAGTCCTTTCCTCCTTTACAATATTTCGATTAGAGAATTTAAATTTTATTCTTTTATTTTTACGAGTGTTAACCTCATTTTTGCATTTTTTTTTAATTTTTGATTTTTTTTTTTTTTTTTGATTTTGTCTTTTGCATTGTGTGCATATGTAATGAGCAGTGAAATAACAATAATGATGATGATCATTCCTCATCCAATCAAGTAAAGTATGGGAGTATTTATACACATATTCTTAAATCACTAAAAATCCAAAACAAATTCGGGTATAAGTTTTTGTAACGATGAATGGCTTTTTTAATTTTTTATATATTTTTCTTTTTTTTTATTATTTCAACGTTACTTGTCCCTTTTAATAAGGCTGATATGACGATGATCATCATCATTTGTAATGACTATATTTTTGTATGTATACTATTATATATTCTTTTAAAAAATTTTTAATTTCGTACAACCATGACCGCGGGGAGTTTACTTTTTCTCTTTCTCCCAATTTTAAATTTTTGTTTGTTTTTATTTTATTGGACGTTGTAAGTATTGTTTCTTTTTACATAATTTCGTTTTTTGATTAAGGTTTAGCAAAAAATTTCCTTGAGAATGTATTTTATATATTCGGAGAAATTTTTAAAAGATAAAACAGAGTGATATCGTCATCAGAATAAAGAATTTTTAATTTTAAATTTCTTTTTTTTTGTTTGTTTTTTGTCGTGTGTGCCCGAACCTTCAAGTGTATGGGAAAATGGTAAAATCTTGCAATTATATATAATCAAAAAAAAAAAAAAATTAATTTTATTTTACAAAATCGTTCTTAACCAAATAGAAAAGGAATCATAAAGAAAATACATAATAACTGCACAGAAAAAATTTTAAATCGATTTCAATTAACAAATTTGTACTACCATTTAAATTGTTTACTAGTTTTGCCCCTCCAAACAGTATTAATAATATCAATTAAAAAATTAATAGTGTCGAGCTTTTTCACAAAAAAAAATTTCAATTAAATATTTAATTGGGACTATTAATCTTTTAATTAAAAACTCAGGTATAATTAATTGGTATAATTAAAAAATTAATTGACGCTGAAATTTTAAACTGATTAAAAAATTAATTAATAGAATTAAAATTTTATTTGATCCTGCTAAATTAAAATGCTATTAAATGCAACCCCCAAATTCACAAAAAATTGCAAATTATATTAATTTTTTTATTAAAAATATACAACTAAGACCATAAATACGAAAAATACAGAGATGATTACATATTTAACCAATACGACAAAAAAGAAATTAACCACTTATTATTATTCTTTATATAAGTGCATATTTGATTTGTCTATGTAAAATAAAATAATAATAGGAAACTGAGGAACTGAGGAAATGACCATGTCAATCTAAATTAAAAATGTATGCATGAGTTATAAAACAGAACAAAAAGAAAAAAATTAATTGAATTCTTACCAAGAGATAGCCAGAAGGACTTTTGTATTCTGGCCATAGTTTGAACAAACTTGCCTTGCGAAATGTTAGCATATCGTAGATATTTAATATTTCTTTGCTTCAAGATGTCAGAGCCGGGGGATTGAACCGGAGCTCTCGTCTTAGTAAGCCAACATAATTACTACTAGACCACGGCTACCACATATATACACTTACTTACATAGATATATTATATTGTATATGTATATGTACACAAAAAATATATGTTCCAGAGTAAGTAAAAACGCAGCGCAGCGCCGCTCTTTTGGCTCTTTTTTGCTCTTTGCGCAAAGACCAGAGCAAACTTTTTGTTGCTCTTGCTCTGCGCCATTTTTTTTTGCTCTGCGCATTACAAGCGCTGCGCATATAAGGCGCATTTGAATTTTGAGCTTTCTTGCACCACTCTTTTTTTTGCGCAAAAGAGCAAAAAGAGTGTGCAAATGCGCATTGCTCATTTACTGTGGTGTAAAATTTCTTTGAAGTCAGTAATTTTAATATGAAAAAAGAAGAAATAATTAAATGTAAATAGGATTTATATTAGTATTTTCATATACTTTAGAGTAAAATAATAAAACAATTTTTTCTTTTTTATATTAAACTGGGGCCTTATCCTGTAATTCTCTTAAGATAAAATGCTTAAATTTTGGGTTTTAGAAACAGGCTGGGCGTTAGAATATATAAAATTAAAAAGTGTAGAGGTAATAGGCATGAAATTTTTAAATTACAATAAGCGTTCAAGAATTCTATTCGTAGCCAAAAAGTCCTAAATCTAGTTTATATATGTATTTTTAGCGATAGGGTTTTAACTAAGGAGAGTTACAGAATAAGGCCTCTGCTTATTTTTTTCTTCACGCACATAAATTAGTACAACAAAATTTTTTCTGAAAATCACACTAGAATATATGCATTCAAATTTTTTTTAAGTATATATATATATATATATATATATGTATATATATATGTAATGAGTGAAAAAAATTGTATTTTCTTCATGCAAATAAACGAGTATCATAAATCTGTTTTTTTTTAAACATACGCGAATGTCCCCATTCAAATTAAAAAAATTTGTTGCTGACATGACACTGTAGATATAAAAAGCGCATGCGCAATGCGCTACTCATTTTGCTCAATGTGCAGAGCAAAGCGCCAATTAAAAAATTAAAATGCGCATAGCGCAACGAGCAGCGCTTCAAAAAAAGAGCAAGAGCCAAAAGAGCCAACAACTGCTCTTTTTTATTGGCTCCGCTCTTTGCGCATGCGCAATTTTTCAAGGCGCAAGAAAAGAGTGCGCAATGCGCAATGAGCAAAAGAGTGAGCAAATTCTTACTCTGTATGTTCACAAAAAAAAACACATACTCATACACATACACATACATATACACATACAACAAAAAACAAATTTTACGAATACATATTTTTTTATGGTAGTTATATTAATTTTTTTATCGAAAAAATTTTTATGGTTAATTACATATTTTTAATTACTTAAAGTTTTAAATTATTATTATTTTAATACAAGATGTTGTTTCTAAACTAAAATACTTGTAAATATATGTATGAAAGATATGTCTGCTTTATATTTTAATACTAAAAATTCAATTAAATGACGTATGTATATAACAATACGTATTCGAATTTTAAATTAAAAAGTAATCATATATTGATTCTTTATATAAAATATTACACAACACTAAGGCAAAAGAAAAAAAAAAACATACGCACAAACATTTCTATTTTTGTGCTGCTATTAAAAAATTAATTGTAACAATTAAAAATTAAATTGGAAAAATTGAATTATACTTATTATTTTGTTAGTTGAAATTATTTCAAAAAAATTTTTTTTCTGTGTGATAAACAGTTTTCAGTATTTAAAACTGTTTAAATTTGTACACACGATATGTTAGATGAAATCAAATATGTAATGGAAAAGCTAATCTAATAGTTATTTAAGATACTCGTATAAAAATATTTCTTACCAAATTTCAGATAAATGTAGTGCTAAGTTTTACCTGAAAAAAACAACAGAACATAATAATTAAAAATGTGAAAACTATGGTTTGATCAATAAAGAAACAAAGTGCAAAATATTTATTAAGTTAAATAAATAGAATTATATTAAAATCTTAAAAAGTACAATGACTTTATTGGATTTAAAATGTTCAAAAGTCAAATATTCTTATTACATTTTGCTGTTAGGCTGTCACTTTTAATATAAAATGGAAAGTCTTTATTGTATACTTCCTAAACCCTTCCAGAAGTCCAATATCACCCAATATTTGATTGAGAATATACATACATAAATATATAAGCATCGAAGTAGCTTTTAAATTATACATAGATACATTGGCCATTACAACCCTGTTTCAGGGTTATGGCCTAGCTACTCACAGCATCCAATCACTGATGATTTGCATTTACCATAAAGCTATTTGAACTAAATTTAAAGACTGTCGCTTTAGTCTCTCGCAAGATATACAAAAATCAATACTTACATTGTATGAGCATGGCACGGAACTGCCCATTTGTCCAATCCCGCCCATTTTTTATTAGAAGATTTATATGGACTATGAATATATTTGGACTAAATTTAGAGACTTACTTTTACCATTTAACAAAAAAAAAGGCAATTGGACTTTTTGACCTAGAGTTTTATGCAGACTTAAAGAGAGATATTAAGAAGTTTTCAAGAAAATTTAGTAATCAACGCTCTATAATTAAATGCTTCTGCCGGAAATATACACATTTCTCCTAATAACTATATTTTTGGGTGGAAAAGTCTTACTAATATTACTTGAAATTTAAGCTTAAATAGAACCTTAAAAACGTTTTTCTAATGCGTTATAGAATAGTAGGCTCAGTCTCTATTTAACCCGGCCGTCATAATGTGGCCGAACAGGTATCTGAACCAGAGAGCTGCATACACATACTCAGCTTCTAAAATACACACATACCAGGCCATTACGAGCCTGTTCCAGGGCTCCTATGTTGTGTTCGTAAATATTTATCCATGAGTACCGGGACATACAGTTTCACGTCGACTCCGAATGACAGGCTTGAGAAGCCTGTTCAAGACAATCAGTTACTCTCAGAGATTTTGCCAGAAGACTGTTAAGAGGTAGTCGCCGAAAGAAATATTCGTTTATTTCAAAATGTCAGAGCTGTGATTTGAACCCGGAGTTCTAGTCTTAGTAAACCATCCTCTAAAATGCAATCCTTCATTTTGAAAAATTCCCATTTTAATCTCTTGCTGTTTTGATTTGATTTTTTGAAAATCAGACCCAAAATCTTTAAATTTCGCTTTAAGAAAATCTAATAAAAAAAATTTATATCACTTGTAGAACAAATACATACATACATAACATAACTGGCCTTTACAACCCTGTGTCAGGATTACGGCCTAACTTCTCTATTTGAAGAACAAATACAAAATGAAATAAAAGCAAATGACAAACAAATATTCACCCTTCAAATTAACATGTTAAATATTAAAGAAAGAAAAAAAAAAAAAAAAAAAAATTTTGTAAAAGGATGTCCCAGTAGTCTGGTATGTAAAGAATTAGAATACTACTGCGACAGTTGTGGGCTCAATTCACAACAGACACTCTTGTTTCTTGCATTACACTAAGCGTATAATCTTCGTCACTTCTTTCCTAGTTAGAATTTAAATTAAATGCGTAAATAAAATAATATGTGAAATGTATGTTATATACTATAGGGTATTACATAAACGACTATAACATATTACAGAAACATTTATTACATACTTTATTAAAAGATTTATTACTTTAATTTTTCTTTCAAGTTACAAGTAAACAAACAAACAAACACTCTTGCAAAAATCTAACTTTTTTTTTCATTTTTAAACAAATGGAATCAGATGCACAATCGTATGAACACAGAGAATATTTATGATCACACAGGCATATATGTACATACATATAATACACATACATATACACCATACATATTGACATATTAATGTATGTACGCTCATATTGTTTGGATGTGTATCCATACATACTACATATTCATAATCAACAATATTTATTTTGAACCAGTTTAGTCACTTGAAATCTGAACGTGTGAGAACTTTGTTAAGCTCGCACGCTCACAATTGAAAAATGCCAACACCAAACAAACAAACAAACATACACAAACCAACCAAGCAACCAACTAAACCAACCAAACAACAACAAACAGTACTGAAAAATAAGGAAAAATAAAAGAAAAACAAACGACCAACAACGTATGGCACCAGCAATAGTATTGAATATGTACAAAAAATACGATGATGAAGAAAGCAACAACAATAATAACAACAAAAGCAACAAAATAAAATAAAAGAAAACAAAAAACAAAGTCACATGTTTGGTTACATGATTACGGATGCAATATCACTTCCGCATTATTCTTGTTGCAGTAGACTTTAATGCATTAAAGCATGTTGTTGCATGCTGGTAATATTATTGCTGTTCGTATTTGTTGCTATTGCATTGTTGTTGTTGCCATTTCGACTTTGGCCATACAATACACCAACTGTGCCTGCCAGCCTTACCAAATCATAAGCACAACAATAACAAATCAAGCTCTTTTGCTTTATACGAGTATCTCTTTTGTTTTTTATTTGGTCTCTCTGTTGTTATTGTTAATGTTACCGTGTGATTTCACTTTAATGTTGATTGGCATCAATTGCATTTTGTTTTTTAATAGTGACGTACTTGATTGTAGTCCTCTTAAAATCCGTCACAGAGAGACCGAGAGACAGAGACAACGTTAAGCTTAATTTTGTTGTTGGTAATATCATTTTATTTGTTGGTAATACTCACACCAACGTAAACATGTTTTCTGATTGCACTAAAACTTGTTTTCAGTAAGTTTTGTTAATATTTCGTGTGAAATTCAATTAAACTATACGTTTACAGAGAGTTTCTTTTAACTGAACAGCTGATTTAAAAGCAAAAATTAAGAGAATTTTCAACCTGATACTAGAAAAGTACTCTTATAAGTACATACCTATCTATGTATAAATAAATATTTGTTTTTTTTTTCGAAAAACAAGAATTTGCTTTGTTTTATTGTTGTTTTATTTCTATTTATTCATAGAATCATATGATAAAAGGAAAGTTTCTATGACATAAAAACAACTACTGTTGTTGTTTGCTATGATCTATGTTGACCTGATTTAACACTGAGTAGAAAAAAATCATTTTCAGCCATGGACTTGATTTTGAAATTGTATGCATAGGCATACATAAATACATACATACATAGGCTTGAAATTGCATACAACAGCAGAATAATAAGTACCTCTAACACACTAAATAGGCTCATTATTTAATAAAAAATAACAACAAAACAATGTAATTGAAAATATAAATTAAAAAAAAAAAAATTAACGAAAATATTGAATCCGAAAACTTTGTTCATAGAGGTTGTTGTTCGTAAGGAAGAAAGCAAAGTAATACAGCTCACTGAGTTGTAAAAAATTGGGTTTCATTGTGATACCCTAAAAGAGAAAACTTAGAAGTACGGAAACTCATAAAAAAACCAGAGAAAAGATAATCAAGAAAAAGTACAGAAAAATAATATCAAACCTTTATATTGAAATGGAATTCGAAAACAATCCGTACATACATACATAATTGGCCATTACAACCCTGTTTCTGGGTTACGGCCTAGCTGTTGTGTGCATCAATTTTTATTTGAGTACTGCGACCTACAGTTTAATATCGACTCCGAACGACAGACTTGAGAAGCTTGTCCATGGCAATTAGTTACTCTCAAAGCTCTTACCAGAAAACTGCTCAGAGGTAATCGTCGAAAGAAACAGTTTTTTATATTCTCTTTTTTTAAGATTCCGAAGCTGAAGTTTGAACCCGGAAAAACCAACTACTAAAACTAAAAAAGCGCCACATGCTACCGAAAACCTTAAACGATTTGATTAAAATCTTATTAAGACTGTATTAGAGACCGGATGCAGTGCATTTCTAAAAGAAGAACAGAATTTATAAACATGGATCGCATGTTCCTTGTCAACCGAACAAGATTATCTTGTATCATGTCTTCTTACCTTTGTTTGAACAATATTAGATATATTCTCAATTGAATTAAGCGACACCAGAACTATCTGGACCTGTAGAGATGAAAAAAAAACACCCGAAAACATTTCAGTTTTTGTCCGAATATCTCTGTCTGATATTCAATACAACCTTTCAAAGTTCACTGTTCTAACAACGGAAGACAATTTCCCGTAAAGCATTCTACAGTCGTCAGGAATTTCGATCTTAATTTCTTACTTCTCGATATACAACGACTCAAAAAATTTACCACGTGTTTGAATGTCCTATATTCAAAAGCATAAAACGCTATTACTACTTATCCGATCTTGTTCATGGATCTTGTTCCTGCATATGAAATGTCTTCTTACCAGCGGACAACTTAACAGAAATCCAGTTCTTTATATTGAGAAATGCATTCATAGTGTATAACCTCAAAGTACCTGTGATCATTATCGTCGCCATTTCAAATTGGTCAAAATTGTTCTTTAGTATTATATTGTGCTATAAGTAAACTTAACAAAGGACAGTTAAAATAGTAAAAAAGATGAGTAACACTAAAGGGAAACAGCAATATTTAGTTGAAGCTTTCAAGATCCTCTCAATATTCATTTTATTGAAAAAATAACTTTTCTTTAACCGCCTTCATTATAATTTAATTTCTTGCCTACACTTTGTGTGTAAAACAAACAATTTTCTTGTAGTCATTCACATACAAATGGAATTCATATTTGTACATCATATAGAGTGCCGGCAAATCAAGAAAGAAACTCATGAGCCTCTTTTGATGACTTCTGGCTCTTAACTAGAATATTTTTATTTATTTATTAATTTTTTTTTATAAAATTCTTGAATATTTTGGTCGTTTCTTTTGATTTTTATTATTATTTTTGTTTAGTTTTTTTCTTTTTTGTTCAAACAGTGGCAGCATAAGACAAGAAGTCATGCACCATATAAAACTCATACAAAGATAATGTCGTTTTGTTGCATGCATTTTGGTATCGTTTCGTTAAATGCTGGTAATAACAATAAAATAAAATAAAAAATTACATGCAACACTGGTTACACGATCTTTGTTTTGGATTATATTTTGTTAAAGTCCTCGTATTATATGCATACCCTACAATCCATCGATATGCTTTTGTTATAAAAGTAGGCATTGAAAAAATTTTGTTAATTTTAATATGAAAATGTTATTGATGTGATGATTGGTGTAGTAGTACATTCGTATTGTACGAATTCATAAATATTACTACCTGCACCATTATATGTATATCAATTGTTATAAACTTATTTTTTTTCATTAATCCCAGCACTCAGGGGGCGGTCCCAACTCATGCAGTACATTGTGCTGGCCTAGGAAAATATGTTATGGGAAGGAGGAAAAAGAGAGTAGTGCTTGTGAATATTTGATTTAAACTTACCGATGTCGTAACTGGCAGGAAAACATTATCCGGTAGCCCGTTCCATAAACGAGAGGTACGACTAAAGAACCAATTCTCTGTATAATGCATTGTGTGATTCATTGGACAATCAACTACAAAAGGATGTACTCTGAGAGAGGTACGAGTAGTACGCAAAAATTAAGTCCTTTATTTCATCAGAGCTCCAAAACAGATTGTAATGAGAAGTTTTTTTTTTCTTAATATTAAAGCCAGCACCCCTACTGCAGTACATTGTGCTGGTTTAGGAAAATATGTTATGGGAATTGGGAAAATGGAGTAGTGCTTGTGGACATTTGATTTAAACCTACCTATATCGTAACTGGCAGAAAATACATTCGCCGGAAGGTTGTTTCATAAACGAGCGGTGTGGCTAAAGAATGAATTCTCTCTATAATGTATTCTGCGATTAACTGGAAAATCAACTACAAAAGGATGTGCTCTAAGAGAGGTACGAGTAGTACGTAAAAATGTACGATTATCCGGAATCAAGTTTCTTATTTCATCAGAGCACCTTCCATGGCAGATAGAACTATGAAAATCACGTTACATTTCGCCGATGCTCCAACGAATCGATAGACTTGGATACCCTACTGTCGTTAATAAGCACCTTCCCCCTCCCCTGTAAGTTGTCGAGAAGACCCAAAATAGACCTAGAAACACCTTCCCATACATGAGAGTTGTATTCCATCCTAGATCGGACGAGGGTCTTGTAAATATTGAGAAGGTCGGATGGAGTGAAATATTTCTTGCACCGTTTTAAAAAAACCGAGGCACTTGAATGCTTCTTTCGACACTCGAAATATGTGATATTACAACGCACATCACAATTAATTCTCATACCCAGAACATCAAGAACGTCCGCCTTCTCAATAGTCACAGATGAAAAGATTCTACCATCACCACCACGTCTATGCGTGATAAAACAACATTGAGTCTTACGCGTATTAAATTCGACCATGTTTGCGCGAGCCCACTTGGAGATTATCTGTAAGTCATTTGTTAGTGTGTCATTCATATTCTGCCTTTTCACCCCAATCTCCAAAAAAAGCTCGGCCTACTGTCAAATGAATATAAATGACAAATATTGCTGTCATCTGCGAAGGAATAAATAGGATTGGAAGTTGAAAGGAGAAGATCCTTGATGAAAATAAGGAATAGTGTAGAAGACAGAATAGAGCCTTGCGGTACTCCCGAATTTAACCTGAACTCGTTAGAAGTGACACCGTCTATAACCACTCTTATAGCGCGGTCCTTGAGAAAGCTCGTTATGAAACGACAGAAATGATTACCAACCCCAAAAGCAGCAAGTTTAGAAATAAGAGCCTCGCGCCAGCTTTATCAAATGCCTTTGAGATATCTAGAGCAACAACTTTGCTTTGTAGAGTTGTGTAAGGCCGTCAAGATATCAAGACATCAGTATTAATTGTATTATTATTAAAAAATGGTAAGCTTTCTTCTCCGATTTTATTTTTATTGTTATAAAATAGAGTTGTTTTTAAAAAAAAGATGATGGTGAATGATTTTCCCATAATAAAAAGGCAAAGTCTGCGCTTTATTATGGTAATTTTAAGGGCGTAGAAAGTCTTTAATACAAATAGGGTAGCAAATAAAGAATTTTTCCTTCAATTTGTTTTGTTTTCTTTGTTATGGCGGTTAATTTCCTAAGCGTCCTAATACCTTCGCTTTAGTGATTTACAAAATTATGAGAGGGTCAGTCAGGTCTAAAAATAACAAAATTATTTACATACAAACTGAATTATTCAATTTACCCAATTATTATAGATAATAAAAAAAAACAGAAAAAAATAAAAAGTTATTTACTTTTGATCAACATTAGTAAAACGGTGTGAGTTGAATCGAAAACAATACAAAATCATTAGAAGTTCATTAGCCAGTTTATGAGCAATTAATAGTCCATCACCAACTTTGGCAACAATGTATCAACAACGAAGAAAAAACGAAAAAAAAGAATGCCAGAAATGACTAACTGACTGACAGACATGCCATTGTATAGGATTAGTTAAGAAGAAAACAGCCGCAAAGTCATCATAATAATCCAAATCATCGTTAAATTCATTATAATTGATGTTGGAGTAGAAAGAGACGATTAGCAAAATTTCAAAGAAAATAAAAAAAAAAAAAAAATAAAAACCTTAAGACACAGTCATTAGCACCACTCTTAAAGTGAAATTTAATTGAAAAAAAAAATTTTTGATTTTCATCTACGTAAAACCTCCCGAACTACTTTTCCTTTACTGCCACCCACCTTCATCCAACCAACTATTAAAGTTAAAACTTAACTTAAACAAGCCTTCATAAGCATCAGACTTAAAACTGAAGTACAAAAATAAATTTAACATTTAAGAGTCTGGTGATCAATAAGAGTAAGTATTAAATAAACAATTAAAGCCGGTTAAGGCCAAGTTAACAAAGTCTTGCTCTTAAATTTAAACTATACATTTTTTACATTTTCTCTTTTGTTTTTTTTTGTTTTTTGCTGGTTAACTAACTGGTTGGCTGCTTGGTTGGTGGGTTTGATTCTGTTAACAAAACGAAACGAATAAGAAGAAGGAAAGAAACTTGAACAAAAACAATAATAAAAACAACAATCACTGAATCGTGCAGCTCAGACAATCTGGGTCACAATTTGCCATTGAACCGGTGACGTCACACGAGGAGCAATGACCGTATAGCACCATCAACATCATCATCAACTTCATGATTAACAACATAGTCCACCGTAACGTGATCATCATCGTCATCTACTAAATTGTACTAAACAGACCGAGCAGCCGTTTGCTACAGTATGGCAACGACAACAGCAATAATTGAAACTGCGATTGTAGCCGTCAGTTGACAGCAGTAACAGCAATTTTCTTTTAGCAGCCACATACCAGTGATCACTGACTGCGGTAGTATAAATGTATAAACACTCGTATAACCAAACAAAATCATGGGGTTTTAATTTTTATCTCATTGTGTATTTTGTTGTTGTTGTATTATTATTATTTTCTCGATTGTTGTTGTGGTTGCTGAGTCTGAGTTGCTACTCTACCAACAAACAGAACACAACACAATCATTCAGCGCTCATTTATTTACAATAAATGGGAAAAAGAGAATATTAATTTATTAGAGATACTAGACTTGGAACAGCACATCACGCACGTAATTCATATTGTTTGAACATATTCGTACAACTCTCAACTTGCAATAGCCTGTTTAGGTTTAACATATAGAAAGCAGATATGTATTTCTGGTTTATCATATATAATTTGGATGTTACTATTTTTTTCTTTATTTTTGTGTTTATTAATATTAGACCATATTTACATACATATGCATGTAAATATTTAAAATTTCATATCCATACCCTACATCACCATTAGTGTTTAGAATAGCTGGGCAATCACTTATTTCAGTAGAGGTCTTTAGAGAAGCAGAACAAAAACGTCCTGGAATGTTGGAAACGGCAGTTTAGTAAGTGAAAAAGTTTTTTTAAAATTGGATACATAAATTATAAATAATTGTTATATAAATTTGAATTTTATTTTTATGCACAGATGTAAGAAGAGTGTGAGTGTTCAAATTGACAGCATCTTGTCTTCGTCGTATTTGTAAGGCGCTTAAAAAAACTATCTTATCAAAACTCAATTCCAATACAATGCACATATGAGTAGGGCTTTACACCCCTGAGTATTGGTCTTGAAAAGAAAACATATATATAGTATTTTTGTTTATTTTTTTGCCCTTTTACGCGATTTGATTTGGTATAATGTGGCCTAAAAAATTATATATTTTGAGCAGAAAAACGTATTTTTTTATATTGAGTTTAAAAAATTTTAAATTTAATACATTTAAAGTTGGCAGCAATAAAATTAATATTTCCTTTGCCAGACTGCGTTAAAAATGGCTGCCTCGTCCCTTCTTACACTTCACTTGCTTTTAATTTAAATTCGTTTTATCTTGACGGCCTAGAAACTTACGTTAACCGTTATAATTTTGACGTCATTTATACTTTATTCATATGGGGATGTAAAGTATTGAAAAAGATCATTTAAAACTGGTATCAGTTTTTCGGCTTCTTTTTTTAACGTATGGTTTTATTGAGAACAATGCAAAAACTCACCTTGCATTAGAATAGTTATAGCGCTTGTAAGAATTTTCCGGCATGAAATTCGTACCACAAGACTGATAAGTATTGACATACGAGTACATATGTATGCCAATAAGTTTTTTTTTTCTTAATTATATAATTTGTTCTTGTAATAAAACACATAGTTATTGCAAAGCGAAGTTGGTGAATTGGCCCTGGTACCTACAGAATAATACAAATATCTGGAGAACAGTTAAATGCCAAATTTCTGAACTTAGTTGGGATGACTTTACAATTTTTTGGGTTATCCAGGGTGAAGCTATAATACTTAATTGACTATAATGTCACAAGCATTTAACAGATAACCCGAATAGGCTTTTTAAACTCAAAACCCAAATATTTTTTCCATATTCTCTTTCTACAAATTACTTTACAATCAGTGAACTCACAAAACTTACAAAAAAAAAAACAAAATTTCGCATTCGTTTATCGATGATCGAATAAAAACTATAACAGCAACCTTTTACATATAAAAAATTAATAAAAAAAAATAGTTTTCCAAAAAAATTTTTATTTTGAATATCGAATTCGGAACTCATTTCAAAATGGGTAATGAAAATTGCTTGATATCATTTATCTCGCATGTATTTATAAAAATTAATTCCAGGTGTTGAAATCCAAGCGGTCATATCAAATCTGCCAGTAAGTTATATGTTTTTTATGCCGAAATAGCTCAGTTGGGAGAGCGTTAGACTGAAGATCTAAAGGTCCCCGGTTCAATCCCGGGTTTCGGCACAAATGCTATTTGCACTTTTTATGGAATTCAATTAATCCCTTTAAACAATTTTCACTCATAATCAAACATAATCCCATTTTCATTAACAATTAGAAAAGTAGATGGTGACAATTAAGTGAAAGGAAGGGGGAAACAACGTCCCCCGGTACTCAGTTGTTCTTGCTAAATTTTGATTAAGGATGACAAATAAGATTAAAAAATTTTTTAATATTTGTATAAAAATGCTATAACTTTTTTACGTGAAAATAATTTTTTAGTTTTTAAGCAGAACCTTTAATTCAAATGATACATTTTTATTAATATCTGGTATGTTGATGGCTTATAATAAAAAGGTTGTTCGTTGATTTTTGGCAAAAACACATAAAAAAATATTATAATAATCCATAAAATTTTAGATACAAAAAGGTTTTTTTTTTTTTTTTTTTTTTTTTTTTATTAAGACCAATACTCAGGGGCAAACCCCTACTCATGCAGTGCATTGTATTGGAATGTGAAGATGGTTGATAAGTAGGTGTTTTTTTTTTTTTCATACATGTTTGTATATTATGCGCCTTTTTATTGTTGATGAAACAAGACCCTCGAATGATCAAACAGCAATTGCCTCATCTGTCGGTGGATGTTTTAATGTGAATGGTGAGCGTCTTCAGTAGATTAGCTGTTATCTTCCCAGAAGGTGGTGCTGTACTCCTGATCATTGGTGTTTGGTGGAATGGATTAGAAATGTCAGGGGACGGTTTCTTGCAGATGGTTTTAATGCAATTCAAATATAAAATTTTTCGTCTCTGTGATTTAAAAATTGCACTTAAAATTTTGTATGCCAAAACTTTTACGATTTTATTAAGTTTTCTTTTTTCCTGTACAGAAATTAAAAGTCAAATCTTTTTTTGCATTAAACCACATACATGCCGAAATAGCTCAGTTGGGAGAGCGTTAGACTGAAGATCTAAAGGTCCCCGGTTCAATCCCGGGTTTCGGCAAAATAAATTAATCTTTTTAATAATGCAAGTTAGTTCCACTTTTCCACTATTAAATTCAATTACCTTAAAAAGTGTATGATTGAAAGTAAAATTAACAAAAATTTCGCTTAACATGAATGAAAGTGGATTTGTACGTACATTCATATATGAATTACACTCAACGGAAAGACATTATTCGAAACCTAGCAGATTTTACCAGCCGACTCTGTCGAGGTATAAGTGTAATCATATGTGTGGAATTTCTTTTTTAGAGGCTTATACGTGTATCTTTGGATAGAGCCATTCAATACTCCTTTGGATAAGTCAAATAGTAGATCGAATTATAGATAATTTAGTGCCGTTTGATGATATAGCTTGTGACTGATTATCTTTCTTATTAGAGGAACTAAAAATGCTTCATATTATTCAATTATGAAATAATTTTCTTTTTTTATATTGCATTTAAAAAAAAAATATAAAATATAGTTCTTCTATAACAATTTAATCAATTCAAATAACCTTACTTACTACTGATATATAACAGAAATATTATTTTCTGATTTAAATTTAACTTTAATCATATACGTGGAAACAGACATATCTGCCGAAATAGCTCAGTTGGGAGAGCGTTAGACTGAAGATCTAAAGGTCCCCGGTTCAATCCCGGGTTTCGGCATACGCTCAACTGTAATATAATTTGAGCCAAGGACTTGTTATTCTGCGCATAAATTAACAAATTAATAAAATAAACTTAAAGAATGAATGAATGAAAATATAAATTAATTTAAGTTTGTGGCTTGACAATTAAGTTCAATTTAAAATCTGAAATTGTTATTTGTAAAATCAGTATAAACAGGAGATGACATAGCTTGATGGGATTCTGGATAATAATAATTCTTTTTTTTTTTTTAATATAAATATAATACTTAATTGAAAAATCGAATATTTAAAACTACAACTAATATGCATAGGAAGTTGTTTATATGCCGAAATAGCTCAGTTGGGAGAGCGTTAGACTGAAGATCTAAAGGTCCCCGGTTCAATCCCGGGTTTCGGCACAAATAGATTAAACTTTTTAATAATATAAGTTAATTCTATAATACTATTAAATTCAAGTATCTTAAAAAGTTTATGATTAAAAATAAGAAAAGTTCACTTATGTGCTTATTAGTTTAGGCATATTTGGCCAAATTTGTGTTAACATTGAAAGTGGATTGTGCATATATGAATCAACGAAAAATGATTATCCGCATTATTCGAACCCTAGCAGATTTTATCATCCAAACTAGTAGGGAATGTTATTGTGTGGAATCTCTATTTTGGATATACCTATAGAATCATTTCTGCCTTTTGGAAAGAGTCGCTCATTATTCCTTTGTATAAATGAAATTGTAAATAGAATTATAGAGGAATTGTTAAATTTAGTGCAGTTTAATGAAGAACTTGTAACAGATTATCTCTCTTTCACTCTCTCTTTTAAAACGAAATCTATAATCAGCGTTGCCGTTTTGATCTGATCGGACCAAAATTGGTAGTTTTACGTGTTATTAAAACCGTTTGGTAGTTTGGTTGGTATGTTGCAACTTTCCTCAGTTTTTGGTAGATTTTCATAATGAGTGATAGTGAATTTTCAGAAATCAAATTACTAAAAAAATTGTAAAATTATTTAATGTATAGAAGTTGAATAATTTTTAAATTTTAGATTCGCTGATAGTTGAAAAGTTGACTTGCAATGTAGACTGTAGCCGCTGTTGACGACGTAAAAAAACAAAAAATATAATGAAGTTTAGAATAGGAAAAAATGTTAAACTATGGATATGTTTTATTAATAAATATCTACGAGTATATTCAAAACATATCTAAATATAAGCAAACATGAATTGTAGATTTTTATCAAAAACAGAGCAGCCGAATTAAACTGAAAATTAAGAGGACAATATTCCGACAACCAGGTAGAAACAAACAATTATAGTTTTTTTCTATATTCTTGAGCTTTGGTAGGCCGCAAAGTATTTCGGTAGTTTTTTTGAAATTTTTTGGTAGAAAAAAATTTCTTCTGTGGCAACGCTGTCTATAATGCTCTTTTCATATCATGATTTTGCTAAAGGTAGGTCTACTGTTGCTAACTTTCTTGAGTTCACTACTCAGGTTTTAAGTGACTTTGATGCTGCGACCCGAACTGATAGAATTATATTGAATTGAATAGAGCTGATCAGAGATTCTTCTTCGTACAACGCGCAACAAATTTTCACAAACTTTTCGTAACCTATCCGGGCGTATTTCGCTAATAGTTTTTTAAATGTTGGTTTCCAGGTGTTCATTTGCCTCTGGCTTATCGACGTAGACAAGTGATTTTATATAACCCCAAAGAGAATAATCAAATGCGGTGGCGATAATGGTGGTCAATTAATTGAACCATTGTGTGCAATTATTCTTAAATCAACCCCATGTCAGCAAGATTATTGACAAATAATTGAGGTATGAAAGAATTTCGAATCATGTCCCTACTGCGCTTACCATTGACAATAATATTCTGACCATTATTGTTCTGGAAGTCATATGGATCGATAGCATAGTCATAAAGTGATAAACCGCACCAGCCAGTAATTTTTTGCGTGGGCAATAGGGGTGTTTAGTCTAAAGCTGCGCATTATCTTCAATCCAAATGCGAAAATTCTGCATATTTACTTACCCCTTCAACCAAAAATTGGCTTCATGAAGAAGAAAATTTTGAATGAAAATTCACTATAAATATACATTTGTAGCTACAGCTTCTTCAGTGTCCCGCAGAATGCACATAAGCAATAAGAGTAAATGTGGTCCGGTAACTGTTATTCTATTACCTGATGTGAAGGACAATTATGTATGTACACCATAAAATAGACAAAGTGGAAGTTTGACGAATTGAAGCATTGCCTTAGTGTGAGTTTATTTGTAATAAATTTTTTAAACCAAACTAAACAAAAATCAACTGTCAGCTGTTAAATCGATTGTCTAAAAAGCAGTGTTGCAAGTTCAAAATTCCGAATCTCTATAAGATTTATTATTTATTAGCCTAACTGGAAATGCTTCATATTATTCAATTATGAAATAATTCTCTTGTTTTTTTTTTTTTTGTTTTGTTTTGTTATTGCATTAATAAAAATTTCTAAGATATACTTCTTCTATAACAATTTACTCAATTTAAATGACCTCAGGGGAGCTTACTGAGGAATAAATAAAATTAGAAGAATCATTTAAGTATTGTACTACTAATAATATTTCTCAACTTTTAATTTTGACTCTTAACCATACATTTGGAAACATATCTGCCGAAATAGCTCAGTTGGGAGAGCGTTAGACTGAAGATCTAAAGGTCCCCGGTTCAATCCCGGGTTTCGGCAAAAAGCTTTATTTTTGTGATCCAAAAATGATTTTAAAGGCAACAACACTGGTAAATAAACACACTATTCTGTGTGCTGATTTGAGCTTTTTAATTTGTGTTGCTATTGACTAATAAATTTATGGAATAAAGTTTATAAATGTTTTAGCAGTTAACACAATACAATCGCATTTAAAGATAGAAATGAACAGATTCTTTTTAAGTTTCATCTGTAGACGTTTATGTTATGTCTTTTCTGAATTGCTGATATGAATATTTTTTATCAAGGTTGGCAACCGAAACGAATTTCGGTATTGGTAAAAAATTATTTGTCATATTGGTATCGATATCGGTATTTTAATTATATCGGTATCGGTATACCGGTACCAAAATATTAATACCGGTATATATACCGATATACCCTTATACCGAAACTTAATAAAAAACTTTAAAAAGAAATATATGTAGATTATATGCTTAAATTGTTAATTCATTTATTTCAGCAAAAGCTGGTGTTACCACATAGAATATAACATACTTATATAAATATAATACAAAGTTTGATTTTGCAAACAAAAATTAATTAAAATATTTCATTCAAAAACAAAAGGGTAATACAAAGTATTAAAAATCTTCACACTTAAAAATAAATTGAATGAAAATCTTAAGACTATTTTAAGCTAGGAAAATCGACTACAATCAGTTCAATAGTTAAATAAAAAATGTTTTTCAAATGAAATACATATTTGTTTGAAATAATAACACAATTTATTCCTATTATTCGTGCTTAATTCCATAATATTTATAAATAATAAAATGCATTTCTTATGGGAATAAGCATGTCTCGATGGCCATTTCGTTGGTGCTTAACCAGGATACTTTTCTAAAAATGGGATTTTCATCTAGTTTATAATATTTTAATATCATTGTTACGTCGTATTGTTGTAACGTCGTATAGGTTGTATCGTCGTATCGTTGTATCATTGTATCGTCGTATTGTTGTATAGTCGTATCGTTGTATTGTCATATCTTATATTGTCATATCTTGCACGCATTAAATTCGACCCTGTTCGCTAGATCCCATTTGGAGATTTTTTGTAGGTCATTTGAGAGCGTGTCATTCATATTCTGTCTTCTCGCTTCAATCTTCAACGGCTCGGCTTACGATCAAATGAATATGAATGATAAATAATGGTGTCATTTGCGAAAGAGTAGATAGGGTTGGAAATTGAAAGAAGAAGATCGTTTGGAAAAACTAGGAATAGTGGAGGAGACTTAAGCTGGTTGGAAGTGCCACTGTCTATAACCATTGTCTACAACCGCGGTCTCTGAGAAACCACTATTTTCATAAAATAGTGGTTACGTTTTTTTCGTCAAATATTTGCCTAATGTGACCGCAGCTTAAGTAATATGGAGTTTATTCGAAAGAAATTTAACGAAAAGCGCTCAATGATTTTTATTTCCATGAAGACAATGCTGCTGGAAGCATTACACTTTGGTCGCCATTAATGTATATAATTTGCCAAATATGTCGCCTACTCCTCAACTATTTTCAGTCATGACTCCAATAGATCATATGAAAGAAAGAGATTCACCGACCTGGCCGAACTAATTGGAAAATATATTAAAAGAGGTTTTTATTGCTGAGTTTTAATGTTTTTGTCAAATAAATTATAAATTATAGTACCCAAAATAATAAATTACACTTAAAGTGTTCCTTAAATCAAATTGTTCATTAAAATTTTTGTATGTATTGTAAGTACTATGTAAGCTGAAACAACTGAGTTAAAAGAGCGTTACGTTGAAAATCTAAAGATCACCAGTACAAACCGGGCTTTCGATAAAAGTACATATCACACACCTAGTTCAAAAGTGACACAACTCAAAAAAAAAATATTTTTTTGCTTTAATATTTTTATATAATAAAAAATTTTTGAGTTGTGTCACTTTTGAACTAGGTGTGCGATATTTTAGAAAATTAAGCTTTGATAGATGTTCGAAATACATTCTCATTTGAAAATAAACTTATAAGAACCTAAAATTGAAAACAAGTTTACTTTTAAATTGAAAGCACTTAGTAAAGAGACTTCATTCACATATCAGCATATATTTAGAATAATTTTGAATCCACACACGTCCTCCTACAATATTAATATGCGGGCAGATAAACCAATTAAATAAAAAAACATGAAAGACTGCAATAGAAATAATTTTATAATAGTATAATATAAAATAATAGACATAAAGGTTTTAAATTAAAATACGAGTTCAAGAATTGTTTTGGTAGCCAAAAAGACCTAAATCAAGTTTATAAATTTTTAGCGATAAAGTTTTAGCTTTAGAGAGTTACAAAGTAAGTCCTCTGACTTATAACAATAATAATTTTTCCTGATTTTTAAATTTGACTTTTAACTATACATTTGAATGCATATACATATGCCGAAATAGCTCAGTTGGGAGAGCGTTAGACTGAAGATCTAAAGGTCCCCGGTTCAATCCCGGGTTTCGGCAATAAACACATATTTTTGCGAATTAACAAACCTATTGCAGACAGTGTTAGCCTAGAGATTTTAAAGAATGATAACATTTAAAGCATACTTTTATATAAATGTGTTTATATTTTACAGTAGCAAAATACCGAGTGTTTCGCTTCTTTTGTTTCAAAAATTTCAAAATTTTCAGTATCACCATTCTCAAGATATATTAAAGCTAAGGTTTCTAAATTTAGTGTAAATAATTTCATAGTCATCTCGAAGCTTCGTTTGCGAGATACCACGCCCACTTATCCAATACCGCCCATTCGTTTTTACAGATTTTTGTTTTGACTATGAAATTATTTACACTAAATTTAGAAACCTTAGCTTTAACCGTGCTCGAGATTATCAAAAACCTATACTTACACTATACGGGAGGTACCACGGCTACTAGTCCAATACCGTTCACTCTTTGACTTAATACTCTTAATGTCCATGTGAGCTATTTGAAAGCAGTTTGACAACTTTCGCTTTAACTTTTCTAAAAAAGTACCAAAGGTAATACATATTTAGTTTATGTGGGATGTACAATGGTCTTTTGGCCACTACCGCTCAGTTTTTGAATGGTGATTGGTATTGAATATGAATTTATTTAAATTAAATTCAGAAACTTGAACTTTAACTATTTTCAAGATATAGAAAAATTAATATTTACTTTGGACCAGAGTGACACCACATTTATATTTACTTTTTTATTAAGGCCAGCTATCAGGGGATTATCCCCACTCATTCAGTACATTGCGCTGTTTTAGGAAAATATGAGGGGAAGAAGAAAAGAGGGTGTGGAGCTTTGTTTTAAACTCACGAATGTCATATCTGATATCAGTCAGAAAAAACAAAGGCCCTACTTTAAAAACGTGAACCGCCAGCAAATCCACTACTAAATAATCCAAGAACAACTGCCTTTCTGGCATTGGAGACCCTGCCAGAGAGCTATTGCTCTCCGCCAACACGACAAGGTGATTATTCTATGTAAAAGGAGATACATGTTGTAAAAACTTTTAGAAAACCGATTTAACTTTTAGTACAAGCCGTCTCTAGACATTAAACAAACAAACACACATTAATTTTTATATATACTGCTGTATTTAAACAAAGAAATTATGTTTAAAAGCTTATTTGACGAATTTCTTTTCAATACATGTCGAATAAGCTTTGATATTCGTCATGAGAACGGCAGATAAGACATATTGTATATTCTATTCCAAACACTAGTTTAAAGGGAACTCAAAGTTGTGGGCGTGACTGTGTATTGCAATTACTGCATATATGCCGAAATAGCTCAGTTGGGAGAGCGTTAGACTGAAGATCTAAAGGTCCCCGGTTCAATCCCGGGTTTCGGCAAATGTTTCATATTTTTTGTCTCATAAATACATGTTTTCTAATGCAAAGCTGTTAGTATTTTTTGATGCATTTCAATATGGATTTAAACTGAGCACTTTTCAATTTCAATTGAAATGTATTTCAAATTCTTATTATGCTGACCACAATTTTATTGATCGACTGTCATATTATCCTTTAGCACCTTTAAGAGATTATATTATATATGTAGTTTTAATAAAGTGGCTTAAATAGGGTGTACGACCAGCACACACCTTGATTTCGTAGAGAGACTATTAGAAAAAAAATGCATTCGCTACGTTAATCAGTAGCATTTTTTTTACCTGCTTACAGGCTATAAGACAAAAGAAATAGTTCAATGGGACAAGCTAAAATTTATAACCTATATTGTTGTTATTCTTGTTGGCACGAGTAAAATGGCAACAATAAAGGTTTAAACAAAAAAAATGGTCAATGGTAAGTAATCAATAAACGTATGTGTGTCCATACGTATACCAGTCTTTATGTCTCTTTTCTGGCTTAGCCATTGTAATTGAATGCGAGTATGAATTGTTCTTTAAATGTTTAGTTGTTCAGACTTGAATGCATTTTTGTTTTTCAAATTAAAGCATTATTGTCTTTATGTCTAAGCGTATGCAATTGATTGAAGAAGACATTTTGTCTGTCCATTCAACGGATATACTCGTACATAAGAGTACATATGCGTTTTGTCTATTTTGAAGGCCTGTCAACGATATATTTGGTTTGCCCATCTCCTTCACTTATACTCGTATTATATATCCATTATTTATGCATAAATAATTTATTGAATTCATTGTGTGAAAGTAGTTTGCTGGTAAGTCTTAGGATATTAGAATAGAATATTTCATTATGAAAATATGTCAGCAGCTAAGTTGACATACATATGTTTGTAGGCATTATTTAAGAAAATATTTCAACACAATATTTAGAATTTACCTTTTTGAATAACATATACGAGTATTTATTTTTTTTTATTTAATTATTTGTATATTAATTGTAGGGAATTTTACTTTACTTTTGTAGTTTTTTGAAAGTGGTCATTTGTGTGAAGACCCATAAATATTAGACATATGTGTTCTTTTTCGTGTTTGCTATCTATTTAAATTTTAGCTGTATAGGATTATGATTGACAGTTGACCAGATTTGCAATAGACAAATGAATAAATTATTACAATAGATGATGGCTGGGTATTATAATTAACAAAACACAGAACATTTGTTTTTTGAAAATTTCTGTTAGGAACCTCAAATCTTAAATTAAAACCATAATCAGCATTATTATAGCATTTAAATAAAGATTATTTTTTAAAATTGGCCTTAACTCTCAACTTTAGTTATTAGAAATAATTTTATGGGCCGAAATAGCTCAGTTGGGAGAGCGTTAGACTGAAGATCTAAAGGTCCCCGGTTCAATCCCGGGTTTCGGCATAACTTTTAATAAATTTTGATACTAAAGTTTCTATATAGAATTATATGAAGCCATCATAGGTGGTGCTGGAAACAGAATATATTTCAGAGTGTATGTACCGTACCTACAGACATAACCTATAGCAGGGACGCTCACAAAAAAAATACATCGATGTTTTCGATCATCGTATAAAATTTTGATATAATTGCAAAACAAAAAAATTATACAACTTTTAATAAAAATAAACATTTTGTTCTACCAAAACTTAGTATAATTTAATAAGTCCCAATATTTTTTGTCTAGAGTTTATAAAAATAATATTTTATTAATTCCTTTAGTCTGTTGAAGCTTTTGAAAAAGCTTTTCCGATGACACGGAACTGGCAATCATTGTTAAGTGCGCTACATTGTACAATTTTAAGAATTGTACCTTATAATCGGAGCGATAACTTCTAAAATAATTTCATTAAATCGACTTACCGGACTATGTGAATACACAGAGAGGTCGTCAGACAGCCTTTCTTGATTTCTATTTGTTTTCCAATTTCTGCGAACTAATTAGTGATGATCGCTCAAAAGACTAAAGTCATCTTGAAATTTTCCAACAGATTTGAAAAAATCAATTGGGATTACAGAATTTATTTTCTTAAAGCGTGGATCCAATAGAAAAATTGATAACATATCTGTTATTTAATTTGCTTAAGGGTAAATTTGGTATCTATATAAAATGTTACTACTTTGTCCAATTTATTTGTGATTTACAAATAATATCGATAATTAGAAATTTTCGTTGTAACTTAGTACTATAAAAAATTTATATGGCCACATTGTTCACTTACATTTACAAACAAATCATGGATATAATACATAATTATAAATAGGGATGTCGGGTGAAACAGCTCAAAATTTAATTATGGTTTTCGATGCATCGAAAAAATGTATCGATGAATCGAGTTAAAAACATCGATGTTTGCTATACATCGATAAACATCGAGCATCCCTAACCTATAGTCCTATTGCACAGAACAAATTTTCGTCAATTTGCCAAACTTTATGTTCCTCAGAGCTATAAAATTTGATAAGTTATAACCGATAAGTATAATTTGCAAAGTTTTTGCAATTTTTTTTTTCTTTTTAAATTTCTGTTCTGTGTACAATCTTTTGTAGGAAGTACAAAGTTAATATAGAAAATTGTAATTTGCAAATACTTTGTAAACAATTATGCTGTTTCGTTCCACTTATATTTTTGCGAAGCAAATTTAGATTTGTTTTGTCAAGAGGTAAACGATCGCTATACAAATTCTTATTGTTATAACTAGTGAAGCTTTTAAATTGTTAAGATGTAAGTTTTTTTTCGATGACAGTGACGACACGGTTATAAGAAGATATTAAAAATCGGAATTAATTTGTCGGGACTACTACTAAAGTGATTTCTTATTAAATAAAACATAAGAAAAATTTAAGAACAATGCACAATGCAGTCGTACATTGTTGGCTGAATATTCAACTAGTACTGTGTTTGCATTTGCTCGGCAATAATTGCCAGTACCATGAAGTTTAAAAATCAATAGTTTGCAAAACCATTCATACAGTTGTCGACGCTATAACAGAGGTTTTGTTCCAAAACACAGTGCGATGGCGATCGGATATTTCAATGTACTTTAGGCCGACGCCAGTTGCAGGGATTGGAGATTAATCTCCCAGGCAGCCTGCTTATCTAATTTATTACTACCCAAAATGAAAAGTAAACTTCAATATATAAGAAAGTTTCCATTGCAACATTTTTAGAATAATTTAATACTGTTTTTAAAAGATTTTTTTAATACACAGAAATAATTGGCACATTACAACCGTCTTTCAGGATTACAGCCTAGCTTCTCGCAGCACTCATGTTTTGTGTGTCAATTTTTACCCGTAAGTACAGTTTAAAGTCGACTCCGAACGACAGATTTGAGGAGCAATCATTTATCTTCAGAGCTTTTGTCTGGAGACTGCTAAGAGGTAGTCTCCGAAAGAAATATTTTTTTATTTTCATATTTCTTTTTTCCAGGAACTCAGATTATTAAATATTTTTTTTGATATTAAATTTAATATTTTTCCCCAAATATTATTTTTTTGAAAATAATTAATAAGATGTGTATGTCAATTAGACAACTTATAAAAAAATTTACTGATTAAATTCCAGATATTCCAGTAACATTGTATTATAGAACATAAAATGTTTATTTTTATTTTGTGTTTTTATAAAATGTTTAGCGATAACTAAAGTAGTTAAAGAATTTTACTGAATAGCAAAATCGTTTATTTTTCTGTTAAAAATTTTTAGCAAAACAATTGTTGTTAAAGTTTCGTAGTGTATCGCACTACTGGTCTGATAACACTAAACAACTAAGTAGTTAATTAAAATAATATATTCCTATTCATATAGGTTTATGAACACAAAAAATAATGAAACAATTCTATTTTTAGAATGAAAAATATAATAAAATTATATCTATGTACACTTAAACAACGACTTTGTATTGGCCGAAATAGCTCAGTTGGGAGAGCGTTAGACTGAAGATCTAAAGGTCCCCGGTTCAATCCCGGGTTTCGGCAGTAAAAGATTTTTTTTTTAAATATGAAATTTAGAATTTCTTAACAAATTTATTTATTTGTACAATTGGGTTTATCGCGTAGGAAATATATTAAAAACGATTACTTTAATTAATTAAAGCTTTAGGTATTTTAGAAAAAATGTATTTTTATTAGGAATAAATTATTTATTTAAACAGTAAAATAAAATTAATTGTCAAAAAAAAGAAAACATTCATTAAATCCAGACCGGCAAACTTTCGACTATTTGTTAGAGTTGTAATGATTGTATATACATAAGTATGTTGTTTATATTATAAACAGTATTATTTGAGACTACAAAATATAATCAGGAATAATCAAAAAAATAAATGATTAAACAGAACTGGAGCTTGACGTTTAAATTTTAATATCTTTACATACAAGAAATTAAAAAAAAAATAAATGACAGGCCGTCGTTTTAATTTTGGACATGTTTTCTCTGAGCGTAGTTTTTGCCGTATTTTGTTTAATATTCTGTTAAATATTAATTAATCTGCATAGTTAGGTAAAATTGTTTAAATGTTAATTTATTATTGATGATATGCTGGATTAATATACTCCAAATATTTGAAATTGAAATTGAAATGACTGAAATTACTATAGATAAAAACAGAAAACAAATTCGATTAACCAGGAAATTTGGTAAAATATATTCGCGATCCAGGTAAGATCGCTTATAAAGTTTGAAATTTTTGCACAACAAAACTCAATTCAACTTAAACAACAATGACAAAATTCTAGTAAGAGGTATAATAGAAGATAACATGCCTGAAAGAGCACGAATATATTCCAAAATATGTCAAAAACATTTTACATCTAACACCAAATTCTCGTATACATATTTTTTTTATTAAGACCAATACCCAGGGGTAAACTCCTACTCATGCAGTGCATTATATTGGAAATTGAAGATACATAGATAGATTACTTTTATTTTGCCTTTTATGTGCCATTTTGTTGATGAGACAGGTTGCTGTCAATTTGACCACCCAAAGACCAGTGTTATAACTTCGCCCTTGAATGATCAATAGCAATTTCCCCATCTGTCGGTGAATGTTGATTGTAAGTGGTGAGCGTCTTTACTAAGTAGTAGGTTAGCTGTAATCTTCCCAAAAGGTGATACTGTATTCCTGATCATTTGTTTCAAAGCTGAAATATAACGTTTTTTCATACAAGTAGTTTCCAATCTATGCCTGTGGAAAATAACGTTTTGAGCACAACTGTAAATATTTAAATTTTATTTTAAATAATAACTTATAAGGCGTGGGTACATTTGAGGTTAGTAAGTATGTATATTAGCTTAAAAACATACTTTTATTTCGACAAATTCAGTTTTTTTAATACAAAGTAAAGTAAAACTCTGGGTATTAATAATATAATATGATGTCTGGTAAAGATTTATTTTTAGCAAGTCGGTAGACGTCCGTACTTTTCACAAAATTTTGAACCACATTTTGCATCAAAGCTTCGGTTATCTCCTCTCTGCAGCTGTGAATTTCATTTTTCAGAGCGTCAGTTTCTTGTGGTTTGTTCAGGTAAACCCGCTGTTTCAAATGACACTAGAGAAAATAAACCAACGGCGTTAAATCGCATCGCCAAATTGTAACCGGAAAATTTCTCATGCAATAGCCGAATTTTTTGGCCGGCTGCGTGGCTTGTGACAGTGACCTAAAGTCACTGATGTCAACATTAGTCAAAAAAATCGCTTATCATGGTCTCATCACTAAAGATGATTTTGTTGAAAAATGGGTTGTTTTCGTTCAGTTTTTCAAACAGCCTATTCACAAACATTCGACTCAAACAATGGTAGTGAAGCGTTCCATGGTTAGAATTCCCAACACCCTAAAAGAAAGAACATTTCCCAAAGAAAATGAAAGTATGGCAACTCGAATTAAATTAAAAAAAAATATATATTTTACCATCATAATTCAGTTGTCGCATTCACTAGTTACTCTGGACCGTAATTACTGCGGAAATTTCCGGTACTACCGAAATATATTTTCTTCTAATGAATTTAATTTTTTTTAAATAGAAGACTTTTTATTTTAAGCTTTTGTTGAAATCAAACATTTGATTATTTTATTTAAAAACTATGTCGATTTAACTTTAACATTAATTTACAAAACATCCGGTTTTTTCTTAATTGAATCTACTTAGAATTCTTTTATAGAACACCACGAGACAAAAAAAACATAAAAACATAAAAAATAAACCCAACAATAGAGTCCATTAACATGTCCTCCTATCATGTGGGGGGACAAAAATTAAAAAAAAAAAAAATTAAAAGAAACACATGCCTCAACTTAAATAACAAGAAAGGAAGTCCTTTAAACAAAATCATGCATATGTGCAAAAAATGAGGCACCCTCACTTTTTCCTATGAACAAAAATTGATCTTCGTTCTTTTGTTTTGACGGCTATATAAAAAATGAAAATTACGCGATAATATCACCATATGCAATATGGGTATAGGTATTTATGCATAAAAAGTTAAACCCAAAAAAATTTTAATAAAAAATAAAAACCAAATCATCTAAAGGAATCTTAACCAAAAAACAAAAAAAAAATTAAAAAAAGATCCTTTCACTTTCAACATCTTGTTGTGGCATGCGTTCTATTTCATTCATTTATAAAAATTTTTTATGATTTTTTTTGTTCTATTTTTATTGTATTGTCCATACTCCAACTGATGTTGCACAAGATGTTGCTGTATAACCTTTTTAAGGGTGCTTCCGAATACAATTTAATACAAAAAAATACCAAAAGTCTGCCACACATTTTCACTTTCGTAATGAAAAAAAAGTGAAGAAATATAAAAAAATTGAACCCTAGATCTAGTGGCAAAGGTTTTTTCTTAAATTAAAGAAAAAAAAACAAAATTATGTAAAAAATAGAGACAAAAAGAAGATTAAAGACCACATAAAAAAAAAAAAAATAAAAGAAGAAAACAAACACTTCATATTAACCAAGAAAGTACCAACGGAAGAAGGGCGCGGCAGCTCATTTTTTGTGGTCTTGTTTTGTTCTCTTTTAGGAAAAACTTTTGATTTTATTGTTTTGATTACTTGCTGGAAGTGCGTAGTTTTTGTTTTTTTTTTTTTTGAGTATTTAAAACTATTTAGAATATTAAAAAATAAACAAAATAATATAACTGCTGTCATATGGTACTCGTATATGGAACGTGCCAGCAGCAGTTATAGAAATATTGTTTCTTTTTAATAGCACGAGCTATAGCTAGAAAGACAAAGAACAACAGCTGAGTTTTTAATATGAAAAGATGAAAAATATATACTTATATATAAGTAGTTTTTTAAAGTCTATTGTTTCTTAAAATGCTATCAATTTTCAATTGGCACTTTTGTATTTCAAATCAAAAATATATTTTAGCGATTGGAGCCCTCTGTACCACTTTAATATTCCATGATTAAACCAATTAAATATTTTTCTATATATAACTTAAATGCTAGAAATATTAACAAAAACTAGTTTAAAGGAATCTAATGATGAAATTGCTGTATAATAATTATTTCTTCGTAACAATATATTACAAAATTTTTTTATTAGCTATAGTTGGATAATTAAGTTCAAACAAAAAAATATTTAGTAAATCTGCCATATTACAGTATCAGTATCAATCTCGATTCTCGTCAGGTCAGATGGCTAGTCAACCAAAAACATGATCAACTACAATTAGCACAATGTGCCGTTTTGACACCATTACAGGACCAAACTGAACTCACCAAAGTAGGAAAATAACTACAGCCAACTAGAGCTGTCTATAAAGTGGAGTAAAAGCGAAGGGGCCCAGGCTAGAGCACTGCGCCAAGCTATCAAAAAAAAAAAAAAAAAAAAAAAAAAAAAAACAAAAATTGACTTTGACTGTTAAGGCTCTGTGCTTCCTATTAGAATAAAAAAATTTTATTTATGTTCGCAAATCGTCATATTAAATGCAAACGGACATAACTACACTTTTTATTTTTTTCCAGGAGAAGCAAACAACTTTAAAATCAAAAATTTTGTCAATCCTGAAAATCATATAATTTTCAGGATCGGGCATAAGGATTGGCATCCCTATATACAACAAATCAGGTGGTTTTCATATAAATATGTATGTATTATATCTTCTGGCATTTAGAAATACACGCATTGAATTCCGTTAATAAAGTCCCCATTTTTGATCGTAGGAAGCTGAAATTTTGCACAAACATATATGTATTTTGATAAAATGAATAATAGTTAATAGAAAACTCTATTTTGTGTAGTTACGTCCGATTGCATTTAATAAAACGATATGTAGTATATACAGTGCACTCGCGGTAACGTGAACTAATTAAAACCAAGAGAGTTCATGTCAGCGATATTTTTCACTTTAGCGATTGTTGAATTACGTGACAAAAATATAAAATTTTACAATATAAACCTGTGTTTTACAATCATGAAAGTGGAATTATTTTGCTATTTGAATTAAATATAAAATATAAAACTAAAACAAAACGATATCACGAGAAAATAATGGTCGTGATTTAATTTTTTTTTGGCAAATGCCAGGGTACCATTAACACAAGAAACATTGGTAAGCTAAGCATACCATAAAAGTTAGTAAAACAATGCTTTAATTGTGATATCAGATATATATTCTATATATACATAAATACAAACATACATATAACTATATAGCGAGGGAGTAGTTTAAGGGGGATTCAAAAAAAAAAAAACATAAATACTTAGTACTCTACCACAAAAACAAATTTTATGTAAATATATGTATGTATATAATCGTATATCAATATGTATACCATACATGTAAATGCACATATTCTAAACCATATATGTACATATGTATATACATACGCTTATATATATACAAATATGGAGACAACCTTTCTTTTAACATTTCTTTTTATTCATTCTTTGTTAGTGCTTCAGGTAGGGGTATGAATATTAGAAAATATTTGATAGTTTTACGATAGTTTCTTATATCTGTTAAATATTCTGTTCTCCCAATACTTAGTTATGGTAATATATTAGTTTTGAAACACTATTTTAACAACTTAGTTATACTAGTTTCTAAATCAATGCCTAGACTCTAGAGATAATCACTGTACAGCAAATAAAAGCTTTATGTGGAAGAAAGAATAGTAAAATTCACGGGGTATTTGTAAAACATATGGCTGTACTTAAATGTATAAATATAACAATTTTTAATTTGATTCTTGTATTGTTACTCTATAAGTAAATATGTTTAAACATATAAAAATATTAAAAGTATTTCAAATGTATATAGACATATGCATTATATATAAATCTTAGTATATATGGCTAACATAAATTACAATATGTGGTTGATGTATGGAAAATTATTCATATGGTTTTTCTTTGTACACATACGAGTATGTAACTTATATGATCTGAATACAATTTCTATTTACATAGGTTCATTGTTTAAAATTTGAAATTTTATAGTATTATGCCCGTATTCATAAAAACTATTTTAGGTTTATTGAGAACTTATTTGACAAATTTCTATGCAATACTTGTCAAATAAACCCTCAATAAACCTAAAATAGTTTTTATGAATACGGGCATTAGACTGAACACTTTAAATAATGTACCCTACAATATCACAACTAAAGAAGATGCATATAAATAGTATATGATACATAGCTATGTAGTATATGTGTATTAGCTTTTACTAATAGTACTTACGGGGTCGGTAGTTCGAAACACTTTTTTTTTCACTTTTTTATCGATATTCAATTTATTGTTGCAACATTGTGTCACAAATATAAAAGTGTTACAGGTAAAATAAACCGGTTATTCGGATTTTTAATATAGGAGTGTTATAGTAAATTATCTGACCCGATATTATTCACAATTACAGCACTGGCGAATTTCGGCCTTTTAGCCGCCAAACGGTTAACAAAAAATTCACAATATGCCGTTTGTTGAAAGTGAATGTAGTATTGCATATTAATCAAAAATTTGCTAAAAATTTAACAAAAACTGTAACATGAAAATGTTTCCATGGAACGATTCGGTATCATAGAGAAAACATAAGTACCCCACTTTACACCCGACAGATATACTAAACGCATTTAATAGACAAATACAATTTACTATGGAAAAAGAGTCTGAGAATAAATTACCCTACTTAGATGCCCTCGTCATCAGAGATGGTAATACTTTAAAAATAGACTGGTATCAAAAATCAATGGCATCAGGCAGACTAATAAATTTTTACTCAAAACATCCTAAAAATATGATAATAAACACAGCAAAAAATTTTATAAAAAAAGTCTTAAATACCAGTAGCATTGAATTCCATAATGAAAACAAACGAAAAATATATGACATACTTATGAAAAATGACTTCCCAAAGCGGTTAATTAAGAACTTGTTAGAACAAACTAAGAAAAATGACAAAAATCGTAGTGACAACAAACCTGTGGATGAACCTACAAAGATATATTCAGCCATTAATTATGTACCAGGCCTGTCCGAAAGAATTAAACATTCTGATATATATAATAAGGAGAAATATATTCTGGCAATGAAATCAGAAAATACAACTAAAAGATTATTTACAAACATGAAAACAAAATTAGACAAAATGGATGAAGCAAATTTGGTTTATAAAATAACGTGCAATGGTGATGACAATGATAAATGCCAAAAAGTTTATGTTGGTACAACAAAAACAAAATTAAAGACCAGAATATCATCACATAAATCGGACTTAAAAAACAATGATAAAAATTTAAATCAAAAAACAGCACTTGCAGCCCACTGTAGCATAACTGGACACAAACCTGAGTTTAATAAAGTGATGATATTGGATAGAGAGAATAATTATAGAAAGAGATATTTCAAAGAGATGCTTCATATAATAAATATACCAACAAATAAACGAATAAACTTTAAAACTGATACTGATAATTGTGCACATATATATCGACACATAATAAATAAGCACAGAACTGAAAAAGGAGAAACATGACAGTGAGTGACAAATAATATAAACAGATTGACGACAACACGGATAATAGTTATGTAAGATATTTGTTATGAAAGTTGTGATATTTTTCTGTTTGTGATTTTTATTAAATTTATGTTATATGTTTTAAATTGTATTGTAGTGATAAGTTATTCCCTGAGGATGATCAACGAGGTTGATCGAAATATTGGAAAAATAAATTAAATAAAAAAACACAAAAGAAAAGGTGTTAAACTTTTTAATTTATATATAAGAACCTCAAGCCGAAAGTTTGTATAATTTATATTTGCTAAAAATTTAACAAAAACTGTAACATGAAAATGTTTCCATGGAACGATTCGGTATCATAGAGAAAACATAAGTACCCCACTTTACACCCGACAGAAGGCAATAATCAAACAGTGGGAATGGAAGAAATATGTTCAACGAAGGTTTTAGGAACCTAAACAGTTCTTACTTTAAAAAGAGTGTCGCCAATTTGTTAAAAAGCAACAGTCCGGTACTATTCAGGTCACGCGATTCAGAAACTTCATAAGTCGATCAATACTCAAAACAGCCAGTCCGCAATATTCTCAAAGAGTTGTTTATGCACATAAAGTTGATACTCTCTTCCTCCATAGTGTAGGGCCATCGCAGGAAAAAAGAAATATCCCTAGCTATTTATTCAGTTGCTTGCAGCAGTAACAGTAGTATTAAATGGAATGTTTACCCTGTCTGCTTGCTTCCCATTGGCCCAAAAACCAGTTACGACAGCTGTGATCTTGCTAACATTTTTACATTTCATATTCAACAATGATCCGATGTTTTCCACGTTATATTTTAAACAAAGCGACCTACTGATTGCAGCAAGTCATAAAATCAATTCATCTTTGACGTACGATTTGATAATATTCCATGTCAATTTTTCTTTTTACAACTCCAATTAGTGGGAAGGTCAGATTTACAGGTCTCACTATCTCATCTGCCATTTCTTTACCCTCTATTATTCACTGACAAGGTGTTGAGGCTGCTTCTACTACTCTACACTACCGGTTCAGATTTAGTTATAGCCGAACCTTGTGCTTGGACAGCAGCCTGGCTATCCAAGGGAAATAAAGTATTATGCTTGAATCTGGAACCCACGGCGATTTGCTCACGGACTGTTTGTATTACAAGCATGTCAACCTAGAAAAATGCACAGACCCCTGAATTCCAAGTCTATGAGAGTAAATACTCGCTCTTATAACATGGTATATCTTTGAAACCTCAGTGTAGGCAGTAGTATCAAAATTCCCTAACGTCTAAATATATATTTATAATATCAATAAAAAAAAAAAATCACATAACATAGGCACGTTTTGCGATTTGAAATTTTGATGTACAGTCGAACTTCCGTAACTCGAATCACCATTATCCTAAAAAAAACTTCGACTTACGGAGACTTCGTGTTTTAATTTTTTTTTTTAAATCAATTGAAAAAATGTTTGTACATATGTATGTATGTATGTATATTATACAGTATGTATTTTATTTAAGTTTGTATATGTAACAAACAATAAAATAATCTGACATTAGTGACTGAAAACTGTGGTTGCCATTAAATTATCATCATCCAAACGCTTTGCAATCTCCATTGGTTTTTCCTTTAATATTGCTTCAGATATGGGCTTATTTTGACTTATACCTGTTGTAAGCAAATTGAGGACTGCTCTGTCAATATTTTTGAATATTGGTGTCTAAATTCGTTTATTACATGGACAAAGTACAGATTCCAACGAGTTGATAATTAAATTTTAATTTTTAAAAATCGTTGAGACCGTACTGGCCGGAATACCATATTTTTCAGCTGCTTCTTTTTTTTAATCCACCTTCGACTCCTTTTATAAGTTCATATTTTTCTTCAAGAGACAAATATTTTAAAATATGTTTAGTTGCCATTAAAATAAACAAATATGAATTTCATTTATCACCTACGAGTATTCGTGAATTGCATTTATGCAGAAGAACTTAAACTTATGTAATAAGAAAAGAAATAAATACATGATATACTTACTACCACCAAATAAAATTATCTAAATATACAAGTAAACTAAAGAAGAAAAAGAAAGCAAAATAAACAAACGAAGACAAAATCAACAAACCATCCAAATGAGCAAAATACTTCGAGTTATAGAACACATACTATGCATTTAAGTTAGCTTTTCTGTTTGAAGTAAAGGTTCGAGTTAGGGAAGAAAGATATAATTTATACTCTTAACGCTACTGCCAACCTAATTAGTTCGAGTTAGAGAAGATTCGAATTAGATACGTTCGAGTTATGGAAGTTCAACTGTATTTTCACAAAATTCAATGTTTTTAAAAACATAATTTTTAAACATACATTTCATCTACGAATAGTTTATTTAAAATTCTCTTATAAGCAATTTTATAATATATTACACGATATTTTTATCAATAGTTTAAAAGTGTTGTAATTTTATCGTTGAATGCATTACAAAGATTAACACACATTTCCGGATGTCACGAGATTTCTTTCATTGAGAAGCTGACCGGTAGTTGAACAAAATCTTCCTCTAACCCTCGGCTAAGGCAAAAAACTCACTCTGTTTTATACCTAAGCATCGTCAAATTGTGCTAAAAAAATATAGATCAAACTATTACAGATTTTGGTGAAAAATACAACACTGAGTAACTACTTTGGGGTATGAAGCTTATATTTAGCAATTAATACCCAAATACTCAATATTATTACAACTTTATTGAATTGCTTTTAAAATGCGAATCACTGCAATACTTTATAACTAATAAAATGTGTTTTTATATATATTTTTATTTTGATTTATCTGTATGGTTTGACTAATAATTACTTTACGAGTACCTGTACTTCAAATAAAAACCTATGAATGAAGTTTTGATTTCTTTAAAAGGGTTTCCCATTTTATGTTCATAAGTGTAAGCACATGGAGCCATTAGTCTTAAGCAGAGTGGGCAAACAAACAAAACGTTTCGCAAATGTTACCGCAAAGTCATAAACTTAAAAAAAAATTTTTTATCGTATTGTACATGAGCAAAACCAAAACAAATACTTTCTAAATGAGAAAGAGCGCAAACGAAAAAAATTTGCTTTTTGCTCTTGTGCTTGCTTTGTTATTCTATTAAGCTGGCTACAGACAACGCAATGTGTTTCTGAAATCTGTTGCATTTCATTACAGATTGCGTCGTCTGAATTCGTGTTTCGTGTTTCACTTCTGGTTGCAATCCAGGTTTCATTAACATCAAAATGTTTTGATATTTTTTGGTTACATTGAAACAGATTGCATTGTTTGTATCGCTGTTTCATTATTTTATGTGTTTAGTACATTGACAACAAGCAAGCTGCAAACATCTATGTAATTAAGAAAGAACAAAATGGCAATCGAAAGAAATGAACACTGGGTAAATTTTATTAATTTGTACAAAAGTTTACCTGAATTATGGGATATGAAAAGTGATTAATAGGGCAACCAAAAATATGCATTAGCAATTTTTTTTTCTGAATATTACTGACAAAACAATCAAAATATTATTTCATTTTAGGAAGAACTACGACGTTTAATCCCTATTTATTACCGCATATTTTTGCATATTTCGTCATAAATGCATTCTTTTGGATTTTTCAAATTTCTTTCATATTTGTATGGCATATTTTACAAATTTATGTATGGTATGTTTTACAAATTTTTACATATGTATGTATGTATGTTAGAAGACTTTATGTATGTGTATTACCAAATTTTACTTTTTCAAAATAATGACCATATACTGACACATTATTTAAGTATAATCTATGAAATAATAACGGTACTCATGAAAACGCTTAAAATTAACATTTGGAAAATTTGCGAAGCTCCTTTTTAAACTATTGTGCAATGTCAATTTGATAAAAACGTCAAACCAAAAAACAAATTAAATACAAAGCATAGAAATTTTACATACATATGTATGTACATTTATTGGAATTTATTGCATAATAATGAATTCTCAATTAAAAGTTATGATTTTTTCAACGTTGTTCCTATTGGGAAAAAATTTCCATAATTGGATGTCATAAAAACTTAAATTAAAAGTTTATTTTTAAATTAATTAAAATTGTATTAATAAGTTTAGTTGACCTTATTATTGATTAGTATATAAGCGTTTAATTAAGCTTTAGGTCTATTATATAATATCGAAATATAATAATATAATAATTAAGCTTTAGGTCTATTATATAATTATTTCTTAGATATTTCGATATTATATAATAGACCTAAAGCTTAATTAAACGCTTATATATTAAATTAATTAAATTTTCATAAGAATATGCAGAAAATCTTGCAAATGAGCGTTATATAAATATAAAGGAAATTTATTTTATCTGGTTGGCGGCTAATTGTTACTCTTCATATTTTAAAATTTTTGAAAAAAATATACGTAATTTTACATCAACATATTTATGTATTATGAGTTTTATAGAGCATATTTTTAAAGCTTAAAACTGTTTTTTCAATGCATGTTTTAGGTGCTTAAAACTATTTTTATAGAGCATATATTTAGTTGCCCTGGTGATAAATATAAAAATAAAATTATAAGAACAGCAGCATTTAAAAAATTAGTAATTGAATATAAAAAATATTGATATAAACGCAAGCATTGAAAAAGTTAAAAACAGAATAAGGAACATGCGAATATCATATAGAAGAGAATTAAAGAAAAAGTTACAAGGTGAAAAAATGGAGCACTTCAGCAATAACAACACTTGCTGTTAATTGAATTACTTCACGATTCATTTTTGCATCCGCTCTTCCGCGCGATGATAATGTTATAATATAAAATGACAGAACTGAGATTGCATTTGTGGTTTCACTGTTGGTTTCAGTGTTTGTGTCAAATCATGAAACCTGAATGTGAAACGTGTTGCAGAAACAAATTGCGTTGTATGTAGCCAGCATTAAATTCGTATAATTTGCTCTTTTTCTCTTCTTCTTTCCTTTTTCTTCTCATTAATTTTTTGTTGTACCTACGCACATTTGAGTTAGTGTATTTGTAGTGCTGAAAACAAAAACAATATACAAAGCTAAATGGGACAATCGCTTCACTGTTTTTGTTTTGTTTTGTTTTGTTTTTGTTTTACTTATTGTAAAGAACAAACCAAAATGAGATCACACGTGTCGTTTTGTTTATTTTCCTACTCTGGTCTTAAGGTAGAAATACATAAAATGTATGTTTCGCCCGTCTGTCAAAATTAGTTAATATAGTGAATTTTCCTAAAGTGAATAACTGACAAAATTGACAGCATATAGAAGTTAAACAACTTTTAACTTTTAGATACGTTGACATTTGAGCAGATGACTTACATTGTAACCACTGTTAACGACGTAACGCATGCTCTGTACTTCTATCTTTATTTACTGCTAATTTGTTTGCAGCATTTGTAATCCTAAGTGAGCATAAAGTTAAAAATTTTCTTAAACACGTTAAGCGTTTGTTTGCGTGTTGTACAGAAAACACATTTTATTACGAGATTCAAACTCACGTTTGGTACTTTCCATTAATAAGTATAGTGAGTTAATCAAGACTTACAGGTAATCTATTGAAGACAATTTTTAATTAGATTGTTTACTTTTACTTTCCCATTTACTCAAGTTCAACGATTATTGGCTAACAATTTTAAATAGAAACTTTCAAATCAATATAACTTTGGTAGGGTGCAACTTCTGAAATCCTATAATTTTAAAATACAATTTAATTATTAAAAGATATCCTTTTTTATAAACCACATGACATGTCTGGCACATTAAAATATTATAGAAAATATAAAAGTAATACATGGAAATATTTGTTTTGTTGTATTAAAAGCCTTTCAGAAAGTTCTGTTTACCATGTCATTACATTTAAACAAATAACAAGTTGCTGAACTCCTGTTAAAAAATAAAGTTGAAAAAAAAGCGAATATATTGTTGCAATGGAAATTAAGCGTAAAAACAAAATATAACTTTATAGTGAAACAATTGGTAATAATTGTTAATGGAATAATAAACTCTAGAGAAAGAAACCTTTTAGATGTACTCGTACCCTCACAACTAAAAAATATCAAACAATTCTTACGTTTTATTGACAGATTACAAGATGTTATAAAATATTCGATATGCGACACAACCATCTTTTTACACCTGAGCATAATTTATTTTTTCTAAAAGGAAATATACCGGCAGAAAACAAGATAAAGATATTACGACGATAAAGATTGTATAATTTACCTGTAATTAACAGGCCAACAGAATTTAAAGCAAATCAACACACCCAATAAAATATTGTAAAACTAAAAAGAGAGTGAAAAAAATTCCTTTGGGATTAAAAAAAAAAAAATCCATGCACGAGTATGTTCTCCATTACTTCTCAAAAATAAAAGTTTAACATTTAAAAATTTAACTTTTCCGTAACATTTCCCTTTAAAATGTTTTTTGTTACCATTTTCCCATTGCGATTACCAGTCTAAATTGTTTTATTCCTATAAACTGCTAAACATTCCATTCCATTGCATTATTTTTTTTTTTTTTTTGATTTTTTTTATTAATCGTTAGAGACACTCTGTCTGTCGGATATTAGAAATTTCTAATCACAATTCGTGCTAGGAATTTTGTTATTAGAAATAACCAGGCGAACATTAAAATCAGTAGACCTACGCTAAGCATTAGAAAAGTTATGAAAAATATTTACTGGATACAGACACACCGAAAGAATGTCAAGAATTTCCACAAAAAGAAAAAAAAAAAAAAAAAAAAAAAAGCAGATGAGCTTTACATGCGCATTTGCCACCCGCATTTATTATTACTTTTTATTTTTTTTTATTTGAATTTAAGGGTGAATTATATTTGTTCGTGTTCCAATTCTTGTTACTTTTCTATCTGTTTCTGTATCCAACTTTGGTGGATGCATTTTGTACTCGAACCCTTTTTCATAAAAGGCATGAACGTGAATGCCTGTTAAAAATCTGACAATTTTACACGACATTACAATGTTACATTTACAATGTAATTGGACAAAAGTACACATCTTGTCAGTGGTGTTATGCAACGTAGATGTAAGTGCAGTCATTGCAGGAAATGTTATGCTAAAATAATAATTTTGTTTTGTAATATGCACGAGTAGTATATTGTATTACTTTCAGTATGGATATTAAGGTGGGTCAATTTTTTTGCCTACTAAGCGTATAGCAAAATCGTAATCTACGAGAAATTCTAAGAACTTTTCCCAAAGAAACCATGGTTCTAAAATCAAAATCCAGCTTCCGGTTTTTTGAGAGAAAATTTGGTTATCAGTTCATCCGAAAATAAAGATATTTTTTTGGAAGTATTCATTGCAATTCGTGAATAGTTGACCTGTAACGCTGGAAGAGGGCTTATTTTAAAGGAAATTTTCCCAGCTTTCTATATCTGTCCTCACTTATAGAAAATTGTTTACCCAAATAATGGTTTTGGAGGTTTATGTCAAAAAAATAAGAGTAAAACTGTTAAAAACCTAAAACTAATATTATTGTGACATAAACCACCAAAACCATTATTTTGGTAAACAATTTTCTTAAAAAACCGGAAGCTCGATTTTGATTTTAGAACCATGGTTTCTTTGGGAAAAGTTCTTAGAATTTCTCGTAGATTACGACCTGGCTATACGCTTTGTCATGTTTTTCGGTCCCGAACAAATTGACCCACCCTAATGGATATGTTTTTTGTTTGCTTTCTTTTTTTCTAATATTAGTTTCCCATTCCATTAAGAGTTAATGCATACACATGTAAGGTAGATGGAATGCGAAAAGTTTAAAAGTTCATCCTCTACGAATATGTAGGCCATCTCTGTCTAATAAAACAATGGAACAGACGTAAAATACCTTGCGCGTAATGCAAATTTTGTGAAAAGTCCTGTCGAACATAAGAAGTATTCGTTCTTGGAATTTTCAAAACACCTCCAAACTCGTTAAGGTTGTCCGATATAAGAAAAGGGTGAAAAAGAAATAAACGCTTTTGATTATATTGGTTCAAAATTATGTTTTTGTAAAATTTTCATATTCTGTCTCTATAATCTAAAGTTCTATACATACATTGAACAAAAAAAAAAATTACACTTAATAATATATCTCTTTTTTTTTTTTTTTTTTTTTTTTTTTTTGAGCTTAAGTTATTTTTATATTAATATATATTTATTTCTTTTCAATATTTCGCTGCCCCTTCGTGTAGCGTCTTCAGGAATTATTATTATAACAAATAATAATAATAATAATTCCTGAAGAAAAAAAAGAGATATATTATTATTTAAACAAGAGGTCAATAAAGTTATTATATAATTTACACTTAACAAATCAAAATGAAAAAGCACAAGAAAAATTAAAATTATTAAATACAAATTAAAGTTTGAGATTCATATTGTAATTGTACAAACATAAATACTACATTCTTAGTGATTACAAGTAAAAAGAAAAAGAACAACTTAATGTGTTTGAGGCTCTAGGTTCGAGCCCCGGGAAAGATCTGATCAATATTTTTTTTTTTTATAATTTAATTTTTGTTTCGTCAGAACAACAACAAAATTGTGTCAATATGCAAAAGCAAAAAAAAAAGTTGCAAAGTGGTGAAAAACTTAAAATTATATCAATAAATAGAGAAATATTATGGCTTTTAGTACTTTGTATGTTGATCTCTTAAAGGCTAAGAGTCTTTTTGGCACCGAATGAACTGGACTTTTTGTTACTTCTTTGGGAATAGAATTTCATATATCCATAAGGGCATTTTTTAAATTTCTTTGCTAAAAAGCGGATAATACATACATATTAGGGTGGGTCAATTTTTTACCTCAAGTGCTCATCGCGATTCTTATTCCATGGGTCATTCCAAGAAACTTTGCCAAAGAAACCATAGGTTTAAACGAATTTTTATCCTCTGGAATTTGGATCAAACATTTTTTTTTTTTTTTTAATTTACATATCCACATTTTCTGTATTTGAAAATAATTTATAAATAAATAATTCCTGAAGACGCTACACGCAGAAGTAGCGAAATATCGATAATTAAATAAAAGATTTTTATTTAAAATATACATTGAGCTTGAGAATTGCTTTACATATTGACTATTAATTTCAAAATAAACTAGACCTTGAGCTTGGAAAATATAATTTCTTATTTGATGGGCAAAGCATAACATAGTTTTCTACTAACCTTTAAATTATATATATTGCCAGCAAATTCATAATTTTTTGTCTGAAAAAAAAAAGAAAAACAAATTGTTTTTTAATTGTGTGGTAAACGAAATTCCAGATTGAAAGATTTGTCTGCAAAACCTATTCTTTAGATTAAAATCATATATTAAGGCCCCAAAAAATTTATTTACGGTTTTTCATAATTGAAACAAACTTTCTCACAAGAAAATATAATAAAACTGTTATCCACGACATGTTTTTTTTTTTTGACACACACATATACCATTTTGTTCTGTTATTGTAGTGGATCGATTAAGTAATGTAAAGGCAGAAAAAATTAAAATTCTAAAGTTATTCTCGGTTAATTCTGTGCATGTCTTTTATATATCAAAGAATATATTTCAAATACAGGTGGTTTATATAATTGTTTACCAATTTTTCCTTCTGACGAATATCGAACTTAGTAACTGAAGTAATAATTTTTTGTGACTAACACTGAAATCTTTGTAAGGAGATTATAATTTTATGTCTTTTTTATCTACAAAAATGTATAGCATTTTGTTATTATTGTATACATAAATAGTATGTTGTTCTATATACTCCTTTTTGATTTGGTTTTTTGTAATGTAAGTACTTTGGCAAAAGAAAGGAAAAATACAAAAGCCAATATTTTTTTTTGTAGAATAGAAAACGTCGTTAGTTTTTAGGACTAGTTTTTACAAAATTTACAACAATTGCTATATTGCAGTTTAAAAAGTAGTTATTTTCGGACAATGTTTTTAAAACAAAAGCTTGTTGATGAATTACCCTACTGTATTCAATTACATATGTTTGTTGGGTTTTTTTGATTTGACAAACTTAAAGAATTTAGATCAACAACCTGTCATAGCTCGTACGTAAGCAGTGCAAATTCAAATAATTGTTAGTCCCAAAATATATTATTAAGGGTACTCACGAAGGCCCTTGAAAACTATGCAAACGATGCAAAGTCTGTAAAACTAGATTATATTTTTTTAATGCAACAACATTTGCGTCAATTGCACTGAAAACCCTAAAGTAAATTGTCTGTGTATTTTTGCTTAAAGACTTTTGACATTTCTACAGCCATATATTTAGGCATGTGAAGATAACAGCTAAAACGCAAAAATTATAATATATCATATGCGAGTATGTATACAAAACACGTGCTTTCTTTTTTCCTTATTGCTTTTATTTATTAAAAAATCAATTATTGTTTTTCTTTCGCTGCGTTTAGGCATCTTTACTTGTTATACACTTATTTTATTTTTTTTTTAATGCAGTGTTTTTGACATTTTAGGGAACAGATGGTAAATTTGTTTTCAATCGGTGAGTCCGTCAGCACCAGGACAGATAAATACTTAAAAAAATACAATTAATTATAAATGAACGATCACGAGCTATAGCCAATACAACAAATTTGCTTTATTTTAGTTTGCACAGACTCAATCATGAGTACCCTTATTGTATTAATCCTTGGTAAATACTGACAATATTTCTTTCGTCGACTAACTCTTAACAGTCTTCTGGCAAAAGCTCTGAGAGTATCTGATTGCCATGAACAAGCTTTTCAAATCAGTCGTTCTGAGTCGACCTTAAACTGTAGAAGCCAATATTTATGGATAAAAATTGACAAACACAACATGAGTGTTGCGAGAAGCTATGTAAGCTGGTACCCTGAAATAGGGTTGTAATGGCCAATTTTGTATGTATGTATGAATAATGACAACCTTGTATAATATATATTTAATAAATTATTTATTTTGGGGCCATATTAATAATAAATATCACTGATAACTTTCATTTTTGTCCAGCCAATGTTAAAGTCCTTCCTTTACGACTTTAAAATATTGACAAGCAGAATGTTAACAAAGCTGTACTAAGCGCCATCACGAACAAAGTAGTAATCAGTGTTGCCAAAACATAGTTAAAAATATATTCAAAATAAACACAGGCTGTTATACTCGTATTGTGCAATAGAGAAATGTTGAAATAATTTCACTTTTTATCTCACTAAAATAAATTATTCCCAAACATAAAACAAACAGTCGTAAAATATTGTAATTTAAAGTTTGTTTTGCTGAGCCGACCCGTCTACTGTAAAACAATTCGATACCCGAGGCAATGGAATAATCAGTGGACTGGAATGAAAGGATCGTGTTCGAAAAAGGCAAAATTAGTTTCATCTCCAAGCATCTACATAACTTCGAAATGAGAAATTATCAACGGTGGGGATTATGGTTGCATTTCGGAAAAAAAGCTTTGTTTTATTGAGTCTATGAACCACCCTACACATTCACTATTACGATGGACACAATCAAGTTTGAACTGCTTCATCACATATTTTATTCGCCAAATATAACTCTATCGGATTATATTCTATTTCCAAATTTAAAAACTAGTGGGCTGTTAAAAGATTTACTAACAACAAAGAGACGGTGTCCACGGTTGGTGGCTATATTAACGGCATATACTGTCTGAATTGTAATTAAATATCGCTGGAAAAACGCTGTATAGAGCTAAAAGAAGACAATATTGGGAAATAGAATAGGGATTTTTTTTTAATTTATTGTGTTGTTATGAAAAGTTAGCAACTCGTTAGCATATGGCACAAATAATTGGTAAGTTTATTACCCTCTATCGACTATCATTATTAAAACTTTTCATATCTATTTGATAACTGGTCAGAGAATGCAAAAAATTAAATACCTTGTACGTTTGAGGAAGAATTTCTACATACAGGAGTGACAAAATTAGCCACTGTGTACAACGACCTGCTATTTTTTTATTATAAATAAGTCTGTTAGTTTATAATATACTTATATATTTTATTTTTAAAAATAACAACTTTTATATATAAGTATACATGGCCGTGCCTAGAAAATATATATTTTAAACGATTATTACAGGCAAAGGCCTTCTTAACGACTATGTGATTGCGATGTCTCTTACAAACTACTCTATATGGTAAACTTGCATGCAATAACGTTTTGTGCTTTTATTTTTAGTCTTTTTTTTCTATTCATTTATTAATTATGCATTTTGTATTTTTTGGTCTCCTACTTTCGTCCCCTACAAAATGTGTAAACAAGTGCGTAAAAAACTACCACTTTTATAATTGGGGTTGATTTACTCTACTGGCTCTCGGAAAAACATGTACAAGTAAACGTGAAATGATTTTAAAACAAAAGTTACCCCAAGTTATCTAAAGACTTGGGAGAATAGAATTTTTAGAACGTTTTTTTTTTGAAGAAGGTAATTAATCCTTTCAGCAAATGTGTAATAAATAATCAATTATTAATTTTAAGCCTTAAAAATATAACTTCTAATTTGTATAAATCGTGTTATATTAAAAATAATTTACATTCAATTGTTTCTTGTAAGTTGAAATTAATAAAATAACTGTAATTAAGTTCCAAAAAAAGATATTCTTCGAATTTTCGATATATCCCCTAAAAATAATTTTGCTTGAAAACCACCACTTTGTATTCAGGTGGCTGTTTGGTTGCCGGCAAATATAATATAAAATATAAAATATAAAATTGGAGCAAAAGTTACCCCTATTGTTTTAAAATGCATGGGGGCATAGAATTCTTAGCAGGAAACGCTTTGTAAACTTTTAAAGTATTCTATCCTCCAATATGCTAAATTAGGGAAGGGCACACCCCTTTCTTTAAGTAGGCACTCCAGTATATTTTGAGAGATTTTTTAAGAAATATTTAAGGCGTTTCTTTAATATTAATTTTAGCATATGTTTTAGTATTTATTTTGTAAGTTTTCAATTTGCATAACATTTTACTGCAATCTTTTAATATGTGCTTTTAAACGTCCCCTAAAATTTACACCCTTAAAAATATTTTGCAACAAAAACCACCACCATTTTATTTTAATATCTCTTGTAAAAATAAGAAAAGTTACCCCAACACAGTGAAAGAGTTGGGAGCATAGAATTGTTAGAAGGTTTTAAAAATTGCACAAAAATTTAGAAAAAAAAAGCAACCAAGTATTACAGAAAAAAGTGGGCAGTGCACGCCTACTATTTATTATTTTGAAATATTCTTTCCGTTACTTGAATTGTGCTTTAATCAACGTTGAACTATATTTTATAATAATTTATTATGTTTATTAAAAAATTTTAGTTTTTAAATTTCGGTCTATAAAAATTTGTAACCCCAAAATCCAACTGTCATTACGTAATCGTAAAACATGCAAAGAAATTACCCCAAATAGGTTAAAAAAAGAAAGCAAGTAAACAAAAATCTATAAGCGATAAATCTCCCTTTTTGGTAGATTTTTTAACCCCAAAAGATTTATAATAAGTGTAAATAATTATATTTATAAGAATTTCTTCAACGATTTTTCCCATAGAACATAAAATCACCCTTGTCGTCAATAAAAGTAATCAAAATTAGCACGTTATTTATTCCATGAGGAAAGGCATGACTCAAATTTGCACAAAGTAGGACAACTTAACAAAATTAATTTCGAATTTCTGAGCGCAATTATGTATGTGAAATTGTATAAATAAATAACGAGTGAAAAATTATATAATAAATATGGCTGATACTTAGCTTATCTAAGTAAATGAAATTTAAGAAATTTAAGAAATCTAAGAAATTTAAGAAATTTTCTAAACTTAGAACTTTTTTTGTTGTTTTTTTTTTAAGTTTTTGGCACCTACATTAGTTCTAAGCTGTCACAATTTTATAACACAAAAAAACAAACTAACAACCACCTTTGGATGACTAGAAAAATCAACCCTAATTATATATAGAGCTTGGGAGCATAGAATTATTAGAAGGTTTTAAAAATCCAAGAAAATATTAGCAATACCTTTGACAAGTGGTGGTAGTACAACAATTTTCAATGTGGGTTGTACACGCCCACTTTTGAAGGAGAATTTAGAAATATAATTAAATATTTCCTATTAAAAAAGTTTTGTTTTTCTTGTAAAAAATGTATCGGAAATTTAAAATTTTAACACTTCTTGCCATATAAAATGAAAAATATAGCAAAAAATTTTAACTTCTAGATCGGTTGTTAAAATACTTATTTTTCCATTTTATTTTTATTTATTTTGTCGCATTTAAGAATATTTTTCGTATTTGTTTGTGCACTTTCCTATGCACTATACGTAAAAGTAGTTTTTTCCTTAGGTCTCCTACAATTTCCACCCTAATAATGATTGCTTATAAAACAACCACCAATAAGTGAAAAACTAACCCCAACTATGATAAAGTGTTAGGAGAATAGAATTTTTGAAAAGCTTCAAAAACTACAAGTACATGAAAATTTTAAATCGCAACTACTTTTTTAAATGCAGATAAAATGCAAATTGTTAACTGCCGTTGTAAAAAAGAAATAAAGTGCAGTTTTGAAGTGTTCTTTCTGTCAAATTTTCTAAACAAATTTCTTTTCAAAGCATACTTCAAAATCACTTTAATTTTTTTTGTAAATATGAGAGTCAATATTTAATAAAATTGACTAAAACCTGCAAGCGTAGACGCCGTGGTCTAGTGGTTAATGTGTTGGCTTACTAAGACGATAGCGCTGGGTTCAAATCTCAGCTCTTACATCTGAAATATGAAAAACTTATTTCTTTCGGCGACTACCTCTCTGCAGTCTTCTGGCAAAAGCTCTGGGAGTAATTGATTGCCATGAAAAAGCTTCTCAAATCTGTCGTTCGGAGTCGACTTTAAACTGTAGGTTCCGGTACTCATGGATAAAAAATAACCCACACAACATGAGTTGAAATGGCCAATTATGTATGTATGTATGAGCTAATAATAAAAATTGTTTTTATTTTGGCTTTGTTTTTTGACAGTTCTTTACCCTACCAGTCAGCATTTTTGGCCAATTTTGAGTCTATTTTGACTCATCAGGGCGATTAAAATAATCACTTATTATCTCATTTTTGAGTCGAAAATGAATGTTTTGTCAGGAGAAAATTGTACCCTTGCCGCGACTCCGCTAAACGAATCATTTGTGACTCCGCACACTAAACGATTACGACTCATGTTTGAAACTTTTTTCAATCATATGGGGATCTATTAGTTTTGTCTTTTTTTACTTATTTTTACAATAATAAAAACATAGCGGTTTTTTTTATTTTATTTTAAAATAAATTAAAAAAAAAAAACAACCAAATTCATAATGTTGTAATACCTAAAGTGGCTCAACCGCACCACAAGCTTAACTGAAGGTAGATATAATTATGCGCCTTTTTGTTGATGAGACAAGTTGCTGTCATTCTCTCTTGAATGATCAACAGAAATTGCCCCAATTGTCGGTGGTGGATGTTGGGTGGTGAGCGTCTTCAGTAAGTTTTAGCTTTTAACTTCCCAGAAAGTGGCGCTATACTCCTGATCATTAGTCTCTGGTGGAATAGACTGGAAGGACAGGGAGCGATTTCTTAAAGATGAACTTTTTGAAGGGTGGGGAACCTCTTATTATTTTTAAATTATAATTTAGAAAAACCGCAAATTTTATTTTATAATTTTTGTCCTTCGCTGGTATTGAACCTCGAATGTTTGAGTTTCTGTGCGAGCGATCTAACCACTATACCACGACCCCACATTATAATATAAAATTGCAAAACTCTTTGTCTTTCAAAAAAATTATTTTCTTTATAATGAAATGCAGAAGAAAACAATAAAATACGACGCAAAATAATTATTAAAGCAGTCATATTACGAACGTCTACACGATTAATTTATGATTCCACACATTTAATCAGTTTTTGATCACCTATGGGAGTCCTAAAAGACTCATTTTGTTGATATTTGAAAAAACAATCTTCCAATTGCTGACAGGGTATGCAACAGTAAAAATCTGTTGTGTTTTTGTGAATGTCTTGTACTTGTTTGTAAACTCGAAGCCAATTTATGATAAATGGGTCTTGACTTCAAAAAGCCAACTGCAGATGCATTCGTGTAGTTGTGTGACCTACACCTGCTTTAACTGACCTTTGTATTATATTGAAAATTGAAAGAACACCTCAAGTACACTTGAAAGTTTAAATATGGCAGTATGGGTTTTATGCTTTCAACCAATTTTTTTAATTGTCATTAAAATGTTACATTAGTTTAATGCACGGGGCTCTCGATTGTTTAAGACAATGCATAGTGTGGTTCTCTAGTTTTGTAGACCCACACCAAACGGTGTTTTTTTTTTTATATGACATCTATGATATTTGATGTAAACTACTGAACTCCACATGCGGAGTAATCATAAATCGGTTGAACTATAAGTGCATAGAATATTACAAAGTCGTCTCTGAATTGCGTGACTGATTTTTGAAGTAAATTTTATTAAATCAAACTAAACCATATTACCATGAAAGATCGAACTATTAAAAAAGAGTCTGCAACAACATTTTTTATAAATGTGACGTCCACAAGATTATAAGAAATTTGAGACGTAGAAATGTTTTTATAAGATTTAATGACGCTGAGAGATCGTATTATACCCTAGAATCCCAGGCTAGCAATAGAAATTAAAAACCCAGCATAGGAACAAATTTTATATGACTACTTATTAAATATGGGATGTATTGCTTTTAATATCTTTTCCTTGTTTCTTTTTTATATACTAAATTCGATATAATTCTCATTTAGTGTATATTTTTTTGAATATAAGAGTTTGTAGTTTAGATACCGAATTTCATATTTTAAAATTTGTATGCCCTATGGATAAAACGATACCAGCAAGTTATAGATACTTTTACTCGAAAGGGTATCACAAGTAAAGTATCGATACCTACTTGGTATCGAATAAAAAGTATCGATACCTACTTGTATCGATATGTAAACAGTAAGTTTTATGTATAACTTTTCCTATATTCCTATATTTGTACAAATATAACTACATATACCCAATTTTGTTTTCTTATACAGTTGTATAATACTACCACGAGAGGTGCTGTGGTGAAATAAAGACATTAATTTCGATTAAACCTATATTCCTATGTAAAACTCGTATATCTCACATATCTTAAATTCTGCGAAAGTCGATATTTCTCAGAATACTGTTTAACAGACAATAAAAAATTAAAAGAATATAACCTTTATCAAAAGTTTTGGAATTCCCTTTCCTTAGTTGCCTATAAAACTTCAAATTAAGGGATTAAATAATTAATTTTTTATAGTTACGCAACTTTTTTAGGATTTTTAAAATCCGTAATAATACATTTTTATTTCAAATTATTGTTTTCATCTTTTACATCCATGCACAGTCCCTAAAATTTACTCCCTTAAAACTGTTCTTATTTATACTACCACTTTTTCCGATTTGGGGTTGAAAATCTCGGAAGAAAATTAATAAAAGTTACCCCTACTTATTAAAAGAGTTGGGAGCATAGAAAATTTAGAACGTTTCAAATGTTACATGTTGACTTTATTACAACAACTCTTCTGCTTTTAAGCATTTGATAATAGGGTTAAAAATAAATTTTAGGGATTTTATTTACTCAGAAAAGTACTTAAAAAATGGAATAAAATCAGTAATACCCAAACTTTTTAGTATGTTGTCAAAAAAAAAAGCGGTTAGAAATTTTTCAAGAATACCGAGATCAGGGCAACAGCATTACAAGTACCCTGTTAAATATCTAAAACATTCCAATGGATAAAAATTCCACAGATTTTTAGAAAAGTTTCCTTTCCCAATACATATTAGAAAAACAAACATTATAAATTCCTTTAGATACTTCATAACATTTTTCTTTAAGTATGTCACGAACAATTCAATAAACTTTAAAGTGTGCAGGCAATAAACAATAAATTAATAAATAATTTTGTTTTGAATTATTTCAAAATAAATGACAAGACATCAACATACAAAACAGTTTTTGAATAGGCTCTCAGTATAACAAAGCACAAAACAATCATACGGTGGTGTGCAGTAATTGTTGATGAATATAAAATAACAAATGCCCCATAGACCGTTGGGATGCCACCATATTTTTACCCCCAAAATATCGATTGACTGGCTAGTTGGTTGGTTGGTTGGCTGGCTGGGGGTTAACTGGGCTGCTTGATATCTTGCTTTTATTGTTCTTATTTAGCTTTTGTATTTTGTCTGCCGCTTTTGTTTAGTTTTTGTATTCTTCTTTAGTTGATTTTCATATTGTTTTATTTTTTTATCCTGAACGGAAATAATATTTTTGTTTTTACTTTTTACATTGAAAAAAAGAAAAACAAAATGTAATAGAAATAACGAAATGTATAAATTTACTTCCGGTTTCACTTGCCGCATATGATGATAACCTGTTCAATGAAAATTCGTTAGTTCCGCAAAGTGAATTCAATTATTTTTGAAGAACAGTTTAATTTAATTTCTTCATTCATTTACATTTTGCATTTATTTCTTTCGTCGCCAATTGCACAATTGCCCAAATTTTTCTGTAAACTATTCTTAAAACCTGTTACAAAGGTTCACATCAAAGCGCCACATTTGGTTTCAATTTGTCTTTGAGGTTTTGTGAAAACATTTCATTGTGTGGTAAAAATGGAATAAGGGAACACACACTAATCTTTTTACATAGGATACGTGTTTTATAACATACGAGTATGTACTTAAAAAAGGATTTTTTAAATTACAATCCCATGTGCTGTGCTTCAAAGTCTACTTTGGAGATTTTGGACTGAGTACAGGACAGTAGAACATCCAACTCTGTCTATACTTTGGAGCACAGACCCAATATGACTTGTGGTTGGTTGTTCTGTCCGTACTACAATAAAAAGTACTCACACGGCAGATCCTTTTGTGAATAATTTTTCAGCAAATCACCTAGTACACAATTCGTTCTTTAGCCGCACTGTTGATTTGTTGAAAGTTTTACAGTCTGTTACGTTATGAGCATCTTCAAATGTAGTGTTCACAATAAGCTAAACCTTCTTTTATCCTTCGCACAATCGATTTCGCTAGACCAGCAGAATACACTCTGAGTTATTACTGGAAAACCCGTTTTGTTTTTATCGTAATTTAAGATTTTTACGATGTTTCACAAGTATCTTGTTATAGTTGACATTATTTATCTTGCACAATTAGACAAGAATGTTTCTGCGTGCTTAAAATTCGCCAGATAAGACAAACATTGGACTGTTAATGACTGGAAATGTGTAATAAGATCAAATATCAGTCTGACGATAAACTCTATTTATTAAACAAACTTTATAATGGTTTGGGGTTGCTTTACATGCTGGCATGTTTGTCCGAGACAAAAAATAGGTGGCATCATAAGGAAATAAGACTATTTGAATATTCTGCAGACCCATCTTCTTGATATTACGGATCTGAGTGCGCATCCTGAAGAACGAAGTTATATTTCTGCAAGATGGAGACCCAAAGACATCTCAAAAATCGTTAAGAAATAGTTGAGTGGTTAAAAATTACTGTTGGTGTATTGGCCTCTGCAGAGTCTTCACATTAATACAATTGAGAATTTGTTGTCAATTGTTAATTGCCGATTGGAACAGTATGGAAAAATTCCGTCAAACTTAGACCAGTTGTGGCAATGTGTGCATCTATAGTGTGTATTCAATAAGAGTATTCCATTCCAAAAGTTGATTGAAAGAATGCCCAAACACATAAAACAATTCATTAACAAACAATGAACTATGGACCAAATATTTAAATAAACAAATATTTTAATTGTCACCTAAAAGTACAAACTTACGCACATAAGAGGGAAAAGTTTGTTTTTGTCAACAGTGTTTATTCTTTCGGTGACTATCTGTTAGCAGTCTTCCGACAAAAGCTCTGAGAATAACTGATTGCCATGAAAAAGCTTCTCAATTCTGTCATTCCGAGCCGATTTTAAACTGTAGCTCGGGGTACTCATGGATAAAAATTGACACACACAACATGAGTGCTGCGAGAAGCTAAGCCGTAACTCTCAAACAGGGTTGTAATGACCAATTATGTGCGTAAGTTTGTATATACATATGTATATATATAAAATTGTGCAAAGAAAGACGTGGAAAAACACGATAAGGAGTGCGAAGTGATTTAATCAAATGAACATCTTTAATTGTTGCGCTACACAGAAGAAATGAATCCACTAATAAACAATCACACATAAAACCAAACAAAAAACCACTAATCCAAAAATTAAATTACTATGAATTAACTTTTAAATCATTCCTTTACTCAAAATTAAAATTCAATCAAGTTTAACAATTTTTGTTTATTGAAGAAATTTCAAACCAAAACTATTTCAAGGAACAAATAAAACTGCCTAAGTGACAAGCAACTGCGTTCATTTAATGGCATAACAATTATTGAGCTACAAATTCTGTTTTCCGAGATATAGACCTACTAAGTTGAATTATAGATCCGCCTATATTTACGTAGTTTGAATGTATAACATGTTTCGAGATACAGTTGCCCATTGTGAATCTATTACTTTCACACAAAAAAATCTTATTGAAAGGTTACAATAAACACTCATTTAAAATGTTAATTTTTATACAGTTTTTTCTATATTTCCTCCAAAATAAAAATATAGAATAATATTAAAAGTAAAATAAATTATAGAGAGGAATGTCGGAAGATGAATGTATACCCTCCTAAAAAAAAAAATTTGTTTTTTTTTTTTTGTTAAATATTATGGGCTACATTAATGGAAACAAGTTTAATTTTTTAATCGAATTTTAATACAAAGTCTGTTTAAAAAATATTTTATAAATATCAAATATTTTACGTTTCAAATTTAATAACAGATTGTAGTATATGGGACATGTTGACCATATTAGACAGCAAATATCCTTTTCATAGATTTTACTCCTATTACAATTTAAAATATTAATCTACTAAAAAGAAATTTGAACATATACGAGCACATCCGTTTTTATAAGATACTTTTTTTTTAGAAAAAACACTCAAATACACGAGTATTTGCAATGAAGAAGACAAAAATTTCAATAATTATTGCCAAGCAATAAAGTTACTTGCTATCACAACTGAAAGCCTCATATAAAAATGTCTTCTTATAACACTTTAAGATCCAGGGCAATATTTTTATGTATAAAAAAATAAATATGTGATCCCTGACAATATGATTTGTCATATTTTTTATTTACCTGATTTATTGTATTTTAATAACAAAAAAATTAATTATTTAAATTAAGAAATATACTTAGAAAATTTAAACGCTGGTAATTACTTTCAACTTCCTATAATATATTTAAAAAAAATGGTGATCAAAAAATAATTTAAACAAATTTAAAAATGATTTGGTTCTAAGATGATATATTTACATAAAAGGCAATTGTTTAATAAAAAAGAAACTCAGATTAGGCTACCTTATATGACTTTGTTCAGACGATTGCCAATTCTTAGAAAAATAGAGAAAAATATGAGCAAGATTATTAAAACAATTATTTATTTTCCCACTTCTAGATTAAAATAATTTTCCAGAAGCTCTTTAAAATAAGCATATCCAACTGACATTGCATCTGCATTGGAGGTTAAAAATGTGTCAGCAGTGAATTGTTTTTAGATTTGGAAACAGATAGAAGTCAGGACGAGCTCAATCAAGAAATTTATTACTTTAATTCGTTAAATTATGCCATTTTCAATGGCACTCCTAAATAATAGATTATTGTTTTGATGAAAAATTTATTTTTTTTGTACTGCAAACCAGGTCGTTTTTGTCGATTTTTCTATTTCAGTTGTTTCAAAATTCTATATAATTCTAATATTCTGAATTTTTTGCTTAACTGTTTTCAAAATAGTCGATAAATTTAATAATTCCAGAAAACCGTTGCTTTTTTTTTATTTACTCCAATACTCAGGAGTAAACCCCTACCAAATGCAGTGCATTGTATTGGAATGTTGAATATATAGATACCTAGATGTTAAGAAGTAATGTTAAGCGCCTTATGTCAATGGGACAAATTGCTGCCTTTATCACACAACAGCCGATTAAACCGTTTTTGCCTATTTAGAACAGTGTTTGCATGCCTTTGGTGTACAATGATAGATCAATATTTCCTAAAGAGTTTTGAAACTATGCTTAAAATCCAGTTTATATTTTTAAAATCTATTCAAACAAGCTTGAGAATTCGAATGCATTTTTGGTCAACGGTTGGCAAAATCGGCACCAATTTTGCATATACACTGCGCGTCGTCACGTTAGCGCCCCCTAAGTTCTTATTTATTTTTTACATTTTCTTAATTTTTGTTTTGTTCTGGCAATCATCATATACGTTTTCTCTCACAATAAAATTGAGCTCAATAAAAGAACCGTTATATATTATTTTATATTTTGTTTTATTTTTGTCAAAATACTTTGCACATATTTTGCTTCATCAGATTAGCGCCCCCAAATTAAATTTAAGTTATCTAATTTGCCTTTGCAATAACTTTCATCAAATTCAATATCTTGAAACAATTGCAAAATATGGGAACAGGAACAGTTTTATCTTTGGAGGAAAAATCGACTATTGAAGCTTATTGGGAGGCAGGCTACCCTTCCATAAAATTGCATAAAAAACTGGAAGGCACAGGAAAACAATAGCCAATTCTCTTAAAAATAAGGAAAACTATCGAAAAAACTTTAAGGGCGGTAACAATCGAGTGGTTTTTAAAGCAGATAGGAGAGCCATTCTGAGGGTCTAGAGTGACATTTCCAACACGACAATGTCCCAATTCACACTGCCAGATCCGTAAAATCATGGATTCAAACCCAAAATGTTGACGTCCTTAAGTGGCCATCATACTCGACCAACCTTAATATAATCGAGAACGTCTGGGGATGGTTGGCTAGGAAAGTATACGAGTCCAGAAAGCAATCCAGCACAAAAACAGAACTAATTGAAGGCATAAAACACGCTTGGTCCACCATTTCGTTGAATTACATTGAAAGTCTGTACAATTCCATTCCCAATCGAATTTTCGAGGTGATTCCAAATAAGAGCGGAACCACACATTACTAATTTTATTTAAAAGATTTTAAAATATCATAAACTGGCAATAAAAAACATTCTGTTTCCTTAAAAAACTAAATATATTGAAATTATCGGAAATAGCGCTATCCTGATGACCAATTTTTGGCTACTTTTTTTAATATACTTTTCCCAAAAATTAAAAATAAAATAGTAACTTCAACATTACAGTAGCCATTATTGTTTTATTTTAAGAAGAATTGATAGAAGTAAAATACATAAAAATTGCAAGTCCATAGCACAAGTAGTTTAGGTAGTATTTAACATTAACGGAGAGTGTAAAGACGGGCGCATTGGAGATGCTTATGGCATAACTTATTGTTAAACTTATGAAGGAGCAATTTCACCTATCACAATCATCATATTATTATGAATTTCCATTCCTTTTCCCTATAATGATTTTGATTCATGCTATAGGTTATGAAAATCGGTTGGCTATTTTATTCACCATTTACTTGGTATTGTTTTCCTAGAGTCCGCAAAATACAAGTGCATTTTTTTTTAAATTTAGGCCACTTAAGGGTTAATTTGCTTTCAATATTTCTGGCTTTCAATTAAATGTGAAACTTTCATTTTAAGATTTTTTTTATAACTTTTATGAGATAAAAGAAAAAAAAATAAATTCAACTAATTTTACAAGAAACAAATTTGTGTGCTAATTTTGGTCAAAGTTAGGTATCTGCATGAAGTTTTGAATACAATCAGCAATAGCCCACCTATTTTCATGACCTCTAGCTTATTTTATTCTCCACATTTTAGGCTTTAATTGGAATGTTTAAAATGTAAATAACTACCAAATTTTGGGCGAAAAGTTTTCCACGACAATGAAACAAATTTGAGCCCAATAAAAAAAATTAAAATCAGTGCATCAAAATAGTTGTTCAAATCAATTATGCACACATTTTGAGTTTTTTTTTTGTATTTCTGGTACTTAAAGTAATCGATTTGATTGAAAAAGCTTCTGTGGAGTTACAAAAAAACTCTTAAAGATAAATAAAAACAATAGTAATTTTATTTAAAAGTTTTCGATGCGAAGGTCACTGGACTTCGGCGTAGAGGACGACCGTGTTTACGTTGGAAGGACCAAGTTCATGAAGCCCTGTCGTCAATTGGTGTGACCAACTGGAGAAGGCGCGCGTTTAGCAGAGACGCCTGAAGACTAGTGTTAAGGCAGGCCGAAACCCGTTAACGGATTGTTATGGCCATCTAAGTAAGTAAGTAAGTAATTTTATTCAATCAATATCTTTCTCAAATATAAGTAGAAGTATTTACAAATATACATACATAATTGGCCATTACAACCCTTTGTTAGGGTTACGGTCTAACTTCTCCCAGCCCCTTTTTTTTTGGTTTTAATATTTTTTTTCAGAAGTACCGGGACTTACAGTTACTCTCAGAGCTTTTGTCAGAAGACTGCTCAGAGGTAGTCGGAGAAAGAAATAATAAGAAATATAAATATTTTTTTAATTACAGAGCTGGCGTTTGAACCTTGGGCTGATGTTTTAGTAAGCCAACACACTAACAACTAGACCACGGCAACTGTAAGTAGAAATATTTAGTGCCAGATAATTGGGCGTTGCATGGTTTTGGGCAAAAAGGAAAAAACACGTTGAAGAAGAATTTTGTCAGCAAGAAGACGTTTCTGCATCATCTTTTAATAAATTAGAGATAAACAAAAATCAAAATCCATACAGTCATATCACAAAAAAAAAAAAAGATCTAATTTAACATATTACAACAGATAAAGAATTTTCAAAAATAATTTCGGTTTGAATGGATATACATTAAAACCGACACCCTAGGCAAATATATTTGAAATTTGAGGGGGATTCGTGGTATAGTTGTTGAGCACTTGCACACAAACTCACACGATCGAGGTTCAATCCCAGCGAAGGACAAAATTATAAAAATAAAAATTTGCAGTTTTCTAAAATTATAATTAAAATTAAAAATTAAATTAAAAAAAAGAGGTACTCCTCCCGCCCCCCCCCCCCCCCCCCCCAAGAAGCCCATCGTCAAGAAACCGCTCCCTGATATTTCCAATCAATTCACATCCACCGACAGACGAGGCAATTACTGTTTGATCATTCAAGGGTGAAGGTATAAAACACTTGTCCTTGAGTGGTCAAATTGACAGCAACTTGTCCCATCAACAAAACGGCGAATAATACAAAAATATCTAAAAAAAAATCTCTATCTATCTTCATCATCTTCACATTTCAATACAATGCACGGTATGAGTAGGGTCCTGAGTATTGGTCTTAAAAAAAAAATATATACATATATACATATATATACATATACGTATATCTGAGGATTGAATACAAATAGTCCGACTAACGAGTACACTGGAAATATTTTAGGATATAAATATGTATCTACGAAACTTTTATCTACAATTGAATCATTTAAAGGGACTTATGTAGAATAGTTTTGGTGACCAGTAAGAATATTTTCAAAGTTTTGCAATTCCATTTACTTACTTGGTATTAAGTTTAGCTGCATGTACAGTGAAAATTTAAAGCAAAAATAATTCGTTGATTTTTAAATCAACTTTTATAAAACTTACAAATAAAGCCGTTTAGTATTTTACTATATAATTTTTCTTCTATTTTCATTCTTTTAAATGCATTTGGTGTGTAAGTATGTATCAGTTAACATTTGTTACCGGCCAAAGGGTTAATCGTACATACAATATTTATTTAACCAGCTTGTAAAACTCCCATTATTATCTGACACTTTAATAGCCTATTAAAACGTCATTAAAATGTCAAGTCATCAATCTTTTCATGTTTTTTACTAGGGCAGCAGCAGCCTAATGGAGGCAAAGCCCACAAAAACAATTTTTTTTTTCAAGTTACAAAAATTACATGCCTCCTCCCAACCAATTAAACGTTGAGTAGTGAAAAGAAAGCAAAATTGTAATACCGACTAATAACCAAAGTAAATTTAAAAAGTTTTTCTTTCTACTTTCAGTTATAAATTTTGGTTGGGAGCTGAACCCAAATGCCCCCTTATATTCGTGCAATATAGGAAAGGCACCCTAACAACAGTTCAATTAATAACTGTAACTATTATGCTCATTTGGCCTTGACAACACCATTTATAAACGTTATATACATGAGATTAGAAAATTTCCATTTTCATTAAAAAGGAATAGGAGAACATTACACATGCAAAAGCAACATTCACCACAACTTTCTCTACTTTCTTTCTCGGTGAATTTGTTAAACAACTAAAAGCAGAGAATATAAGTAATATTATTGAGTGAGCTTGGAGATGCGTGAGATAAGAAAAGAAGATTCAGAGGTTACCAACTACAGAGCCAATGAAGGTGTGTAAATTATTCTGTTTGCCCAGCTAAAAGATATTCGCTGAGAATTTTTTTAAACTAAACTCACTCACAGGATTAGAAATTGCTGTTTTTGCTTATTTAAAATTAAAGCAACTCAAATAAACTATTTACGAGTAAAATGAGAGTCAAGTGGTTTTATTAAAAATGATTAGAAATAAGGAGCAAATAATTTTACCATAAAAAAAAGAAAAATAACTTTAAAGAGGACATTTTTTAAAGCAATAAAAATGTCAAGTCAAAAAATATATTCAAGAAGAAACAATGAGAAAAAATAGTAAGAGAAGAAAGTCATAAATTTTATATTTTTATGGGAAAACAGTCAACTCACGACGTCAATATTCATTAGGAGTGCAGGATATAAGGACAGTAGTAAAAAATATCAGCTGTTGTATACAAGTTTATACAACTCAGTTGTATGCGTAATTGTAAATTAAATTTGTAAAATAAGATACCTTTGGAAGTAACCGATTTCATAGTACTCTACCATGATTTTATATTTTTGCATTCGTCGCATATAGGGATGTATGATGATGAAATTATAAAAAAGTAAAAAAAAAAACAAAGTAAACTAAGTTGTACATCACTGAGTAAAAATATTTTTTGTCTTATTTGCTGTTCTACTGCCACGTATTTCTAGTAAAAATACAGATTTTTTCATTTTCAAAATTAAAATTCCAAAAAAAAAAAAATTTTTTTTGCCTTTTGTTAGGGAGTTTGATAATTCACTGTGTGTAATTTTTTAAGTCATGGAAATATAAACATATACTGACACCCAAGTTTTGTCAAAAGTCATAGAACTGTTTTCATGGGCTCCCAAATATTTGGGGGCTCAGTGTCACTTTTGCAAAAAGTGATTATTTTCTCAGGCTCATATATTGCAAACGGTTCGGAATTTTGATTTACTTTCTGAGGCAAAGTTGTTGCTCTTGTCATGAAGAATATTTTAAAGATATAAAATAAAAAAAAAATCACCTTCAAGACCAAAATCGCAAAAAAACGTTTAAAAATTCCATTCTTTTTTACCTTTTTTCCTCTTCTTAGGTCCATAGCTAGAAAACCGCTCAACATTTAAGGAAACAGTGAACTACAAAAATAGAGAGTGGAGGGCAATGCTCAACGTCTCAAAGTATTAGCAAATCGAATTATTTGCTTAATTTTTTAATATTAGTTTCTGTGCACTATTTTTTACCAAATGTTGTTACTTTGAAAAAAATGTCAACAAAGTTTCTTTAAAGATTAAAAATATTAGAATTAAAATTTTTGTTTTTTTCTTTGAGCAGATTATTTTTGTACAACTGGTTGTTTTGAATGCTTTTTTTATGAAAATATAACTCCATCTTCAAGGCGTCAAGCGAGCATTATATACTTAACAGGAGTCAGAGATTTAGAACCATTAACTAGATTTAATAAGTTACCAACTCTAAGGCAAGTTATTTTAAGATTCCACTTTTTCCTGCAAGAAAAAAAATCAATTCGAAATGCTAGTTACTATAGAAGAACCAAGTTTGTGTGACAAAGGGCCGCTATCCCGATTAGACATCTAAAACAGTTGTTGAAAGTTTGAAGTCATTGACTTCAAAGGCTTAACTTTAATTATGTTTATTTACCCACTCGCTACTTTTCTAAAAAATTTTTGTTTTATTCATAAATATTAAAATACTGTAAAATAAATTTTGAAAATTTTTATAATTTTTTCTTCTTTTGTCGATGTTAGTTTTCGAATAACTCTAAAACTGTTGGATGCAGTATAATGAAAAGTTAGCAACTCGTTAGCATATGGGACAAAAAACTTGCAAGTTTATCACCCACTTTAGACTGATATTATTAAAACTTTCCATATCTTCTATTTCATAACTAGTCAGAGAGTCCAAAAAATTAAATACCTTGTACGTTTGAGTAAGAATTTCCACGTATAGGAATGCCAAAATTATCCACTGTGTACAACGACCTGTTAATTTTTTATTATAAATAACAGTCTTATTGTCTTTTGTCGTTTGGTTTTTTGAAATCCGATAAAACAGTCTCGAATTATGATGTAATATTGGAGTGTAGTAGCCTCATTAAGGGAGCAAAATTTGCGGCAACCATTACAAGAAATCTCCACCTGATGGAAACAAACGTAAAATGCAATTTTGCTCGGGACATCAAATCGTTTACAATTTTACTACTTTTGTTCTTGTGACTTTTTCTTTGTCAATCTGTGCTATCAACTACTGAAAAAAACAAGTCGTTTGCCATATACAAAGTGTCTGCGGATGGTAAGAAGAAGTTGCTTGGAATGCCAAAACATGTAAGTAGGGCTGGCGCAAACGCAGCGAATGCAGTTTATAATGCACTAACTCTACTAAAACTCAGTCACTACTCCTAGTTTAAAATAATCCTCGAAATGCACAAATTTTTTTAAATTTATTACTAGCATTATATGCGTTTTAGCACTGACTCCCAATTGGAATATTATATTCAAACTTGGCCAGTATACGTATTTCTTTATGAGTCAAAAATTTATGTGGTGACCCGTTATTTAAGTTTATTTTGACGTTTTCAATGTATAAGATGGGCCAGCCTAATGAACATATAAACTTATATTTCGTTGTTTCATTATTTTATTATCGATAAAAAGTATTTGTTTTGAAAACCAAAATAACAGCAGAGGCAGTATTTGAAACCTTTTAGGATTGATTGCAAGCCATTAATTTTATACTTGTGCAGTTCTTCGGTTTATACTACTGAATTATAATTGCATTTTAAATTATATTCTTTATAGTTATAAGGAGCAGAGTGATTAAGACCATAAGTTCGGTGTAGTGTCGCAGGCCACTTCGAACTCACACCATCTCACTAGCTGTCTACCTCACTACCCACTAGAGCACTGGACACCCCTTTATTTAAGTTATACAAATAAATTATTACAATAACAAAATATAGAACAACATAATTAAGAATGATATTATACTTCTTGTTGTATTAAGTTCTAGAGTAACTATAGTTCAATTAATAGAGCTTAATATTAACGTAAAATGAAAATACGGATGTTTTTTTTACCATCAATGTATCCTGAAATGTAGTCGCAGTGGTCTAGTAGTTAGTGTGTTGGCTTACTAAGACGATGGCGCCGGGATCAAATCTCAGCTCTGACATCTTGAAAAAAAAAAGAAATATGAAAAAATTATTTCCTTCGGCGAGTACCTCTCAGCAGTCTTTTGGCGAAAGCTCTGGGAGTAATTGATTGCCATGAACAAGCTTCTCAAGTCTGTCGTTCGAGGTCGACTTTAAGCTGTAGGTCACACACACACAAAATAATAGTGCTGCGGGAAGCTAGGTCGTAACCCTGAAACCGGTTTGTAATGACCAATTATGTATGTAATTATGTATGAATCCTGAAAAAATGAATGAGCTTTAAAGGGCAATTCGTAACAATAAGAGTATGTTTGAAGACATCATAAAAGTATAGACTCAAGTGTCGGTCCTATATTTTACTTGTGATGAAATAATACACTTCTTTAGTGACAAATTGTTTCCTTAAAGATTATTTCTTTAAAGCTTTATTATGTTGAAACCATAGTTAAGATTAATTCTAATCCTAAGGAACTTTGATAATAAATTCTCGATTCGATTCGATTAAAACAGAAAACTATTTTAGTTTTTGCTCAAATAAGGGATTAATTTCATGATACAAAATACACAAAAGGTAGCAAAATATTGCAAATAAATATTTATTTAGAAGAGATCTCAACAATTCTCTTATGGAAAAATGTAAAAGATTTAGGAATGTCTGCTCCAAAAATTTTACATATTCTTTTTAAGGATTTGTTACAAGACCATTAACAGACCGTATATTTCTCAGAAGTTAGAAGGAAGCAAACAAAAGGAATCCATAATTTTTAGCTTCTGCGCAATTCTTTGAAATAGTCTCCAGTTACATACACATGTAGAGGGTTGCTTTACTCCCACATTAATAAAATTGTTGCGTATCGTTAGGAATTAAGTTCTCCCCCGCTTACAAAATGCCAGTAAATGTTAAATTTTGTTTCTACTTCAACCTTTATCTAGTATCTATATATCTATGGAACATATTTTATTGTTATGAGTTTCCCTTAACATGTCACCTACTTGACACATTTGAGCTCCTAGTCCAGTTACGATACTGATAAGATTTTTTGATGAACAAATCATATATCTATTATTATACTTGTAATAACAGACTGTTATAAATATTTTATTCATATCACGCTATTAGAAGTTTTAAAAGGGGAAAAAAAGAAATCTCTAAGGGCTTTTAAATCTTATTCAGGTTAAAATTAAAGTGTGTGTGTCCGTGTGTGAAAAAACAAAAATTTTGCGTGGGCGTTTAAATTCCATAGAGAAAAAGAAGATTTCTAGATTCATTTAGTGGGAGAACAGAATTATTTGAAAGATATTTACAAAAGTTTTTATACGTACTACTTATGTATGTGTGTGTATTACTTACGACTCCTCCGCTATTTGTAATGAAATGTAATGAATGTAAGACCACCAGTCATGTCATGAGATTGTGTTGTAACGCCGTTTAGTGATACAAAATATTTGAAAAATTAAGGTATATGCATACGTATAAAAATAATTGTGTATCTCTCTGTCTGTCTGTTTGTACTCGATGGATTTAAAAACAATATATCTAAATGCCGTAGAAATTTGAGAAACTATTAGGTCTATTCTCGGGATGGTTCTTGTCAGAAAGTGGGCCGAACTGAATAAGTGAGGAGGTGTGTCTCACACAAGCTAAATACCGAAATTTTGTATTTACATCTTGAGATGGTATGGACGTATTTATGATCATGGAAAGTTATCAGTAAGAAAGTCTGCGGAAATAAATAAGTGGGCGTGTTATTTCCCATACATGTTAAATACTAAATTTTGTATATCTTAAAAATGATTAAATCTAAAACTACTAACTTTGGTCTGAATGACTTCATGGTCAAGGGAATTCATCAGTAAGTGAGTTTGAAGAATTGGACAAGAGGGCCTGGTACCTGCCATACAAGGATATATAAATTTTGAGATATCTTGACAATAATAAAACTGATCAAAATTAAACTTTTTATTTAATTCAAATAGGGATAACGAAGCACGCCGGAATTTACATACATACATAACTGGCCTTTTCAACCCTGTGTCAGGATTACGGCCTAGCTTCTCGCAGCACTCATGTTGTGTGTGTAAATTTTTATCCATGAGTACCCCGAGCTACAGTTTAAAATGGTCTCAGAGCTTTTGTTAGAAGACTGCTAAGAGGTAGTCGCCGAAAGAAATATTTTTTTTCATATTTCTTTTTTTTGAAGATGTCGGAGCTGGGTGTCGAACCCATGGCTCATGTCTTAGTAAGCCAACACACTAACCACTAGACCACGGCGACTACCGGAATTTGCCAGTATAAAATAATAACAATAAATCCGACTCCTTAGTTCGAATAAATTTGTTTCAAAGTTAATATGAAACTGTTTGGGTAGTTACGCTAGTTTTGTAGGGATAATACAATCAGCCTAAGCCTTGTTACGGGATGTATGCTAATTCAGATAGATGGAATGATAATCTTATCAGAAAGGAAGGTTTCATGCCATTGATAGTTCTAAAAGTAGTCTGCGAAACAAAAAGGAGAGTGTGAAGAAGAGAAGAATACTTAGAATCTGAAAAATTTTAACAATCTAAACTTTTGTTTAGTAACTACATATAATACGAATAGGATGTAATTTGTGCTTTGCAACAGATTATTTAAGAATAGCATGAGAACAATAATCGAACTCTATGCCCTCTTTATAAATAAACATTAAAATCTTTTAAGTCTAATATAGAGGTTCTGTGAGAAAAAGAGTTACTCAACGAATTACCAGATTTCTTAATTGGCTCTAAGCTAACTTGTTCAAAATATGACATTTTAAGCATCATTTTGTTGAAAAATATTATCAAAATTCGCATTATTTTGTAAAATGTTATCCGTGTTTATAAAATAACGTCATAAGATAAAAAAATTTGTGAAGTTCCTTTAGATGATGCTTTTAATAAAAAGCACCGAAGTGACTTACTCTTTTGCGATCTAAAAAGTTTGTATTTTTATTAAAAATGCATCTCTTTCTTTCCAATCACTAAAAGATTCCATGAAATTATGAAAAATGAATTGAGAGAGATTTACACATAACCCGGTTAAATATTGCTAGTGCACTAACCATTTATAACCAAATAAAAAAAGCTGGATCCACCCCGAAGCTCGATACGATAAATAACCAACAAAAAAAATTTAATGCACCAAATTTTAATTTATAATTTACTGCTTAAACAGAATGTAATCCTACCACTTCTAAACAAAATGATTACATACATACATAATTGGCCATTACAACTCTGTTTCAGGGTTATAGCATAGCTTCTCGCAGCACCTAAGTTGTGTGCGTCAATTTTTAACATGAGTACCAGGACCTACAGTTTAAAGTTGACTCCGAACAGTAGGCTTGAGAAGCTTTTTCATGGCAACCAGTTACTCTCAGACCTTTTATCAGATACTGCTAAGAGGTAGTTGCCCAAAGAAATATATTTTTAAATTTCTTTTTTTTCAAGTTGTCAAAGCTAGGATTTCACCCAGGAACTCTTGTCTAGTCAGCCAGCACACTAACCACTAGCCTAAGGGGACTAGAGCAAATGATTACATGCGATGAAAAGTGTATCACCTATGACAATCATATGTGCAAGGCATTGAACACGAAGCCAACTAAAGTTTCAATTGATATCTATAATGAGCTTCTAAAATATGATTAAATAACTGCTTCTGATCTCAAGTGTCAATAATTATGAGAACATTAAACGGCCTGAATTAATAAACAGGCAAAATGTTGTGTTTTACAATGACAACACCAGAGGCCTTATTTTGTAACTCTTCTAAGCTAAAACTCTATCGCTAAAAAAGTATAAACTTGATTTAGGACTTTTTGGCTACGAATAGAATTCTTGAACGCTTATTGTAATTTGAAAACTTCATGCCTATTACCTCTAAACTTTTCAATTTTTTAAATTCTAACGTCCAGCCAGTTTGAAAAACCAAAAATTTTAGCATTTTAGAATAAGGCCGCAGATCACACTCTTTTACAATTATACGGCAGAAACTAAGACTGTGTATCATAAGATTGTCATTTATTTCGATATCAGTAGAACTCTGTTACGGATGAAAATTGGAATTCCCCAGAAGCCTACAAAATGCAATTGAATCGGATTGTTTGCTCAGAAATCCTAGAAGTGAGCAAACCTCACAAGAAAAAATCCAACTATGGTTATTGCATGAGTTGGGTTGACTGTTTGTGTTGCATCCTGGTGTGTTTCCTATATTATATTATTACTACTTATATATTTATATATTATTTTATATTATATATTATATTATTACTATATTACTATATTATTCTCATTTGTGGCTTATTTGCGCAGACTTTGAAAATCAGCAAACCCTAAAGAACAAAAATATATCGGAGATATAATGATCTGGCTGTAGAGTTTGTATTGCATCCTTCAATGTCTTCAAATCGTTTCTAAAGTATGTGCAATGCCGAATGTTGAATGAGTGACATATAGTGCAGGCAGTTCTATTAAACTCATATGCATTTAGTGCTCTTATCACACAGTTCAGGTCAGGAAAAATTAATAATTATTCATATACTAGTCATAAAGCCTGTCCCTACGAGGTGTAAATATATTTACATAACTTACATATAAAACACTTATAAAAAAATTAAACAAAAATTATAAAGAAATTTAATGGTTAATTCAATAGCCACATCCACCGACCATATTCGGAAAATCAAAAATCTGGCACATATGAAGCAAATAAGCTTTAAGTATGAAAAATTTCAGCTTTCTGCAACGTCAGACGGCTTCAAAAAGCTGCGTAAAGAGAATTGGACATACATCCGGACAAACAACGAAATTATATATATATATACTCGTAGTTAGTGCGCGCTGTTGATACTGATGATTTTATTTTAATACTGTAAGCGAAACTAAATTAAATGCTTACACCTAGACGTTACAAAGAAGCAGAGTGTAATACATAGTATCTATAATAAATAACTAAAAAGCATACTCTGTTCCCCTATGTGGAAGTAGGTTGTAATAGAGGGGCTGCTTCCAAGTGTGCTCCTGCCGAATAAACCCGAAATTTAATTGCTGTGTCTCTTACAAAATTACTTAATAGTAATAGGAACATAAATATTTCAATTATTCTCACTTTCCTCATTCACAAGAAATTTGACTCATTTATCTCTTGATTAATGGTAAAAATGTCTTCATGTTTGTGTCCTCGTATGAATACATACATATGTATGTAAGTATAAAATAAGACAGTGAAAAAAATTGTCCTGCGCAAACAGTATTTGTACTTTTTCTTTTGGCAAATTTTGTGCTTTAGTTTGTTTATTTATCTTGTCCTAAAGCCCATTGGCACACAACATAACATTTATGGCAATAAACATACAACACACACTCGCATATGTATGCGGATATTTTGGGGGCTTCCAATCTGGCCCTATTGTACATTTCTGCAGCCCTAATGAGATTTACAGACATTTTTTACTACAAAGTTTCGTAATTTTACAACATTGTGTTTTATTGTATTAAAAGATTACATGTTAGGGAATGAAAAAGGTTTTTTTCTTTCGGCAATTTAGTTCAGGCAAAAAAACAATTTTTTCAAGGACATCATTGTGTGTTAGTCTGCCGAGATTTATGTACTCATTCGTACGCCAAAAAATAAGGTTAAATGTTTTATTTTCAAGGGCTCAGAAGAAATGGAATGGAAAGAGAAGGCTGATGAGATATTCTGTATCTTGATGGAAATACATTTTATTCTCTCTTTTACTTCAAGGCAATTTTGTTTTGATATTTCGGAATAAAACGAAAACGAAAAACTTAACTTTGTGTAAATCGGAAAACTTTGTTAAATATGCATAAACTGTTTAACAAACTGCTGTTTTAAATAAAAGCATACAACATAAGATGAGGTATTAAGAATAATAAAAAAGGGAATTCGTAAAAAACACAAATTAAATAGGCCACAAAGGATATTTTTCTAATTTGTAGTTACAAACACATATACTATAGAGTGTTTCTTTAAGAGCTTGAGAACGTGAAATGACAATTTTAATTTGGTAGATAATGTAAATGTATTTATTTATTAAATATGGTTTTAGTTACATGCTCCTTTCGATCTGTATTTCTTGATTATTGAATTTTATTATTAAAATACCTGCTGGGTTAAGAAAGTGCCTGTGAGGCGGCCATTCGGAATCTTGTGACTAAACTGAGTATCAAATTTACTGAAGTGGACATTAAACCACCAACTCTCGTACGTAGATTGCGAAAATATCAGACCTGTATTTGCCAATGTTATTGAAGATAGAGAATTATCGATTCGACGCCGTTCCACTTCCACTTCCAGTACGTGGGAAATTTTATAAAACTAGCCAAATGACCTACCACAACGGCTGACTTGGCTGAATTATTTTTTTAAGACTAATACTCAGGGGTTTTACACCCCTACTCATGCTGTGCATTGTATTGGAATTTTTTAAGTTATAATTTCATTTAAGTGCCTTATGTCAATAGGACAAGTTGCTGTCAGTTGATCACTCAAAGGCCAGTGTTATATCTTCACCCTTAAAATGATCCCGGCAAAGGTACGAAATTAAAAAATCAGTTTGCGATTTTTTCAAAATTATAATTTAAAAATAAGAGGTTCTCCCCTCCTAAAAGTCCATCTTTAAAGACACCGCTCTATGACACTCTATTCCACTTCAACCATTGACAACAACAAATATGAATGATCAGGAGAAAAAGCGCCACCTATTGAGAAGTAGCAGATAAAAGCTAAGACTTACTTAGCGAAGGCACTCACCACAATCAACATGTAACGATGAGGTAATTGCTGCTGATCATTCAACGGTGAAGGTATAAAACTGGCGTTTGAATGATCAATTCACAGCAATTTTTTTTTATTTCTAAAGCGCTTAATAATATAAGAAAAACAAAATATATGTTCTGTCATAAATGTACTATCCTCTCCACAAAAATTCCAATACTATGCACAGCATTAGTAGGGGTTTACCCTTGAGTATTAGTCTCAATAAAAAAAAATAGCAATTGCACCATCTGTTGGTGTTATTTCTCTGTCTATGGTGAAGTGCTGAGGATGTTTTAATCCTTGCTTAGTTTTGTCTATTACTTCCATGTATGTGGCGCTTTCTCCTCATCATTTGTTTAAGAAGTCAAAGGTGAATGGGGTGGTATGCCTGGGGTTGGCTTTTTTAAGGATGGTGTTCTTAGAGTTGGGAGGGGAACCTCATATATATATTTTTTTTATATAAAACTTCGAAATGCTGCAAAAATTTTTTTCTTAATATCCCCCAGTACTGGGACTCGAAACTGGGCTGCTTTGTGTTGTGAGCGAACGCTGTAACCACTACACTACGCCACATATTGAACTATACTATTTTTGTTTTATCGAAAAATTTTATTCATTTCTGGTTGAATGGATAGGTGAAAAATCAAAATTGCCGTACTATGGCAGTCAGAAGCATTGAAAGAACTGCTAATGCATTCGGAAAATGTACTATTTGGTGTGAATTATGAGCTGATAGCACCATTGGAACGTACTTTACATACCTTACAAAATGGAAGAACTGCAGTTAACTGATATGTGATTTCATCAAGAAATCAGCCATTATGTCTTTCGAGTATTAAATTCGACCCTGCTTACACGTCTCCACTCAAAGATTGTTTGCAGGTTATTTGTGAGTGTGTCATATTTTGCATTCCCACCACAATCTCTAGAAAGCTCGACCTACCATCAAATGAATATAAGTGACAAACTACTTCGGTATCAAGATTTTTAAAATTCCAAATTCTGACCTTAGAAAAAGTCCATTATGTTTTTCATATACGGACGATTTTAAAAGGGTTATTCCTTTGACCTATAAGTTATTTATGCAAAATTTAATTTTTTTAACAACATTTTTGCGGCATCATAAATTAGTAGCTGACTAAAGCACAATAAAAATAATCTTCCAACAAAATCATTTACTATTGGCAACTGATATCCTGTTAAAGGAAAATATCTAAAGCCTTGTTATCTCCAGGTTACTAAGAAGAAAATGTTGTGAAAATTGCAACACATACACAGTAACCTAAGCATTACAACTAAATTGAGCAATAAATTAAGGGAAGGGAATATATTTTTATTTAACTTTTTCTTTTTTAAGAAAACTTTGTTTGAAAATTATCAAAATGAAAATTTGTATTGTTGTTTTTGTTGCTTAAAGGAAACAAATTTTAGAAAGTTTTTGTGTTGATTTTATGTTTAAAATTTTTGAAAGTTAAATTTAAAGGATAAAATAACAGGGCAACAGTTTAAAAAATTGGTAAACTTTTAAGAAGAGCTAAATGGCAAAAAATAAGAAAATGTTTACAAAAATAATTTAAAAAGTTCGTAAACAAAAAAAGGACAAACAAAAAACTTTAAATTAGATTTATTTTAATGAAATTGCATTAAATACTACATACATACATATGTACCTACTCGCCGCCCCCGCATTTGAATAAAAATATTATTATTTGAAATCAAATTTAAAGATAAAAACATGATATAACCCTCTAAATATTGTTTGTGTTTATTTAGAATTGAATTGTTGCAACTTAAGTGCTGACTATTGGGGGTCACTTTTTTCTTTTAAATATGACCTCTCCCCATTACATATGTATGTACATACATTTGTAAGTACTTATGTTGACAGAATACTCTAATTTATATACACAGTTGACATATTGTTTTACATGGCTATGTATGTACATGCGTGTACAAAGCACAGTGACTAACTGTATGAGTTAAGTACTTGTACATTAAATGAGTATTTGATAAAATGTAAATATATATGTACTTTGTTTAGAAAGAGAGGTGCATGTATACATTTATGCATACCCTGCAGTACACCATAAATGCATGTAAAGACTATTCCATAAGGAAATAGGACCAGTCCAAGACTAACTCAACTGTATGGAAAAAATATTGTCCATTTTTGTTACATGGACTAATCCAAAAACTACCCCATGAGGCATATCACAAAAGTAGTTTAAAAACATACTTCACGGAGCATACCAGAGGAGTAGTTTGAAAACTACTCTATGCAACTACTCAATGGAGCACTCTAGCGTATTGAGTGTCAATCGGTTTTGGCTAAAACCTTCACAGCAGACCAAACTTTTATTTATTTTTTTTTTGTTAAATGAGTGTATTCGTGAAAAAAAAAAACGATTTCTGTGATATCCCTAGTCTACTCTATCTCTTACTTTTTATTTTATACAGGTTTTTTGTGTCGTACATTTCTGTACGACGTAGCACTTCATGACGAGTATGCAGTTGTAAAAGTCGCTGTCGTCCAAAATCTTACGACCTTTTTTTCTTGTTTTTTTTTCTCATTTTTGTTTGATTTCTTGACTTCCAGTGATGATATCCGATTCAAATCAAGAAGATGATCCAAATATGCCATCAACTATTAGAGCAAACAGACTCAAAATTATAGATAAGCCCAGACAGTAAACGCAAATTCCGTCAACGTGTAGTAATTCGACGTGCTTCTGTGTTGTGTTACGCAACTGCAAAAAAACAGCTGGATCGAAAAACAGCAAGGAATCACTTGAAAAAAAAAATAACTGTCGTACGGAAATGGAAATTTGATAACTGCTCCTGTATATACTTGATAATATAAGAATGTATTTTAAATTTTTAATAGTTTGATTTTAGTTAAAAGCTTTTCATTAGGTGTGTTCAAGAAGTTAACAATTGTTACTGGAAAGTGTTCATTAACTCCAAAAATTTGCAACGAGAGAGCGTCGAAAGAGAGTAAGAAATTGAGAGAGAAAATAATTCTTGCAAATTGTTACTAGTAAAATTTTTACTTGTAAGAATTTTTCGAACAGCTGTTTTCTGTTTTTGTTTACAAATCAATTGAAAAAAAAGCTGAAAATAAAGTAATATTTTATGAAATTTAAGAAATTGTAAATAAATGTAAATTTTTGAACAGATATAACGTATTTATTCTATAGAAAATCAGTATTTGTTTGTAGATGTAGATTTATATAATTTATATTTTTTTAATACATTTCTGAATTAGCACCTTGAATAAAATTTTGCTAACAACACAATGTTAGCTTATACAAATTTAAATTTTTTAACTCTATTGCCAATATATTTCTGAACTAACACTGTGTATTAAATTCTGTTAAAAAAAAACAGAAGCATTTTTTATGAATCAGAGTCTTTTTACGAATGAAGATAGAAGTACGTAACACGCGTCTTGAATGTTAGGCGTTTGATACTTGGAACACTTTAAAAACCCTAGTTACACACCACACTTTTGAGGTGTGTAATTTAATATCTAACATTTTATGTCTTTATCTTTTTAACCTTTTCAATAAATTTTGTTTTTGCGCTTTAGAGGCGTTGCAAATTTCAAACGAAAATATACTGTTCCAACTTTTTTTAACAGAATTATCAAACCTCTAACGTTCAAAGTGGTCGTATGAACTTTTATCTTAAGGAATTTTTACTTTTAATATATATTCAAAAGCTTTTCTGTTTCTTATCAAATTCTTCATTAACTTTATTAGAACTAAACAACTTTAAAAGCGTAAAATCGCATTATTTTTATAGCAATGTATACAATTTTCCTAGCAGTAGTTATTAAGTACTCATGTACTCGTATTCCTATGTATTACAACACTTTTTTTGCTTGCAAGTTTTTACTGGTATAGTGTTCATTTACTTTTTAGAATTTTTGAGAGAAATTTAGCAAAATTTCTTTTTACTCTCTCTTTACTAGTTTTTGCAAGTAAAGTAAATTAACACACCTATTATTTTCAATTTAATTTCATATTTTTCATATTCCGAACCGAAATGGGTTCGGGTTCGATGCTTTTATAACCATGAACCCGAACCCCGTTGAACCCCAAAACTCATCCAGATTCGGGTTCATAAATTTCAAAAAATTATTTTGTCACATAAAAATATTATGTGTACTTTCTCAAAATAATTCTTCAAACATAAATGCTACCTCTTCAATTGATAGTTCAGTTAAAAATGAGATGAAAATATACGAAAATTATCCGAGGCTGGCAAAAGAAAAAAATATTTTAGGATTTTGGGAGCAACATAAAATGGAAACACCATTATTATATCAGGTGGCCCAGATCATCTTCGCAGGTCCTGCAACGCAAGTAAGCGTAGAAAGGGCTTTTTCAGCTTTGAAAAAAAGAAAATTTAAAAAATATTTCAATTACACAGGTTTACAAATTTTTAATTTGGAAAAATACCAAGAACGCCACATGCCTAGATAAGTTAATTGGGATCTCCTGAGCACGAAAAACGCAATTATAATTTTTTCGTAAGTACCGTTTTTTAGATAACGGTACTTTTGTGTTTTTCGGTGTATGGCCCCACTCAAACCCTTGTGGAGTCCAACCGAAAAGTCCGATCGAGATAAGTGGCATATCGATGGAAAGGTAATTGAATGCCTTTTCCGTCGATATGCTACTAAATTCTATCTGATAAGAAATCGCTAAGATATGGCTCCTCAAATTTCAAAATTTGCCTATTTTTTAGGTTTTTTTAAAAATTTTTAATTTTCACTTCAATTTTTTAAAGATCTGGAATGTTTAATTTTTTTACAAAATAGTTTATTTAATAACCAATATTTTAAGCGTATTTTGAAAAAAAAAATTGGATGAAAAATTAATTTTTTATTAAGGATTTTGTGAAACTACAATATCTTCATTTTCATTGCTCACACCGTATATTCGGCGTAAATTTAAAAAATTTTAATTAAAATGACGAGCGACTTGAACTTTTCCGTTTTTTTTCGGATGGATCTTCGCGAATGAGGAACCAACAATAGTCCGCCATCATTTGTTTATCCCACCAGCCTTTGTATCGTCTCTCGATTTCTTCCAATTCCTGGTGAAATCTTTCACCTTGTTCATCACTTTCGGAGCCCAAGTTCCACAAGGGTTTGAGTGGGGCCATAATATAATAAAAGCGTTTTTCGTGCTCAGGAGGTCCCAATTAACTAATCTAGGCATGTGGCGTTCTTAGTATTTTTTGGCTGTAAACCAGTGTTATTAAATTAAATAAAAATTTTTTTGAAAAATAAATTAATGATATTGTACTTTTTTTCCAAATTTTGAACCCGAACCTGAACCCTGGACCGAACCTGAACCCAAACTTTTTATTTTGATTAACCCGAACCTGAACCCGAACCCAATTTTTTCAGGGTTTCAGTCCCTGCTTTAAATATAGTTTATCAAAATGTGCGTGGCCTTAACACTAAATTAACTACCCTTTATGCAAATAGCTTTGATTTTACCAGCCCTATAATAGTCTTGACTGAAACATGGTTGAATGATAATGTTCATAATGCCGAAATTTTATGTCCTAATTACCAATTATTTAGATGTGATCGTCTTCATAAATATTATATAATGAAGACATTGAATTTATTGCTGTCAAAATTAATCTTTTTAATTTATATTTATTCATTACATGCTCTTACATCCCACCTAATTCTCCTTCTAATATTTACGAATTACACATATCGGCGATTAGTTCAGTACTGCAACAATCTAAGCCATCGGATATAGTTTTAGTTCTTGGTGACTTTAACCTCCCGAATATACAATGGAACATATCTGACGAACTTTATTATTTAATTCCAACAGCATCAAATGATTTCATTCTATCACTGTGCAGCTTTAGTCTCTTCCAAATTAACGACATACAAAATGCCAATGGAAAATTTTTGGACCTTGCTTTTATCAATGTGCCAATGGACGTATGTATGCGGCGAATTCCTCCAATTACATATCCTGAAGATCATCATCACCCCACTTTAAATATAGAGCTTTACGTAAACATGAAAAAATACACTCTTAATGGAGGCATTTATAATAATAAGAAAGTATATTTATTTTCTCGCACTGACTTTGCAAAACTTAATTACTTGTTATGTAATGTTGATTGGAATTCGATTTTATCTGAAAATAACATCGACAATATTGTATTGAACTTTTACTCTGTTTTACAACACTGTTTATCTGAAACTGTTCCCAAAATAATTTCTCGTTTTAATAGTGGTCCTCCATGGAATAATAACTACTTATCTAGAGCTAAAAATAAGAAAAATAAATTTTACAAAATCTATAAAAAAATCTGGCTCTGCGGTGGATTTCAGAAAATATTCAATTGCTCGCTATGAATATAATACATACATACATACATAACTGGCCTTTACAACCCATATTTGTAAATACTTAATTTCACAAAAAATGGACCGTGTAACCTAATATTATTTGCAGAGTAAGCACGTGTATTGTACATGTGTGTCCATTATAATTATAAAAATATGTCAGCTCTGTAGTCATATATTTTAATCATTTACTAGCATAAGAATCTATTGTTTAATTAAAAAAAGGATATTAGAGATAAGCCAAAAAAACAAGATTATAAAATGTTATTTGAATTAAGCTTGAATAACATCAATACATGAATATTCCGCAGTTAGAGTGTAAACGGTCTCAATTAAATATTTCCAATGGACTCTGTTTGGTACTTTAGTACACATGTACAGAATGCCTTCGTATTTTCATTTTTATATTTTTTTTTCATCAAATGTTAAACTCATTGTTACATTTTGTTTATTTTTAGTGATTTTTATATTTTATTATTAAGACAGAAATTTTCAATGCTCAGTATGATATATATAAAGCTTTATTTAGTACATAAAAATTCTCTTCTAATACTTATAAATTACATGTACCCATACAAAGACCTGACATACATATGTATTTGCATACACACACACATTTATACGAGAGGGGAAAATTAGACATTTTATAGACCTTAAATGAAAAAAGAAAAATGTTTTTTTTTGTTACTGTTGAACTAATTATTCTGTAACATTTCATAGCACCGAAAATATAATGTTATGGAAGAAGAGTATCATTTACGGATACAATACTAGTAATATACAAAGGATATACCGTTTATGTATGTATGCATATGCATAAGTATATGAGTAAAACATAAATACATCAAGAGTAACATATACAATTATAGCATACAATTACACATGTATGCACATATAAGTATATGAAATACGAACAGGAACACAGGATATTTAGCAAGTTACACTCTCGCACTTGATTCAAAAAAAAAAAAAAGATATATTTCACTTAAAAACATAAATACATTCTCTCTTGCCCCTTGTCACTTTTTCACTATGTTTCTCTTGCAGGACAAAAAATTCTTATACATGCATTCATACATACGAGCATATTACACGAGCATGTATTATTAAAAAAAAGTTCAATATTAAAAGAGAAATACAAAGAAAACATAAATTTTCCATGTTTTCTTATCTTAATTTATAAAAACGTTTGTGCCGGGTACGTGTTACAAAAACTCAACAACCGCTGGACCGATTGACACCAAACTTGGAAAATATATAAGTTTAGTCAGGAGCCAGGTTTCTCTAAAGTTTAACAACGATAGGTGGCGCTATTGTCGTAATATTTAAATTTTTTTTACTTATGGTACGATTTAGCTCAAATTCAGAAAATATATTTATTAAACAAAAATAAGTATCCTTTTCTTTTATGGGCATTCAAAAATAAAAAATTGTCAATATATTTAAAAATTTCTTAAAACAATTTGTAAAAGAATTTAAGTTTCAATAAAAAATATTTATAAAAAAAGAAATAATTGGATACAAAATCAAAATATTTCAGGGCAAAACAACGTTTGCCGGGTCAGCTAGTTTTTTTTTATAAAGTTTAGTATCTTTTTTCATAATTATCTTGAATCTCATTTCATTTCACATTTCTATACCTACAAGACATTTCCTATTGCTACAGACAATTTTTTCCAAAAATCTTATTTTATGTATTACGTACGGTGTGTTTGGATTTTTCACTATTATGTATGTATCAGAACAGGTAATCGAATGTAGAGTTTTTTTATCTCATATTTTATAAATCGAAATTAAAGCGAAAATATAATTTTTTTATTGTTTCCAAATTTCAAACATATATTTGCTCTGTGCTTCTTGTATGAACTAAAGAAACATATATCTACTGGATATAAATTAAACTACAGAGAAGCACTACAGACGGCGCATTTAAGATAAGCACAAAATCGTTAATAATTACATCGAGTTTAAATACATTTTATTGCACTTGTAACGTTTGAAAATTGATGATTTCGCCATTCCTTGAAATAACTTGAATAACATTGTAATACTGGCTGTATGCGATATAGCACCGTTTCCTGAAACCACATCGTCGTGCGGGAGTTTAAGTGCTCTAAACGCCATTTTTTAAATCTCGAGTAAATGATGCTAATTTAGGTTTTAGACACCAAATTTTTTAAAATCTGCATTCCGTTTTCGGCTATTTATCTCCGAAACTTGACGAGATATCCTAAAACGGATTACAGATTTGAAAAATTTGTCGTCGAAAACCTAAAGTGGCACCATTAACTCGAGATATATAAAAAATATAAAATGGCGGATAGAGCACTTAAACTCCCGCACGACGACATGTTAGTCAAGCCCAAAGCATGCAGTCGTGGCTTTAAAAAGTTTTCAATCATATCACGACATCGCTCCCCATTGACAGTTACCGTTACCCTTTTCAGTTTCAAAGAAGTAAGGTCCAGTGATTTCTTTTAGTGAAATCAAAGATGACTCATGAATATTTTGGGGGTTTTCCATCGTCCAGAACCGACTATTTTGGCTTTTCACATATCCATTCAAATGATTTTTTCATAAAAATCGGGGTTGTCATGGCTGAGCTGTAGTATCTTATTGGAATATGTACGGCGGCGTAAATGGTTTCTGGAAAAAGCTCTTGTGTCAACTAAATCTTAAATGGAAAAAAATTGCAAATCTTTGTGCAAAATTGTTCTTTGAAGACCAACTCTCTGAGCACGGCATCATTGAGGTTGATGGATTGTTTTGAACATTTTCTTAAAGAGCAGTAATGTTTTTAGCCGATCTTGCAGTACGTTGTGGTCCATGCTTGGGCCTTTCATCTACAGTCGCTCTTTCTTCGAAATCATTGACTACGCGATAAATAGTGCGTCTTATTGGCACGTTGTTTCTCCCAAAAATTTCTTGTAATTTTCTTATCGTCGCAGTAATCGATGATTGATTTTGATAAATGTTTTAAAGATTAAAACACATAAGGCCTTCTTAACACCTAGATCTTGATACGCATACAGACTATGTTTACTATTAAATTTTCCGATATATAGGCAGATAAATAGTTAGAGCTAATAGGTGGTGCTCGCCGTGGTCTAGTGGTTAGTGTGTTGGCTTACTAAGACGATAGCGCAATATCAGCTCTAATATCTTAAAAAAAAGATATATGAAAAAAGTATTTCTTTCAGCCGTCTTCTGGCAAAAGCTCTGGGAGTAATTGATTGCCATGAAAAAGCTTCTCAAATCTGTTGTTCGGAGTCAACTTTAAACTGTAGATCCCGGTACTTGTGGATAAAAATTAATACACACAACTTAAGTGCTGCGAAAAGCTAGAAGCTGACACAGGGTTGTAATGGCCAATTATGTATGTAATAGGCATATATCTCGTAAACCAAGCTTTGGCGCTCGATAATTTCTATGCCATTAGTTTTACAATGATCGGATTATTTATGAACGAATTTGTTTGCGACTTTGTTTCGATTTTATTTTTATTGTTTTATGTCCCCCCCGGGGATACAGACAAGGCTGCTGGTGATAATTACCCACACCAGGGGCCTGTTTTCTCCGGGGAATATCGGGTTCGACATAGCCCTGAGTTGTCTGGCGCTCGATATAGGCAGAGAATGCCGTTAATGGTGGTGCATGGCCTACGCGTGGAAGGCATTATCTGGTGTTCTCACGGACTGACCAGAGATGCCTTAATCTGGTACTACGGGCATCAGGAGCACCCGGTTTACCCGGGACTCCTTGTCATTCCAGAAGGTGGGCTAATCGACCTGATGGTTGGTGAGGTCCTCCTCCGGGAAGTACACGTAGTGGTTGTGGTAGTGGTTGTGGTAGAAACCCCTCAGCAAGGGGGGTATCACTACCCAGACAGTGGTAGTGCTAAATTGCCAACTCGGTGCTATTGGGCTCTATTTTTGAGCGCCGTGCTCTCGCGCATGAACGGATTAAGAGAGTACCGGCATCGAGTGGCGGTGGTTGGGCGCATTGAACTTAACTACCGCTCCGGCAACGGGCGGCGTGTGATATGTCTACGGACGGTGCGCACGTAAAACCCACATACAGTTATCGCTTTTTGTAGAAGACTCCTTCACCTCTGCCTGTGCCGCCAGTGGAGTCACATGTTGCAAAGAAGTGTCAAAACTATGCAAAATTAGGAATGAATTTCATATGAACCTTTTTTTTTAAACAATGTTTTCTTTTTGAACAACATTTGCTCTTCAAAATACTTCATTATCTTTATTAATTTAGTGTATGGTCTCTTTAGCGTCTTTTAATTTGTCATAAACTTTTATAAGACTTTTCTTTGCGTCATTTTACATACTCGTACATATTATTTGTCGCAAAAGATAATTTGTCGTCTTAAAGATTTGTATTTTTTTATGAATAAATTAGGAAGGAAGCCATTGAACAAACAAATTCAAATGTATGAATGAATTGGTTACTCTTGTCAAAGGAAAAAACTGTCTCGTTTTGTAATAAAAAGCTAAAACTCGAAAAAAAAGACTGAAAAAAAAGAAAAATTAAAAACTTGTGCAATTACATGCACTGGCAATTATAATATTTTTCGCTTTGTTATTGTTATTATTGTTGTTGTCGTCATATAGCATTTCCTCATTTACCGACGAGATGAGCGTTGACATGCGATTTTGCGTTTCATCGTTTTTTTTTTCTGTTGCAGTTGCAATTCAACACAAACAAAAAAAAAAAGAAGTAAAACAAGTGGGCAGTTTGTTGTGAATCTTCATGATCCGGAAATGTGCGATAAATTAATTAGAATCTGTCTGCTGTTATTGATGCTAAAAAAGAATAAAAAAAAAAAATAAATAATAAACAAAAACCTAGAATTTCAGATGAAATGTTACATTGAATGCTTCTTGTTTGTTTACTTGTTTGTAAAGTATGGCCAAACACAAAACAAATATTTCGAAAGAAAAGAAAATCATTCATAAAAATTTCATTTTACTATCAGAGTATACGAGTATTTTAAACTTAAAAATATTATTTACACATCTTATGTATGAACATATGCAATTACATATAATTTTAAGTACAATGCCGAAATAATTTTTTCACACAGTAGGGACTTTGAACTTTTTAATAATGTTTTATTAAGTGACAGATGTTTGTTTAAACAAAATGTTAATTTTTCCGCAAAACTTTTTTTAAGGGCATTTTCACTCTCACGGATAAGATTTGAAATCTTTCCTAAAATCTATGTTTCTTACACTTTATTTTAGCAAAAGTTCATGTACATAATGCTGTAGTGTAAATGCCCTAACAAAAGAAAAATTTTACATTTTCACAAGAAGCACATTTCCAACCGTTTCTTTATATAATTTTTTATTCTGTTCCTTTCGTCAGCTGAATTTTTTTTTGTCTACATAGAAATTTTTGGTAAAAATTTAAAAAAAATCAGAGTTGCATTATTAATATTTACGAGATTTTGAAAAGATTTCGATAAAATCTCATATAAATTAACTCCTACTGCAATTCGAAATGTATAAAGCATTCGTGAAAATATATAAAAGGTATGTTACGTTTCCAAGACTTCCAGGGGGGTTTCAAATGCACAGTGGTTACCACTGATATAAATGCTTTATGTACATAATTACAGTATCCGGGGAATTGCCCCACGCTTAATTGCCTTTCACTCTTATTTTATTCAATTTCTAAACCCCCATATTTTCTTACCATTTTCTAATATAATTCCACAGTTAATTAACTTTCGCTTAATTGTGTTATTTGCTTAATTGCCTCAAATATATTTTGCCCAAAGAAAATTTTTCCTTAAAATAACACAAAGTTATTATTTGCCAAACATTGTAACTTAGCTCAACTATATAGGCATAGAAGGTCCGTAATATTTTCTTTTAAAGAAATTTATATACAAATTTGCTATTCCCACTTATTACATACATACATACAAACATACATAAGAAGCCATTACAACCCTGTGTTAGGCTTACGGCCTAGCTTCTCGCAGCACTCATGTTGTGTGTGTTAATTTTTATCAATGAGTGCCGGGAACTACAGCTTAAAGTCGAATTGGGAAGCTTTTTCATGGTAATCAGTTACTCTCAGAGCTTTTGACAGAAGACTGGTAAGAAGTAGTATTATTTTTTATGCATATTTAATTTTTTTCAAGATGTCAGAGCTGAGGTTTGAACACCGAGCTGTCGTCTTTGCAAGCCAACAAACTAACCACTAGACCACGACTACTGTTCTTCACTACTAGAAGCAAAACAAATCTATTTCATTTTTAAACAAATTTCGTTTCGAACGCCGCAGTAATGCTTCCAATACCTTACTTTTCATTTCCAATTTTATTCAATAAGAAAGCTTATTCGGTCACGAATGCAAAGACTTGACCCCTGGCTTTCGATTAAAACTCTTAACAATCTGATAAAGATTTTGTAGATTCAATGAGTTTTCAGATCTATAGAATTTATTCTCGGCATTGAATCGATTAAAGCATGTTACGAATCACCGAAAAATTAAAACATAAAGTTTAATTTAGCGTTTGATTCATTGCTAAGTAAAAATTAAACTAATGCTAGAAACACAACTGGGTCGAACGACGTAATTTTCTGTGTATTTAAAAATACACACAATCAAATTGTCGACCGAAATTCGTCATTCCCAGCGACTTCTGCTTTAAATGTATTTCTATTTTTTACGTTGGCAAATAACGTACAAATCGTTATCAGTTTGCCACGCTTGGTATTAATTTTTTTTTTTTTTTGACTTGAAATGGCCACCCAAATAAGAAAGCAATATTTTTATTTTATATTTGGGAGATTCAAATGGTTGTTTTAAAGCCATATATTATAGAACAATAACACGAAAAAATATGATTTCTGTGAGCAACCCGTCATAGTTCAATATGTTATATGTCATTTCAGTCAGCTGATATAAAAGGAAAAGCGTTCAGTGGCTGCGAGTCAAATGATATATAAAAATTAACAATTCTCACCATGTAAAACTATATGTTTAAAAAAGTGTGAAAATTCTTTCACTATATTTCTACGCTTCTTATATTTACGGCGGCCTCTAGATTAAAAAGGATTTTTTATTAACAACCCAACCACACATTTTTTATACTATTTTAAAATTTATAATAATATATATATAATATTATAAATTTTATTAATAAGTTTAGTTGACCTTATTATTGATTAATATATAAGCGTTTAATTAAGCTTTAGGTCTAAGCTTAATTAAACGCTTATATATTAATCAATAATAAGGTCAACTAAACTTATTAATAAAATTTATAATATTATGACAATATGGCTTGATAGGACACTGTTTGAATCCTTCGATTATTGCTAACGTTTGGGTATGTTCTAGTCATTATTGTGCTTCATACAACGAAATTATACATTGAATTTTTAATGACGAATTTGTCGTTGGCTCAAGTTGTGTTCTTAATAAAATTAAATTTAAATTAAAAATAACAATAATTAGAATTCTAGCATATACTCGTAATTCTTATTATTTTAAATACTTTTTTTAGTTTTCTGAACTCATTCGTATTTATTTTATAAATCAACTACTTAAGAGAACATAAAGTGAAAAGCTTTGTTAGATCAGTGGTATTTAGTTGCCATTGTGGCATGTTTTTGTTTAGGAATAAAATTTATATATTCGTATGGAATATCATAAGAGTAAAAGCAAACATAGAAAATTTTATCAAAAGATAAAATGCTACAAAAAATAGAGACAAAATAATAAAAATAAAAATAGAATTAGAAATAATAACAATGAACTTTAACAATAAGTGATAATACTAAGAAATAAATCTCATATAAAAAATATATGTGTTTAGTATGTATATACGTACACACTAGTATATATAATTTGTGAAAGCATTTGAAATTTATAATATCCAGATAAAAAAGATAGAGTCTTAAATAAATGCATTCATAAAATTAGTTTCACAAAATAGAAATAATTCCGGTGTACAAACCCCTGCTTTGAAATCTTAAAAAAAAGAAATTTGAAAAAATATTTCTTTCGGAGGTCCCGGTACTCTTGAAGAAAAATTGACACACACAATATGGAGGCTCCGAAAACCACGCCGTAACACTGAAACAGAATTGTAATGACTAATTATCAAAATAAATATCATCCACAAGGATTTACATTCGCATGAAATTATTTTGTTGTAAAGAAAAGTGTGGATGGTTAAACAAAATTTCAACATATTTCATACTAGATATTTGTTCAAAAATCTGATATTGATATAGAAATAGCTCTTCATTTCTCAAATTAAGTTGTAAAGAATACCATTAACTGGGATAACAGAAGTATATCTAATAAAATACGCATATATAGGTAAATAGACATATCTAGCTGAATTCACAAGCTTTTGTATCGTTTTATAGAAAACACTTTATTATTTCCTTCGTTTTATAATCAAGCATTTTGTTGTGGAACTTTTCAAGAACAAAACAATCTGCAGATCAAGGTTAACTTATCAATTGGAAAATGCACAGTTACTCAAGTATTTCAACAACTTATTGGCAGGCTGTTTAATTCATTCTTTTAAAGTTTTCAATATGACGGCAGAGCATGTCGGATGATTTATGATATCAGCACTAAAGAAAAAATGCTGATGATGATCGCGTGCTAAGCGCCAAGATTATAATTTAAGAAAAACAATAATAGAGCAACTCTAAGAAGTTCATGATTGTAGTTAGAAAAAGTATTAGAAAATCTTTCCATTATTTTCATAGTGTCGTCGTCGTTTCGTGCAATTTTTCTTATTCTTCAAAGCCAGTCATTTCATGGAATAAATGACCAATAAAACATATCTTTAAGCCTGAAAAATATCATAAAATTTTTTAAATGTTGTCTTTAGTTTTTATGAGGTATTCTACACTTTAAAATTATAAAATAAATGCTAAATAATGGAACACGGTATGTTGTATGCAATGATGGTATAAAATTTTTGTTTTTCAAAAAAAAAAAAAAAAAAAAAACGCTTCTCTGACTGGTGTAGTATGAACATGATTATAATGGTTAGTCAACGACTTACCAGCTCCGTGTTCATAAATAGTTGGCATGCCAACAGCAGTAACAAATTTAGAAAAATACTCGTAAGTTGAAAAAAAAAAATATAATATTCATGAATATACTTATACAAGTAAGAAGTCTATTTGGCAAAATTATTTATGTATGACTGAGACTGACTTGCAATCTGTAAATTTTTCTTTACCAGTAATCACTTGCCAGCCAAGTTACCTTTAGTTGGTATTGTCGTCATTGGCTTCTGCTTTTCTTTTCTGTGTTTGGCTTAATGCTTTGAATTAAATTAAAAAAAAGAAAACTTTCACTTTCGATTTTATTTAAGCTTCTCACAACACACCACAACACAACATGCCTTTTAGACATTAACCGACATTCATACAAATTTATTTCCTTCATAAGGTGAGGAAGTTGCTTACAATAGTCGGTCTAGAGTTCAAAAACCTTTTGATCAAAGTTTGTTTACACTTGGCAATGATAGAGATAACAAATGCAGCATTAAACGAAAATAACTTATAAACTGAGAAAAATAATTTCAACAGCAAAGTTGAAAAAAAAAAAGAATTTCTGTAAGACAAGAAATACGTTTTAGGGAAAATATTTCATTTAAGTATTTGAAAATTAAGAAATTAGTTTTTTTTTTTTTAATTTAATAATAAAAGGAAGGGACTATTTTAAAATTATTTCATGAATAGTACAAATAAAAGAGAAAACATTTGTTGTAATGGAAGTTTCGTTGCTTTGTATAGAGGTGGCAACCAAAAGTGGCCATGTGAAATTCTCCAACTATGAATTAGTCGATGTAAGTATACTGGGATTCTTAGACAGTTTACTAAATAGACTGGCCCAATAAAGCCTACATAAAGCACAGGGCATCAGAGGGGAAGGTATACTACTTTGTTTGTTTAAAATTTTTGATTGCGAGTAAATGAAAGGGAATGGATCTTATATTGATAAATGTTTTATTTAATGTCGGCAATTATGTATGGAATATAGTATCAAAAAAATGTCCGCCTCTATTAGTCTCATAAATGCGAGCCCTCTTGAGCATATTTTTAATTACATTCTCACACATTTCACGCGGTATTTTATTACTTTCATCACGAATATTTTGTTTGAGTTGCTCCAGCGTTTCTGGTTTGTTTGCATAAACCTTGCTTTTCAGATATCCCTACAAAAATAAGTCCGGAGTAGACAAATCAGGCGAATCAACATCACCATTCCTTGTAGCGAAAATAGGTCTCGCAGTAATTCCATTGTAATCCTGGCTGTATGCGATGTAGCACCGTATAGTTGAAACCACATATTAACCAAGCCCAAATCATGCAGTTGTGGCGTTCAAAAGTTTTCAATCGTATCTCGAAATCGCTCCCCATTGACACTTACCGTTACGCTGTTTTCAGTCTAAAAGAAGTAAGATCCAATGATTCTTCCTGACAAAAGACTGTCCTTTTTAATGGACGCAAAGGTAACTGATGAATAATTCGAGGGTTTTCTATGGCCAGAACCGACTATTCTGTTTATTCATATATCCATTCAAATAAAAATGTGCCTTGTCACTCATTTTACGTAACTTTCTCTTCGTTACAGTAATCGATGGTTGATTTTGATAAAATGTTTTAACGATTAAAACACGCTGGTTTACCGAATATTCTTCCATAATAAATTTGCCACGTCTTTACTTCACTGTCAAAGCTAATGTTTACCAAAATTGTGGTAAAGTACTATACCTTCTCGGCGGACACCCTGCCAACTAAATGTATAGAGGGAAATAAATTACTTTGTTGAGTGGCATTCTTATAAAACATATGTTTAAAGTTTTAAAGTGTCATGTTGTTCACTGTTTTTTTTGTTTTATTTTTTATTTACAGTGAATTTGTTAACATAAAAAAATTGGTCATAGCTTGGAAATTTCAAACTTTCATTTGGACGAAAGAAGAGCTGCGGGTTCAAACCACATCTCTGACATATTGAAAAAAGAAATTTGGACAAAATATTCTTATCTCCGACTACCTCTTAGCAGTCTTCTGGCAAAAGCTCTGAGAGTAACTGATTACCATGAACAAGCTTTTCAAGTCTGTCGTTCGAAGTCGACATTAACCTGTAGGGCGTAACCCTAAAACATGCTTGTAATGGCCAATATGAATGTATTGGTTAGCAGAATTTAAACAACACCATAGGGATAGATTACAACTCAATTGCCATGCCAGTTACAAAAATCATAAAATGGTATTCAGTGATAATCTACTGAAAGTGCGTGCTAAAATGACAAGCACTTCAGAATCTTTTTTATATTGCGTATTGCGCGCAAAATAAGTGCAGAGAATGCTCACAAAAGAACAAAAGAAGCGTTCTGAAGAAAATCCAGTTTTTGAGTTTATTAGATACCGAGAAAAAAAAAAGAAACAAATCAATGGAATCGAAGGCGTGAATTGTGTCCACAAAATTTGACGGGAAAACCATCTGTAGCAAAGAACTGTTGGTTATTTTTGTAATACGTGTATCCACTATTGTGATAACCGAATTAACGAATTAATGTTCGTATTGCTTATTCACAGATTTAGATTTTTTAAATTATTTTCTCTTTTTAATCTTTCACAAATGATAGAAGATTTGCCAGTATAAACTACGTGGAGTTTGCAATTGATTAGTATTTTAAGGCTCTGTAGAGCAATTCCCTACGAAATGTTAACGACAATTGCCAGGCTAAGAATTTTTAGTAGCTCAATAAACAATTTAACTATTCAGAAAAATTTTAGTTGAACCACTTAATGATAACGAACGTGATACATTTCCTAACGGCAAGCCTATTTTGGTTAAAATACAAACTGAAAATCAACATTTTATTTTCTATATTCCAAAGTTGATCGAATATTTGGAGTATAATCAATAAATTAATTACTCTGTTATAAAATCGTTGATAACAAAAAACGTAACATAGTTTACAGAACAAAATAAACAGAAATGTATTTCAATCATAATTTTTAGTTGAATTTTAATTTGCATACTTTTTTAGTTCTTACGGATTTAAATTTTTAGCTCTCTCCATTACCGAGGAGAAGGTAATAAAAGTACTTCGGCATGAAGATCTATTGAACAGCCCTCAACTTTTTATAGTATCTTCCTCAGTTTGTTCGCTTTGAAGAACTTTAAAATGCCTACTGGTGCCAAGCTTGTCTGCTGGTGCCTCTTTCAACTTTGTATCAATGCTGCATCAGTGTCTAGAATTTGCTCTAATGGCTCAATTGCCTCGTCACAAATTCTGCACAAATCGTTCGAACCGATTCCTATCTTATTCAAACGTCAATTGAGTATTCAGTGCCCGGTTAGGATTGCTGCTAATATCATCAGATTACTCCTTTAGAAACAAATGCACAACTTAAACCTCTTCCTATCACAGTTACCGAGTAAAAATTTAGAAAGTCTAAAGCCAGCCTCATCCAAGAAGTGTAATCGTCTCTTAATGTACTGTTTTTTCCTCAATGTCCACTTCCAAACTGCCCTTCTTATCACACAAGGTTTCACATCAGTTTCTGACAAGTTTATCTGACATTTCATTTCCCTGAATATTCAGATTGGCCCGCTCCTATTCTGCGTTCAGTTTTTGACCCATCCATGTACCATCCGATACCTCTCCCTAAAAGAGTATGCAGTATCTACACTGTTACATTCACTCTTTTTGCTCAGTTCAATTTCGACCGCTTCGAACCTGCCCAAGAGATGTTTAAGACATGAGTTGCAAACTAACCGGCTGACTCGGTCGCCACATCTCCTCAAAAGTCGAGAATTCGACCTTTCCCCCATAATTCTAATTGCGATATCATTGGCTTTGTTGCCCCCTGCAATAAGCATTGGCTTAAATGCAATGGAGCCTCCCGTGCAACTGATTTTCGTAGCCCTAATTATGCTCATGCACGCCAGTCTGTGTACGTTATTATTCTTAGTCCGGTTTTTACCCAGACTCATCTTTTCCGCCCAAATGTCACAATTGGCCTGACTATCATGGTGTTTAAACCAGTACCCTTGGCTTACAGCATCAAGTCTTTCTTGCAAATCTTCTTCTACTCTATTCCACCTTAACCGCTGACAACAGAAACGAATGATCAGGAGAAAAGCGCAGAGAAAACAGCGAAAACTTACTTAGCGAAAGCACTCACCACATACAAACAACAGGCAACAATGAGGCAATTATAATACTGGCCTTTGAATGACCAATTCAGAGCAATTTGTTTTATTCCATAAACGCTTAATAGTAATATAAGAAAATAAAATTATATACTGTCCTTTCCAAAAAAATCCAATATAATGCACAGCATTAGTAGCGGTTTAGCCCTGCGTATTGATCTCAATAAAAAAATACCATTATATGAGCCCACCACATGAATTTACTATCCAGTTTTATTTATAGGTATGTATTTAACCGTCTTCTTCTGCAGAATTTCGTGACCAAATACCTCAATAGTAATCCATTAAGGGGGCGTTTTTTTCTAGTAAATTACACTATTGTGGTATTGTTCGAGTTAATATTCAGTCAGGTTTACCTCACTATATAATAATGTCACAGAGTGTGGTCTCGAACTTGCCTCTTGCCATTAAAAGAATATTGTCTGAATAGCCCTGGCAGTTCAATAACAACTAGACTCATCATCAAAGCTGATAACACCCCACCTTGTGCGCAACCCTCAGTTGCAATTATAGTTATTATCTCCTCTCCTGCATCCGTTTTCGCAGACATGAAACGAAGCACTAATGCTACCCATCTGGATAAAATTAAGTCCCCTCATCTTTCAATTAGAGCTCTCTCTATTATCTCAAGAGACGTTTTGTCGTTATTGCTAACAGCTTTTAAGAGAAAACAAGTCGTTAAAAGTTAGGGAATCACACTACTAGACAGTTCTTACACCGTTCTAAACCTCTTCAGCTAGATTGTTGTAAAGAAAACTGCTTCTTGATTCAAACTACACGCAATCATAAAAAATCATAAATAAATTTTGTGCAAAGCAAAAAAAAAAAAAAAAAATTATTAAAGAAAACAAGATTCTATTTAAAACATGTCTTTTTTAGACAAAAAAAAGTTGATACTGAAAAGTGATACAAATGTTTACGTAGTAGATACGTGTGAATTTTTTGTTTTTAAAGTGATACTTTTTTTCTAACCACCTTATAAGTAGAAACATGAACTAAAAATTATATATAGAATTGAATGCAAACTCGTATGTACTTTATAAAGCCTGTGATGATAAAGACTTACATGAGAATGTCATGTAAACTGTATGACTGCCTGAAACATAATGATGTTGGTGCTGGTGGTGCTGCTGCAAGCTGACTAGTTTATGCCTGTTTGTCTCAATAAGAGCGAGTCAAACACTCGGTATGCTTACTATCAGAGCCACATTTCTAAAGCTGACTTTGTTTTCCAAAGTTATTTACTAGTTTTTGTAAGAAAAAAAAAATGTAAAAAAACAAATGTTGTTGTGAATAGTTGCTGTTGTACTTATACGTATTACACTGATTCTCATTTATCCATTTATTAAAATTTTGTTAAAATCTTTGCAGTCTTATTTACAAACCTTCCTTACTTCACTCTTAATATTCAATATTATTATTTAACGGATTTTAGTTAGTTATGAATGCTAAATAACGATTATTAAGCAAATTAATATTTCTTTTTTATAAATCTATATATTTAATTATTAATTCGGTCTTTGGATCCTAAAACTAGTTTCTTTATAAGAATTAACATCCATTAAGGAATATGAAATAAGACTAGCGGAACTGAACTAGTTTTCGACCCCCGCTACGAATGTCTCATCAGAGTTCTTTGTGTTGCACATTTTTTTTTATTTTGGCAACTTTGTACCAACTTTCGCAACAATTTCATATCTAGGGATTCCCACAACTACTCATTATCAAAGCAGTTGGCCAAAGAAATGATATTTAAAGACTTTAAAAGAAAAATTTTGAAAATCTATAAAAACATTTTTTAAAACAAATTTTTTTCAACAAAAACAAAACTAAGAAGTTTATAGAAAATTTGTATTTTGATGTGTAAACTTAAAAAAGTAAACAAATTTAAGCTTTAATCTAATATATAAAAATTAATGTACATTTTGATGTCACCACTAACCGTGGAAACGGATGGATCGGTTTCAGTTAAAATTCCAGTGTTCGTTGGTTATAATCAGTAAGTTGTTTATATGAAGTTTGCGCGAAATCCGCCCATTGGTTCCGGAGATATGGCATTTAGATTTTCCTATATATTCCCATACAAATTCAACATAAAATTTTTTCATATAATGCTTAACTTATATCTTAAGAACTTGTTAAGCTAGATTTTCTAAAATAGGTCTGAACGACTTCATGTTCAAGGAAAATCATGAATCAGAAAGTAGGCGTGGTACCTCTCACACAAGTTAAGATATGTTAAAGCTGAAGTTTCTGAGTTTCGTAAACATTAAAAATCAGCACGCTGGGTTTATGCTAGTTATTATTAAAAATGGAAAAGAAATATTCTCAAACCGTTCTTTAATGGTAAATTCCTTAAAAATACATCAATCATGAGAACTCGACCTGCATCCATCGCTCTAATTTCTTTCTTTAGTTATTTTTGTCAGAATCACTTATTAATTTAATACATACTTTCCCTTTCGGCTAATATAATATTGAGACAAGTCACCACCGGCTTTTTGCATGTGTACTTAAGCTCTATCAGTATTTCTAATAAGGCGTGGACAATTTAGTACATACATATACACATAATTGACCATTACAATCCTTTTTCAGAGTTAAGTCCTAGCTTCACACAACACCCGAATTGTGTGCGTCAATACTTATCCATAAGATACATGGCCTACAGTTTAACGTCGACTCCGAACGACAGACTTGAGAAGCTTGTTAATTGCGATCAATTACTCTCAAACCCTTTGCCAGAAAACAGCTAAGAGATGGTCGTCGAAGGAAAAATTTCCCATATTTCTTTTTTTTAGGATGTGAGAGCTGGGGTTTGAATCCGTAGCTGTGTAGCTTATTAAGCCAACACACTACATTCTAGACTACGGTTTTTTAATTCTTTGGATAGGTCGTAAACACTGGCGTCGTCAACACTTTTTTAAGCTGATACACAAACACACTTCTCGGTGACCCCAACAGCGTAACGCAATCACAAACTTCAAATCGAGTGAAGTGCCACAATATCTTGTATTAGGTTCGATTTCTGTTTTTCAATAAATTCAATATTTTCTTTTATTAAGTAAGTAAGTAAGTAAGTAAGTATGTTTCACGACACAAGTTTTTTAACTTGTTAATTTTTAATATCAACCCACTGCAATTTTGTATAATTTTGTTATAAGTATACTTTTTTTCTATGAAAATGAAGAAAAAATAAAATCTCTGATACTATTAATGAATCAGGACTATAAAATGTCAAAATGTTATTAAACATTAAAATTAAGGTAAAGGCTTAATTAAAAATTTCAGTTTAGCAAAGGATTATTAAACTTAAAATAAGCTATTTAACGTTTATGAATACACATTAAGCGATTTTTTCTTAAGCTATATTTACACCACCTAAATTCTCATCTGAGCTTTATATCAGAAGCGCACTCAGATAGACTCAGATAGTTTAATTACAAATCAAATTTAATTTTTATTGTTGAAAATAAAACATTTTCTATTCTCAAAATTATTATCGTCTGAGTAGTAACTATTATAATCTGTTATAATCAGATGAGAACTTAGGTAGTGTAAATATAGCTTTAGTAAAGTATCATTAATATCTTTTACGATATATGTTTCGCTTAGTTAGGTGATGACTGTGTATTGTGAAGGGATATCCACAAATCCAAAAAAATAGCACAGTCTTATTAAGAGTTTATTTGACAAGTATTGCATAGAAATTTGTCAAATAAACCTTTAATAAAGGTATAATATTTTTTATGAATACGGCAGTTAACTTTTAGAGCTTTAAAGCTGGTGGTTATTCCAATTCGAACTTGCTTTTAATTTTTTTTTTTTGTAAGACTTTTTCATTTGTTAGACTTTTGGAAATGGTGTAATAGTTTAATAATGTTGATGTTACTGAAGAGGGGATCTGGCTTACACAGGGGCATAAAGCTAAAATAACCTCAGCTAAGTTCACTGGGGCGAGGTTGAATGAACTTTTTTCTTGCATGGAATACCAGCAAAAGCAACAACAACAATAAAGCAGAAATTGTTAAATCAGTAAAAGGAAGAAAACCAAAGATAATAGCGATGCTGATGATGACAAAAGAAAAAAAAGTAGTAAAAGAAAAATAAAATAAAATTTATTTGTACTGGTGATGCCATTTGTAGAAAATATATGGCAAAAAGAAAACTGAAAGAGTTATCAGTAAGAGAGAGATAGAGAGTAAGAGGTGATCCTCATAAACCAGCATACTCGTATTTAAGGAAAAATATTGACAACAACTGGTTACAAATAAACCAGCCAAGTAATCATTGCCATCATCATTATCATCTGTCTCAGTAACAAATCAGCCATAACATTAGATCTCAACAAGATTTTTTGCTCATCGAATGTGGGCTGTAAGCAAGAGAATGTTTTTTTAGTGTCATTTACAACAATTTCTTGCTGCCACAATTATTTATTCTGAGCAATACCAACTAAATAGTTGAAGAACTGGTCAAATGGCAAGAAGTTCTATTTCGATTTTTCATTTCGAGTACATTGTTTTGTTAAACAAAGTTACTCGATTCAATATGAAAAATCGAAAAGATATTACTTACGCGAATGAATGAATGAAAGAAATTATGAAGGAGTTTTGGACTCTAATATGTAAAATCGAACAAACTATATATAAACGATGTTCAAATAATGACATTCGTACATACATACATAATTGGCCATTACAACTCTGTTTCAGGGTTACGGCCTAGCTTCTCGTAGCATCCATGCTGTGTGCGACAATTTTTATTCACGAGTACCGGCAATACCGGCACTTACAGTTTAACATCACTCTGAATGTCAGACTTGAGAAGCTCGTGTATGTTCAGTTAGTCTTAGAAGTACCAGAAGACTACTGCGAAGTAGTCATCGAGGGAAATATTATTTCATATTTCTTTTTTAAGATGTCAGGGCAGGAGTTTGAACGCAGAGCTCTTGTCTAATAAGCCAACGCCAACAAACTAACTACTAGACTACGGGGCCCAAAAATAATGCCATTCATTTTTAAATAAACTAAAGATTCTTCATGTAGAAATTATAATTAATTACAAATTTGAATTTAGTCGACCAATTTACTCTACGAAAGATATTGATAGTGTAGTGAGACCCTCGTAGCGGGGGTCGAAAACTAGTTCAGTTCAGCTGGTGTTAATACACATTTCCTAATTATACTATTTTTCAGAAGAATACCAGTATGATTATCTTAAGACTAATGAAGATTAAAAAATATATTTTTCGTAACTCCATCTTCTATTGTAAAATAAAAAAATCTACAATTATCTTCATGAGTCTATAATTATCACATACTCGTACATTTAGGGGTATAAGTAATGCGTCAAGGTAATTGTAACACAAAATATTAATAATCATCTTAGTTTCAGGTGACACTCTTAAAATATTCTAAAGAGTAGGAATTGTTTTTTTTTTCTTTTCAATTAATTCTCTTTTAATTATTAAATAATCGTCTCTTTTAATTTTTCTTTTTTTTTCATTACACTTTTGCTATTATTTTCATTTCGTTGTACATCTTTATACATAGTTTTGATATATCTTTCTCGTGCTTTTTTTTGTAATGGTATTTATTACAACATTTTGAAAAGTTCAAAGAACTTCAAGAGTCAGTATACACGTGCTTCCAGTAAAATAAAAAAATAAAAATGAAACAGAAACTGATATATTCATACCGATTCGGCTATACATAAGAAATTTATGAAATATTGCTTTTTATTTCTGTTTTTATTATTATTATTTTTTTTTTATTATTAAATTTTGATAAAGCAATCCATAATAAAACTTTTAATATGTATAGCAAATATTTATGTACATTTGTACGGACATATGTAAGTAATGGGTATTTTTTCAAGCCCGATAAAACATTAAATTGAAAAAATTAATACCAAAAATTAAATTTTAATCCAAAAAATATTTGACGTCGAAAGATCAGTTCGTATAGCATATCCTGGATATGCAGTTTTTTACACCAATTGTCATTTGTTTCTTCTTTAACAAATCGCTGTGCGGGAGTTTATGTGCTCTATCCGCCGTTTCATATTTTTCATATATCTCGAGTTAATGATGCCACTTTTCGACCCCAAACCGTTTTTGGATATCTCGTCCAGTTTCGGAGAAAAATAGCCGAAAACGGATTGCAGATTTTGAAAATGTTGGCCTAAAGTGGCATCATTAACTCGAGATATATAAAATGGCGGATAGAGTACATAAACTCCCGCAGGACGAAATTACACAGGCATTTTTCGAAACCAACTCATTTCCTATTTTTTATTTCAAAAAGTCGAGGGCTTTTTATTATTTGCGCTATGCAACATCTTGGGAGCAAGTGGTCTCATTAAGTGGCTTCTACCGCAACAATCAATTTTTGCCTTGAAGTAATGCAATATGCTCATTCATGCAGTATTTCTTCTGCGGATACCAGATTTTTTTTTACTTTACAGTTCCAAACAGCTTAATACTGTTCACGGTGTCCGATCAGAAGCATTTCATTATTACATTGAAGGTAGAGGTTTGCAGTCGACATGAGTTGTTTTTAGATAAACCTTAAGATTTATGTTAAAGTCGATTTGAAGGGCGATTTTTAAGTGCGTAAAGTAAGTTACAAAAGTTTATTTTTTTTTTACAACTTTGATAAAACCTGTTGACTTATCGTCGAAGTAAACACTATCGTTAGGTTTCTTGTTGAGGTCCATTGAGTGTAGCTCCATCTTTTGTAGTCTCTACAACATCACCCAAAACAAACAAGAACATGATGATAATAGAATACACACCGGATGCTCATCCTCAGCGTTGCTACTATTGGTAGAATTCTACCAAAATTGGTAGAAATTTTTTCTTTTGTAAGATGGTAGGCTATATATTATTGGTAGATATTAGCAGAAGGTAAAAAAAGGCTGTATTTTCCATTATAAGCAATCTTAATGAAGAATTTCAGTCGGAAAGTTCAAGATATTTACATTTAAGTATAAAATCTAACTTTTTATTTATATTAAGCAATTTTATCAAAAAGATTTCATACACAACACTAAAACAGATTTTAAAAATACTAATAATCGCATTGATGTTTCAAAAATTTTTATCGGTACAAAAGCCGAAATGTATGCTATTAAAAATCTTAACCCGGAAAAATTTTTTGATGTTAAACATGATATTTTGCAATTTAACACTAAATTATTAAACCAAATCAATGCCAGATTTGATTTTAATCGAGAAGATATTAAATTATTACAAATAATTACTTCTGAAAAAGTATTGTCAAAAGACGACTTGCGTATATTGTCCCTTGTTTTAAAATTTTCTAATCTTATAGGCTGTGATCTTGATATTTTTATCACATAGTGGAATCTGTTGCGGTTAACAAAACAAATCTTTCAACGGAATTAAACATTGAATTATTTTGGGTTAAAGTTAGTTCAATTAGAAACGTTTCAAATCAAAAAATGTGTTCTTAAATGGGTTTTAAATAAAACCGGTTGTTGGCAGATTTTGATTAATTTTGGTAGATTTTGAAAGAAATCTTGGTAGAATTAAAATTTTTCAGTGGCAACACTGCTCATCCACGTCGATTGTGAATTGCTCAGACGTTTGGCACTCTGTTCTAAGCGTTAATACAGAGAAGCTTATTACTTTTTAATAGCGACAGAACTCGACAATTGGCTTGAACGCTAAACTAGGATAACTTTATAGGCATAGAATCAATCTTTCACATTGCGTAATATGCCTTTCGTAATCTTGTGTTCTGAAATATTCATTTTAGTGGCATGTTTTCTTTGGCATATGGCAATAAAAAAATTTGACCACCAAATGTGCATCTTATAGTGATTTCTTTTCTACCATAAAAATGTGGCCCTGTTAATAGGGAAACCTAAAAAAGGTTTAACCAACCCTGTAATAATGGCGTTAATTATTTGGCGAGAAAAAAACACAAAAAAGAAAAAAAGGCAACAGCATTGTTTTGATTGATGTCTTCGTTGAAATAAAATAATGAAATCGTCTACATCAGACGAAGAAGATGAATCTAGTAAATGATTCAGTTCAATCTTTGCACATAAAATTGAGGCTGCAATATTCCTATTTTGAGTTTTATTAAAATTCTTATTAATGCTTCTTAAATTCTGCTGTTTCTTTAAAAAATTGTAAACAAAACAATAGCGTTCCCAGATTGCTGATTTGATGGCTTAAAATTTATAACGCTTTTTTATACGAAATTTAATTTTATAACACTTTTGTAACAAAAAATATAATTTGTTTTATAACAATGATCGTCTGGCTTTTCCGATAGAATGTTCATTTTATAAAATAATGAAAAAAAATTAACTTTAACCCTTTGCACTCGAAGCTTTTTTTCACTCATAATAGCAGCAACTCGAATCAATTTCAATAGAAAAACCATATTCACATATAAGTAAATGATATGCGCATAAAAAGAAAAGTCATAGTTGTATTTTAAATCTTTTTTAATTAATTATAGATACAAATGTTATAATATATAATAAATAAATATAATAATAAATAAATAAATAATAAATAATATAAATAAATAAATGAAGTTATTACGATTTGTTTTTGTCCTTATGTTATGAACTGAAAATTATTTGCATTGTCTCCATAGCGGAGCCCTCGAGTTTGAAGATAAATTTTAAATGGCTCCGCTCCGGAGCCCTCGAGTGCAAAGGGTTAAAATTTGATAAAGATTTATAGCGATTTTTTCCAAACTGTGTATGGTAGCCTTATAAGTAAATAAAAATCATCTGTTTCAAAGGGCAATACCAACACTGTCGATTTATACAGGGCGTAAAATGCATTGCCTTTCGCCATTAGTAAGTGTGAATTTTGTAGAATAAAACATGAAACCCTTTCAGAAAGCAAAACATTTTTGAGAAACAAACACAAAATTGCAAATTTTAAATAAAATGGCGCACTTTTTGTTAGAAAAGAAAACACTATTAGATAGCCTAATCCAGTAAAAACCACATTTATTTTACCCGAATCAATACATTCTGTAATTACATTCAAACATTTTTAAACCAACCCAAATGTTGCATTTTAAAGGATCTAATGGAATCTGTAGAATCTGATATACAATAGATGGATGGACAATTGTAAGCGCCATAGAAATCATGATGGCATCTGTTAGTCGCGCAAACTGATGAAATACATACATAGATCTGTATAATTTGTTAGTGTTCTTCAAGCGTCAATTCATTTATGATTATTTTCCAGAGTATGGTGAGTATAAATATTAAAAATTGATCTCAGGTTAACAGTTCGTCTGATAACTAAGCATTTCGTAAGTTTTATATGTCTTAAAAAAGCCCCCTCTACAAGCATAAGCAAGTTTCTGTTATTTAAGTAAAGTGCTAATATTTTAATTTTTCTTTTTTATTGAAACTCATATTATAATTTCGCTAATTTTACTACCGGGTGCATATATTATTGCAGAAAAAAAAGAAATTAATAATAATAATGCATGAATGAATGAATAAAAGAGTAAATTATTTCTACATTCATTTTTTGTTTGTTGTATTTGAGTACTGTAGTTCATGAGGGAAATTGATTGTTTTATAATTTAATAATTTTCTTTCAAAGAGCGTTTTTCTGCAAAATTTATATTTTGCGGAAATACATACTTAGATTACCTCCTCGAACTCATAAATAATAAAATTATCATGAAGTTTCTAATATTATTCACTACATTATTAGCATTAGATGGTTTTTTTAGGTGTATAAGAACATTTAAATATTTTTAAGACCAACATTATAAAATAAAATTAAATAAAACTTATTTTTTTTGAATCAACATCAAGTTATAAAATAAATTAAACTCATTACTTGACGATACTTCTTATGTAGAATTAAGCACATTGGCTTTGACTCCAAAGAACATTAGAAACTAATACGAACATTAGGTAAGCAATTGCCTAATTTTATAAATTAAATAATTTTCATTGAGTAGATACATTTTTGGAAATTGGGATGAATAGTTTAGCTATTAAATGTTTTAGAACAGCTTTGATCAGATGTTTTTCCGATCGTACAACATTGTTGATTAAAGCTGGGAATATTCGCTAGTATGTAGAGAATATGGTGTTGCAAATAATTCTGTAGACGCCGTGTTCTAATGATTGGTGTGTTGGCTTACTAACACAAGAGTTGCGGGTTCAAACCCCAGCTCTGACATCTTGGAGAAAAAATATGAAAAAATATTTCTTTCGGCGTCTACCTTTTATTATTCTTCTGGCAAAAACTCTGAGAGAAGCTGATTACGATGAACAATCTTTTCAAGTCTGTCGTTCGGAGTCGACTTTAAACTGTAAGTCCCGGTACTCATAGATAAAAATTGACACACACAATATGAGTGCTGCGAAAAGCTAGGCCGTAACTCTGGCACAGGGTTGTAATGGCCAAATCTGTATGTATGTATGTAATTATAGATAATTGCCTTCATTAAATCAAGATGTCAAGCAAGAACAATCAAAAATCGAAATATTTCTTAAAATTTAAAGATAAAAAAAATCACGAGATGACGCATAATTTTGAGGCATTTTTTCATTCATTAACGCATTAAAAATACTGGGAAGCAAACAACGTTAAGTAAATAAGTATTCAATAATGGCTATTTTTAATAACGGTTAACCTACATTTTTCGATTCATTGTTAATGCTGATGGTTTTATAGTTGTTACTGCTGGTGCTGCTGCTGTTGTCATTTGTAAGTCAAAGTGATAATCAGCAAAATATACACGCACTACCACCGCACTAATTATTTACACAAAAGATGATCAAAAGAACTACAATTATTCCAGGCAAACAAATTCACGCATACATCGTGTGTGTATTCTTGCATGCATTTACGATTTTGGGTGCAAAAGAGAACATTTTAAAAATGTGACTGTAGTTGTGAGCAGCATATGTATAAACTTTGTAAAAAATGTTAGTAGAAAAGGTGTGTTTATTTTATTTTTTTTTAATTTCTGACCAAATTCGAAATATGTATGTTCGACTCCTATGCCTGGTTAAAAATTCAGAATACGCAGTCAGTTTCTGATCATAAAAGACAGTTTTTTCAGAAGAAAATTGCACCCTAAAAGTGGCATAAGTCACATATGATTCAATATTATTCAGGCATTAATTTTTTTATAATTTCTTTTTGTTTTATTTTAAATTTAATACTCTTTAAATTCAAGTGCGACATTTTTTCGAGTTCCTTTTTGAATGTGTGAGTGATTAATTAGCTTTTGATCACTCAAAGTACAGGGTGTTTTTTTTAGAGGTATAGAACTTCGAATTGAAATAAAACACAAGAAAATCGTTTTAATGTTCATCAATTTGGCTTTATTGTAAGGATAATTTTATGCCATTAATGTTTGAATATGATTTCGGGCATGTGGCCGCCGCGGCTAGCTCGAATAAAGCCAATTCTACAGGTCCAATTTTTAACCACTTTTTCGAGCATATGGTATGTTGGCAATAACGCCACGAATGTTGGCTTCCAAGTCCCCTAACGTTTCTGGTTTGTTGGCGTAGACGAGCGACTTCACATATCCCCAAAGAAAATAATCCAATGGTGTCAAGTCACACGATCTTGGTGGCCAATTGACAGGTCCATTCCGCGAAATTTACGCTCATCGAATGTTTCCTTCAATAAATCGATTGTGACGTGCGCTGTGTGGCATGTAGCGCCGTCTTGTTGGAACCATAACTCATCCACATTCATGCCATCCAATTCGGGAACAAAATAGTCGGTTATCATGGCTCTATACCGGTCTCCATTAACGGTAACTGACTCTTCAGCATTATTTCGGAAGAAGTATGGCCCAATGACTCCACCAGCCCATAGAGCACACCAAACAGGTAGTTTTTGTGGATGTAATGGCGTCTCAAGGGTCTCATGTGGATTCTCTTCACTCCAAATGCGGCAATTTTGCTTGTTGACGTAGCCATTCAACCAAAAATGAGACTCATCACTGAACAAAATTTTGCGATGAAAATCAGCATCGAGATCAATCTCATTTTCGGCCCATACACCAAAATCACGACGCATTGCACGGTCTCGCGGCTTTAATTCTTGCACAAGCTGGATCTTGTAAGGTCGCAAGCCAAGATCTTTGCGCAAAATCTTCCATAAAGTTGATGGACAAAGCTCCAATTGCTGTGCACGGTGGCGAATCGATTCATTCGGGTTCTCTTCAACACTTTGCTCTACAGCGGCAATTGTTTCTTCGGTGCGCACTGTTCGACGTCTCTGCGGATGCGTATTATCACATAGAGTAAACGTAGTGCGAAAACGATCCATGGTTAACCGAATTAATTGCTCTGATGGACGATTATGTCGACCATAAAATGGACGGAGCTTGCGGTAAACTTCGCGAACTGAACCATTATTTTCGAAATAAATTTGCACGATTTGCAAGCGTTGTTCTTTTGTCAACCTGTTCATGATGAAATGGCAAACCAAACTAAATATTAATCACTTGACAGCTGACAAAATGGCCGCCAGTTAAAAAAGTGATGCCAACTTAAAGTTCTATACCTCAATAAAAAACACCCTATACTAAAGAAAACTTTGGAAATCCATGTTTTATATTTTATTTTCACTAAGATATTATAATTTTGAATTTTTTATTTCAGCTAGAAAAAAAGAGACAATTATGTAAAAAAAAAGTCCTACAAAATTTTATTTATTTGTTCTTCGTGTTAGAATTTTTTTGAAATTTGTGTGATATATGTGTGAAGAACAGAATATATTCGTCTTCTATGGGGTACTATGGCTGATCAGTGGTTTACTTGATTTTAATATATGTATGGCTGCAAGCTGAACTCAACGTCAAGCTGAAACGGTGTGACAGGATTGAGTGTAATCATCATGAGAAGAACCAGATAAAAAATCTATGCCATGCAGTTTGAAAGTTATGGACATTTAAGAAAAACCTAGAAATTTGGTCAAACTGTAAAAATTTTTCGATTATTGTGGTTAATTTTTATTATTTTTGTTGATTTCAACTTTGGAACCGTAACCTTAAATAACATTATAAGAACCACAGTCAAAAATAATGACTCAATTGCTCCAACATTTCTAGAATTAAGACTATTTGTTTAAAATTTACAAAACTTGTCGACTTTGAAAGGCCCTCCTTTAAAAAATGTACTAACGTGCTTTGGCAAGTGCCATATCATTACATTCTAAATGTGTCTAGGCATCCGCAATAGCTTACAAAAAACTAACTAACTACTAAACGTGTTACTGTTATATTTATTCTGTATATTTAAACCCTTTTTTAGTCTTTGAGTTTACATCAGAAAGTTTACATCATCATCATCATTATTATCATCTGAATATTTGTAATCCTCCAATAGTCTTCAGCTTCTTGTTCTTCACCTTCCACTTCCATTTGTATTGTTTTTTTTTAAATCTGAGCCCTGAAAGAATTTTATTTTGCGCCAGCAAATTCCTGCCATTACGGCTTTCGGATAATAATAACGAATTTAATTTAAACGATGGAATGTTAAAAATAGCTTTACATAACAAATACTCAGAATTGTCTTCACCGCGTATTAATTTTAAAAGAAAAGATAACCTTAGCATTGTTCTTCGACTTTTGAGCGTAGGTAGTTTAAAAAAAGGGAGTTTGTTTCTCATATGAAGGAAAAACGAACGAGTTCCATCCCAGTCTTTTCAAGCAAAATAAAAGAAATGGTTTCTGTACAGATTCTATTAAGTTAACGTAAGTGGGGAGGTATAGATCCCATATAATAGATGCGTACTCAGGAATAGGGCATACCAAAAATGTGTATAATTGTTTTGTTGTAGAGATCAGTAAATTCTTTTGACCAATGCTTTATAAAGGGTGTTTTTTTGAGAGTGTCACAACTTTGAGTTGGCATCACTGCTTTATTGGGCCACCCACTTAACAGCTAATAGTTGCTTTTTGTTAAGTTTGCTTTGAAATTTCAATATGAATCGACTTACACCAGAGCAACGCGTGCAAATTGTTGAAATTTTTATTCAAAATAATTGTTCTATTCTATAGATGTCGATTTTGAATTTCGATTTAAAATTTTATTTTCCGATGAAGCCCCTTTCTGGTTAAATGGATACGTATGTAAATAAGCAGAATTGTCGCATTTGAAGTGAGAAAATTCCACAAACTTTTGCCGAAACACCATTACATCCACAGCAAATTACTGTTTGGGGCGCTTTATGGGCCGGCGGAGTCATTGCTGCGAAAATTTGTTGAAAATTGGTGTTCCAGATGGCGCTTTTTGCGCTCCAGCCATTACGGGCACATTGCAGAATTTATATTTAAACATTAATTTCATAAAATTTTCTTTTTAATAAAGCCTGTTATATTGATATTTAAAATACTTATATTTCATTGTTTTGTTATGATTTAAACTTGTGTCACTCCATAAAAAACGCCCATTAAATCTTAAAACTCTATTTAATTACCATAATTAAAATACAATATGTTCACAAAACTTAAGTCTATGATCTAACAAGATCCCAAGATCATTAGTACTTGAAACCTTGTCCAGGATTTTATCCTTTAAATGATATAAGTTTCAGTGAAAGATAAAATGAAATGTGCTCACATTCACAATACATATTGTATTGAAATCTAATAAGTTGATGTCATACCATTGAGAAAAATTTTCAATATCTCCTTGAAGTGTTGATTGACCAGAAGTATGATGCTATCAAACGAATTAAAAATTATAACATCATCAGCATACTTGAAAATATTTGAATGAATAACAGCGGATGGAAGATCGATAATAAAAATGTGAATAAAACTGGACGAAGATGGCTTTCTGGAGGCACTCCGGATGATGATTTAATGCATTAGAATACAAGCATTTTGTTGCTTTTGTCAATTTTGTATTTCAATTTTAAGGCTTCGTTTTTAAAGTTCTGGAATTCTTTTTACAACTGTAGCTAATGAGTTGATTTTTAACTCTTTCCTTATGATTTTACAAACACCTTAAGATGAGTTTTCTGACAAAAAATATTTTGTAAAATTTTTTTTCTGGTTTTGTCTGTCTGTCTGTCTGTCTGTCTGATTTTAATTCATTTTTGTCTGTTTTTTCATGTCAGTTTTTTTTTTTTTTTGTTATTTTCTTATTTAAGTGCATTTTAATTGTTTTTCTTTGGAATTTTATGCTTGACAAACACACATACACAAATATGTACATTAACAAACTTTAATATGAGTTCCATTATAGGCCCACAACAGCCACTTGATTATCGTAATCGTGCTTTGTTTTAACAAAACTACCGGGTTTTGTTAATTTGTTTTTGTTTCTGAATTTTCTGTGGTAGCACTCTTGCAAAGTATGACAATTAATTCTTTTCCTTTTTGTTTAGGTTTTTAGCCAGCAATTGCTGTTGTTAATAATTACAGCAAAAGTTGCTGCCAGTGGGTCTCACAAAAAAAAAAAAAAAAAAAAAAAAAATAAAAACAAGTGAATTAAAAAGACATGCATTAGACAGAAAGTCATGAAAGTTAAACCACCATATCACACAGACACTCAGTCAAACAGGCTGTTATGAATGCAAATTTTTGTTAAATTTCTGTTCATATAGAAACTCAAATAAATGCATATCGCAGGGCCATAAAGACATTTTCTAGGTCATTAATAAAAGGTTAAGATTTTTTTCGGCTTCATAATTGTGATAATAAATAGATACTGGTGTGGTTTTAGATATAGAAAGTGATTATCCCAAAAGGTAAAATTTTTTTCCATAATTTGGATTTTTGTCTTATTCAACCCCCCAGCTCTTGAAGGAAAAAATAATGAAAAATATTTCATTCGGAGATCACCTTTAGCAGAGCAACCGATTGCCATGAACAAGCTTCTCAAGTCTGTCATTTGGATTCGCCATTAAACTGTAGATCCCGGTTCTCATGGATAAAAATCGACGCTACCAATATGGGTGCCGTGAGAAGCTAGGCAGTAATTCTAAAAAAAGTTCTAATGGCCTATTATATTTGTATGTATGTATGTCATATTTAACATAAATGAAAAGAAATCAGGAATAGGAAAACAAAGTAATGAAGGGGCATTTAAGAAACGTACTATGTGGGTTGTATGTCTGGTTGAGAATTAGTTAATTTCAAGTAATTTACACCATGTTTACAAGAACCATAGCGTTGGTCTCAGGTAGAAAGGCCCTAACTCGATTTTTTTTCAAAACTGATTTTTTTTAGTATTCCAATAAATTTCAGAAATATGCACATCCTAACAAAAAATCTTTGCAATATTATTAAAACTAACGGTATTACAAGTAATTCTACAGCATTTTATAAAAAGTTGTATATTAATAATTACAGTATCTGTTGTATTTTTACCTCCTCCTGTAAATTTTAAATTATGTGAGTTAGGGCCTTTCTACCTGAGACCAACGATAGACTTCGTATATCACAAACAAAAGTTGGCAGCGCAAATTTTGAAAAAATTGTGCAAGTTATTGTATGTGGGGCGACTACTTGCTGACATTTATGGCCTACCCAATCATAATATTTCATTACGCGTTTATGTATGTGTGTGAAAAAAAGATGGCGTCGAATTGAAAATGACAACGATTTGCCGACGATAGTCATGATATGAAGTTAGACATAATCGATGAGCGAAAAATAATTTTTTCATTTTTTCAAATCAATAGCTTTGGCGTCTTACCTTAGTTTCCTTTACGAAAATTCCAAAAAACAACCAACAGTGTTGCAACACTACTACTGAGCAACAAACTGTAAATATGGCATCACTACAGTTTGTAGTAATGCAAAACATGGAATATATATCGGAAAATCGGAGCAACCGAAAAAGAAGGATATAAAAGCACGCATTTGTGATGGGGCTGAAATGAGGAGACTGAACAAATGTTATCAAACGGTGTAATTACAAACAGAAGTCTTGTGTTCTTGTACTTCAAGATGCAAAATGAGAAAAAACTAATCTGGTTATTTTATTAGTAACTGAGAAGATGACTTAGTTTCTGTAAACTGTTTATCTCTGATGATAGAGGCAATAATAAAGCTACGCTATACAAAACAAAGATGACAACAACAAAAATAAGGACGAAATGGCAACTTTTACCCGAAAAATGGCAAAGCAAAGTATGTTCGAAGATTGAAACCTCAGTGTCATACATTTGTTCCTGACATTACCAAAAAATGCAAATCCCTTTGTGTCATTGCCTACAAAATTTTATCGAGTGTTTTTTATTTTGAAAAAAATTAAAGCTATAGCGGAAACGAAAATGACAAATTGGACCATAATATTACAAACTTAGGACTTGGCTAATGTAGACCAGATATTTGCACTACACTACACCACACTACTACAAAAATCTAACCAGTGCACTATCCGTTCTTCAACTTCAAAGGCGCTTCTAGTAGCCTTAAATGTGCCGCAAAGATGTTCAGGTTCATGGTTGAGTTTTCTATTTCTTATTGACTGTATCTTACTTAAGTTTTTCTACGCCTTCACTATCAAACAGCATTTCAGGCTGAGTAAAAATTTATCGTGTGAACTGCCTAATATCTAATCAGAAACAATTTTGACGTGATACGGCACTTAAGGTACATCAATAACTCGTGTTTGCGATGATATTAACTAAAACCTTGGAGATGTTACTCTATACAACATAGTAACACGTTTCACATCATGCAATTACTATGCCATGTTATGACTTTCAAACATGTTCGACAATGACATATTAAGACAATGTAACATATCGGCGTTCGGGAGTTTATGTGCTCTACTTGCCATTTCATATTTTTTTATATATCTCGAGTTAATGATGCCAATTTAGGTTTTTGACCCCAAGTTTTTCAAGTCTGCAATCTGTTTTCGGATATCTCACCCTGGTTCGGAGATAAATACAGTGGCTCAATTTAATAACCGGACAGCTATGTGTCGTACATTTTTTTCCCATTATTATACACCATTTCGATTTCAAATTAAAAAATTCATTTAGTTCTTAATTTATTAAAATAAATATTACAAAAAATATTAAAAGTAACAACAAAAACGTTTTTATACTAAAAGTAACAATAACAAATTCATAATGAGACAAAAAATAAAATCAAATTAATAATCGGACACTTCAAAAAATTTCATATTTTCTAGAATTTTTCTTTATAACTAGTACTTTGTTGGATATCCCTTGTTTTTGCAAATAGCGTCGGTCCTCTCTGGAGCTGATTCCACAAATTTTTTGCAGCATGCAGGATTAATATTGTCCTTTTCTTCCTCAAGGCCAAGTATAAGCTAAGCGATGGTAGAAATCGATTTAGATTTAAATTTATTCTTAAAATAGGCCCACAGATTTTCTACTACGTTAATGTCAGGAGACTGTGGTAGCGTTTTATAACATGTGGGCAGTTATACAGTAACCACAATTGAGTATTAAGAGCTTAATGCTTTGGGTCGTTGTCCTGATAAAATTGAAAACTTTCGGAAATGCCCAATTTTTCAGCGCTAGCTGCCAAATTTTCTTTCAAAATTGATATATACTTATACTGCTCCATAATTCCATAAATAAAAACCAGCTGACTAGGACCCGCGGCTGACATACAGCCTCAAGCCATCGCACTTCCGGTTCCGTTTTTACTGTGGAACGAAGGTTACTTGATTTATGTTCTTCATTTGGCTTTCTGCAAACATATGCTTGTCTATCTGAACGAAAGATATTTAATTTACTTTCGTCCGTAAATAAAACAGTGCTCCAGAACGAAAAATTATGCTTTTTATATTCATTACCAAATTTCAGTCTCCTAATACGATTTACGTTGTTCAGAGATGGTTTTATGTGAGCAACTCTTCCATGGAAATTGTTTCTGCGAAGCACATTTCGTGTTGTTTTGGGGTTGACGTTAATTTGTAAACTTTCGGATACCAGTTTAGTTAATTTTGGGACACTAAGTTTCCGATTTTTTTTATTTTGATTTAAAATCCATCGTTCATCTGAAGGTGAACATTTTTTAGGTTGTCCTAACCTTATCTTATTCTCTACAGAATTGAAAATTTTAAATCGTTTAATAATATCGTGGACTCTGAAATGACTTCTTTGAACAATAGCACCTATTTCACGAACAGACAAACCATCCTGACAATGCTTTCTAACTTTTGTAGATGTGTGGACACATTTGTTACTCATTTCACAATTTTACAACAAATTACACTTCAAATATGTAGAATATTAAAAACCTTTTACTTTTGACGTTCCTACGAAGCTAAGAATTACAATCGGCTTCACTAAAAACGGGAATTTCCTTTTTAAAGTAACTCTAAAGTATTGTAGTTGCCTCATGTCCGATTATTAATTTGTCGTTTAATATTGCCTTACTTGAAAATTTTACTTACAACTTTTTTTCTGAAAATAATTTTGATACCGTACATGGTGAATAATGTAACAAAGGGTTATAATAACAAAATAATCTAGTTTTAGTTTTTGGGCAAAAGGCAGTTTGATTATTATAAAAGTTTTATTAAAAAAATAATGGCTGTCCGGTTATTAAATTGAGCCACTGTAGTTGAAAACGGATTGCAGATTGTAAAAATTTTGGTGTCAAAATCCTAAAGTGGCTTCATTAACTCGAGATATATAAAATAGCGGATAGAGCACATAAACTCCCGCACGACGATATTTTGTAGTCGCCGTCGTCTAGTGGTTAATGTGTTGGCTTACTAGACAAGAGTTCAGGTTTCAAACCCTAAGTTTGAGATCTTGAAAAAAAGTAATATGACAAAAATATTTCTTTCGGCGACTACCTCTTAAGGTCATGATACACTATCATACACAGTCGTACGTTGCATTCACAAGAAAATCTTATCGATTTCTGTTACACACTAAAAGTCGCATCAAAATGGCAATATTAGTGCCACACTATTACACAAAATTATATGCAAAGCATATGCAGAGTTGCTTTTTGTTAAAATCTTATTAAATGCAACACTGATCGCATGAAGAAAAAAATGTTTATGCCTTTTTTTTTAAAAGATTATGAAGTCGGACAGGCTTGTCAAAAAATCTGTCACACAGATGCAATTTTATGCCACACTGTTATACTTTTATAACATACACGTTTTTGTGACAAATCGTACGACTCGATAGGATAGTTCATCACATCCTTTACCAGTCTTCTGCCAAAACCACTGAGCGTAACTGATTGCCATGACCTACCTTCCTGTCGTTCGTATTTGACTTTAAAAACTGTAGGTCCCGGTACTCATGGATAAAAATTAACACACACAACATGGGTGCTGCAAGAAGCTAGGTCGTAATCCTGAAACAGGGTTGTACTGGCCAATTACGTAAAAAAAATGAATATATAGTCAAGGATGTGGAGATGATTCTAGAGTTAAATACATCCTACACTCATGTTAAAATGTTAAATACATGAAATTTTAAAAATTCATATTTTTTCGCTAAAAATTAAATAAACCAAAAAATGTTTTTTTTTGGTTATTTTATTTATTTCTTCTATAAATTTTTAAACTAAGATATTTTAAATGAAAATGAATTTAAATCTACTAAGGTTGTAAATACTTGATCCAATATATCTTCTTTAAAATGTTCCTCAGCTAGATGACACATTTTGGATTTTTAAAAGATTTATAACTTTAAATGCAAATTTCTAAATTTTGATTCGTCTACTAATTTCTACAAATAATACTTAATTTATTAAATTATTTGAAACCTTAAAGGTAAATCGCTTAACTAAACAAGATTTCAATTAATTCAGGTTGAAATAAAATAAATTCATAAAAAACATTTTTAAACTATTTTGTACATAAACAATGAATTTTTTAAAAGTTTTTTGTAATTTCTCATTTTATACAAAAAAATTAAAATATTTGTAAATTTGTAAACTGCAGTAAAATTAAAAAAAAAAATGAAGTGATCAATACACAGTTTTTATGCAACTTAAACATGATAAAGAACACAGGTTTCAAAAAGTCAATCAAATCAAGACATTTGTGTACGTGATTGAAATGATGGCATATGCGTTGAACAATTTCTTATCCGAGTGCACACGCTGAAAATCTTAAAATTAAATCATTTTTCTTAGAACAATGACCGTAAATTGTAACACGACAATAAGAAAGAAAACAGTAACGTATACTCGAGTATGAGAAGAAAAAAATATTTGGTTGAATGAAACTTGTGGCAGGATATGAGATGTAATCAGAATTGCTTTATTTTTGTTTCTTATTTTCAAAAAAAAAAAAAAAATTACATTTAAATAATTTGGCCAAGTAACAGTAATATTCAATGGACTTTGGATAAATCATACAAAAATAATAATTCAATCTTATGATGCTTTAGCAAATGATCAAGTTATTCTTAGAGCCATGATTTCATTAGAAGATGAAGAATAAAAGACAACAATTTTAAGAGAATAACTCGTTAAGAATTTATGCATAATTCAAGCCAATTATAAACGTAGGCACTTACAAACATGATAGATATTGTGAAGACCTACATTTAAACCAAATTTTAAGTGCGAAGACCACCAAGAGTGTTGTGCTAAAACAAAGAGTCATTTTCTTAAAAAAATACTTCAGTGACAGGATACTTCTTGACAAAATTGACGTTTTAGCAATGTAAACTAAAACAAATTCAGTTACAATAAATAATGTGCCATATAGGATCGTAATAATAAATATTTTAGGGGATTAATATGGATTAATAAACGAAATTTTCAGGTCACTTTATTTTACGACACGTTTCCAACTTTTATTTTTAGAACAGAAACAAAAGATAACCCATTATTAAGCTAAACTTTACAAATAAGTCATAGTACGAGGATTTACAATAATAATTTCTCAGCCTAGTGGATCTACAGCATTCGAATTGGTGCAGCTGGAAACTGAATTTTATTTTGAACGAAGGGATACTACAAAAAACAAAATTGTTGTCACATACTTATATATTTCATTGAGGCCATTCCTAGCACATACACCACTAAAAATTAATGATTATTAAGTCCTTTTAGCCTGAATTGAATAAAATCTATACCATCATTGTGTGGTTTGAACAAGACGCCAGCACAGAGTCATAGAAAATTGTACATTTTAATTGAATCTATATGTAGGTGTTTCTAATTATTAAAATTTGTTGGTGATATCTCAAACTCACTTCATTTTATTTAAGTTTAAATAAAGCTCTAATAACATAACATTTTTGGGGGCAGTCTTATAACTAGCTGATACGATGTACAAAATTACAAAAATTACATTTCATATTACAAAAAAGAGGAGTGCGTATTTGCTCTCATTCGTTAACATATTCCAATGGAGTTGATCTTCAGTGTTTTATTGAAATAAGTACGATTTGTCGATTTGTAACCATGCATAAGACATGTACTCAACAATCAATCCAAGCAGTGTATTTGAAAGGAGGAATTGTTTCCAAAGAAGACTAAGATAATTTCATCCGCAAGTAATGTCTAGAGCTCTATTTTCTTGGATACTCATAACATGGACTTACTTCAAAAGAACAATAAACGGCGAATAGTATCCCAATTTATTGTAGCGTTTAAACAATAAATTTAAAAGCAAGTAAAGTTTTGTTTCAACAAGTCAATGATATTCAAGTCGAACATGTACTATTGAATTGCTTCGTCATGCAACTCCTTTTTTTGCTCATTCTGATTATTATTTATTTAAGGAATAAAAAAAATAAAAATAACCTGCGCCATGGCAAAAGGATTGGCAACTATGAAATGTGGACGTTGGTTATTTTTAAGGGCTTAGACGGTTTTTTTTATTATTAAGGCCAGCATTAAGGGGACTACTTATGTAGTACATTATGCTGGTCTTGAAAAATACGTTATGCTAGTATTTGTGGACATTTGATTTAAGCTTATTAATATCGTAATTGACAGAAAAAACTTTCGCGGATTGTTCCATAAACGAAATGTGCGGCTATATAACGAAGTCTCTCTATAATGCATTGTGCGATTCACTAGACAATCAACTTTAAAAGATTGTGGTCTGTGAGAGGTGCAAGTAGTGTGTAAGAACATCGGTTTATTTGGAATTAATGTCTTTATTTCATCAGAGCACTTTTCGTGGTAGAACCTGTAGAACAGTGAAATGCGCTCTACATTCCGCCGATGCTTCAATAAATTGATGGAGCTGGAAACCCCACCGTCATTATAAGCTTATTTAACCTTTTGTGTACTCTGTTGAGAAGCTCTAAAATAGACTTTGAAGCAACGGCGCATATAGCAGAATTCTATTCCATCTTGGGTCGGATAAAGGTCTTTTAGATATTAAGAAGATCAAATAAAAGGAAAATTTTCTTGGACCGTTTTAGAAAACCGAGGCAATTGAATTCTTCTTTCGACACTCGGAAAATGCGATGCCTATGTGTGATAAAACTACATTGAGTTTTGCAAGCTTTAAATTCTCCCCTGTTCACGGGACCGCACTCAGAGATTGTCTGCAACTGATTTGCATCCTCAATCCAATCGCCAATAGCCTCGGCCTACGATCAAATGAATATGAGTGAGAAATGTTACTGTCATCGGCGAAAGCGTAAGTAGGAATTGAAGTTAAAAAGAGAAGATCGTTCCGAAAAATAAATAAAAACAGAGCAGGGAACAATAAAAATAGAGCCTTTCGGTACTGCCGAATTAAGCCCGAACCCGTTGAAAGTGAAATCGTCTGTAACCACTCTTATAGCGCGGTCCCTGAGAAAGCTCGTTATGTAAAACCAGAAAGATTACACCAAAGATAGGAGGTTTGAAAATAAGAGCCTCGCGCCAGACTCTATCAAAAGCCTTGGCGATATTTAAAACGACGACTTTGCTTTCAGCAAAGCGATGGACATATCCACTTTAACTTTGAGAGACGAGTTCCAACAAGTCACACGTAGAACAGCTACTGCGAAATCTATACTAAGAGTCGATTAGCAATTTATTAAACTCTCTATAAAAGTTCCTAATTATTTTTGTTAATTTCTACTCATATTAAAGAAATTCTAATTAACTTTAACTAATAATTTAATTTAACATGAGATGTATACTGTAAAAGTACATAAATATAGAATTTTGGTACCAAAAACAGTGTTTATTTAAATATTTTTTCCTTGAACGTTTTCAAAATTTTTTAGTTAATATTACCTACGATATTTAGATGAGGGTAAGGTGATAGTATTCCATAATCTCCATAACATGGAGAATTTTTAACATACTGCTATTGGGCGATAATTTTTGTTATTACTAGCGTCACCCTTTTTAGGAACTGGCATTACATGTATAATATTCCATTTAGATGGAAACATACCGGCACGATAAACCGCACTGAAAAGGTTAGCCAGTTGACGATCAAGCGTCAAAGAGTACTGCTTCATATCCAGTGCTGGTATATCATCCGGCCCAGAAAACTTGTGTCTGTTCTTACTAAAAACGATGTATAGTTCTATTTTTACAAATTTGCTATGTTTTCTTTCGTAAAGGGCACAAGAAACATTTACAACTTTTTTCAACCATATTCTTCAACTGAAAAGTAGGTGTTTTTTTATTTCAGTTTGACTTGTTTTGGCAGCCCAAAAGACAAATCTGTTCATTTTTAATTTTTTAATTTTATCTTCACAATACAAATACTTGTTATGAATTAAAATATATTTTTTCTACAATTTCATAGATTCAGTACTAAATATACAAAATTTTGTCTAAAAAAATTAATTTTTGTTTAAACTTTTTAAATTTTTTATAAAAAAATTTATTTTCATTCCATTATTTTGTGACATTTTGTGAAAATATCTAGAAGAAAATTTAATTTATTCAAAACAAAAAATATATTAAAAGTCTAACTCCACATCAACAAGGCATCATAGAAATATTTATAACAAACGGTCTGTTGTTTCAAAATGCTTACGCAGCCGACACATGCATTCAATATTCGCATTTGTTACCACATTATGCGAGTAAGTGAATGAATCGTTAGATAAGTTCGATTAGAATTGTTAAATAGTGAAAAAGTAATAAATGTACTGAGATTTTACAAATGTGCATAGATTTCAAAACTCTTAAAGAAATGCATTTTAAACAAAAAATTAAAAATTAAAAAAAAGAAAAAAACATACCATACTCGTACCATATGGAAAAATTTGAATCTGCAAAGAGAAAAGAAAAAAGAAAATGTTAATAGTCAATCGCTATAAATTGAGGAAGAAAATATATTCTATTTGGCTGTTATGATTAAAAACTTGTAATTTATAGGTTGATTATATGATTAGATTTGTTTTAAACATTTGTTTTGTTTCGATAACTAAAACAAAATTTTTCCGCTTTTTATATTAAACTAGCTGAACCCGGTGTGCTTCGCTACCCCCTCGTTATATACATATTACAAAAAAAGTATTTTGTATAGCAAACATTATTAGTGGTGTAAGTAAGTATCTGAATTAAAAGAGAAGGGGGCGGTGAAGTGGGCGTGGTTCATAGTTATATGACGACGTTAACAGTATTAAGAGCAATATATTACCAAATAAAAAAAAATACAAATTTCTACATAGAACAAAAAGTTTGAAACTTTCAAACAAAATTTGGCGTGAAAAGGGGCGTGAAAGAGGGAGTGGAGTAATAAATTATTATTTATACTTCGCCTGGAGTATAATGTGTATACATTTTGAAGTAAATCTTTTAAAAACTATATGGGGGCAATAACATAATTTAAAAAAGTGGGCGTAAAAGTAGGCGTGGTCGAAAAAAAGTACCCTATTAATCATGTCAGAGTCCCAGTTAAATGCTGTGAAAATTTCAGGAAGATCGGTCCAGAGGTTTGGTCTCCTATAAAGTACAAACAAACAAACAAACAAACAAATAAACAAACAAACAAATAAACAAACACACATTCAATTTTATATATTTAGATTTGTGTAATTTTTAAATGTTGCAAAAACGTTTTATTTACTAATTTTGTAAAATTTTTTATAAATTTTTTAATTCTGAAGATCTTTTTTATTATTAAAAATCGTTATATGAAAAGATTGTAATGGCCAATTATGTATGTATGTATGTATATGAAAAGATCAAAACAGATGATACTTCAAGGAGTATAGCAATGCTACAGCAGAGAAGAACACTGTGTATTTGCCAAAACTGCTGGAAAAGATACCGGGAAAAACGGAAAAGAAAAACAAATTATTAATTTTTTTTCTTCTGGTGGTCAATCGTCTTCAGTTCTTGTGTCAATTTGATCTTGTAAGAATGTAGGCCAAGAACTTTTCGCAAAATTCGCCACAACGACGTCACAGAGATGCCCAACGCTTGAGAACGACGTGTGACAGACACATTTGAGCTTCCTTCAACTGAAGCCTCAGCGGCAACAATATTCTCGACACTACGGGCACTTCTTTATCTCACTGGCACGGGAACATTTTGTACTGTGCCTGTGGATTCATATTTTTAAACTAGACGCTCAATTGTTGATCTGCTAAGACGATTATAACGACCATAAATTGGACGACCATAAATTAACGTTGAGGCCACTGACTCCGAATTTTGGTAGTAAATTTTAATAATTTCGACTCGTTTTTGGCTCGTATATCTTTTCATCGTGAAATGACAAACCTTACTGAAGAGAAATGTCAAAAGAGCGGCAAGAAATATGGCGTCGTTTGCTGTCCCTGTCGCTCTACTTTTGTAGCGTCCCTGTTAAAATACCCTGTATAAGTGTATCGAATTTTTTCACAAAAATTATCAACAACAAGCATATACTGTTGTAGTCTAAAACAACGAAACAACGATACAAGGGTCTTGTAAATTCGGCATAACAATCCTTTTTAGATTTACGGCCTACCTTCTGGCAACACCCATATTGTGCGTCAATTTTTATCCATGAGTATCGGACCTATGGTTAAACGTCGAATCCAAACGACATAACTTTTGCCAGACGACTGATAAGAAGTTGTCTCCCTAAAGAAATTTGTTTTGTCATATTTCTTTGTTTTCAGAGCTGGGTTTTGAATCCGGAGCTCTCATCTCGTAAGCCAACACAATACACACTGGACTGTACTACTTATTCCTAAACAAATTATTTGTGTAAAATTGTATTAGAACACGCAAAACAGGATATATAATTATTCTGGCCTTCAGGCACATAAGAATATATCGAATATTTAGGTTGTCCCAAATTGTATATATTTTGGGAAGTTTATCACAATTTTTATAAATCTAATTATTAAAAAATATGAAAAACTTCATGCTAAATTAAAGCATTTAAAAGTTATAGCAACATGTGTATGTTGTGCTTAATCACTACTTAAAATCACGATAAATCTAAATTACATCTAAACATGTTATTTTAATGTTAAGGTAAATTGCATATTAAAATAGTAATAATTCATTTTAGTATAGATCATAATATTGTACTCACCATTTGCTGTCAAATGAGTATTAGTCATTAACAAATTTGCAAATTTACACAATGAGTTCAATAACCAGCCACTGACGGATATGATTTTTATAACTGTACTGATACTAAATAAATAAAATAAAAACATCTTTCCTGTAACACATCTTAAGAAAATAACATTTTGCATTTCCGCCACAATCCCAATAACTTTCTATAACATTTCCCAATCTATTGGAATCTATTATTAACACATTGCGTAATCAAAATAAAACTCAATGAAATTAGGGAAGTGAAAGCATTAAAATAAATAATTTTCATTTTCCCTTAATCAAAGAAAGGAAAATGAATGAAAAACAGATAAAAAAGAGAATATATAGGTTCTTTATTTTATTTACTTTCGGGTGTCAAATTACCCACAAATTAATTCAAAAGGTAAAATCATCATTCCCAAACCATATTATAAGCAGCAGTTGCTCTTCATTTCTATTTAATTTAATGGTTTGGTTTGGTTTTTCTTTTCATCTCTATGATTCGAGTTTTCTTATTTTGTTTGTTTTAAAATTGAAAATAAATGTTAAATATATAACACGTGCCTTGGAAAATTTCATATGTTCTAGTTTTGGTTACGGTCAATAAATATTAGAAGATTTTCAATATCTTGCTTTTTATTAAGGTAGGGAGGAAACAATGAAAAATTAAGGATATCAAATTATATTCTTTCTTCTTTTTATTCATACTGTGCAGAGCATTACCAGACGAGATATTTTCTTTGCGACTTTCCGATTATGTAAAAGTGTGAACATTTTAAAATATTGAAATTGAAATTTAGTTTTTATCGCTTATAATAACCGGTATTTATTAAAAGTTTACAAAGCTCAATATACTTGGTGGCATCTTTCTGTCAAAAAAAGAGTTCTGGGTACCTTTAGATAACTATAAGGTAATCTCAGTCGGCGATCTTTATGGACAACCGCACAGGAAAATTTACTATCTCCTTTTGGCGGCTACTAGTACCGTGTTCGAGTCTAGGTTCCATAAAAGGTTAGATGCGCATCTGACTTAATGGTCCTTTACGACTATTAATATAATGAGGCTTTGAATCGGCGGACCAAAGCTAAAGTACGTGTAAGGTGAAGGTGGTTAAAGATAGCTAGTTCCTAACATCTCCTCTCGGACGCCTCGTTCCGGTTTGTTGTAAGAGCAGTTGCCTAGTTTGCGTAATCCCCCTCAGCGCATGATGGTCCAACCCCTTGCGGAACACTCGTGAAAATAAATTTGAGAAAATTAAAATAACCCTGAAAAGCTTATTTGTGGCATAGGCACTGTGGACACCAGCCATAGTACTCCTGTGGTTCAGCGGACCAAACCTGCAAATCATATTAAAGTTTTGAATGTTGTAGCTGATATACCAAGCCATAGAAAAAGTCTCTTGACGAGGTAAGAAAAATAAACCCACAATATCAGTCCCGGAAAAAGTTCCAACGCGAAATAGCTCTCAGGCGAAGGAGATAAAACTCACTAAAAAAAAGCGACAACACACTGCCAACAGCTGCAGCAAACCTACATCACTTAAACGAGGTTGTTAAGGATTACTTGCTGGTTACCCTTGGCAACGACAAATCTGGTTCGCTGCAACCTATCACTTCTGAGTGGAGTGCCTTAAAGTCTAAATTGACGTGCTCTCTTATAATGGCTCTTGGGTAGCTCTGTTCGACGACGGTGAGATTTACCGGGGATTTAGGGTGATCAAATATTTGGACTAATTATCCACCCTGAGGGTTAAGGTACATCGAGAATTTTTACCTCGAGATCGGACTGTAAATGCCTAAGATATAACGGAAAAACTATAAAATCGACCCCTATGTTCGACAAAAAAAATTTGATATTTCAATGTTTTTGCTTCGAAAAGACCCATAGCAATAGCTATAAATAGCAATAGCCTTGAAGAGCAAAATATTAGTCTTCTCGAGACAAAACAAATGGTCATAATCATACTTTAAAATCGGTCTGTAAGTTTTTTTTTTAAAAGACCAATGCTCAGGAGTAAACCCCTACTCATGCAGTGCATTGTATTGGAATATTGAAGATAGAAGAGAGATACATAGATTTTTTTTATTGATCGCTATATATCAATGCTATCAGTTGCTATCAGTTGATCACTCAAAGACCACTGTTATACCTTCATCCTTGAATGATCAACAACAATTGCCCCATTTATCGGTGGATGTTGATAGTGAGTAGTGAGCATTTTTTATGTAGGTTAGCTGTTATTTTCCCAGAAGGTGGAGCTGTACTCCTGATCATTCGCGTCTGGTGGAATAGACTGGATATGTCAGGGTGCGTAATATATAACGAAAAAACTGAAAAGACGACCCCTACGTTCGGCTAAAAAAATTTTTTTTTTAATATGGAGAAACTTTTTTTTCTTTTAAAGTGGTATGCTCTAATGTACATACATATGTATGTACAAGCATACATACTTATATGCGAAAATAAAGTAAAAAAAAAAAAAATAAATTTACGTTGTTTGCGAGAGAAAGAATTAAAATAAGGCTTAAAATTCCATTACAGTTTAATATTTGACTTGACTTGACAGCAATTATGCTGTTAATACTGCATTAACCCACAATGCAAAATGCACTTCTTTTATGTACATATACGGCTGCTGCTTTATTTCAGTTATTAAGAATTACCATAAAGTTACAAAAAGAAAGCTTAAACAACAACAACTACAAATAAAGATAATAAAATAACGATATTAAAGAAAAATGTAAGAGAAAGACAGAGAAAGAGAGAGAGAAAGGCTCATCATTAACTTCATCATCATAGTCTATAATGTCTTCCTGGTATTGACCTGTATTTGGGTCACTCGAACTTGTTTTGTGGTTTTTCTTCAAAAAAAGAAGAAGAAAAAAAAACATAAAAAAAATAAAAACCAGATAGAAGAACAGCAACAATAACAACAACTACTGCTACATTTGCAACAACAGTAACAATAACAGTACCAGCATCTTTAAGTTACAGATACAGATGAAATTTTTCAACGGTTTTTTGTTTTCTTATTTGCCGTTGTAACGAAGAAAAATATTTCAATTCGTAAAAGATTTTTAAACTTTTAACGAGGGTTGACCCAAAAGTAGACCATGTGATGGCGGTAGTAATTAAAAGAAAAATTTTTTCTTGGTAAATAGTGACCACCTATAAAACATATTGACATTGTTCCAAAACCATAGTATTTCTAAGCGCTGAATTTAATATTCTAAAATAACTCTTTCGTAGCAAGACCACCACTACATGTTAAATTCGTCGGTGGTCTAGTGGTTAGTGTGCTGGCTAACTAAGACAAGAGCCCCAGGTTAAAACCCTAGCTCTAAGATCTTGAAAATTAAGAAATTAAAAAAAAAATGTTTCTTTGGGCGACTACCTCTTCACAGTCTTCTGGCAAAAGCTCTGAGAGTAGATGATTGTCATGAACAAGCTTCTCAAGTATGCCGTTCAGAGTCGACTTAAAATTGTAGGGCACGTACTCATAGATAAAAATTACGACACACAGCATGGGTGCTGCGTAACCTTGAAACAGGGTTGTAATGGCCAAATATGTATGTACTTAAGTTTGATTCACCAAAAATAAAGCAACTTGAGATTGATTTGATCAATGATTATTTAAATGATTGACGAAAATTTCAAAACGTTATAATTTTAATTTTTTTTTAGATTTTTTTTGGCGTAAGAGAATCTCAAACCTATATAAATTGATACGTTCGAATAAAAATTCGTTCGTCTACCAATGGCTCAATTAACCCCCATATTTTACAAGTAACTTCGGGTTCTGTGTACCAAACTTCTGTGAGGATTAGAATCTTTTTCTACAAACTGAAGATCAATGAATTTATTTGCCATACATACTTGCAATGTAACCCTTTAAGCGGGCACGAGTTTTTTGTGTACGTTGTCAAAATATTTTGAGGGATTAAATTTCTCCTTTACAACAAACCTGTGCTGTTTCTTAGTGTCTCCCCATGCTATAGACAAAATATCAAAAATACTAGAAGTTATCCCACTTTGAAAAGCTATAAACCTATTTATTTATTCGTTAAATGATTAAAATTCATTTATAAATAAAGAATATTTTTTAGTAAACAAAGCAGTTATTGTGTCTTTTTTATTGTGATACGAGTATTTATTTGCTAATCAAAAAAAAAAGAAACACTTGTATTTGTTTTGTCATTTTATTTCTCTTCTATATTTTTTGCCTTATTTTTAATTGTCATTAACGAGGTTATTTTTATTATTATCACAATAATGATAATATTGTTTTTGTATTTTTAAGTATTTTTCCCCTCTTTTATTTTTGTTAACAAATCCCCTTTTTTATGGCCGAGTCCAAGAACTTTAACTCAGCAAAAGCACTTTACAATGTCATTGATTTTTGCAGAAAAAGCTAAATGTGAAATTTTTTTATATGATTTCTTTGTATGAATTTGCGCTTTTTCGCAAATAAACTAAACTCTCTTAAATTTGATACCGCTGACCTACATCTGAGTTAACTTGGCAAAAAAAAATTTTTTTTTTTGTTTTTTTTTTTTTTTTTGGTGTAAGAAAAAATTTTTAATAAATACTTGTGTATACAAATTTTGTAAAGAACTGATTATTTTAAGGCTTTACTTTTTATTTGGCAAACGTGTATGTGTTTAATGCTCCAAACACATAGACGCCAGCAGACTACACTGCGACAAAGCAACAAATGTCGTTAGCGGCAAACATATTCAATACAATATTTAACAATAATCACACAAATTTTATTAGAAAAAATATAAAACAATATTTTATTAAGAATTCTGATCAAGAAAATATCTAATTTATGTGCAGTTTTATTTTATTTTATATAATAACTAGTTAACCCGGCAAACGTTGTTTTGCCATATAAATTTGCTCTAGAAAGCATTTTTTTATATCAAATACTCTTGATATTTTTCACCAAACTGCAAAAGTCAACATTGATATGAGCAATCAATGTCTGTGTTACTAATGATTCTAAAAAATGATTATCCGCCATTTTCGGTACTCCAGTTTGATAGTTGGGGATAGGGAGAAATATTCCCTGTATTTCCCTCTTTGACTATTTCTTAAAAATAAGAAAAACCTACTTTAAAATTTCATCGACGTCGGTATTTTATTTAGGTGAGGCATAAATTTCCCCTTGAGGTGGGCTATGAAAAACAGATGTGAAAATTTACATTTCTTAATCTAAAGTTATGTTAAGACACCAACAAAATTGAATCAAAATCAGTTTGTTAGTTGGGGATAGGGAAAAACAGCCTTGTACCTCCCCCTCTGAGTACTTAAAAAAAACGTAAACCATATATGTTCTACGGTACAAAGATCTGTCTAGTTTAAAATTTAATCGAAGTCGTTACGTTATTTAGGTGAGGCATAAATGTTCCCTTGGGTCGGGTCACCTTAACATCTATGGGTATGAAAAATAGATGTTGGCCTATTCTCAGATTTACCCAATATGCATACAAAATTTCATGAAAATCGGTCGAGCCATTTCGGAGGGGTTTGGCAACAAACACCGCGACACGAGAATTTTATATATTAGATTTAAAAACATGATCAGAATTCATCATTGAGAACATATATCGCATGTTCTGACATGTTAATTCTCCATGTCTTAATACGAGTATATATCATTGACGAACCTCATTGAACGGCATAACATGACATTGTAATGGCATGATGTGACACTTGTTACTGTGTTGTATAGAGCTAATTTTGCAGGTCTTTAACTCGTATAATATTTTTATTAATTTTATATAATACAAATTTTATTTTTTGACGAAACTTAATCACAAATTTATCTTATATGTATTTCTTAAACATTAGCAGCACTATTTTTACTTTGTCATCAGCAAAACTAAAAGCTATTCTAAAGAGGGCTAAAGCGACATTGGTGATCGTGTAGTTGTGGTGCCGTCAAAATAATGGCACTCAAACTGGGTTGTAACAGCCAAGTATGTATGTATGTAAGTATGTATGTATGTATGCACCAGGATTGCCTTTTATGATTCGGGATTTGGCAAGCCTAGTGTTGCAAGCTGGCAACTGACAGCTCTATCGCAAATTTGGAGATTTTTGACGTTATACATACTCAGAACGTTTCGACATACGAGCGCAATTTGTGTCGTTTACAGTAACTTAAAAGATTTATCTCGGTTCAAAAATGGAATTTAATCGTGAACATTTTTGTGCGATTATTTTTTACAACTTTAGACGTGGATTAACTCAATTTTTGACGATGAAGTTCCATGAAGGACCAGTGTTTATCGATGGTATGGTGAATTCAATCTTGGTCGTAGTTCACTCCAATAGGAATTTCGTAAAGGTACTCCAAAATCAGTTGTTGTTCCGGAAACCATTAATGTTGTGCGCGAACTGATATTGCAAGATCATCATGTGACCTATCATGAGATTAAGACAACTTTAGGCATTAGTGGGACCAGCATACATTCAATATTGCATAAACATTTGACTTTCAAAAAATTTGTTCGCATTCTCTCAGCTTATATTTTGGACCACATTAAAAATATAGGGGTTCGTTGAATTTTTTTATCTTAACCCTTTATTGGTTAGTTAGAATTCTAGAACACTTTGGCCTCGGTATAACCGTGGCAGGACCCTGGGAATCTTGGGGATTCCTCGTCAGTCCCTGTCCAGACTTATAGCTGTTTATACGGGTCACTGGCTGATCGGTAGACGCACAAAGAGGTTGGGCCTGCCCGTTAATTCACACTACAGAAGTTGCGGGAATACTGCTGATAGTGAGACTGTAGTTCATTTCTTTTGTGATTGCCCAGGTCTGGAAGCCAAACGATTGAAGTTTTAAGGGGTGCCTTTTTTCGATAGCTTGGCTTTATAGGCAGCTCTGGTTGGCTGTAGCTCTTGACGAACTGATTAACAGTTTTTTTACTTCTGGAATTTATACTGGATATGCACGTCAACATATGAAAATTTTCTAATGGATGTAGAAAGTTAAATATCCTACTTTTACTATATTTTCTATTAAATTGAGAGGTACGAAAATAGATTTTCAGCCATATATGATATTTGTGTTTTAGTTTAGATCAACTAAAGATCTGAAGCCTATTAGAGGATCGAATGTTTCACTCAACGATGAAAAAATGTGATTATTTAATACGAAATAAAATGAATTCTATCAATATTAGTGTAAACCATAGTCACCAATGACACTAAACTAGCTCGAAGATGTATCAGTGAAAATTAAACATATACGAACGAGTATATTTAAATGTCTATAGAAATTTCTTAGAATTTATCGTGTGGTTTAGTTAAAAATTATCTGTAATTTTAATATATTTTAATAGGAATGAATAAAATTTTTTGAATTCTTGAATATGTAATTTGTTAGCTAATCTTTATTTGGCTTTTAGGCACTAAATGTATGTTGTAGGATACAACACAAAAGCATATTAGAATGCTTGTGTTACAAAGGTGGCACAAATCGCATCTGTCACTTTGATAGTCATGTTAGGTTTTGCAAAAATTTTAAACTTTCTAACCAAACTCGTTGCTACTAAACTCTAGCCTACGCCTACCAAATTTTGAAATCAAACTTTTATATTTTTAAAAATTAGTGTGTTAGTATCAGTTCCTAGTGACTAATTAATTCTTATGGTAAGTTCTTTTATCGATCACAATCTCCTTTCCTGCAAATAAATTCTTAACCATTATTATCCAATATGCCAAATTAAATTAAAAGAAATAAATCAAGAGTCTCTGAAAAACTAAAAGTTTTTACTTCATGTGATTGGCAATTAAAAACGATTTAAATGAGATAATTCAACCCTTCTATAGCACATGTAAAACACGTACTTAACACGAGCATTATTTCAAAGCAAATTACTTTCTGTCAATATGAGAGGAGTGTCAATAATGCTCGCCTTGATAACCCTTTGCAGCTGCTTTACACGATCAACAACACGCGACAACTCTATGAATTCACGTGCCAAAGGTGAAAGGTTTCTAAAAAAAAAAGAAAATTGAGTTAAAGAATTACTTTCTCTATTAAAAAAAATGAAAGCAAATCATTTTGTAAATCAACGTTAACGGAAGTCCTCCATTCAAAATATTGAATTAACTGCGATGGATGCTATGAAATCAAAGAATTTATATTTCCTTGAAATTAAAAATATTAAAAAAATTATCTGGCTTTTTATAGGAACACAAAAATATTACAGCTGTGGTAACAAAAAAAAAAAGAAGATGCAAAAAAAAGTCGCCCTCAGCAGTTTCGGTGGCCAAAAATTGTTTTTTATTTAAGAAAAAAAGAAAGGATGCAACTCTTTCATAAGAAAATCTGTAAAAAAGGATCAAAAAGATAAAGGAAATTTACAATAATTAATGCCAAATCATTCCAGATTTTGTTACTTTGTGTGGCAAAATGCAAAATAAAGGAAAAATAAAAAGAAACGCCTTTAAAAATCATAAAAATTGCAGTCTTTTAAGTCATTTAATCCTTCGACAGGCATACAAACATATTAAATGACGCCAGTTGGTGTCTTAATTTTCATTTTTTTATATTTTTTCTTGTTTTTTTTTTTTTTTTGTTAGTTTAACTACAATGCTGAACTTAAAAACCATTAATATTCAGATTAATTTGTCAAACATTAACACATTCAAACAAAAAACACCAAACTGACCGACAGATGAAAAAAAAAAAAGATTTTAATCTTCTCTTAATACACCAAGACGACATTCAACAAACATTCTTGTAGGCAGTAGAAAAAAACCCATTTAAAAACAGGTAGTTTTGGTATGTCTTTGCGCTACCAAAGTAGCCTTTAAACAAATATCTGTTATTATCCTTTTTTAAGTTGACACTTTTAAGTGGAATTACTTTTAATTTTAGCCATTCACGAGTAACAGCATACATTTACTACTGCATGACTTACATTTTTTTTGTGCCAAATTAAATGGGTTTTATCCAAAAAAAAATTACTTTGAATCTTATAGATTTTCAATTATTTGTTCGTTTTAAACTATAAGAAAAATGTCCTGTTAATATTTGCCGAATCATTAGATGTTTGATATCTTTAGTAAAGGGCATAAGAAAACGTTAAGGTTTTAGCCTGAAACTAAAATAATTATCATTAAGAACAAAGGACAACAGCAAGGAATTGCTAATACTATTCAATTTTTATTAGACAGAACCAGTAATTCATTGCATTCTACGCCATACATACGTATGTATGCGTTGGAAATAATACTCTATTTATGAGAAGGTTTTTTAGGGTTTTCTTTAATAACTTAATACGAGGGAGTATTCAAAGTTAGCTGACGAAACAAGTAAAACACAACAAATCAACGAAAAAAAAAATGTTTTTTAATAATTTGTACTTATTTATAAAAATATGGGTGCTGCGGGAAGTTAGACCATAACCCGGAAACAGTGTTTTAATGGCCAATCATTTACAGTCCCTGGCCAAATTATTAGACGCACTGCAAGATTTCATGTAAAATATTAATTAGCGAGTGATATTGTACCGTTCTATTGTGTTTAATTGATTTGTTTTGTCTTACACAGAAACCTCTAGTCTTCGTGATATATCCCTGTTTGTAAATGTTTTCGTAAGCACAAAGACTTCACTTCAGCTTTTTTACGTGGTGAAAGATCTCCTTTTATACCCAAATAAAGTAGTCCAACTACTTTTTTAAAACACTGCATACAAAACCAACTAATAACTGAGTAGTATAATACCGTTTGGAAAAAAATCACACTATATAAAGTCACAAAAACACGTAAGCATCTGACTCGATTCCGATCGCGACTGATACAGGTTTGTACTTGTTTACATTCATGTACCACTGTGTTACCATATTTAAAAAAATAAATTAAAATATATATGTAGTATACAACAACTTTTTTATATAAAAAATTACAGTATTGTAGTTCAAATGTACCATTATTGCATAAAAAAAACATAAAATTACTAAAAAAAAAATAGAGTGCGTCTAATAAATTGGCCAGGGACTGTATGTATTTATGTAAGTATTTTTAAATATACGTACATATGTGTTCTGGAAACCGAATTCGAGAAAATTAAAATCGAATATTTCTCAAAAACAAATAACACTTAATGTTACAAATTCATATTCGAAGAAGGTACATTTCTGGTCCTTAAACGAATGAATATAAAAAACTATTAAAAGATTTTAATATTTTAAAATAAAAACGCTTTAAAAATTCATTCGATTTCAATTACACTTCAATACACTTTTCCTAGCGATATTCAATAGCTACGCAGTCTGAAAAAGCTTAATCTCAGGAATAAGGTGAGTAACGACGCAATTCAAAATTGAGTAGATGTATTGTCTTGCATTGTCTTGATGACACAATATTTTCTTTCCTTTTCAAATACGACCTCTTCTCTTTACTTTCATCACTTAAACTCCACAATTAGATTAATTAAGCAACCGCCAATGTTTGATTTTCCTCTTTAAAGATTAAAAATAAAAATTATCCTATACATACATATATACATAATTGGCCATTACAACCCTGTGTCGGGGTTACGGCCTAGCTTCTCGCAACACTCATGTTGTGTGTGTTAATTTTTATCCATGAGTACAGGGAGCTACAGTTTAGAGTCGACTCCGAACGACAGATTTGAGAAGCTTTTTCATGGCAATTAGTTACTCTCAGAGCTTTTTTCAGAAGACGTCGAAAGAAATAACTTTTTCGTATTTCTTTTTTTTTCAAGATGTCAGAGCTGAGATTTAAACCCAGCACTATCGTCTTAGTAAGCCAACACACTAACCACTAGACCACGGCGACGACTATCCTATGCGGATGCCAAAATTTGTTTGTAATAGGAGGTCCAACAAAGTAGAGCTCTAGTCCAATACAAAGTATGAAGTCTTTACAGTTTTGTGGATAGTATAACAGTGCTCATACACCTAAAACAAATGAATTCTATTTTTCAGCGTTAATATTTTCAACTTTGCAAATTAAACTTACTTTTCCTACTTAAACACAATTCTTCCATATCACTGCACTGCTTTCGATTTTTTCCTTGCTAAGGGTTTAAGTAGTGAACCCATGTCACAGTTATGGTTAAAACTCGAATCAATAACACGGCTTAATTGCGGTGTAACATCACCAAACGCTCCCTTGAAATATGCTCCCGACGCTGTTACTACTTTATTGTGAGCAAACGATGTACCACCCATCTTGCGTACAGTTTTCTCATTCTGAAACTTTTCGTCAACATTTCAGTTAGCTCAGGAATCTTCGATCGTCCAATACAATTTTGTGGATTTTCTTAAATGTTTTTGTCGTGAACAACTCAATTGTTCGACTACCACGGTGTACATTTTGGCAGCTTGTGCGCCTTCTTCAAAATTCATCCACTTAAAATTTTATACACATTAACGAAGAAGAAGAATCTTCTTAAATGGAGTTAAATTTTTAATATTGATTGATTGATAGGCCACTAGTCGCCGTGGTTTAGTGGTTAGTGTGTTGTCCTACTAAGACAATAACGCCGGGTTCAAATCTCAGCTCTGACATCTTGTAAGAAAGAAATATGAAACAATTATTTCTTTCGGCGACTACCTCTCAGCAGTCTTCTGCCAAAAGCTCTGGGAATAATTGATTACCATGTAAAACCTTCTCAAATCTGTCGTTCGGAGTCGACTTTAAACTGTAGGTCTCGGTACCCATGGATAAAAATTAACACACACAACATGACTGCTGCGAGAAGCTAGGCCGTATCCCTGACGCAGGCTTGAAATGGCCAATTATGTATGTATGTATGTATGTATGTATGTATGTATGATTCAACAAAAAATTTAAATTTACAGCAAGTATACAAAAAACTATCACAGACTTTATATGCTTCATATTTGTAGCGTTTTCTAGTACACTGCAATCAAATTTGTTTATTCTTTTACAAGTACATGCTAAAATGTATAAAAAAAACAACACGTACTATTAGGGGCATAGAATGCAACTGATAAGGAACTCAATATTCTAAGGTAAATCTTGTCGTGGTCATTACCATATAAGCTGCAGTAAACCTTAGTACTCGTAGTAAGCTTAACATTACGACAATTAGTATTGTGTAGACCAGCTGAGCTGACTTACAATCTATTGACTGTCATGGTATAACATCTGAACATGTCAACTAATGTCACAATACATAGACTGTCGCTTAGAAAGAGAATTCATTAATTCATTCAATCATTTAAGCGCTACAAGCGGATGCATTTGCTAGAAATATAGCCTATATTCGACTGTTGTTGTCCCACTGTGCAGGACCGCCTACTGGAATTCTCAATTTTACTAGAGATTTGTGGATTGGCAATAATAACTACATACTCGTATTGGGTGAATGTAGAGTAATGCTACCAAATCCTGATACTTTTCGTTACTCGATAGTATGGAGTAATATTATTTGGGTACTCAATACTACTCAATACTTTTATTTTTAAGAGAAAACAATTTCATAAAGTATTGTGTTCTTAGACAGAATTTTGTTTTGGTCGGTCAAATTTAAGTTTTAAATACAATTTCGAAAAACGAAAAATACAACTCTTACGAATTAAGTACCAAAAATTAGTATAAATACTCGATACCCATCACTCAATACTTTGCCAGCACTAATGTAGAGTTTTTGATAGGTTCGGGTGGAAGGGTATATAGAGGCACAGGTCTCCGTCATTAAAGTTTCAGAAGGCAACTCTTTACATACTTATTTATATTAAACTTTCTATTTAATTGAAATGGGAGTAGTGACGTATGAAGAGGCTTTTATACACACATTTTCAATTCACGTCGTTTTTATATACAAATTTATTTAGTATTACTATGGATACATCTTTTTGCTGCAGATTTGTACATAAAGTAGAAAAATTCTATTTTATTTCGAGGAATACCTTATTTTTAGACTATGCAAATATGTATAGGAAACTATGTCCGAACTCTAGCTAAAATCAAAGTTTTAAGGAAATTTAAAATTGTATGTACAATTCATTAATTCCACAATCCAAAATTAATCACGCAATCAATCAAACACGTTGAACAAAAATAATTGAATTTAAAAAAAATCATTCACAATAAAACTTTAATTTTTATTTCAGCATTTGGTGGCATATATTTAAAATAAATTTCTTTCTTTTTTAGAAATGTGTAGGGGGAGGAGCTACAAAATGTTTTATACGAGGAAGAAAACAAAAACCAAACAAGGATTCTCAAGAATTAAAACCCTATAAAAAGAAAGAATATAGGGAGAATCTTTAAATAGCACACTTAAGAAACAACCAATTAGAAAAAGTGTGCGTACAGGTAAAGCAACTAAAAATAAATGTTCAGGTAAATACTTAAATGTGCTGCAAATGAAAATTCAACAACAACTAAAGAATAGAGAAGTAAAACAGCTGATTTTTATTACTTTTTTGTTACCTAAAAAACACACACAAACCAACACCGTGAAAACCCTGTCGGGACTTGATAAACTTAAAGTTAACCAGTACTGATTCAAATGTGACTGAAAAAAAAAAAATCATTTTCATAGGAATGTTTTATTTGTTTTTAATAAACTATGCTATAAGGGCTGATGAGTCATCACTCACTCTGGATTCGTTGACAACTTAACATAAGGTAACTCGGGAGTTAGTTTCAAAAATTCATTTGTATAGAAAAATTTCATTCGATTTTAACACATGATTTCATACCAGTTGGTGGGTACTCATAACTTGTGGTTCATAAAACCCATATGTGTGGAAAAGTTTGATTTGATTTTAATACACAATATCATATTTGCTGCTGAGACTCAGCTAACCATATCTTAAGTTGGTTAACTGAATATATCTTAAAAATATCGATTAATCTGATTTTTCGACCTTTTTTAACTAACTTTAAATATTTATTTAAGCTCAAGTTATATTTTTAAAAAAGTATTTGCTTATTATTTAGATAATTTGGAAACAGGTCGAACAATTATATCATTTTTCTGATTTGATTTAAAAATCTTTTATTCATACGTATATAAATTTTATTTATTGAAAATTAATAACTTGCAACAGTTTCGATTAAGCACAGAGTGACATGCATAAAATAATAGTTCATAAAAGTCCGACAGGGTACTCACCGGTCTCTGTATACATTTACATAGAAAACTAAAGTTTAATTTAAACTACACACTATGTACATATACTCTCATCATAACATGGCTAAAAAGAGCTCCAAATCAAACAAATCATACTCTTTGTATTTCTTTCTAACATCAATTAAGAGTGTACATATGTTTTTAAAGAGGTGATCGCTAAAAAAAACGACAACACCTGCCTATACACAATATTATCTCTTTTACACTAATACCAATATAATATTTAATTAAATCTTTTCAAGAGTTTATGACTCTCGTTTACTCATGGTACTCACTGTGATCGTTTTTATAATGAGTGTTCTCAACAAGGGGATTTAAACTCACGTTGTTGAATCGAACGATACACAATATCGTCAACACTTGAAGAGTACAGAACGCATTTGAAAGCAAAGAAAACAAAATCGTTTTATTTATACGTAAAGATCGTGATTTTAAAAATAAATTAAAATAAATATACTTTGAAAAGATTTATTTTTTTTAAGTCCTCAAAAATTAAAAAAAGATTTCGTTTTTTAACAAGAAATCAATAAACAATTTAAAACTGAAAAGTGCCTGTGACAAAAAAATATATATTTTTTTTAATAAAAAAAAAACATTTGGTTTAAAATTATTTTTAACCATCAAGAACTGCTATTAACGAAAAAAAAAACAAAAATAAGTTAAAAGACTTTTTAAAAAAAATTTAAAAAACTAAAAAATTTGTTAAAAAAGTGGATTTTAAAACCATGGCTGACTATTTGGATCCTACTGGTCAATACTAAAAGGTATTGCTTGCAAGCTGAGTAATAAAAAAGCAGGAAAAGAGAGCAGTTACAACAACAACAACAACAACCACAAAAAGAAAACCAAAACAGAGAACACCGCTAGAAATCAGCTGTTTTATAAGAAAGAACCAAAACAGGAAACAATTTTGTATTTTTTTTTTAAATTTTTTAAGTTGTGTTTACAAAATGGCATGTTTAGATCCTACTGGTCAATATTAATTAAAAAAAAAAAATTAATTTGTTACAAAAGAAAAAATAATTTCTATAAATTTGTTGGTTCATATTTCTCAATTTTTGTTTTTTTTTAAGTATTTTAAAATGGATTTGGCTTTAGATCCTACTGGCACTTATTAATTTAAAAATTAAAAAAGAAAACTTTGCAATTTAATTACATTTTAGAAAAATATTCTGTTTTAAACAACACTTTGTATTATCAAAATGGCTAATTTAAAAACGATTTTAGACCCCACTGGCACATATTTGCGTCCTACACCAACTAAAGCCGTTACACACGGTAATAGCACAGTACGACGTCAAAATCTAACAAATAATTTATTAGATCCTACAGGCCAATATTGATAATATTTAACAAAATTTAGAAAATTCTTTTTTTTTATTACCATTATTGCCTTAAAAAACAAATCAACACAACATTTATTTTCTTCTTTGAAACTGTTGTTCTTGGTAAAGAAAATTATTTGAAATATTTTCAAAAGAAAGTAAAAGAATACAATGCTTGACATAAACAAGCCATCAAATCTATTAAAACCATTATGGTTGCAAGTAAGAGGTCGTGAGGAGACTTCCAGTTGTCGTAAAAGAAGAAAATAATCCTTTTGCTTAGCAGGCAAAAAAATAGAAAACCATGCAACAGAATAAAACTATTAAAACCAACGAAAACTAAGCAACATCTTACTTTTTTTAAATTAAAAAAAAAGAAGAGAAGGGAAGAAAAAAAAAATAGAAATTGTACTGAATATTTAATTTATTTTCGTAGTAGTATTTATAACTATTATTTAAATTTTAAATATTATAAATTATATTAATTTTACACTATTTATTATATTTAAAACACAAACAACACTCTTTTTTTATTAAAAAAAATGTTACTGTTTAAAAAATAATTGTAAAAAAAAATTTAAAAAAAAATATTTACAAAGCAAAAGGCATATCCTAAAATGTTCTATTCCTACATTTTTTGTTTTTTTAAAAGTCCTTTTTTGCATTAAAAAAACAACAATATAAATAAATATTTTAAAGTATTACATTAAGTGTCATATTAGTGTGAGCCAAACATTATTATTTTTTATTTTTATTTTATAAAACTTTATTTTTAATTTTATAACCGCGTAGTAAAATCCTAAAACCTACAAAGAAAACTTTACATTTTATCACAAAAGAACCCCGCATCTATTTATTAAGTAAATAAGCAGAAATATTTAAATATTTTATTTTTTAATTTAACACTGAAACAAGTTAAAGTTTATCATTTATTTTATTCAAAAATATTATTTTTTCATTTATTCCTTTCTTATTTTGCTTTTAATCTTCTTATTTTATTTATAATTTAAAAACAAATATCGTTTATTATTTGACTTTTTTATTTTTAATTAGTTTTTAAGTTAAAGAAATTTTATTTATACTTAAAATTCAATAACAAAAAAAACAACTATAAAAAAAAACAAAAAATACCACAAATATATATAAAAACATATTTATAAATATCTAAAAAAAAACAACATTTGACTTTTTATTTCACAAATGGAAAATATGGCATTCAAAGATACGCAAATTAGGCTGCAGGTTCATCTATGAGGCACAAAAAAAAATCGAAAAAAATAAAATTTAACTAAATTACGTGCAAACTGGGCCCTTATTCTGTAATTGTCTTAATCTAAAAAGCTAAAATTTTGTGTTTTTAAAACAGGCTGGGCGTTAAAATACATAAAATTAAAAATATTAGAGATGACAGGCATGGAGCTTTTAAACAACAATACGCGTTCAAGAAATGTATTCAGAGCCAAAAAGTGCTAAATCAAGTTTATAAATTTTTAGCGATAGATAGATAGATAGCTTAGGAGAATTACAGAATAAGGCCTCCGATAGCAGTTTTCGGATAGGTAATAACGAGTATAAAAATATGATTCTGAAGTTTTTCAAACTCCTTCATAAACTGGGCTTCTTTTATTTTCTTGTTTTTTTGCACATAATTTTAGAAGGCGATAGCGTCTTGCTCTATCTGTCTGTCATTGGTAATTTAATTTTAAAATTACAAAAATGTAATTTTAAAGGTTACTGTTTAAAGTAAAATTCTCTGTAGCTGGGGTTTTTAATTCATACATTCAATCATATAGAAGGTACTAGAATACTTCGACCTCTAGATCTTTGGACTGCCCTCAACTTGACCGGGATTCTTACAATATCTATCCCAGTCTCTTCGAACTTGACTTGACGAACTTTAAAATGTCGGCCGGTGTCAACCCCAAGAATTCCATATCTGATAACTGATAATCACCAAGGTAACTCTTTCTACTCTGCATCAATGCTGCCGGCCGTATAAGCAGGTAATATTAAACCATTTGTTCATTCAAGTACCCGAATTATTTAGTAAAAAAAAGTGAAAAGCAATTGGCTGAATTGTTGCAATTAACCAGCAGAAAATAGTGTTTACCAGTTATTTACCAAGTTATTTTGTAAGGGAGAATTTGTGAACAGTCACTCACTCGTACGCATTAATGAATGATTTTTATATGAGATGAGCCGCTTAATAGCAATAAAATTTGCAACAAGTAAGCAAATAACATAAAAAATTGAAAGTAATACCTTAAACATGATAGCGTCTCCATCATAGATTACAATTTTTACAAATGTCTGCTGGGCAAGAACTATTAAACGATTTTTTGTTTAACTCAATGAAAAGGATCACAAACCTTGGCTTGGCAGAATTGTTAAAATTTCAGTAAATTTTAGATCCAGCCACATGGTGCTAGTGTAGAATTTGAGCCCATCAATAATTAAATTATTTAAATTAATAAATTAAAGCATTTTCTTACAGGCCTGCTATAATGACAAATGCGCAATTAGCAGAAGTAAGAAGACTTTAGTTGTCTTCTACGTAATCCTCATACCGCAACTAAGAATCTTTAAACCAAAAAAAAAAGTTTAATTGAAAAGAGTATTTAGTTTAAACACTTGCTGAATTTTATAAAGGGTGGTATTTTTCGTTTTTCTAAAACTAATTGTAAAATAGCTGATTCAATTAAGGATTTAATGATACGCAGAGAAATATTTCTCTTAGACAATAGTTCATACAAGCACGTTTATATGTATCACGATACCAAGCTAAAGATGTTTCATATTTCATGCATTAGGTATTCGTATGAAAACATTCGTATAGTAGGTAAGGATTACTTTTTATGAAATTCAAAAATTTCTGAAGCCTTCAACAGAGGTGATTTTGAAAAATATTTAGTCAAGCACGAGCAGTCCAAGCGATGTTGCTTGAGTTAAATCGAAAGTATCGTAGACATAGAAACAGTCTTGACTAAATTCATGTAAACTTTTACAAAACGTTCAATGTACTTAGTAGAGAGATTTTATCGTTCTATATTCGTATCGTTTTATATTCGTAACTCGAATGCTGCTTAGAACCTATTTAGGAGCATCAAAGAAGCCAGATTTAATAGAAATATACAGTAATTTTCTTATCTCCAAATTACCATTTAAAGCTTTATCATTTCAATGTTCTGACTGAATGTTCTGCCAAAGGATATTAACAAATACAAACATACATACAAAATTGGCCATTATAATATTGGTTTAAAGTTATCGTCTAGCTTCATGGGGTTCAAACCCCAGCTCTGACATTTTGAAAAAAAAAAAAGAAAATGAAAAAATATTTCTTTCGGTGAACATCTCTTAGCAGTCTTCTAGGAAAAGCTCTGAGAATACTGAATACCATGAAGAAGCTTCTTAAGTCTGTCGTTTGGATACCGCATTAAATTGTAGGTCCCGGTATTGATGGACAAAAATTAAGGCACACAATATTGATGCTGTGAGAACCTAGAGTGTAGCTCTGAAAAAGGGTTATAATGGCCTATTATACATGTATTTGTATTATTATAATTATTAAATACAATTATAGGGTATTATACCACACTGTAAGGTTTAAACTCTAAAGAGTAATTTACATTAATGTTTTAGCATGTCCATATGACTATTTATTTTCCTTACAACTTATGTGTATTCACCTATAATAAAAGATAACTTTTGTCGTTTTGTTTGTATGAAATATTCTTTATCACGCTGTACTTTGAAGGCATATTACTCGTAGTACTGATAACGAACACACTTTTCGCTGTATTATTATCTTAAATAACTGGCAAAATTAAAAACAAATATGAACGAGTATACATAAAAAAGTGCTACGCGTGTATGATATTGCAATTTCTTATCAAATAAATAATTTTGGATATTTTATGATATAACTGACAATTTTTATTCTAGAATCGCAAAAGTTATTAAAGAAAGTACTTTTTTTTCCAATACGAACTTTAATTAAAATATTTTAAATTCAATTTTGGCGTCTTCTATTATTCTTCTTTTAAGTAGAAAAGTGTCTTGATAGTATTATTGTTCACAGGCAACAAAAGAAAATAATTTTGGTTTTAAGTACTTTGATGTACAAACAAACGCTAAACATAGATTCATGTCATCATAGGGGTTGTATATATTAATAAATTGTATAAAATTGGTTTAAGTTTAGTTGGTAAATTAAAAGTTATTACTGAACTGCAGAAAAGGCTTTAAAACCGATGGAAGAGTTTATTCAAATAGTTGTACCTGATTATGGGAAACAATACAAAGAAATCAGTTTCATTAAATTAATTAAATTTATTGATATAAAAATTTATTATATAAAAATACTAAAAAAAAATAGGAAATTGTTTATTTAAATAAACAATAACTTCGAAATAACTACATTTTATCGATATGTATTTGGTTATCGATATCTTCTCAACCAATCTGTCTAAAATTTTCCATGTCTTTTTTTTTTAATTACGGTGAATATCTCTAAAGAATTCACGGTACAATTTCGAATTTTTTTAAATAAGAGCACTCTAGAGTATAGCCTGCTTAACGTCTATTCGCTCAATTTAATTTAATAAGTATAAGATATCATTGATATCACAAATGTCAAAAATTAGTTCAAATTTTTGTATGTGGTGATGTTCATGGTATATTAAATAATAATAATGATTACTTGTTGTTTAAGTGTATTTCTCTTCAATTGTGTGTGCAAAAAGTTGGCATCAAATTAAAAATGACAATTGATGGCATCACATAGTTGTTCAAACATTTGGTGTACCAACTATGGTACTTACATATATTTAGACAGTCTACACGAGCCCATTTGGTAAGAGAGTTAAAATTACCAAAGCGATAGCCTCTTTACACAAGATATTACGATCTGCGAACGAAATAGAAGTCTAATGTTACAACTGTGATGTCAAAAGTTATTATTTTTAAAGCAACCCTGATTTTGACGTTTCATTAGCAAATGTTTCCCTCCATAATATTAATTTTCAAAATTGTTGGTATAAAATTAAAAAGAAACAAAAACAAACAAGTGTTTAGCAATCAAAATAAAAAGCAAATTCAAAAACGTTGTAAATTAAGAACATAACAAGTGGTAATCGTAGGTAGCAATTTAGCAACTCCTTGGCAGGAGTTTGTCAAGTGTTTATGACTAAAATCTATACTGTACCAACAAGCTAGATTTTCATGATGGTCAGACCAATTGTGACATATAGGGCTATAGTCTGGTCGGAGAAAATGAGTCTGAGAATAAACCGGATTGAGCTTAAAGAGGTACGGAGACTGACCTGCATTAGCATAACTGGGGCAAGGAAAACCAGTCCCACAACTGCACTGGAGGCTCTATTAGATTTAAGCCCAATGAATATTGAAGTGGGCAACAGGGCCATAGAAACTGTGGTCAGGATAATGAGGAGATGTGGCAACATGGTCAACCGGTTAGTTCGCAACTCAATCCTTGGCCGGTCTTTGAACATGATCGGGAAAGAGAAACGGTTTAAAATTGAACTGAGTAATAAGAGTAAATGGAGCAGAATAGAGGCTGCATACTCTTTTAGAGAGAGAACTATCCAATGGTACACGGATGGGTCAAAGACTGAAGGCGGAACAGAAGCGGAGATATTTCGAACTGGGACGAAATATTCGAAACCCATGAGGAAAGTCTCCAGCATTTTTCAGGCTTATGCCATTGAAAGATGTGATAAATTCACCCTGGATAAAGGATACAAGGGCCAGGAGATAGTTATACTTTCTGACAGTCAAACAAACATCCAAGCACTTGGATCCTATAAAATTTAATCGAAGTTAGTATAGGACTGTCTGGTGAAACTGAACTGACTGGGCAGAACAATAAAGTCAGCCTATGCTGGATCCCGGGTTATGCGGGAATTCAGAAGAATGAAATGGCAGACCAACTTGCTAGAAAAGAAGCATCCATACCCCTTGTGAGCCCAGAACCCTTTTGTATGATGGAAAGGGGACTTTGGAAGGGCATACATACATACATACATACATAATTAGCTATTACACTCTGTTTCAGAATTACGGCCTAGCTTCTCGTAGCCCTCATGTTGTGTGTGTTAATTTTTATCCATGGGTACAGGAATGAGAAGCTTTTTCATGGCAATTAATTAGTGTCAGAGCTTTTGCCAGAAAGCAGTTAAGAGGTAGTCGCCGAAAGAAATATTTTTTTTTTCATAATTTTCTTTTTCAAGATGTCTGAGCTGAGCTTTGAACTCGGGGCTATCGTTTAGTAAGCCAACACACTAACCAATAGACCACGGCTTGTAGTGGAAAGTCATACTAAAGGAAAAAGAGGACAGGGAAAGACGTTGACTCGGCAGCTATAATAGGAGGAGATTTGAGTCATGCATTAAATTCTCTAGAGGTAATCTTAGAATATTAGTGGGACTTCAAACTGTCACTTTAGACTCAATAGACTTTTGAATAAGATAGAAATCACTTCAAGCGATTTGTCCAGATTCTGTGACGAGGCGATCGAGTCACTAGAGCATATACTGTGCAATTGTGCAGCATCGATGCACAGTAGGAAGAGGTACCTTTGTTAGTATCAGCTATCAGGAATTCTCGGGGTTAGCCAACATTTTAAAGTTTGTTAGAGAGACGAGATTGAGGAGGATATTGTAGACATCCCAGTCCAGTTGAGGGCTGTACAATCGATCTACGGGTCGAAGTACTCTAGTACCTCTAGTCTTAGTCAAATTTATCAAAATATTGAAAAATAAATTCAGAATTAATTTATTGATTAATATGATTTTTCTTTTTTTTTTTTCTTGTTTTTTTAATTTTCCCATTTGGTGTGGCTGCAACAATTATTAAGAAAGTGTTACTTAATAAAATATGTACTATATATGCTTTAGAATAATGCTTTTTAAAGCACAATAATTGCTTATTTTTAACTTTTGGTTTTACAAAATATTCATAATTAAGTAAACAAGAAGGAACTACAAGGTGTTTGTCATGTACTCGTTCAAAATATTGGTGTTCTTTTTATGCTAGAAACCCATATCTAATGAAATGTAAATTGTACGCTTACATTGGAAGAGACATTTTTCATTAAACCCTAAAGCGAAATCAAATGATCGATAAAAATTGTTAAACAAATTTAATAGAAAAGAGAAGAATACGCACTATTCTGCATGCATTGAAGTACCGTAGATAGGAAGGATAAATGAAGGCAAATATTTACATGTACGCATATCAACCATAAACATGATGATAAACTAATAGCAGACCACAAGACCTGAGGCTTGAAAAATTACAAAAAAATGACAATTTGTTAAGAAAAAAAAAATAATAATTATAATGGCTGATTAAATTAAAGAAGACACATCGAGATTTGGTTAAATAAAGAGTCAAACAAATCACATCTCAACAGATGCCAATAAAATTTAAATTTCATTAAAAAATAAATTTCAAATATTTCCCCTCCTCATTGTAATTTTTTTTTATCAGTTTTTGCTTTTTTTTCTAACAGCAATGGGGAAATAAACTTGTTAAGTGTAGACTGGTTACAAATCAATATTAAAAAAAAGTGCAAAAAAAAAATCTTATTTGTAATGCATGCGGAAGTAAAAGTTCAATGATCGTTTGTGCTCTACAAGTGATTAGGTCAATAATAACACAAAATTGCAACAAAAAAACATTATCTACTAACAATAATACCAGTACATACTCGTACATATAAATGTGCATATAAATAATAACTAAAATAATATTGCTAAACAATAACACAAAAAAAAAAAAAATAAAACACAACAACAAATGAAAAATCTATCGATCTGTCTATCTATTTGTAACTCTCACATATCTTTCTATCCATTAGAAAATTAATCTTTTTTTTTCTATTCACATTCTACATTAGAAAAAAACACAAACAAAATAAACAAAACCAATGTGTGCAAGTAGAGAAATCAAGAAAGATTTTTGTTATTATTTTCTGATGTAAATTGATTATAAAGACTTTGAGACACCCTACAACAAATACACGATTGTACTGTATTTGTATGCTGATGTATACTGATATGAATAATTAAGTATTTGAAGATTGTAATTCAGAGTATTCTGAATTATTATTCATAACCAATAACGTATTGTCTGAACGACTGAAGCCATTCGCCATCTCACTGATTGGACCTTATCAGTGCAGTTTCAGACCTAGTAAGTCCACCATTAACCATGCCAAATCCTGAAGAAGACCTATGAAAGTCAATTCGACACACACCACCTTTTTGTCGACTATTAGGCAGCGTTCGATAGCCCGATAAGAGATAGCGTATATGCCGCTATGTTTGAGCTCGGTATTCGTGCAAAGCTGATAAGGCTGTGCAGAATGTCGTTGAGCAACTCACACTGCCTAACAGGTGCTAGTATGGCCTCAGTAGGCAGTTTAGTAACAAAGAACTTCTCGTGCGACAAAATTCGGAATTCATGGACGCTGACTTGTGCCGATGCAGCGGTCTTGGGAGTGTTCAAGAGAAAAATTCTTCGTAAGATCTTTAGTCCTCTAAGGCATGGCGATGAGTTTCGCATTAGAAACAACCTCGGCGAGGTGGGAGTTGTTCAACGCATTAACATCCAGCGGCTACGCTGGCTCGCCATATTGTTCGGATAGATGAATCTGCTCCAGCGAGAAAAGTTTTCGATGCCAAAGTCACTGGACGTCAGCGTAGAGGATGACCATGTTTACGTTTTAAGAACCAAGTTAATGAAGCCCTGTCATCAATTAGTGCGACTAGCTGGAGAAGTCGCACGCTTGGCAGAGACGTCTGGAAAGCCGAAACCCGTTAACGGGTTGTTATGGCCATCTAAGTAAGTAAGTAATTAAGAGCCAATGTACCATCCTGGTCTCAGCTGGCATATGAAATGCAACTCTGCATATTGGAATGTAAAGAAAATAAAATGTTGATAATATTATGAACGATATAAGCTGTAATTAAATGGTCTTATTTACACTATCATAATTGTTGCGGCATAAAATATTTGCCTCTGGACAAGAGAGGAGAAAAGAATGATTTCTTGGTGGCCTAAAGTTTTAACAAAGAACATCCCCCTTCAGTAGCTCAAAACCAATACAATAACTGCAAAACACCAACACATATGTTTTTATTAAATCTCAGATCGCAGATAGCATTAACTTAATGGAATAACTTTGATTATTACTTACATTATGCGTGCAATTAAATGAAAAAAAAATCAATAGAACATATGAAGCTGTGTATACATTTCATGCCAATTTAAAATTCATTCCCTGTGTTTCGAAAAAAACAAAAATTTGTGAGCTTAAAAATTCTGGTGATGTGAATGTGACCATTCAAATGCTTGGTGATCTATTAAAAACCAATTTTGTTTTCTTTGAAAAATGCAAAATTCAAAAATAAATATATACTTAGATAACTGGTCATTACAATCCTGTTTCAGGATTATGGCCTAGCTTCTCGCAGCGGCCAAGTTGAGTGTGGTAATTTTTATTCATGAGTACCGGGACTTGCACTTTAATGTCGACTCCAAACTTGAGAAGCTTTTTCATGGCAATCAGTTGTTTTCAGAGCTTTTGCCAGAAGACTGCTAAGAGGTAGTCGCAGAGCTATCGTGTTAGTAAGCCAACACACTAACCACTAGACCAGGCGGTTATGTAAATAAACAAAATGGTCACACTTGGAGCTCACAAAATACGCAAACAGTCCTCTAAAGATGGTGCGGTTTGTGGTTAGGTGGCATAATCGGCCTGTATTTTATTAAAATTGAACAAGGAAATGCCGTCACCATTAATTTTCTGCGTTACCAAATCAAGGTAGCTGATTTTTTGTGACCACAATTGGCTAATGTTGACATTAATGTTCTTGGTTTCAGCAGAATTTTTTTTCGATTTGGCGATATCAGTTGGCCGACGATTTTTTGTGATTTACCGCCACTGGATTTTTTTTTCTCTGGGGCCAATTGAAAAACCGGGTTTACGAAAACAAATCAGAAAGATGAAACTCGGCTCCTCATTGACGATATAAGCGAAACTTTGTTGCAAAATATGGTCTGTCTACATGCTAGAGGTGGACATTTGACAGACATCATATTTCATTATTAATTCCTATATTTCTACTTTTACTTTGTCAAAAAATAAGTGCGGTTTTAAGTCAAATTACTTCCTAACCTCAAATAAATAGAAATAAGTTATCTTATATTCATAATAGAGTATTCAAAAAACCGGAACTTTTAAGACACTTATATTCAAATAGTGCAAAAATAAAGATGATTAACTGGTATTTTTATATTTTATATATTACTAGCTGAACCCGGTGTGCTTCGCTACCCCCTCGTTATATAATAAAATTAACGGCGGTGACGTGGTTCATAGTTATATGGCGACGTTAACAGTATTAAGAGCAATATATTACCAAATAAAAAAAAATCCGTTGGAAGGAACAAATTTATACAGAGAACAAAATGTTTAAAAAAAAACTAAAGTTTTGCGTGAAAGGGGGCGTGGCGTAAGAAATGTTTATTTATACCTCACCTAGAGTATAATATGTATACAATTTGAAGTAATACTGTTAAAAACTATATGGCAGCAATTACATAATCTTAAAAAAGTGGGCTTAAAATTGGGCGTGGTCGAAAAAAAGTACCCTATTAATCTTGTCAGAGTCTCAGTTAAATGCTGTGAAAATTTCAATAAGATCGGTCTAGAGGTTTGGTCTCCTATAAGGTACAAACAAACAAACAAACAAACAAATAAACAAACACACATACAATTTTATATATTTAGATAAATATATATATATACGTATATACGTGAATTATTGCGTCTCAATAAAAAACAACTATACGAACATGTGCTGAAGAACGCAAAATATGTAATTCACTTGTGAGTCTTATTTAACATGAAAACATGTGTTTTTTGTATGAAAATGAAAACAGCTGTGCACTGTTAAATCGCCAGTTTTTAAGTAAACAAATGTAACACAGCAAATTTATAACAAAAAAATAAAAATAGAAAGAAAAATAATAAAAATAGAAACTTCATGAAAAAAATTTATTTGTGTTAAAGACAATAAATAAGAATATACAAAATTTTAATTATACGCTTTCATTGGTACTCAGTTATCGCAATATCATTAAGTTCACATGGAAGTCACTATGCACACCAACTGTATGGCTACAAAACGTAATCGCAATTTGTTTTTTATGTGATATGTGAGATTCAGCATATTGGCGATAAGCTTTTATTACAAATAAAAATCAAAACAATGAATTTTTAAAAACATACGTACTATGTTGTAAAAAATAACCGAAAACAGCATCACTTTTCATTTTAATCCAATTATGTGCTTAAATTTGTATCACGAACCTTTATTTGGTCTTAGAAGTATCAGACTGTTTGTTGAAAATAATTGAAAACCTATTAATTTTTTCCCCTTCATCAATTTCACATTTTGATTAATTGAGGCTTCTTTACTACTGCAAATTGTGTTTTCATTCAATGGCATTCTTGAATCCCAAACATAAAGCCATAAAGTGGCTTTAGGAGAATAATATATATTAAATATATGGAATTGCCTCCACAATCATGGGACATCAATCCAAAAGAAAACTTCCGGGGTATCTAACAAAAAAAGTTATAACGAGAAGTTCAGTTCCGAAAAATCTGGAGTAGCTTTGGACAGTGACGAATGAGGAATGATTCAAAATAATTTTATGAATTTGAATAAATAGCAGCCCAAAAAGGCTCCAGAGGCGTTATTCTGTAAGTCTCCTAAGCTAAAGCTCTATCTCTAAAAATTTATAAACCTGATGTAAGAATTTTTGGCTACGAATAGAATTCTTGAACGCTTATTGTAATTTAAAAACTTCATGCCTAGTACCTCTAAACTTTTAAATTTTAAATATTCTAACGCCTAGACTGTTTCAAAAGCCCAAAATTTTATCATTTTAGCTTAAGAGAATTACAGAATAAGGCCCCAGTTTGCTATAAAAAGTAATGTTGGTCATATTAAATGTGAAAATAATGTGTTTAATTCGCAATTTGAGCAAACGTTCACTAGCGAAAAAAATTTTTAACAAAAACATATTTATTTATTTATTTTTTATTAATAAAATTTTGTTATAAACAAGTTTTATTGAGAGAAATTCCAAATTATATCTTTTTTATGAACAGCTTTGAGAGTCACTATATATAACACAAAGGACTCTGATGAGACCATCACAGTGGAGTTAAAAACTAATTCAGTTCGGCTAGTTTTCTAAAAAATACAAGTTTTAGAATCCAGGGACTAAAAAATATATACAAAAGTTCAATATTTTCTTTTAATATAAAAGATTTTGTATAAAAAATAAAAATGGAATGTGTAACTCATCGGGTTCTCGCATAATTCGAAAATGTAAAATATTCGAAACCGGTTAGTTTTTTTCTAACACCGGTTTTAACAATTTATAAATGAAAAATCATCCAATCGGTTTAAAAATCAAGACATTCGTTGCTCAGTTAGACATTCAGTGTTTGCCTTGGAGACACTAAAACTAGGAAACAACTTAAGCTACAGCAATGAAATTAGCATGTTTATATGAGAATTTTTTCATGAAAAAACTTTTTAGATTACTAATAATGGGCGTGGTAAAAAAATGAGATCTCAGTAACCTCAGTAAATTTAACAAAAATAGGCCGCGCAACATTTACTTATATATCCGGATATCTATTTACATTAGGGAGGCCAGTTGTAAAATTCGAAAAAAGAATAGATGTGCATTTTATTTTAACGAAAAAATTTTAAGATATTAATTCAATAAAGCTATATTTACACTACCTAAGTTTCTCATCTGATTAGAACAGATTATAACAGTTACAACTCAGACGGCAATAATTTTGAAAGTAGAAAATGCTCTATTTTTAACTGAGCTCAGGCAAAAACAATAAAAATTGAATTAGATTTGCTATTAAACTATCTGAGTCTATCTGAGTGCCCTTGTTATATAAATCTCAGATAAGAAATTTAGGTAGTGTAAATATAGCTTAAGCACTATAAGAATACAACAAATACTGTCACCGTATTTGTAAACAGTATATATTAAATTTATTGTAAATGCCATTTCAAATCTATTTTTTTTTCTTAAAAGGTTTTTTAAAGTACAATAGTGGTAATTACTTTGTGTTGCGAACACTAATAAATGTAGCAAACCACATCAAGCACCAACAAAATGTGGACAGATGTGCTAGTTTTGCTATGTGTCAGGGAATTGCAAGGCTTTTGGAAAAAGAAAAGTAATTACCGCTAATATTTTGTTTTGGGTGTCGTAAAAAAAGTATTAAGGGAAAACCAATTAATAATTGTGATTTGTAAAATTTTTGAGTAGGAGTGTAGCATGGAAAAATTTGTACGAAATATGTACGAAAAATGTACAGTCTGACTGTTGTCGGGGAATCTGCCCAGATCCCAGTGATTACTATAGATTACAAACACAGAAATATTTTGTATTTATTTGAATCCAATTTGGTTTATTTATTCAAACAGAATTCAATTTAATAAAGTTACATATGAATATTTCTAATGTTAAAAATTATTTTTGGTGTAATCACCAAGAGCGTTTTTCTTGTATATTTTTATAAGAAGTGACTTACAAACTTGCGGTTAAGCTATATTTATAGGATAAAATTTTTGGAAATTCCGCGTCGAAAATTACACTAATACACCTATATACTTAATAAAATGATTGACAGTTGGTAGAGATGTATTTTGTAATAATTGAGTAGAAGATAGTTTACAACTGACATGGTAAGTTTATAATTAAAATGGTTAATACAAGAGTGGCGGTAACACTCACTGTTTTCTGATAATATTTAAAAAATAACACTTTTCATAGGACCAGAAAAATATTTTTTTCAATATTTTTAATAATTCTATTTTATTTAATTTAAACAATAACAATTGTTTAATAAGTATATGCATAAGAAAATCTGTATATACGTATTTGTGAAAACTGATGTTTTTTAAGGTACAACTCAGAGAGCAAAAGGGTTGAATGTCCTTTATGGTGTGGCGCGTGAAACGGAAAATACGCTTGTCTACTGTGCCTTTATTTTATTCCTAAAGTACTAAAAAGCATGTTAGTGTTCTATTTACTTATCGCCGTCATAACATGATCTAGGATAAGCAATACTACCCTTTCGACTGTAAATGCCTAAAATATTTGGTTACAGTAATGTAATGTATGCCCGAAACTCATAAAACTATCACGAAGCTCATGAAAAGTAGATATGGGGGAACTACTTTAACTTCTAAGTTGTCACCCACGGAAATCGGCTTAATTTTGCTTCCTGCCATCAAAAAGAGGGTATAGCCGTTTATAGGATGACGTTTAGCAGAGAGTAACACACGCCAGATTTTTCTTTCCCGAAATCATAATTTTTCGGCATAGATATGATGAATCTACTTGCATTGTTGAAATACTCGTAATCTGTTAAAGCAATAGAGTTAAAATGTTCGTTAACCATTAAGAGTTGTTTCTGAATAATCTAAACTATTTTTACAGCACTTAACTTATTCATTTAAATGCTATTGTATCTAGATAACAAAAACAATAAATGCTCTAGCCTCCATAAGACTCTCTGGAATCCTAAAGGACTACCTTTAAATCAAAACATAATCGTCTATAGGTTGGTAGAAAAGCCTTACTTGTTTCCATTTCCTCATTTAATTAGATTTTCTTGAACTAAAATTTTAATGTGTTACTAATCAAATAGTATATTGAAAACACCTCAATTTGTATAAAATTGAAGGATAAATAAAAATTTATGAAAAAAAAAAACTTAAACAAAATAATAAAAATAGTTACTCAATATCATGTAAACTTGTACTACAACTTGACAATATACCTACACAAACCCGATGTCGGTAGAATCATAGAATCTTGGAATTTACGTGCTTTACGTACAAAAAAATTATTCAAGAGAGTTGAAGTGCAAATGGAGTAATTTTATTACTCATATGTGTAAAATAGCAAAAAACAAAAAAAAAAACATCTTCAGAATACTCTATAGATTCACAAACATAAACAAGTTCATTTGATGCTCTGTACGATCTTCCTGGTATAACTTATCAATACTTGGTTTGACTCCAAAAACGTCTGTGTAATGATCATAATCAATATTATCATTATAGGTAATGATAATCATCAAATATGCATACGAATCGTTCATAAGGATCATTATCGTTTTGTCATTGTCATCATTATAAAAACAATGATGATCTGGCGTCATTATGAGACGAATACTAAAATGCAGCAGTAGCAATGGCAACTGCACAAGCAGCAACAGCAGCTGAAGTTCATCCAGCCAGCCTGTCAGGCAGCCATTTAAGCCAAAACAAAATCTAATATGTTATCAAGTGTAATATGTCTGACAAAAAAAGAAAAAAAGGCTATAAAACTAGCAAAGCTAACAAACAACATAGCCAACATATTATATATATGTATGTATATGTGAGCCTAAGCTTGGATTACAAGATCACACTGATCATACACAAGTGAGTGAGTGAATCAATAACAAGTATACCATGAAATTGTTGTACTCCAATCCCAAAACTAAAAAGTCATGTGTTCTATAGACGAAAAGTGCAAATGTTCGTTCAACAAACGAGTATGTTGGAGTAGATGAGCAAATGTGATCGTAAAACGAGCATTAGCAACATTAACAACAACTTACATTCGTTTTTTTTTATTTTCTTTTTCAGAGATTACTCTTTAACAAATTCATATGCTCTTTAATGTTTATATTGTAAACTTTTCTTACCTCCCATCTGTTTCATTAATGATCTGCTACAAAAGCAAAAACAAAAAAATAAGAGTAAATTTTTACAGCTTTTCATACTGTTTGTTGTAGGAGATCAATCTCTAGAACCCTAACTATTTTATACGGCAGTTTGTAAGAAGCAAAAGTTAGAGCTTTTCCTCAATAGGAACAAAAAAAAAAACAATTCGAATACGAAATAAGCACAAAACAAAGTATTTCTAAAAATACAAAATTTTACTGCTCAGAGCTTTACCTGCATGTGCTATTGTCTGCCAGAAGCATTTTTTTTATAATACTTTATGCCTCCTAATGGGAAAAATTGTTGTTGTGTTGCATTATTTTCAATGAACAAATGTGAAGTTCAGGGAAATCTTCTAATCAACAGACTTTTGTTAGTGAATTGCTCAGTACACATGGGTGTTATTTTATGATATTTAATATATAGTTGAGAGTTTTTATTATTTTTTTTTTCTTTTGTAAATCTATTATACGAGTACACACATAACTATTTCATTTACTCTAAACTTACGTGGAATCAAGGTTGCATAGAAAAAGCTTTTTCTTCATATACATACATAAGACACAATAGTCTGATTTGTTTTCTTTTATTTTAATGCACCTCTTCTGTTTTTAGGAACTTCTTTTTAAAAGTTAAATAGTTTAAAATATATTTATGTGTATAGCAGAGTACAAGATATGTATATACGATACCCTATTTGACAGATCCCTAGATATTAACAATTTAACAAATACATTCTCGTAAAACTGTAGGTTTTTACTTTCTCTTTGACCCTTCTCAAGACACGTACTCATACATAAGTCAATATTTATTTTTTTATGGGAAGTACCCTGCCCATTTATACAATTCCGTTCAAACTTTTATCGATGATATGTATTGAGTAGTAATTAATATTATTCGGAGTAAATGTAAAGATTCTTACTGTTAACATTTTTAAAATATAGCCAAATAAATAGTTACGCAAATTATAATCTGCTTATATACAGTGGACTAAATCTGACGTTTAAAATTTTGTTTTATTGACGCCAGCATTTAGGGATGACCCCCTGCATTGTGCTGATCTTGGAAAATATGGGGAAAAGAGAAAAGAGGGTATGGACTTTTGATTCAAACTCACTAATTATTATCATTAAAAAAAATATCATACTTTAAAAATGTGAAAGGAAGGAAGGAAATTGGTTGCTGTTGATTGATTATTCAATGGCCAATTGTATATCCTCACCACTGAATAATCCAACAGCAATCAATCCCTAGAAGCCCGCACAGTAAAATTTTAATTAGGGGAGGAAAGAAATATCATAATGATATTGGGGATAATTTTGTTGTTCTCTCTAATCCAGTCCCAGGGATAATTGTTAGAATCTGCTCCTCAACTGAGTATCTGACATAGGAGACCCCGCCTGCTCTCCGCCAGCTTAGCTAGTTGAGTTCTTGCTGTGTAAGCCTCTACACTACGACAAGGTGTTTATCCCACATTAACAAACTTTTCAGCTTTGCAATTCACGGATTTCTCGTATTCTAACACAGATGAACTGAGTCAAATGAATAAAAATTTTATTATTTATTTAACTCACCGTAGTCAGGTGGTTAGTGTGTTGACTTACTAAGACGATAGCGTCGGGCTCAAATCTCAGATCTGGAAAAAAAGAAATATGAAAAAATTATTTCTTTCGGCGACTACCTCTCAGGGGAGTAATTGATTGCCATGAAATAGCTTCTCAAATCAGTCGTTCAGAGTCTACGTTAAACTGTAGGTCCCAGCGCTCATGGATAAAAATTGACACACACAACATGGGTGCTGCGAGAAGCTAGGCCAACCCTGAAAGTGGATTGTAATAGCCAATTATGAATGTACTTACATATAAGTCAGTTTCAACTGGAATGTTAAGAAAAAACATCAGAAAGTTCCCAAGAGAGGTGGCATATGCCTATCATTGCTGATAACTGCTGGAATTTTTGTCTGGATCTTATAGAGACCTCTCTATCGGGATATCATTCTATTCCTTTACCACAGTGACTATTTAAAAAAAAATTAGTTAAATAATCATACTTTTGTTATAATTTTTACTCTACATAAGTGCATATTTAAAACTAGAGCTGCTACAAAAAAAAACTGGTATTATTTTCGTAACCAGCACATTTAAATTAAGCGAAAACAAATGAAAACACCTCCAAACATTTGTATGTGTTGACCCGTGTTATCATCACTAGACGCACTATAGAATACATTAGAATTTTTGTAAAACAACTTCTATATTAATATTTTTAAATGTAAATTCTATATGTTGTGAACCTTTTCTTTATCTATATAAATTGTACAAACTTTCGGCTTGAGGTTCTTATATATAAATTAAAAAGTTTAACACCTTTTCTTTTGTGTTTTTTTATTTAATTTATTTTTCCAATATTTCGATCAACCTCGTTGATCATCAGAAAAGGTGTTAAACTTTTTAATTTATATATAAGAACCTCAAGCCGAAAGTTTGTACAATTTATATTAATATTTTATGTACATACTAGTCATAAATCCGACCACAGTCGGAAAATAAAAAATCTGGCTCCGTCTTGCACATGTGGACCAAATGAGTTTTAATTATGCAAAATTTCAGCTTTCTCCGACGTCAGGCGGCTTCAAAAAGCTGCGGAAAGAGTACTGGACATACATCCGACAAACAACGAAATTATATATATAAACTTGTATATTAATTTTTCACACAATCTATAATTAAAATTAAAGAATTATTAAATTTAGATTTTATTTTTTTTATATAAAATATAAAAAGATATTTTCTAAATTGCTATCACTAACTTCATTAGTTTTCTTTAAATTTAAACCTAAACAAGTTAATCACACAATATTGTCAAAAAAGAAAACTGAAACATCCAGATTTAAATTGATAATAAAATTTCGTTACAAAAAAGAAACTTTTAAGATTTCTCTAGAGCTTTAGGGTTTAAACACATAAAAAGGTATCATTGCTTTTACCAACAAGCAAATCGTTATTATTCTGCATTTAAAACATGCAGAGAAACAATAAAAATTAATCGAAGTGTGGTTGTTTAAGAAACGGAAAAATACAAACAAAGAAATAATCAAATCAGTTTGAATAAATTTAAGTTTTTTTTTTTTTTTTTCGTTAAAAATATAGGGGGTTTTGTGTAGAGCTTGTTACTATAGAAGGCGGAGAAGATCGGTGTGTTCATTATCAGCACCAACCAACATATATTATAAGTTTACATTGTAATAAAAAACCAAATAGGGAAAAGAAAAAGCTTATAGCCCTTTGTTTTCACATGAATACATTTATAGCAGCGGCCTACTATAAAAAAAATTTATTTTTTTTTAATTTTGAAGTTTATTAACCTTTTACCCAATTTCGATTTCAATTTTTCATTTTTATAAAATACAGCATACAAAAACAGAATAGAGAAAGAGAGAGCGAATACACTTTACTGTCTCCAAAAGCGGTCTGAAAAGCAAGCGTTAAATGAGCGTTAATTACATGTATAAAAACATATTGTGTTGTATTTATATGGGGGCTTAAGCGGAAGACGTTTCAATAAAAATTATTTTGTGTTACAAATTTAATAAAATAATAATAAAAGCAACAGAAAAGACAAGTAGTAGTGGAGACCCCCACAAGAAAAAATAAAAAATGTATAGGAGGGGGTATACAATGTGCGCAAAGACGAAATGACCTATAAAACTGGTGCTAATGCGCTTTTAATACATTATGCTTAAAATAAAATTGCAATACTCACCTTTAGTTTTTGATCACAATTAATCTTAGTATTCTAGTCATAATCTAGTGGAACCGACAGAATATTGCTATTTGATTTTTACACCGGATTCCATCTAATTTATAGGAATGTTTATAAGCCTCATGTCCTTAATAATCATACGAAATTTATACCAAATATATATAGAAATCATTGATCAATGATGTTTTTAAAAAAATATCAACCAATGAATCTACCTGATCGAGCAAAATAAAATAAAGATGACCAATTCGACTAATGTAGCTTTCACAGTATAGCCACTGCAACTATCTAATCTAAGCTACACTTTTATTCATCAAGTCAATAGAAGCGGTCTACTTTCGGCAGTACCTACTACAATATAAGTCTCGAGCTTTTTCGAGTATTTTGCTGCCCTTCTCAGGTACAGTTCTAGACACAAACGTACCTAAAGGCCGTGATAAACTATCCTATAGAATCGTACGATTTGTCAAAAAAATCTTGTGTGTTAAAAAAATATAACAGAGTGGCATAAAAATGCATCTGTATGACAGATTTTTTGACAAGTCTGTCAGTCTATCTGACTTCATGATCTTTTGAAAAAATTCATAAACATTTTTTCTCAATGCGATCAGGGTTGCATTTTATAAGATGTTAGCAAAACACAACCCTGCATATGCTTTGCATCTTATTTTGTGTTATGGTGTGCCACTAATGTTGCCAATTTATTGCGAATTTTAAAAGTGTGACAGATATCGATAAGATTTTCTTGTGAATGAATCGTACGACTGTGTATAGTAGAGTGCTTTAAGGTGCAGCAAAACTAAAACTGCTTCCAAACATTAAAATTCTACTTCTGAATAATGTTACATTTTATAACAGTTGTACTTGTTTTCTTCGCATATGAGTGACAAATTTGTTCTAAACCATGATAATATTTTTCTTTTCTCACCAAACCTGAATTCCGCCTAACTTCTCATAAGAATACCAACAGTGTTGTTTATAATCTTACAATATTAGGAATATATAGAAACCATATGGTCGCCGTAATCTAGTATATATTGTGCTGGATTACTAGGTGAGAACTCCGAGTTCGAACCCTTGATCTAGCAGCTTGAAAGAAAGAAATACGACAAAATATTTTTTTCAGTGACCACCTCTTAGCAGTCTTCTGGCAAAAGCTCTGAGAGTAACTGATTGCCATGAACAAGCTTCTAAAGTCGTTATGAATCAACGCAAATATGTAGTTATAAATACTCATGAATAAATATTGATGCACTCTAGGTCGTAACTCTGAAAAAGGTATTTATTGGCCAATTATAATTGTATGTATGTATAGAAAACAAAAAATGTATCAGCTTCTTGACTCATACATACATATATATTTTTTAAGATCAGTTAAGTCCATCAATTCAAAATCCATATAGTCCGTTACTATTTGACAAATCTATTCTTCAAATGCACTCTAATATTTAGTTTCGACTCATAGAAGCGGAAGGGTTTTTCGTGTATTGGTGAAGATAGTAGAAAAGGCAGAGTTATTGAAGAATGTCTCGAATTCTGTTCTTGTTCTTGTTCACTTGTTCTTTCTATCTCACATATAACTGCTTTAGACGATATAGAAAATAAAGAAAATTAAAAACGTAATAAAGAAGAGATAAAAAACCCACGATCTGAGATGCACAATGTGAAATGCCAGAATATTTTGACAGACTCTTTTAAAGAAAATTAAAAAATATGAAGGTGTTTTGGCATATTGTCTAAACCCACGCTTTTAAAGCAAAGAATCGGTATCTTCGTTTTTTCTAACTTTTTAAATCGCTGTAGACTACAATCAAGAAATATTTAAAATTTTCCATTTTGTAAAAACTGGAGGTTAATATTTGTCCCCAACTGTAACCCACATCTACCAGATATTAATAACTAAACCAAACACTGTGAATCAGCAATCATTTAACCGGCTAACCAGACAGCAATAAAAAGTACCGTTGGAAATTTCTTTCATTTCTCTTATTAACAACTACTCATACTCTCACTGTCTTTCACTCTCTGATAGAGTGATTCTCTACTACCAATACTACCAAAATTGTTTATATGAATACGTCAGAAAGTCAACATCAGCAGCAGCATTAAATCGGTATTTGTTGTTGTTGCTGACAATGTTTAACGTTTTGACTTGATGTTGTTGATGTTTTTTTTTGTGTTTTTGAAATGTAGGTCAAGTTATAATGGATGTGAATAAATATGTATTTTCGTCGTATACGAGTACTTTTCAAACACACACAAACAAAGTTTAAAGCGAGAAATCTATTTGGATCGAGAAAAAAAGAATCAAAAATGGGAAGAGAATTTAAGTTTGAGGAGGATCGTTTGGTGTATTATCGAATAAATGACTATGAAATTATGTAGATGTTGCTTGTCTAACTGACATGTCGTCTTTCTTTCTGCCTTTTATAAATTCCGTTTAAATACTCGTATGTGGGAAGTGGAAAAATATCAATTTTAAAATATATTTCAGCAGTACAAGAGCAGTATACGATTCAATAAATTAAATCAATACTGTTCAAAAAATAATAATAAGAATGATTAGCATCTTAATGAATAAACGTTAATGGATCACTTTTTCATTGGCAGCACCAGTGTAATAAAAACCGTATTTACTCGCATCACGTATACGTTTCTGCAAAAAGCGATCTTGATTATTTAATTAAAATCTTTAATCGTATGATCTACAATACAGAATCCTAAGCTATAAAATCTTAGACGATACTTTTGGCAAATTAAAGGAAGAAAGCTTAATTAAAAATTAGAATACTCGTATCAAGGACGGAACTCTGTTCTGCAGGATCTCGACGTGTTCCCCATTTTTAATAATTACTCGAAGACAAGCAATATGTCCTTTACTAAGATAAGCTTCCCCTCCGAAATTTTTCCCAGATTGCTTGACAAGCAGAGACATACATACATATGTCATTTACTTTGGGAATTAAGTTTTAATCACTGAAATCTAAGTAAACAGTTTTGCTTCTATAAAGCATTTTGATTTGGGTATCTTTTTAGCTGTATTGTATTGTATTAATTAATTCACTTATTTAACTTCAACATCATTTCGAATTAATAAAGACCTAAAATTATTGCGATTGTTAGTGTAAGAACACAATATTTCGCATGGGAATGTTAGCAATAAAACGATAGTTAAGGACCATTTTTCTCCACTATTATGTATTAGTAAGTCGAGCCAGACTATAATTCCAAGAAAAGACAATGTTTAACATCTAGCGGTGATCTTCACCGGACATAGAACGTTGGAAAAGTATGACAGTTATCTTGGTGCAGCTGGTGTGAAGAAAGCTAAGTAGAGGAAACTCAGAAGAGTGGGTGTTTCAACGTTTCTACTAACACTGGGATCGTAGGGTTTTTAAACACAACAGACTAGAATTATACTAACCCTACTGTGAGTGTTATTTTGATCTCAGTTTTCTTTTTGCTTTGCGGGTTCTGGGGTATAATAACGAAACTAACCGCCACTTGGCCCTCTATTTCAATATACAGTCTTAGACCCTATAATAATTATGTTTATATCAGGCATATCAAAATACATGGATAAAAATTAGTTAGATATACCGATTGGCTGTCGCAGACTTAACTTCAACTGCACACTCCGATTTGTTTTTTTTTTGTCTTGTGTTTTAGCTTACGAAACAAGAGGGTGAAGCATCTTTAAAAAAGAAATATAAAAACCTATTTCTTTAGGCAACTACCTCTTAGCAGTCTTCTCAAGTATGTCGTTCGGAGTCGACATTAGACTATAGGTCCTGGTACTCATGGATAAAAATTGACACACACAACCTGGGTGCTACGAGAAGCTAGGCCGTAACTCTGAAACAGTCTTGTAATGCCCAATTTTTAAGCCTTTTCTATATCTGACGAATGTCTTGTATGAAGTGGTTTTTGAAGGGTTTCACATAGGTCATGGGTCATAGAGTCCAGGATGGGTTCTGTAAAGTAAAGTTTGTATACGGAAACTTATGAGGCATGGACTTCCTCAACTGACTTTAAATATATAGATTTTGTTTTAAATGTGAAACTAAATTTAACCTGATCCCGTCAAAAAATTCACAACAAGAAAAACTAGAATTATTCAGTGGGCAAAAGCATCAGGAGTTTTTATTACGAAGCAGTGCTTGAATTGCATACTTTAAAGCAAAACAAACCCATATAACTTTGAAGAAGCTTTTACAGGTTTTGCATCCTTTTATTTAACTTTTATTGTCAAACTTATCTTTTATTTTTTTTATTTTTTCTTTTGAAAATTTAAGAAAGATAGGAAAATTCTAATATTTACAACAATTAAAGGAAAAAAAAGTCGTTTAAGCACAATAAATACAATAGCGGTAATCATTTTTCGCCCTTGTCAGCCTTTCAAACAAGCAATCGTAGCATATATGGCTACATTTTGTTATTGCTTGACATGATTTCCTACGTTTGGAACACTTCCCAGGGCGTTTGAAATGAAGAGCGATTATCACTACTGTTTAATTTAAATTTACTTACAAGCAGTGACGGTGTAAAGTAATAGACCAGGTGGAGGGAATGGAAATCACAACAACCCTTGCACTGCCACTTTAGCACACTACCTCTTAACTACTTGGACACAATGATAATTAAATAATTATTCCAAACGTTTTAATGGATTGAATGAAATGGCAAATCAATTTAAACATTTACACTTCAAACTAAGAATCATTGTCACAGTTTAGAAAAGTATCAAAATCATAAAACAGTCTAAGAAAAAATCTAAAAGGAATAAATTCTATATAAGCTCTGGTTGAAGTTTTTGTTTTTAAATCCAAGCAAAACTCATACTCGTACATATCGGCTTTAAAGATGTCAAAAAAAAAAAAACAAAAAAAATACACTGAAGTATGAAGAAAGAAGAAGAAGAAACAAACACAACAACTTCTTGTTTTATTTTAACTTTCACTTAGAAAGTTCTGCAACTTGTGGTTGTTGGCTGTTTAATGTACATACGATATACATATGTAGATTTTGTTGCTGTTGTTGTTGCTGCTATTATTCATCGTATGCACGTCTTATGATATTGGTGTTGCTCGTACTGTTGTTTTTGTTGGTTTTAAATGTTTCAACTTGATTGTTTACTTTTAATCTTAAATTTTATTTGAATTTCATATTTTTTTCTGTTATTTTTTTTTAGTATTTTTTTTCATTCTCTAATTTACAAACTATCAAAATAGTTTATTGTTACCATTGTTGTGGATTTTATTTTTGTTTCTCGTGTTTTCTTGTCAAAAAACAAACAAAAAAAACTCAAAATTAGGTCCGAAAAAATAAGCCAAAATTAGGTCCGCAGTATAGTAGATCTAAAGGTTTTGTTGTATTTTTATCACACAGAACTACAGCAATTCAAGCAGCAATAAAAAAAAAAATACTTAAATAAACAAAAATGTGAAAAAAACTTAGTTTTTCTTGTTTCTTTTTAAAACAAAATATACAGTAAGGGTGAAAACTGTTCACAAGTCCATCTACAAAGTAACCGCTCACTGACATTCCACTGTATTCTACCTTAACATTTGACAACGAAAAACGAATGATAATGGAAAAGCTCCACCTATTGGGAAATAGCAGATAACAGCTAAAAACCTACTTAGCAAAGGCACTCACCACAATCAACATGCAATAATGGGGCAATTGCTGTTGTACATTCAAGGGTTAAGGTCTTTGAATGATAAATTTACAGCAATTTGTCTCATTCCTAAGGCGCTTAATAATATAAGAAAACAAAATATATGTTCTGTTGTCATAAAATTCCAATACAATACACAGTATTAGTAGGGGTTTATCCTTGAGTATTGGTCAATTATGCTTTCGTCAAATTTATTTTAATTTAAAACAAAAAAATCAAACCAGTTTAGATTACTTCGTCGAATGAGTGGCAAAATGTATTCTACAGATTATATGGACATTCTAGAAGACTCATATATTCCAAGTCGCAGAATTTTTGGTATAGATCAGCTACAGAATAATATCTTTAGCCAGGATAATAATTCTAAGCACACCGCCAAAAATTACAAAACGTTGATTTGAAGAAAATGGAATCAAGCTTTTGAATTGGCCTTCTCAGTCGCCGGATCTAAATCCGATAGAACAATTGTTATCCGTCTTAAAGCGAAAGATTTTTGCTCAAAAAGTCCCACTAAAGGTCATGGGTGAACTTTGAGAGCGTGCTGTGGAAGCTTAGAAAAGTATTGACCTTAATATCTTGATAAATTTAGTAAAAAGTATTGCAAAAAATAAAAGCAATAAAAAAAGAAAAAGCAAACAAAAGCTTGAAATTAATAAGGCTTTTTCATTCGTAACATACATTCTTTTAAAGTTTTGTTCTTTTTAAGTTTTTCACATGTAGATGTACTTTATTGAATTTTGTTTAAAAGATCAAAACCAATTTAAATAAAACACAAATTTTCTCGGATATATTGTCAATTGGAGTAATTTTGTGGACAAATTGAGTCCTACTGTAAGTTTTTACTTCTACCAAAGACATGTATGTACATCAACTAAAGCATTATTGATAACTTCTAGAAATATAAAGTTTTTTTCTGAAATACTTAAACTGTATGTACTTACATTTATTGTGAAGATATCTAAAAAAAAATACTTTACTAAAGCTATGAAGTAAGTACAGTAGATTTTCGACAAAAGCAATAAAATTTGCTGAAATTATTGAAATAATATTTATAATTGTATTTGTTTAAACTTAAGTTCTCTTTGAAAACTGTGTGTTTTGGTGTATGTTGAAGACAGCAAATTATTTAATTCCATGTGAAATATGTTAAGGGCAGATACATACGTGAAATGTCCATGTTTCGAAAGGGGTTAATCGTTAATATATTTAAGAAGAAATAGATATTATTGTATATATTTCAATTAAATTTTATTAATAGTGATTTAGATACATGATTGGTTCATAAATATGTGTAAGATATAATTCCCAGCGGGAAATGGTAATCAATGAGAATCGAGGAGGTAATACAAGGAATGTATAATCTATTGATTACGGAAAGCATTACGCTTAACACAGAAAATGTCCTACGAAAGTAATAAATTCTTTTACTGTCCCCTCGTAATAAGTATTAGAATGCATTATTTGTAATGCATTAAGTAATTATTTATTAATAATTTGAAGGAATAAATTCTATGATGCATTATTTTTAATGCGTTATATTATTAATGTATTTATAATATTAAATTATGCATTAAGTTATTAATAATAAATTAATTTCCCCCATTATAAATAAAATAATAGTAGCTATTCGGGAATATTTGTTTTACTATTTTCCATGTGCATGTTAAAAACATTTTGCAAACATTTTAGTTTTAAAATAATCCCCAATAGCTACTAATATACATATTTATTAATTAATCTTAAACATTAATTTCGTTTCTGCGCATTTCAACATAAACTGCATTTTTTAATAAAATACATTTTTTTTGCGTAAAAAATTTTTTAACTATGAAAAAAAAAAAAAAAATAAAAAACAAAAAAATCCACAAACAAATATATGTAGAAACAATAACTTCTTTCTCCTATATATGTGGGAATGTACATGGTAATCGATATGTACAATAGAAAAAAAACCAAATTACAGTTTTTTTTTTAAAAAATATACAAAAAAGACAACAAGCAACATGCAATAACTTCTTTCTGCACATGGTAATCAATATTTACTTGTGTACCACGTGAAATTACCTTCTCGATTCCAAAAGTAATATATTCTGAAGTAATATATTATATAATTGATTATAAAATAAGGTAATCAATCTTTTCCCGCTGGGTAACTCTACCTTCAATACTGGAAGTTTGATTTAATTATTGTTAATATATAAATATACCAGTGTTGCCAAGTTCATACGGACAAAAATCCCTAAATGTATATGAAAATAAAGTATAAAAACCCTAAAAAACGGACATACATAACACTTTAAACGTTTTTGCGTTCTCTTACTAAAATATTCAGATTAATTTTTAATTTAAAGTGGTTTTCTTAAATCTAAATGAATCGCTAATCATTACTAAAATATTTCATCATTTCAATCTCCTGATTTAAGTATCGAAATATCTATTCGATTTCGTAATTTATTGTGGATTAGACATCATAAATTCTTTTGAAATAGACTTAAATGTGCGTTATATCAAGTTTCTGGTATTTTAAAAGATTTTCGCTCGAAAAATTAATATTTTCCCAATTGTATCTTTGCTTTATATGAAAAACTCATTAACTGTGTACCTATACCTGTGAGTTGTCTTCAAAAGATACAGAAAATATACGACTTATTGAACCCTTATGAGCTTGCAGGCATTTATTGGGGGCAACAATAATGCCACAAACAATTTTTATTAACGTCATTTTATTCATTTTCGCCTCTCCGTATTAAACTACTTCATTATTATTTTTTAATTACCTCCGGCACTACAGGATTCTTCAAGCAAGAATATTTGTGCACAAATAATTTTTTTTTTTTTTTGGTTTCTAGGATTTGTCACAATTCCTCAAAAACAACGGTTTCAATGCTCAATTATTAATCTTTTTCCGTTTTGATAATTTTTATTTCATGAATGTTTATGAACAATTTACTTATAGTGTTAAAACTATAATTATTTCTGTGGCAATATCGAAGAATAGCTTAAGTCGACATAAGCTTAAATTAAAATCGAATTTTTGTAGCTTCCTGAAACTCAGGGTAGTAATAATATATAAAATACTATAGTGCATATTTATTATATCATAAGTCTATTATCAGTAGGTAAAATTACAAATTTTTTGAAGAAATATTTATAGTAAAATTTACATAAATTTGGGGACATTTCAAAATTTCATGTTTTGACTTAAGCTGTTCTTACATCTGTAAGATTTATACGGTTTCATTAAAAAGAATTTAGGAACTTACCATCGTCAGTATTTTCCATAATTAATTGATTATATTTTTTTATCTATTTTCTTATAATTTGTTATTAAAATAAGATAACAAATTAATTCGTATATAGAACAATCACTGCACTAAAAATATTGAATTTCTGTATGTCTCGGCATAACGGTTCATTGACATTTGTAAAAACTAAATTATTGTTTTCTATAGTACTCCATCAACAAAAATAGATTTTGATGAATTGGATTTTGACCAAAAAAAGTTTCTCGTCAGATATTTCAAATAATATTTAAAAGCAAACAATTCTTTCAGAGTTAAGCTGGCAAAGCATAAAAAATTTTTAAACATAAATTCGGTGCTAAATACTTAGTCCCTAAGGCACTTTAATACTATTCCACAAGTCTTAAGATTTCAATTAGATTTAGTCGAAACAAAATCTTATAAGTTTTGATCTGATTGTCAAAAACACAAATATAATATGTTCGTATTGCGATTTCCTGACAACAATAGTTGTTTGTTTCTTTTCTCCGAGAATGGACATGTTAAAACGGCAATATTTTTTTTCTTTTTGTTAATATTTCAGAATATGAGACAATATTTATAAGTAATTTTTTTACAATAAAGATTTTGAAATTATTACTATATTTTATGTTTTTGCAGTTATTTATTTAAAAAAAAATTTTAATTATGGTGATTAGACTTTGTAGAGGGAGTCGAAAACTAGTTCAGACAAACGGCTGTCAAATATTTTTGACATTTCCTTATATATTTACTTATATTTACAAAACTCATTTCATCTGAGTTTTGACATGTCGTTATACTGAGTGGGATAGTGTAAAACGAGCTTACGAAAAATCGGCGATCTGCTAATGCATAAGACTGTTAAACATTTTTATTTATATTCATATGACTTGAGCTATTGTTTCGAATAACAAATAAGTAAGTGTGGTTTTCTTATTTGAAAATAGTAATACAATGTTAGGTCATCTTGTTTGGGAAAGGAGCCAAAGATTTATTCTGGCATATAAATAAAAATTAAATTAAATTAAATTAAATATACATATATGGCGCCAAAAAGTGGAAAGATGTAATACAAAATTAGAATATGACCCAAGGGAAGCATTAAATGTTTAAAAATTACCTCTTAAATTTAAAATAGGTCTTTTGCAAAAAATTTAATTAGACTTGAGCACAATTTTCTAATTGTCAAAGATTAAACGATTCACTCTACCGCAACACAATCTTTAAAATAATTATTTATGTACTTGCAGAGTTAGAGCTTTATGGATCTCCAAAATGTTCTTCTTCTATTTAATTAAAATGCTTTACATTTTCAATCATAATAATTAAATTTTGTTTTTAGAAATCTAAGTGTTTAGATTTTGTTAAATTCTTTATATTTCTTTAATAATTTATTTTCTTTAATATTACTTTTACACTAAAAAAATCTCTTTTGCGGTTTCTGATTTTTTTTTTACAAATTTATACAAATTTATTTATTTATATTTATTTATAAATTTGTATTTGTCATTGTTGATATAAGTATTTTTATTTAATTAATATTAAACCTAATTTTTTATAACCTTTTTTTTTTTGCTTTAGATGTCCGATCTTTTTTATACATTCGAAACCCTTTTAAAGTCTGAGAATTATTTCTTTACTCCTCTCTTCAAAATATTCACTTTTAATGTTTTCAACTCATTAGTAGTCAATTTAAAAATTGAAATAAAAAATGACACTTAAAACTTCTGGGTTTTTTTTTATTTCTCTCTTTTATTGTCAATTAAATTGTAAAAGAACTGGCAATAGGCCAAACATTTTTAGTAGAATTATGTTTGGAATATGAAAGTGGCATTAGAACTTTAGAATATTCATTTAATAGGCCAATAAGGCACAGCCGATATTACATACATACATACATATCTACAATATGGAAAAAAAATAAAAAAATTAAAAAGCGAAAAAAAGATTGCATTAGACAGAATAATAAAAAGTATTTAAGTAAATAGAATAAGGAATAAAATAGTATTAGAAATAAGCAAAAGAAAGGAAACAAAACGACTTGTTTGTACCCTTTTAGGTTCTAGTCATGATTGTGAAATATAGTATGAGTACATGGAGTTTGTCTTTGCAGATATTTATTTACAAAATAAAATACAAAGTGGTATTACATATATGCATATACATATATGCATGTACATATGTATTTGATAAAATCCAATACAAATGTGTAGTGCATATAGTCGTACATATATTCGTAAAACGATTTGAAAAAATTTCGATATAATGGAAAAAACTGAAAACGCATTTTGTTTTTACCATTTTCGTCCTGTGTTACAAACCAGTGTAATTTGTATTGATCATGAAATCTTCCAGACCAAATTCAGAAATTTAGCTTTAAGCGATCTCCAGATATATAAAAAACAATATTTACTTTGACTGGCGATTTGTATTGACTATGAAGTTAATTGGATAAAATTTAGAGACTATGCTATCATTTTCAAAATGCAGATAAATAAATATTTACCTTGTATGGGCGTGGCACTGACCAGATGAATTTTTTAAATTTATGTAGCCTGCTGTAACATTCACATATACACTGACATTTAAAGAAAATCGTTTCGCCGTTTAGATATCTATTGACTTCAAAGAAACACATAGTCAGTCGTACATATATAAACGATTATAAAACGTAAATAAAATGGGTGTTTTGAAATTTTGTTAACCTAACTCGAACACATTATCGATCCATATTAAAAAGTTTCACTTACAAGTTATTTGTTAAAGAACTCTTTTAATTTATGGATCCTAAAACTTATTCGATCACCAGAACATTATTGACTTTTTTCCTATTATGCAGAAACAAACTCATATTTTAATTAACAAAAGTAAAAATATTTACGGCAACTGAACGGCTCCTAGAGAATAGCATTTACTTATTTATTTTAGGTTGACCTGCTTTTAATCTAAATTTTCGAAGGCTTCATAACTGTGGAAAGTTATTAATGAATAAAGGAAAAACTATAGGGCCAAGATGAGTACCTTTTTCGCCACCCCGGAACTACTTATCGTATTACTTCGGGCTGAGGCTGCCCCCTATGGCCAGCATAGCATTTCTCCTTTGCTTCGTCAGATTCATACTTTGGATTTCATATTATTCTATATCCCAAATACTGACAGGATCAGCACCACTATTGAAAAACTTGTCTAACTTCTACTAGGTATTTCTCTCGAAAATAGGCCGTCAAGGTGCCAGATCGTTGTTCGACTCTTATTTTCAGATCCTGCATTCTGAAGAATTGAGAAATTTTTTGCCGTTTAATATTCGTTTTTAACTTCATGTTGCCTGTTAAGGAAGAACTGCTCTGAACAAAAATCAATAGTTCAGCTAAATACGGTGGAAAATTTATGTAATTTTATTCAGCACTATGCAACACTTAAACAGTACGAAATTAATGAGTAATGTCGACATGAGGATGCAATATTAGAGACTTAATAATGGAGTCGATCAGAAATAAATTTTTCAAAAAACTTGGATATTATAATTATTTTTAATATCTTAATGCGCTGAATGAAACTATTGAGGGCTGAGCTAAGACATCAGCACAATAAAAAAAAGCAAGCAAAGGACACGATTTTTGACTTGAAAACTAAGAACGCTTTTGAAAGGTCGCCTGCCCCCTATATTGTAGGAGCAAACACAATTAATTTGATTCATGTATCGTTAAATGTTTTAAATAGGTCGCATTGCTAATACAGCCGTACTTAGAGTGAAGTGTACTTTATAAAGAACACAATTAAAGAAATGCCAAGCCTTGGTTAAAACAAAAAAAATTTCCAACTTAAACGTAATGGTTGACCATTATCATAATTTCTGCGTATTTGAAAATAAAAATCAAGTACAAATTAAAAAGTGAAATGTATAACAAACAAACAAAAAATAAATAAAAAATAGGCAAAAGCCAAGAAAAACACTTTTCCATTTACAAGAAAAAAAAAAATGCATAAAAAGAAATACGCAATTAGACATTCAAATGGAAAAAAATGCAAGAAAAATAATAAAAATGTTGGCACATTGACGGTCTTTCTTCTTCTTCTTCTTCTATTTAAATTTGGTACGTGCTTTGGCAAAAAACCATGAAAACCAAAACTTCCAGCATTTCAAAGAAATCACTAAAAACTATGCTAATCACTGTTGGTCGGCTGTTCGTCGAGTCCTATTATTTAAATAAAAATGTCTTTTAATTTTCTTTTTCAGGCATTATTTTTATTACATTTTATTTAGATTTCTATTCAATAGGTATTTGAATGCCTTTTCAAAGTTTTATTTTTTTATTTTTGTTTCTTTAAATAACTTTCCTACTCAAAGTAAAAATTATGCCTCCATATTGTATAATACTCGTACAAACTCGTATAAAGAAAATTTTATTATACTGTAAAGTTGATAAGACTTGGCGTATAAAATTCATATATGTGTCTATTTCCCAAGATATTTATAGAAATTGTTTTCAAGAATATTTGAATTTTACTTAAAACATTTGTTATAGTGCGATAAAATTTTATAGTCGTCGTCCAAAAATAAAAACATCATTTTGATTCAAAATTTAAAGTGAAAAAAAAACTACACAGGTTTTAAATAGAAAATATGTAATCGGTGTCAACTTGTGCATTTTTAACTAAAATTTAGCGACTCGAATTGTTACAAATTTAAGTTAGAAGGTTAAGGATTACCTTAACTGCGACCAAACATTATCGCTAAAGTGGCATCAATGCCAACTACATTTTTCAACAGATAATCGCCTTGGGTATATGTAACAACCCCCTTAAGAGTACACCTTAAATATTGAAAATGTAAACATGCGAATATGTACTATGTAGTTGATATTCGTATTATTTAAAAAAATGCTCATATTATACAAAGAATATATTTTGAAATAATACAAAAAAAAAAATGTTCATAATTGTTGTGTTCGAATATTCGCGAGTTCACCAAGTTGCCAAGTTCAAGGTTAATCAAAATTTAAGGGCAGGTGACAGCAACATTTGCCACTTACATACGTATATTCATTTGGTTGTAGGCCGAGCCTTTTGGAAATTGAGGTCAGAAGACAAAATATAAATTGCACACTCACAAATGAGTGGGGTTGCTCCGTAGTCTAGTGGTTAGTGCGTTGGTTTGGTAGGCAAGAGTTCCGTGTTCAAACCCCAGCTCTGCCATCTTGAAAAAAAAGAAATATGAAAAAAATATTTCTTTCGGCGAAAATCTCTTTGCAGTGTTCTGGCAAAAGCTCTCAGAGTAAATGATTGCCATGAACAAGTTTCTTAAGACTGTCATGGATAAAAATTGACTCACACAACATGGGTGCAGAGATAAGCTAATCTGTAACCCTAATAGAAGGTTGTAATGACCAATTATGTATGTATGCACATACATATAAATTGCACACTCACAAATGAGTGGGGTTGCTCCGTAGTCTAGTGGTTAGTGCGTTGGTTTGGTAGGCAAGAGTTCCGTGTTCAAACCCCAGCTCTGCCATCTTGAAAAAAAAGAAATATGAAAAAAATATTTCTTTCGGCGAAAATCTCTTTGCAGTGTTCTGGCAAAAGCTCTCAGAGTAAATGATTGCCATGAACAAGTTTCTTAAGACTGTCATGGATAAAAATTGACTCACACAACATGGGTGCAGAGATAAGCTAATCTGTAACCCTAATAGAAGGTTGTAATGACCAATTATGTATGTATGAACTCGTATATAACACTCAATGTTGTTTTTTTTTCGCATAGGCGTGATGTTCATGATGCAATCTTGTCATCCGTGACTATGGTCAATGATAATGTTGGAAATACGGATGGTCTTGATGTTCTGGAGGCATGAGAATTAACTGTGATATTCGTTGGAATTATTACATTTTACGAGTGTTGAAAGATGCATTTAAGTGCCTAGATTTTTTTTAACGGTGCAAGACATACTTCACCCCATCTGACCCTCTTAATATTTTCAAGACCTTTATCCGACCCAAGATGGAATACAACTCTTATGTATGGGCCGGTGCTTCAAATTCTATTACGGGCTTCTCTACGGAGTAGGGGAAAGAACGTTGGTGCTTATCAATGACGGTAGCGTATCAAACTCTATCGATTCATTGGAGCATCGGCGCAATTTGCCATACTTTTCACTGTTCTATCGGTACTATCACGGGATAATTACATTGATTCAGAGTAATCTCATATTTTTACAGACTACTCTTACTTCTCACAGTGTACTTCCGTTTGTAGTTGATTGTCCAATGAATCTCACAATGTCCTATAGAGAAAATTTGTGCTTTGGCCCCACTATTTGTTTATGGAACAATCCTCTCACGAGTGTTTTTCCTATCAATTACAACTTGAACAAGTTCAAATAAAATGTTCACAAACACTATGCACTTTTTCCTCCTCCTCACAATAATTTTTCTAAAACTAGTACTTGCACTGCATGAGTATTTTAATTTTTTTCATTATGAAAAATTGTCTATTGTTATAAGAAACGATATAAGATAAGATATAAGAACCCTGCAGGGTCGGGAGTTAAGCTCGCAGAGGTTGTGATTAATGCAACAAACGTACGAGCTCATATTTTTAAGTAGCCTTGTTAGACAAACGTTATTTAAACTTCTTGACATACGAGTATGTGCTTAAAAGCTTAACTGTTTGCATCCAAAATGTAGATTGTGAACAAAAAGTACAAGAATTTTATTTTGTTTATTTCTCCAAAAAATAGGTCTTTATTATTTGCAAATTATAAAGTATACTTGATATAAATAGAGGTTTGTTACTAACTCCTTCGTATGGATACCGAGAGCAAAACTTCTTTGCGTGTTCAAAGGTTTGCGTTACAATTCTTTCTGAGGTAAAGTGACTTTGCGCCAATCACGAGTAGAAATAATAATTTTCATCGTGGAAATATAAAATATTTGTTTTGACAGTAAATAGATATATAGTTATCGAAAATAGTAAAAATAGTAACGCCGGTAAGACAGTGTCAGTAACAATAGTAGAATTATAATGCGATTTGACGGTGTCGGTAACAGCTTAACACATCGTTTAAATAAATTAAGATTAAAAATAATTTCAGCATGTTGAATATATAATTGAAAATATTGCTAAAACTTATCTGGTGCCAACTCCATTTCAGATCAACTAAACCACTCTAAAATAAAGTGAGTGACGATAATTGGAATCAATTTTGTTAGTTTTTTTTTAAATGCGCAGAAAAAGGATACATCCTTTAATAGTAAATATTTGGTATTTTAATAAAAAAATAATTCATACTTAACTTAAAATTACACACTTCGGTGACAAACAATATATTTATTTTATCACCCACTTTTGAGGAATTAATTGTTGCAACATAATGTTGTTTACAGTAAATCACAAACAAAATGTAAATAACAATGACTAATAAAATTCCAACGAAAATAATTTACACGTGAATTTTTTTTATGCAGACAATTAAAACCGAATCATAAACAAATTAAATTCATAAAAAATTCCGAGTTGTGCAACCGTATTTTAATAGAGAAAACCTCAATATTGAAGCGATAAACTTTAGTAGAGTTGCCAGCTGTCAAACAATATTTTACATTTTTTACATTATTTTTTATTTTTGCCTAGTTCTTTAGGCATCAAAAGATATTTGATATTTATATTCAAGTGCAGTCTTGGTAATGAACATTAAAATCAATTTAAATAATTTTTTTTGAGCTTATATTCACTATATAGCATTTTCTGCTACGAACATAAAGTTCGGAAATGTTTTTTGAGATCAGCTAGAAATGTGTGAAGGCTGTGGAAACAATTTGTGCAGTTTACAGTGAAGATAATAATTTTGATGTTACAGCAGTACCTCAGTTTGGTCGACCAATCACAAAAAAATTTTTTGAAATCATAGTAAATATTTATAAGACTAGTATATAAGCAGTGTGGTAATCCGTTATCAAGCAGACAAACCAGTAAAAGAAAGTTGGATACACAATGACTCTCGATGTTTGGGCAGTACATAAATCAGTACTGAAAAATTTAATAAACCGAATTCCCAATTGCGATTCACTATTAAAATTTGCCGAAAATGAACAATCTCTCAAACGAAAGATTGCAGGATCACAATAATGTTCAAAATAGATAATGAACTAGTTTGGTCAGGTTAAGCTGTAGTGGTAAAGCCAGGATTTATACAAAGAAAGGTAACTTTGTGTCTAGTTCTACAACAAATAATGCGACTAAAGATAAAATCCGTTAAAAGTATTGAGTAGTATTGGGTACCCAAATGAAAGTACTCAATACTATCGAGTAAACAAAAGTAGCAGAATTTGACAGCACTAGTGCAGACGTCGCTGAATAAAGATTTGTGTGCCATCGTAACATCGCCAGAACACATGCATGTTGTTGTCCTCTAATACTGTAAATTAAAAATTCGTAGAGGCACGCAAAACGCAATTGTATCAGTTTTTCACTCAAAAAAGTTGTAAAAACGTATCCGTCAACATTGCACACATTTTTAACAAAAGTTTTTCGACTACCAATCGTGTTTTACTTCCTCTTTGAGTTTTCTTAATTCTAGTTAAGTTTTAAGTTTGAATTTACCAAAGCAAGATTTAATTTCAAATAACAATTTTTTACTTTTAATGGATGATATTTAAAGTTAAATTAGTTCATTCAAATATTAATTCATTATATACATACATACTTAATTCGCCATATTGCAACCCTGTTTTAGGGTTACATCATCGCCGAAAAAAGTATTTTTGTGTTCTTGTCTAGTAAGCCAACATACTAACCACTACACAGAAAAAATTATTTTTTTGATTCAGACACGAAATTCACTGAGTTAATAAATTTTTTGTTTAATTTCGGTCCTACAAAGAAATTTGTGAATTCGAACAACAAATTTGTAATTTTTTGTTTGAAAAAAAATTGCGATATTTTCAATAAAAATGTTGCGATATTTAATAAACATTTTTATTGGAGTCACAAAAAAGAATCAAACAAAAGATGTAATAGAAGTAGATAAAAGTTTTATTGAATATTACGGTTCTAAGCAAACAAAAATTTTCTCAAACCAATTAATATATTTTTTGAAAAAAAAATTTGTTTTTAGAGAAAAAAGTTGCCAATTAAAAAAATAAAATGTTTAAAAATGAATGCAAAATTGAACAAATAATTATTCGAGACAACAAAATAATGTTCAGAAATTTGACAGAAAAATCAAATAATTTTTTTACAAATTTAAATTTTTTCTGGTAAATTATTTTTATATTTTATTATTATTAATAGTATTATTAATATTATTATTATATTATTTATTTTAATGTAATATGAAATGTATGCTTTTGGGGATAAGCATGTCTCTATAACCATTTCGTCTCTGCTTAAGAGACTCGTCAGGAGACTATTCCCAAAGGTGTTATTCAAAACTATAAATACTTATGTTAAAATAGTTATAGACTAAATGCGAATCATATCCCATTTAGTATATAAAAACCAAACAACATTGATACTTTTAAAATACATTCGAACAAAATTATTAATATAATCAAACAAAACTTTATTTGAAAATGAAATAAAAATTTAACAAGCGTTTGTTTGAAAATATTCCAGCAATAATTTTTTCTGTGTAGCCTACGGCGACTTTTCTTTTGTTTGCTTTAAATGGAAAATGCTTTAAAAAATTATATTTGTTTAGTAATAATTCTGAGTTAAAGTTATAAACACAGAATTGGCCTATTTTTTAAAAAAACAAAACTAAACTCAAAGGTTGGCTACTTCTGAATTGCTCCTAAAACTCTTAAATTGTACATAAACAAGAGCTGCAAAAATAGCACAACAGCTACAGTAAAAAATCAACAACAAAATTATCAAAAAAAAAAAAATTCAAATTAGAGAAATTCACAAATCATGTTCAAAACAACCAACGACGACAACATCTACGACAAACAATACAAATTTGATTTTTTTTTAAACGCATTTTAAAGGTGAAACTTTTCTTTTTCAAAAACCCAAACAATGAAAGACATGATCTATTTAGACAAAAAAATAAAATAATAAAAAACAACTGCAACAACGGAAACGATTGAAAAAAATATTAAAAAAAAAACACTTTCAATGATTACATTTCGACCGACAAACGACAGTCAGTTGGTTTAACGAGTGACTTAGTGAATGATTTAAAGCAAGATGACGAAATATTGTTTCTTAAACATTCATGCATTCACAGGAGACACAAACATACACGTTTGCTACCAACAGCATAGCATCATTATGCATTAGATACGGCAATAGAAAAAGTAGTATCACTAACAGCGGCAGCAACTTCAGTTTGTAAGTTTCCACTGCCAATAATTATATGGCAACTATACTGCATCAGCTTTTCATTTCACTCTCAGAAAAACTTTCGTTTGTCAGCTATTGAAGAAAAAAGATCACCACTATTTACTCCTGATTCACTGGATGGAGTTTTTATTTCAAGACTTACATTTTTCATTTAAAATTTTATGTTTTTACGTCTGTCTCAGGTTTTTTCCTGTTGTTTATGGTGAGAGCTTTTTTCTACTTTGGATTTGGTGTTGTTTTCATTTAAAAATTTTTTATTTTTTTTTTGTCTTCTGTTTCACTTTTAATTTTCAGTGGAATAGAAAGTGAATTTAATATGTTGTTTCTGCTTTTATTTTTTTATTGTTGTTGTCTTTGTTGTTTTATTTTTATTTTTACTACCACAAGTTATTTGTCTCTCATGTTTTTAGCCAAAGTTGTTTGTTATTAAGCTAACTTAGCGTTTTTTAATTATTTTTGGCGTTTTTTTTTTCAATTTTCTCAAAAATACAAAATCTCTATGAATTCTTCCTGCTCACTGTCTGTGTAATTTAGAAAATAAAGATGGATTAGACAAACTGAGCTAAAAAATCGGACAAATGGAGGAAGAAACTGTTTCTCACAGTTTGACTTGAAGCATTGGCTTTGGAAGGTCAGAGATGAAAATAATATGTTAAAAGGAACTTCAAAGTCAATGAATAATTTGATTGCCATTTTTCAACTGGGGCGATGACAACCTGTTCCACAGGTGTATTGGAGGGTCTACTAGACTTAAACCTACTGCATATTGTAGTGTGCAACAAAGCCATAGAGACCGCGATTATGATTATGGGGGATAGATCAAATACTAAATTTTTAAGGAGGTGTGATTTAGTAGTAGATTTAGTGATTTAGTAGTCGCCGTGGTCTAGTGGTTAGTGTGTAGGCTTACTAAGACATGGGCCCTGGGTTCGACTCCAGGCTCTGACATCTTCAAAAAAAGAAATATGAAAAAAATATTTCTTTCGGCGACTACCTCTCAGCAGTCTTCTGGCAAAAGCTCTGAGAGTAACTAATTGCCATGAACAAGCTTCTCAAGTCTGTCGTTCGGAGTCGACATAAAACTGTAGGTCCCGGTACTCATGGATAAAAATTGACACACACAACATGAGTGCTGCGAAAAGCTAGGCCGTAATCCTGACACAGGGTTGTAAAGGCCAGTTATGTATGTATGTATGTGATTTAGCCAGCCGGTTGGTTGGCAACCCATTCCTTGACTGTTAAGTGGATAGAATCGAAAAATTCTATGAATTTGAATTAATATTGGACTGGGTAATAGGAGTGAATGAAGCAGTTTAATGAAGCAGTATACGAATAGATCCAGGACTGAAGGCAGCACAGGAGTGGGACCTGGGACAAAATATTCTGAGATCATGGGGAAACTCGTTAACATTTGCCAGGCGAAGATTTCTGCCATTAAAAGATGCGCTCAGTTCAACCTGGACAAAGGGTATAAAGGGCAGGAGATAGCAATACCATCTGACAGTCAAGCACTTGACTCCTATGAAATTATTTCAAAGTTAGTATGGGACAGTCTAATGAAACTGAACCGGCTAGGCAGGGAAAATTAGTTCAGCCTATGCTGGGTGCTGGACAATATTAGTATTCACAGAAATTACATGGCCGACAAATTTTCTAAGAAGCATCCATATCACTAATGAGACCAGAACCCTTTTTTGGAATGGAAAGGGGAGTTTGGAATTTTTCACTGAAAGAAAGTGAGGAAAAGGAGAGACGGATGCTTTTCTTGGCGGAGGAGAGGCGGATACTCATGGTAACTAAGATCAAAGAAAATTTGTGTCTTCCATTAGATTCTCTAGAGACAACCTGAGGATTTTAACAAGGCTTCTGACCTGGCACTGTGGACTCAATTGACATTTATGTAAAATAGGAATCGTCTCGCGTAGTTTATGCAGATTCTGTAATGACACAATCGAGGCATCAGAGGGCATACTGGGCATTTGTGCAGCGTTGATGCAAAGTAAAAAGAGGTACCTTGCCGATTATCAAATACTTCATATGGAACTGTCAAGGTTGTCACCGGCTGATATTTTAAGATTAATAATAATAAATTAAAAAATAAATACAAAGATTAAAGAACGTCGACGGCAATTTTATGCCCATGTATAGTTGCATTTAGATACAGGGTTGTATCCGATAGGTAAATTGGGTGATTAAACGAGGGGTATATTAGAAATTTTTACGTTTCGGAGAAAATATATTTAAGGTAATTAAGCGAAAGCGTAAAATTTTATTGTAAATTGTAAGAACAAACGAGGATTTAGATATTCAGGCAAATAAACGTTAAAATCATGTTAAAATTATCTGGGGTTGACTGTATTTTTTATTAATTTTTTTTAATATAAAACAAAACACTATAAAATATACCACATAAAATATGTCACTCTGCAATTATATTTTTCAGGTATAGAATTGCCTCAATCAAATGTGTCTTCGTTAATGTTCTTATATCGGATCTGTTGATTATAAGTGCAGAAATTATTCTTTCTACCGAGACCTGCATTGATGGCAATGCCCAAGTAATAATTAATTTCTCTACTTCATTTTATGCCGATTTTAAATTTAGAAGTTTAGAGGGCAGTGGGCTTGACTGCTACTGAGATACTTGAGAGTTCGATTCCGAGCACAGTCTTGTTCGGTCTAAGATACTCTGCTTATAATATTTAGAATATAATGCATATATAATTTAATGCACATATAATTTAAATAAATAAATAAAATACTATGCAATCAAACTTAAAATAAAACTTATTTGACGATGAACATGGTTAAAGGTAAAAACACAGCATTTTAAATATGTATATACGAAGTTACCGTAGACAACACTGTTTATTTAGCTGTTTAGTCTTAAGCGAAATTAAATATACTCTCTCTTTAGCTCAACATACAAAAATTGTTTTTTTTTATAATTTCTTTACAACTTGAAGCTGAAAAGCGGGCCTGTATTGTTATTTATATTTTTTTCCATAAATTTAATTTTTTTCTGATTTTTATATTTCTTTTGTATTTATTTGGTAGTTTTACACAAAAAAAATAAATAAAATGTAGTTCATGTCATTGACCTCTAGAGTTTGTGCTTTTTTCATTGATTGTAAATGGAATGAAAGGTGAGGTGCACGTTTTCAATTCAATTCATTATTTCTGGGCATATTTTAGTTGTTTTTTTTTTTTTCTTTTTTCATTATTATTGCTGTTGCTGAAATGAATATTTTTGAATATTTGTTTGTATTTATTTATTATTATTTTTTTTTTTTTTTTGAAAATATCAAATGTGGCATTCAAAATTGTGTGGCATTTCACACAAATCAATGAATGAAAGGAAGGTGAGTTTTTTTTAATTTTCCAAAAAAAGTAAAAGAAAATTGCAAGTGATGTTAATATTCAACGACATGAAAATAGCTAATAGTTATGGAGAAGTTCACAGAAATTTAAACTTAAATAAACTAAAATTAAAAAAAAAATAGTAAAAATTTTAAATCAATAAATATTTGCAAGTACATATTGACACGCAATTCACATCTACTGTTTGGCTTAAAGATTTACAGACGGACAAATAGTTGTCTCAATTTAGTGAATGGATTATAAACGGGGATATTGGCTTAGTTAAGGTTTTAATTTTGCCATACAATTTTCGTATTTATTTGTTTCGCTGATTTCTTTTTCTACAAATTAACCAAATGTTTGTTGAGAAGAAAAGATGAATGAATGAAATTTGTTAAAAAAAAAATTAAATAAATGAGTGCTTGTGACAAGCAGGTGTATAAACAGTTTTTACATTTCAATTTGGTGACTGTTTATTTGTAAAACATAGAAAACAAAAGCACAAATCAAAACAAACAAAGCAAGTTTCACTTTTTTCTAATCACAAATGCTTTAATTTTATTGTAAAATTAGTGTTGAAAGAAATCTTTGATTTTTTCTTTCATCAGTTTAAGATTTCTTTTAAACAGTAATTTGCTTAATTTTTAAGTGACAAATTGTTAACATAAGTATTTGGAAGAAATATGCGAAATTTAAATTTTTTTAATTGCTTCTTAACCGAATAAAAATATAGGTTTACATCTGAATGAGTCACTCACCCCTATCGCCAATAACATGGGAGATATTTGTTTCCTTCAAATTTTCATTCCCCATGAAAGGAAATCATGAATTTTAATGTGACCTTTTGTTCTGTTGCCAATACATAGGGAATGTAAAATTAAGAAGAAAAATATATGCGAGTAAATATTAAAAGCTTTTTATAAAGATGAAATACAATTCAATCAAATTTAGGGTTTATAGTAAAATATGTATACATTAGGGCGGGTCGATTTAAAAATCGCCCAATTGATAAGGATTATCGTATTCTAGAGTTCAAGATAAGAAACATTGCCTAAGAAACCATAACCCTAAAAAGAATTATGATGTTCATTATTTTGACCCAAAAGTCAAATTTTGAAAAATCCAACTTTGACCCACTTAAAGTGACCCCAATCGATCCTAAACGTATGGCCGAACCCCATTAAAGTTGAAATATATAAAATTTCATGCATAAAAAACAGTTAAAAGTCCTATCAAATTAAATGTTTTGAATTATAATTTTTTTTGTCAAAAGTCCTTAAGAATAAATGTATACAAATATTTTACAAAAATATGTCGATTAGCCAAATTAGTACAGACAAAATAGAGAATAATATTGTAGAGGAAGAGAATCAAATAAATATATAGAGTTGCACTTCAGAGACAATATTTAATAATTGTCCCCCATTTAAAACCAATTCTTCAAAAAGAAAATATTACTAAATAATGAACTACTAGAAGAACAGAATACTGAAAGAAAACAAAAGAAAAATTAAATAATTCAGTAATTCTGCGTTTACCACGTCATAACAGAGGTCTTAGGTTATGTTTTCCATATAATATTATTACTAGCGATGGCTTCATTTGGCCAAATGTGTCTCTAAAATCCCTTAGAGGACCCTTTTGCTTCATTAAGTAATAAATACTTACATACATACATACATAACTGGCCTTTACAACCCTGTGTCAGGATTACGGCCTAGCTTCTCGCAGCACTCATGTTGTGTGTGTAAATTTTTATCCATGAGTACCGGGGCCTACAGTTTAATGTCGACTCCGAACGACAGACTTGAGAAGCTTGTTCATGGCAATTAATTACTCTCAAAGCTTTTGCCAGAAGACTGCTGAGAGGTAGTCGCCGAAAGAAATATTTTTTTCATATTTCTTTTTTTTTAAGATGTCGGAGCTTGGTATCGAACCCAGGGCTCATGTCTTAGTAAGCCAACACACTAACCACTAGACCACGGCGACTACATAAATAATAAATACTTACAAAAGAAAAAAATAAAATAAAACTTGTTTCTTGTTATTATTAGTTAATTGGGCTGTTATCTGTTATTTTTTTTTTTTTTCTTAATATTTTTTTTTTATATTTTTTATATTACTTAAGAAAATAGTTTTATATAGAAAAAAGTAAACTAAAAAACAATATAAAAAAATTCAAACTGAAGTGGGTTAAAAAAAATATAGAACACAGCAGGACTAAAGCACATTTTGAGCAAAAAAAAATAAAACAGAATATTACCTTTTTTGTTTTATACGTCTCAGCCTTGGCTTTTATTTTTTGATTTGCAAGCCATATTTTTCAAAATCACATACTGCCACTATTGTTGTAACTAAATGAACTTTATTCTGTTTACGCGAAATATACGTCTATGCCATCTATAAGTGTATTAAACTTAAAATTTTATAAATTCAAAAGAAAACTATGTTTTTCTGTTCAAAGTTTATACCTTTTTAGGCAGCATTATCAAATAGCATGAAAAGAGGAAGAAGTGAGTTTTTAAAATCCCGTTAAATCAAGTTCCCGTAAAAAATGTCGATTGAAAACATAATTAGATGTACTTCAGTAAGGAAATTTTTTGATATATACATACATATAGTAAACCAATAGAAAATAAAGCAGGGCTGAAGCAAATTTTGAACAGAAACATTAAAACTTGTATAGTTAATATACGTACACAGGTTTTTGTTCGTTCTATCTTCGGAATTTAAGGTTCAATGTTTTAGTTTTAATAGATCATATAGTTATATTTCCCCTATTCAAATGCACACTTTTTTCCTACCGCTTTTCAAAATAAATATGTACGTACATACACTCCGGATCACTTATGTAAAAGCACAAAAAATCCCATATTCAGGAGCCGGTATCTTTTGCAATTTTTAACCGATTCCAGAATTTTGAAATAGAAATGGAATGTAGACATCTTGAGATATAAACAAAATCATGACAATGCTGGTTTCTTAACTAAAAGAATTCTAAAAATGTGGTATTTTTTTTTGTTCACTTGAATAAAGTAACATGGCAACACTTGCGAAGAATAAAAAAAGAAAGTCAAGTTGAAAAAGTTCGTTGAAGTTGTGCAGTTGTAAAAAGAAATCTATATTGTAAAAAATTTTATTTTTATATATAAAAAGTTGCCTAACATTTTAAAAGTTGTTTTAAATAATCTTTGAACTAAAATTTATTGAACTAAAATTTAAATACATTTTCAATATGTAAATAAAAATTTTGAAAAAAAAAAAATTGAATTATATTTTTGGTATAAATAATTAATTTATAATTTGATCAAATTAATTTACTATTTAATAAAAATCAAATAAAACTTTATATTTGTAATCGAATTCTTTACATGTATATTAATAACTTACAAATGTATATTAAATATTCTAATATCTTAATGTACGCCGACGACTTTTCTTCTTACTTACTTACTTACTTACTTACTTACTTAGCTGGCCATAACAACCCGTTAACGGGTTTCGGCCTGCCTCAACACTAGTCTCCAGGCGTCTCATTTGTAATTTTGTAATCGAATTCTTTACATGTATATTAATAACTTACAAATGTATATTAAATATTCTAATATCTTAATGTACGCCGACGACTTTTCTTCTTACTTACTTACTTACTTACTTACTTACTTAGCTGGCCATAACAACCCGTTAACGGGTTTCGGCATGCCTCAACACTAGTCTCCAGGCGTCTCAGCTAAGCGCACGCCTTCTCCAGTTAGTCACACCAATTGATGACAGGGCTCCATCTACCTGGTCTTTCCAACGTAAACATGGACGTCCTCTACGCCGACGTCCAGTGACCTTCGCATCGAAAACTTTTTTCGCTGGAGCAGATTCTTCCATCCGAACAACATGGCCGAGCCAGCGCAGCCGCTGGATGTTAATGCGCTGGACAACATCTACGTCGCCGAGGAGCTCATACAGCTCATAGTTGGTCCTAATACGAAACTCATCGCCTTGCTTCAGTGAACCAAAGATCTTGCGCAGAATTTTTCTCTCAAACACTCCCAGGACCGCTGCATCGGCACAAGACAGCGTCCAAGCTTCCGCACCAAAGAGAAGCACCGGAAGAATAAGCGACTTGTAGAGTGTTAACTACGTCGCACGAGAGAGGTCTCTGTTACTAAACTGCCTACCGAGACCGTAGTAGCACCTGTTGGCCAGTGTAATTCTTCGCTTGATCTCCAGACTGACATCATTCTTGCTGGTAATGGCGGTGCCAAGGTAGATGAACTCCTTGCCCACGTCGAATGTATAGTTGCCGGCTGTAACCTGGGAGCCGATGCGATCAACATCCCTACTCGTCGACAACATGTACTTCGTCTTGCTCTCATTTACCGCCAGACCCATTTTAGCAAACTCTCGTTCAATAGCATTAAAGGCTGCGGTGACATCTCGCTTGGTATGCCCAATGATGTCTATGTCGTCGGCATAGGCAAGAAGCTGGACACTTTTATTAAAAATAATGCCATTACGATGTACACCCGGCTTTCGCAAAACACTCTCCATGACGAAGTTGAAGAGGTCGCAGGATAAGGGATCGCCTTGTCTGAAACCTCGCACGGTATTAAAAGGCTCGGAGAGGTCTCTTCCTACCTTGACGGAGCTGCAGGAGTTGCTCAGCGTCATTCTGCATAGCCTTATCAGCTTAGCAGGAATACCGAGATCAGACATTGCGGCATAAACGCGATCCCTTATTAGGCTATCGAAGGCTGCCTTATAGTCGACAAAAAGATGGTGTGTGTCGACTTGACTTTCATGGGTCTTCTCCAGGATTTGGCGCAGTGTGAATATCTGGTTAATGGTGGACTTACCAGGTCTGAAGCCGCACTGATAAGGTCCAATCAGTGAGATGGCGAATGACTTCAGTCGTTCACACAATACGCTCGTAAGAACCTTATATGCGATAGGGAGGAGGCTTATACCCCTGTAGTTGGTGCATATCGTGGGGTCTCCCTTTTTCAGGATGGGACAGAGAGCACTAAGATTCCAATCGGTGGGCATACTTTCCTCCGCCATACACTGCAAATGAGCTGGTGCATGCACCTAACCAACTCATCGCCTCCATACTTGAAGAGTCCAGCTGGCAAACCATCAGGTCCAGCTGCTTTGTTGTTCTTCAGTCGCCATATGGCAACCTTGACCTCTTCATGGCTGGGGGACGGGATCTCGACGTCGTCGTTAATGATTGGGTCCGGCACAGCATCTCTAGAGGCGGAATTTGTGTCGCCATCGCCCTGCAGTAGATTAGAGAAGTGCTGTCTCCATAATCTTAGTGTTCCTTGTGCATCTGTAACCAGGTTACCATGTTCGTCTCTGCAGGAGGTTGCTCCGGGCTTAAAACCAGTAGTAAGACGCCTTATCTTTTTATAAAAATTTCGAGCATCATTTCTACTCCTGCACATCTCGATTTCCTTACGATCACGCCTTTCTTGCTCTCTTTTCTTCTTTCTGAATAGGCGTCTCTCTTCCCTCCTCTTTTCTCTGTACACCTCCACGGTGCTCTTGTAGTGGTAGACTGCAATGTTCGTCTATAGGCAGCGCTTTTTGCTGCAGTGGCCTCACGGCACTCTTCATCGTACCATTGGTTTCTGCGGGGAGGACGCTCAAAACCAAGAACTGTTACGGCAGCGCTGCGCAGAGAGTGAGCGATGTGAGACCACTGTCCACCAATACTTTCGAGAGAGGATGGGATGTAATTGAGCTCGTTAGAAATACGATCGGAAAACGACCTGGCTGTCTCTTGTGATCGCAGCTTTTTGATGTCCAGCTTGTCTTGCACACTAGAACGTGTCGTATTCGAAGCGCATATACGCAGTCGCATATTGGCTGCGACAAGATAATGGTCCGAGTCGACATTTGGACCTCTAAATGTGCGCACGTCTAGTATACTGGATACATGAATTCGATGATCGATCTGGTTGTTGGTAGATCGATCAGGAGAGAGCCAGGTGGCCTTATGAATATCGAGATGCTGGAACCTGGTGCTAGAAACTACCATGTTTCGCGCCGCGGCAAAATCGATCAGTCTCATGCCATTCAGTGAGGTGGAATTATGGAGACTGAACTGTCCGACAGTGGGGCCAAAGATACCTTCACGTCCAACTTTCGCATTGAAATCGCCGAGGACAATTTTGGCGTTATGTGCCGGACACCTATCGTATACATCCTCGAGCTTTGCGTAGAAAGCATCTTTGACCGCAATCATCCTTCTCTTCCGTCGGGGCGTACACGGAAAAAAGGCTGATATTATAAAACTTTGCCTTCATTCGGATCGTAGCAATTCTTTCGTTCACGGGGGTGAACTCCGAGACAAGATGGCGAAGTCTCTTACTTACTACGAATCCGCAGCCAAATTCGCGTCTCTTCTCATGGCAGCTGTAGTAGATGTCATATGTTGCTTGCCTCGTACAACCTTGTCCTATCCATCGCATTTCCTGGATGGCGGTGATGTCAGCCCTACATTTCGTGATAGAGGCACCTTCCTATAAAGGGTTCTCACATCCCAGGTGCATATCCTTAAATCATAGTCCTTAAAACGTTTGCCAAGTTCGTCAACATAAAAGGGGGTCCGTTTAGAGGCTATTGTATTGGTTTTCATTGAAAAATGTTTTTACGTGGTGGGTTTCAAGCCCTACGCACAACCCAAATTTAAAGTCCAGGGGATTGGACAAACGCCGCATACATTTGTTAACAAGCTAGAGGGTGCTAGAATGTTATCCAGGAGGGCCACGTGGAGGCTGTATGTCGACTTGAATACAACGGGAACAAGGAAATGTTATATGCTGTTGCAACTCCAATTCACTATAGCTATAAATTTAATACTTATTGCCTTGAAGAAGTTGAAGAATTTTTGGAACTCTCTTTCAGTCCTCATATTTGCCAAATTGTAAATAAGGTAAGAGGCGTTATATGATATATTTAAAGACGAGGAAAGCAGCTTAATGATATCTATGTTTCAAATCAATTTTATACATCACTAGTTAGACCTATCTTGGAATAAACTTCTGTGAACCGCTATATGATATTAACATTCCCAAACCTGAGTCAGTTCTTAAACAGTTTTTTCTTTTTGTTTTCGAAATCTTCTTCATATGCTTCGTCAGCATATGAAAGTCGTCTAGCACTTATAAAACTTTAAATTTTAAAAAGCATACGATTCTTTTTGAAATTTGTATTCATAAATAATCAAGTATGCGGTACACTTGATTCTGAATACATACATATATACATAATTGGCCATTATAAATCTGTTTCAGTGTTACGGCATAGTTTCTCGTAACACCATGCTGTTTTTATATATTAGTACCCGGACTTACAGTTTAACATCGAATCCGAACGACAGACTTTAGAAGCCTGTTCATGGCAATCATTTACTTTTAGAGGTTTTGCCAGAAGATTGCTAAGAAGTAGTCGCCAAAAGAAATATTTTTTGATATTTCTTCTCATTAAAGATGTCAGAGTTAGTGTTTGAACTTGGTGACAACATATCAACCACTAGACTTCGGCGACTACATATACTAGAACTACTTTATATTTAATTTCAACAAGCTAAAGTTTCTTTTTTATGCCTAAAAAACATGGAAGAATTTAATTCCGCTTTTACATATTATCCTTTGTTTTCTTTTAATTGATAACCGTTGTGACTCGTTTTATATATTTCTCCTTTAAAATCACTAAAAAATATAAATTTTTAATTTTTATTTTCTTTTCTGCCTGAAAAATTAAAGCAATTTTTTTCTTCTTTTGTCTTTATTCATCATCAGTCTTGTAAAATTTACATTCACTCTTTGGTCAATGAACAACACGGCCAACAGCAACAGCAACACCCTGCTATGTGATGGCATATAAAATTTGTAAGTTTTTATATTTGGATGGAAAAATACAGAAAAAGAAAAAAAATGGAAAGTTCATTAACTTTTCAAAAAATAAAATTATTGGCCAACAAACGAGGAGAAAAAAATTTAAAGACAAAAGCAGCACTTCCAAAAAAATTGTTTAAAAGAGACTGATATCTTTAGAAACTTTTTATTTTTTTCAAAATGAAGGACAGTAATGGCTCTGAAATCTTAAAATATTAATACTCGTATTAAAAATTTAGTAGAATTGTTTAAAGAAAATAATCAAATGAAAGGAAAATTTTCCAAATATTTCAAGTGAAACAAGAAAAAAAAAATTATTTAAATAGAGAACGTTTTTAACTTTAATGTCAATTTTGTAAATACCAAATTCAATTACTGTTTCAAGGTTAGAATTATTATTCTATTATTAAGTTAATAGTATTAAAAGAAAAAGAACACAACAACAACAATAGCAAAATCGTATTGTATTGAGGATCTGCCATAAGGTTTCTTGCACAAAGTTTAGTTTTAGAAAAAAAAAAAATTTCTGTATTGGGTTTAATATTAGGCGAGTATATTGGAAGAAAAATCAAAACACAAACTTTTCTATGATGGTTTAGGGCTTCCTCTTCTAGAGATGAATGAATTTCATAGCAGATTCGCATGAAGAGCTAATATCCCTATTAGGTCAAATTCTCCTATAATTGCATTAACGGAGGAGACTAGATTCATTACAAGACGAATTAGGAATGTTGCTCATAAGATATATCTTATATGCCTGTAAATAACACAGGTTTACAAATTTTTAATTTGGAAAAATACCAAGAACGCCACATGCCTAGATAAGTTAATTGGGACCTCCTGAGCACGAAAAACGCAATTATTATTTTTTTCTAAGTACCGTTTTTTAGATAACGGTACTTTTGTGTTTTTCGGTGTGTGACCCCACTCAAACCCTTGTGGAGTCCAACCAAAAAGTTCGATCGAGATAAGTGGCATATCGATGGAAAGGTAATTGAATGCCCTTTCCGTCGATATGCTGGAACATTCTATCTGATAAGAAGTCGCTGAGATATGGCACCTCAAAGTTCAAAATTTTCGTATTTTTTACGTTTTTTTCAAAATTTTTCATTTTCATTTCAATTTTTTCCTACGTTATATTGAATATCTGGAATATTTTATTCTATTGCCACATAGCTTATTTAATTACAAATATTTTAAGCGTATTCTGAAAAAAATCGGATGAAAAATAAAGTTTTTATTAAGGATTTTGTGGAACGACAATATTTTTATTTTCATTGCTCATACAGTATATTCGGCGTAAATTTAAAAAATTTTAATTAAAATGACGAGCGACTTGAACTTTTGTGTTTTTTTTCGGATGGATCTTCGTAAATGAGGAACCAACAATAGTCCGCCATCATTTATTCATCGCACCAGCCTTTGTAACGTCTCTCGATTTCTTCCATTTCCTGGTGAAATTTTTCACCTTGTTTACCACTTTCGGAGCCCAAGTTCGTGGGGAAAATTTCCAAATGACTGAATAAGAAGTGCAAGGGGGCAACACGAAGTTTCTATGTTTTCTATGTCTATGGGACAGCCGTGACCGTCAGATTCACTACACCCGAAAAGTTTGGCCCGAGCGAAGTGGACGTACGCACGGAGAGTACAATATCAAAAATGACCCACTCATTCCTCAGGAGAAGATAATACTTCCTTTATTACATATTAAGCTTGGGTTATTTACAAATATTGTGAAAAAGTTTCCAAAATACAGTCTTGCCATAAATTACCTTAAACAAAAATTTCCGAGAGCCACAGCGAGCAAAATTGAAGCTGGTATATTGGTTGGGCCTCAAATTCGGAGTCTGTAGGGTGACCAAGCATTTAATAAGTGTTTAGGTTAAGCTCATTTGGAGCCATGAGAAGCATTTCAGGACATCGTTAACAACTTTTTGGGAAACTACAGAAGTCCTGATTACGCTGAGAAGATCGATACATTACTGCAAAAATTAAATGCCATTGGTAAGCGTTGAGTGATAACATGTATAACAAAAAGGCCGTTATCATTTGAAAATTTATTCTTTCTAACTTTTAGGTTCAGATATGATACCTAAATTACACTTCTTATTCAGTCATTTGTATTTTTCCCCACGAACTTGGGCTCCGAAATTGATGAGCAAGGTGAAAGATTTTAACAGGAAATAGAAGAAATCGAGAGACGTTACAAAAGCTGGTGGGATGAACAAGTGATGGGGGACAATTGTTGGTTCCTCATTCGCGAAGATCCATCCGAAAAAAAACGCAAAAATTTAAGTCGCTCGTCATTTTAATTTAATTTTTTGAGTTTAGTGTGTGAGCAATGAAAATGAAAATATTGTCGTTCCACAAAATCCTTAATAAAATTAAAATTTAAATAAACTATTTGGTAAAAGAATAAAACATTCCAGATCTTCAATATAACGTAGAAAAAAATTTAAATGAAAATGAAAAATTAAAAAAAAAACATAAAAAATAGGAAAATTTTTAATTTTGAGGTGCCATATCTTAGCCAATTCTTATCAGATAGAATTTTCCAGCATATCGACGGAAAAGGCATTTAATTACCTTTTCATTGATATACCACTTATCTCGATCGGACTTTTCAGTTGGACTCCACAAGGGTTTAAGTGGGGCCATACCCCGAAAAACACAAAAGTACCGTTATCTAAAAAACTGTACATAGAAAAAAAATAATAAATGCGTTTTTTGTGCTCAGGAGGTCCCAATTAACTTATCTAGGCATATGGCGTTCTTGGTATTTTTTGGCTGTAAACCAGTGTAAGATATATCATACTTCTCCAGTAAAAATTGCTCAGTACGTAATTTACAGAGAGTAACACAAGATTAACTATCAAAAACAAAACATCTAGAAAAGTACGCAAACGGAAATCCAGTTACAATTAGTAAGATAGAAAAAACAGCTGATTGAGTAATAGAAAAACACAAGAAATAAATAAAATGTGCATTAAAAATGTATAATTAAAATTGGTATGTATGGTAACAAGTGTTTCGATCATATTGTTAAATTTGTGAATATTATTTACAGATAAAAACTATAGAGAACAAGTTTTCGACGTAGTAATTTTATCCAAAACAACGACTCACACCAGCCAAATATTGCGAATTGCGATCAGTAGATGTATCCTCAAAGCGACATTTTTTATGAAATAGATGAACCAGTGGCAGTAGGTTGTGAGACAAGCGAAAGTTGAAATGCTGATGTTCCCGAAGGTCAGAAAATAAAGTGACTTGATGCAACCATACTCAAATAACTAAATTAATAATGAAAGCAAATTAATCGTTTTTATAATTTAAAGAAAGAAATTTTAATTTATTTTAAAAAGGTTTTTGTCTTTTACACATATGATTCTATATCAGCTGCTTTTTATTTATCTTACACAGAAAAAAAAGTGTTGTTATGGCAAATACTTTTTGCAGTTGAGGAAATTGTATTTGTCGCAAATCAAAAGTATTTGATTTAAATGATATTTTATTTGCCACAAAGAATTTCGGCGAATACACTGTATTTGTCGCAACTACAAAATTGCAGTTGACATAAATCAAGAGCAAAATTATTTGATCCAAATTGAATTTTCTTTAAGTTAAATGTAATTGCATTTAAAAATGCATGTCAACAGCAATTTATTAAAATTAAATGTTTTCTTATTTGAGATTACATGGAAAAATTATTTACGCCAAAAACGGATTGCTGTTGTGGTAACAGTAGTCTTGTATTTTCAAATACAATCCGCAGTTAGTTTTGTTTTATTGTTTAGGCATTTTCTCTCATTCGTTTGTATTTTGTTTGCGGTATTAAAAAAAACGTGCGTGTGAAAAAAAAGCAAATATGTGTGAGTTTTTTACAGGAGTATATCTTCGCCGTGGTCTAATATTTAGTGTGGTGGCTTACTAAGACGATAGCTCCGGGTTCAAATCTCAGCTCTGACATCTTGAAAAAAAGAAATATGAAAAAATGATTTCTTTCGGTGACTACCACTAAGAAATCTGCTGGCAAAAGCTCTGAGAGTAACTGATTGCCATGAAAAAGCTTCTCAAATCTGTCGTTCGGAATCGACTTTAACAACTGTATATAAATATAGTTTAAGTATTATGTACAATAATGTATGTATATTATATTATTTATATATGTTTTATAATATTATATATGTATGTATTATTATATTGTGCTCTCAAATGCCTTTCTATGTATTATATTAATATTTTAGATATAATTAAAAATTATTTACCAATTCATTCTAAATACGTATGTATGTATATATTCCTGAAAAATCTTTAATTTTATTTTTGTTTGTAAATAAAATCTAAAAATTTAAAAAAAATTTGACATTTGTCGAATTGTATTTGTTACAAGGACAATTGTATTTGGTAGGACAGTTTTTGCATTTGTCGAATTGTATTTGGGACAAAGACAATCGCATTTGTTAAAACCATTTTTGCATTTGCTCAATTGTATTTAATGTAACAGCAATTTTGTAGTTGCGACAAATACAAATTGCTATTGGGAACGATCCGAATGTAAATTCTATTTGCGGTAAGGTTAAAATCTTTTTCCATTACTACGTTTTTTTTTCTGTGTACAAATTTTTACTAGCAAAACTGTGTCTAGTAAAAACCAGTAAGTTGTCTTGCATTGAGCTGCCGTCTTACTTGCTTTCTTTCCTCTCTCCTCACTGAGCTTCCGTGCAAACAAACATAATCCATTAGAAACTTTTAAAAGCTTTTTACAAAATTTTGAATACGCACACACACCTATTATATGTGTCTAGTGGTTAGTGTGTTGTTTTACTAAGACAAGAGCTGGTCCGGGTTCATACTCCAGCTATGGCATCTTAAAAATAAAAAAGAAATGTGAAAAAATATTTCTTTCGGTGACTACCTCTTAGAAGTCTTTTGGCAAAAGCTGCTCTAAGAGTGACTGATTACCATGAACAAGCTTGTCTAATATATCGTTCGGAGTCGACCTTAAACTGTAGGTCCTGGTACTCCTGGATAAAAATTGACACACAGAACATGGGTGTTGTATGGAGCTAGGCCGGAACTCTGAAATAGGGTTGTAATGGCCAATTAAATCAGAAAAAAATTATATTGTATTGAAAAGAAAATGTGCAAATTTTGTAATAAGATAATAAAGCATGTATTAAAATGTTACTGTATTTTTGCTAAAGTTTTAAATCATTAATCTAATTAAGAATTTTAAAGTATTGTAAATACTACTAAATAAATAAATAAAATAAAATAAAATAAAATAAAATAAAATAAAATAAAATAAAATAAAATAAAATAAAATAAAATAAAATAAATAAATTATAAGCAAAACAGATTGGCAGAAGACTTATTGATTAAAGAGCGTACATTAAATTATAATACTCCACTAAATGACTATGAACCTCTTAAAACAGTAAATTAATTCGACTTTATTTGACTTAAGCTATTTTTCCATATTACCACAGATACTAAATCGCCTTTAAAATTAAATTTAAACTGAAAATGTAAAACAAATTGAGGAAAATAATAATTGGAAAATGAAAAATAAAATTAATCTGATCGAAAATTTAAAAAAGAAAAAAATGGAGTAGTTAGACAAAACTGGCAGAAATTAAATCTAATATATAGACATTTTTTTTATTCTAATAGCTACACATAAATGAATTGAATTCGATCTCTAATCGGCAGTTCATTAAGCCTATTAATAACTTAATTTTGAAGCTGTGACCTCAAAGATGTTTCAAATTATTTTGAATATTTTAATTGTTATAAGAAAATAGAAATAAAGAAATAAAATAAAAGAAATAAATATAAATACTTACCCAATTATTTCTTGTTACTGTCATATAATATATTAATCTTGTGACACTTGTTATTTTATATTGGTACCGCTTCTACTGTAGGTGCTTTATATTCCTCCCACTAATTAAACACATTTCTTAATTACATTAATTTCTACTTCAAAAACACACAAACACACACACACTTTTTTATCTGCATCTGCAAAAAAGAGAAGAAAAAAAATTCAAAATAATGAAATGAAAAAAATACTTGTGCAAACAACATCATTAAAAAATTATTAAATCAAATAAATAAGAAAAAAAAAATTATCAAAAAATGTTTCAATAAAAACAATAAACAAATCGAAATAACACCAACAACAAAAGTACCAAAGTAGATATGACACGACTCTGTGATCACCTACAACAGCAATAATATTTTCTCATTGGTTCTTCAAACATAAAACTTTTCGTTCGTAAAATTGTTTGCCTGTTAACTATGACATACTGAAGGTAAAAATTTGATTAATAAAATTTAGCTAAATTGAGGCATGCCATGCTGTTAAATATCTAAACAAGTTTTTTTTTTAATTCTAAAGAAAGGTTTTTTTTATATCACTCGCAAGCTATAGTCCATTATGGTCTGCTTTTTATTTTACTATTTCTAAGTCTTTGTTCTACTTTATCTACAGAAATTATATTTGGAATGCATGTAGACTTTTTGGTGAGAAATATTTAACCCTATTCTTAGTAACGTAACATGAGCTTGTAAGTAAATTTGTAAAAAAAAATTCTGATTTTTAATTTACATATGTTTCGGAAACTTTAGATGAGAAAAAAAATTTAGAAATATTAAATTGTCTCATCTATTAAACATTGAATAGTTAAATTGTAATATTAAGTACTGACATGAGCCTCCTCAGAGGCAGCAAGGATTTATTAATCCTCAAATACATCAAATATCAAGAAGCAGATTGCAACGTCCTATAATTAAGTGAATTTGCAAATTTCTGCAAGATAAAAGTGTGCCAAATACAACCACTTGTACCACAAATAAGCGTAAGAGATGCTATTTGTGTGATACTAAAAAAGTTGTTTTATAAGCAATCCTGTCAAAAATGTCACAAAAATTTGTGCAATGAATATTTTTTTAAAGTTTTTGTTTCTTTTACTTTTTATATGTATATGAGCCTTAGAGATTCATGTGAGTAACAATTGTTACACATTTATCTCAGTAAGAATATGGTTAAAGGCTACTAAAAATGGGTGTGGTAGAAATAGGTCTGAGGTACATACATAAATAAAAAAGCGCAGGCAAGGAAACTTTAAATTTAAAATTTTAAATTTACTCATTCATAAAAATTGCCAAAATAAGGCCTAAAATCATCAAATTGTCAAAATTCTATTTGTTAAGCACAAAAGTTTCAAAATTACGATAAATTGTCCATTTGGTAATTGAAATATGAAATTTTTGTCAAATATATGATTATAAGAACAAACGGTTGGATGTGCTTCGTTTAATTAAAACAATGTAGGGTAACACAAATAACAATTACAGGAACGGGGACAATGAATTGCATAATTTTATTTTGTTTTTAAAGTTTAAAAACATAAATAATTTTATTTTTATTAGAAATGAAAAAATTGAAAAAATATTGCATTAAACGCCTACCCATCAACACATGGATTATTTTTTAATTTTTTTTTTTGTGCTGATTTTTGAGGACTTCAATTAAAAGTTGAAATGAGCATTTAAGTTCATAATTATTGTATAATAGTGCGAAAAAAAAAATTTAAATGTTTTGTTTGTTTTTAGCCTTCGGCATTACAATTCATTTAAAAACAAATTCATTTAAATATGTCACTTAATGGATCGATTTAAGGAAATAAATTAAAACTTTAAAGTGATATGGTGGATTAAAGCAAAAGTATACTAATTTGAAATGAAATAGTGTAGGGATAGATAAATTTTGCCAGAGGAATGTGCGCCAACTTGTAATTATGATTTGAGTTAAGACAGACTGACGCACAGAGTACATAAGACGATATGATTTTATAAAAACATACATCATAGATTCACATTTTTACTAGTGAAAAATAAAATTATCAAAGACGTTATTTAAGAAACCTATCTAAAGTTTAAGCCCAAATATATTTTAAATACTCGTAAAAATAAATGTTGATTAAAGTACTTTCATATTCGATAACCGATTGATGTCTTCTCGAGTAAAACACTAATTACAACACACGTTTTCTATGCGAGTTCAGTGAACAAATAAAAGCCAGTGTTTAACGAATTGATTAGAATAAATTTTCGTGGAAAATTATTGCAAAACTGATAAAATAAGAAAGACAACGACAACGGCGACAATAAAACGATTAAAATCAAAATGCACATTTTACATGCCCAACGCTTCTTTTTCTCCAAAAAAAAAGAAAAAAAAATTAAATTCGATTAATTTGAATAAATGAAATGTTTCATTTCAAATTGTACTCTACACGCTTAAGGTTCGTAAAATGTGATCAAATGTTTGAAATGTAACAAAAGGGACGGCAATCGAAAAAATCTATGAAGGAAGTGTTTTGCTGATAGATAGAATATAGTACATAAAAAACATACATGCATAGGTATATACATATACATATGTACATATTACTACGAATAAAAAAAATCAAAATTTAATTTTAAATGAAACAGAGTACGGCTAAAATATGATTGAATTTTTTTTTATTTACACAGTGAGACAAATAAAATGAAGTTAAAGTTTCTGGGATCTTATACCATATTTTTGGTAGGTACTGTCGAGTTTTCGGAATTTTCAAAGCACCCCCAAAATCATGAGTTACAGGTGATAAACCGGTGTTTCATACCTGTATGTATGCACTTATCACCCTGTAACTTAGACAAATACCAACCTATTTGAATTTTTTGGCAGATATATGTAAACAGAATTTCTTGTTATTTACACACAAAAATATACGACGACTTGAGACAATAACCTAAAAAGAAAAACGTTAAAGGGATTAAATCTCATGATATCCGTGGCCTATGGCCAATGTCCATTTCAAAGCACATATACAGGCTAGAATTAAATCGCATTGCAGAGTTCGTATTAAATTAATATTTTCCATGAAGCTCTGTCCTGATAAAACCACATGTAGTTGGTAATTATATAATAAGAGCTTTTGAAGAGGTTTCGAATTTTGAGTTGGCAACACTGTTTTATTTGAAAATCTATTGTTTTGTTTTGACATTTTAATAATATCTCTATCCATAACAGAGCAATGCTCGCAAATTGTTAAATATTTGTTATAAAAAAGTGGTTCGGTTCAATAAACCTATAGTACATATCGTCCTCTTACGGCATATATACTAGTCCTTCAGAGCGGCTAGTTCGAATAAAATAAAGTTGTAGTCGCTGGGAAGCATTGAAAAACATTCAAATCAATCGTCTTTCTTATCAACTGGAGTTGTGTTCTTCTGCATTACAGACAATTTAGATAAATTGGATCTTCGCTTGAAAGCTTTCAAAATTCAACTTTTGTACCAATTAAAGCTAAATGACCATCGCAAGCGGGCCCAACTCGGAGAATAATATTGATAATAGATTTCCATTGAATATTTTGTTCTCCGATAAAGTTTACTTTTGATTGAATGGGTACGTAAATAAGCAGAATTGTCTCACTTGGACAAGGAAACACCACAAATTACTATTTGTGTACTTTTTTGGCTAGCACAATCTTTCACTATTATTATAAATTTGTTTGTACCTCAATCTGTAACTAATCTTAATGATATATGATTCCGAACAGGCGTAGTGTAGTGTCTAGGGCGTTCGCTTACAACACAAAACAGTCCAGATTCGAGTCCCAGCACTCGAGAAAATGAAGAACAAAAATTTTTATCGGCATTTCAAAGATTTAATTTAAACAAATATGCTCTAAGAAAGCTACCATCTGGCATCCACCCCATCGAACTTTAATTTACCAAACGACTGATCAACAGAAAGCGCCACCTACTGGGAAGTAATAGACAGAACTAATCAAGGATAAAAACTGAAATTCAAATTAACAGAGACCCTAACCACTTCACAACAAAAAATAAAAAAAAAAATTTACATCAACAGATAGAGCAATTGCTGTTGATCATTTCAAGGGTGAAGGTATAGCACTTGTCTTAAAGTGCTCGACTAAGAGCTATTGCCCCATTGGTATGACGCACATAAAAAAAAAATAATTCCTCCAATTCCAATACAATGCATAGCATCAATAGGGGTGTAGCCACTGAGTATTGGCATAAACAAAAAACAAATGTCACACAACGAGCGCTACAATTAATTTACTGAAAGAAACATTTTTAAAGATTGGAACATTTTAATGGTTCCGTGGTCTAGTGGTTAGTTTGTTGGCTTACTAAGACGATAGGAAATAAGAAAAAAATATTTCTTTCGGCGACTACCTCTCAGCAGTCTTCTGGCAAAAGTTCTGAGAGTAATTGATTGCCATGAAAAAGTTTCTAAAGTCTGTGATTGGAAGTCGGCTTTAAACTGTATGTCCCGGTACTCATGGGAAAAAAAATAACAAACATAAAATGTGTGCTGCCTGAAGCTAGGCTGAAACTCTGAAACAGGGTGGTAATGGTCAATTATGTATGTATGTAATGGTTCCATCAATTGGTCACTGAGATCGTGTAACTTAACTCCATTGGTTTATGTAAAATTACTTGTCTTTTTATATGCTGCGAAAAGTTTGTATAAATTGGCTTTCAAGATAACGCCTTCTTTTACATACCAAATGTGAGACTCAAACGGTCGAAATTATATTTACACATGAAAGTCATAAAATTTTCTGTCCAAAAAAAAACTCGTTTCATTGATGTTAAAAATACATTTCTTTGTTTTATTAAGATTTTGTCTTGTAGAAATGTAGAAAACAACATCCGAGTCAATTCAGGCCATAATACAATAATTTGATGTTTAGGAACTTAGAAATAAGAAATATATATCAGCGAAGCCAGAAGATCAATATCTACACTACTATGTAGCTTTCGAATACTAAAATCCGTAAATAGTATAGAGACATTAAACTCTAGCATACCATATGGGAGTGAAATCGGCTTTATACATATAACCGAATGGAAAAAAACAATCACCTTCGTACTCACTTTGGCAAGCCATGCTGTATACAAATTATTCAATTTTAAGTCTAAATCAGATTCTAATTTATTGGTTATCATTGAAAGATGTTTTTACGTGGTGGGTTTCAGGCCCTACCCACAACCCAAATCTGAAGTGCAGGAAATTGGACAACGCCGCACACATTAGTTAACAAGCTAACTGGTCCTAGCATGCTATCCAGGAGGGCCACGAGGACGCTGTATGCCGACTTGAATAAAACGGTAGCAAGGATTGTTTTGGAGGCCGTCAAGTTGGCCCCGATTAGAGACTTTGTATCCCATTCATCCTATTTTGATGCGAAGTACATTGGACGTCGGCGTAGAGGACAAACGTTGAAGCCTTATTATCAATTACCAGAGATGCTTGGAGAGTAGTGTTGTGGCAGGCCGAAATCCGTTAACGGATTGATATGGCCAGCTAAGTAAGCAAGTTAGTAAGTCTAAATCGGAAGTATATCATAGAGCACTGCTACAGCCCTCTTAAGTCACTTAAACGGCACACTAATCGACTTAAACTGAATGAAATATATAGAAAATGATTCTTGCGATTATTTGTCATTCATAATGAATTATGTATGAGACAACAATTGGCCTGCTTAAAAAAAAAAAAAAAAAACAACCCTCTTCGAAACCATTAACAGAAACATGTGCAATTTGGTGGCATAAACGCATTGTGCAATGATTAGCATGAAATGATTATTTCGAATGCACACATTGTGAGGAAGTTAATGTTCCTTTTTTTTATTTTTTTGAACACTTTTTATTCATTCATTATATAAAAATTGAAAAATGAGAATTCCATTAAAGTGCTAAATGTTTCCAATATCTTAATTTGAAATAAATTTAAATTTAGGTTGTCTATTTCAATTCAAATGAATACTATAAAAAAACACACACAGATTTTTCCTTTGAATGTATGTAATTGATAGGGTAGGGTGTAGGAGGGTTTCTATTGTTGTCACAGTCACATGTTGAATTACATTTCTTTTAAAAATTTCTAAAAAAAGAAAAAAATTTTAAGTTAAAAACTCGCTTTTGTATTTTTGTTACCAAGTGTACTCCCTTGCTTCTTTGCATTTTTCTGTTTTTGGTTCCTCTTTGTTTTTCGTTTATTTCTAATGTTGAAATTTTGAATAGAATTTGCTTTTTTTTGGTGGAACTTCACATATGTAACATCTTCTATATCTTCCCTTCGCATTTAGTTCCATATGAGCAACAACTCCCCTTTTTTATGATTTTTTTTTATATCATTTAAGAAATAAATACATATTTCATATTCTTTTTTTATAGCTTTTTTATTTATATACTACTAAACAAAAATAAAACAAAAAACCAAAAGTTTTAAGAAAAAAAAAATATTTTAACCATAAAATAGACTCAAAACTATTGCTGCGGCGGTCATTGAACTATTTTTTTATATTTTTTTTTTTTTTTTTTTTTTTGTTATCAGTGTGTGAGCTTTTTTATGTACAACGATTTACACTTTTTTGGTTGTTTTTATTGTTGATTTTTAGTATTTATTCGGTGTTGTTTTGACTTTGCCCCTAGAGCTTGCTCCATCTATTATTTGTCCGTCCAACCAATTGCTCTGTCTATTGGCCATTGCTGTTGTTTTACTCTCTCTCTCTCTCTCTTCCTATCTGTTTTATCATCTGCTCGCACTGTTGTCAGGTTTTTTACAAAACAAAAAAAAAAAAATATTTATATGAATGATCATTTTTTTCTTTTTACCAGACCATTATGGGGCTTTTTGTTTCCAGCAACAGCTGTGATGGTATTTTGTTAGAAATAAAAATAAACCACCACAGAATGCAGATCTTTAAAAAGTGAATTCATTATGCCAGAAGTTTTATAATTTAATTGTTTTTTATTTAAACAACAACCCCACTCCAATACAAATATGTATCACAAAGTAAGGACATGAAAAGCCTTAATAAGAGCACGATCTTCCTGCTAAAGCTCTTTCTTTCACTCGGGGAAGTAAAAGCTGTTGGACATTTGTCAATAGAATAATAAAAATTTCAGTTCGCTTCCAAATCTTATAAAAAGCATTCATTAAGCCAATTGAAAATGTGAATCTGACAGTAGAATTTTTTGCAAGTAACGCATGACTATCGTATGTCTGGTACACATATTCGAGCCCCTGATGTCGAAAAACTTCTTGTAGATTTAAACCTACCCTACACAAGTATTCTATGCCATCACACGATTGAATTCACCATACCATCGATAAACACTTGGCCTTGATAGGGCTTCATCGCCAAAAATTGAATTTAGTTCATCCATGCACTCTTGATGAAAGTCGAAAGTTGCAAAAAATAATCGCCCCAAAGTGTTCCCGATTCAATTCCATTTCAGGATTTAATTCCAAAATGTCCAACATTACGATAGAGCTGTAAGCTGCCAGCTTATAACACATAAAAGATAACCCCAGTATTTCTTTCATCGTTTTACAAAATCGAGAGACTTGAATGCTTCTTTTGGCACTCGGAACATATGATCAAATTTCATTTATCGTCTTTTCTACCATGGCAATGCAATTTTTTTTTTTTTGCATATACGAAATAAACTCTCCTTCTTGTTATTTTTCTTAAAAACTAACAACAATTAAAAAAGTATTATGAATTCATTATCTACACAAGTTATTTCAGATGAGAATATAATATCACTAGAAGATGAAAAATACATAAAATAATCAATATTTTTAAAATTTTTCATATAAAATATTTATCATGGAATGCTCTATGTGCTTAAATTTGTATAAACATCTATATAAAAAAATTAGTAGCAACTTAAATATTAGACTAATTCTCAAGCACATTTTATTATAGTTCCTGGTTTTCCTCTAAAAAAAATGTGTACCCTCATTCTGTAAAATATTCTTTTATAAACATTTTGAAATATAGGTACGAGTATATTGAAAACGAAATTTGTTTCTGTTTTAAATATAAATTTTTAAACGTTCTGAAAAGTTATTTTCACAGAATAATCCAGCCGTAAAAAGATTTAAGAAGAAAAAATAGACATGAATAGACGATATTTAAACACAAAATATAAGACAAAACCTTTCAAATTACTGTCAAATTACGTGACAGGCCTATAGGTTTTAACTATTCAAATATATAAATTTTTTTTATTAACTAAACAAAAGAAAAAAAAGATGTTTATATATTATTACTGACTAACAAAAAAATAAATGAAATAATTTTTAGTTTTTCTTTTTGTTTATTTTTCAAAGTTCATTATCAAGTTTGCGACAAGCAGAGAACAATAGAAACAAATACATTTAGAGCTTTATAAATACAACTTTTTTTTTTGTTTGTTCTTTTGTATTTTATGCCAATTAATTGATTTATCACTTTATTAATGTTTGAAATCATGTTTTATTCTATGAGTTTTTTAAATAATTTTTTTGGAAAGATTTACTAGAAAAAAAAAAAATACGTCATAACATAACCAAAGGAAAGATGTGTGAAAAAATTAAATCATTCTTTGTGAAAAAAATAATAAAGCCGGCTAAACACCACCTTGTATTACCCTACACATTTCAGTACTGCGTATTAGAGTGTGTGACCACATACTCATACACATTGAAATAGAAAAAAAATGATTCACGATAAAGCACAGCTGTGTCAAATGAGACTATTGCTTGGCATTGCGTTTGACATTTAAGATTAAATGTATAAAAACACTTGTGATCTAAAGTACTTTTATCGCAACAAAAAGTTAAAAGTTGTGCAACTTTCATCTTTTTCGCTCTTTGAAAACCTGCTGTTGGGTTTTTTCTAAATATTTTAAAAAATCTGCAGTTTTTTTTTAGTTTTGTATATAGTTTTGTTTAAAAAAAAAAAATTGAATAAATACATGGTGCTTATACTTTGAGTTAGAAAACTACTTACAAAAAAGGTAAGATCGAGAAGATATAAATGACGACGCTGGGCTAATGAAAATGATAAGATATTGAAAAAAATTATAATGGATAATTGCCAAATCATTATTAGAGTAGTTGCAGAAGAGGTCGTCATATCGGTAGGTGCAAGCTCAACAAAAGAAACATTCAAAACTTGTGGAAAAAGAATTCATGGCTTTTACATTACAATAATCAACAAGTTCACCCGTCATTGTTTGTTTACAATATTAAGCCGCGAGAAAAGAATACCGTAACTTATGTTTCTCTTGCGACTTTCTCCTGCTTCGAAAATTTAAAAGACTCATGACGGAACGGCTTTTTAAGAGTACTCAAAAGAGTTGTGATCGACATAGTTCAATTGAACTAAGAGAGCCGGTCGTAACGCTCTTCTAGTTTCTTAGTTCTTTTTTATTCGTTAGTTCTTCTTATTGTCTTTTTTTTTTTTTTTGTGTGTCGTGTGTCCCTTTAATTCGAATTTCTGTGGAAAAATTATGTGTTTAGAGCAATGTAATCCAAATTTTCATTATCTGTACACAATTATGCTACAGACGCATTTCATTTATTGAGAGTTTCGGTTAACTATGGTTTTAGAGTTATTAAATTAAAAGTATTGTTACCAAAATCATATTGAATTATACATATACAAATACTTTAAGTAGGGTTACCCACAATTATTCATCATGCATATAGTTTAGCAGTGAATGAGTATGAGTATCTTTTGAAATTTTTATCTTTTTTTTATTACTTTTTATTGCTACCAAAAATATTTATAAAAGTTTTCTTAACCTGTCATCCAGCTACTTTATATTTAAAGATTTCAGTTTTTTTTTTTTGTTTGTTCATTTTTATTTTCTATTGTATTCTGTAATCTGAGCTTGAAGTTTAAGAAAAAGAAACAAATTATTCCTGCTGTTGTTGTTAACTTTTAAAGGAGATCTTCAACCAAAAAAAAAGTCTGTAAACATACGACTATTTGTTATCGAATATCAAAACGTGTATGGTTTTGTGCCCAGAAATAGATACGCAAAATATTAAAATGTACGAGTATATCCCCAAAAAAACCTGACATCTTTGTTATAGAAAATAGTCTCAACATTTAAAGTCAAGAAGATAAATTAAGAGGTTCTCATGTGTTAAATGGAGTGTTAATAATGCTTTAATATTTTAAATATGAGAATACGATTATGAATTCCATACACTTAAAGCTCAAACAATTTGAATTGTCTGTTAAGCTTAATAATACTCAAAATACGCAATTTTCGTAATAATAAAATATAAAAAACAATAAAATTAAAAGAATAACAAATGATTGTATATTCTTTGACTATTTTAGATTAAAAAAGAATTTTTTTTTTTTGTAAAAATTAAACAACAGATATAGACTTAATTTCAAAACACTTTAGAACCAAAAGTATATGATTTAATTAGTAAATAATTGGGGTATTCACAAAGTGTGCTATTAGGTTTTATCGTCATAAATTTAAACTCTTTTATGAGATATGGTTATTAAACTAAAATTTTATAAAAATATGAATGACACATTCGCAAATGACAGTCAAATTACCTCCGAGTGGGGTCGCGCAAACAGGATCGAATTTACTGCGCGCCAGACTCAATGTTGTTTTATCATGTATAGGCGTGGTTGTGATGATACTATCTGGTCATCTGTGACTATGAGCAATGTAAATGAGGACACTCTTAATGTTTTAGGCATGAGAATAAATTGTTATGTCCGTTGGAATGATTATATATTTCGAGTGTCGAAAAAAGCATGCAAAAGACTCAGTTTTTTAAAACGATACAAGAAATACTTGAGTCTATCTGAACTTCTCAATATTTACAAACTTTTATGCGATCTTTTGTAGTTGATAGTCCAGTGAATCACAGAATGCATTTAAGAGAGAATTCGTTTTTTAGCTGCACTGCTCGTTTAAAGAGCAGTCTTCCAGCGAATGTTGTTCCTGCCAATTACGTTATCAGTAACTCTAAATCAAATGTTCACAAGTACTGCTCCCTCTTTCCTCCTTTTCATAATAGACCAACACAATGTACTGCAGTAGAGCTCAGGCCCTAAGTGCTGGCTTTAATAATACAAAAAAGAAAAAAAAAACTGTTAAAATTAAATTAAATTAAATTAAATTAAATTAAATTAAATTAAATTAAATTAAATTAAAATTTTAATTAGCCCGGGAGATCTCTATCATCAATGTTACCATATTTAACACATTTTAGCTATTTTAAAGGCGCTGTTTAATCTTCGCGAGTTTTCTTAAACACGCAAAATTTTTGCATAACATATGCCTCTGCAGCTGAGATTTTTTTTTCAGACCAATACTCAGGGGTAAACCCCTGAAAGGACAGTACATATATATTTTTCTTATATTATTATTAAGTGCTTTAGGAATGAGACAAATTGGATATCTTCACAAGAAAAAAAGGTTACTTACCAAGACAGACATGGGCACTTTCTGACTTTTCGATTAAAATCAAATTCAGGATTTAGTTAACCAGTCTAAGAATAAAGTTAAATAGGTAAAAATTCTGTTTTATATTTTAATTCCAATATATTATTTCTATAAAAAATATGAGTCAGTCATCACCTAACTGTCATGAATATATATAGAACACAAAAACACGGATCACTCCGTAGCTGGAACCGAAAACATGTTTGTTCGGCTGGTCTACTGACGAGACAAAACTTATTTTGGAAAATACATTTTTTTTTATTTGAGACCAATACTCAGGGGTAAAACCCTAAATGCATTGCATTGTATTGGAATTTTTTTTTTTTTTTTTGGAAAGGACAGTACATTTATGACAGAACATACATTTTTGTTTTTTCTTATCCCTTTCCGGCCCCAGCTTCACAAATGTGTAGGTAAATTTACGTGTTTTGAAGAGAAAAGTTTTTATATAAATATTTCATTTTTGTTACTTTTAAAGTATTTACATATTATGTGTTATGTTCTTTTCGTTCTATTATAAGTTTCTGCTAGGATAATTTTATTATTTGTTTGTACTCGTTTAACTAGGGTAATCAATTTTCGCAGTTCGGGAGACAAGAAATGTAAGTACGATTATATAATTTAAATGAAACTAAATATATAAAGATTTTGTTATTATTGTGTAACAAAAGCATCATATATTTAAATTATGTACGAATATTTGTAAAATGCGCAATATATTTTAGTTATTTTGTAAACAAAACATGAACCTACACATATGTGTAGTATGGGCTTTTACTAACTCAATTTATCGTTGCTTTAATACAAAAGTAAAATTTAGAGAACAGGATAGATTTGGAAGAAGTACATGTATTAATTAGTGATTAAATGTTTAAGACGATGAGATCATTTGTGTGAGTTTTAGGATGAATTGCGGATGCCGTGTCCGCATTCCGACAATGAAGACAAAGGTAGCACAAACGCGAAATTAGTCGACACAATTGCAAGTATCATTGAAGCCAATAGCGCCGTGGAGCTGATAAGTAGACCATTATTATGAAAACGGGGAACTTTTAACTCTGTTAGTAGTCCACTGAGTTACAATTTCCATGAAGAAATGGTCCCCCTTTTGCTAATATATTATTTAAAGCCTTATTTTACTGCTATACATTTTGATGAAGCAGCCCGGTACAGCTATATATATGTACCGCATAAGAACATTTGGTACTACGTTGAAGACAGAAGCATCTGAAAAAAGAAAATTTTATGGTGTCCATTTTTATTTCGGTTGTGAGGATGTACTGGGAGCAAAAGTTCGCAAAAATATTTCCTCTAAATGGCACGAAATCGTTTGTTTTTTCTGAGAAAATACCTTAGAAAATACATTTTGTTGACACTGCTGAAGAAGCAAGTTCATACTACCTATGGAAAGTTCAAGATATAATCGCTGCCGGCAGATCACGATGACTTGCTATTCCCAGAAAATTCGGTAACTATTCCATAGATAAGCAAATGATATGATTCCCTCGAAGATTTACGGGTGGTCTACCTCAACATTTGTGCATTAAACCGCGGTTAGTTGGTCTGAAAAATTTTGTTTAGACTTCGGAGTGTGATACTATTAATAATATGATGATATAATAATATAATTTGCATATTATTTAATTTTGAAGGTATTGGTTTAGACTTTCAAGTCTACCAGCTCTCCAAAACACTATTAGATAGAAGAAAACTGAGATCGTTATTTTGACTTTGGTGAGGGCTCCCTAATTATTCCTCTATGTTCATTAATAGAAATTTTACGAGCTTCCCGACTTTAGGAGACTGGGGGAACTAAATTCGCATGGAACTGGCACAATACAAATATTTAAAAATGGAGAGTCTGATCGGGTTATAAGATCAGATAAAAAATTTTCGTTGTCAAATAGATTTCTTTTTATTATTTTTTCTGTTATTTATGTTTAAATTATTGATTTTTAATTTATTTTTTTATGTATGAAATAAAATGTTTATGTTTTTTACGTATTAGAAAATGTTTGTTTTTTGTCTATGTGAAGTCCCAAGGGACACATATGTGTATGTCCTATTTCAAAGGACATAGGACTTGTATGGACATAAAAAATACATTTTTGTGTAATTTTATAATATACTGAAAATTTCATTAAAACCCGCCAAATTTGAAATTGCTTGGGACGGAAAGGGTTATATTACTATTAAGCGTCTTAGGAAGACAAATTGCTGTTATACCTTCACACTTGAATGATCAACAGCAATTACCTCATGGTTGCATGTTGATTGTGTCCTGATGAGTGTCTTCGCTAAGTAGGTTAAGATGTTATCTGCTATTTCCCAATAGGTGGCGCTTTTCTCCTGATCATTCGCTTTTTTTTTTTTTTTTTTTGTTGACATTAGTTAAGGTGGAATTGAGTGGAATATTGAATTTATTACCTGATGAGTAAACAGTAATGAAGAGTGTATATAATATTAAAAATATCTATAAAGTAAGTCTAGAGGGAGGTTTGGAATATCAAAAACATACGACAAAATCATAGAACTTAATTACGATCGGAAGTGGTTTTAATTCCGTAAATTCAGTTTTTTGAAAACAGTAAATTTTTCGAAATGCGAGTTAACTTTGAAAGTAATACCGTTATATTCATAATAAAAATATCTATATATAAATATCAGTTTAAGACGATTTTATTTGGAAGAATTATTTAGTTTTCTATAGATTAAATTTTGGGTATTACAACCACTTCCGATCGAAATTGAGTTCTGTGACAAGGCTGATAAAGTCAGCTAATGCTGATTACTTGAAAAATTTTTATTAACAATTATCTCACTAATATCTTTAAGTAATTCTTCAAATGAATTTAATATGGAGACATTTTGTACAAAAAAAAATATTTAGACCAGTAGTACTAAATATGTACTTTGGCCAGTAACCAAACTTTATACCGCAGTTAACCAAAACTCTCAATAAATGAAATGCGTCTGTAGCACAATTGTGTACAGAAAATGAAGATTTGGATTACATTGCTTTATACTGACTTAATATGATTTTGAATACCATATTGCTTTTATTAATTCTTATAAAGTGCTTAAGTTTAAATATAATCATACGTGTATGTAATTCTACATATATGGTTCAACTTTAAACTAAAATGTCAGTAATGCCATTGCATTGGCAGTTTGCTAATGTGCTAATGAACCAATTGCGTTGAATGGTTTAATATAATAATTTAAAAATTAATTATAAAAATTAAAGTGAGAGATAAAAACCATTAATTTGAATAAAAAAATGCTTTAAAACAATGTTGCATTTAAATACTGAACTCAGACAAACAACTTAAGCATAGTTTATGGAAGTCACATAGGGGAGATCTGTGTGACGGAAGTGAATTAAATAGAAAGAGACGGGTTTATTTTATATTTTTTTATTTATTTATATAGATGTAAACTACACATTTTTTATAAATATGTATATTGTAAATGCAGTTGCTCCACTCAGGTGTTATAATTAGAACTTTAATACATAAATGAAGGCTAACCACATGTGATATTCACTCACTTACTCACCAAAACGTAAGTATGAATACTGCTTAGACTCGCACAATTTTAATTATTTTAATCAGATGTAAAACTTTTCCATATAAGTATACAAAATTGTATTTTTTTTTTTAAGTTAATTTAAATTTATTGACTGAAATGTTAATGAAATTACAAGAAGTGTTTTTTTATTTCTATTGAAATCTTTTAAATCATATCGCATTACTTTAATTAACACATTAAGCAATCATTTGGATTTAAATTGCAATGGTTAATAAATAAAATTGCATTTTATAATTTACATTTAAAAAAGACACACAAAAATTGTGGTTTCAATACTGTGGAAGCAGCAAATTTAGTGCGAGAAAACTGAAAGGAAAATTTAGTATATAATACTTAGATCTTAACCGGCTCCATGAGTAATGGCTTAAACAGAAAACAAAGAAAAAAAGAAAATGAAAAGTGCAAAAAAAAATATAATGAAAGCGAAAAATGTCCTCAAAATTTTTAATGGCTGGAAAATGTAATATCGCCTTTGAATTTTTTGGGTATTTTTCTTCTTTTATTTACAAACAAATAAGATTTCGATGATCCTCGAGCGAGTACATGTAAGGCTGAAGGTGCTTATCAATGACGGGGGGTATCAAACTTTACCGGTTGATTAGAGCATCGGTGCAATGTGACGTGCGTTTCACTTTCCTATCTGTACTACCATGAGAGGTGCTTTAGTGGAATAAAAACATTAATTTTAAATAATCGTATATTCTTACGTATTGTTCGTACCTCTCTCAGAGCACATTCTTTTGTGGTTGATTGTCCAGTGAATCCCACAATGCATTATAGAGAGCATTCGGTCTATAGCCGCACCTCTCGGTTATGGAACAAGCTTCAAGCAAATGTTTATCCTGCCAATTATGACATCATTAGGTTTAAATCAAAAGCCAACAAACACTACTCCCTCTTTTCCCCTACCCATAACATATTTTCCTATACAGGAACAATATACGGCATGAGTAGGGGTCATCCCCTAAGTGCTGGCCTTAATAATAATAAGACAAAAAAGATAGTTCTGTATAATGGATTTAACGCAGTGAAGTGTGTGATTGCTGTATAAAATTTATAATTTTGTATCCGGCCGCAAACTAGTAAACAACACTGCACAGCGAACGTGTCAAATTGCTTTCTTTTGAGTTAAGTTTTCATTTGGTTTCATTTAGACAATATTTTCATTCCATTAAGGCTTAATTTTATTTACAAGCTTGATAAGTTATTTCATATCTTTTAAGAACTCGTTTCATAAGTTTGGCGCCATATTTCATATTGTCTAATAAAGTACAGTAAAAACAAAATAACAAAAAAAAAAAAATAAAAAATAACAAAAAGGCCATTTTCTTTTTGAAGATTATTTTAAAAACATTTACAACAACACAAATGTTTTCTTGTAATATTATTAAATAATAATATTTCAGTTTTTTAAGCACAACTCCCAAATATTGCCAATTCAATGAAGCATTTGAACTGGTTATTTTGAGAACAAAATATTTAAATTATTAAAATACCGGTGCAACAACATTTTAGGTGACGTTAAACATCATTAAAAAAAACTCTGCTACTTAGAATTGCCTTCGAATAAATTAAGAAGTTTACGACAGCGATTTACATCACTGGGTCGAGTTTAATGGAGCGTTTGTCGTTTATGGAACAGCTGTTTTATTGAATTTTAATTTTATTGAAATAAATTCTCAAGTAAAGTGCTAATTTTAATTCATATTTTGTGGATATAAATTTAAATTAATGGCTCGATTATCGATTGCAACTGAACTTCAGTGGAGTTGCCAGTTGCCAATATTGCATTACAGATGGCAACTTGCAACTAATAGCTGTTAATTTCAGTGGCATTGCCGGCAACCATTTTCTTGTAGTGTCTAAATTATTTTACAAAATATTTTCTAAAATTAAAATAGTTTTTTTCGCAAATAAATATATTAAAAATGGTTAAATGTACAACGAAAAACAATTCGAGGAACTGGTTCATCAAATGGAATTAAATCCAAATATTGGACGAGGAATACGTGCCTTTGGAGAAACAAAAGCCAGTGCCATCCAACAAATGAAATAGCTACGGTCATTATATGTACATGTGTGCCATCGATGCACCCGACAACACCAGGGAATTTTATTTTGGAATAAAACAATTTTTTATTTTGGGACTTTTCTTCCTCCGACATTTTTGAAATAATCAATTTTTTGCAAATTTTCCTCTCCATAAGATTTACAACTTCCGTCAAGATTACAGACATTGTATACGTTGAGCTATTCCAATGTTATAGTCGTTTCCATGGGACTTTTGGAAGCTTCCCTCAGCAAAAACAACCTTAAAGCGGCACATACTTTCAAGATAGGAGGTACTGCTGTGACCCGATGGTTCTTTCTAAAGTCGTCCTTTAAAACTTCTACTAAATAAACAACTGCTTCTTTTAGAAGTCTAAAGTACGCCTTAAAACTAAAAAGGGATTTATTTTTTAATCTACCTCAATATACAAATTGACTCACAGGGTAGGTGGTAATTCTAAGGGATTAGAGTTACCCCTTAACCGTCTTCGAATGAATGCCACATTTTTGTCCTCATCTTCTTTGACATCAAAAAATAGTTCCACGGAACTAATCATTCTTGATTTTATATAAAACAATGTATTTGTAGTGTAGTTATTTATTTTTATTTTTGTTAATTTTTTTTTTTTTTTTTTTTTTGTAATATTTTTTGTAACAAAAACACTTCTTCACAAACTTTTGATAATTACATATGCACTTTTTTTCAAGAAAAGTTTTTTGTTTACTTTTTGTAATTAGAGATGTGCAAAAAACAATAACTTTAGGCAACTGACTAAGGTTGCCGTACATAATAACATTTAGACCATGAGTTGCGTTGCTTGTAAGCAACTCCACTGAAGTTCAGTTGCAATCGATAATCGAGCCATAAATTTATTAAGAATTTGATTTGTAGAAATTTATTATTATTATATCCCGATTTGGGAGTGAGTTTTAAAAAACAAAAATAGTTTTTCAATTTTATCTTTTTATACATACACTCTAAACCACTTTTGCTGAAAATTAAGTCGATAATAGTAGGCAACACTTTACAGACTGTTTTCGACCTAAAATTAAGCATGTAGTTTTTTTAGACATTTTGTTAGTTTTTAGGCAAAATATGTCTAAAATTAAACAAAAAATGTTTAAATATTTTAGGCAATGTATGTCTAATTTTCCCCCCTTTCATATATTTATTTTCAACACTCCTTAAATAAAAATACATTATTTAATTTATTAAAAATTATATGTCTTATAAACTATTTATATATACTTATAAATATATATAAAATACATATATGTATATACATACATATATCCATAACTGTCTTATCTTTTAACAAGTTACATATTATTACATATACTTTACATACATATTGTCTTTTTGTAAAAAAAGTGTCATAAGTTTACATGTACATAAAAAAAGATTAATTAAAAAAATTAAATTATAAAAATATTGATCAGAACTTTCCCGGGGCTCGAACCTAGAGCCTCAAACACATTTAATTAAAAAAACATTTTTTCATATATAAAGGATTAAATAAATGATAATATTCATATAAAAATCACTTTTTATATGGCATTATCGAGCTTACGTATTAAAGTATTTATATGACACTTTTTTCCTCTCATTTGCAAAGGATAAAATCTAAAAAAATATCGCAATGAGAATCCAAAATTTTGAGTAACAAAGCAACTATAGAAAAATATCCAGTATATTGAAATCCTCCTCTTTCGACGTAACCTCCTTTTCAAACCAAATGTATACAGTAGATTTGCAACTTTCCTCCATTGATGTTTCTATAAATACAAAAGCTTTTTAGTAAAATAAAATAATTAATATTAAAAGATTTGCTTGATATCAATGGCTCAAATTATATTTTTATTGCACATGCGATTTTTAGTAGAGTGACTCCATGTGAAATTAACTGCATAGGAATTATAATTGGTATATATTTTACCACATTTTGAATACAAACACTTAAAAACATTGCAATTTTCTGCATTAAATGATAAACTCATAAACTTTGACATTTTTTTCTACAAATTTTGCACACACAATTTTTTGTGAATAATTAATTAACACTTTAATATACTTTATAAACTATTTATAAATTAGAATAAATACCAATACGACGCGACTCTTCTGAACTTTTTATTGCAAATGAATGCTTCTTCTTTTTTCGTCGCTTTGTTACCACGTCTTCATACCGTTTTTACGTAAATGTTCTCAATATTACACATTTATATCCATTTTTAGGCAAAAGTGCTTAATTTTACAAATTTTTTACTAATTTTATGCAAATGTGCTTAATATTGAACATTATTTTGTAAATTTAAACATAATTTGTTTAAACATAAACAATTTTGATAGCAAATTTATTTTTTTGTGTAAATTTTTTACTTTTTTTGAAATTAAGAATGAAATTTATATAATTTTAGACAACAACAAATTTTCAACACCAATTTAGACATAATATGAACCTAAATTTTGGGAAAAGTTTTAGAGTGTACGATGATGTTGATTTATATAATTTTTAATTAAAATACCTGCATACGATTAATGTTTTTTAATTGAAACATACGCACGCATGTAATTTAATATAAACCAGGTGTTGTCTCATGTCCATTAAAACGGTAGACCCCGGAGAAGTTTAATAAATGCAACAAATCGTCAATTTTAGTTTAAGAACTTTTTAATGACGTCAATTAACCCACTTTTGAGAAAATAATTTATAATTATAAGAGCAAAGACGTCAATTAATAAACATATTTTTCTAAATTTAAAAAAGCTTCCAAATTTAACACAAATTATGTTTTAAAATTAAACATTTTGTTTTAAAATTTTAACCTAAAATAATGAAAATATTTGATTTATATATGCAACCTGTTTTATATTCTTTTTTAATTTGAAACAATGTAGCACAGTGGTCTAGAGAAAAAAGTGCTAGATTTCCGATTGAGGGTTGTGGGTTCGATTTCTGCTTTGCGATTCTATATCAAGCTTTTTGTTTTTGTCACTCTGCTCCTTATAATTATAATATATTTGTAGAATTTCTGCAGACTTTTTTTTATTAAAAAATTAAGTTTTCAAATTGAGGATCACCTGCCAGCATTCCTAATTACTCGTAAAAATATGAATTTGATGCACTTGTGTTTCTTGAAAAATATTGACTTGATTTGTTCATTTAAATATCATAAATTTAATTGTTTTTAATTTTATTACGAGTAGATTTAATCTTTCAATTTAAAGGTACTGGTTTTTTTCTTAAATTTAAATTGATCAGTTTTTTCCATTCAATCATCCATTAAGAAACGAGTAAGACTTGTTAACTTTTCGAATTGATGTTAAATTTGATACCTTTTTGGGGAATTCAAGCAATTTTATAATGAAATACTGAAATATTTAGATAAACTGATTTATGAAGTTTGCAAATGTTTGTTTGGTTGCCTCGTTTTTTATTTTTTTGTATTTTAATGGCCCTCACACACAATCTTTCTTCAATTTTTAAATTTATATATTTTTTTTTATGGATTGTAGAACTAGTTTATAACTTGTAATCGATAAATTTAGGTTTTTATTATTATTTCTAAATAAAGTTATAAGGAAAATAAAAAAAATTAAATATGAGTTCGAAATATTTTGTAAAACACTTCATAAAAGCCTGAAAGCTTTTTGCTTTAAAATATTTTGTTTAAATGCATTTTTTAATTGTAAAAATTTTATTGGCAGTCAGCATTTACTTTTTAATTTTATGGGGTTTCAGTTACTTAATGCTTTTTTTTGTAAATTTTAAATGAAATAATGCATTCAGCAAATAAGGAAAGATCATAATTGCACTCATGCAATGATTTTAAGTCAATAAAAAACAAATTGTGTTAAAAATACATTTGGATGGATAAGAGGTTCTCCACCCGCATCTGGTATATTGTAAAAAAATTGTATTTACGTTAACCATTATACATAAAATAATTTGCGAAAGTATGTGAAGATAATTTCGAATTTGAAAAGCAAAGACACAAACCACTTTTTCAGCAAGCACAATTTTTACGTTAACAGAGCTCTGTTAATAGTTTAACACGGGATATGTACGGGAATTTCAGGACATATTAGACATTTAATGGGTACATATTCTAATTTTAGAACAGGTACTCCCATATGACAGCTATATTATTTTCTTTGCAACTCATCAAAAAAAATTAATGTTATTTATTGTAATTTAGAGTTAAAAAAGCCGAAACCAATTCATTCTAAAATAGCCATATAAGTGGATAAGATTAGTGGCAATTATGGAGAAATAGGAAATAGCAGGAGAATCACTATGGTACTGTATTAGTAGCATTCCTGAAATAATAAAACTGTATTAAATTTTCTTGAATCCCAAATTTAGAGCTGTGCTTTATAGTTCAAAGCAGAGTGGGCAAACAAACAAAACATTTCGCAAACGTTACAACAACGTCATACACCTTTCAAAACTTTTTTAATATTATTGTATGTACATGAGCAAAACCAAAAAAAAATACTTTCTAAATGAGAAAGAGAGCAAATGAAACAATTAGCTTTTACATTCGTATAATTTGCTCTTTTTTCTCTTCTTCTTTTGTTTTTCTCTTCTTCTTTTCTTTTTCTTCTCATTATTTTTTGTTGTACCTACGCACATTTGAGTTAGTGTATTTGTAGTACTTAAAACAAAAACAATATACAAAATTAAATGGGACAATCGTTCTCACTGTTTCTGTTTTATTTTTGTTTTACTCATTGTAAGGAACTCAACAAGATGAGATCAAACGTTCAGTTTTGTTTATTTTCCTACTCTGGTTCAAAGAGCAAAGATGCATTAGTGCGATCCTCTAGTTCAATTTTTATTATTTTCTATTTACTAATTAAAATTAATTTTAGTTAAAAATATCATACATATGTCCCATAAATTTTACAATTTGTCTAAAAAACCGACCTTTTACCATCCCTTGATTAACCCTGACTAAATGGCATCCAGATTACAATGCCGATGGTAGAAATGGAAAGGTGAGGTTCTTAAACCATGAATTAGAATTTTCCTACAATTCCAGATTGTAAGACAGCATGTAAATTTGCCGTAAAAAACTCGACTTTTTGCCATTCTACTTTAAAATACGGCCAAATGGCACAACTGATTGAAGCATCCACTATACTAATAGAAAGCTGACAAAATACCTTAGCTAGTTATGTACAATAATCCATTATAACCCAAGAGTTTTATTACTATATATAATCATATAATCGTATAACTCTTCTGGTTTCGTGAGTTTTTCACAAATGTTGGGTATAGATAATGCTTAGTGACAGCACTGTTTGTGAATATTAGGGCAACCAAAAATATGCTATAAAAATTTAGTTTTAAGCGCCTAAAATATGCATTGAAAAAACTGTTTTAAGCGTTAAAAATATGCTCTATGAAACTCATAATGCATACATGTATGTATATGCTGATATAAAATTCCGTGAATTTTATTGCATAAATTTGAAAACATGAAAACTATCAAATAAAATTAGCCACCAACCAAATAAAATAAAATAAAATTCCTTTCTATTTACATAAGTACATACTTATGTATATGTATTATATTTTAATTCCAAAATTTGGCAAAAAATTCAGACTGACAAGAATACAAAACAAAGGAGTAAAAAAATAAACATGAAGCTTTGTCGTTTGACCGTAAAACAGTCTTTTACATCGAGAAAGTTCTTTCGAAATCAACGGTAGTAATTGGTGCAAATTTTAAAGCAAACGTTTCCTAGATTCATTTCTTGCGTTGAGCTCAATATGTTTTTGACTTCCGAAGTGTTGTTTTATGGTAAATATTTTCTTTGCTGCCACTGGCTTATTGCAAGCTTCACAAAATAGAATTTTCCTATCAGTTTAAAAATTTGAAGCTTTATGAACCATTTTCCTCAATTTCACAAATGTTTAATTTTAAGCGTTTTCAAGAGTACCCTTATTATTCAATAGATTATACCTAAGGTTTGTGTTGGTACGTAGTCATTATTGAAAAAATAAAAATTGACAGTACACGTAAATTCTTCTAACATACATATGTACAAACTTGTAAAATATGCCATACAAATATAAAAAAAATTTAAAATGCAAAAGTATGCATTTATGGCGAAATATGCAAAAATTTGCCGTAACAAATAGAAGTTAGATTTCGTAGTTTTTCCTAAACTGAATTAATATTTTGCTTGTTATCTCAGTAAAATACAGAGAAAAAAATGCTAATGCATATTTTTGGTTGCCCTAGTGATTATTATATGGAATAAACCCCCACCAAAGTATGTATGCATGTACTTGACAAGTGAACGAGAAAAGAATATGTTGAAAAAGATTCATGAGTAAAACATAGCCAAAAGAAACATGTACTAAATTTTAGTAACTAAAATGAATTAAAACTTCAAAAGACATACTGAACTAAGAGAGCCCATTATAAAGAACGACTCTCTTAGTTCAATTGAAAGAGGAGTACAATTGAACTATGTCGTTCATTTACTACACAAGTCTACCAAATTATTCCAGGAATACCAGAAATACAATATTAAGGAAAAATTATCGTCTTTGATTAATCAGTCTTAAGTTATTCTGTAGTTTTAGTATTTATTTTAACAAAAATTTTCATTCGAGTGGGCATTTGCTACTACAAGAGGATCTCAATTGATTTTACTTGTTACGAAAAGTGAAATTAATGAAACTTAATATAGGTAAGGAGATTCTATTTTCCCTTAAGTAGAAAAAAAGAATTCAGTAGTTTGGTATCCGCCGAATAGTGCATACATCAATGCGATTAAGTCGTAAATATGGGGTTTGGCCGTTCCATGAAAAATAACAATTTTAAAGCATTATTTAATATTTTATATAAGAGAATCCATCATTTTTAATTCAATGTTTAATAATATTTACAAATGAACCAAATTGTATGTTGATAACAAAATAAAACTGATATTGATTGAATATATAGAAAAAGTAACTGTAGGGTAAAACTAACCACACCCATACTTTAAGAAATTCATTTATATATGGCCACATATACATAATAGCCATCACCGCGTACTGGCCAATAACGACGACAATGTTGCATATATTGTTTTTTTTTAAACTGATCATATTTTATTGACTGTTTTCAATTGATTTATTAATATGTTTTCATTCAAATTGACATAATTTGCTCTCAAATATGATTAAAATTCATATAAAATCACTAAACACCATCACCTATAGATGACGTATTGAATCAATAACATGAATAGGTAATAATATTTCCTATAAAAATTGGCAAGGCTTTAAAACTTATACTTGTAATTATGCAAAAATACACTTTAAAAGCGGAAAAATCAATGCAAACATGACATGACAAGATGAGACATGTGTTTTGTTTGTTAAGAAACATTATTTTTGAATGGATTTTTGTTTAATTTTTATTTTATTTGATTTTTCTTAATGTTATTCCAAAAAAAATTTGTAATTCAATTTGTGTTGTCGTTATTTGTCACTATTGCTGTTGCTTCTGTCTCTGCTGCTGTTGCTACTGCTATTTATTCATTTGTTGGGTTTTCTGTTTTATTTTCTTTTTAAATGCAACACCTACACTGAAATGGCAAAAAGTGTTCTGATATATAAATATGGCAGTAAAACATCAAATGGTCTCTTTTTGTCAACGCCTTAATGTGTTAATTATTTTAAGCTTATTTTTTATTGCAAATTAAGAAAGAAACAAAAAAAAAACACAAAAATGAGGAAACACTTGTCATATGATTCAAGAAAATAAAATAAGAAAAAGGCATAAACTTGGGATTAATTTAAAATAAAAAAATATCGGTGTTTGAAAGAGTTCGACTGCAAAGCTAACCAAAATTGAAATCCTTTTTTTTTTATTTGAAACGAGCTTTATTAAAATAAGTAAGTGTCCTTTTGGACGAGAACCTTTTGGTCATTAGTTTTTTCTATAGAAATTGGGGGCTCTCTGAGCGAAAAACTGATTCAACTGAATTTTTCAGACGTCTACAGGATATAATTTTTAATTTTAAGAAAGTTCAGAAGACATAGAAACAAAAAATATTCTGCACAGTTGCAGTTTTTACCGGGTCCACAAAAATGTATGCAGTTTGCAGATACCATAGTGTTGTCAACATTTTTTCTGTTAATTAATTATGGTCCTTTTAATTGAGAGACAGACGTCATATACTTTTAATAGCCCGCAGAACAACGTGGCACTCTTGAACATTCTTCAAAAGCGATTTGAAGACACGGCAAGCGCACAAGGATGTCACACAAACTGGTCACCTAAATCGTGATATATTTTCTCTTAAGATATATTCCTGTAAGGTTTTTTAATCTCCCAAATATGTGGGAATACACCACAAATCACAGTAGTCTCCCAAGTCAACACAACTTGTTTTGAATTCGGCTCTATTTATGCCCAAAAGTCATAAATACTAGCGGGACCATATTTTAAAACTTACTCGTAATATAATAGGGGGGGTCGTAGTATAGTGGTTAGAGCACTCGCACAAAAACTCAAACAGCCCAGGTTCAAATCCCAGCGAAGGACAAAAATGGAAAATAAGAATTAGCGGTTTTCCTAAAAAAAATTATAATTTAAAAAAAGGGTTCCCCAGTCAAAGTTGTTCATCACAAAGAAACCGCTCCCTGACATTTACACTCTATTCCACATTTGGCAGGCATTAAAAATGAATGATCAAGAGTACAGCGCCACCTTCAGGAAGATAGCAGCTAACCTACTTAGTGGAGACCCTCACCACTTATAATTAAAATCCAACGACATATGGGGCAATTGCTGTTGATCAATTTAAAGGTGAAGGTATAACACTGCCCTTTCAGTTATCAAATACCAGCAACTTGTCTCATCGACAAAAAAGGCGCTTAATAATAAAATTTATCTACACACATACTTTCCAGCATAATGGACATCATGAGTAGGGGTATACCCTTGAGTATTGCGCAAAAAAAAGTTCTTGACACTAGCTATTCAAGTCGCTTTAATAGAACTGCTAACTTCGAACTAGTCTATTTCGACAGTATGGAATTAATCGTTTGACCATATATATTAATCGAAATTTTTGGATTTACATATGTATATAATTCTCCATGAGTCAGGTGCCCCAGTAGTTTCGTTGGTATATTATATAGTATTCTCTAAATAGCGCCATCTGTAGAAGTGTCATTATAAAAAAGTGTTGTAATTAAATGTAGTGTCAATATGTAACCAAGATTTGAATCAATGAAATTTATTTTATATGTATTTTGAAGAGAATTGAATGGCTTGTTGCAGATATGACTCATGTCGCTATAATGGGTTAAGGATTGTTGTTTAAATCTTAATTATTGAAGATTACAAGCTGCAATTTATTTTTTAATAATTTAAGTAATAAATGTCATAAATGATGATGGAATTAAAGGTTCAGAAAAGAATAAATAACATTAAAGTTGGAATACATTATTAATTTTAATTCGATATTTAAAAGAAGAACCCTTGAACAATAGCCCGAAAGCATATATTATTTGCTTCAGCCTAAATATGAAATGAGAAATTTCGCTCCAAAAGAGTTGTTGTTTGTGTCCTCATAGTGGTAGTATCATGAATTGTATTATTTTCTATATAAAAAGCCCGGTACATACCCGACACAGTGTTTGTTATTTTGGAACTTTGTTTCATTTTAATTTAATAATCGTTGTTTTTGGTTGCTTTATAAGTATATATATATGAAGGCTTACTTTATACTGCAACATTATTAACTTTTTTTGTAGTGTCATATTACATTTACATAATTGAAAAATAATTTGACATTTTAATGATTTTGCCTCTTAAAGCTTATGCTGCTGTCGTTTGAGTACAAGAAATGGAATTCAATGTCGCAGTAAAAATGCTCTCGTATAGGGTATTTTTCTTAAACCTGCGCACATTTATTGTCAGTTATTCTATAATTTTTTTTTCTATTTTTGTCTTAAAGGTTGTTTTGCTTTTTCTTTTTTAATTTATTTAGAATTAGAAAACATGCTTCTAACATGGCAAATTAATAACACATAACTTCGCATTTTAAATTGATGCCATTTACTCTTAGTTTTAAGTTTTTTTTCCAACAGCCTCTAGTAAGTAAAAACACAAAAAAAAAGATAAAGTAGAAAAAATACATGTTAGAGAACTGCACCCGATTAGAACATATTACAAATTTTTTCTATGATAAAACACTGACAGAATTTTTTATTTTTTTATTTTATTAGGAAATATAGTCACACAAGACTTTTATTTAGTAAAGAGTAAGGAAATTTTAACCGTGGAGCGCTACGGTACCATTGCTTGCGTCGAACATTTATATTTTGAATATCTGAAAAATGAACGGAAACATCGCATTTCTCAACAAAATCATCTTTAGTGAGGAGACCATGATAAAGCTATATTTACACCACATAAGTTCTCATCTGATTATAACAGATTATAACAGTTACAACTCAGACGGCAATAATTTTGAAATTAGAAAATGTTCTATTTTCAACTGAGCTCAGGCAAAAACAATAAAAGTTAAATTAGATTTGTAATTAAACTATTTGAGTCTATCTGAGTGTGCTTTTTTTGTAATATAAAACTCAAATGAGAACTTAGCTTAACCGATTTTTTGTGGCCACAATTGGCTAAAGTTGGTATCAGTGGCCTTTGGTTTCAGCAGGACTGCCCAACAAACCACACAGCCGGCCAAATAATTCAGTTATTGGATGAAAAATTTCCCGGTTGCGATTTGGCGATGTCAATTGACCGCCTCGTTCCGGTAATTAAAGGCCGCTTGATTATTTTTTCTAAGGCCGTATGAAAGAACGGGTTTACTGAGACTCTGAAACACGATAAAATAAGGGAAACTTTGTTACAAAATGTGATTCAAAGTTTTATAAAAAAAGCGGATGTCTGCCGACGTGCTAGACGTGGACTTTTTCCAGACATTATATTCCATCATTAATTTTCATATATCTACATTACATTGATTTCAATAAAATTTAATTCGTCAAAAAATAAGCCAATTTACTTCCTAATCCTAAATTTGCCCACGCTGCCTATAAGTAAAACAAAAAATTCATTAAAAAAAGAATTTACATTACGGATCTTAGGTAAACTGAAATATATTAAAATATATCGGTAATCACTCTTCGTTGAAAATGCCCTTGCAAGCTTTATAAACAAGCAATTGTAGCATATAAGACTATATTTCTTTATTCATTGGCATAGTTTACAACGTTTGCAACACATGAAGAGCGTTCGCAACTAAAAGTGATTACCGACTGTGTAATAAAAGAAAACTTATGCAAAAAAAAAATCAATATTGTTTTTAGATAAAAAAATGAATACATATTGGTGACATTTCTCCTGCATTACTCTATTTGCTTAATAATTCTCAATACTCTAATACCATATGATCTATCATTTTAATAGATTTGGATTTTAATTATTGGCTCTTCTATTTAAATTGTCTAGGATAATAAGATCTTTAGATTCTATTAAAATGTTGTTACCGTTTTAAAGCTTTACATGCATGTGTATTAAGGCTATAAAAAACTTTTTCCTTTCTTCTGGACTATTAGGCACCGTGTGTGTGTGTGTGAAATTTTGAACACATCTACCAATTAAGATCAATAAAGGATCAAAGAAAGCTTAATAACCACTTGTCCAACCTTCTCTACAAAATAGCATATTTTGTGAGACGACCAAAATGTTTAATTTACAATAACATTTAAGATCCTTTTATGATGTGATTTGGGAGGATATTTAGAAAAAAATTTATCAATGAAGAAATTAATCAAAACAAAATTCAAAGTATTATTGAAATTTAATCAATAATTCCTTTAACGTTTTAAAAACAATTTCAATCAGTTTTTTAACTGTTTCAACAATTTCTGTTTATCGGCGAAATTTCAAATAAAATTTATGTAATTCAATTTCTTTTTTTTTTTTTTTTTGTAAATAAAATTTTTTCGCAAGAGCCAGAATATCAATAATTTTTAGGTATATATAGAAGAATTTTCACACATTTACAGTGTACCTTATACCTGTATTTTTGTAACTTCAATGAGGAACAAAGTATTTAACATTCTGCCACTTTAGTTCTTACTTAATTTTATACTTTTTATTAAATTTATTCTTTTATTTATCTATTTATTTAGTTTTATTTTGTTTTTGTTATAACATGTTCTCATGGTCAACATGATATTTTTATTATTGACAGTTGGATGCATAGTTTAGCAATTACGAATACAAAGTTCTGACAGAAGAAACAAAGATACAAAAATCTGGTAAATATTAAAAAAAAAATATGTAACATGTGACCAAATATTTAAGAATGAAAGTTTTAACCTCAGACGTTTTTCTTAAGAAATTAAATTATACGCTCTAATCTAGATTTTTTTCATCGAAAAGTTTCAGGCACATATTCTAATCGAATTAAATAATAAACTATTAAACAGAATACGACCGCAACTTCAGGCAATAATGACTCTCAGAGAAAACATGCCCAAAATTAAAACGCAACTTCACGAACTGTCATTTATTGTTTTTACATTTCTTGCATGTAAAGCTATTAAAAATTAAGTTTATGAGGGTTTTTGCTAAGAATTGAATTTATATTTTACACTTTAATCATCTTTACGCATTTTTTCATATATAATTGGCCATTACCACCCTGTTTCAGGATTACGGCCAAGCTTCTTTTTTTCAATTCGATTTTCTTTTGTTTTTACTTTTCTTTGAGCCAACAACAAAAATCAAATGGGTTTGTTTACAAAATGTATGAAATTTAATAAAAGTGTGGGAACATTGTTGAGAGAATTTGTATCTAAAAATGAGAGCATAAGAAAAATCGCTGTCAAAATAAAATTATTTTGCAAAAGTATTTTGTAGAATTTATTATGTAATTCGGCTATTGTATTTACCATACAATTAAGACTTTGGCTGCGTAAATGCATTAATTGTGATTGTTGAGGCTTATGTGTGTTAGCCTGATCTAACTTACTGGATTGTATCTCTCGAATATTGCAGCTTTTTCCAATTTTAATGTAAAAATGTACAAGACAGCATAGTTCTGAACTGGCCTGTCGACATAATATTTTGATTGAATACCAAAAACGAAGAACAGTGAAATTAAGAAGAAGAAAAACAAACCGATTCTACAAATAGTACATAATTTTCTATCGTGGGTATATTATTCTAGCTATAGTGTCTCGAAAGATTAAACATTCAATAACAGCAATAAATTCCCAACATGAAAATTGGTCATAAAAAAAAAATATTTTCCACAGAACCAAGAAATTTTGTAAGACTTTTAACGTTTAATGTTAACGCCAACTTTAAAAGACCATTTTTTTTTTTTTTGCTTTTGGGGACGAGTTTTATATTTTACTTTTATATTGGGGTGATATTTTATTTAGCATATTACCCAAAAAGTAAGCTATTTTCAATTTATTTTGCTTCTTTGTGCCCATAACTAAACAAGAAAACATTATCCCGAATAATTAGAAAAATGGCCCCTAACATTCGTATTGTTTTCTTTCTTTTGTCATTATTCGAGGACCTGACTTAACATAAAACATTGTCTTAGCAAAAGTAATTCAAGTACTTAAAGTTGAGATGACTAAGTAACCAAATTTTCGATTTAAAACATTACATCTACATGGTAAATTATAAGCCAAAATAAGCCTCGATAAGATTTTTTTCTTTTGCTTACGTTAACAGTAATTTCGCTATAGATTTTAAATAATTTTGACACTTATATACTTAAATGGCTTTTGACTTTTATTATTGTCTTTAGCAAGAATTTTTCCATGCATGTAGATGGTTTTGTTTGAACGTATTACAAGCTTAAACTGGGAATTGATTTTGTATGTATACGGAGTATACTAATGATGTCCAAAGCATTAATCTTTAGCACTCTTACGAACATCGTTATAATACATATACCGCATCCAACTGTTGTGATGTAGGGTGTATGAATGTTACACATTAAAATGACGTCATTGCAAATACATTTATTGGATGCTGTACCTAATAATGTTGATATTACTTTTGTTGTTGCCGTAGCTATTGTTGCAGCTTTTATAGTTGTTGGGTTTGCGGGCTAAAAAGAGTCTAACAATTGTATTGAATTTCTTGGATATCACGATTTTTCATCAACATGTCAACCCATGCTATACCCAACGTAAACCGGCAGACATAAATTATGTGTTTTCGAGTTTGTATATATCAAAACTGATGTTGTCATATTACGTTTAAAAGATCAATCAGGATATAAAAGAAAAGAAACGAAATTTTAAAACTAAAAAAAATCAACTAAAAATACTCTGCACTGTCACCATTACCATCATCATCACAAATGGCACAACTATTTAGATTAAATAAAAACTGTTTTTATTATTTTTTTTTTCTTTTTTGTAACCAACAAATCGCAATTGACATTTAAATTAATAAATCATAAATTTGTGGTTACAAACAAAACACTTATTTATACTATCGGCCTGAGCCACATTTCCAATTATTTTAGAGTTTAAACCAAATAATGTGTTTGATGTAAAATATGTATTCCCTCTTAAGTGAAATATTATTAAATTGTTCGTTACGAGTATTTCATTCATTTTACAATTTTTGTGCAACTTTATTTAATAGCAATAATAATCACTACTCAACACAACAAAATTACCCAAACGCGGAAGATATCGTATTTTTCAATTTCTTCTTCAATTTGCCTTAATTTAACAGACTTTTTTGGTATATAAATAAGTGACTTAAAACCAAACAAACTGGCTGACAGACTAACTGACTGATTAACCGCTATCATAGTACATATATTTATATTATAATGGTTGAAAAAGTGTTGAAAAATTGAATTGTTTTTAGGCCGAAACTAATATTATGACTGTAGTTTTAAGCAAAAACTTAACTCTTTACAGTCCTAAAGTGTTCATATAGTGATAGAGAATAATAAATATTTCAAATAATTTCACGAAAAGCTTAAATATTATATTTCATTGTAGATGATTTTACAGACATAAACTAAAAGCCTTAGAGTTCAGATTAGAGCTTCAATTGAGACCCTTGTACATGGAAAGGGCCGCGGCGACCTCAGCAGCACACCTCCATCCGATGGTCCAAATTTTCGATGACGCTGAGGCATAATTGAGGTTCTAGTCCATTAATGTGCCGAATTATTTCATCCTTTAGCTCTTGAATTGTTGCTGGCTTATCGACATACACTTTCAAATAACCCCAAAGAAATAAGTCCAACGGTGTCAAATCACATGATCTTGGCGGCCAATTGGCATCGCCACCACGTGAGATAACACGGCCATTGACTTTGTAGAGGAAAAGAGCCATTGTTTCGTTAGCTGTGTGGCAACCGGCACCGCCGAACTTGAGAGGTGCTATTGTTGGGCACGACAACGAGTTGAGGTGAACGACTCTTCAGCCATACTATCGCGAACAGCAGCAATATTTTCTACGTACGAGCTGTACGAGCATGCACTGGTGTTTTCACATCTCCTACAGATCCTGTTTGCTCAAATTTTTGCACGATTTTTCCGATTGTACGCACATTTAAATTTACTTAAAATATCACGAAGTGCACGATATGCATTTTGATTTGTATGCCCATTTTTATAATAAGCCTAAATAACTTTAACACGTTGGTTCAAATTGAATTAGTCTGAAATTGCGAAATCTCAAATGAAATGCAGAAAAAAACTTGGCGTTTAGGTGTGATTCACATTCAATATCGGCTCTTACAATTTAACCACCCGATAGATTTGCACAGTTGTTCGAGGACTATTGGTCTATTGAAGCATAACAATAACACACATTTTATTTTCATAATCAATACAACTTTCAAATGCTGCCCTGTACCAAACATTTGAGACTTATCAGTAATAGGACTTTTCTTATTTAAAGTCATAAACCTGTCGCCTATTTGCTTAACTTTGCATTTCAAAGGTAATTTTTTTACCGCTCAGCCTTTTACGTTTTGGGGTGCTCATTTCAGTCATTTATAATATCAATTAATTGTGACTCCGAAAATACCGAGCAGTGAATCGTCAAATAAATGTCATGACAATCAAGCCATTGTGGCAACTACGCCCTCCTAGATAAAGTGTAAATCTAATATATTGAGAAGTTTGTCTACTTTGGGAATATATTGTCAAGAATTAGCGGTACTAAAAACATATATATATATTGTGGCAGTAATCCACGTTGCGGCATTCTGATATGGAACAATAATACTGCTAAGCAGTGCTTAAGGCAAATATTTCTCATTTACTCGTCAACATTGAGTATTAAACGCTCAGTCATTTCAGCTGTAAAATTTAATTACGGTTGTTAGCAAATAACGCGCAGAAAATGGTATTGGTATAGCCAGAGCGATAATTGAGTGGATTCTGCAAACCATAGCAAACATGGCCTTCCCAAAACAACATACAGGGCTAATAAACACTGATTCACAGGAGGTATCCAAAATAATGGTTCTCTCTAAACAACAACGGCAACAAAGCTCGTGCTTGATTACAGCAAAAGTTTTTGCAAATTTTATCAAGTTTTCTCTCTCAATAAAATAAGTAATTTACTTATAATTACATAATATATTTGCATATATAGCCATTGTAAAGTTGTTAGTGGGTTGGCTTACTAAGACAGGAGCTTCTGGATCAAACCCCTGCTTTGACAGAAATATGAAAAAATATTTCTTTCGACGACTCTCTTACCTTTTAGAAGTCTTCTGGCAAAAGCTCTGGCAGTAATTCATTTCCATGAATAGGCTTCTCAAGTCCGTCGTTCGGAGTCGACTTTAAATTGTAGGTCACTGTAATCATGGATAAAAAGCCGCGAGAAGCTGTAACCTTTACCCCTGAAACAGGGTTTTAATTGGCCAATAATGTATGTTTATATGTATAGGTACATAGTTTGAAACCATTTAAACTTTTCAGGTCATCAAACAATTTAATTTAAGGGAATGATGTTACAGTTTTAAACTGATCAAACTATTTAGAAATAAAGAACCATGTTACGAGTGAGTGTATGTAAAATATTAGTCGTAATCACTTAAGGGGTTAATAAAATAATTTTTATAATTATGTTTACAATAGTGTACAGAAATATTTATAAAAATGTAAAATATGAATTTTAAATTCAAAACATGTTGTTTTTCTTTTATTTTTTAATAACTTTATCATTTTTTTATTCCTATTTCATTAGGTGTACGAGTACCTGTTATTTCTACTGTTGATAATTAAGGTGGAATTAAAGCACAATGTGGTCATAACTTGTTGCAAGTTGAAAAAAAAAAGAAATCGAAAATTAAATATTAATGGAATGCTATTACAGTTTGTAACCAATTGCTTGTGAATTGGTTTTATTACTAGGAAGTTTTCTTTAAAAATCGAGTAAAAAAAGTATGAACCGAAATGTTCTATCTAAACTGCTGCCGAAATAAGTATTTTAAAAACTTTGAAATATTTTCGAAATTCTTTAACCAAATCAAAAAATTTAAAAGTTTTTCTTAATACGCTTTTATTGTTACTTCTTCTAAAAGTTAAGAAAAAAAAATATTTAAAGTTTGAAATATATAATTGCTCATATTAAAAAACAATATCTGTATCATGATTTATGAATCATAGAAAATTACCTGTTGTTTTATTTCCAGCAATCCACTCAAAATATTTCTTCAAATTATTGTTAAAGAGCCAAACAAAAAATACTATAGATTTGGTAATTTATGCATATCTTTTAAAGAATTCAAACAAGAAAAACTGAAAACATAAAAGATTGCATTTTTACATGCAAAAGGCTTAAGACATCAAATGTTTAACAATAAAACTTAAGCCAAAAGCAAAAAATGAAAAACAAAATTAATTAAAAAAAGGCAAATATGTATTATTGTATATTGGCTTATTTCAAATGGGTTTATAAAAATATATAGTGATTTGACAGTGAGATGAGTAATAAGTACTACTAAATAATTTATTTGTTTTTACAGATGTTGGGCTATAAAGGGGAATTATTGTGTATCAAATATGTTAAAAAAAAAAGAAATATTGATATTTGAAATAATAAAAGGAATGATTGAGATTTCTATTTGTATAAGTGACGTAATGCCATTCTATACTTATGGCTCGGAAGAGTTTCTTGTTCTTCCTCATATTGCCGGAATTCTGCACTTTTTTCCAGTATTCGAACATATATTTTAGCTGTATTTTCTTTCACTGGACCAATATTTCAATACGATATTGTTTCCACATCACAGGGATTCAAGTAAAGTCTTATCTCTTAACTTGAGTCTTGCGCAGGTTGAAAATTTTTACAGCATTATTGAGAATAAAACTGAGTTTAATTTACATTATTAAGTATAGAACATCCAGATTGTTCTGTTCTGCCATATCAATGGAAGAGAACGAAGCACTTAGGTTCCTTCAGAAGGCACAGATAAATATTTTTTGTTTTATATGCCTTTTATGCAAACTGTTTGTGAGGGTTCTGCTCTACGGGTATAATCTATACACAGCACACAGTATTGGCTTCAATAATATTCGAAAGGAAGGAGCGTAAGATTGCATGTGAACTCTCTCAGCTCAATTGAGCTATGAAATGCCGACCTATGCTCTAGATATCTCAGAAGGTGTTTGATAGAGTCTGGCACGATTCTCTCTTTTCCAAACTAGCTGCCTTTGGTGTTGTTAACCACTTTTGTAGTTTCATAACAAGCTTTCTTAGAGACCGCGGTTGTAAACAATGGTTATAGACGGTGGCACTTCCAACCAGTTTAAGTTTTAATTCGGGAGTACCACAATTCTCTTTTCTGTCTCCTACACTATTCCTAATTTTCCTAAACGATCTTCTCCTTTCAATTTCCAACCCTACCTACCTTTCGGAGATGACAGCATCATTTGTCATTCATATTCATTTGATCGTAGGCCGAGCCTTTTGAAGATTGAGGCGAGAAGACAGAATATGAATGACACGCTGTCAAATGACCTACAGAAAATCTCAAAACGGAGTCTTGCGAACAGGATCGAATTAAATGCGTACAAAACCCCACGCATAGATGTTGTGATGTTTTAATCCTACAATCATTGACTATGGATAATGTAAATATCGAGGAGGCATGACAAATAATTGTGATGTCCATTGGAATGATCACATATTTCGAGTGTTGAAAGAAGCTATCAAGTTCCTCGGTTTTTTAGGGGGTGCAAGAAATACTTCATCCCATCTGACTTTATAAATATTTACAAGACCTACATATATCCGATCTAGATTGGAATACAACTCTCATGTATGAGAGTATACCGATATAATTAAAATACCGATATTGATACCGATACCGAAATGACAAATAATTTTTTACCGGTACTGATACCAATACCGAAATTGGTTTCAGTTGCCAACCTTGCATGTTATTAAAGTGAATTTACTAAACAAAATTACCAATAGGACTTCAAACTGGACCTAAATAAGCAAAATTTTTACTATAACCAATGTCGACATATTACAAAACCACTAACGGTGCCGAGACCATTTAATTTTTCTTAATTTGTCGACTTGTGTAATTGATTATTTTTTAACACTTGCAAACAAGTTATATACTTATTTCGTTTTTAGCGGTCACGATTCCAATGTTTTGGTAGTACTTACGTACATATTCATAATTTTTGGGGTAAGAACAGTTAGATCAATTGCCACAGAATTTCCCGCAGGTTTCTTACACATGAATTTATATACTCTCATTTAGGAGAAAAATCATAAATGTGGATATTTCACATTTATGCATGAAAATTTCTGAACCTTTAAAAATTTATGAAAAATCGTCTTTTTTTCACTAAAATAGAAGACAGGTTGAGCTGAGCTGAGCCGAGCCATTCATGTTTTTGCATGAAATATTATTTGTTACTGCATAAAATTATTAATAATAGTTTCAACAGAATACAAATCGAAACAAATAAAAATACATATGTAGTATAAATATGATTAAAAGTTGAACAAAAATTCTATAATAGTTTAATTGGCGGGTGTATGAATTAAATGTGAATTTATTAAAAACGAAATAATCAAAAGCAAGAAAACCACAGTCACGTAATTTTTATATTTTTATTTGATTTTGGTCTGTTTTAATAAAGAGCGAAAAATAAGCGTTTAAATGCAATTTTATTTAGAAAAATCCAACAATACAATTATAAAATATTTGTTCCAAAAAAAAAAAAAAACAAACAAAAACAAAACAAAACATACCAAAAACCAAACGCAGAAAAAAGATACAAAATTAAATTAAGTTTAAAAGAAGGGGGCAAAAAATAATGAAAAGCGATTGATATCAAATAAGTATGATTAGAATTAAATTTATTTATATTTTTTTAAAGTTCTTCTGTTCAAATACACGCAAAATTAAAACAAAAACTTAAAATGAGAGACACTATAGGTTCTGTATGTCCGTCTGAGTTGTCCCTTTTTTTCTTACTACACAACAGGATCATCATCGGCACCAGACATTCTTTTAAACGATTTGAAGTGTGTCCATGGTTGGTTTGTTTATATATGAATGAGAGTGGTTTGAAATTGGTTAGAAATTATTTTGTGATACAATTTTTTGAACGATGCGTTTTTGTGGTCAATAATTTTGTGAGGGTGCCGCCAAATTATTTTTTGCTACTTTTTTATATGTACATACATACATATATATACATACACATATAGTATATAGATATGTACATACATATGTACTATACACACATATATATTTTTTATGATCCCTTTAATTTTTTTATATTAATTTTATTTACGTTTTTTGTTTCTTTAATTCTTGGATATTGGTCACCAAAAAAATAAAAATAAAAAAATATATATTTAGAATGAAAAGTATTCTGATTCTATACCCTACATAGAATACTGAAGTACATTAAGTTATAAACTGTGGTTTTGTTAAAGAAATTTAAAAACAAAACAATCTTGAGTTTCTCTTCTATCAATTCAAGAAGTATTTTCATAAAAAAATTATTAATATATTTAAACCTTCCATTGTTACATTAAGCCATCATATTATTTTATTATATTGCCTTGAGTAAATGCTATAAACAGTGATGTTAAGTACTCTTTTCGTTTTCAAGTTTTGTAAAATTTGAGTTTTATATGTAAATAGCACTACGGTTCAAAGATAGTTTTAATGATAAAATTAACTTTTGCATTACATCTAATCAATCTAAAAGCACAATTAGCAAAAATATTAACAAACTACGTTGTTTTTTATAATTTTAAAAACAAGTCATACTTTTGTTATTCCGCTTATTAAAGCCTTGGGCTGTAAAGTGTTAAGCGCTGAAAAATTATAAATATAAAAGCTTTATCTTAAATTTAAGTTGGAATTCATTGTAGGTTGGGAAACCTAAGGTATGTTGTAAGTTTAAGGGGTAACGTCAGTTTTTTTTTTCTTGATACTTTAAAAATTATCGATTCAATCACTTGAAAAAAATGTTCTCTATGAAATTCAATACTTTCTTTAAAACTATCACAGTCCAGGCAACTGAGCTTGATTTACTCCAGACGAGTATAACCGTCAGGCTTCACTACACCTACCACTACCATTTGTCCACATTTTTCGATTGATGATTTCTAGCTACTACGAGCTAATTCATACCAAATTTAGAACCTTAAGCAGCAACCGATCTCAAGATATACAGAAATCAATAATTACAATTGTTTGTCTGGGAGGTACCATGTGTACGAGTACTTGTCCATCTTTTTTCCTACTGATGATTTTTATTCACTACTAAGTCAATCAATATATCAAAACTTGTATAGGAGGTACTATCGCCGTGGTCTAGTGGTTAGTGTGTTGGCTTACTAAGACGATTACGCCGGGTTCAAATCTCAGCTTTGACATCTTGAAAAAAAAAAGAAATATGAAAAAATTATTTCTTTCGCGACTACCTCTCAGCTTCTCAAGTCTATCGTTCGGAGTCGACTTTAAACTGTAGGTCCTGGTACTCATGGCTAAAAATTAACATACACAACATGAGTGCTGCGAGAAGCTAGGCTGTAACTCTGACACAGGGTTGTAATGGTCAATTATGTATGTATGTATGTATGTATGTATGTATGTAGGAGGTACCACGCCCTCTTGTTCAATTCAATTCCTGTTTAACCTTCGCATTCCCAAAGATCTTTGCAATTTTTATGCATTTTAGATTAACCTTTTCTATTTATATAGTGAAATATTATTAAAAAAGAGAAAAAACACACCGAAATGAATAGAAACTGTCAAAAGTACCAATATACAAATTTTAGAAGTATGCTTAATAGAAAAATTTACTATATTGTGTGCAAAAGTCGTACAAGGCGTCGGTCGTACTCTGAAATTATTTAAATATATAAAAATAAAAATGAGCAATGGTATGGTATTAGAATCTGGTGATCTTGCAACATATTATCCATTATATGGACAAATATATACTGGAAAAATTTATTCTAAAAAAATGTGAATCAAGGCGAAAGTGTTTTCAAGAATTTGGTTTCTCCATATATAGGAACGGGTGGAAAATACCTATACTTATAAACAGGGACGATTATTATTATTCCTCTTTTCATAACAGTCAGATGATAAAAGTTATTTTTTGATTTTTATTTTTTCGAGCAAAAATAAACAAGTATACTCATTTCAAATAATAAGAGTGTTCTTTATATTGCTTAGTAAAATATACTCAAAATTATGGTACACCCCACCCAGGTGGGCTTTGGGTAGCGACGAGTGAAAAATGAAAAATTGAAAAAATCTTCTAGTATACCATAAATATATTTAAGATTTAATTATTTTTTAGCAAAACATAAAAAGTTAGTCACTGAGTCAAAAGCAATTTTTGTTTCGATTGAAATTCGGAAAATTATGGATTATTAAAAATTGCGTATCCCACCCGGGTGGGTTGCAGGAATGCGAAGATTAATTCAATAGCTTTAAGTATTATAAGAGCTATACAGAAAACAAGTATTTAGTTTGCATGCAAGATATAACGGGTATCAAATTGCGATCCAACATATAACGCAATATTTTATAATTTTAATCCGCTCCCTGACATTTCCAGTCTATTCTACCAAAAACGAATGATCAGAAGTACAGTGCCACTAACCTGTCCCATCAATAAAAAGGCGTTTAGTATATCGTCGTGCGGGAGTTTAAGTGCTCTATACGCCATTTTATATTTTTCGAGTTAATGATGCCACTTTAGGTTTTTGAAACCAAAATTTTTAAAATATTCAATCCGCTTTTGGCTATTTATAGCCGAAACTGGACGAGATATCCGAAAACAAATTGCAGACTTGAAAAATTTGAGGTCGAAAACCTAAAGTCGCATCATTAACTCGAGTTATATAAAAAATATAGAATGGCGTATAGAGGACTTAAACTCCCGCACGACGATATATGAAATTCTTTTCTGACAATTCCATACAAAATAAATTATGATAAAAATACCATGAAAAGTAGGATATCCTATAACTTGTTATGACCTGCCATATTTTTAGATTGACTTTAAGAAAATTTTAAGAACTTTTATTGCTAGAATTTTATAAAAAAAAATGAAAAATATTCTGCCCCAGTAATAAAATATTTTAAACAAAACTAAACGTTTAAATTCATAGGGAAAAGGAATTAAAAAAGTTCAAGGATACTTGCATTTATCATTGTTCAATTGATTCATCTAAAGTTCAGGACATTCAACTTTAGAATTCTGGAAAATCTACAAATTAAATGAAAGAAAAATTAAAATTTTTTTTATTTGAGCGGAAATATCAAATGAGTTTGAACGTTTCATAATAATAATTACATACTCGTATAAACCATTCTTGAACAAATTAATACGTCTGACAATGTTTTTTGCAAAAAAACAAAAGAAATTAAAACTAAAAAACATGAAAATATTAGAAGAAACATATGAAACGCATGAAGGCAATTGGCATGTGCCACTGAAATCTTAAGAAAAGAAAAAATATCAAAAACTATTACCTTTAACACTTTTACAGCTGCCTTTAATGATTTAGAAACCCTTTTCGTTTTCATTTTTAAAGGGTATACTTGTGTTTTCTATCAATCTATTTGCTATTTAAAAAAATGAAAGTGACAGTTTTATTTGTCTTATTTAGCACATGCCAATCGAAAATCAATACGTTTATTACACAATCCTTTATGAAAACATTTACCCTTGAAATCTAGAAATCTATTGAAAATTACGAGTATTTATAAAATGAGGGCGTTTTGCATTTACTCGTATAATCGTAGCAGGCAAGGTGCTAATGATCTCACACAAAAGAGTAGAATATTTTGAGAAATATTGTGTTCCTTTAAGACAGAGTTTACTCTTCCATAAAAAATACAAAAGTCGAAAAACTAACTACAAATTTATTGTAATTTAATATCTTTTAGGATTTTTTTTTTAATTTTTAAAATTTCTAGGTCGAGAAAGAGAAGAAGAATATTTTGTAAAACTTTTGCGTTTTTGAACGGAACTGAAATGTAAAGGAAGAGTGAATTGAATATAATTTAAGACGCACTCGCTGCTGTTTTTTTTTTTTTTTTTCTTTTTTGCCGACTATAAAGAACTTTAAATTGTCAATAACAGCAAAAAACACGACTTACACTCCATAGAAAATATATTTTGACTGTAATGAAAATTAGTGAACAATTTTATGAAATTGTTGCTTAATTTTCAAAGTTCATAAAAGTAAAAAAGTTCATAAAAGTAAAAAAGGGGACCAAGTTCAGACCCTAGCTGTGACATCTTAAAAAAAAGAAATATGACAAAATATTTCTTTCGGCGACTACCTCTTAGCAGTCTTCTGGCAAACTTCTCAAGTCTGTCGTTCGGAGTAGACTTTAAACTTTAGGTCCAGGTACTTTTGAAGAAAAATTAGCACACACAACATGAGGACTGCAAGAAACTAGGCCGTAACCCTGCAGAAATGTTTATTTTTTTGTAATGTACAGGGCCCTATTCTGTAATTATCTTAAGCTAAAATACTAAAGTGTTTAGTTTTTATAATAGGCTGGGCGTTAGAATACGAGTATATAAAATTAAATTTTTAAAGATAATAGTAATGAAGCTTTTAAATTATAATACTCGATCAAGAATTCTATTTCTAGCCATTTTGCCGTACGTCCACGTCCACGTTTGCTAAAAAAATTTTATGTTTTAAGGACGTACGCGCGACTTTCGTGGATATACGGCAAAAAATTTATGGAATTTTTCAAATAAAAAAGTTTTGCGTTATCTTGACGTACGTACGTACATAAATGAATATATTTTTTATAAGAAAAAAAGATAAAACGTAATAAAAAACACCATAAATAGCAGATTTCTTGAACTTTACTTCATTATTATTACATTAAAATTAAAGGACTAAATTAAAAAAAAAAACTAATTTTGATTTTTTAAAGGTATATACAATAAATTTTAATTCAAAATTTATTTCATAAAACTTTTATGAATCAAAAATATGTTTTTTAAATACATCATAGATAATTCAAGAATAAGTATTCGTTTTAAAAATCAATCTTAAAATATATTATAACTTATGTAAATAGTTTTGAATAAAATTGTACATCATTATGTGGAAGATATGACAAAAAGTTTTTAATATCATTTTTTTGTCTTCAGAAATATTTATTTTTGGATATGTACTGAGTTCTTTTTCAAACATTTCTTTTGATTTTGAAAAAACTCCTTTTCTCGCTTGTTTTTTTTAAACTTGATGACTGAAATTCAACTTCACTTACAGATGTTTTATAGAGTAAAGAAAATAAATTGAATTTATTTTATTAAATTGTTTTAATTAGTAAATGGAATGTTCTGAAAATTTAGTTGATGCGCAAGAACCGAATAAATTTTTAAATCTGTAGGTAACATTTAAATAATATTTAATTTAAACTTCTTGGAGTTGTAGTTTTTTAATTTTATTATTAAATCTAAAGGACTATGAATTCCTTTTAATTTTAGAAATCGATCTATTGCACTGTGGACATAGTCAATATCTTGAAGTTGGGAATGTCCCGGCTCTGTAAATATTGGTTTTGTTGTAGTATATGTATATTAAATAAACCAATGTCGTGTAAACGGTGGGGGCGATTACATTTTGCAATTGTGGGCACCGAAAACTCATATTGAAATAACACAGAAATAGTGTTAGCTACGCCACACAGTGTCGTGTTTTCATATAACAAGCAGCCGAAAATAGAAGGAGTTAACGTATAGTTATGACTTGATAAAATATAGTAAAATTACAAATTTGGAAAATTTCGGAGGAAGGATTGAGTTCTTCCCATATATCCTGAAAATTAAAAATGAAATAACTGAAGAAAAAAAGTGTCTATCAGTATGAAATATTGTACACTGATTACTTTAAACAACGTTAACGTTTCATAGTAAGGACAAGCCCAGTTCATAAATGTCCTTTTTCGAATTTTAAAGAAAAATTTTAAATTTTTTGTACTAAAAAATTTTAAAAAATTTTATTTTTTGGAACATGAAACTATTAGATCATTCTGAATTTATAATTTTTTTTTCAATTTTGATCAAGGAAACACCCATCCTGAATAAAAATTAATTCGAAAAATTTGATCTCGAACTAAGTGCATTGCTTACTTAGTAAACGAAATTAATTTTGTTAAAAATTTATAACAATTAGATGAATGAAACCATATAATACGAGCTATCATATTCATTTTCACTTTTCTTCATAATGATACAAAATATTAAATATTAAAAAATTAACGAATTCGAGCCTGACTAGCACTGAAAATTGCGAATAAAAATTAAAGGGGGACAAAAGTGGAAGTAAAACAAAGTTTTTTGAAATCAACTTACTTCTAGAAATCTTATATTAAAGTATAAAATATACATTTTTTTATCTTTTTTTTATTGTCCACAGAAGTTAAAAATGTATAATATTATCACTTTTCTCGCTTTTTTATATTCAGATTGAATGCTCAGAACTACCTCAAAAATTAACTCTTTTTTAAAAATTCTTTCAGATTTTTTTTATTGGAATGCACTTAGTAAAATCATATTAACCATTTTTTAAATTGGATAGTTGATTTTTTATTTTTATTTTTATTATTTATTTTTGGCCGCCTCACGATACAATGCGCCATTGTGCTTATAAAGAAATAACCATGAAAAAATATGCAAAATAAAGAGTGGAGTATTTTTTCGTACTTTTTCATTACTAAATGTAGTAAAAAATACTAAATGTAAGAATTTTGCTTACTTAAGTATGTCACATATACGTCAAGATATTTTCAGAAAAAAAAAAAACAATCCTAAATTTCTATCGGTGTTATATTGACATATGTGCCATAAATAAAGAAAATTTTCCCAAAAAGTGGCTTATACGGCAAAATGTTATTCTTTATTTGGAGCTAAAAATGTTTAAAACTTAAAAAATTTTCCCCATGACTTAAGAAAAAAACTTTGAGTCACCTTTTTCGACACAATTGTTTTCTATAAACTGATAAAACTTTAAATTCAATTTCCCAAAAAAATATTTTTTGAAGTTACGTCGAGATAACTTCGGGGCGACGATATAAGTACAATATATAGGTATAGACTATATACATACATATGTACTGTATCAACTTAGGATGTTTTGTCAAACGTATACAGATCTGGTCCTTTATAATTATCAAAAGAAATGCGAACATACTGTATGTCGATTATATAATTTTCAAATGCTTGATATAATTAATAAGTAAATCAAAAGTGACTTATGTGGTTATACAACCAGTATGAGCTGTTTATTTTTCTTATTCGTTTAAAAAAATTGTGTTTTTTTTTTGTCTAATAAAAAATATGTCTATTATATTTAAAACGAGTATAAAGCAAGTCTAAATTTGGAATTTAAAAACAATTCAAATAAATTAAATAATTTCTGGAAATAATTGTTATTGAACTTGATTTAGTACAGACGATATTTTTTTATTTTATTAGACAATTTGATACATGCAACAGATTAAATACAGTCTGTCAAATCAGACTAAAGTCATTTATATATACGAGTATATAGTATATAATACTGTGACATATAAGACAGAGTAAAATATTTTTCATTTTTTCATTACAAAAAAGTACAATTGATAATACCTCGGAAATTATGATATTTTTCTGGTAAGTGTTATCAATATAACAAGAAAATTTTCAGAAACAGAACAGTCAAGCCATCGAGAAAAGAAAATCCCAATGTAAGAAATCTACATCGAGCCAGAGATGGGCACTGGCAAATGTAGTGAACTACAGTCTCCTCTTCTTCAATCGACCCACAGTCACGAAAGAAATCATCCGCGGGTAAGCGCAGTCTCTCCACATGCCTGCCGAACACGCAGTGACCTGTGAGTTTATCGAGTTGGTACGCCTCAAGTCCAGCTTAGGCCAGGTAAGTGTAGTAACATGACAAGACTCCTCCCCCAACCAGAACAGGTCCGCGTCCAATAAATATTTCCTTCTAATAACGGAGGAAAGAGGTATACCCACTTCCACATGAGGATGAACGTACGGCAGAGACGTTCCCAATTCATCCGCAGTACAATTACCTGCAATGTTAATGTGACCAGGAACCCAAATAAGATTAACGTCGCACTGTCTCGAGAGTATCACAAGGACGACAGTAGTTGAAAATTTTAGAGTTTGTGGTTAAACTCGACAGGAATCTGACAGCCAGACGGCGGATAATATGGTGATACTAGCATCCACAGTTGCTTAAGCACTCAGAACATATCAACAGGAGCATGTTACAAACGTCAATAACTGACGATTTGCTTTCTACAAGTCGACCAATTCTTGTTTTCCCTTTATCAAATCTAATATACTTTAGAAAAACTTTATATTGGTTAGCAGACATCGTCGCTGTGTAGAAAGAGTAGCCATTATGTCCCCGCAATACAGAGTCAAATCAGTACTCAAGCCCGACGAACTTGACCCCTCGCCCATACCGACAACTTCAAGCCCTTCGGTGATAGCTGCAGCGCCTTCATACAAATCTTCCACTTTCTCATCATCGTCATATAGACTCTCCGTAGTAATAGACATGTCTGTTTCAGCATCTGAAGCTGCATCACCTAACATTGGCACATAATTTGGATCCATTTCGTCGTCGACTTCTAAAAGAACACTTTCCTCGAGCTGTCCATCATCACCGGCCAACCCCAATTTTAACTTTTCTTCCATTTCACGCCTTTGTTCTTCTTGTAATCTTCAAAATTTTGCATTGCGGTTCACTATGTCCATCATATCATTTGATTCTGATGCCATTTTATGTGAAATTGCTATTATTTCTATTCAATTTTAGATGGCTAGTCAACGAAAAATCCAATCAACTACTACAATTAACACAAAGTGCTGTTTTGAAGCTTCTTATGTTCTAATTGTTAACCTACATACATAAATGACCTTTACAGCCCTGTTTGAGTGTTACGTCCTAGCTTAGTGCAGCACTCGTCTTGTGTAACACATGCTTGAGAAGGTTGTTGTTTGTTTTTTTTTTTAGAACTGGTGGTTGAATTCGGTGTTCTTGTCACTTACTACCAAAATACGGCGACTACTAGTTATTTATATGGCACCTCTTTAAAATCCTCAAAATCTCAAAAACCTACTACATAATCGCTATTAATTTATGTAAAAATGAATACTGGATACTAAAATACCAAGGATTGCAATATTCAACATTCAGAATACGAACAGTAATTCAATAGAAATATGTTCTTGCAATTTATCTTTTTAGGAAACAAAATACAAGCTGTTAAAAACAATTATCAATAACAAAATAATTTTTAAATCGAAGTATCGATTCTTATATCATGCTTCTACATTTACTTTTTTCAGTTTGAATTTTTATGTGATTTTGTGTAACATTGTACTTTCCAGCAATGCTATTGCAAGCAACAATTAAAACTCATTTGTTAGATTCGTTTAAAATGTTGTATTAAATTTCATATATCGTTTCCATATTTAACTTTTATGCAAAATATTCTGTCTGTCTAGCCGCTGCAACCATTCGTCAATCTTTCAGTGTGTGAGTTTCTCTACACAATTTTATAATTTTACAAGTCTAGTCAATTCTATTCTTGTTTCGTCTAATATAAACCGCTGTACTGAATAATGACACAAATGAGCTGGTATTGGTTTTTTTTTGTGTGTAATTTTCCAAGTTTTTCTTATTACGAAGAGAACCTTGTTTAAATGTATCAAATGCATTGAATAAACATTGAACTTGATCTTCTGAATTAAATTGAGTAAATCAAGAGAAAAAAAAAACGGGCAACATTGGAGTGTGATACTCCACACTCTAAAGAACTTGTTATTGATAAGACAACCAACAATAAATGCAAACAAAAAAAAATGGTTTTGTTACTCGTACTTCAATGAAAATAAATATTAAATATAAAGGGGAAATAATTATTAATAACTTAGAGGTATAGTGTGCAATGAAAAATAAAATCTTAATTTCTGATGTAAATATTTAATTTTTGTTAAAAAGAACAAATTCTGAAATGAGTAGTATGTTATATCTCGGTATTTATTCACTAGTTCAGCGATAAGCCGACCTAAAACTCAAAGGTTGTTTTCTTTATGAAGCAGTTTTTGTTCAATTGTCAATCATCCAATACTTTTTTGAAAATTTTCTTAACCCTTTCTATCGTGGACACCTTAATTAGTCGACCACTAAGTTGTTGAAACAATCTGATTTAAATTATGGTTCGAAATAATTTGTAGTCGTAAACGAAGGTGTTGACTCTACCAGAGACGAATCTACCTAATTTTTAATATCGGCTGAATTTTTAGGCAACGTGGCTTCCTGAAATTTAAAGGATATGTTTGCTAAGGTTACAAATATTCCTCAAAGTAACTTTTATTAAATTACTGCCCCAATTTATGCGTCAGGTTGTCTAGTTTTGGGATTATTTCAGCTTAATTAAAAGTTCACATTTAAAAAAATTGCTTATTTACTTTACTACAAAATTCAAGACATTTTGGTATATACTTACATATTTACAAAATTAAAAGCGATTTTGTTAAAATTGTTGTTCTTTTTACTGCTTAATATTTCCTGTCAAGCTACTTAGGCCCAAAACGTTTCATACAAATAAAACCATGTTTATTACATTGTTTTATATTATTGTTTTCCGACGTTTCGTGAATTTTAGTTCACTTTTTTAAGGGAATTGTGTATTTAAAATAAATAATGCATACTTAATAAGGACTTAAATATACCAAAATATATTTTTTATATCTAAATATACAGCTGTTAAAGTTTCACGAAATATGATTTAATAGAGCAAACATTTGAAATTTAAGTATAAAAATACTTCAATTATAAAAGACTATAATGAGTACATACTAAATGTTTATCATCTTAAAAAAGTTGAAGAATTTCTTGGTTTTGGCATTTTACTTGACAAAAAACTTCCTTTGAATCCTCATATTTCTCAATTTGTAAATAAGGCAAGAGGCGTTTTAGGATTCATTAAACGCTGGGGAAAGGAGTTTGATGATCCCTAAGTTTTAAAGCAATTGTACACAGTCATATCTAAGTATTTTGAAATACGCTTCTGTAGTCCTGGATACTCAAAACGATGTTCACGTTTCCAAAATTGAGTCATTTCAGAACCAGTTTCTTCGGAATCCGATTTTAGCTTCACCGGCATATGAAAGTCGTCTAATACTTATTAAACTTCCAACTCTAAAAAGCAGAAGAATTTTTTCGAATATTTCATTTTTAAATAATCTAATATGCGGTATACTTAGTTCCGAGGTTTAGCCTGACAAGATTTTATCTTCCTCTTAAAATAAAATATTTCTGTTCAAATTATGCAAACATAGATCCACTCCGAAGAATGTGCTCAGAATTCAAAAACCAGTTTTCTCTTATTGATTACTCTTCTGACTATGGTTCATTAAGAAAAAGAATTATTGGTTTTTTAAATGACTATTACTGTTAAAGAGTAACCATGCCCAAAGGCAGACACTGCGACCCAAAGGCTCTTTTGTGCTCTACTCCGCTAATTAAGAAAATTATGCAAACTTAGATACACTCGGAAGAATGTGCTCAGAATTCAAAAACCATTTTTCTCTTATTGATTACTCTTCTGACTATGGTTCATTAAGAAAAATAATTATTGGTTTTTTAAATGACTATTACTGTCAAAGAGTAACCTTGCCCAAAGGCAGAAACTGCGACCCAAAGGCTCTTTTGTGCTCTACTCCGCTAACGGAGTGATCTTATGATCACCCCTGCACAATGTCAGGTCCTGGCCGATCGGCGAGGTTGCCCGGTCAACCATTCCGCCTACCGACACCATCCAGCCCAATCGTTACTCATAATATTGTAAACCGGTGCTCGAACAACGACTTCTCCGCCCTCCTCCGAACGAAGTCAAGTAAAACCCTGATTGAATTAGATCTGATCCCCACCGTATCCATATGATCCCTGCCGAGGATCTGTAGTCTAGTTCTACTCAGTGCCTCGCACAGAATGTGGTCTGCCTTTTCTTCCTCCTCAAGAAAGATCCTGCACTCTGAAGTGATACATGATGTAGTAGTGTTCCTATAGGAAACCCACTATCCTTCCAATATCCGATCTTCGTAATCTAATAAGCCCTTCTCCATACGAGAAAGGCTCCACCAGCCATTTGGCCTGTTGCATTCCCGGAGCATTCTCCCAAAGAGCGATCTTAAGAGAGTCCACTCTCGATCCAACCTCCGCCCAGTTGACCCTACAGTATGGTTCCGGACTAATGAAAATAAATGACTAAGTAATTTAATGTGTTTATTTTATACTTATGTATGAATTTATTTACTGCTTAGCCAGTAATAAAAAAGTTTATTTTAAAATTTGAAATTTACCAAATCTTTTTGAAAACTATAGCTCTGATTCATCCTTATGTGATGATATAATACTCATATGTATCAATAAATAAAAACAAAATAATAAAGAAAGTTATAGAAAATTAAAACAAGCCCAAAGGATCTAATGATGGAACGGAGACAAGTTTGTATGCCAGCTGGATATTGCCATAAGAAATATGCAATAAAGGGATAGTGCCTATTGCAAGTGTCTTCATTTTAGTAAATGGTTGGTCGTAGCACTTAAAACTTCTTTAACTTTTCAGAATATAAAAAAAAATCTGATAAATTTTAATTTCAAGTTTAAATTATTTTCATTTATCTAGGTAGCTATATATTGTAATTTTTAATTGTTATTAAATCTGTAGTCTATTTATTTCTCGTAAAATTACTCAGTGGCTTAGTAATGCGAAAATACGTAACGTAGTGTATACGTAAGTGTACCTCATGGGTACGAGCCCTTCTTTGTTGGGTATACATGTAATTCGATACTAATTATTAACAAATTAAAATATTTCAATTCAATTCTACTTTAAATAAATTGCAATAGAAATTACCGCACATTTTAATCACAATTGAAAAAAAAAATCTACAAAATCTTAAACATCTTCTTTAAATAAAAATTAATTGTTATATTTATAACAAAAACAACAAATGTATTAAAAAGCAAGATTTTATATTTTTAAACCAAAAGAAAAAAAAATTTTTTTTTTTTGCATTTTATTTATTGTTGACCTTGAATTTTTGTTTTAATTAAAGTTTATTGTCCTTTTTCTGAGTAGAAGTTTTAAATTAAACAAAAAATAACAAAAAAAAGAAGTCTAAATGGTATAAAATAGTATTATCTGTATTATGCACTAATTTCTAAACATTAGTACAGAATAGCACACGAAGAAAAAATTAAATTAAAAAAAAATAAATAAATAAATAATACTTTAAACAAAAATTTAAAAGACTAGCAACAACAATAATTGCTAATAATAAAATTTATAACGACAACAAAAAATAACAGGTTGTGATACCTGTGATCATTTCAAATGTTTAATTATGAGAATTAAACAAAAAAATGCATTTTTTATATGTTTAATTTTTTTTTTTAATTATTTCTTCTTTTTGCTCAAATGAAATATTGAGGTGAGATGAAGATAAGATTTATGATTTATTTATTTGTTTTTTTTTTTTTTTGCTTTACGAAATTCCAACGATTAAACAAGTACATAAAAATACTTTAAGGGCCATTATTACAAGTTACGGATACCTAACCATTAGGGTGATGCTTTAAAATGAAAATTAAAAAATTCAACGGTTCACCCTCCCATTTTGATCTCTCATATGTATGTAAAAGGGAGTTAACTAAAATTTTTATAGATTTCATTAAGTTTTAGGGGTCGCTACCAGGCCTTAAATTTCATTAAAAAAATGGTAAAATTCAATAGAACTTTTATTAGCAATTTTAAATATTGTAAAAAAAACCTTATCCACTTAACACTTTATTTTTATGCCAGGAAGACTCAATCTAACCATCCAACTCCTCCCTTTACTACAAAATGGGTAGTGTTGAGAAAAAACTGTCAAAAAAGGAGGAAGAAGAAGAACTTAAAAGAGCTAGAATCGAATTGTTAAAGGCAAAAGAATATGAACGCATTCGAATGCGGTTATAGGAAAATGTAAAAAAACAGCATTTGTTTTTTTATAACCGGAAGTTTTCTTTAAAAGAACTTCGGATAAATGCAAAATTATTTCGTTTAAACGAACACTTAAAATATTACTGAAAAAAAAGTAAAACATATTGATACGTTATAAAAGAATTCAAATTCTGATAAAATTAACAGACAAACAATAAACAATTTTAGCAATAAATGAACATTCTTGCCATAAAAAATACTTTTGAAAATATAGGTATGCACAAAATAAAAAATAAATGAACCGGTGCTAAAATTATTTGTCGTTGATAAATTCTATATATGTAATCGAATGTATTTGCAATTAAGCGGAGTTCTTTTTATACAATTTTGTACATTTTAGCGCAAAATCTCTTTCTTTTAAGCGGTTTTTCGTTAAAACGGATTTTGTTTAAAACGGAGTTAAATACCTTTAAATTTAACAGAAAACAAAAGTAAATACATTTTTTTGGCTTATATCCAATTTTTTCATTTAAACGGTGTGCTTACATCCGAATTCGAAATCAAATCTAAACCATCGTCCGACGATGAATTCCTACATGGCGAAGACAATGATTTTTATGGCCCTTCAACGTCATCAATAGGAAAAAACAAAATGAATGTGTTAAGAAAAGAGGTAGAAAAAAACTACTTAATGAAAAACTAATTTCCAACCTGGATCGCAAAGCAGCTCTTGTTCTTACATCCACTTTGAATCGCCTTGGCTGTGATCCTGAAAATATAAAAAAGATTTTGATACTGATGTTCCATTAACTGTGCACTGGAATGGAAAGATATTAGAAGATATCAAAGGCCATGAAGTTCTTGAGCGACTTCCAGTTTTAGTTTCTGGAAAAGGGATCAGTGAAAGTGAAAAAATTACATCAGCAGATTATGAGTCCCTCCTTTCATATGGTTTACTCAATACATTAAGGAGTATGATTGTCGACACAACCCCATCTAATACCGAGTCTCAAAAAGGGGCTTGTATTCTACTTGAGAAGAAAATAGATAAGGAAATGCTTTCGCTACCATGTAGGCATCACATTATTAAAATTATGCTGGAATCAGTTGTTGAAACTGAAATTAGGCCTTCATCTGGATCAGATAATTTATTATTTAAAAGATCTTAGAAGAACTGGCAATTAATCAATAAAGAAGAGTATACGATGTTAGAGACTAATGAATAATCTATTGAAAAGCTCCAAGATGTGAAAGATTAAATAATCTCTACTAATATTTTCCTCCTAACTTAATTACGTGGCTTTCTAAACGACTGTGACTTATTGCAGCGCATTATATTCGCTTCGGAACCAAATGTTTTTGTTCAATGGGTGATACTAACTAAATATAAACGTCATAAATGATACCACAGAAAAATGTATAAGTGGGCCCCAAAGTTATACGTCGTGGGCCGCGAGTTCGACATCTATGACGTACATTAATCTGTTAATGCGATGCGAAATTCGATGAAAAAGTCAAATGTAAAACAAAGATTAGTAAAATAAATACGTTATGATGCACCCTAAATATCTTTCTGATTAACATTTTAGAATTTCAAAGATCATTATTTGAAATTAAATTAAAATTAAGTGTAATTTGAATTCGTCGCGCACTGCGAATTCGTTGTTCACCGCAATTGTGTTCCTAGCACGTTTTGCTGTTGTTGCCTTCAAAATAATTCTGTTGCCGACACAATGGCAGAAAATATTGTGGCTGTTTTTGACGCTTGCTATTGGCTATATATTTAATGCACAGTGTAATACAGTGAGGAAACTCCAACAACTATAACAAGAACAACACAGCCAATATAGCCACAAATTATGATAATGAGAGATAGATATATTAGTATATACAGCTATCTTATTTTTCTCCAGTAATTAATATAGCCACAGCAAAATTTTTAGCGTACACACAGCATCACAGTGTATAACAAGATAGCCACAACAAATTGTAACAGCTGATTTTGAATTTTTCGAGCTGTAATTTCCTTCATCACTGTATTACATTGTGATTTAATGCTTCAGAATATATTTCTTCGAACAAATATTCTATGGAGAAAAAAACTTGCATTTTTATATACTACATACAAACAAACATACGTATGTATGTACATATGTACCTATACATACATAAAATAGCACTATAAGCTTAGCGTTTAGCAATTAAAACCTAAACGATTATGTATAATTTTTGCATGCTTTAGTTTTGAACAATAGATAAAAATGAGATTGAAATCTTGAAAATTTTATAAAACAAAACGCGTTGGTGTAGTACGCTTTTTGGGTGACCTTGCTGGACCTCATTGATTTGTAGACTTGTTTTCTATGATTCCCTCTTGTTACCGGTTGTTGTAAATATTGTCTGCTTTTTAATATTTTATGCAGTTTTTGTTTTTTTTTTTGTTATTTTGACGCATTCCAAACAAAAAAACAAAAAAAAAAAAGAAAAGAAAAACAAAACATGTGTTTTAATTAAATAAAAGTTTATTATGCAAATAAAACAAGTTTACTTTTGGCAGTTTATCAAAATAAATTTAAATCGGGTACAATTGGTTTGACACATAAAATGTAACAACTTGTTTTAAGTTTTAATGGTATTTTCTGAAATATCCTTTAAAAGGCCAAATTTAAAGAGTTTTAAAAATCAAAATCTAAACAAAATTCATGCAAATCTAAAGATCTGTATGACGTTAAATTAATTAATTTAAACAGAAAATATTTTTATATTTTCACTATGATTAAAAATCTCTTGCATTTCCATAAGAATATAAAATATGTTTGGCACAGGAATGGAAAACTGAAAGTAGCCCCTAAGACCAACGGCTTGGTTATACTGCTATTGTAAAAGTAAAGTTTCTTTTTCGTGCTTTATAATATCTACTTTATTATTAACTTTTAGAATTTTTAGGTTTCTGCTTTAATTTTAGTTCTTATTTCTTTATATAAAAATATAGCAAAAAATTGTTTATCAATAGGAATCACTGTATATTCGAATACTACTCGTATTATCATTAGGGCAATAAAATAATGGTCTACACTCCACACAATTTACTATACGTGATTGACGTTATACCTTAAGTTGGATACACTCGTTAGCACAAGTCTATAAATATTATGCATTAAAGTTAGTGATGTCGGCGTGTCTTATTTATAATTTTGGCAAAGCATTTAATTTTAGCTATAATACCACCCCCGTATTCGTTGAGCATTATGTATGTGTATGTAAAACATTTATTTTATGTTAAACAAATTTGTTTGAAGAGATCATAATCACAATTAACAATTAACAATTAATTAATAATTAAAAAGGCACTTTAAATTTATAATTATCTGTTGATTGGGTAATATTAATTAAATAGAAATGGCAATAATTAATTAAATAAATAATTTAATATTTCATAGCATCTTTTGTATTAGAAAAACTCTTTTCTATATGTGAGCACGCATTAAATTAAAGTAAATAATAGAGGTTCAAATCTCAGCTCTGATATCTTGAAAAAAAAAGAAATACGAAAAAATTATTTCTTTCGGCGACTACTTCTTAGCATTCTTCTGGCAAAAGCTCTAAGAGTAACTGATTGACATAAACAAGCATGGGCTAAATATGAAACATTGTATGTGTAAAATACATATGGAACTTTTTAATTCGATCAGGTTATAATTTTATACCACAAACATAAACAAAACAGCTGTTTTTTATGTTAGGCAAAATCAGTTTGTACAAAAGAAAAATAAAATTATTATTTATTGCAGTTAGATTGTACAAAAGAAGCAATACTTCAGATAATTAAATATATTTATAGGTTAGGATAGCAAAAATTATGAATCGTATGTGAAATGACAATTTCGACATACATATGGAATTAAATGTGGAATAATAAATGACAGTGCATGTGGACAATACATATCGTCTGATGGCAACTTAAGAAATTTCTTAATAATGTCATAATAAATTAATGCAAATAATGTCTACAACCATTGATAATAATTTATAATAAATTTCAGTTTTTAAAATTGTAATTAATACTCGTATAATTATATATAAAGACAATTAAACACAATCTCTTAATTTATTTAAAAAAAAATTGTTTTTTATGTATCTTATAAATTCCAACCAAAATAGAAGACATTTAAAATAAAGTTCAAAATAAAAATAATTGAAAAACGAGTATTTTTGTTATAGATTTAAAGAAAAAGTTAAACAAAAATTAATTGCAGGTAATCTATTGTAATTAAAATACAAACAAGAAAAACAAAATATACATATATACATACATATACATAGTATATATGTAAGTAGACATATGTACATATGGCGCATATTAACAGATCATAACTATTAAAATCGGAACTAAGTATTAAACCAGAAACTAAAAAATAAATAATAGATGGTTCTAGACCTTAGTCATAATTTATGACTATCGCATCGCAGCAGCTGCTCTCAGGTGGTACATGAAATGCAACCCTGAAATTCATATACCAATTGCAATAGGAATGTAGAGAAGATAAAATGTCAATAATATGAATAGGGATGTATACACATTTACTTTTAAATGAAATCAATAATCCGCTCTTTGAATGCGTTTGTTAGTTAGCAACACAGTATATACAGTAATGAAACACCAACAAAAATAACAAGAACAACACAACTATTTTACTATCATTTAAAATGGAAGTATTAGCAAAAATACATATACAATGTATTTGTTGTGTTTAAGTGGTAGTAAAATTAATAACAGCTGATTTTTACTTTTGGAGCTGTCATTTCTTTTTTCACTGTAACTGGCAGTTACAGCTTTATCTAGCATTAAATAAAAGACTTTTTGTGCTGAAGTAACGATATGCTGAGCTTACTGTTTTGCCTGTGCTGCTGTGGTCGATGCGTGATCGTGTGAGATATTTATTTAGACCTAAACAGGGGAAAAAAGGTAAAAAAGATCGAATTTTTTTAAGTTTTTTGCCATCTTGGTCTTGAAGGTGAAGTTTTTTAACTTCATATCTTCACAATTTTTGTTCTTCTTGACAACTTTGCAAGATATGAGCCTGGAATATGACACAAAGGCCCCAAATGTTTGGGGGCCCATAAAAAAAATTTCTTGACTTTGGAAAAACCTGGGAGACACGGGTCTTCTTTATTTTTGGTCTTTTATCACATACGGGTGTCCGTATATGGTTATTTTTTTTTCGTGTTACACTGTCTAATTTAAATAGATACTTATAAAAAAGTTAATAATGTAGCAATTGATAATCGTACAACGACTAACTCTTTATTTTCTCATTTTCAAGGTTCACAAAATTATCTTAAATTCTAAGTACATGTTGTCTCTTTTTCACATATTTAATTATATATAAGGTTTCATATTTACATATAGTTGTAACTTGCTATAATATTACACTTAACAAAATAATCGGATATTTAAATAATAGATACCTACGCCGAGCCTACAACTCGGCCATCCTGATATCTAGGATCTCCTGATACTAGGCAGATTCCTACTTATCTCATTATTCCTATTTAACATTCCTCTAGCTGTAACTCCCGTTCGCAGTAATATTCCTCTGTCCTCATCTGTTCCTAGTGCAACACTTTCATTGCCTCTCGACTTCCTCTTATCAAAATTCCGTTCTACATCATTCTTCAACCATGGCTTCATATTCTGAACTGCCCAAATTCCCTCATAAGGTTTCTGTGTCCGTTGAAAGCCCTCAATATCCCTAACGCAATATCTATCTTTATCCAGAACCTTATGTACCTCAAAGGGTCCTTTAAAGCTGGGTAATAATTTACCCGAAACTCCTGTTGTTGAATCAAAATTTCTCACCATTACGTAGTAGTATATATTCTCTATATACTCTTGGGTTTCGTCGTTTGCTGTCCACATAAGTTTTATTGTAATTCTGAATTCGTTCCTGTACCTTTTCCGCTTTTCTTCTTTCTTCATCTATTCTATCATTGTCGCACGTCTTTTCCTTGTCTAATATATTCTCCTTTAAGCTATCTATTATCTTACCCCTCTGACACACTCCGAACAACATTACACTCGGGCACTGGCCAATACTCCTGTGAATCGTATTATTCATAGCATATTCAATTTGTGGTAAAACCCTATACCATGGCTCACCCCTATCTACATCCTTTAACTTACTTATCATCGGTCCTAAATCCCTGTTAATTCTCTCTACTTGTCCATTCGACTGTGGTGACCCTGTTGCAATCTTAACGTGCACAATGTTGTTATCCTTTAAAAAATGTCCAAATTCTCCCGAGGTAAAACATGTTCCCCTATCCGAAACTATAAAGCCTGGCCTACTGTATGCTCGAAAATAATTTTCTAATGCTGCTATTGCCTCCTTAGACTTGGTTGATTTGGCCGGGTACAGCCTCACAAATTTTGTATATGCATCCACTATCACCAGAATATGCTTCATCGTGGAATTCTTGTCGTTAATTGGCCCGTAATGGTCTATGTGGATTACCTGAAAAGGGACCCTTTCCCTCGAAGGAACGTGAAGAAAACCTTCCTGTTTTCCAGATTTATCAGAAAAAGCTATACACTTTAAACAATTCGCTATATGTTCCTGTACCTTTCTTCTCATACCAGGAAACCAATAACTTCTGCTGATTATTTCCGTAACTTTGTCCGCGCCTACATGGCCCATCTCATTATGGTACTTATAAAGGACGTGACCCTCCATTGCCTCAGGCACACAAAACATTAAATTGTCCTTAATCTTTCTATATATGACACCATTTCGCATTTCATATAATTGATGCTCTCCTTTACTCAACATTTCCCTTATCTTATTCAATCCTTCGTCCCTAGTTTGAGATATAACCAAATTATCCTCAAAAGTGTTATCATGAATTGCCAATATCGTATTATATCTGCTCAGAGCATCGACATGCTGCATTCTTTCACCCGACCTATGTTCTAACGTATATTCATAGTCCTGCAATTCTAAAGCCCATCTGGCTATTCTCGGGTTAAGCTCTCTTTTATTAAGTGTTAATGTCAACGAATTACAATGCGTTACAATTTTAAAAGCAATTCCTTGTAAATATACCCTAAACCTTTTCAAAGCGTATATGATTGCCAGTGTCTCTAGCTCAAAGCTGTAATACCGTGATTCTGTGTCAGTTGTCCTTTTAGAAAAATAAAAGATAGGGTGAAGTTTTCCATCGCCCTTTTTCTGCAGTAGTATTGCTCCGAAGCCTATAGAGCTCGCATCGCAATGCAACTCCGTTTCATCCTTCGGGTCGTACAGCGCCAAAATTGGGGCTGATATCATTTTCTCCTTCAATGTACTAAAAGCCTCTAATTCTGCTGAACCTATTGCAAACGTTTTATCTTTTTTCGTGAGGTCATGAAGTGGCTTCGCAATAATTGATAATTATAATAATTGTACTTCCTGCACTCTCGTAGGTACCGGAAAATCTAAAATAGCCCTTATTCCATCATCATTTGCTCTTATACCATCCTTTGATATCATGTAACCTAAATACTTGACCTCACTTTGAAAAAAACTACACTTATCCAATCTCAGTTCCAAATTATTCTCAACTAATCGTCTGAAAACCTCTTTTAATATGACCATGTGTTCCTGTTCGTCCTGTGTCGCAACCATTATGTCATCTAAGTATACCACCACCCTTCCGTCCTGTACCATATCACAAAATATTTTATTTATAAATCGTTGAAACGTAAAAGGTGCGTTTGTCAGTCCAAAGGGCATTCTGAGAAATTCAAATTGTCCTAATGGCGTTGTGAATGAGGTATATTTAATCGATTCCTCATGCATGTAAACATGATAATAACCATTTCTCAGGTCCATTTTAGAAAACACACTTTTGTTAACTAATTTATCTAATAAATCGTCTATAAGCGGAATAGGAAATTTTGTCTTTGTTGTTACCTTATTGAGCTGTCTAAAGTCAACGCACATCCTTAAATCACCTGTTTTTTTCTTCACTAAAACTATCGGTGAAGCATATTCCGATTCACTCGGACGTATAAAACCCTTTGCCAAATACTCATCTAAAATTACTTGCAACTTTTCTTTCTCTGAATATGAAAGCCTCCTAGGTGAATAGTTAAATACCTTTTTGTCATCTACTATCAAACGCATTTCACATTTAACTAAAGGTTCACTCGGTCGTTCAGGTCTTAAATATGACTCCTCAAATAATCTTAAAAATTCTGTCCTCTGTTTGAAATCCAATTGATCTCCCAAATTATATTCAACTCTGTCTTCATCAATATCTATCAATAACACCTCTTTCTCAAAATCGCAATTGTCATCTCCTTTCCTGTAAACATTGTCACTATCTGTCTTTCTTATCTCTATATCTTGCATATCATTCATCGAATTAAAAAAACAATCTTCCTTGTGTTGTTTTCGTGTAGAAAATTTGGTCCCTAAATCTGTTATTCTATTTTTATCCGCATCCTTAAAAACAAGTTTTGCCCCACTTCCCTGTAGAAAATCTCTACCCAAAACAATAGGATATCCCATAGATTCATCGTCAACAACCATTAATTTCATTATAATATTTTTATTTGCAAAAGAAACTGAACATTTTATAATTCCATAAATTTTTAATTCACTTTTATTAATACCAACATAGCTTTTCTTAACATCTTGAAAAACATCAACTGAAGGTGGAACCTTGGATTGTCTAATGAAACTTATGGGGCTGCCCGAATCTATGAGACATTCTAAAATTATTGATACATTTTTAATATTACTTGAAAAAAATTTTATATCTAAATAGCTTACATAATCATTTCTAATTTCGGGTTTCTTATAGAGTACGCAATCCTTGGCCTGATGTCCAAAACCAGAGCACGCAAAGCAAGCTCCATCTTCTCTTTTCGGCTTACGGCATTCAGTTGCTATATGTCCCTTACTGTTGCAATTGTAACATTTTATGTCTCTTCTTATACATTGTTCTGTAGTTTGCGCTGTATTATTTTGATTAATTGCACCACTCGTTCCCGTTGCTTGAAAATGTCTACCACCTGTGCTGGTTAGTTCAATGTTTCGAAAGGCTTTTAAAATTTCGTTTTTATTTGCAAAGCATCGCAATTTTGCTGTGTTTCGCAGATTAATATCGGGAATTCCCTCTACAATATATTCAATGAACTCTTCATCGTCCATATTAAGGCTATTAGCCCAAACGAGTTTTTCATTAAAATAAGAATCGAACCGTTCTCCTTTTTGCCAGACACGGTTCTGAATTTTTCGCCGAATATTTAGTTTGGATTCTTTGGTACCAAACATATTTTTCATCGCGTCTAAAAAATCATCTATAGCTTCGCTCATATACGTTGGGTTTGTAAAAAACCAGTCCTGTGCTCTGCCCTTTAACTTATTGCATATTAAAGCACGTACCACGTTGTCAGTAACTGTGTAATTATTACGTATATTTTGTAATAGAGATAGCCATACTTCAAAATTTTTATCCCCATCAAAAACGGGTAAAAATTCTTTTAATGAATCTAATGACACATCGCTTGTTGCCGCAACACTATTTATACTTTTGTTTTGGCTTTAGTTACATTCAGCTACATCGTTTTGTAATTCTAACAATTCTTTCCTTTTTTTTAGTATTTCTATTTGCCGGTTCAATGTTTCTATTTCTTTACGTTGTTTGTGTGTCATTTTTTTAAACTCATCTTCTGAATTCTCTATATTTATATTTATTTCATCTTCACTTTTCTCTTCATTTACATTTATTTCATCTTTCTTTTTCTCTACATTTGTTGTTTTACTTAGTTTCATGTGATTATTTTGGCCCTCTTCTTTACATTTTTCTTCTTGCCCTTTATTTACATCTTCATCGTCATTGTCCTCGTTTTGATGCTTCATCTTTACATTTTTTATTTCTTTACTTTGTAATTTAATATCAGAATTCGCTGTGTCGCCCGCTTCATTGGATTTGTTGTTGTTATCATCGCTGTGCATTTTTGTTTTTGCCAAAACGGTATCGCTCTGCATTTTCTGTGGAGTTGCGTTTTGATTTAGATTAAATTCTTCACCTACGCACAATTCCTTTATACACTTCTCTGTACTTTCAGTGTCTTTCAAAATTCTAGAAACAAGTACAGCTTTTGTACCACTCGAGTCGATCCCGTTTTCTTGACACCAAGCTTTTAAATCTTTTAATAATAATTTTTTAATGTCGATGGCCGACATTTACAAATTTTAGTATTAAAAAAATTTCTGTTTTTTTTTTTTTTTTTTGCAAAATAGTGCGAGCAATCCCACTTCTGATCTGTAGCAATTGATAATCGTACAACGACTAACCCTTTATTTTCTCATTTTCAAGGTTCACAAAATTATCTTAAATTCTAAGTACATGTTGTCTCTTTTTCACATATTTAATTATATATAAGGTTTCATATTTACATATAGTTGTAACTTGCTATAATATTACACTTAACAAAATAATCGGATATTTAAATAATAGATACCTACGCCGAGCCTACAATAATGAGTCATCATTTCTAATTATGTACTAATATATATACATATATACATACTTATATAATGCAAAAATATTAAAGTTAGTTAAACGCTTGTCATTTGTTACTTAAAGGTTTTTCGTTTTTTCATTTCCAATCCTTAAAATCAAGTCAAAGAAGATAAGGGTTTATTTTTTTATTTGTTTAAAAAACCAGCCGATGTCAGTCTGCATCGAATATACTCGTCATAGAATGATTGAACACTCTGCTAACGAAAATGATTGCCTTAAGGCTATGGCACTGCGCTCTAACCACCACGACCACCGTCGTACATATCATTCATGTCGACTAATGTGGATAAGGTGGAATAAAGGGCAAAAACAAAATAAATTGTAATTCTGTTTCATCCAAAAAAGATGAAAATTATATACAAGAACAGCAATGATGGTAAGAAAAGGAGAATATTATAGAAACTGTTGTGTCACTTTACTTCGACTAACTCATACAAGTGTATATACATACAATAATAATTTCAGTATGCGATTTCCTAAAAAGTATGAGTAAAATAGTTGATGTTTGGTCTCGAATATACACAGAACACAAAGAACTCTGATGAGACTACCGTAGCTGGAGTCGAAAACAATTGTTCAGTTTGGCTAGTGTACTATTCCTTCACGGACATCATTTCTTCTTTAATTACCAAAAATATTCATTGCAGTTAACTTTGATCTGAATAAAGCGTTTTCTGACAAAAAGAAAATGATTGCCTTTCAGTGACTATTATATCTCTGAAACTTGTAAAAATCTATTAAAGTTTAATAACTATAAGACACGTTTAGTAGATTAAACGAATACCGAATACTGTATTTTATCAATTGAGAATTGAGGGTATTGTGCATAAAACAGTACATTAAAAAAAAACAGTATGTGTACTGTGAAAAATAACAGTTCTGACTTTTCTACCCTCCCCCAAGTTATGGCGTTTTCGTTTCTACCAAAAAATGTTGCCTTTCATAAATTTTTCTCCCTCATCTTGACAAAATATTCCTTTTTAAAAAAACTATCCCTGAGTGCAACAATTAAAAATTTCGATTGAAATAAAACGAGATCAAAAAATAATGTATGACATCCTATTTTTATATAATATAATAATAAAATGTTACACATTTTTGTAGAAACGAAAACGCCATTAGAGTATAATTACCAGATACGATATGAAACATATTAAATAAACTGAGTGTCTTCACTAAAAATAATTAAGAGAAGAAAGTTTTAACTTTATAGAAAATTAAATAAGAGTCTTTTTTAATTTTTCGTATGATAGTTTAAAATCCTTTTCTTACTATTAAAGGAAAGCAAAATTCTTTATATCAATTGCTCTTTTATGTCTGCTAAGTGATAACCCACCTACGCATTGTTTTGCGGTATATATTGTAATTCCTTTATTATTTAATGTTTTTTTTTTTTCATTTAAATTTGTAGATATTTTGTCATTTTTTATTGTATTTTTCCTCCCTACATCAGTAGTTACAGTAACAAGTACTTCCGTTATAATGATTTATCTCATGCCAAGTAATAAAAAAAATTGAATGCCAAAAAAAAAAACTACAAATAAAACGCTGATACATATATACATATGTACGAGTACACATATGAACAAACCAGTCTGAATTAAAAAGTACTAAAAGCGATTCGTGTATACTCATATGTACTCAAACACATACATGGTACCCGTATTATGCACAAAAGGTATTTCCTGTTATAAAATTGCAGTTTTATATTTAATTTCTTTTTTCGTACAACATTAACAAAAAAGAAAAAAGTAATGAAACTACTACGAACGATAACCACTACTGTGAGATGAAAACTTTGCAGTGAAGCAGTAGATTTCGTACAATCAGAGATGCCGACAAAAACAGACAGTTGATCACAAAATCTATATTAAATATGACCAGTTAGTTTCGCCGTTATTAAACTCCTTAGCTGCTAATAATAAAACTAGATATTCTGTAAAACAACTTTAGCATACTTTTATGAAATCTAGAGTGGTCTGAACAGTGGTTTCAAAAGAATAGTACAAAACATCACATACAAATTACGGCAGTGATTAGCAATTATGCCATAGCCTTCCCTAGTCTACATTAACAACTTAAACAAATTTTATTAGGTTAAATTCATAAGACACGCTATTTATGCGATTTTTTTTTTTCAAATAATGCTATTACTATACAGGCCACGAAAAGTTTTCTAAAAGTAAATTTTAAGAACACCAAATTCCAGAAATTTTCAATTTTTCAAACTCAGAGCTTAAGGAAGTTCTAATCAATCAACTGAATAATAAGAAGCCTAAAACAAAACTAAATTGGTTAAAAATCTAAAAGAACTCTTTAAAAGTTACAAAAGAAGTTTCTTTTTTCAGATGATAAACAAACTATAATTCAGTTGCCAATAAAAAAATTTGTTTAGCCAACCGGCAACACGTTTAAAATACAGTAGCCGTCCAAATCAAGCTCTCCAATACTCGTGTAAGCATTTGTACCGAAGTCTTCTATAAGAAATGGAATATTCCAGAGTTGTACAACATTCCACATTATGACAGTGTTTTTTCTAGACGGAAGATTTGGCTAAAGAGAAAGTATGAAGAGGAGACCGCAGAGCGAATTACAGGTAATGACATCCTGATATTTATAAGTAACCAGGCGGTGATTTCCTGATATCGCTGGAAATTATTCACACGAAATAGGCTTGCTTGGGATATGATTCCCATTTGGTTTATAACTTTTTGAACATATTAAGTATTTGAAGTTTTGATTACCATCTTTGGGAAAAAGTCTCTTGACGAATCTCTTAAGTAGAGCCGAAATGGCCCATTAAGTAAGAAATTTCATATACATAGGTAAGTATAAATTAAAGAAAAAAAAATTTTTAGTCATTTCAAATCGAGGAAAGATGCTTGCCAGTGGGTTAGAATAGCATGTTTTCTTGGATCAAATCAGGGAAGCTATGTTCGGATAATTTTTCTTTATTTTTCAGTTAATACCATTTAAATAAGTAAAACAAAATGTTTTCTTAGTATATTTCAGTAGAATTTTATTAAATAATGCCAAATATCAGTGTAGGTATATAGCGCAAGGTGTACAGTATGAGAACTTAAACATTACATTTTATACATCTTAAAGTTAATCACCATCATCATCATCACCATCATCATTATCATCATCATCACCATCATCATAATCATCAACATCGTTATCATCATAATCATTGTCATCATCATCATCATCAGCAGCATCTGCAACTTCAACATCACTGAAATAGCTCTTGTTCGGAGCTGCAGGTACAATTAAATCAATTGCCTCTTCTAGCAAACTTTGAACCTTTTTTGTAGGCAATTTTGAATGATGGAAATAATTAGGCCAGAGGTTATCAAGAACATATTAAAAATGTCTTGGTTTGATTTTTCGCGACTCCACTTACGTGAATGAAACTCCCTAAACTTTTTAAAATCTTTATTTCGAGCTTCTTGCGCTTCTTCTGATAACTGCCCAATAGGTAAAATGTCATTTGACACAATTTCGGGTCCGTGAATAAAATACTTGTGCAAAGTGGGAGGCATATTGTACCAAGGATACGTTTCAATAAAAAGTCGTGCTGTATTGTGTGCATAAGACGTGCAAAAGACATTAAAAAAATCGAATCCAGCCATGAAGAATGGAAAGGCCAAATCTTAAATTGTCTACATGTACAAGTCTTTCGATCAGTAAGAAAAAAGTAACATGAAAAATAACAAAACACAACACACAACACACAACAACAGCTCAACACTTGCATTAAACAATGCATAGCTTCTAAAAGGCACAAAAAGGCAGCGTAAAATTTTGCAATATTATAGAGATTTATGCCCTCTTTAATATAAACTAAAAATTATGACACGAATGTGTACGAATAATAACTATATATCCATTTAAAATATAAAAATGCTAATTTTTTTGGCATTTCCAATATAAATAACTAAATCTAAAACACTTCCACACACAATTTGATACACAAGTGCTAACGAAGTATTTGCAAAATAACCTGAACTTGATGGTTCCATTGAAAAATTGTTAACTTTTGCAATACTTTTAAAAATAAATAAAATTTTCAACGGGAAAGTTTTCACTTTTCTTAGCCTTTTTTGCACAAAAATTTTTATAAAGTTTGACTTTGAAATTTCACTACAAAAACACCAGAGCACTTTTGACATTTATTTTAACGACAAGTGATGTAGAATTTTATATACTCTAACCGGGTACAAAAATTTTTGACGATACTTAAAATTTTTTTTAAATAATCCAAGAAAACATGCTATTCTAACCCTGTCTGGATCGTAAGAAAAATATTGAACCATCAAACCCATTTTTATTTTGATACTTAACTATAAGTGTATAAGTGTAGAAGAAAATATAAAAATCCAATGTTTTAAGCCCAAATTTAGAGTTTGAAGGAGTTAAAGGTGTTTTAAAAACAGGTTGTGTTGTAATTTGCAACACCTCCCCAAATATTAATCACCCTTATTGTGTTTGTCTTTAATCTTTTATGAAAATGTCGAAATACGACAACGACTTCGCCAAACACAATAAGAGTGAATATCACTTGCCAGCTATTTCCCAGCAGAGAATAGTGCTTACCAGTAAGTTATTTTGTACGGGAGAAATTGTAAACAGTCATTTACTCGTGCGCATCAATAATGCGTGATTTTTATATGAAATGAGTCGCTAAAATTCAATAGAAATACTAATTTATTGCAGCCAGTAAAGAAGTAGTACCAAATATCAAAAATAATACGTTATCCTGTAGCATATTTGGCAGCTTTAATGTATAAAAACCAATATTTGTTGCTTCCAAATCTTAAAAATTTTCTGCTGGGTTGCTACTAATTTCATTGTTTTTTTTGTTTTTTTTTTGCAGTATTATGTATCTGCCACACATAATAATTTTTAATGTTAAATTGCAATTTAAATAAAATTAAATTATTATCAAACTATCTATTTACGAAGATCCATATTTTACTATAAAATAAAAACCTAAAAGGAAATTAAAATATACGAGTTCATATACATATATGAATTTATTTTGATTGAATGTCACCATCAACTATTATTTCAATCATTTCATTTTTAAACATCCCACTGGTAGAAACTACAAATCCCTACAATTCAATTCAGTGATCATTTTTATGTGTTTGCATGAATATTTTTAGGAGAATATTCCCTTGTTTTTATTTTTTGTTACAAAGTCATCGTTAAATATTTTCATACGAGTATGTATATAATTGTCTGTTTGATGTTTTATTTGTTTATTTTGATATAATTGTTCTTGTTGTTGTTAAAGTGCTTGAAATGTATGTTTAAGTTGCCAAGTAATTGACCTCTTTCAATGAGACGACAACTGTAATAATGACTACAGATTACGCGTCAGATTTTATTTATTTTTATGATACTGCATGTGAGTGTAAAGATATTATTGTACAACGAGTATTAACGGAAACGACAGTATATTTGGTTAGTCTTTTAATGTGGATACCATACTAAATCATAAAACCCCTTATGGGTTAAGATACATAAATGCATTAGGTTGTGGTGTTTGTGATACACTAATATAGTGTTTAACTTGGAATTATTTGGACAAATAATGCTTATCTTTCTATATGTTTATCAAATTCTATCATGATGAGTAGAGCATAAACTACAGTTGGTACAGTAATTTTCAAATATTATATTAATGAAATTAGGCTCAAGTATAATTAATTAGTTTATGAAAGTTTACGATGTTAAGGATCATGATTTGAAATCAAGATCGTTTTATAATTGCTAGAAATAAATTTCTTTAAAGATTTTGATGAGGGACGAATTAGTATTATTGATTTAAAATTTAAAATTAAAAATATAACAGACATTTTTGATATCTTGCATTTCTATTTTACTTCATGCGTTATCACGTCTACTTGCCCGCCCTTTTTCATATTGATAATTTTTAATGACTGCGAAAACAATCATATTAAATTCACAAACTTTAGCTTCAACACTTCTTAAAATACGTAGGTACCACGCCAACTTGTCTAACCCCGTCGACTTTCTCACTGCTAATTTGCTTTGACTATGAAGATGAATGGCTTTCCAATTCAGAAACTTTAGCTTTAACCGTTCTCAAGGTATACAAAAATCAGTATTTAATTAGTATCGAAAGTGCCACATTTGCCAAAATTTCAACAAAATCGGCTCAGTCGTTTAGGCGTGATTCACCGACAAACACACAGCCCTACAAAGAGATTTATAATATACATATATACTTACCATATCGTCGATGGAATTAAAGAACGCTGTAACTGACAAAACCTTAAATGTTCACCAGAGCCAAAAAACCTGTATGAAAGTAGAACAAATACACTGGTATTTTTCATTTCGCAGACGGCGTAAGTGAATTTATTTTCATCGTAGAAATCTGGGACCGGGACCAATCGACGCATATTTTTTTTCTGATAAAATGATGCAAAAACGTATTTTCGATTTTTTGTCAGTTACAGCGTTCTTTAATTCTTGCGACGATATGGATTTTCATACTTTTCTCATGTGTAACCCCATAGATGGTATAGCTCAATATGCAGTCGGTTCTTTTTTTTCATTAAAATCGAAACAATACGTAATACTTCTCGTATACACAGTGTTCGCCGATTTACAAAGTTTATACCCTGATTTAAAATCATGTTGTAGTTATAATGACACGAGTATCAGCTTAAGAATTGGGCGATAATGGATCGTTGTTGCTGTTTTTATTTATATTTATTTTATTCGTATTTTATTATTAACAATTAAAAATAAAGTCAAAGTAGTATAGGGCGTACAAAAAAAATACTGATAATGTGTTGAATAAATGATTGCAAGATGTTCTACAATGTTGTTTAACAAGAGAGTTTAATGACCAAAATACAAGCAGTGATGATACTGAATGGCGCATCTGCATGACTGCTTGTAAATAGGCTTCCAAGTTTAAGTTGATAGTTTAGTTTAAAGGGATCAGTAAACTTTGCGTCAACAATAAATTTTTTTAAATTAAATTACTTGTAAACATTTTAAATACATATGCATGTATTAAGAAAAAAACAGACGTGATTCTAAAATGGTGATAATATGGAGAGTAATTGATAATTTTATATGTATAATTGCATCGAGAAGTTGTTGCTTCTCTAATCAGCATTTCGTCATTTAAAATGCAAACGGACTTAACTACACAAAATTTCGAAATTGAGTTTTTTATAAGTTATGGTTCGTTTTATCAACAAAATACATGACGTGCAAAATTTTAGATTCCTTTGATCAAAAATGTCGATTTATTAACGAAATTCAAACGGACGTAACTGCAAGTGCGTGTATTTCTAAATGCAAGAAGACATAACAACTTACATATTTATATGAAAACTTTACATACAAACTCATTTGTCGTACATAGAGATTCAAATCCTATCCTGAAAATTATGATTTTCAGCATTTACAAAATTTTTAATTTTAAGGTTTTTTGCTTCTCCTGTAAAAAAAAAAACAAAAAGTGTAGTTACATCCGTTTGCATTTAATATGACGATATGTAATTCTATTAAATTATTAAAATTTTTGAAACTTTAAACAAGTAGACCCTGATGAAATAAGTACACAAGGTGAATGCGTAACTGACATTTGTAAATAAGTATTTACTTTAAAAAAACAAAAACAAGAATTTTTGCTTGTGTAAATGTAAAAATGTTTGTTAAAAATAAAAAAAAAAAAAATTAAGTATGAAATGTAACTCTTATGAAAATAAGCATGTCTCTATGGCCATTTCGTCTCTGCTTAAGAGATTGTCAAATAATTGAATATGTCAAATAATTGTATTCGGCGTGTTGGCCCGAGTTCTTACATCATAAACACGGCTTGGTTAACAATTAGGACTTGTCGGGAAAATCAAAGAGTCTAATAACACAAAAATCGAAATCAACACATAAGAAGCGGTGAATTGAAGTTCACTGGATTGTGCTGTTTCAGTGGCAAGGTTAAACTAGCAGCATTACCCTCACAACGAGAGACATCCCAGCAGAAATTAGTGCTTACCAATAAGCTATTTTGTAAGGGAGAAATATGAACAATCACACGTGCGCATCAATAATGCATGATCTTTATATGAAATGAACCGCTAAAATGCAATAGAAATGCACATTTATTGCCACCAGTAAGCAAATAGTATAAAAAATCAAAAACAATACTTTATCCTGTAGCATTTTTGGAAGCTTTAGGGTATGAATAAACAATATAATGCTTCCATTATTGTTTAAAACTTTATTTACTGCTTCCAAATTTCGAAAAAGTTCTGCTGGGATTGCATTCTTTGCTTCGTGGTGATACACTTAAATAATGTCATTTTCTATTGAACATTCAGAAATTAAGACAAAAAATAACATTTGACGGCAAAAAAAAACGTCAGCTGGTATAAAAATAAATTTTTCATTTATACTGTAGAATTATTTTATAAAAATCGTCATTTTTAACTTCAAATTAATTAATTAACTTAAAATAAATATTAAATTCCTTGCTTTCGGTCACTCAACACTATGATTTTCTAATGCTTTTTGCATAACAAGTATTTGTATTCGTAAAAGAAAAAATATATTCGCATTTTCGAAAAAAATTTACGAAAATCGTATTACTTATGTGGTACCACTCATGGAAAATCTTAGGAATTCGTATATTTTCTCTTTCGAATCGAATTACTCTATAACGTATAATGAGGAAGAGAATTATTATATGAATATTTGCCTTAAGAAAAAATATAAGAGATGATTACATCTTTAGAAGCAGTACAGTGCTGTTGCAATTCAATCGGGGTGGGTATAATGGAAATTATAAACTATTAAAACACAAAAACGTAAGCGTATTGCAGTGTCCTTGTAGTCTAATGTAGTGTGTGCTAGACTGTTAGTGCGTTGGTTGTGGGTTGGATTGACATCAGAAATCTTAGTATGTCACACTACTCTGTGCATATGATCTTAGTCACTCCGCTCGTTATAATAAGAGTATAATATATATATACATTATCAGCCATTGCAGAGAGTTCAAGTCCTTTCAGAAACGGAATTCATTCCGTAATTTATGAAAACAAAACCACTCCGAACGGATTCTATGACATGGCTGTATATTGTAATTTAAATAAATAAATAAATTGTAGGAAATAAAGTTCGCCTCATCAGAGACTAATTTGATATGATAGCAATGCAAGTAAGGAATTGGTTTACTCCTATTACAAATAGAGTTGAATGAAGAAGAACTCCTCTGATTCATTCTTAATTCTTTTATTTTTAATATAAAATCCAAACATTGTTACTAAAATTAAAAAAATAATAATCCGTTTTACTGGTCAATGTCTTATATTTAGACCCCACACAGCGAATATCGAGTTCTCAGATGCAGATCTGTAATCTCAACCTCATACGCAAAAATATTAATTAATTAAATCTTTCCATTTTTGTTTAAGAAATATTTATGATGATGACTGAAAAATGAGACTTAATTTTTACAATAATAATTATTTTAAATAAAATATGTTTTGTTTAAATAAAAAAAACAGAGACTCTCATCATCATCATATTTTTCTTACAGAGTAAAGTGGCTTGATTTTTTTTTTTTTTTTTTTGTTTTATTAAAAATTACAAATAAAGCATGTGATAATGAGTGTGATGTAAGTAAATGAGTGTGAAATGTGTAATTAATTTCTAATTTTTATTACAAATTTATAAAATAAAATTAAAAACCTGTCGTACACTTATAAAACTCAAACTAGGAAGTTTAATTTTAAAAACAAACAACAACAACAATACTAAAAAAGTTATATGAAAATTTGTTTTACAAAAATGCTATTAATAACTACAACAGCAATTAAAAGAATTAATAAAAACAAATGGTATTAATAAAAAAAATTAATTAACAGAATGCAAAAAAAAAATGCATTTAAGAAAAACAAACTGAAAAAAATTTTACAAATCAAAATGAGCCAAATATTAAGAAATAATATAAAAAATTAAATGATAAAAATATTTTTTTTTGTTCTAAAAAATCTGCTGAGTCGTTAAGCACGCGACAATTATTGCCAATTATTTAATGGATTTTGTTGTTATTGTTGATATTATTGCATTAACCCATTGTTGCCAACCAATGAATGAAAATATATATAAGTATACAATTTAATAAAATCTAATTATTTGACAAGATTATAGATACACTGAAATATTTTACAGGCAATATTGGATCCAACTATTATACAATATTCCATGTTGTCAAGAATTGTGTGGTTTAACAATAAACCAATCCAATAAAACATTATGATTTCAAATAATATTTATTTTATTTAAATGCACAAACAAATTTTTAAAAATTATTGAAAATAAATTTATTTTTTTGTTGGCAATGCTCTTGGAAATCAAACAAAAATATATCGTCCCCTTAATAAAATGATAGTGTATAATTTTTATTTTTCCATTTCGAGATAATGCAGTTTAAAAGTTTTGTGCTATTAGACATGTGGGAAAACAGTAATATTTCAGAAAATAGTCGATGTTTTTATGTTGTGATCATTTAAATATTTGGTGAAATAATCAGGCTACTAGTAGATGATATTTCATTAATAAACAAGTGCTGTAATTGCAAACAAATGGGATTCAAAGTACCATGATTGTCTCTTAGGCTATTTTATTTGTTATTGTATGTGTAAAAATCGTTATACAATATTTTATTTTGTACGGTATACAGTATTTTATTTGAATCATTTACACCATTTATATTTTTGAAAAATGTGTATATCAATACATGTCATTTTTCGATTATATCGTCGCCGCTATGCCAAAAGTTGCTACATCCAAAATTCACAATATTAGAGTTATTAGTATATTAATGTTTCACAAACCATTCTGTGTTCTGACAAAAAGTCCTATGTCCTTGTTTCAATTTTTGGTCGCTTTACAAGCAAAGTTCTATATCCATTTTGTCTTCCTTGGTATGCCAAAAGGTGCTATGTGGATAGAACTTTTTGCCATACCGATTTTGAAGAAGAAAAGTCCCAGAAAAGCAGCGGAAGCCTGAAGAATGGAAGAAGAATCTAAGAAGAAAAACGTGTTCTCGGGGTGAAAAGCATTTGGATGAAAAAGGAAAGATGAAAATGGCAAAGTTGATGAATCCTTTGATAAATCACTCTCACAAAGAACCAACGAATTACAAGTGCAGTTTATTTACAGTGGAAGATCGTCTGGAAATATTTAATGATTATTGGAAAAAAATAGATACCTTTAAAGCTAAACGCAACTTCCTCCTGAAATCTACCAAAGCCAGTCCAGTGAAAAGAAGAAGTACCGAAAAAGAAGTAAATTTCTGATAGAATTTGGCTTATGAATACATTTTACCAAAAAACAATGAAAATTTGAAAGTATTCCGTTAATACTTCTGTACGACCCTTTCAATTTCGTACAAGCCCATTGCTTTGGCAAAACTGGTGAATTTTTGGGCGAATATCAAAGAGAAAACATTAACCTCACAGCAAATTGAAGCCAGAGGTAATTTCTGCCGTCAAGAATCATATTGAATCTTTCCCACCAATAGAGTCACACTATTGCCGAAAATTATCAAAAAAATTGTATTTAAGCAGTGGTTGAAGTATATCGAAAATGTATGTTCTTTTCAAAGAAAAAGCAGCAAGAACAGATGCTGCAAAAGTAAGTTATGAAAAGTACAAACAAGTTTTCGGTCAGGATTACAACATGGCATTTTACAAGCCCAAAAACGATTTATGTGCTACGTGTACCCTTTTCCAGTCAGCTATTGAACCATCAGAAGAACAAAAATCTGATTTCGAAGCACACATTAAACGAAAAGAATTAAGCAGTGCTGCATTGAGATCAGACATCGAAAGTTGTGCAATGGATAAAGAGTTGATATTTGTTCTATGGATTTGCAATCAGTTTTGCAGATACCACAGTCTGAAGCAAGCCAATTCTATTACAAAAGAAAACTGTGTGTATACAACTTCACTGTTTATAATGAAGCAACTCGTGATGGAACTTGCTACATTTGTTCTGAAGTTGATGGCAAAAGAGAAAGTGGTGAAATCGAATCTTGTGTGAAAACATTCATTGAAGGAGAAATGCAAAAAGGGTCTGATAATTGTAGAGGGCAGAACGGCAATCGTTATATTGCTGCAATGTTGCTTCAGTTAGTACAAGAATTTCCCATTGAAGTCTTCAAACAAAATTTTCTAGAAGTGGGCCACACTCAAATAGACATCGACAGTATGCATTCTGCTATTGAACATTCGGCAAAAAACTACTCTCTATTTTCCATGAATGATTGGTCAAACGTCAAGCTCGGCGTAAGCATCCATACCATGTGATACGAATGCCACATAGTGATTTAATTTATTTAAAATTGGTCAGTGCGAGATCAATGAAACAAGTTATTGTGTTGAATTGATTGAATATAAAATCATTGATGTTTTGAAAATCGATGCCTGGGCAAATTGGTGTTAAATACAACCATGATGAACAAGAATATAAAGTACGAAAACAATTCATTTGTTTTTCGTTAACATTCCTTGTTTTGAAATAAATGTTATTTGAAAAGTGTGTTTTTAGAGAATTACCAGGGTTCTATATCCATTCTTTTGTGTAACATTAATTAACCAATAATATGCCAAAAAGTGCTATATCCAATTTTTACAGTAATCCAATGATGGTGTAAAGTTTTCATCTGACAAAGTATGTACTTATAATTTTAGGCAAGTATTAACTTAATATAATTTGAAAGTATCACTGCATTTCAAAGTAATTTGAATTTTAACTAGCCGTTTCAATAGTATTTTTCAATTTTCTCAAAATGAGAAAAAGTGGATATAGCACCTTCTGGCATAGCGGCGACGATATATTGTTATGAAATAATAAAAAAAAGTAAATAATAAAAAAGTGTATGCTTTTTATACACTATTTTTCTTTGAAATTATATTCAAAGTAACAATTAATTAAAACACAATACCTGCACTTACATAATCATTAATGAAATATTTCAAATACGCAATTATACGCTAATATTTCAATTGATCTTTTGACCCACTTTGTGGAGGTAGAATTTCACAAAATTTTGACCACATTTAAAATTAGTTATGTAGATTCTTATTATGCAATAAAAAAATAATGGGGTACATGCGTATACACTATTGTTTCATTGAGATATATGCTCGTACTTCTTTTAAACAAATAATTTGCAACACTGCCGATCTGCTTGGATTCGAACTTAAAAATTTAAGCACGTGTTCTTAAAAAAAAATGTTGCATTTGGATAGCAAACAAGTTTTATAAAATAAAGGTATAACGAATTTAAAATATATAAAATATTAGCCTCCACAAGATATGTAGTTTTACAAATTAAGTGTAAAAATTTTAGCTGAGTTTTTGACGCTGTTTTTGAGTATTTGAGCACGAAGTTGCATACAAAGTGAAACATAAAATTGTGTACTTTGAGTGTTAATTTGTATGTATTTCGCCAGCATTTTTCAGCAAACTTCCACAATTTATTATAGAGCAATTATACATTTGCCGCACCGAAATTCTTTCGATTTGGAAAATAAACAACTGATTTAAACTTAAATTCCAAAATTACAAACTTCAACCAGTTTACATGTACTATTCTCAAAGCATGAAAGGAATAGTGACAGGTACAAATTTCTGTAAAGCATATCCAATATAGGGTGCAAAACCAATACAAATCCTAAAGACTGTCGATTTAAAGTCGGTTATAAAGTATTGTAGACAAAATGCTAAAATCGAAATCCGAAGTACATTTTGCGTTGGCCAACCGAAAGAGTGTAGTAGTGTTAGTTTTAGTGAAGTTAACACGAGGAGAAGAGCTTCTTTCAATATCAGTGTTTTTCGACTTTGAAGTGGATTTCTTAGAAAAATTCTTTTGGATTAGAGATTTTCATTTTTGTAAATATTTTCTATTTTTAAATTTTTTTAATTTTAACTTCCGGCGTATAAATCGCAACTAGTTTTCAAAAATCCATGAAATATATAAATATTTTGTGTAATTTATGGACCTATAATTTTTTTCTTAGATAAAACCAATACTACTACTCATGCTGTGTAGCATTGTATTGGAATGGAATATACTCTAGATTGATAGATTCTTTTTCTTTCTTTTAAGCGCCTTATGTCAATCAGACAAGTTGCTGTCAGTTGATCACTCAAAGGCCAGTGTTATACCTTCACCCTTGAAAATTATCAATAGCAATTGCTCCATCTGTTGATATTAATATTAATATTTTGTTGTTGTTGTTGTTGTTGTTGTGAAGTGCTGAGCATCTTGGCTAAGGTATTGTTCATAGGTTTTGGTCTTTGTTTTCTTTTAGTTCTGCCAGTTTACCCAGTAGGTGGCATTTTCTTCTGATCATTTATTTGATGGCTCAAAAGTGGTTAGATTGGAATGTCAGGGGGCGGCTTTCTTTGGGTCCATTCTTAAGGGTGGAGGGAGGAACTTCTTATATATTTTATATATAATTTGAAGCTTTGAAAATGCCGCACAAATTCTTGTTTTTCATATTCTCTAGTGCTGGTCAACGAACCTGGGCTGCTTGGTTTTCTAAGCGACCGCTCTAACCAATACACTACGCCATAATACGTATGCGTGTCATCATAAAATGTACCATAACAATACACAAAAGTGGCTCATTTTTGATCCCCTTAAAACTAGACCGAAACCAATAATCTTGAGCTGGTCGATCTTGTTTTATTCTCTCTAGCATTTGTGTATATTTCGAAGAAATTAACAGTGATTCGACTAACAAGTTTTTATTTGCTTTATATGCCTTGATCATTAACTGTGCCAAAAGTAAAGGCTCTGACATATTCTTTTTTAATTATTGCCCTGGCGACGGAACGGATGGAAGAATTTGCTCCAGCGAAGAACGTTTTCGATGCGAAGGTCACTGGATGTCGGCGTAAAGGTTGGTGAAGCCCTGTCATCAATTGGTGTGATCAACTGGAGAAGTAGAGAGTAGTGTTGATGCAGGCGAAAATCTGTTAACGGGTTGTTTATGTCCAGCTAAGTAAATAAATAAGCCCTGGTGATGAACAAATACCAGCTGAAATTTCTAAACTTTTTAATCATCAAAATCTCATAAGACTTTTTACTCTTTCAGATTTGCTGAAGTCAATGCTCATCGCTCTACGTATAGTAAAGTAATGCACAATATTTCTGAAATTTGCATATGCACAATAGAATTTCTGGAAAATATAAAGCAAAACAATTTGGTTTCCGTAGAGAGAAGTACTACTGTGTGTTTATGTATTTAGGAAAAATTTTGGTATTTCTATCAGTCTTGCCAGATATATGTTTACTAACTCATAGAAAAATTTAAATACCCGCTAAATTTAACGTTGTTTGGGAAAAAATCACTTCAATTCAATTAACTAGACTCATTTTTAGATTATGAGCTCATATTATTACCTACAAAAAAATTTAACATACGCTATAAGGACAGACATTGAGTACAAAATGTTTATCTAAATTTTAGAAATGGAAACTATTTCTTTTGCAGCATTTTAAAGCATTTATCTCTAGAAAAAGAAATTGTTTTAAAATGCGAATATTTCTAATTAATAAAACATACCTGTCACAACAGTTGTTGTACAAGTTATGCAAATTTTGAATTCAATTTCAAGTAATCAGTCCTAATAGGATTAATCATCCAATAAAATCAAATGGCTTACAACGAATTAAACACAAAATCGGAATCTGTCGTTTCTTTGTAACTGAGAATCTGTTTCTGATTGCAGTGGAACACATGCAATCACAATATTTTAAATCAAATTATATAGAAATAATAATTAAAATGATTTCGTATACAATACAAACACTATCAAACAAAATACATTTTATTTTAAAACCGTTTTTCTTTTTTTTTTTGCTTTGTTTTTTTGGTTTGAGTTCAAAATCACACACCCTCTTTTGATTGAAATTGTAAAAAAACTTTAAATAAAAAATTAAAAGCGTCATTATATTTAAATGAAATACATTTTTTTATAGCGGAACTACTGAAAATACCAGAGAAGCTGGCGGACATAAAAGCAGGCTGGATGGCTGGCTGGTTGTCGAGACGGTTGTTATACTAAATATGACCGAATAAGTACAATTTTAATGTAAAAATAATATAAAAAAATACAACAACAAAAATTAGCCTGAATTTATTTAATTTAATTCAATTAAATTTCATTCTTTATTATTATTCTTATTTTTACTTTTTTTTGTAATATTCTTATACTGCAATGAATTGCAATTGAATCATAACAGGAACATTGATTTTTAAGCTTTTTTTTATAGTTTCGAAACATTTTTCTGTTGAATTGAAAAAATTATAGCAAAAAAGTTATAAAAAAAAAATTCCCATAAAATTTTAAATTTCAGAGCCAAGGTTTTGTAATTGTCAACATTCGTTTTTAAACAACAAAAATACGCTAAAGCCGGTGCTTAGAAAACTGGTGTTTACAGTGTTAGTGAACATGTTTTTTTTTTTTCAAATACAATCGATTTCTATATACGAGGTTTGCTAAAAAAATTTATTTAATTTTATTTGATTTTCGCGGATAACACCAATAAACAAAAATAAATTCTACTTTGATTTTTGTTTTAATACATAAATTCTAATACTAGAGTTTTAAAAAGAGAGAGAGAAAAAAAACTTAGCTTTCAAAAATTGCTTTCCGCTTTTTCACACAACAATTCTGAAGATTTAAGTCGAATTTGTAACCAGCTGTGTGCAGAACTTAGAATAAAAGTATAGGAAAATATCGTTAATATTACAACGGCAAACATGGCAAACTGGAACTTCATTGTAGGATTTTTGAACGTAGAGTGCGAGTTCTGCAAGCAGAACAATCGAGGCTGAAACTGGTTTCCACCTTGAAGTAATACGAATGTGGGTCCGAGAGGGTACTCTCCCATTAGTGAGGTAATAAGGGGCGTTTTTAGTCGGTATACCCTTTTGGGCGAAACCTTTTTTACTCATTCCCGTTTTGTTTTTCTTCGAAACAAAGTTTACGCAGTACTTAATAACTTATTTCTATATAATAATATATTAATGCTACATTTTTACACATATTTAGTCCTGATAAAGCAGATTATGACAATTCTGAATCAATGTGCTGAACTTTTAAATATTTGAGAAAATTCTTTAATTTTCAAAGTAAATCAACCACCATGTTCTGGAAGCCGAAACCTAATGATGTAAATATTTTCAAAGAGAAATATAAATTCAATGTGTTAATTGTTTTAAAGTTTTCGCAAGTCCATCTACAATGAATATTCCACTCTATTCCATGTTTACCATTGACAACAAAGACCAATGATTAGGAGAAAAGCACCAACTAGTTAGGAACTAGTAGATAACATCTATCTACTTACCGCAGGTCCTCACTACAATCGACATCCAACGATGGGGGAATTGCTGTTGATCATTCAAGGGTTCAGGTATAACATAATAATAAGAGAAATAAAATCTGTCCTTTTTACAATACAATGAATGCACAGTATTAGTAGAGGTCTCAAAAAAAAAAAAAATTAAATACATATGTATGTTGTGTTTATTGTCATTAAGTGTCTAATTAAAAATTAATTTAAAAATATTATCAGTTTTAAACATTTTATTACTTTGAATATTCATTCGATTTCAACTTTATTAGACTTTAATTTTCAAAATATATTGAACTAACAAGTATTTGCCTAAAATGTTCTACGGAAACATATTTACAAAATATTCTTTTTTGTTTCAGATGATTATACCTGGATTCGATTCAAAAAACTTTTCGAAGTTGTAATTGAAATATGGGGTTGGAACAAAAACATCTTCTAAATGTGACTTTAATTGATCAAATAAGTCAGATTTGAGAGCAATTTTGTAGGAAAGATTTTTCAAGACATTGGGTAGTTGTGTTAACAATAGATATATTTACTTTTTAAGCATCTGACAGCAATGGTCTCTAAAATTTATATATTATTAATTAATTATTATTAATTATTATATAATTTTTTTTTTTCACTGTATACATTTTATTAAATTTTTGCTTGATGACATGATTCTACATTTGCAACATTATCAAAATAAGTTTTTAACTCTAGCCAATGACTTTCTATGCGCTTTACTGCTGACTACATTGTCACATTATTGCCAGACCATTAGAATTCTTATGTTCACGCGTATAATTTTTATTTAATATTTAATAGTAACATTTTGTATTGAATATTGCTAAAATATGCCATATAAATAATTGCAAAATGCTTAATGCTAAATGAAAAAATTACTGCCAAATCAAGATAAGAAATGCTAAAACGGCTTACTTAGTTCAATTGAAAGAGTAGTACAAGTTAGCTAAGTCGTTCATGTACTACACAAGTCTACAGGCTAGTAATCAGTAGAATCATTTAAAAAAAATAAATTGTTTGATTACATAATTGCTCCTCAAACAAATTTAGATTTCTTATCGATTAGAATTACAAATATTCAATAAATTCTCTAACAGTGTGGCCAAAGAAAAAGCGGAAGCATTGTGGTTTATACCGCACTGGACACTAAGTAATATACTTAAATAAAATTTATTTTACTTTTTATGAATATGGCCATTAGTAGTTTTGTTTCAATAATGCCATTTAATTTAAGTGATTTTTCATTTTTTAACCAAATTTTAATGTAAATTCTAGTTTTTATGTCTGTAACAAACAAATTTTATAAAGCGCACCAAATTTTTTAACAAACCTCCTCGCTTTATTGTGCATTTTAATTTCAATGTTTTTTTCTGATTATTTTCTACTTGAAGTCTAATGAAATTCAATATTTTTCATTTTAAAACGTACGCCAACAATAACAAAAGCATTGACTTTGAACTTTGATTTTTTAATAATAGCGAAAAGTTGCAATATTTTTTTTTTATTTTTATTAGATTTTTCCGGTATTAAATTCTAAAAAGTGCTTATAACAAATTATCAGCTGTTTGAGATTTTAGTTTCGCAGTTTCAAATGAAAAAAAAAAAAAAAAACATTTTTAAATCATTTAATTATTATTCAATACTGACTGGCTGGCTGGCTGATTGTTTGTCTGGCCTAAAATAAATGTCACAGACACAATAAAAGCCGTAGCCACAACTACAACTGCAGTGTGAAGTTAAAACTCATCTGGTTGTTCAACTGGTTTTTTTGTCATTGCAAATATTCTAGTGATTAATGAAATCAAATCAAGTTTATCGCGATCTATCGCATATAAAACGTAAATGTGTAAAAGTAATTTTTTTAAACAGATTCTTCTTATTAAAGTAGGAGTAGAAAAAAATTTAAAAAAAAATCTAATACATATTTTTAAACTTGTCACAATTAACCACCGCATTCTATACAATCTAGACTTTATTTGGGATTAAATAAAATAACGTGTTAAAATTAATTCAGGCAACAATTACAACGCATGTTTTCATTTTTTTATAAAGCGATTAAAATAGAAAAAATAGATTAAATTTTATAATTATTCAGATAAAAAGCAACTGATTCTACTTCTATATGAAAAAATCTAAATACTCGTATGCATTCATTCTCATCATACTTTATTTGGAAGTGCTATAATGAATTTTTTTTATTGTTATCTAAAGCATTTTGGAATCACGATAAAGGCCGTGTTACACTATCCTATTTATTCGAACGATTTGTCAAAAGAGTTTAGTTTTGTTTAGAGAGCATGATATGATATGATGGCTTAAAAATTCAGCTGTGCAGCATAATCTTCTGAAAAAGGTCATGAAACTGTTGTCTGTATGCGATCAGGTTTATATTTTATAAGATAATAACAAAAAGCAACTCTGCATATGTACATGCATGTACATACATGCATCTTTTCCGTATCTTTTCCGTTGCCATTTTGAACGCTTTTTATAACTAGGACAGATATTGATCAGATTTTCTTGTGAAGGAATCATGCGACTATGACTGATAGCGAATCACGACCTCAAATAAGAAGTAGTGAGATGAGTAAAACTTTCCAAAAAGGTTGAAACCTTTTTGGGGGATAATATTAATAGGTTTTCAAAGATATAAGATATGCTGTATTTGTTACAAATTGCCTTTCATTTCAATCCTTCTTCTGGCCTTCAAAACTGTACAATTCGCAATAGAGTCGCCTATTCTTTTCGGCCAAACTTTCTCACACTTTTTGAAAATGATATTTAACTTAATGATCAACCTATTGGTGGTTGTATAACTAAATTAATTTCTTGGTGGGTTAAAAGATTTGCAGCATAAAAAAAATTAAATTACCTGACAAGAACTTTAATCATCACTCTTTTTTGAATCTTTTGTGATGATATATAAAAAGAATAATAAAAACAATTAGCAGAAAAGCAACACAGTTAAACCCGTTTGTATACAGTAAAATGGCACAAAAAACGCATCAATAAAATCTTAGTTGCGTGGTTTACAATTCCTTTCGTTTCTTGGGATTCAATATTGTAGTTGATAATTAGTTTTTACGACATGTGTCATTTAAGTATGCACCTTTAAATACATATCTCTATGCCCTTTTGAAAATTTGAAGGTCTTTTCAGGTTAGACATCGACTGCAATGATGTGATGGTAAGTTCTTACATACATGTATTCACGGTAGTCTAGTGATTAGTGTGCTTCGGGTTCAAACTTCATATTGAAAGAAAGAAATATGAAAAAATATTTCTTACGGCGACTACCTCTTAGCAGTCTTCTGGCAAAATCTCTGAGAGTAACTGATTGCCATAATCAAGCTTTTCAAGTCTGTCGTTCGGAGTCGACGTTAATCTGTAGCTCATGGATAAAAATTAACGCACACAGCATGGGTGCTGCGAGAAGCTAGGACAGAACGCTGAAATAGAGTAGTAATGTAATGTATGTATGTATATCTGACCGTGCCTCAAAAAAATCTTTTTGTAAGGTTTTGAAAAAAAAAATTTTTTTGCCGAACGTAGGGTTAGACTTTTAAGTTCTTTCGTTATATCTGATTTAATGCACTAAATTTCCACCACCACTAAATATTAGAGGCGAGAATGCACTATTTTTATCACTACCACTAAATTTAGTAGAAAATTAAATCTAATGCAATAAAACAACTTTGATTTCAAAGAACAGTTTTTATTTTTAATTACTTTGAAAATAGTCTTCTAGTATATCTTGAAGTTCATACCCAACCATTAATAATATCAATAAGTCTACATATATATATCTTTGCGATTTATATTGCGAGTTTTTGCCCATGTTTGTAAAATTTCCTTTAACGATAGGAGTGAAAGTCATACTGAAAAAGTGACAAAAAACTAATAGCGGTCGCAAAAATGTGCTAGATGTTTCCGTTTTATCTTAAAGTGAACACTTGAAAGATTAACCCATATATAGTTTTACACCGGAACTATCCAGAATAAATAGTTTTAACTCTACTTGAGAAGAGGAATTATTTTTTTTTTTTAACTTTCTAAACAGCTCGCAAAACATTTGTTTGTTTAATACTTACAATGGAAATAATTAAACGAAAATTTTAGCATATTTTCTGAACATAGAGTAATAAGCAAAAATTATGACAATAAAATAACCGCAGCCTTTTCAATCGTAAACTAAAGTTACACAAAAAATACGTTTTTCTTTTAAATCTAAAAGCACTTTAAGACTTACTTTTGCCTAATCAGAGCTAAAACCAAAAACAAAACACGTGAATTCAAGTTGTCTATTGTATTGAGAAGTTAATTAAATGATCATTGTCCAGCTAGATTTGCAACACTGTGCATCGGTTAAAATTTACAAAAAGAAAAAAAGATGACCTACATGAGAAATATAAGTGGTTTCGTTAAACTAGAAACAATATATTTTATCATAAAATTAATTTCCTATATATTTTATGGAGTTTGTTACTCATAATTCACAAGATAAAAAAAAAGTTTTATCAGGATCAATGTCTATATAAAACACATATTCGCCATCTGACTATTTTCAGAAAGTAATTCCACGAAGACACTCTTGTTTTTTTTTTAATTTTTAAAATATTAATCAACAGAATATGTTAGAATTGAGAAAAATAAAAAAAATAAAAATATTTGAAAATAATTTTTTTCCCCAACTGAATTGTATTGATGCTTATTTTCTAAATTATTTGAAACAATCTTTTGAAATGTTAATCGTAAGACAAGTACGAGTATTAATTTTGTTTTTAATTTTTCTTGACTTAATTTTTTTTAATTCTAATCTATTCATGTCTTTGTGAATTATTAATTTCAGTCATAATATTAATATTTTATTGTGGGTTATTGCTTTGTTTTCTCTAGAAGTTGAAAGAGGAACAAACGGCTACTGTCTATTACTTAAGTATTATTTTTTGTTTAAGTTTTTATTTTTTTAGACGGATTATAGCATTTATTATATACTTGTAAATTGATCTATAAATTAATAAGCCATTGTAAAGACGTTAACAAGTGGTGTTTTTTTTTTATTTAATAAAAAAACAATATTTGTTGTTGCTGCTTGTCGTCACATCCTATACAGAAGAGTGAATTTTATTTTTTTAAATATGAGTATGAGTAGTGCATAGACATGGTAATTTATTCGTTGTGTAGTTATGATTTAATTATTTCTATATGTATAATTAAACCATTATTAAGTTAATGATATAGATTGGAGACTTTGAAATAGTTTTATAAAAAGTATAATAAATCATCAAGAATGTATAAACAATACGGCGTTTAGCTGCTCGCCTAATAAGTAGTATATGAGACAACACAGGATACTGCCAGAGCAGAAGTATCGCTTCTGAGACATCGGAAATCCTTTCAAAGTTACTGTATAGCATTTTAGTGATTATAGTCGCCGTGGTCTAGTGATTAGTGTGTTGGCTTACTAAGACAATAGTGCCGCGTTCAAATCTCAGCTCTGTCCAGTCTTGGAAAAAAAAATATGAAAAATTATTTCTTTCGGCGACTACCTTTCAATAGAGTTCTGGCAAAAGCTCTCGGAGTAATTGATTGCCATGAGATAGCTTCTCAAATCTGTCGTTCAAAGTCGACTTTAAACTGTACGTCCCGGTACTCATGGATAAAAATTAACACACACAACATGAGTGCTGCGAGAAGCTAGGGGGACACAGGTTTACAATGGCCAATTATGTATGTATTTAAGTGATTTGCACTGAACAGCAATTGACCTCTCAGGGTTCCATTTCGTGGGGCTTCATAAAGTCATGAATTTATTGTAGAAGGCCTCAGTCTCAGAAAGTAAAAGAGTGATATCAAATATCATAAATCATGCATTTAAGGCCAAAAATTCTGAAGACGACCACCTGGCAGATATCGTTTTTCCTACTTTATGACAAACAGCAAGTAAAAACGATTTAGGGCCATTATTACAAGTTACCGATGGTAAAAGTTAGTATTTTTCAGACAAATAAATTGTTTTTTATTAATAAAATAAAAGTTAAGGTGTAAATTATTGGGAAAATAGACTTTTTTTGATTTAAAAAAACGAACAATAATCATTATTTACGGTCCCTGAAATTTACAAACAATATTAAATAATAATGATAAATATTTAATAATAATGATTTAAATACAAAATAATTTTTCTTTTCAAGGAATCATTACTCTCAGAAAGATCAATTAAATGATAAAGATTATTAAACTTCAAACATATTTGACGAAGGGAGTCATTGTTGGCATATACAGTACGGTGATATTTTAAATATAATAAATGAAAGTTACGGGACGGTCTAATATAGGTATATATAGGGTAATACTCCTGTAATTTTCTATTTTTCGATAACAGGCACTCATCCTTTCCAATCATTTTGTAAAAACAAATTAAATTTTTTCAATAAAATTTTCTCAAATTTCAAAATTATTTCAGGAATACCAGTAATACAGTTTTACTAGGGACCCCTTGGACTGTTATCTTCCTATAGTGTAATTCTACTGTAATTTCCTATTTTTCCGTAATGGCCACTGATCTTTTCCACTTATTTGGTTTAATTTAAAGAATTTATTTCGGTTTTTTTTTAACCTTAAAGTAAATAAATATGAATTTTTTTTTTAATGAGATAAAAAGTGAAAGCCGCCATATGGGAGTACATTCTCTTCCTAAAATTATAATATGTGTCCATTAAACGTCTAATAAGTCCTGAAATTCCCAGTAGAAAATTTTTAAGATTTGGAAGCAATAAATAAAATTGTAAGCAATAATGGAAGCATTATATTGTTTATTCATACCTTAAAGCTTCCAAAATTGCTACAGGATAAGGTATTATTTTGGCTTTTTTGTACTATTTGCTTACTGGTTGCAATAAATTTGCATTTCTATTGCATTTTAACGGCTCATTTCATATAAAAATCACGCATTATTGATGCGCACGAGTAAGTGATTGTTCGAAATTTCTCCCTTGCAAAATAGCTTATTTGTAAGCACTATTTTCTGCTGGGTTGTTTATAACAATCATAGCTTTTGCCAAAAGACTGCTAAGAGGTAGTCGTTAAAAGAAATATTTTCTTCAAATTTCTTTCAAGATATCTAAGCTGGAGTTTGAATCTATCAACTCTATTTAATTAAATAGAAAGCATTTAAATTTATGAGTAGATAACCCCATTGAAAAAGATTTTGAGCAAAATAATCTTAAGAGTACTTTTTACCACAAATTTAATAAGAACAAATCACGCCTAGTACTCGTATATACAGAACTATAAGTGCTTAAAACTGTGACTAACTGTCTGAACCGTCTTATATCTTAAAACCACAATTATTTTCTATGAATAGAGTATTCAAAGGGTTAACATAAAATGTGTTTGGGAAGCACAGAACTTTTTGTTGTCGTTGAGAAATAACTTTTTTTAGTCAACTTCACAATATTCCAATACAAATTCAATACATTTCTAGTCTACTTTCCTTTTTTTCCCATAGTGACTATCAAAGATACAAAGATACAAGATACAAGCAGACGCTACTGTTCCCAATATATAACCAGACTCTGTCAGACAATTCTAAATTCCTGCGCTCATAACAGTATTCGTCTGTTATTATTGGAGACACCCTTTTTAAATAAAAACAAATTGTATATAAAAAATGAATTTTAAATAAACAAATGCTTTATTAGGTGGTTACTAGATTTTATTATTACGATTGTTATTCACATTCATTAACCACATGTTACAAGTTCATGACTAAATAATGGTGGTTTTTTTCATTGAAAACGAAAGTTATTGTAATTTTTTAATCAGACTGCATGGAATAGAAAGCGATTTTTATAAGATGCATAGCATTACCTATATACTTAGATCTTTTTTTATTTATTATTAGAATCTTTTACTACAATATAAATTACTAAGTATTTTATTGCATTATAGGTATACGGTTAGAAAATTGACAGTTTCATTACAAATTCATATTCAATATGGGTTTGTCAACTTCATGTAATTGACGTCATTTACAATTTGCATTTTGTTATAAATTTATAAATGATGCTCACGCTTTGTGACACAAAGTATATACCTGCTGAGTTACGAGTACATATTTTTTTTCTATAAAATACGACATATTTTGTTATTTTAGCCATATTGGCTAAAAATATTTCATTAAATTTAAGATTACTAATGACATTAAAAAATGCTTTATCAGTAAAACAAGCAAAAAAGCATTGAAATGTTGCCCTCTGCGGAGTATAATCACCTTGTCGTGGTGTAGAGGCTTACACTGCAAGCACTGAACTGGCTAAGCCGGTGGAGAGCAATAGCATAGGAGACCCTGCCAGAAAGGTATTTAATGAGCAGTAACTAAAAATTATCCCAGGTGCTGGATCAAGGAGAACAAGAACAACATAATCATTATAATATTTTATTCCTCCCCTAATTGCCTCCTTTTTGCGATATTTTTCTTGGATTATTTATTGATGAATAATCAATCAACAGCAACTGATTTTCTTTGTTTTCTTCTGACTGATATCAGATATGGTATTCGTGAGTTTAAATCAATGGCTTACACCTTTTTTTTCCTCTTCCCCCCATATTTTCCTAAAGCAGAACATTGTCATCATATGAGTGCTGGCCTCATAAAAAAATTCTTATCTCTGAACTTGACTTACATATTTTGCAGGTTTACAATCTAAAGACATGGTAATCAATGAGAATCGAGAAGGTAATACAAGGAATGTATAATCTATTGATTACGGAAACCATTATCCTTAACACAGATCATGTCCTACGAAAGTAATATATTCTTTTACGGTTCCCCCGTAATAAGTATTAGAATGCATTATTTGTAATGCATAAAGTAATTATTTATTAATAATTTGAAGGAATAAATTCTATAATGCATTATTTGTTATGCATTATATTATTAATGTATTTCTAATATATTATATTATCCATTAAATTATGACTAATACATTAATTTCCCCCATTAAAAATTAAACAATAGTAGCTATACGGAAATATTTGTTTCACTATCTACCATATTAAAACATCTGTAATTACGCTTTTATTAATAAACTCCTAAACTAAAAACATTTTGCAAACATTTAAGTTTTAAAATAAATATAAAAAAGATACGAAAAGCTATATGTGACAAAAATTGTGGAGGATCAAACAAGTATTCCCGAATAGCTACTAATATACATATTAATTAATCTTAAACATTAATTTTGTGTCTGCACTTCTGCGTATTTAAACATAAACTGCATTTTTTAATAAAACACATTTTTTCTTACGTAAAAAATAACTATGAAAAAAAATAGAAAACAAAAAAATCCACAAACAAATATACGCGGAAACAATAACTTCTTTCTTCTGTAGATGTGGGATATACATCGTAATCAATATTTACTTGTGTGCCACATGAAATTACCTTCTCGATTCCAAAAGTAATATATTCTGAAGTAATATATTATATAATTGATTATAAAATAAGGTAATCAATCTTTTCCCGCTAGGATATTAAAAGTTCATAATATTGCTAAAAATTTATAAGAAAGATTGAGCGAAGACTAGTTCTGTAAATGCTTTTATCAAAAATATGATTTAAAAAATTTTGTTATTTTTGTTTAGAAATGAAAGGTCGTGACAATACTGACTGCCTGATTTCGATCCATAGATTTTATTAAAAAATAAAAACAAAATATTAAGGGTGGCGAGGTTGAGATTCGTATTGAAATAACTTCGGCTGTTGTGGAATCTCTAATTATAAGTATATGTATATTAATGCACCTTAACGACATTTTAGTCAGATTACTACCCGCTGCATTTCAATATCTGAACCTATTTCAACATACAATGGTGAGCATTAGAGGCTTGTGTATGTATAAAACAATATAAATCTTTTAAAGCCCACATATAAACAGTCTTCTAAATATAGATTAAAATTCTTCAAATAAAAAGTAATTGTACATGAAGAAGCTGCAACAGTTAAGGCAAATGTTGCATTTAATAAATTATTTACATCGGATATGGTTACCGATCAAACCAAATAAATTTAAAAAAACATATAATATGAATAATAAAAATTACACGGTTGCTATGTAAGATTTTAATAAAACCCCCTCCAAATTTAAAAATTTGCGAAAAAAAAACATATTTCCTAAGTTTGACTGCTAAAAGAATGTAAATTCGGTTCTATGTAATCTATTTAGTTATTGTTATCTACGAGTAGTATTTTAGATGTCTTTGGTTAATGTAGAAAACATTTAAACTTGGCAATATCTACAAGAAAATCGGTACTATTTGCCTGTTATTCCAACTGTTTTTTTTTTTTTTTTTTGTTTTTCTTTAATAAAAAATATAAGAAGTGTATATAATTATTGTAGAAATACTCGTACATACAAATAGGTAAATATTGTTTTTTAATAAAAAAAAAAAATAAAAAATAAAAAAAATACAAAAATAATTTTTATTAAGAAAATGTAAATACAAACATGTCTCCAGTAGAACTTCGAAAAAGATAAACGCTGGGCTAAGTTAACAGTATTACAATATTAACGTACTGCTCTAAAAAGTTAACCATTCAGTGTGAGTTTTTAACAACAATTTTGCCGGTCATATATGTATGTATGTGGCAATTTTCGTACTTTTACGATAATTTCCCTGGCATGATGGTCTCTAATTTTGTTCATTGAATCATGTTATTTCCCGAATTTCATCTTTATTTTTAACTACAAAAAAAGTATGACCATCTTAAAAAAAAACAACATTAGTTTAGTCATTAGCTTTCAGTTTGTGAGATATGTATCGTTTATTTAAAATATCTTTTGAAGCAGAAAAAATCAATGCATATTATGGTCGATTTGCATCATAAAGTGAAGATTTTAAAATTGATTTAATGAAGGTATTCAAGGTAACGGAATGGCGTTAAATAATTGATGCATTTGAAGGAGACATCCCAAACACATAAAAAGAGCACACTGGATAACACTTCAGAAATACCATGTTCCGATCTCTGAATGGTTTTTTATTATACACTTCGAGAATTTAATCAAAGATGCGTTTTCATCACCATTTACTCGTATGACATTGAAAATTGCAACCAACAATCATCAAATTTTAGAAGATAAAGATGAATCCGAAATGATAACGACGGAGAACCCACTATAAAATGCGCTACTCGAAAGCAGTTGAAAGCATTGCTCTCTTGATTAAATGATTTGAAATCAATAACGATGCAAAACAAAAGGCAGATCTTATCATGTCGGCACGGAAATGATAAGGAACTATTACACAAAGAAGCAAGAAAAGTCTCAATTGCTTATTTTAACTATTTTGTACGAATTAATAATTATTGGCCTTGAACTTAAAACAGGCAGTGAAACATAAATCCCCTTTCCCTTTTACAGCTATGATAAATAAGTTTACGAAAAAGTTGTTTGCCCTTAAAACACTTCGGTTAACCTTTTCGAGATTCTACTATATTACCAAAAAACCAAAAACAAAGAAACTTACCATACTTTGCTCTAAAAACTTATATTTATGTTCTTTCTTTGCACTACGAGAACACAAAAAAATACTTGAATTTAAGACACAAAATGTTTTTTTTTTTTCTTTTTGCATTGCACTTCAGTATTACCCGCAAACACACACACACATTATATCAAAACAAACAAACAAAAATTACCACATGACAACCAAACGCATAAACCTATTAGCGATTACAATACCAGTTTACACCCCCGCCGCAATCGTATGATTGTGATCAACAACAACAAAACATACATATTAAAAAAACGATTATGAGAGAAAAAAAAAAAAAACAAGCGAAACGCATAGACTTTTATTGTCTTTCTTTGACTCTTTTTATTTTACTTTTAATTAATTAAGGCACAAGCTTTACACAAAACGAATATATTTTAATTAATTTTTTCCTTTAATAATTGCCAATTTTCTTAATTCACAAAAAATTGTTTAAGCTGCCGACCCTACTCGCCCAAGATTTTAGTAAAAACTAATAAAAGAATCAATCTAAAAAGAAGAAGAGAGAAAAGGTGAAAATGTTACAATTAATGAGTAATGAGATTTATTAAGGAATGATGAATTTATTTTTCAATGTTTCAGTGACAAAGTTGCCGTTCCTTGAGAATATGCCGAGTTTAAGATATACAATTTTTTTTTTTGTAATTACAAATTATTGTACAGCCATAAATAAATTTATGAATTATCACAATTCAATTCATTTTTCTTGAAGTGGTTCTATGTCAATTAGGCATATATTTTGTTGATTTTTTCCATGCTGCAATAAAGTAAGCTCTGCAAAGAGCCACTAACTAGCTGCACTACTCCAAATCCAACGGAAACAGAGAGAAACCATAAAATATGCTTCATTTTCTGAAAAATGCTTCTTTTATGGTTTTAAGGCATTAAATTATATATCGTCACCTTAAAGGCCAAACAACTTATCAGCAAAAATTTCAAAATTGAGTTTTTTATTTAATATCATTCTCTATATCCTAACGAATATGTATGTATGCAATATTTTGAACGTCTAATATTACAAATAACCAAACTATTACCAAATACCCTATCAGCAAGTGTACAAGTTTCTGAAACCAAATAACCTATCAGCACTCATGCTAAAGAAGAAATCAGAGTAACTATTTATTTGAATTTTTTTTCAGCAGACTGTCATTACTTTTATGATAACATACCTTTTGAGTAATTTTTGTGGTAAGTAGTTTTATTTAAAGGAATGTTTTTTTTATTTAATTTAATTTAACTTTTTATTTAAGTATTAACATGATTAATTATTTAATTATTTAATAGATGTTTTGTAAAAACACCTATACTTTATTTGAACATTTTAGGAAATTTAGGAATTTTAGACATTTATACTTTAGAAGACCGTGACGTATTAAAAAAAGGGAAATAAATCATAAAAAAACATGATGAAATTTTAGTTTTGTTGCATAGTGTAATTTAAGCAAACATTGCGCACTTTTTTGTTTAAACAAGTAGAAAAACTATAACTGTTATCATTTAATGTAAATAATATTCATGTATCTAAGGAATGCTTAATTATTCATACTAATTAGTATTGCTGATAGTTTGTTTGGTTTCAGATTTTTACAATTCCAAATAGCCTCAGCGTCATATCATAATCTATGTTTAGGAAAGCAAAGCTTTTTTAACCGATATATACTTCTGGTTTCATTTCAATCAGAATAAATAATTTTCGTTTCAATATTGCAAATAGTACCAATTTTATAACGAGGTGACGATATGTAGTTTTCTATTCTAAAAAGTAATTTTGACTTTTAAAAAACTAGAATCTTAGATATTTGTTGTCAGAAAAGAACATAAAAAGTTCTCCCTTTTAAATGCTTCATTAAACTTTTAACAATTTTATTTATATGTAAAAGTGTACACAATTATTGAGAGTAAAGAATATAAGAAAAGCTTGTACCCGCTGTTGAATAAAACAAAAAACTTTTTTTAAGTGTTAATACTTTCATTTTCATCTTATACGCTTTAGGAGCAACAATTTTAGCACTTTATTCATTGTTCTTCTTTTTCAAGAGCATAGAAAAAATGCACAGTGTAAACAATAAATGTTGTGTACTTAAGATATTAAACATTTAAAATAATTAAAAAATTTTGTCATATACATACATATGTAACTATATAAAATCTTATAAACCATCATATGTTCCTTTAAAATTGAAACGGTAACCCTAGTAACTAATTAAAAACTTAGATTTTCATATTGGTATTCTAAATATTATCTGAGGACTTTGCAAATCGCAAGAGTACCAAAAATTGAATTCTTTTTTGTATTTTAGAAATTAATAATAAATTAATTTTAGAAATTAATAACAATATGCAAATATTTTCCGAAAAAGCGTAACAAATATATTATTAAAACATTTTGTCTTATTACTAGTAGTTTTAAATGTAATTAATTAATATATAATATAATATGACTTTTTATTACTATACATAGTATTTTAAAAGTACTTACATTCGTACCTACTTTTTCAACACTGAATCACATCATGTTTGATAAAACCCTCTCCAAAATCTTCTAGCATTCATACAAAAAATTATAAATTATCTAGAGTTACCCTGTGCTTCTGAAATATTAATATGACCCATTCTGATGTTTTGACCACATCTGTAATCATTTTAAAATCCAATCCAATTTGCGACCAGAATAATTGCCAATATGTTCTCATGTTTTATTTTCTTTATAAGAACACAAAACACTTCACCTCAAGTATATACAGGGTGAGCAAATTTGAGAATAGGAAATAAAATAACTTAAAAACACATTTTTTTTTAAATTCAATTTTATTGATTTCATTGTAAAGGGAGTTAATAATGGAATATGATGTCCGGCAAATATCCACTTCTTTCACAAAATTTTGAACCACATTTTATAACAAAACTTTGCTTATCTCGTGAGTGCTGAGCCGAATTTCATATTTTAGAGCGTCAGTTATTTGTGGCTTGTTTACATAAATCCGGGCTTTCAGAGGCGTTAAATTGATATCGCCAAATCGAGACATTACGTGACTGGGAAATTTCTCATCCAATAACTGTGTGGCTTTCGGAGCTGTCCTGTTGAAACCAAACATCACTTTTGCCAACATTACCCAATTGTGACCACATAAAATCGGTTACCGTAGTTTGGTAGCGCAAAGAATTTATGGTGATGGCGTTTTATTGCCGCCTAATTCAAAATCTGCCTCATTACTATGTAGTTTTGTAGAACACCGCGTTGTTTTATTTCATTTTTTCAAACACCCAATTCACAAACGTTCGACGAAAACAATGCTCTGTCGGCTTTAATTCTTGAAGGAGTTGAACTTCGAAAACCTGAATATGTAGAACCTAATAAAAAATGTTGAGCAAAGTGCTTCTGGCGATATGCAATTGTTGATGTTGATGTTCTCAATACTTTGCTGTACAGAGGTTATATTTGCATCACTACGGCTCCTACGAACGTATTGTTTTATTTTATTGTCAGTAACAATACGATGATCCTTGAATTTAGCGATCTCAAAATGAGTCTGATTAGAAGAAAAAGCTGCTCGAATTTTATGAAGGAATAAAGATAAATTTTCACCACTTTGATAGTAAATTTCACAATTGAAATTCTTTGTTCAATAGTGTAGCATTCTATGGTAAACTCTTCCAAAATTTTACTAAATAAATGACAAAGGATGACATTTTATCATTTGACCCCCAATTTACTCCTAACTTATAATTTTCCCACCCTCTGTTAGGCATATGCATATTATGACCATGAAGACGACTTGGAAATTAGTGGTGAAAAAAGACCCATATTTTAAATTTTTATTAAAAATTGTGTCATCAAATTGCTTAAAAATGTATAATGACTGTTTTGGCATTCTTTAAACTAATATTGATAGATTCAAGAGATGATAAATTAAATAAATAAATAAGTAACTAGTTTGAAATTAGTGCCGAATTTAAAGACATAATTAAAGAGCGAAGGTTTAGAAACTCATGTATATAACACGGCGTCTCATAATATGTTTAATTTAATTTTTATTTTTATACTACTTATCATTAATTTGTAGAATTTTTTAATTTTATAAATAAAATGTCGACTCTTTTTTTTTCAAATATCATGTTTAATAATCTTGTTTGCAAAAATACTCTTTTTGTGACTCCATTTAAATTTGGTCACTGGTAAGCCTTAACTTCTTGAATATTCTTTATTGACTCATTCTTACAAAGCAGTGCTGGGCGATGTTGGCGTTTGAGCATCCAAGTTTAAAAGCCGCTTGAAAAAAAATGTCACTAATTCCCTATTTTGCCAGCCCTGAATTCTCAAAGTAAGTTTATTTAACAGAGAGTGAAAGAGCGGGAGAAATAGAGTAAATGAAAAAAGGGTTGGCGAATTTCGCAAACTATTTTGATTTTTAAACGTTGTTCCTTTTTTTTTTTGCAAATTTAAAATAAGATGGCAAAATGTTATTGAGGATAATTTTTTATTTTACTTTCGATTATTTAATTAAATTTAAAAAAACTGATATTTATAAAAATGTTAATATAAAATACTTATATTGGCTTAACCTACATTTTTGTAATCCAAACTGTTTTGAAACCATTTTAAAAAGATCGAGTAAGTGATTATGACCGTCTATGGTAGAGTGGAAGGAATACCTCAAAGGCGAGATGCCAACAAATTTTATAAGGTTTTGGTTTTATATTTATAACTCCAGGGACGCAGATGATGACCTTTATACATTCTAGATGTGTTGATTATTCCAGTTAGCAAGCAAACTACACACTTATGCAAAGCGTTTTTTTTTTTCGATTTTTTATGAGTTTTGGCCACTTAATTAGTTTTAAATCTAAAATCCTAAATACAACCGATTTTAGGATGATCGTTTTAAAAAATGATTGCGTAATGAAATCTTATAAAGTAGTTTTCATTTCTTTTCTCTTAATAATTTTTAAACTATTCAAAACTTTAATTGTCAAAAATATTCTAAACATTAACGGAAGAGATCAAAAATTTTAGATTTTAAAGTTATTAGAGAGGAAAGAGTTTCGAAGTATCGTTAACTATACATGGATCGAAATAGTTGCATTCAAACATACATATTTTATATATAATATTGCACAGTCTCATAAATCTTTATTTCATTAAAATATTTTCATTTCCATATGGGTTTTTAAATACAAAATAGAAAATATTTACCCCTGTGTTAATAAAAAGTAAACTACAGTTATTAAATGCTATTTGATAAACTTCAATAAAAATTATTCCCCTACAATAAAAAAAACTAAACGATAAATACTTACGGCCGTATGTATAATAAAAAATTAGCAACTCGTTAGTATATGGGACAAAAAACTGGCATGTTTATCGCCCGCTATAGACTGATATTATTAAAACTTTTCATACCCTCTATTTGATAACTAGTCAGATAATTCAAAAAATTAAATACATTGTACCTTTGAGTAAGAATTTCCACGTATTCGAACGACAAACTTAGCAACTGTGTACAACGAGCTGCTTATTTTTTATTATACATAAGGCTGTTAGTTTACAAATATTTAACTTTTTGTAAGCGGGTTTAATTTATATAATTATAAAGTTACCTTTTATGTTTGAATAATCCTTCCCTTCATCTTTTCATTAAAACGATATTTTTGTGAAATTGGTATGCAAAAAATTAAATAAATAAAATCGTAGCCCTAAGTGCCTTTATCCAAAAAACTTTCATATAATTCCAAACAAAAAAATAAATAATAGTTTTTCTTATTTTAAAATAAGAAAGAAGTTAGAAATTCAGAAAAAAAATTCCACATTTATTCACCAATGAAAAAGATAACCAATTTTGATTAGAAATACTCAAAACGGAAATACTGCTTCCTAAAATTTAAGTGTATTGGAGTAATGGAAAATTTTAAATTTGTAATGGTACTTACCACTAAGCAAAAAGTACATTTTGGATATATTAAGATGCTTTTTTAAAGATAGATTTCTTTTTTCGAAAAATAAATTTTAAAATACAATTACATAAAAATAAACAGAAATATGTTAAACAACTTATAAAAATTATAAACTTAGGACCACCATTAATAGGCTTGTTCTGTCAAGGGAATAAATTTTGTTTATTATTATTTTTTTTAATACAGATTTCAACACGTTAATATAGGATTTTTTTGTTGGATAAGGGTGTAAGTATAGAAAAGAAACAAGTGGATAAATATTTTTACTAAGTATGCATTGGAGTAGTAGATATGTACACCTATATATGCCCTATGGAAATAATAAAAATATAATCACAAATAAAATCAGATTAATTCATATATGTATCTTATATTTATAACACTAAAAACATATGATATTACATACACAAATACTTAATTTGCCATTGGAGTCCTGTTTCAGGGTTACGGCCTAGCCTCTCGCACCACCCATGTTGTATGCGTCAATTTTTACCTATAAATAACAAAACCTACAGTTTAACGCCGACTCCAAACACTTTCACTACCACGGAACCTACGGTTTAAAGTCGACTACGAACGAAAGACTTGAGAAGCTTGTTCATGGCAACCAGTTACTCTTAGAACTTTTAATGTGTACTGAAAAGTAGATTTTTTACTACAATAGAAATATAAACTGTATATGGTTTATTTTATATTTCTGACGATTTTAATAAATCATTTATTTTTTACTTAAAATTTAACAATTTAGCTTAATTTAGCTGACAGCTATACTTGTAGTCATTCAAAATTTGCTTAGCTTTATCGGTACAACTGAGTTATTTATTTATATGCGTTTAGATAGAATTCAACGTATGTATTAGTCGTCTTATAATGTTATAATTTCAAAGAAAACAAGAAAAAAGAGAAAGCAAAACATAAAAGCCTAACATTAATGTTTTTAATGAAAATTTACTAAAAAAAAAGAACAATAGTACTAAATTTTCCATCACTGTTAACAAACATCTTCAACGGATCTCTCTATTAGATTCACCACAGTCTGCTTAATTACTCTCATTTAATCTAACATTTTCACCTTTTTCTTTAGTTTCCTTCTTACTTTAGTTTCTATTAAAATTTTGTGCGAGTCGGGTCGGAGTGTAAGTAAATATGAAGTAAAATTAGAATTTTCAATAATTAAAAGAAAATTAATTAAAGTTCCCATTTAACCAGTGAAAAATAAAGTGTTCAATTAATTAAATATTAAAATGTAATTGGAAAAAAAGAAAATTTTAGAATAAAAATGTTAGCGAAAGTAAAATTTGTTAAATAGCCGGCCATGTTTTTCTTTTAGTATCGTTCATGTTTTCTTACCCATACATTGTTGTTTTTTTTCAATTCGTGAGTATTTCCTACGCTTCTGTTAAAGTTTTTTTGCTTTTAATTCAATAGCTCTTTCTGTCACACTCTTTCGCATTGTGTTTTGCATGAGTTGAAATATTTTCTTTAATTTCCTTTTCCGTTGTGCTTGTTATTATTTTGTGAATGGTATTGCCATACGCAAATATTTGTGTTTAATTCTCGTGGTATTAGTGCAGTGATGTCCACAATTCTCTTTCCCTATCACGCGTGATAGGAAAACAAATTCTGCTTGCGTCGAAGTCAAACACGTACATAATAAAAAGAAATATTGTTACTCTTGCTCTTTTAATATTTTAGCTTCTCTCCAACATAGTGCAGGGATGGATAGTGCATATTTTTTGTATCATTTTTATTTAACTGAAATAATTATTCATTATTTCCTCCAAATTTATGTGACCTCGGTACTCCTTTATTCTTAATAGATCGGTCACATGTCTATTGGACAATCGATTACGTACTTTACTCAGAATTATGAAGAAATATTTATGAAGTTATAAAAAGAAAGAAATTGGAACATTCCCATTTCTGGTAGAAGTAAGCAGTCTTTTCTCTGCTTCATACACAAGCGCAAGTGTGTTTATGTAGTAGTGGACATCACTGTATTAGTGGGAAATAAAATAAAAAACATGTTGGGAGTATTGTCAGAGTTAGCGATGATACAAAAAGTGAGTGTTAAAATTTAAAAAAAAATTACTATGGAGGTTAAATAAGCTGTTTCAAAACAAACGTATGGTAAGTTTTTCTGTTTTATTTGAAATGTTAAATCTCTCTTTCTTTTTGAATTCAGATATTTTATAAAAATTTTTAATTGAAGTTTTTCTGCTGTATTCATAAAAAATATTATATAAACATCTATTAAGGGCTTATTTAATAATTATTGCATAGAATTTGTCAAATTAGTATTTAATAAACAAAATATATATTTTATGAATACGACAGTAAGTAAATATTGTCTGCTATATAAGTACAGACAGGAGCTTATTATTATGCGTTCTTACCAAATCGATTTCTTAAATTATCGATCAAATAACAATAATTTTTAGTACCGAAGGTATATAAGGTGTGGCGAGGTCGACCTTCTTTCAAGAAATGTGCTGACCTTATGTCCACCACTGTAATGAAGTACTTAATATGGATTAAAATTTCTTCTAACAGTTGTACACGAAAACGCAGTTTTGTTACATTTTGCAATTATTGAATTATACATACCCGATGGATATAACTTGTATATGTACCGATCTAATGTACTGCTTATGTCCTGTATACGTCTAATACGATTCATATTTTCCTGAGAAGCCTAGATAGCACCTAGAAAAATACGTTTTGTCAAATTTTCGTTTGTTATATAAGTTAACGGGATAATAATGTGAACTTCTTGGAGTCTTTAGTTATTGTTTCAGAAACAGATTCAAGCCTACATAGTAGGAAAATTATAAAGATTTAATGTTTCATAGAACACATAATACTTTTATTGTTTACTGTAATTTACTTTGTTTAAAAACTTTTTTATAATTATTGTTTCATTGAAAATTTGTATAATGATATTTCAAAATTTTTTAAAAAATATATTCATTGTTATATTGACTAGAATCAAGATCGCATTCCATTTAATTTTATAAATTCGTTTTAATATAAAATCAATATAATAAACTAAAATATAAATAATATCCACAAAAAGATAAAAAAACAATTGTTTAAGTTGGAGAAAAATATCAAGAGGATAGTTTAGAAATAAATTAACTTATAGATTTTTTATAAATTTTAGAACAGGATATATTTTGCTACCATGGTTACTTGAATGATCACGAAACACTGACAGAAAGGGATATACCGGAAAAGGACAGTAAGTAGAATATTTTGAGTCTCAGTCTAGTGATGAGACGAGTATATCGTTGAATGTAGCTGAGAGTAGGAAAAAAATGAATCTCATATTATAGGCCACTTTTCTTCTCAAGCTTATAAAACAAACAAGCTGAAAAACAGCTTTTATAAGAGTTTTATGAATGACAATCAAACTGCAGTTGAGTTGCCAACGGCAACCAAATTTTTCAAGTTGTCGACAAATATTTTTTTACAAGTAAAATTTTATGGGTCGATTATGGATGTAAAACGAAATGCAATTGAGTTGTCAGCTGACAACCAAAAGTTTCTAATTACCTGTTGCCGTCTTTAATACTATTATTACCAACTGATAACTTCACCAAAGTTCGGTTGCCATCCATAACCGACCTATTATATATTCCTCTTAAGGACTCGCTCACTAAATCGCGCTATAGCTTTTCAGGTATCTTCTGTTCTATTCATCTGGTCTATAAGATTTTCCACTGTTATTTCTCCCAGTACTAATACCAGTTCGTTGCGTTCCCGAGTCCATCAAGTGTAGTGAAAGAGTGTGTATTCTGCGTCGTCTATTATCTGTGCTTCCTCATACATGCAGTAAGGTGAGCGGCATTTCTGCATTCTGTAGAGGTACTTTTAGGTACTCTACTAGTTTTACTATCAATAGGTTAATTTACAGTTCATTAGTAAATATTATATATAGTTAGTTCGAAAGAAAAATTATAATAAAATTTGCACACGGTTACGAATATTTCAAAACTTTATAAAAAAATACTAGCTAACTCGGCAATCGTTGTTTTGCCATAGAAATTTTCTCTAGGAAATATTTGTTAGTTCAAATATATTTGATACTCTTCATAGAACTGCAAAAGTCAACTTTGATATGAGCAATCAATGTCTGCGTTACTAATAATTTTAATAAATTATTATCCGCCATTTTAGATACTTCAGTTTGATAGTTGAGGATAGGGAGAAATATCCCCTGTACGACCTCTCTGAGTACTTCTTAAAAAAAAAACCTAAACCTACGGTACGCAGATATGCATATCTAGCTTAGAATTTCATTGATGTCGGTACGTTTTTTTATTTGAGGCATAAATGTTCCCCTGGGGCGGGTCACCTTAACATTTATTGGTATGAAAAATAGACCGATTCTCAGACCTACCCGATATGCACACAATTTCATGAAAATCGGTCGAACCATTTCAGAAAAGTTTGGCAACAAACACCGCGACACTGGAATTTTATATATTAGAATTCTAACATTCGATGATAGAACTTCTTTCCATATCTTATGAGCCCTTTGGCTGGGCCTTTAATCGTATATAGATTTTTAAGCGATATATTTAGCTTTTAAGGAATATAACACTGTAGACGTTTTAATTTATAAAAAAAAGAAATAAATATGTATTTTGTTAATTTCCTTTTGAATACAAATTGCAATTTGTTTTATCCATATTTATTATTCGCTGCTCTTATTAACAATTTAAATTAATTTATTAGTAGAGCAGTTTAAAATTAACAACAACTTGTATGATCAATTGACCAACAAAGATTAATGAGTAGGTGTGTAGTCTGCCATAAACTCCTACAACATTTTTAATTCGAGTATAGATTTTATCTTTCAATAATTTGTTGTTCTTGCAATTACAAGAAACTCTGACAGGCCATCCAGCATATGGTAAAACCTTCAATGTTAAATAAATTATTTTATTAAATTATTTCAGCAACAAAAAAAAAACAAAACAAAAATGGAGCAATTGAAATGGGACAACTAATTAAGATGCAATTTTTTTTTAATGCTGTGCATGCGCAATATTCGTACAAATGAAAATTATTAGCAAACGCCTGCCTGCCTTTTTTTATTGTCTATTTAAAAGAGTTTTATGTTTTACATACGAGGGCAGTATGAATATTGTAATCTCCTGAAGCCCAATACACTTATATAGTCCAACTTTTTTTTAAGAAATTTTATGGATGTCTTTATTAAAAGAATTTTTCTGAAGCTTTTCAAAATAATCGTCTACAGCTGCCATTGCATCTTCATTTAAGGTAAAATGTTTGTAGCCTCTAATTATTATTTTAGATTTGGGAGCAGGTACACGTCATAGAAAGCTAAAGCTGGTCAAGCAAGTCGCGCTTCAGTTCACATTTCAATTGATACAAAAATATTTAGAATTTATTTTTGTTTTACATTTTTTAAGATTTTCGATCATCGATTCGATTATCTTTGTAATCCCAGATAATTATTTCCAGACGATTAAACTGTTTTCAACTTTTTTGGTGCATTTTTACCAGCTTCAGCCCATTACTTGAATTGTTCTGTTATCCCTGGTGTATGTATAGTGATAGAGCCATGTTTCATCAACAGTTATGAAAAGACGTTTTAAATCCATTTTATTTCACTTAAATCGATTCAAAGAAGCTTGAGAAATTTTTATTCGAATGCATTTTTGATCAAACGTTAACCAGATGTGGCATCCATCTAGCAAAACATTTTTTTATCTGTAATTCTGGATGCAAAATAAAATATAATCAATCATTTGAGTTGCATATTGCATTACCTAATTCATGTACTTTCACTCGTTGTCGTCTAATATCATATCATGCACTTTATCTTTGAATTCTGGCGTTGTTAAAGCTTTCGACTTCCACTTCATCGTCCTCCTGCAATGCAATTTAAATTCAACATTCCAATTTTTACTATTGCATATGGAGGAACTCTGTCACCGATCACATTCACCATATTATTTTTTTTTTATTATTCAGGCCTCCACTAAGGGACGATCCCTACTCATGCAGCACATTGTGCTGGTCTAGGAAAATATGTTATGGGAAGGGGAAAAGTGCGAGTAGTGCTTGTGGATATTTGATTTAAACTTCCTGATATCGTATTTGGTAGTCGCTGTGGTCTAGTGGTTAGTGTGTTGGCTTTCTAAGACGATAGCGCCGGGTTCAAATCTCAGCTCTGACATCTTGAAAAAAAGAAATATGAAAAAATTATTTCTTTCAGCGACTACCTCTTAGCAGTCTTCTGGCAAAAGCTCTGAGAGTAATTGATTGCCATGAAAAAGCTTCTCAAATCTGTCTCTCGGAGTCGACTTTAAACTGTAGATCCCAGTACTCATGGATAAAAATTAACACACGCAACATAAGTGCTGCTAGAAGATAGGCCGTAATTCTGACACATGGTTGTTAAGGCCAGTTATGTATGTATGTATGTCTGATATCGTAACTGACAGATAAAACATTCGCTGGAAAATTATTCCATAAACTAGCGGTGCGGCTTAAGAAAGAATTCTCTACAAACGTTTCTAATGCAAATATTTACCGATGTCACGTATTTTTAATATTTCCAATCAGCCCAATTAAAAATAAAAATTCCTCGGGAGTTGTTTCCTCTTTTCTATTTTTACATTTGAATCTAAGTAGATGAGAAAAAAGGTGGAGGAAACAAAATACCCGAGAAATTTGTATTTATAATTGGGCTGAATATAAAATAAAATCACTGAAGCCCTTTTTCTGAACACCTGTTACTATACGAATAAGTTACCAGATCTAAATGAAATTCAACATGTATTCATAACACGGATTGAAGTTTCGAGTATACCAAGCTTTTTGGTGTTTATGCTGCCATCACTATTACATTTCATACTACCCTCGTACATATGTACATGCATTTGGCTGAAATAAAAACAATTTGTTCAGCCCATAAACACACATGTGGATGTTGTCCAAGTACATATTGTTTTCAATATGTCAATTATGAAGTATAATCTGTCATATGCCATTGACACTTTGAAACATGTATGCAAATAAAATGTAATCCAATAATAAATTTAATTCATTATATCCAACGTCATCATAGCTGTTTGGAAGCATTTGTGTAAAATTTTAAAATAGAATTAACCAAACGAAACGTTTAAAAATCAGGCAACCAGATAAAATCTATTTAAAATGAATAAGTTTTTTATATTTAAAGAATATTAGAGTTCAATTAATGCGATTCCTTTATAGAATTAACCCCAATTAATAAATTTCTTTTTGATAGAAAATCCTACTCCCAATATTTTAATCACACATTCATATTCTCTCGAACACATTTTTCGATTTGGATTCTTGAAATTGTTGCTTGTTGATGTTAATACATCCGCATTTATTGTCATCTATTAATTCGAAATATGTATACAAACACATCTACAGTTTAAAATTATTCTTATAACTCAAACTTACAATTTTGCATCAAATTTGCCATTACAACCCTGAGTCAGGGTTACTGCCTAGCCTCTCGCAGTACCCATATTGTGTGTGTTAATGTTTGTCCATGAGTACCGGGACCTATAGTTTTATGTCGACTCAGAACGACAGACTTGAGAAGCTTGTTCATGGTAATCAATTACACTCAGAGCTTTTGCCAGAAGACTGCTGAGATGTAGTCGCCGATAGAAAATAATGTTTTCATATTTCCTTTTTTCAAGATGTAAATTAATATTTTAAAAAATAATGAAATATTCAACTTGAATAATTTAAGAATTCAATTAAGCGTCTTCTTATTGCCTCATTATCCAATGAGTAAGGAATGAGGTCAAAATGGGTGTTAAAATCCCCACACATTCTTCCGAATGTAGTATCTTGTGCGGACGATTTGGAACTAAAAGTTCTAACTTACTTAGAAGAGTTGCAGAATCGATAAAACCACGTAACAAATTATGCAGGAAAAAAATGTTTATAAAAGTTCTTCTGCTTTTAAGTGTCGGTAGTGGAATTAGTTCAAGACAGCTTTCGTATGATGGTAAAGCAATATTTGGAATCCATTAAAGATGGCGAAGACAAAAACGAAGAAATTATTTCTGGATGTATTCAATTTTAGTTATATGAATATCATACTGAGGGTCTCAGAACGCTGATGCATACTCTAGGATTGGTCTTACTGAAGAAGTGAATAATTGTTTTAAAACATATGAATCAAAAAACTTCTTTCCCCAGCATTTAATAAAACTCAATACTTCTTTCGCCTTATTTACAGTTTGGGGGAAGTGTGAGTTAAATTGTAAATTTTACATCAAGTAATAGATACTGCAAGATCAAGAAGATACCAAGGAATTAGTACCAAACATATAATTATTGGTAAATGGACAGCCTTTGTGAAATTGCACGTATTTACATTTCTTGAAAATTAGTTTTCTTAATAAGAGGTTCCCCCGCCTCCAAGAAGTTCGTTCATATGAAACCGTTCCCTGACATTCCACTCTATACCATAAATCATCAAAGAAACGAATGATCAGGGGGAAATAGCGCCACCTACTGGGAAGTAGTAGTAATAACAATAACGTACACAGCGAAGACCCTCAACACAACAAAATATCCAACAACAGATCAGGCAATTGGTTGGTTACTGAGGGGTGAAGGTATAAACAATTGACAGCTATCTGTCTCACAAGGCGCTTAATAGGAAAAACAATTCCAGTACAATGCCCAGCATGAGTAGGGGTTTATACCTTATTTGGATTTTTTAAAAAATTCTTGATTCTTTCCTATTAATTTATTTAATTTGTATCTTACTTATTGGAAGCACAGAATGGGCCATTTAAAAGCTTACATTTTCAAAAACGCTTCGAAATTGTGCCAAATTTATTTCTTTGTTGGGAAGTACAATTGTTCCCGTTAGAAATGGAATATTTTTTCATTCATATGGCTGACGCGCCTGGCCTCACAGTAACTCATTCGATCGGAGTCAATTTTCGTATCTCGGAAATTGCAGCACAAATGCTGGCCTTCAAATGCTCACTTGTCCCTGGTTTGTCGGTATGTGACGCTTATCTTTAACGGTGCTCCACCGAAAATAGTATCAAATAGCTGCTTCTTGGCGGCCAATTGACATTATAATTTCGGCTAATTAAATGGCCATTAAACGATCAACGCAAATTCCAACATTGCTCAAACGTAAATCGATTCATTTCCGTCAGTGGAGATAATATACTGAATTTTGTTGCAGAATGGAATGCCACAAGTATTGCCGGAATCGAAATAACCGTTGGTTCAAATTTACACCTAAAGATATTAGTCTTTGCACCATAATATTGGACGATATAAAAAATCTTGTATTGCATATGCTTTTCTTTAATTTTTGTATTTGATATTTTTGAGATTTATTAAAATTTTTTGTCATGTTTTAAATACAGTATGTAGCATATCTTAAGGCTTAAAATATTGTATTAAAATTGTAGACCCAAACCAAAGTAATTTAAATTCGAAAACATTAAAATTTTATGAATAAAAAAAAATTAGAAATTTCCTCTGGAATTAGGGGGTTATTGTATAAATCTCTTAAGTGATGCGTTGTGTTACTTCTGTATAAATTTGTTTTTGTTACAAACGCAACGAATCACCCAAGTGGTTACAATATAACCCTCTTATGATGTAAGAATTTTTCCAAACGTTTGAAATTTTCTATTTTAAACAAAAACAAATTTCGTTTTTTAGTTTTGTTTTCAATTTGACAAAGAGGCAAAGAATTGGAAAAATAAAGGCCAACTTTCAATGGTTATATGGACAATATTTAAAATTGTCGTTTTTTTTTATAAAACATCTTAAATTGCCTTAATACACTGTTATTTCTATTGCACTGCAACTTTATTATTTATTAACAACTATATGTGAAATTCCTTATATTGTCCAATTTATATTGGATCAGAGTTTTTATTGTATTACCGGTTCTTAATATGAATTTATATTTAATATTTTTTACTTTTTCTTAATAGCCGTGTTCCTTAGCCAAATCATACCAACGTTTCAAATTAATTTCTTTTATTAACAACCGAATAAAGACATAACAATTAATTTATATTACGCTTCTTTCTTTTTTCTTGCCATTAATACCACATTTTCTAAGGTAATATCTTTCGTTACATAATAATTTAATTCAGCTTCATATCCATGTTGTCTTAAATAAACTAAGCGGGCATAATCCAACACTCTTTTACACATAAATCCCACTTGTTCACGTTCGATTAAAGACAAGCGTTGATTAACATTGATTTCCAATATTTCCTGTGGTGTTAATTGTTGTTCTTCTAAAGCTTTACGTCTGTCTCGGCTCATGCCAGAACCACATATAGCCCAACTAACCATTTTGGTAATTATCACAAATTCACGTTGAGAAATTTGATGCTCCTTAAAAAATTCTTTGCCCACAAAAGAACGCCAATCGCAACGATGATGACAGCATAAAGCAATCATTATCAAATCAGTTATAATATCCCGAGCCTGTGTAATGCAACGCAGTGTTAAATCTGTAGCCCCGCCACATAAATGCTTAGATACTGCTATACATTTCTGCGATTCCTTAAGGCATAATAATTTATCTATGGAAAAATCGACTATATCTGCTCTAATGCGCTGCACTAAAGCACGATTTTCAATTTTATTGTCTTTTTTATGTCGCAAGGACATGCGATCCACTAATATCACTTGAGAATTTTTCTTATTTTCCAATAATTTGGCCAAGTAATATGCCAATTGGCCTTTACCGGCTCCAAATTCTACAAAACTGGTAGCATTGTCCACAGTCCCTTCATTATCTAAGATACCTAAAAGAGCAGACGCCTGTGCCAGATGTTTACGAGACTCTTTACCGTAGTCGTCTTTTGCTAATTCTTCAGCCATTGACTGATGCTGATAGTTTAATTGTTGTATTTTGTTTTCTACATATTTGCCATATAATTCTTTAACCTTATCTATCACTTCATAAAACTCTTTATCGGTCAGTTCATTTAATTTTATATTTTTTAAATCATCTTCTGTAGTATCGCCAGCTTCTAATTCCCCTGCATTTATATTTTTTTGTATATAATCAGGCTGATCTTCTTTAATGCGGGCATTGCATATCTTTAAATGTTTTTGTAGATTCTTTTTGTAAACGGTGTGCTTGGCATCCAAAGGACAGGGTATACGGTCACTATCTAAGGCGGATTTTTCACAGCCCTCTTCTATTTTTACAGCTGGCTCATGTTCTCCACAGTACTCTTTACCTTTGGCTACAGTCATTTTGCAAAAACGTTTCTTTCGTTTCACCCAATGAGCACATGTTTGAGAGGCAATTTTTTCTTCTACAGCTACTGAAGGCATTGCGCCACAAGTCATTTTTAGCTTTTTTGTTGGTTGTTCTTCGTCAGACATTTAGTTTTTTAACTTATATTTAAAATTATAATTAATTTTTATTAAATATTTCAAAGTGATGAAAAAATTAAACTTTAAAATCAAAACAAATTAATCTTATCAGAAACCAGGAATGTTTTACTAACATCTGTTTTATGTACGCATAGCGTTGACATACTCGTTTCTAATGAAAACGTCTTGAAGTAAGCGTTTTTGGGAAATATTAATTATCTATATTAAGGTAGAAGTATACAATTTGCGGTACGTCGTTAACAGCAGTTAGAATGTACAACGGAAATCAATTGCTCAACTGTCAACATATCTTAAAGCTTAAACTTATATAACTTCTTTACGTTACATGAGATTAAAATTTTGCCAGCTTTATGAAAATTCACCATTTTAATTTTTTTTACAAACGTGGAACACACAACTGGCGTACCCCTTGTTATGTATTCTATCTCTATTTTTGGCACCATTATTCTATAAAAAGAACTTTTCCAAGCGTTTAAAATTTTAAATTTTAAACAGAAGTAAAGCTCGATTTATCAAATTGAATTAGAAACGAATTTGTTATAGAATAAGGTTATTATTGTTTTGAATACATGTTTTTAATCTTATACTATTTTCAAACATCTCAATCGTGTTTAAGTGATAAACACGTCGATTTTAAAATATTTTTCCATACGTGTTTTGTTAAACGTCTCAAATGAAATGTTTCGATTTTAAATACTTTGTTAAACACATAAATGTAGGATTGCATTTAGTTTTGAGTGTATATAGTATGTAATTGATGAAGATCATAGTGCCAAATGGCGGTACATTAAAAAAAATTAAAAAAGGAGCAGGAATAACAATATAACATTATTATTATTTTTTTATTATTTTAAGTTTTTCTTATGACACGCGGTTTTTTTATTCATCTTTTGCTGATCCTTAAATCATCAATATTGATGATAATAATTGTATTCTTCCAATTTTTCGTACAAATATTTCTAATTTTTTCAAACTTTATATAAATACCAATTTCAGCTGATAAAACATCATATTAAAAATCTCAAATATAGTGTAAACGGATATGTTTAGTTATTCAAGGTCACAGGACACAGTTGTTACAATGTACAATATAAGCGAACTGTTACGGCTTCCAAAAGTAAATTTTTTTTCAATTTCTATACGTTAGATGTCATGCCAATTTGGCCAATAACTTGTTTTATAAAAATTCTCTATTTTACCTTTTTTTGAGAGTCGTGCGAAACTCACAATTGACGCTACGCATGTTATGTACTTCCACTTTAAACATTTTTCTTAAACGCGTTTAAAAACACTGGTGTGAACATAGTATTATACTCTCTCAAAGATATTTAATGATACCTGTGCTATCAATATTAGTAGAGTTTAAAATACAGAAAGGAGGAACAAAAGTATTAAAGTGCACTGACTTACGATGATTTACTAATTCTGTACATAATACATACATAACTGGCCTTTACAACCCTGTCAGGATTACGGCCTAGCCTCTCGCAGCACTCATGTTGTGTGTGTCAATTTTTATCCATGAGTACCGGGACCTACAGTTTAATGTCGACTCCGAACGACAGACTTGAGGAGCTTGTTCATGGCAATTAGTTACTCTCAAAGCTTTTGCCAGAAGACTGCTAAGAGGTAGTCGCCGAAAGAAATACTTTTTTCATATTTCTTTTTATTTAAGATGTCGGAGCCTGGAGTCGAACCCAGGGCCCATGTCTTAGTAAGCCAACACACTAACCACTAGACCACGGCGACTACCATCGTAATTGATAAATTTAAATCAAATATCCACAATCACTACCCGCTCTTTCCCCCTTCCCATAACATATTTTCCTAGACCAGCACAATGTGCTGCATGAGTAGGAATCGTCCCTGAGTGGAGGGACGTCTGTTTCATTTAAAAAAGATGTATTATTTAATTTTTGTTTGCAAGTGTTTGTTTCGTATATTTATTTTTTCTTGTGTATCAAAAATACTGTGTTTGTTTAAACGATGTGGCAGCTTTCTGCTTACGAATAAGCAAAATGTCAATAGCGGCGAATTGAGACACAAAAGAGAATCTGAAAAAAATTGCAAACATCTTTTAGACGAATCCCATATTTTATAAACGTTTAAGAATAAATAATATATTAGTATTTTATAATAACAATTTTAAATAATATTTTTTAAACAAAAAGTACAATCAACATGTAAGTATATCTGTAGAGAATGCAAAATATTGCAACATTATCAAAGTAAAGCTAACCTCACTTTTTATTTATATTTCGGCGCAAATTGTTTTGGTTTTTCTAAAGGGCTCTTGTCAAACCAAAATCTGAATTGACTCCCGAAGAATTGGCTCGCCAGGAAGAGGAAGAATTTAATACTGGTCCTTTGTCCGTACTTACACAGTCTGTTAAGAACAACACTCAGGTATTAATCAACTGCCGTAATAACAAAAAGTTATTGGGAAGAGTAAAAGCATTTGACCGCCATTGCAATATGGTGCTAGAGAATGTAAAAGAAATGTGGACAGAAATACCGCGCACAGGAAAGGGTAAAAAGAAGGTGAAACCTGTTAACAAAGATCGTTTCATATCGAAAATGTTTTTACGCGGAGATTCTGTCATTTTGGTACTAAGAAATCCTTTGGCCACAGCAGCAGGAAAGTAATAATGTGGGGAAATAAGTCTTCATACCAGGCATTTATTTTTAAGATCATACAAAATAATAGAACAGTAATATGGAATATAAATGATAATTTTTATTTAAAACTTTAAAAAAATGGATTAAATTTTAAAAAATTTAATAAAAATCGTAATGGTTTTAATTTCCTTCGGATAATTGCTTGTGCAAAATGGGCACATAATCGTCATATTGGGCCTGATAGAAATTACCAGCAATAGAAGTACCCAAATTATATTTTTCAGCAAATTGTTCAGCTTTAAATTTTGGCCTATCCTGACGTGAATTATTGGCTACACGAGGTTCATCTAACTCCAGCTTACTGGGCTGTTTGTATAATAAGAAAACATAGCGATGAAGACCAGTGCCCTTTGGTGGTCCTGAACCCACATAAGCGGCTATAACATCACCCTGGTCAATGTTATTACCGGGTATATTAGACACAAGCCAATGGCGGAATTCTCTGAACTTGGGTTCTGTACGACTAGGTGCATCTGGATCAGTCATTATGAGTGTATAAAACTCATCATCTTTAGCATGCCATTCTACTTTAGGTTGCAACTTTACTTGGGTTGGGGTCAATTCATTGCCTTTGTCAACCTTCAAACCATTATCATAAGACACCTGCAGTTGAGATCATGAAAATAAGACAAGTCATGCAATTTAATTGTTCTCGTTCTGTTTCTTAGCATTTGTGGCGTTTATTCAATGCATACATACCTTTAAAAAGTCTTTGGGTGCTTCTGTTATTACATCGGGTATTATTTCATTGTCTTTAAAAACTTTCTCCACTATATTACTGTCATCGCCCATTGATCCATAGAAAAAAAGGGCCAATGTCGCAAATAGTACTACCAATTGTTTAGACATCTGGTTGTATAATAAAGTTTTTTTTTTTTCAAATAAACAGAATGCAGTGATAAATAAAAATATTTTGTGAAACCAGTTTTTAGTTGGAAACAACATTTTTTACATTGTTGTTATTGTTATCGGTTAGTAGTATTGGGGATACCAGATGATGGGACCAATAAAACTTTTGACGGTTTTAAACACGATTTAAAATAAATATGAAAGACTGATTAATAATGATGGCTTAAGGTGCCCACACACTAGTGATTTGTGACTATGATTTGTTGTGTTCGACGTCTTTTTACTTGTTAATGGGGCTGTATGACAACAAATCACAAAAATTTGAAATTTTTCAATTTATTGTGATTTGTAACAAAGTGTATGGGGTTGTGCGCGAACATTTGAAAAAATTTTTAAATTAGTTCACAATAAAACGCCAAAATATTCATTTGGGTAGAATTAAAATAAAAATACGAAAAGTGAAAATATTTTTTGTGGTTGCGGAGATGGCTAGCATTCAATTTTTGGTAGAATTCATTGAAATTTTACAAAATGAAAATGCCATTTAGAAAAATAAAAGTGATGTTTTGTTGTTGAGGTTTAAACTTATTGTGATTTTTTATAGTGTGTGGAGAAATGACAACCGAACAAATCACAGTCACAAATCACTAGTGTGTGGCCACCTTTAGAAAAATATATATACATATCGTTGGTGCCATATAAAATGATCTTTTTTAAGCATAAATTAATATTATGCATACCTACAACTGCAATTGATGGAAATTAGTTTCAGTTTAAAATTTACATTTTAAGCATTCAACAGTGTTTATTGATTTTTATAGGATTATTAAATATTATTCCATAGTCATAGACAATTTTACAAACGCTAATATTTTAACTCCCTATAGCAACAAGAAAATTGGCTGGATTATACCAGTATTGGATGCTGATGTTTTATAGTGATGCGTGAAATTAATAGCAGTCAGCAAAAATAGTCTGAAGTTGTTCAAGAAGACTATAATTTTAACGAAAAATTTTATTCATTTGAAATTAATGAAATCTGTATTAAAATTTCGTAAATTCAACTTCAGTTAAAATCTAAAACAACTGCTTTAATCCCATTAAAACAATATTACAGTAAAAAAAAAACTGGAAAGGTATTTTTTCACATGAGCAATGCATGCTTCACCTGAATGAAATCTTTACAGCATATCGTTGTCCCGAAGTAATCTTCACGTATGCATGTATATCACAAAATCAAAAAAACAAAATAAGTTACGACTATATATTGGGATTAGGTGTAAAAAAAATTTTTCATAAAATCGAGTTTTATTTTATAACGGAAAAAATAAAACTCCTAAATAGAGTTTTATTTTTTAAATAAAACTCCTAAATAGAGTTTTATTTATTTATTTTTATTTTATTATATAAAACTCAAAAATGAGTTTTATTTTATGACGGAAAAATAAAACTCTCTTTTTGAAGGTTTCATCTAAACTTTTATTTTTCCGTCAAAAAGTAACGGTTAAAATCTGATTAATGATCACTTATGCGAGATCACCACAGATTCTGTGAGAGCTCTCCGAGACGATTAATTTGGTATATAACATCATATATGTCTGTCGACTCTAAGACGATGATTTTTTTAGTTTAATTTTTAAGCAATAACTGTTATTTGCAGTCCCTGGTTTATTCAATGTAGATAATACTCTACGGGTAATGATAAGTGTCGGGAGCAAGCACTGTAATCTTATTTTTCTCCACAATTCTTCAATATATATTTTAATTATTTTCCTATTTAAATAAATAAGCCAGTAGCATTTAAACGACCTTAATGTCATTAAAATAATACGTAATAGTTTTAAGTTTTCTCTGTTTGGTCACGTTTGTAAATATTATTTTTATGTAAGAAAAAATGAAGTCTCAATAAATTTCAATTCAATTCAAACAATCATACATACATGCATATACCAACAAATATAAATACCCTGCAGCTAAAGTTACAACTAGTAACGTTTTGAGACAGTCATGTTACTAGTTGTAAAAAGACTGTCCCAAAATTTACAGATTTGAACTAGTTCAAAAGGGACAAAGTTTTTATTTTTTTTTTGTTTTAATATAAAATATAACATACAAAGCAATAAGTTTTTATTGTCATTAAAGTCATTTAGTTTTCATCGTGTTATAAAAACAAATTGAAAGTTTTGTTTTGTTTTTCTTTTGGGAAAAATTTAAATTTTTAAGGTAATAATAGTAAATTAAATAAAAAATAAAAGTGATAATAATAAATAAACATTAGTGAGTGTGCAAAAATGAGTAAAAGAAACATGGCAACATTAATAAAAAAACAACGTGAAGTCTATATTAGTGGATTAAGGACCAAGAGCGTTGAAAGTGTGAAAAATACGGACCATTTGGATGTAAGTCCTGAAATGTTAGAAGAAGTACGTCAGATTGCAGGCAATATTCCTACAGAATCATTCAGTGACAAGTTAGGGAAGTAGTATTTAATTAAAATAAATAAAACGTTTTATTATTGTAAATGTTATGTATATAAATTATATATTTACATTTAGGTCTCTACAATGGGCAAACTGTGGAGAAACAGTGTGGGAAAAATTTAGAATTAATTTTGGACCGTCGAATTATTTTGAGGTATAACATTGATGGCTCCCACGGGAAGCTGCGCTTAAAAAACTACGATAATTTTTATAAAGCACTGATTAGTAAGTATAAATACATGCATATGTACATTTTTTAGTGTAAAATTTTAATTTACTTTTATATATTTCAGACTCCATTGTGAGCTTAGCCAGCACAGGGCAGAAAGACCCTGAGACTGTTTTGCGTCAGGCAATGAAGTTATGCAAGAAAAAACAATTTTGGCAACAAGCCATATGTAAAAAAATCCGAAGAAACAGAAAAATAAAATTTTTAGTTTACTCTTATTTTTTATTTTTTTGTTTTTGATTCAACTTGAATTCTTGTATTTTTTATTGTTTTTTTTTTTAATTTTTTTCGATTAATGAAATTTTATTATTGTATGTTTATTAAAAACAAAAAATATTTTTCGCCATATAGGCAAATACATTTAATATACATAATATATGAAATGTATTGCTTTGGGGATAAGCATGTCTCCATGGCCACCTTTGGGAAAAAGTCTCGTGACGAGTCTCTTAAGCAGAGACGAAATGGCCATGGAGACATGCTTATCCCCAAAGCAATACATTTCATATATTATGTATATTATTGTATGTTTTTTATGTTATGTTATGTTATATTATATTAAATATATGTAGAAAAATTCTTATTAAAAACATTGATTTTAATTAATTTCGGCAATTTTTAATTGGGCACTAAAACTGGTGTACAATCTTCAACAATGCAACTAGTCGAAAACTGGTATAAAACGGAGTTGTAATCATCAGTATATTACGCAACTAGTACGTAGCTGTCTTAAAAATACTAGTTGAAAGACTAATATTTATGTACATACATACATGTTCTAGTTAATAATTACTAGTATAATACTAGTTAGCAATTGTGCACAAATGAACTAGTTGGGCTCCTATGACAACCTAATGTTAAAATCGATAGTTCAATATATGAAAAAAGGACAGATAGGCAACCAGTCTGAAGTAAAAAGCAACTAGTATACTTCTACTCACATACTAGTTATTTTATCTGCAGGGTACATACTGCGACAAGTGGCATGCCAAAGTTTTTACTTTTTTATTTCACGTTTATTTAACCGTTGAGGATAATTTTAAGGAAAATGTAACATACAATTAGGAGGCCTAAAACTGCAATTGGCATAAGTGCGGTATTGCCATATTCGTATGGTTTTAAAAAATTAAACTCTATTTAGGAGTTTTATTTTTTCCGTCATAAAATAAAACTAATTTTTGAGTTTTATTTTTCAGTCGGAAAATAACCGTTACTTTTCGAGTTTTATTTTTCAGTTAAAAAATAAAACTCTATTTAGGAGTTTATTTAACCGTTGAGGATAATTTTAGGGAAAATGTAACATACAATTAGGAGGCCTAAAACTGCAATTAGCATAAGTGCGGTATTGCCATATTCGTATGGTTTTAAAATTGAACGAAAATTACAAATATTTAACCCAAACTGCCTTATCATAAACTGTTTTATCTCCGTATTGTAGTGGATTTTGTCCTTGGGTAACAATATTTTATTATCAACGATTCTATTGATTTCCTGTTTATTCGTCTATATCCGATAAGATGTAAAATATTTTCATAACGGCCACCCTTTTTATTGGCTGATTGTGTATTTCCTTTTAATGCATCTCTTTGTTAGAATGATAGCTTAATGACTTACATTAGTTTTTAATAAAAGTTTGCGCGAATCGGATCGGAGTGTTAGTAAATCTGAAGTAAAAATAGAATTTTCAATAATTAAAATAATATTTATTAAAATTTCCATTTAATCAGTGAAAAGTAAAGTGTTCAGTTAATTAAATATTAAAATGTAATTGGCAAATAGAAAAATATTAGAAGAAAAGTGATAACGAACGTAAAATTTACTAAATTGTCTGCCATGTTTTTTCTTTACTTTCTTGATCGTGTAATTTCGTTGATGTTTAGTTGCGCTTACATTCTTGTTTCCAAATCGTGTGTAAAGGCTAAACAAATCAAACGCAGTAGGCAGTGTCATCTATGTTTTTCTTTTTTTTTTGTTTTCTTTTTATTCTTTTGCGTAAAATATAGAGAGAGTAATAGTTTTTAATGTATTTTATTCGTTGTTGTGTCGTAATGCTATTGGTATTGGTTTTGTTACTCTAATCCGTATGTGTTGTGTCGCTTTTAATATTTTTGTTTGTTAATAATTTGAAATGTATGCTTTTGGGATAAGCATGTCTCTATGGCCATTTCGTCTCTGCTTAAGAGACTCGTCAGGAGACTTTTTCCCAAAGGTGTTATTCAATAAGGCGAAAAATATTTTTTATTTTTGTTTGTTTTAATATTTCTTTGTTTCCTTTTCCGTTTCATTTGTCCTTTTTTATTTTAAGTTGTTTCTAATATGTATAGTTTATTATAAGTTTGATACAGAATACTAGAGAGCGTTTAAATGTTTTTTTAATAATTTTGTTTACACCATTGTTATGTTCTTTTCGGTTTGTTCGTTGTTATTTCAATATGAATATGTTGCTGATGATATACATATGAACGTAAAATGTGTGTGTTTGGTTTGTTACATCCGTGTTACATTGAGTGATAAAATTAAATATTAAAAGCACAATATAAAAGTAAAAAGCATGGGTGAGTTTTATATATTTCTGGATTATATACAATATATTGTATATAACACAAGCAAAAAAAGGGAAATAAAAAATTATAATGCAATGACGGAGATCGTTTGTTTCTTACTTTTTATGTTAAAAAACAACTAATTTTATAGTAAATGCTATTTTGTATTAAACTATCGTCTTAATATTAATAATGCTCAGGTTTATTTTTTCTTTGTCAATAACAGGAATGATTTTCTTTGAAAGAGAAAATATTGAAAGGATTTTCTTAATTTTTTAATTTTCTTAGATTAATTTTTTCAAAACAAGTAGTTTCCAACTTCGCCTGACGGATTTTTCAAATGTGTTAACTTTGTCTCTAACAATGTCACTTTGATATTTTTTGCAAAGGCTGAAAATGCTTTTTGTGTTTTAGATCCATTGATATTTATTTTTCCGTTGAATTTATGTACGAATTTGTTTACTGTAGATTAATAATTGCAAAGTTTCGGAACACAAAATAATATGAAAATCGTTTCTGTCCCTATGTTTAGCTCTTAATTAGTAGTTTCGCACATTTAGAGTAATATTTGCCAATATTTTGCCCAATGTACGAATTAATAATGGTCGCAAAATTTTACATATAAAACAAAGAATTAATATTTTGTGGTTTTTGTGAAATATTTTTTCATAAAAAATTGAACTACAGTCGAACTTCTATAACTCGAACTTCTCTAACTTGAACTTTCTCTAACTCGAACCAATAAGGTTGGCAGTAGCGTAAAGAGAATAAATTACGCACAATTTTCTTTCTCTAACTCGAACTTCCCTAAGTCGAAGTTCCCCATAACTTGAACGAAATACATGTATAGAATTCTATAACTCGAAAAATTTTGCCTGTTTGGTTCGTTTATATTGTTATGGCTTGTTTATTGTGCTTCCTTTTTTTCTGTTTATCTGGCTTATATATTTTGTATTATTTTATATAGGGAAATCCCTTTCATTTCATAAAAATCAAATTGTTTTTGGGGCTGATTACTACGACTGGTAAAAAGTGAACAAAATAACTTGCATTACTACTGTTCAAGATTATATTGTAGTAGATGAATTTTGTTTAACTGGCTTTCTCACAGATAATGACATTGTTAAGCACTATTGCCCTAAATCAGAGGATACAGCTTAAAGTGGAATAGAGAGTAATGGTAAGATTTTGGTAGAAGGAAGTATTTATCAGCCTTCCAGAAACAAAAGTAAAAATTTCTTTGCGAACTTTAAGCTTACATTTAATTATTTGCAAACGAATAACAGATACTACACAATAAGAGTCATTTTATACCATAAATACTAAAAAAAAAACAATCTTCAGGAACTAATTTCAGATTATGTTGCTTGGTGGTATTTTTTTACAAACATTTTTTGGGATACTAGCGGTTCGAGTTATGGAAGTTCGACTGTATATTTAGATAGAGTTACACAGTATTAGCAAAGAATATAAATCATATAGAATGCGCATCTCAACACTTATCCAAATATTTTGTCAACATTTTTTCAGACGCGGGAAGGAAGGGCAAAAGGCAAAACAAAAGAAAAGAGCGTAACAAAACAAGAGAAACCAAAGAGAAACTAATGTCACAGTGTATGCACTGTGCTAATGTGTGTTTTATTTCTTTTGCATTGTTGTTTAGGTTTTTTCGTTCAGCCACAGTACATACAGTGACGAAATTCCAACAACTATAACAAGAACATAACACAGCAAGATAGCCACAACAAAATTTTTGCACACACAACATCACAGTGTATAAGACGATAGCAACAACAAATTTTTTACTTCGTGTTTTTTTTTTTTTTTTGCTTAAGTACAGAAACGGAATCATGCTAACAACAATATTCACATACAATACAATTTATGTGTGTGTGTGTCTTATTCATTGTGAGCTGTTTTCGTTTTTTAAATTTTAAAACTTAGAGAATAATGTTGTTAGTTCAAATATTTTTGTGTATTAAAGAATACAGTGCTCCGATACGACTATGTAAGCTAATGTAGGGCAAAGCATATGTAATTTGTAGTTGCGCGACGGAAAATACATTAATCTACATCGAATATATAGCGCCCTATTTAATATCGTTATAAAAGTGTAGTTAAGAATATGTTTTATTATTATTATTATTTATTTAAGATCAACAAGTATTCTTATGTTTATTTGAAATAAAAGGTTAACTAAACCAAAAAATGTAATTCCAAAAATATTAAAAAAACAAATATATATTCATTAATGACAAATTTTCGAATGATAAATTGATGATTTTTCAATTATTTATAAGAAAATTCTATTATTATTTTTAATTTATATATGTATGTATGTATGAATTATATATATCTTCTAATATATAAAATTCTCATGTCGCGGTGTTTGTTGCCAAACTCCTCCTAAGTTACTCGACCGATTTTCATGAAATTTTGTGTGCATATCGGGTAGGTCTGAGAATCGGCTAACATCTATTTTTCGTACCCGTAAATGCTAAACTGACCCGCCCCAAGGGAAAATTTATGCCTCACCTAAATAACGTACTGACTTCGTTGAAATTTTAAGCTAGATAGATCATCTAGATAGATCAGCATATATGATTTACGTTTTTTTTTAAATACTCAGAGGGGGCTTTGCAAGGGCTACTTTTTCCTATCCCCAACCAACAAACTAATTTTGATTAAATTTTATTTATTATTAAATTACAAAACTTTAGATTAACAAATGTAAATTTTCACACCTATTTTTTATACCCCTAAATGTAAAGGTACCCGCCCCAAGGGGAAATTTATGCCTCACCTAAATAACGTACCGACGTTGATGAAATTTTTAGATAATATATATCTGCGTACCGTAGAACACATATGGTTGAGGTTTTTTTTTATTAAGTGGTACTCAGAGGGGACAATACAGGGGATATTTCTCCTTATAGCCAACTATCAAACTGAAGTACAGAAAATGGCGGATAATCATTTATTAAACTTATAAGTAACGCAGACATTCATATCAAGGTTGACTTTTGCAGTCCGGTGAAGTTTATAAGATACTAGCTGAACCCGGTGTGCTTCGCTACCCCCTCGTTATATACATATTATAAAAAAGGTATTTTGTATAGCAAACATTATTAGTGGTGTTAGTAAGTATCTGAATTAAAAGAGAAGGGGGCGGTGAAGTGGGCGTGGTTCATAGTTATATGACGACGTTAACAGTATTAAGAGCACTATATTACCAAATAAAAAAAAATACAAATTTCAACATAGAACAAAAAGTTTGAAACTTTCAAACAAAATTTGGCGTAAAGAGGGGCGTGAAAGAGGGCGTGGAGTAATAAATTATTATTTATACTTCGCCTGGAGTATAACGTGTATACAATTTGAAGTAAATCATTTTAAAACCATATGGGGGCAATTATATAATTTAAAAAAAGTGGGCGTAAAAGTAGGCGTGGTCGAAAAAAAAGTACCCTATTAATCATGTCAGAGTCCCAGTTAAATGCTGTGAAAATTTCAGGAAGATCGGTCCAGAGGTTTGGTCTCCTATAAGGTACAAACAAACAAACAAACAAACAAACAAACAAATAAACAAACACACATTCAATTTTATATATTTAGATATTTGAAATAAAAAAATGTTTCCTAGAGCAAATTTATATGGCAAAACAACGTTTGCCGGACAGCTAGTGTACGTATATATACATTTTTAAAAGAAAAGACACTTTAATTTTTTTATGTTAAAAATAAATAATAAATAAATAACAATCAAGATTAAAATTATTTCTTACTTTATACTTCAAAGCATCAAAAATTATGTATATTTTGAGGATTTTCATCTCCATAAAAAGGCTAATAAAGTTAATTTTTTTTTAAAGATTATTTATTGGATAATCACATATCACATATAAGGGCATAAACATTAATACCAATGCTTTTTAAAATATTTACATTTACTGTAACAATTTCACTTAAAGAATCTGCAGATAAACCATTTTGGGAAGTAAAATAATTTAGAATGATAGCTAAATGGATGCAAGCAAAAAACATATTTTAATATTTCATAATGTCTTTAAACCTGAACCTCAAAAAATTGGTATAAAATCTTTTACTATTGAGTCATGTAAACGAATCACCCCAGAGTGGTTTGCCAACACTTGTTCTCAACACAGAATAGAGGTATTGGATTTGCTGCTCCTTCGAAAGCATTGCTCTTGGACTACAGAAAAAGGAAGTTCCAAAAATAGATATTCTATCCAATAAATAATTTTTTAAAAAGTAACCTTATTAGCCTTTTTATGGAGATGAAAATCCTCAAAATATACTTTTTGATGCTTCAAAGTAAAAACTAAGAAATAATTTTAATTTTGATTATTATTTATTTATTATTTATTCTTAACATAAAAAATTGAAGTATCTTTTCTTCTAAAAATGAATATATACATACAGTTATATATTTTAAACATACATAAATTAAAAACAAAATTTTTTCAATTTTCTTATAATTGAAAAATCATCAATTTATCATTCGAAAATTTGTCATTAATGAATATATATTTATTTTTTTAATATTTTTGGAATTACATTTTTTGGTTTAGTTAACCTTTTATTTCAAATAAACATAAGAATACTTGTTGATCTTAAATAAATAATAATAATAATAAAACATATTCTTAACTACACTTTTATAACGATATTAAATAGGGCGCTATATATTCGATGTAGATTAATGTATTTTCCGTCGCGCAACTACAAATTACATATGCTTTGCCCTACACTAGCTTACATAGTCGTATCGGAGCACTGTATTCTTTAATACACAAAAATATTTGAACTAACAACATTATTCTCTAAGTTTTAAAATTTAAAAAACGAAAACAGCTCACAATGAATAAGACACACACACACATAAATTGTATTGTATGTGAATATTGTTGTTAGCATGAAACCGTTTCTGTATTTAAGCAAAAAAAAAAGACACGAAGTAAAAATTTTGTTGTGGCTATCGTCTTATACACTGTGATGTTGTGTGTGCAAAGTAAGAGAATAAACGAATTCTCTTTGCTAAGTAAGAGAGTAACAATTCTTTTTGCGGGTTCCAACATTACGACCCGCCATAAGAAATTTTACTTGTACGTGATGCACATTCTATATGATTTATATTCTTTGGTTGAAGCTAAAGTTTCTGAAGATGGTGTGATTGACTTCGTTCAATATATGTATCTTGAAATCAGTAACAGTTAAAATTTTTTAATTCTGTCTGAACTACTCCGTAGTCACTAAAAATCATCAGTCGAAAAATGTGGACAAATGTTAGTGGTAGGTGTAGCGAAGCACTCCGGGTTTAAGCTAATTAAAATATATAATAACTATAGGAGAATATCGAATAACGCTAAAACCGGATATTTTTCCTAACAATTGGAAAAATTCATGAAAAATACCAACAGAAAAAATAAAAAAAAAAAAAACTCTAAGCAATTTTAAGAATATCGTTCAATAAACTCCGTAAAGACATTCGAAAAAATAAAAAACTCTAAGCAATTTTAAGAATATCGTTCAATAAACTCCGTAAAGACATTCGAAAAAATACATGAAACAGTTAAACATCAGTTGGAAAAATACATGCAACAGAACGAGTTATTGCCATATTTACATCTGAAGCTGCCATCAAGTATATTGTAAGTCAATACAAAAGAATAGGATTCTAGAAATTATTGTGGATTTTAAGCGAGATTTTAAACGATCATTACAGACATCCTGCAATAAAAACTGTTAAAGTATGGGATAGAGAACGAAGAGCCTGATGTAGTTTAAATCATATTTAATGAACCGTAAACAAACTACAACCCCAGTTGAAAATAATTACGGAGTACCACAAGGATAAGTTTTAGAAGTACTGTTATTTATTATATACACAAAAAATATACAGTTCAAAATCATGCAAAAATTTCTAAAATCTAGAATTTAATGATAACATTTGTTTAACGTCGATTGTTCAATTGGGAAAGGCTCCCATGTGACAATTTACGACATTCAATATCGAGTGAAAAAAAAAAAAAAAACCATAATTTGTTCTTTGATATTTATAGATGATTAAAGTGTATAAAAAATTAATTGAGAAAAATTAAATTCGTGAAGGAAATGTATACCAGCCGAACTGAATATAATTTCCACTGCAACTACGGAAACCTTAACAGAGTTCTTTGTGTTCTGTACTCGTACATATTCATGGCTATCATCAACTATTTAACATGCACTCTTCTATAGAAACATTTAGTGGAATTATGTTCTGTCTACATACTTTGTAATGAGTTAGTCGAACAAATCACGTTCTTTGTTATATTCTTCTTTTTTCTCCATCGCCATTGCATTTTTTGTAATTGTCACCTGTTCCAGATAATTGGAACTAAAACAGTTTTTTCCATTGTCCTCTTTTTATGTTTTTTTTTTAGTAAATTATTATTTGACAATTTATCAATATGAAATTGCATGTTTTAGTCAGTATTAGTACTCGTATATAAAGTTTAGAATTCTATAGGTAAAGTTTGTATTATTAATGGCGCTATACATACAATTTTGTGTATTGGTGAAATGTATCAGTACACACCCTGCAGACAAAATAACTAGTATGTGATTAGAAGTATACTAGTTGCTTTTTTATATCAGACTGGTGGACTATCTGTTCTTTTTACATACCTAAATATCGAACTATCGATTTTAACATTAGGTTAGGAGCCTAACTAGTTCATTTGTTCATAGTTACGTACTGGTACAATACTAGTAATTATTAACTAGAGCAACTTCGTACTTGCGTAATTTACTAAACCAATTGTATTATCGAAGGTTGTATACCAGTTTCAGTGACCAATTAAATGTTACATACATACATAATTGACCATTACAACCCTGTGCCAGTGCCTAGCTTCTCGCAGTCCTATGTTGTGTGTGTTAATTTCTATCCATGAGTACCGGGACTTACAGTTTAAAGTCGACTCCGAACGAGAGATTTGAGAAGCTTTTTCATGGCAATCAATTATACTTAGAGAGAGAGAGATGAGAGATAGTCGCCGAAAGAAATAATTTTTTCATATTTCTTTTTTTTTAAGATGTCAGAGCTGAGATTATTATCGAAATTAATTATAATGAATGTTGTTTAATATGTAACAGAGCGCATCATTCATGATTTTTCTTTCTTTTTATTTTTGTCTCTTTTGGACTAGTTCATATCTGTCAATTTTACGACAAGTAACATGACTGTCTCAAAACGTTACTAGTTGTAACTTAAGCTACAGGATATATTGTCTTTGTGTTGTTATTTATATTTTCTTCAACAGTTTTTGCAATTTTACTAGAGGGGGTATTCCTAACCTTTAACTACTGTCTAAAATTTGACAATGATCAATCCATATTACAGCTATTACTCGGTTTGTTATATGTTGGTTTAATTTTTTTATGGATCTAAAATCAAAATTACGTTCCCGCCAAGAGACATAAAATTTATATATAAGAAATTCTAAAGGAAATCTTGTGGCTTTACTACAAAATTATATTTTATGCAAATAGTACCACATTTTTTCATTCATGTTTGCCTTATTGAATGTGTTGTTTCTTAAAATAAAAATAAAACTATTTTAAAACTAGGGCCCAAATCGCGGCACTCGTTATCGAATGAAGTTAATCGAAATTTTTGTATTTGAGATCATCGCACTCGATAACGAGTAAGGTGTATCGAAATTTTAGAATATGGCATTCGATAACGAGTACTCAATCGAACGCCATCTCTCGAAATGCCATTCGATACTAAAAAAGCAATCGTAATTATATACGCTTTGTTTATTTGGAAATATAACAAAAAAAAAACTTATTATTTTTAATAAAATCGACAGAAATGTAAGTAGCAAATAATTTTTTAGCGTAAAATACATAAAGAATGTATTTTCCCGTTCAGGATAAATGTAAACAAAATAAACAGCAAACAAAAGGATGTTATGGCACAGTTCATGTTTGAACATCCACATTTGGCTAAGAACTTGCTGCCAAATTGCGGACAGGGAAAAGAAACGGCTGAAAGGTTGTGGGAAGAGTTGTCAAATTGTCTAAATACATTTTGTCCACCAACTAAGGAAGTGGTTGTATGGCGAAAGGCATTAACGTTAATATTTTTTCTAACATTTTTTAAGGTGTTTGCTGACCAAAAGCATAATGTTAAAAAGAAACTTTCATTTAATATGGAATCGAAGAAAAAAGCTGGAGGTGGTTTTTACGATTAAATCTAAATAATTTTATTTAAGTTAAAATTAAACTATACAATTATTTTGCTCTAATTTTACTTAGTTGCTTTTTATTTTAACATTATTTGTTTATTTGTTTACTTTTGTACAAATCATATATTTTGATTCGTTTACAAAACAAAAAATCTTTTAAATTTTTCTTGTAAATTTCGATTTGATAGCTATCGAGTGCCATAATTTGGTTATTCGATACGTGACGAAATTTTACTCGATACGAACGTTCATTCGATAACGAGTGCCGCGATTTGGGCCCAGTTAAAACTAGGAATATTTTATGCTTCTTGTAGAGATAACATATTGTTTTCCATCAAATAAATCAATGCATACTTATTATTTGTATTAAAAGCTTTGACTCTCTGTGAGAGTTGGATTTTAATTCTTAATCCACTCTTTTTCTTGATAATTTCCTGGAATATTTTGTAAATTTCGATTTTGCTATACACTTGTCACACTGATTGAACCACCTTAAAGCCTAAATAAATAAAAATAAGTTTTGTTTCGTCAGAAAATCTTTAATTCTATCAAAGTTAAATTCTATTAAGAATTTAGATTTTTTTGCAATTAATGTTTTGATAATTAAAGGAGAAAATAATGTGCGAGAAGGAATAGTACACTAGCTAAACTGAAAATGTTTTCTACTCCGGCTGCGGTAGACCCATCAGAGTTCTAAATGGTCTTAATGTCCAAACATCAACTATTTAACTCACAAATTTCAAGTGTGAGAATAAGCACTAAAAATCGTAATTTTCAGCTTAGAAAAAGCAAAAAAAAGGCTCATTCAGTCTATCTTCTTTGACTATCTTATATGTATATTGTATGTATATACGTATGTATGTAGAGCAATTCTAAAGCTTAAATGAAAAATTTAAAAAGGACCGGGCTTCCTCTTATTTGGGCACTTAACCTAAAAATTTAAAGTTTTGGACATTTAAAAAGCACTCAAAATAAGGGGGGGGGGTCGTGGCATAGTGGTAGAGCGCTAGCACAGAAACTCACACGACCAAGGTTCAATCCCAGCGAAGGACAAAATTATAAAATAAAAATTTGCGGTTTTCTAAAATTACAATTAAAAATAAAAATTAAATTAAAAAAAAATAAGAGGTTCCTCCCCCCCCCCCCCCCCCTCCAGCAAGACCATCTGCAAGAAACCGCTCCCTGACATTTATAATCTATTCCACCAGAAACCAATGATCACGAGTTCAGCACCACCTTCTGGGAAGATAACAGCTAATCTACTGAAGACGCTCACCATTCACATTCAAACATCCACCGACAGATGAGGCAGTTGATGTTTGATCATTCGAGGGTGAAGGTATAACACTGGCTCTTGAGTGGGCAAATTGACAGCAACTTGTTTCATCAATACAAAAAAAGGCGCAAAATATACAAACATCTTCTATCAACCATCTTCACATTCCAATACAATGCATTGCATGAGTAGGGGTTTACCCCTGAGTATTGGTCTTAAAAAAAACAAAACAAAAAAAAAACGCACTAAGATGGCAATACTTTTCACAATTAGGAATCATTGGGTGTATTACTTCTAACTACTGATATAACCGAAAAATGTCTCATTATTCAAGTCAAGACATTCACTTAATTTTTGTTTGAAATGCTTCCGATGAACGAAGTATGTTGAAGCAATTAAAAGATTATTAAATTAAAAAGAGAATTGTAATTTTGATCAAAAGAACTACTTTATTGGGACAATTAAAATCTAGTCCATTATTAATTTTTTATAGAGGATTTGTTTTTTCTGTGGGTTCATGTGTGTATATGTATGTACACAGAAAAAAATTATTATTATTATGAACTTGCTCACTCACGAGCAGCTCAACCAATTTACAAACCAATATGATGATAAACAAATTGGTAGAATTACCACGCCCACTTTAACAGATACCTAGTATAAGGAAACAACTTAAGTAACAAAAATTAAATTTGGTTAGTACTCGTATATGCATTTCCTGAAGAATCTTTATAGGTTGCTAAAAAAATGGGCGTGTACAGAGGTGTGGCTGTAAACTAAAAAATAAATATCTCAGTAAACTGTAATCGTAATTAAATACAAATTAATAGAAAAATTTTGGAAAGTTGTCAACAGTTTGAAAATAAATGGGCAGTCTTCTATGTCCACATTAAGAAATATAGAGAAACTGTTACGAAAATTCTTCAGCTATAACATTGAAGATTATCACGCACATATCGTCAATGGAATTAAATAACGCTGTAACTGACAAAAAATCGAAAATACGTTTTTTGCATAATTTTTATCAGAAAAAAAAACACGCGTCAATTGGTCCCGGTACCAGATTTCTACCATGAAAATAATTTCACTTACGCCGTCTGCGAAATAAAAAATACCAGTGTATTTGTTCTACTTTCATACAGGTTTTTTGGCTCTGGTACACATTTGAGGTTTTGTCAGTTACAGCGTTCTTTAATTCCATCGACGTTATATGTGTTTTTTCATGAAGAATCCTTATAAGCTCCTAAAATTGGGCGTTGTAGAGATATTCGTGGTTAAAAAATGAAACTAACTATCTGTGTAAATTTCTTTCCATTGTACAATTGTATATTATTCAATAGGATGCAACCGAAACTAACAAAAGACCAATAATACCAGGTACCTCAAATTACTCTGGTATGTGATGGAAAACTATTTTGATCGAAATTGAAATCAACTGAAATATTAAGATGCTGTAACTTCCAAAATAAGAAAAATTACAAACTCTTTACAAGGCTGTCTCATGAAGTATGTATAAGTACTTATATGAAGTTGAAAAACTGATTCCAGATGACATACAATACAAATATTTACCCAAAAATAGATAATATTCAGTAATTTCTTGTAACATAGTATGTAAGTATGTTAATCATTTAATCATAATCATTTCTGTTAAAAGTCTAATGTAGTGTATTTGATATTCGACTATAATTTTCTAACTATTTTTGTTTTCTTTTTTTTACTTTTGAAATTCACAACATGCAAATAAAATATTGTCGATATTGTATTTTAGAAAAATAAATATTTTAAATTATAGTTTTCTATCTTTTATTTTCATTATGACTTTGATTTTTAATAAAATGTTATAATAAAATTACTTTATTAACATCGCAAATTTGCTGAATAATAGTTGTTATTTGAAAACCACAAACAACACTATAGAAGAATTTTTTGCATTTTTTTAATATGAAAATTTTCTTTATACTACCGTGCGATTTGAAAATTATAATTGGAAAATCTGTCTGAGACATGCATATTAAAAAGTTGAAACAATTGACTTCCAGCTTTTTATGCTTTTCACGAGGTTTAGTGCAAACGCATGCATGCAGAACTGTACATACAACACTTTTTATAACTGGAAATGTTCTTTTTATACGTTTTTCCCTTATACATATGTACTGTCAAAATATGTATTTCTTATGTTAAATTTAAAATTTTCAGTTTTATCACAATGTATGGTTACTGCCAAAGAATAAGAAAAATTATATTAAAAATGTCAATTGTTTTTCAAGACAACATTATTATCCTGGAATCTTTTTTGAGGGCAAAAATTTAAATCTTTTGTATAGATTATCGCAAAAAAGTAAAAAAGATTAAATTGTCTTCTTCCTTAACTTTTTAGGATAATGGTAAAAGTTATTTTGACGTTTGTGGAAGCTCTATGAGCTATAAAAAAAATCTAAGTCTATTAAAAATTTCAGTTCGCTGATAAAGAATTCAGTAGTAGTCGTAATAAAAATTATAGAGTAGAAGAAGCTGTTCCGTTATTTAAGGCAGTTCTTAAAAAAATAAATAAAATAATCTAAAATGCCCTTCTTAAGCTGAAATGTGAGAATTAACAGGTATAATTTTAATCAAATTATTGGGGTGGTCGTGGTATACATAGTGGTTAGAGCTCGTGCACAGAAACTCCAGCGACCGAGGTTCAAATCCCAAAAACAAATCTCCTGGTAAAAAATTAAAAAATAAATTTGCGGTTTTTCAGAAATTATAATTTAAAAAATAAAAAACGAAACCGCTCCCTTACATTTCCAGTCTATTCCACCAAGAAACGAATGATCAGGAATACAATGCCACCTTCTGGGAAGAAACAAGTTAATCTACATAAACAGATGCTGACTCAGTGGCGTAGCTAGGTAACCAAGAGCCCTGGGGCAAATAAAAAAATGGGGCCCCACTGCTATGTAAACTGATTAGGTTTTATAAAATAAAAATATGAAATATACAAATTAATGCTTGGTGTAGGTTTGGCTAATAAAACGAGATCCGAATCTTTCAAAGTTTTATTATATAAAAGTCGTGCCTACCAACTGACTAAATAACAATTATATTTACAATTTTTTTCTAGCTTTAGTTTTTGCAAAAGATCAATGACTTCGTTTAGATCCAAGCTTGATGCGGAGTCGAGTTTGGCCCACATTATTTCTTCAATAATTTTTGATTATTTTTAATTTGTTAAATTACCTTTCAGTTACTGCAGAAGTGACAGGAATTGTAAAGAATAATAGCATTGCTGTAAATAGTTTCGTTAGGTCGCATTCTAGCACTCCATATTTGCTCATTATTTCCCTACATAATTGGTGAACAGTCCATTCTTGAGTTAGTTGAGATTATTACTGCATACCCCACAACAATGCTTAGCTGATCTACCTTCCATATGTCCTGTGTGGTATTCATTATGATGGCAAAAAAGGTTGACGCTCTAATTTGTTCTAGTTCTGCCAAATTACAGAAAGAATATAGGGTAATTCCCTAACGTAACTTTTGAATTCCTCTCAACTGAGTTATCATGACTAAAGTGGATTTTCAACTTGCAACCTGTCATATTTATTTTAAAAATGGGAGAAATTTTCAAAAGTTCAGTTCCATCGAGATTTCTGGTAAGGATTCGAGGGCCCTCTGAGCTTGAGGGCCCCGGCGCACTGCCTCGGATAGCCCCTAGGTAGCTACACCACTGTGCTGACCACTCACATTCAACATCCAAATGGGGAAATTACTGTTGATCATTCAAAGGTGAAGGTATAACACTGGTCTTTGTGAATTTAGTGAATTTATTTTCATCGTAGAAATCTGGGACCGGAACCAATCGACGCGTATTTTTCTTCTGATAAAAATGATGCAAAAAACGTATTTTCGATTTTTTGTCAGTTACAGCGTTCTTTAATTCTTGCGACGATATATTCAACATTTCAATATACAGATAGTGACAATCCAAAAAATGATGTTGCATCGATTGTTCGTTTTCATCATTATGGGGAGTAATTTAAACTTACTGATTTTAAACAAAACAATTACAATATTCGATTTATTAAAATAACTTATAAAATATTACGAACCAGGTATCCACAATCATCATCAGAGCTTTGAAAATAACAACATATACAATTTCTATCGCAGAGTACAGGAACTATACTTGCAAGAATCCTACGATTCTTTTCAAAAGCCAAAAAAGTTTTGTTAATTTCCGTTGACAATAACGGCAAGAGTGCTTTGCTCTTCCAACAAGTAGTGATGATGATTACAGTGGTCAAAGTTAGTAACAGCAAATAGTACAATCTAAAGAAAATGATGGATAAAGTAGCACATTGTAGGCCAAATTTATTCGTTTTTGGGCACAATAACTTTATATGTGTGCACCAGTGAATTGTCTTGATGGCACAGCATTTAATTCTTTACTATTTAAGGCCGTTTTTGCCTCAATAAGTATTCTGTTGGAAATATACACTTCTGGAATCATATTCATAATAATAAACGAATTCATTATTCTGATTCGTTTATGTAATATTTCGCTTCCACTGCGTGATTGTCAGTGTGTTTTTCCAAAATTATATGATTTTTAAAAAATCTCGTAAGTTTTAAAATGACCTTCCATACATTAGAACCTCTTAACATTTTGGTGATATGAAATAAATTTTCATATATATCAAGTAAAAATCACGACAAATGTCAGGGTTGAGAATTTTCTTTGAGTATGCTCAGTGTTTTAAAAGTATATTAAAAAAGTTTTCAGGTGCATTAAAGGAGATTTCGACGGAGCACGGATGGTTGGTATCGTCTAAAATACGGACAAAATTTGACAGTCGAACGTCTATTATTGTTTTTTAAAAAATTTCAAATTCCATCACACATCATTAGATCAGGGATGTATTTTTATGCTATTTTTTATTTATAAGTATTTTACTTATACACGGTGTCCCAGAACTAAAAGTCAAGCCGAAACGTAATAAAAAACGGATAAACTGAGGTTAGTAAAAATCGGGTTACTTGAGGTTTTTATTTTTTACTCGTTTTTTTGAGGGCCTTTCAATGTCGACAAATTTTGAAAATTTTAAATTTTAACAAATAGTTTTAATTCTAGAAAACTTGGAAAAAATGAGTCTTTATTTTTGACTGTGGTTTTAGAAATGTTATTTAGGGTTACGGTTCCAAAGTTTAAATGAACAAAAATAATAAAAATTAACCACAATAACCGAAAAATGGTTACAGTTTGACCAAATTTCTAGGTTTTTCTTAAATGCCCATAACTTTCAAACAGCATGGGATAGATTTTTTTTCTGACTTTTCTCATGATGGTTACAATCAATCACATTTAGGCTTGATGTTTAGTCCTGGGACAACCTGTATACGTATTCACAATATATATAAATTTTATGTACACGTGTATACACATGTTAAGTTTTCACCTTATTTTGTTTTGGCCATAAGATTTTTATTCTCATTTTTAAAATACGGAGATAATTTCATATGATTTTCTTATTGGTTTTACGTACGACTTGTGTTACGGTCTAGATCCCCTTTTAATCTGTAATTGTGCTTTTTCACTAATATAAAAAATCTAAAATTTTTTGCTTATATCTATCAGTTGTTTGAATAACAACAGGATAATTTGCAGTGGAAACAGGTTGTGATCAGTTTTAATGTGGTATTTTAAAATCACTATTAAATCAAATCACGCGGTGGAACCGTAGAATATTTTATGGATTTTTTTTGGGCTCTTGAGAAAAAATTTGAATAACAAATTTACTAATGTGCCGACCTATTACACTGGTCAACACAACTCTTGTTTCCTCAAATTTTTTTTCTATTATTGGCTACTGGGAAATTGCCAACAGCTCTACTTTTTTAACCCTCCGTCCTGCACATGTATCTGGCTAGATCTTTTACGAATTTAACACTGATTTAAGCAAATTTCTAATTTTGCTAGCTGTTTGTGTCTCTAGGTACCCTCTACAAATATTGTTAGCTATCGTTTTTTGGAAAAAAAAAATTCATATGGATTTCTTTATCTACACATCACATATGTAGCGGAAACAACAAATTTTTGTTCTTTTGTTGACCAGTGTTATTAATATCATAGTAATGAGGCAAATTCTGACACTCCGATTAACATGATCTTGTCTGCTTGCGCTCTGTATGAATCCTTTCTGTTCTTATTAGATGGATGCGCAGCCTTCGAAGAATACTGAGTTTAATGATAAATTGATAACTTTTATCAATAAATTCTAGAAAAGTACACCCGTATGGAATGCATTTGTTTATCAGTATCTTTTGTTTTTGTTTATTTACGCTCTACTGATTTTTAAAGTTGAGGTTGACTTTTTTGTGTATTTTTTTTCTAGTGCGAATAGAAAATGCATTTTTAAACAAATACTTCTTATTTTATATTTTATTGCGTTGGTCATTTTTGGAGTTAATTTATTAAAAAAAACTTCTTCTTCCCGTAGGAAAATATCTTGCTTTTTCAGGTTACCGTTCACCCTTTACTCCCCCTAGTTAAGAAGCGACTATCGCCATCTCGCCATATTGAATTATTATACATACATATGTTACGCTGAACTACTTACATATTCTAACTCTAATAAATATTTTTTTATTTTATTAAAAAATACACTACGATACAGTTTGAATTGGTAATTAATATATTGATTTTATAAATTGAATTAAAAAGAACTACACTCTTGATTTGCATTTCTAGTCTTGCTGACATATAGGATGTGTTTTAAAGCCCGATAGAACTTACAAAAAATTAACTGTTAAAAAAATTGCTATACTGTTGCCGTTTTTTAAAATTATAACCAGTATTTTCTGTCAAATTAGCATTTAATAGGAGACAATTAAACGATGATCAAAAACAGTCATCAATTCATCAGTGAAATTGAAATTGTTTTTTCAAATTGCGTAAATTATTTCAAAGTTTTGATGATCATAGAAGTTATGTTAATGGTTATTAAGAAATTGATTAAAAAATTATATCAAAACCTGTCTTATTTTAAAATTATAAAGATTTAAATTGTATTCGATTTCAATTTCATTCGTTTACCCTTTACAGAACATACCCGATCGACGATTTTGTGATTTTTCTGGTGCAAGTAAACATCCACTAATTTGTGTCTTTACGGTCTTGTTAAAAAGACAAAATTGCCGCATGTGGTGTTAAAGCATAGAAAACTCTACCAGTCATTTGATTAATCCCTGAAATATTGCTCAGCTTTTCCAATCATTTTCATATAATAAATATGAACAACATTATAAAAATATTTGTGTACTACTTTTAATTATTAATTTTGTCGACTATTTTTTTCTAATCAATGATAATGTAGTTGAGCAATCATTTGTGATGAATAAATACATCACTCACAGCTGTTAAATAAAATATTATGAATAAAATCCATCACATTTGATATCTATATGACGGGATATCTTTAGTAACAAAACCAGGGACTGAAACCCTGAAACCCGGGTTCAGGTTCGGGTTAATCAAAATAAAAAGTTTAGGTTCAGGTTCGGTCCAGGGTTCAGGTTCGGGTTCAAAATTTAGAAAAAAAGTACAATATCAGTGGTGTTTTTTTTTCGATACCCATAGCCGCTTAGATAAACTGCTTCGAAAAAAACGACATACGTGCCCTAAGAAATTAAATTGGGCATTACTTACAATTTTTATAAAAAAAAAAAATATGTAATTATTTTTTTAAAAACATTTCAAACAGTATAAAAATAATTACATTCCTTCGCCTCAGCCATATTTACAACGTTTATTCTTTTATTAATTTATGAAATGTCGTAGAATTTTAAAAAGATAACGTCAAGATGAAAAAAATTCCAACTTGGGAGCATTTTTATATGTGCTTAATTTTTAAGCAGTTTTAAAATTAACCGCTTATATAAGCAGATATAAACAAAAATTTGTATGGAATATTTATATTCGGTTCGAAAAAAACACCGCTATCATTTATTTATTTTTCAAAAAATTTTTATATAATTTATTAATTAAAATATTTCTTAAATTTTCTTCTTTTAAATTTGATCTTTGTGGTGATAAAATAAATTTCAAAGCTGAAAAAGCCCTTTCTACGCTTACTTGCGTTGAAGGAACTGCGAAGATGATCTGGTCCACCTGATATAATAATGGTGTTTCCATTTTATGTTGCTCCCAATATCCTAAAATATTTTTTTCTTTTACCAGCCTTTGATAATTTTCGTATATTTTCATCTTATTTTTGTGCAAATATGTGCAAAAATAATTTTTTGAAATTTATGAACCCGAATCTGGATGAGTTTTGGAGTTCAACGGGGTTCGGGTTCATTGTTATAAAAGCGCCGAACCCGAACCCATTTCGGTTCGGGTTCGGGTTCGGTTTAAGTCCCTGAACAAAATACAGTATTTTATTTTCCATAATATATAAGCTTTTAATTAAGCTTTAGGTCGATTAAATAATTATTTTTTCGATATGTAAAAAATAAAAAATAATTATTTAATCGACCTAAAGCTTAATTAAAAGCTTATATATTAATCAATAATATGGTCAACTAAAATTATTAATACAATTTTCCGTAATATTTTAATATTACGTATACATACATCCATACATATAATGTCGTACTGGAGTTTAAGTGCTCTATGTGCCAAAAAATTATTTTGAGAAAATAGATCAAATATAGCACAAAAAAAATTCTGGTTAGAAGAGGATATAGAACAAATCAGACACTATTTATCTCAGAAACTGGATGAGATAACCGAGAACGGATTGAAAATTTGAAAAATTTGGAGTCGGAAACCTAAAATGGCGGATAGAGCACTTAAATTCCCGCACGACGATATGTATACATAGCTGGCCATTACAAACCTATTTCAGAGTTACGGCATAGATTCTTGCAGCACCCATGTTGTCTGTTTAAATGTTTATTTATGAGTACCGAACAACAGACTTGGAAAGATTATTCATGGCAAGCAGTTGCTCTCAGAGCATTTGCCAGTTTGCCACAGTTTAAATGTGTCAGTTAAAAATTTCACATGTGCTAGTTACGGTCATTTATTTCTGGTAGAAAAATGAACTTCTTTGTGCACTTTATAGGCTTATTTCTTCAAAAGTAGCACAAAATTGCATGTTCAGAATGCGCTTCGTCCAGAATAGTCGTGATAGTTATTTTGTATGTAGGAAATAGTTTTCAAATTTAATGGCGATGCATTGATCTTGTTTGCCTCAAAATTTTTTTTTAACTGTTTAAAGTTCTATCGGGATTAAAAAAGCATACTATAGAAAAAAGAAAAAAACGTACATGCTCATTTAGCACTTGATTAGCAATTTGATACACATATGTGTGTAGGAAAACATGCATGTTCATAAATTAATTGTAATATTAAAATTAAATAAAAAACATTAAAAACTGCATACAAAGCAAGTAATAAATTAAAATATTTAATAAAAAAAAAAACAGACAAATTAAATCTGAACTTGCCACTCTGGTTTTACAATTACAGTTACATGTCTGTTATAAGAAAATAGTGTATTTATGGAAGTTTTAAAGCATGTCTGGTAAATAAAAACAGTTTTTGTTTCTTTCTAAACAACCTTGACAAGTGTACCAAATGTCGACCCATTTTATACCGTCATATGGAATTACTGGATTAATTAAAACATCACTTAGCCAATTATAGCAGTAACAAGAAGGTTTTTTTATTATTATCTTTTTGTTTAATTTAAAATCTTAAGATTTATTAATAATTTTATAATAATTTATGACTATTGGTTCATAGTTAGTTATTGGTTAACTTTTGCTGGGGTGAGTTGGTGTCAAAATTATAAAAGAAACCAACGATAAAAAACAAGTTTAAAATAATTTGTGAAGACTTAACAAAAAACAGCAACAAACCAAAACTTAATATGAAATTTATTTGTTTTGCAAAATATTATATCACTCATATTTAAAAGCCCAATTGTTTGTATAATTCCATAACATAATCATCATATTGAGCCTGATAGAAATTGCCCGCTAAAGGTACACCTAAATTGTATTTCTTGATAAAGGCTTTTGTAGAAAACTTTTCACGACCAGCTGCTTGAGTTTTCGTAAAGCGTTTCTCATCAAATTCTAATTTTTTAGGTTGTTTGAATAACAGGAATGTATAGCGATGGAGACCAGTATCTTTTGGTGGTCCAGAACCCACATATTCGTTTAAAACATCACCTTTGCTTAATTGATCACCTGGTATATTTACCACCAGCCAATGAAGCCATTCACGTAAAGTGGGTTCTTTACGGGAAGGAGCATCTGGATCGGACATAATTAAAGTATAATATGTACCGGCTTCAGCTTGCCATTCGATTTTGGGTTGGTTCTTTACCTGTGTGGGTGTCAGTTCTACGCCTTTATCCGCTTGTATGCCATTCTCGTAGGTTATCTTAAAGTTGTTTTGTTTTTTTTTAGTTTCTTGAGATACATTTTTTTCAAAAATGTTTTGCTCTACTTACCTTTAAGAAATTTTTTGGTCCCTCCTCAATTACATCGGGTATTACTTCTAAATGTTTCATAAATTTTGTTATTTCGGAATCTTGTGCTTTTATGCTGCTTAAAATAAAGCCAAATAGGCCCAATGTTAATATCACTTTAAAGGTCATTATTTATCACTCTTATTTGACCGGTTTTCAATGCAATTTGTATTTGTTTTTTTATTTTATTTTTATGAGATCTTGTTTTCTTAAATGCTAAATATTAACTGAATTTTTTATTAATAAATATCTCAGTTTTAATATATTTTGTTGTAAAACGATTTGTCTAAAGATTTATCTGAACTTCAGTTGAAAGCTATAAGTATATAAAAAGCTTTTTTGTTTGCTTTAATAACAGTTGTTTTATTAAATAATAGGTTTGTTTTTGCAAATAAAATTAAACAGAAACAACATTTCTTCTGTTAAATTTAATATTTTATTCAGAGCCGTCAATGTTTAAAAATCATGTTTGCAGTTAATGCAGCATTATGGAAGATTTTTTTTCCTGCAGTGCCTGAAATAATTTACAAAAGTTTAGGCCACTTTGTAATATCTTGATTAAAATAATGTTTTGCCTAAAAATTTATTTTATTGTGTAGTTTTTCCAAATTTAAAGATACTTAAAAATTAGAAGGTGGTTAGTTTGTTGGCTTACTATGACAAGAGCTCCGGGTACAAACCCCAGTTCCGACATCTTTAAAAAACAAATTTGAAAAAATATTTCTTTTAGCAACTACCTCTCAGAAGTTTTCTGGCAAAAGCTCTGAGAGTAACTGATTGCCATGAACAAGCTTCTCAAGTCTGTTGATCGGAGTCGACTTTAAACTGTAAGACATAGACAAAAACTAAACGTACACAATAAGGATGCTAAAAGAAGCTGGACCGTAACTTTGAAATAGAGTAGTAGTGACCAATTATGTATATCTGCTTAATTTTTTTCACTTGTCTCAGAGTTTATTGTGCGGCTTCGACTTAAGAAGAAATTTTTTTTAAATTATTCCTTTTTATTTGTGATATTATTTTATTATTACTATTTAAAAAACAAAAAATATTTTCCACCTTATTGGCAAATACATTTAATATGATATGAGATAAGCATGTCTATGGCCATTTCGTCTCTACTTAAGAGAGTCGTCAGGAGACTTTTTCCCAAAGGTGGTATTCAAAAGTATAAATACTTATGTTAAAATAGTTATAGACTAAATGCGAATCATATTCCACTTAGTATAAAAAAACCAAACAAAAGCATTTACAATAATATGCAATGCAATACATTTCGGTTTTTCAAAAAATTCAAATTCTATTTCTCTGTTCTACCACAGCAAGCCATTCAGCGGCTTGCTTAAACGAAAACTACCGTTATATTCTCTTTATATGTTACATTCCATTTCATAACAGACGCCAAAATAAAATTGTCACATAAATTTTCAACGTCAACTGTATAAATAAGTAGATATAAGGATAGATACTTTTATATGTATGTCGTTAGTAAATTCAAAGCAATTTTATTTAATTTTACTAAAACAATTTAGTTAAATCAACGAAATTTCGTTTGTTTTACATTGCTTTTAGTAAAGTCAACTAAATTTCTTCAAATTCACATGATTGTAGTTGAATATAAAATCTTTAAAAAAATATATTTTGATTTTAACGAATTTTCTTCAATTGTACTGAATTATTATTATTAAAAATTATTCAATATGACTAAAAAAATAACTAAATTTTTTCGTTATTTTTTAATCCTGATCTATTTTTATTTTATTTTAATTGACAAAATTTTCGTTAATTTAACAGAATATTTAGTAGTTTTTACCTACGTTTTATTCAAATCAACAGATCCTACTAAAATATATTTTTTTACAAAAAATATTTAGTTAATTTGAAGAAAAATCTTTGTTAAAAAAAAATTGTGTAGAATTGACTAAAAATTGTGTTGATTTGAAAATTTTTTTCTTTGAAAGTTTACTAAATTTTTTAGTTATTATTACCTACGATATTTGGGTCAGTGTACAGCAATCTAAAAGAGTAAAGAGTATCAAAAAAAGACAAATTCAAATTTGGTGGCAAACCTGGTCTAAAAAAAACTCCGTTACAAATTAATATTATTGGCGCACGAAAGTATGCATTCAGTACGAATTAAATAAATAAAAATTTGAGTAGCTGATGAGAAAGAAGTCATGAAATGAGTAAAAAATTAACATGTTATATCTAAAAAAACACAAGTTTATTATTTTATTTGTTTTTTGTTGTTTTTTTTTTTGCAATTTTGAAAACCGTTTGGTTAGGTTAATAGTTCAGCTACTCTTGAAGCATAACTTTTTCGAGATTCTACTGTATAATATTTATGAACGTGATAGCCGATTAAAATTTTGTTCAATACCAAAGATTTTATTCTTTAATTAAAGCACGGTATTGACCGTTTTGCCATTTTTTGGTCATTCAGTAATAAGTCTTTTAGTAACAAAAACTAAAGACGTTGCTGAAAGCTTGAGTGTGAAAAATCTACAATTAAACCATAATTAAAAACGAAGAGTTTTTGATAGTTTAATATTCATTCATACTAAAAGTACTTCGACCTTAACTAGGATTTTGATAATATCTTCTCCAGTTTCGTCTCTTTGACGAACTTCAAAATGCCGGCAGGTATCAACTTTGACAATTCTCCATCTGATATCTGATAATCACCAAGGTACCTCTTTCTACTGTGCATTAATGCTACACTATTGCCTAGTATATGCTTTGATAACTTGTAGTCGCCGTAGTCAAGTGGTTAGTCTGTTGGCTAACTAAGACGATAGCGCTGGGTTCAAATCTCAGCTCCGACTTTTTTGAAAACAGAAATATGAAAAAATTATTTCTTTCGGCGACTTCTGGCAAAAGCTCTGGGAGTAATTGATTGCCATGAAAACGCTTCTCAAATCTGTCGTTCGGAGTCGACTTTAAACTGTAGGTCCCTGTACTTATGGAAAGAGAGAGAGAGCATCTTTCAATTCATAAACCTTCGCTTGAAGAATGCTAGCAAGCTTCCACATGGGCTCAGAATATTTCATATCAGGTCCAAATATTCTCGCTTCTGTGTTTAGTAAAAGCTAAACTGTAATATTTTAAGTCGTGAAGCGTTAAAGAGAAATGACATAAACCAATTAATGAAAGAAAATCCAATTTTTTTTTTTTTTTGTATTCAGTGCCTCTTACTCGACTCGAGAAATTTCTCACATGTATGATGAAACAAAAAATTCCACCGTTTTTCGAATCGTCGTTAAAAAAGTGTTTCTGTATCTACATGCGAAAATAAGCAAAACAAATTCTTTTCCAACTGGAATATTTCCAGTTTAAATGTGTCAAACGAAAGAAAACGTAAAAAAAAATATTAATTGTGAAAAATGTAAACAAACCAATAAAAAAAAATTATATAAGGAATAAATGCAAAACTATTAAAATAAAAATATGTACTACAATTGTACTAAACAAAACTTAATAAAAAATTAAGCTTAAAAGAAATCAAATTAAAAAAAGTTTATGGTGTTGTGATAACTGCTGCTTAAATAATGACCGGCGTAATATGTTGCGAGTTCATTGTCGCCAACTAAGGGATACTAGATACCAATCCGTTTAATATTCCGGAGCAATGATTTAGGGATCTCTACAGGTTAAGCAGAAACAGAAACTTAATGGACTCATTATTTATTAATGTATTTTTTGTTCTTCTTTGAATAAAACAATCAGCCACAGAATATTATTTTTATTAAAAAAAAACCTAAACAATATTATTTTTAACCCTAGAACACTAACGCTAATTTTTACGCAATTTTTCAAGTTAGAAAATTTTCAATTTATTTACTTTAATTAAATTAATTTATTTATTTTTATAAAATAAATTTAATAAAAAAATAATTTTTACTATATTTACATTATTCAGTTATCGTTTTCCATACAATTTTGACAAATTAAAAAAAAAAGTGCACGTAAAATTTACGTAGGTTAGTATTCTAGGGTTAATATAACCAGCCCCACAATATTATTTAAGAAAGGCGCAGAATACAAAAATTGTTATTTTTGTTTGCAAAACACTTTTCGAGCCGTTTTAATATGCGGTTAATTTTAACAGTTCATTCGGTTCAGTTTAAACAAAAAAATGAAATGGAAAATGACATAAACGACAGATAGTTCTCGCATTATTTAACATACAGAAACACGTATGTGTCAATTCACATCGTTTTTGTTTCAATTTTCCTGTTTCATGTGAGAAATTTCTCGTGTTGAGTAATATAGAAACGAGGCACAGAACAGACTAGTTTAATAAGAATTTAAATTAAAATCTCACAAAAACATATTTTCTTTTTTTTAATATTTCGTATTTATTATTTTCTTTATTTTTTTATTTGTTTTTTTTTATAAATTGCAATTTTTTTTAATAAATTAAATAAATATTGTTTCTTTGTTTCATTTACTTTTTTTTGGGTTTTTATGCCATTTGGTCGAGATGATATTGTTTTAAGGAAAAAAAGAAATCGTTTAGAATCGAAAATAGAAGTTTTTTTAGAGACAAAAAGTAGGAAAATTAAGAAAAGAATTACAACTAGAAAACAGAATAATAAATAGTGCTAAAGTTAAAGTAAAAGGATTTAATAAAAATGTTTATAAGACTAGAAATAACTGAAAATAATGACTTTGTTCTAATGGCCCTCTCCGTGACAAAAGAGGATACTGAGGTGAAAAATGTGTATAAAATATATAAATAAATAATTAAATTAATTAAATATTCTTTACCAACTAAATATGGAATGAAAAAAGTAATTAAACATATGAAATGCAATTATTTCTTTCACTCCCTTTACTACTTCTCTTCAACATATTCTGACGAATTTTGAAGATAATTTTTTTGTTATGAGCTAAGTTTATAGAATTGTCCTGGTTTTAGAATCGATGGCCCGGATTAAAGAAAGTGTTTGTTTTCTTTTCAACCACTTAGTGATTAATTAAAAATAAAAAAGAGAAAAGAAAAGCTGGATAAATAACTTTTAACTACGCTTTCCTTTTGCTTTCGGCGAATAGTGATTTTTTAAGAAAATTTAAGAAGAACTGCTGTAGCTGCCAGAAGAACCATTGCTGCTGGAGCTGGAGTAGGAAGAGCTGCTGCTGGGATGATATGAACTGTAGGCCATGTATTGAGCATCTGAACGGGCATATGGACCACCACTCATAGGTTCCCATGCACTGGGATCGTAAGAGGAAACAGTAGAACTGGGTACACCATATTCGGCAGCTGGCATAGGCATAGGCATCATGGTCATTTTCATACCGCCCAATTTTTGAATCAAATTGTAGATAAGGAAGCCCAAAACTAACTTGATAGCGATTTTAGACAAGATCAAAGCCTTGAAAGCTTTAAGTCCAATCAAAGACATTAAAATGGGCATAACAACCTTCAATTTGAGTTTCATTAACAACAACAAGGGCAAGAAAAGTTTGTCCTTCTTCTTATCACCGCGAGCTAAGAGTAAAATAGCAAGAACCGGAAATTAACAATTTATTTTAACTGGAATTTGTAAAATATTTGTTAAATTTTTTACCTTCATTTTGGGGAATTTCCAAGTCGAAACCACGATCGGCACGGTAAGACAATACAGAGTTGGCGAATACAGTTTCAGGCAATTGTACACGAATTTCGTTGGTATTTAAGATGCGAGCCACACGATCAGTAATTACTTTATCGATAACGTCATCATTGAAAGCACGACCACTAACATCTTCCTCTACACCAGTAACAGTATCCAAATAAGTCAACACCTTTTCCTTTAGACAATGCATGGCATTGCTATTAAAACAATTATCCACAATGTTCGAAATGAGTTCATCAGAGCTGTGTATACGTGGCTCAGCAATAGAATTATCAATGGCAGCAGCATTTAAGGGAGCAGTAGCGGCCAACAATAAACAGCCTACGGCCATAAAGGATGTAAAACGGAAAGCCATTTTATTTTTTTGTTTTATTTTATTTTTTTGTTGTTAATTATAAAACCAGGTTTATTCCTTTAACTGTATTGTGCTACTGGTGTTCACAATGGAATTGATATGAAAACAATGATATGAAATTAAACAAATACTGATGATTTTATACTGCCGCTCCCCCATACAATAAAACGCCACCACATACCCCATTGCTACACAATGGCTACGACAAAAAGCCAAAACAGAGACACAAACAGAAAAAAAGAGAAAAATAAACAATAACAACAATTAAAGTAATTTTTTGTAAACATAGTTTGTAATAGTTTTTAAAAACTCAAATGCCAATGCCATAGAGGATATAATTTCATTAAGGGAGAGTGCGTATTGTACGAATAGTTACTAAACCAAGCTATTTGTGCTTAATTTTAAAATTCTTTTGTTTTTGTAATTTTTTAATAATTTTTTTTTGTCTTTCAAAAATTATAATTTTTTGAATGACTGTCAGTTTTTGGTAATGGCCTAAACTGTAAACTGGCTTTCTTTCGTCTTTAAAACTCGAACATATGCCAAATATTGAAAACGACCAAACAAATTGATTTCATCATTACCGGCCGACAGTATTTACTACAACGACTTCCCCTCCAGCAACTGCATTTGAAAAAAAAAAACAACAAAAAAGCACTCTCACGGATACATACATATGTACAGAATGGCGACTTTTTCCACACACACACTGTTTGCTATCAAACTTTTGTTTTTAGTTGAGGGCTTTATCGAAAGTAATTAGTATTCAATACTTATTACTCTTACGATGTACAATTACAAGTGACAATAATAAAGACGATAAACCAAAATATCGAAAATAAATTCCAAAAAGAAAGACTGAAGCCGTTGCCAAACTGCAACCAACCCAACGAATTGAACCACCGCATTAGTATTTCATTGAAACGTTAAAAAATTTCATTTTTTTTTCTCTTTCTTAATTTGTTGTTATTTCAGTTGCCAAATATAAATCTTTACCCGTTTCTCTTTTCCTCGATTAAAAGAAAAATTTTTACTTTGTTTTGTTTAAATTTTTGGTAAAGAATTTTGCTTTTCATTTTGTACAAATACGACGAATACATATCCATTTAAAAATTATTATAATATTTTTTTTTTCAATAAAAACACGTCAAACTGTCGTAATTCATATTGTGCAAATCTATGCAAATGAAATTTATAACCAATTTCCTACAATTTTGACTATTTTTATATTGTACATTCTGATTTACCAGATTTGTTATACAACTTTCATTACTCGTATTTTATGAACTTAATTTTGGAATTCAATTTTAATTTCGTTTTATTTTTGTGACATTTTTGTTTTTTCTTTGTTAATTTTTAAAATTCTTCACCATATTTTTTAAGAAAACACGCACACCTTACATCAGTTATACTGGACTAGCGCAACCTAAACTACTGTTCAAATTTAGGTCAACATTTACAAGGTCGTTACTAAAATCGATTCTGAAATGGAAAGAAATATATATTTGACATAATGTGCTGGAGGCTCTAGGTTCGAGCCCCAGGAAAGGTCTGATCTTCTTTAATTACCAAAAATATTCATTGCCGTTAACTTTGATCTAATTAAAGCGTTTCTGACGAAACAAAAATTAAAATATATTTGACATTTTGATTAATTTTGTTATTGATAAAATTAATACATACATACATAGTTGGCCATTACCACCCTGTTTCAAAGTTACGGCCTAGCTTCTCGCAGCACTTATGTTGTGCGTGTTAATTTTTGTCCATGAGTACAGGGACCTACAGTTTAAAGTCGGTTTCAAACGACAGACTTGAGAAGCTTTTTCATGGCAATCAATTACTTCAAGAGCTTTTGCCAGAAGACAGGTGAGAGGTAGTCGCCGAAAGAAATAATTTGTTTATAATTCCTTTTTTTAGAAGATGTCCGAGCTGGGGTTTGAATTCTGGCCGACACACTAACCACTAGACCACGGCAACTACAAAATACATATTTACAGTATTTTTTTCCGATATTTTGCAACTTCTTCCAAATATATATATACAATAATTAATTAATTCCTGACGATGATAAACAAAGAAGAAAAATAGTTCACAAGCGGTCAAGGTGACGCTCGTATGGCCTGAAAATACTGTAGTGGTCAGCTGTAATGTAATGTATACATACACAATTGGCCATTACAACCTTCTTTCAGGGTTACGGCATATCTTCTCACAGCAACCATATTGGGTGCATCAATTTTTATCCATGAGTACCGGAACCAACAGTTTAAAGTCGACTCCGAACGACAGACTTGAGGAGTTTGTTCATGGCAATCAGTTATTCTCAGATATTTTGCCAGAAGACTGGTGAGAGGTAGTCGCGGAAAGATATAATTTTTCATTTGTATTTTTTTTTCAAGATGTCAGAACTGGGGTTTGAATCCGGATAATGACAGAACCTTTTACGTATATATGTATGTAGATACTTTAACCCATCTTGTGCAGCATTCACTGGCCTCTTGTATCGGTAAACATTTCTGATTCGAAAAATCTTTGTATTGATTAACGTTAACAATTAAAAATTATTTCGAGCATATGACCTCCTCGGTTGGTTTTAACAAAGCTCTTTCTGAGTGAGCGTCTAATTTTGGCAACGGTTTCGAGCATTATTGGCTATCAATGGGTCAAATGTTTCAGACTAATCGGCACATAATAGTGACAGAGACCATTTATAAGGACTATTTTGAAAACAAAACAAAGCAAAGCAATCTGTGAATCATTACAATAAATCAATGAAGTTTATATTTTATTGCCCGCATTCATAAAAAATAAAATTGGTTTATAGAGTGTTTATTTGACATATTTCTATGGAGTAATTGTCAAATAAGCAATTAATAAAACTGCTTTATTTTTCATGAATACGGGCATATATCTTCATAGAATTCGTTCCTAAATGAAAAAATTTTTGAATATCTTGTCAACTAAGTAGTAAACTCCTTGTTGTAAAACATAATGTAACAAAATGTAGTTCATGTGATAAATAGAACACACCACACTATTCTAAAATATGTAGAGTGCCTTACAATTCTGTATTTCCCAATGATTCCTATTTTATGAAGGTGTGTGTGTGTGCGTAGCATACTAACACCGTATTTTTCATTGCATAGAATATAGGTAAATGGGTTAAAAATGTTTTTATGTGACCATTCTATTAATTATTCCATGTGGAAGTTATGCTACGCCCGTTATATGAAAGTGAAATTATTTTATTAACGTCTATAGAACATTGAAAAATTTCAGTGTGATTTATTCACTGAATTTAAATTCAATTAAGTAATTAAAAAATTAAAAAAAAAAGAATTAAAGAATTTAAAGAATTAAAATAAAAAACACTGAGTGTGTATTTCATATTGACGGTATTCATCATTAATTTCAAAAAGTATATTATGAAATAAAATGAGCTGATGAGGAGAAAATTTTTATATTTAAGAGAAAATAATCAACACCTAATAATTATTTATGTATGTATGTATTAGGTACATTTACAGATTTTATATAAAAACCTAAACAACAAAGGCCTCAAAAACATTCTTTGCCTGTATGAGAATCTTTAATATAAGTACTAGAACATTCACCACTGTGCTATTTAAACAATTAGATATCTTGGGGTGATGTCCAAAAAACAATCCTTATTGGCATCACAGGCCTAATTAAAGCTTTTCCGATGGCAGTACTGTTAATTGCTCTAATATTAAGTGGTATTTTCGAATCAAAAAATTTTAACATCAAGGGACGCTAAATTACAAGAAGAATCCAGGCCAAACGGGAGAATTAAAATTTTTCCAGAACCTTAAATAATGTTGTCTTTACTTTTATTAACGCATGAACTCTACACCTGTTATGTTGTAATATAATCAATAATAAAATATTTTGTATCTGGTAGACTATTTATGCAATCTTTTGTACATACTCGTATCGTCTACATGTGCTCAATACTGAAATTTATGATACAAATCGTTATGTGATTTTAAACTAAATAATATTGAAATTTTGTCAATTGCACAACAAAATTAAACAAAATACGCTACAAAACCAATACAAATTAAAGGAGAACAAAGTTTTATTTTAAAAACAATCAATTCAATTCTGGAGTTTTGCTTAATTGTTAAATAATATTGAAAAACATGTATTTTAAACAACATCCAGTAATCGGGTTTGTGATCTCAATATTCAAGAAATGTCAAATATTTATATCTAATATATAAAATTCTCGTATCGCGGTGTTCGTTGCCAAACTCCTCCGAAATGTCTAGACCGATTTTTATGAAATTTTGTGTGCCTATCGGGTACGTCTGAGAATCGGTCAATATCTATTTTTTATACCCCTAAATGTTAATGTGACCAGCCCCAAGGGAAAATTTATGTCTCACCTAAAAAACGTACCCACTTCGATGAAATTTTTAACTAGATAGATCTGCGTACCGTAGAGCATATATGGTTCACGTTTTTTTTTCAAGTACTCAGAGTGGGCGGTATAATGGTTATTCCTCCCTATCCCCAACTTACAAGCTGATTTTGATTAAGTTTTGTTGGTGTCTTAGCACAACTTTAGATTAACAAATGTAAATTTTCACATCTATTTTTCATACCCCTAAATGTTAAGGTAGCCGCTCCAGGGGGAAATTTATGCCTCTCCTAAATAACGTACCGGCGTCTATGAAATTTTAAACTAGATATGTACATATATCTGCGTACTGTAGAACGCAACGGTTTACTTTTTTTTAGTACTCAGAGAGGGCGATACAGAGGATAATTCCCTATCCCCAATTATCGAACTGTAGTTTGCAGTACGGTGAAGTGTATCAAATATATTTGAACTGAAAAAATATTTCCTAGAGCAAATTTATATGGCAAAACAACGTTTGCCGGTTTAACTAGTATATTTATATATTCCGATGAAAGTAAAAACTAGTTAAAAATATTAATAAAATACATACATATATTCCTTTATTACAAAATGATAGCAACTAAAATACAACAGAGTGGAAAAATTTGAAGTTAGAAAGTAAATTGGGTGCCAAATTTTCAATTGTGGAACTATTTTACTACTTTCACGAAGAGCGAAAGATTAGATAGAGTATTGTAGAAATGTCGATTCACCGTCGTTGTGTTTTTCTTTTGACTACGTGAAAAATTTTACATGATCTTGGCTTACGAGTCTATTAAGTATATAAGTAGTTCGTGTTAGAAAAGGGACCATCGTTTATGTTGCAATTTCAAGCTGTTAACGAATAATCATCACAATACATCCATTAAGGTAAATATATTGCATAGTGTGTTTACAGGCTGTCTGCAGAATCAGTCTTTATTTTATCATGCTCGGTGAGCCCATTAAGCTATGCTGATTGATTTTTGATTTTTGTTTTTAAATACAACTTATGGTTCCAACAAGGCGATATAATTTAGCAGTCGATTCACAATTTTATATAAAGCTCTGTTAAGTCATACTAAAAGTGATTTAATATACAATTAAGTTTGCGAGTAGAGTGGCTTAAATCAAAAAACAAATTTTTTTAGTTAATAATGCACAAATATAAGGCGAACTGTAATTTAAAACATATCTAAAAATTGTATTTCTATCTCTTTTTTCACTGAGTGGCGAATAAAAGAGTCTTCTACTTTTCATATAAGTAAGTTTGCCTGAATTAAAATGTTTAAACGCATTTATCTGAAGATCGGCGTTTTTGAGTTATGCCACTCTACTCGCATATGAGCGATATGTTTATGTGAATTAACCAGCTATTCGTGAATTGGCGCCATATGACCAGGTTTATTAGAAACCATTATTAAAATTGGGCTGATCGTATATCTCTCAAATTAAAATGGTAAAACTTTCTTTTTAACAATATTGTCATTCCAACAATAATTATCATTTTAAGTTGTGAAGCTCTTTATAAAATACCCATTACAAGAATGTTTTTAGTTTAGAAGGGGGCAATACAAATTATTTATATTTTATTGGGATTTCAAGTTATTTTTAATTGCATTTTTGGTGAGTGCTTTATTAAAATTAAAACTGAAACCTTATTTTATTTAACAGAATTTTTGAAAACTACATAGAAGCTGAATTATTTATAACCACATTAGTTTCATGACTTTTATCATGATTTTATTTTATAAAAACTTAAAACAAAATATATGTTGGCTGTGTTTAATCACTACAACTAATATTCAATAGAAACTTATTATTACTTAGATTCACAGAAAAAATTTTTGTTGAAATAATTTCAATTAACAAATTATTTAGTATCATTCAATATTTCCAATTAAATTTTTAATTAATACAATTAATTTTTTAATAGAATAACAAAAATATAAATGTTTGTGCGTATGTTTTTTTCTTTTGCCTTAGTGTTCTTTAGTATGTTATAAAAGTAATCAATATATGATTACTTTTTAACTTAAAGTTCGAATACGTATTGTTATTTAAGTAATTTAAAAAATGTTTAGCATTAAAATATAAAGAAGACATATTTTATACAGTGAAGCCTGTTTTAATGCGGTAGATAGGGACCGTATAAATAAAATGGCATAAAAAAATTATATAAAACTTCACATACACAATTAAAAATAGTTTTCGCAACATAAATAAACATTATTTTTCTTAAACGATCAATAAGGACCGCATAAAAAAAGTTCCACGTCGAAAATAACCCAAAACTTTTTTATTTCATTGAATTAAGTACAAATATGGATATTTTTTAACATTTTATTTACATATCTACCTGTTTTCCATATATAAATCAACTTAATCATTATCCTTCACAATGGCTTTCACCAATAAAAGACCCCATCTCGCTTACCATGAAATTGTTCAACATTTATTTTGTTGTTGTGAGTATAATTGTTTCAGTTAGAAATGGAATATTCATTCATATGTCGCGGTTGGCCTCACAGTAGCCTATTCGATCGGACCAATTTTCGAAAAATTTTCAATTCTTGAGTCAAATATTCAAATCATGAGGATGATGATTAATTAATACTGATGGATTCTCACGCGCACTCTCAGCCATAGCGTTGATATTTTTTTAAGACCAATACCCAGGAGTAAACCCCTACTCATGAAGGGCATTGTATTGGAATTTGAAGACAGATTGAGAGATTTTTTATCGTTTTCAATTTTTAATAAGTGCCTTATGTCAATGAGAAAAGTTGCTGTCAGTTAAGTGATCCACATATTGATTGTGTGTGGTGAGCATCTTCACTAAGTAGGCTAGCTGCTGTCTCTATACTCCTGATCATTCGTTTCTGGTGGAATAGACTGGAGGGAGGGAGTCTTATTTTTAAATTATAATTTTTGGGAAAGTCGCAAATTTTATTTTTTTTAACTTTTCTTCATCGCTGGGATTTGAACATCGTTCTAAAGACTATACCACGACCCCCCCAACGCATTGTACGATCGCTATCACTCACAGGTCTTGACGCATCAAAAATGAAACTAGTTTTACAAACTTTAGCAATAAGTTTGTTTTTGATGCTTCTCTTCGACCAAATTTAATACAAAATTTTTTAATTTCCAGCTGTTTTTTTGTTGTTTTGGAAATAAATTTCCAATAAATTAATTGGACTAATTCCAATAATAAATTGATCAAGTTTAAGTCGACTAATTCATTGTACGACCAACGCATTGTACGATCGCTATCACTCACAGGTCTTGACGCATCAAAAATGAAACTAGTTTTACAAACTTTAGCAATAAGTTTGTTTTTGATGCTTCTCTTCGACCAAATTTAATACAAAATTTTTTAATTTCCAATTGTTTTTTTGTTGTTTTGGAAATAAATTTCCAATAAATTAATTGGACTAATTCCAATAATAAATTGATCAAGTTTAAGTCGACTAATTTCGTTTAGAGCAGGTAATTTTAAATTTTGTGACGGAATAGAATGACAAAAGAACTGCCAGATTTAAGACAGCTCATGGTTCAAATTTATACTGATAGATGGCCTATCCGATATAACTTGAAAGTTTATGACAAAATATTATACATTTTTATGCATTATCTTAAGCAAAGATTTAAAAGCCTTCTTTGCACCTACGGCAAGGCAGGAGGGTTATGATTTCTTCTATTTTTTTTATTTTCTCAAGGGTAAACCCCTACTAAATGCTGTGCATTTATTGGAATTTTTTGAAAGGGACATTACATATATATTTTTTCTTATATTATTAGGAATAGACAAATTGCTGTGAATTGATCATTCAAAGGCCTTTGTTATACCTCCACCCTTGACTGATCAACAGGAATTGCCTCATCGTTGCATGTTGATTGTGTGCTGATTGCCTTCGCTAAGTAGGTTTAGCAGTTATCTGCTACTTCCCAATAGGTGGCGCTTTTCTCCTGATAATTAGTTTCTTGTTGGCATTGGTTAAGGTGAAATAGAGTGTAATGTCACTGAGCGGTTTCTTTGTAGATGGTCTTCTTTGAGGGAGGGGGGGGACATCTTATTTTTAAATTATAATTTTAAAAAAACCGCAAACTAGCTTAAATTTTTCACCTTTGCTGGGATTTTAACCTGGGCCATTTGAGTTTTTGTGCGTAGGCTCTAGCCACTATATCACTCACCCCACATTGTTTGCTATATTTTTTTTGCGTATATAATGTTTATTGTCAGGTAGAATTATCAAGTAGGTCCAGATCAACGAACAAAATATGTGGCAGCGTCAATAAAACATGGTAAGCTCAAAAGTTTAAACCTCACGTAAGAGGTTAAAGGTAAGGCAATCTTCCCAATAACTTTATCGGTCACTTTAAGGTTAAAAATTTACTTGTAATAACAAAAAGCAATTTATCTGCATTTACTATCGGCAAGATATAATAATAGCTCCAAAAGTTCACCAGTCGTTTAGTTTGTGATAGCAAACATTTCGATCTTCAAGGTTCGTTAAAGATACAATTGTATATATGTAAATAATAATAATTTAAAATTTACAGGAGGCGGTAAAAATACAACAGATACTGTAATTATTAATATATAACTTTTTATTAAATGCTGTACAATTGCTTGTAATAACGTTATTTTTAATAATATTGTAAACATTCTTTGTGAGGAGCGGAATATTTCTAAAATGCATTGGATTTACTGAAAAAAAGTAAGTTTTGAAAAAATGCGAGTTAGGGCCTTTCTACCTGAGACCAACGATATACTTATACATACATAATTGTCTGCTCCTAACCCTGTGTCAGATATTACTTTCGTGTTTTTTGGGAACAGTATATCGAGAAAGCTTTTATTTCATTACACTTTAACATTAAAAAAAAAGCGCCAACAAAAACAATATCGAGATATTTTCCACTTTTAGCTGATTTTGAGCCTCACAACCGTTCGCATGATTGCCACATCAATTAAATTAGAAATTATTCGCAAAAGCACCTTGTGATCAATGCTCTGTGGTGCGTTCACATAGGACAATTTTGTGGAAATATTATATATTTTTATTTAGTATCAAACCTGATTAACGAAATATTTAACTATTTTTTTATTACTATTTCTTTAGGTTTTTTTTTTCAAATATTAATCTAATGTAAATACACCTTAAGGTTTTACACTTTAAGTGCAAAAAAAACCTACATAAACCGATTCTTTTTTATACGCAATTTAAGATTTTTGAAGTGTTTGGTAAATTTCAAAAGCAGATTCTTTTCATACTCCACTACAACTATAGGAAAAACCACATCATGTGGCAGGTATTTCAAAATTACTTTTAATTCTCACACAGTAATCCTTCAGTGAAATGGAAATCATTTTTCCCACACACTAGTTGTATACAATCTTCTAAAAAGAAAATATATTCTTACATATATTGATTTTCATAATTTTCTCCATTTTCATTACCATATTAAATCAAGTTTGTAAACGAGTGCTTCATGGTTAGTTAGCGTGGTATACATAATTCGAAATTTAATACATACATATGTACAGTGGGAATTAGAAGTTTGTGTACAAAACGGCATATGTTAACCATACCAAAGCAAATAAATATTTGAAGTTGAAATCTGTTTTAACTTCGTATTCAAATACAAAATTAGTTAATATTAATTTAAGTGTATGCCACCTACACTTCATACAGTCGATTTTAAAATCAGTCATAAATTTAAGTTTGTATTTAATTGTGGTTAAAACTACGCAATATAAACAAATTTTCAATATTTTTTTCAAGAAACAGCTAATTTGCAGGAAATATAAAGAATGATATTCAATTTTGTTTTGTTAAATTTTTAAATTCTGTATAGTTTGGCTTCATACATACATACATAATTGGCAATTACAACCTTTTAGCGTTTTTTTTTTAGCTTTTCGCAGCACCAATGTTGTATGTGACAATTTTTTATCCAATGAGTAACGATAAGCTAGGCCGTAATCTTGAAACATGATTTTAATGGACAATTATGTACATGTGCAGCATGTATGCAACACCATTAGTAATTGTATTGCTAACATTTAAAATTAGACTTTTTCTTCAATTAAGCGACTTTATGTCAATGGGACAAATTGCTGTTGGTTGATCACTCAAAGGCCAGTGTTATAACTACACCCTTTGATATGATCAACAGCAATTGCCCCATCTATTGTTGTTAATTTGTGTTTGTTTTTGTGAAGTGGTGAGGATGGCTAAATTGTTGGTAGGTTTTTTTATCCTTGCTTGATTCTGTCTATTACTTCCCAGTAGGTAGGCGCTTTCTCCTGAAAATTCATTTGATAAATAGATCAAAGGTGGAGAAGTGGAAGTAAGGTGGCCGCATTCTTTTATCGATGGAATTCTTGGGGGTGGGGGGAAACCTCATATACATATATACATATATATTTTTAATAAACATTTTGACATTTTTTTGCCACAAATTTTTTTTTCATGCTCGCACTCGAACCTGGACTGCTTTGTATTGTAAGCGAGCGCTCTAACCACTATACCACGACCCCCCATAATTAAGGTTATCATATCGTCGTGCGGGAGTTTATGTGTTCTATCCGCCAATTTATATTTTTCAAGTTAATGAAGCCACTTTAGGTTTCTGAAACCAATATTTTTAAAATCTGCAATCCGTTTTCGGCAATTTATCCCAGAAACTGGACGAGATATCCGAAAACGGATTGCGGACTTAGAAAATTTGGGGTCGATAACCTAAAGTGGCATCATTGACTTGAGATATAAAAAAAATATGAAATGGCGAATAGAGCACATAAACTCCCGCACGACGATATTTGTCTTCATTATTATTATTCTCTCTGTCCAATTTAAATGATATTATGCTACACCAACACTTAACTGAAAACACGTACTTACGTGTAATTATACATTAATTTCATTCACAAAGAGAAAAAAAAAAAAAAAACAGACACAATTAAACATACATTTATATTGAAATGTCAGGGAGAAAAAGAAATTGAAATATTTGTAATATTTCTAATTAGTAGATGAAACGATTTCAGATAAGACTGTTTCACAAGTGTGTATGTAGAAATAATATTTACCATTAAAACCATTAACCAATAATCGTAATGAATTAGCAAGAAAATTAATCACCAATTAATGGTGAAAACGATGTTAATAGACTTATTCCTTTTTTTGGGCGACTTGTATAGTATATAACGTACGAGTATTATTAAAAGGATGACAATAAGGAAGGCATTTAGTAAGATAATTACTAATGTACTAGTAAAAGAAGAAACATATTTTATTAGTGGCATGTATTTATATATTTTGAAAAATATGTGTATCTTCTTTATGACTTTGTTTTTCTCTGGAAAACCAAAACTAAATGTAGCTTTTTGGGCAAATTTTTTTTATTAAAGCAGTAGGTCTTTTAATTATTACCTGAATTTTTATAAATACTATTATTTTTAGTAGTAGTCGCCGTGGTCTAGTAGTTAGCGTGTTGGCTTCCTAAGATCTGACATTTTGAAGCAAAGAAATATTTAAAAAAAATATTTAAAAGAAAATATTTCTTTCGGCGACTACCTCTTAGCAGACTTCTGGCAAAAGCTCTAAGAATAACTGATTACCATGAACAAGCTTCTTAAGTCTGTCGTTCGGAGTCGATTGTATTTCCCGGTACTCATGGATAAAAACTGACACACACAACATGAGTGCTGGGAGAAGCTAGGCCGTAATCCTGACACAGGGTTTTAAAGGCCAGTTATGTAAGTTATGTATGTAAGTTATGTAAGTATGTATTATTTGTAAGCTGGACTTAATTTATTTGCACAATAAGTTAGAGATGAATTCTTTCTTTATCAAAAACGAAAAGTGTTTATTAAATCCGACATCACAAAGTATGTACTTTTTTAACCGCAAATATCTCTTGTTTTTTAAGAATTATTTTGTTTTATGGTATTTCTATAACTCTGCCAGTCACAGAATTATTTATTTTTTTCGAAGCCTTAATAATAATAATAATGTTCTAATAAAATTAATTAACATGCGTTTTAATTTGGAATCCAGGGAGCAAATTACGGCATTCGATATCACACAAAATTACTTAGTATAAAATTTTCTTAAAAACTTTATGAAATTTCGCTCAAAATCGAATAATTTGCTCTCCGAATTTATTTGCACACAACGGATGTCTAAGAAGACTACTGAGAAACTTTTTTTTCATAATCCCGAGAATATGGTCTTCGTCGCTCCATTCGTAGTTAGGTTAGGATTAAGAATTGTATAGCAATAGGAAAATAAATGAATAAATAAATTTTTTCTTGGCTTCGAATATTTTAAATATTATTCTGAGGGTAAATTACGGTATTCGCTATCGAACGAAATTTATGAAAATTGTTTTAAAATTGCATGAAATTTCGCTCGATATGGAATGCCGTAATTTGTCCCCTGGTTTGTGTTCGGTACAATGATTATAGATAAAAAAACGTATTTTCTTTAGGGTGTAACCTTGAAACGGTGTTATAATGGCCAATTCTGTATCTTTGTATTTTCCGCCATTGTGTATAAAAAGCATTGCCAATTCAAATTATGCCTGACAGCCTGTTTCGAGAACACGAATGGCTTCTGACATTCGTCTTTTTATATGTGAAACAACAACAAAATCACTCAAATTTGTTAGTGTTTCTCATATAAAAAGACGAATGTCAAATACCATTCGTGTTCTAGAAACAGGCTGTGAGTTTCTTTTGCTTTCAGCGATGCCAACTTTTTAGAAGCAAAAAGAGCCAAGATTACATAAAAAGAGCTAAAAACGGCTTAATATAGATTTAACGTTTATTAATAAATTTTATTTCTACTTTCAAGGTAAAATTAATTTTATGAGAATACTATGCAAAGAAGTATATAACAAAGGTGGTATTTTAAAGCAAACATTTAATTCGTTATTTTCGCATAACTTTGCATTGTCGTCTTCTTCTTCTTCAGTCTACAAATAGATTTCATGAAAATTAATATGTTTCGTTTAAATTAATTTTTAAATAGACTTTTTCTAGTATTTCGTAATCCGAACGGTAGAACTTTTTTCCTTTTAACCCATGCTTTATGTGAATTAAGCAATTCAAAATATTTAAAGACATTCTGTTTCGTGCTTTATTTTTAATAAAATTCATAACACTGAATATGCGTTTTACTTCTGCATTTGAATAAGGCAGTGCGTTAAGCCTTAAAAGAAAAGATGATAATTTATGCAATGGATTCTCTTTGGTTGAATTTTTAAAATGATGGACATCGAAGTTTAAAATGCATTAATTTTATCCAGGTTTTTCTCCTTACTAAAGTTTAAAATTTTTTACACCATTTTCAAGTTCCTCAATTTCTTTTCAAATTCATTTACAAATTCTTAAATTACAGCCTTAGTATCTTCCATATTGCAGGAAAAAATATTTGTTACACTAAATGTAGAAATGTTTTCCAATATTTGTTTGTAATTTCCCTTTTTTATAAATTAACATTTTAATTAATTAATCAAGTTCTCCTTGCTGAATTTCTATTCTAAGTAAGATATTTTCGATTCTGCACAAGTTTTCTGAAAAGTGTAACCAATATGGCAGTTTTCATATATATTTTTCGCAAAAAAGGGCTAAAAGTGCTAAAAATTTAATCAAAAAGGGCCATTAGAGCTCATTTTACAAAATAGTTAAATGGGAAAAAAACGAGCAGCAGGTATGTAAAAAGAACTAGAAATGGCGTAAAAAGGGCTAAGTGGGTATCGCTGTTTGTTTGCGTATTAGCTGAGAAATGAGTGATTTTAGGAATGCTATACATTATCAGAGTTTATATGGTTGGGTTATAAGAATATATGACACTGTCACACTGCAATAGAACTTGCGTTTAGGAAAGCTGCCTCTTTTCTTAAAAGACAGACTTTAGGCATTTGTTTTTTTTCTTAATAAATATTAACATTTATTTTCTTTCTTCTTTTCATCTCTTTGAAAACTTTGTTTGTTTTTTTTTTTTTTTTTTTTGATTTTTGTTTTTTTACAATAAATAAATTATTAAAATAATAAAAATAAATACATAAATTAAATCAACTAAAAGACAAAAACAAAAATAAATATAAAAGGCTTTCAATATTTTCAAACTTAAAAAGAAGTTTTAAAAAATATTGTTCTTTGGAATTCATCAGGTTTAGATGTGGACATTAAACTAAACGCATTGAATTGAACAAATTTCCGCTTTTGTAAATTTATCATCAATTGGCCTTTAAAATAACATCCTACAGCAGAAGTCATGTGTTGCAAAGACCTTTTTGGCTTATTGTTTCGTTTGTTTGGTTTGTTAGTCACACATTTAAATTGATTTTTTTAAATGAAGCTTTTAAATATTTTGTTTTTGCTTGAACTCTAATAGGAATAGGAATAAGGAAAAGTAGGGCAGGAAGGTTGTAGGAGTTAGGGGATATTCGAATTAACTTTAAAACTTAATTGTAAGCATTATAGGCCAAACTTTGGGCAGCAGGATCTGTTTCGTATTGTTCTACAGCAGCAACAGAACTTACAGAACGGCCATCCCAAGGACCGTGGGAGGTGATATGGGCAGAATGGTGATGTTCAGCAGCAATCTATATGAAATAATAAAAATGTAATTTTGTAATACATAATTTTCAGATTTTAAATTTAAAATAATAAATATTTCTATGAACAAAAGGAATTTCTATATTAAAAAGGTTTTAAAAGAGGTGTGATGAAGAAAAGACTGAAGAGCAGGAGTGGTTAAATGAACGCCAAAAAACAATGGGTTTGATTTTCAAGCTATTATGAGAAAAAAAAATTAAGGAAAGGGGATTATTATTTTAACACAAGCTTACCCTTTCAAGTAAAATGTTTAAATCTTTGGTATATTTATACTATCATTCACTACACACTACTTAAAACGATCTTCATCGTTTTCACACTCCTACTCAACAATACGTCTTTAACATCCCACCACAGCCTAAAAGAAGACAGTGTTTTTTTAATTATTATTATGTTGTGGACTTACCTTTTTGCATAATTGGAAAATGGCTAAACCAACCGAAACAATGAATGAGAAGAAACCCAAACCCAAAGCGTTCAATGCCTTAATTTTCAAAATACCAATAGCCATGGGTATAACTGTGATAGCCTTCAATAAGATCAATACCATGATGGGCATGGCCATTTTACGCAAACGATGTTTCTTGCCTTTAAAAATAGTCGAGATGAAGGATTAAAATCAAAGCAGAGAAATAAAAGAGAGAGAGAGAAATAAAATTGTTAAGTCAGTATATGTGTTAGAGGGTTAATAGTAAAGCATGCAACACACCCTTCTTGAAAATGTTTCCCTTCTTACCCTTGCCTTCAACAACACCCTCACCCGCAAATTTGACATTAAGATTAAATTCATCGTTATTCAAATTACGGGATGAGACAGTGACTTTGGCATCAGCCATAGGCAAGTCCATGGTAACATCATGACCCTGAATATAATTTTCAATAACATCAAAGAAATCACCACTGCTGGATCTACCCTCCATCAATTGAGGAGCTTGATAACCATTTGATTTTACCTCAACATTGGAAATCTACAAATATATAGAAATTGTTAAAATATTTGCAAATAATTTTCACTTCTTTAGCTGTGTTTTAATGTGAAACACCCACCTTGAAATTTTCTTTAGTCATGACGGTATCCAAAAATCTCATAGCTCTTACTTTAATGCAAGCCATACTGTCACTGCCACTTTCACATTTAGCATTTTCCTCATCAATCATGCTTTCCAAGTTGATGGCTGCCTGACATATTGTCGAGAAACCCAATAGGGCTACGAGGATGATGTGTTTAGAGGAAATCATTTTTTTATTTTCTTTTATTGTAAATCCCTTTTGTCTCTACTCAGTCTCTACTCTGTTGTGTATAGCTCCCAATAGACCCGAGCCTTGTGGTCTGTGTGAATAAACAATTGCAAATAATAATTAAATTTCTATTGTCCACGTTTTTTATACTAAACATTTAACCGAAAACAAAACAATCTATAATATAAACCAAAACTCTTCTTTTTTTCGATTTTATAACAGCAATAACAACAAAAGCAAATCAATAAACCAAACTAAAGTGCGATAACACTAACAAATATCTATGGCAATGGATGTGAACTTAAATATTACAATTGGCCGTTTTGTGTGGTCATGTAGCAGCCGGCCAATTGAAATGACAGACATAGCCCTGTAAAACTGTATAGCACATCAACAAACATAACCAACAACCATATTAATAGACTACAACTGCAGTAATCTCTTCTCTATATACATATCTCTCTCTCCGCATTCACTCAATTTGGCAAACAATTATCCACTCGTAGACCAGGGTTTTATAAAAAGAAACATTTTGTTTTTAATTTTTCAACAAAGAAAAGAGAGCCATTTAATTGTAAAATTTAATTTTAAGCCTTAACTTTAAGCAACATTTATGGCCCAAGACTTTGTAATTTGAATTCATTCATGATTCCAATTGTTGTGTGATCACTATTTCGAATTTTTCTCACGTTTCATTGTTATTGATGTGCACAAAATATCTTTTTCATTTAAAATAAAATTTAGCCCGCGTTTTAAGCTCAGACTTGTAAATATGATCTAATGGAAGTCAATTGTAATAATTTGTTTAAAATCAAATACCTACATAATACCATGGATAACATTTATATTTTATAAATATTTTATATTTAATAAAAATTCTTCACCTTGGCCCTAAATGTACATTTACTGCCATGTTATAAGATATCAAATCAGAGAAGTTGTTAATTTTTCTTGACCTTAGGGTAGTTCCAAAATTAGTTAAACCTAAAAAAACCAGCGAGGAAAATACTCTTAATTTTTTAAGATATTTCCCTTATAGCTGACATATTACATTTTTCCAGTTACGAGGGCGGATCAATAAGTCTTGAGTTTTTGAATAAAATAAATTTTTTTGGGAAAAAAAAAATTTTTTTTTAACATCATCTTCTTTTAGCTCGATAAACTCCAGTTTTTGTAACCCTTCCAAAAAATAGGATTTTTCGAGGTCCATAAAATAGGCATTTTTTAAATCAATATTTTCAGCGTTAGAGCCAAATATCATTCGTTAGGTTTGGAAATAGTCACTTACGACTTAATCTGGAGAATATTACGTATGAGGTATTAATTCGTAGCCCAATTCATGTAATTTTGTCATTGATACTGCACACGTGCTCAGCTGTCCATTATCTTGCTGTAAAAGAACTCTTTTCTTGGCTATATGGGGCTGTTTTCTTTCAATCGCCATTAAATCAGTCCAATAAGTTGTCATAATATTCACCGTTTATAATTTTTCCTTTTTAAAGGTAATCGATGTGGATTATCTCGCGTGCATCCCAAAGAACTATTGCCATCACCTTGTTGGCCGACAAACTTACCTTTTCCTTCTTCGGAGCCGGTTCACCCGGAAAAACCCAGTGTTTGCACTGCTGCTTGGTCTGCGGAGTTTTGTAATGGACTATTCGAATTGCCGTTAAACAACTCCAAACAATCCTTTAAAGTTGTCATACGATTACATTTATGGTCAATTAAGAGCAAATGCGTTACCCATATTGCAGACAGCTTCTTAAACCCAGTTGATCATTTAAAATCGAAACCACACTGCCATATGAAATGTCTATGGAATCAAAAATCTCACGCAATTTTACTCTTCGATCGGCCAACACCGTATCGTGAATTTTTTCGACATTTTCTAATACACGAGTATTGACCTCAATTGGCCGTCAAGAACGTATCAGCATCATTTGTACATTGTACTAGTTTACCATTGTAATCGATGATCCAGAGCCCCCATCTGCTTTTTCTTTCGAAAGCATTTTCGATTCGAATCGAAATACAAAATAACTCTCCCTGATTGTTGCCAAATTCTTTTCTATCGCGCCATGATTTTAAGGTTTTAAATAGAAAATCCTAGAAAGCTAAACATGGAGAAAAAGATGAGTGACGAAGCAGATCAAAGTTTATTTCATTGATTTTGGTTATCGCAAAAGTACATACATATGTGCGCTGGTACATTGTCTTGATAAAATAACACTTTTATTTGCCCAATAAAAAAATTTTTTTTATTGAATCCATCATTTAAACGCTGAAGTTAGTGAGTTATATCAATAACCTTTTTCCAGCGTTCTTCAATAGACATTATAACCCGTTAATAGTAAAAATGGTCGGGGCATTAAAAGAGCCACCAACGCAAACTCTATTTAACCATTCGAGGTAAATCATCTGTTAACCCATGTCTGACTCGTGATTAAAAATCAAATAAAAAACACGACTTTATTGCGGTGAAACATCGCCAAAAACTCTACTGAAATATTTTCCCGACACAGTTTCTGTTTTATTGGGAGCAAACAAGTTTTTTTTTCCATTAGTATACGATTTAGAGAACCATGTATTGAACTACTTATTATTTCAGCTAGCTCATGTCCCTTCAGTCATCGATCATACGATACCATATTATGAATTTTCTTAACCATTTCTTTGGTCTTTATACGACCTTAATAAATTCTGCTATGTACATAAAATATTATAATCATAAAGGAAGGAACATACACTCCTTGGGTAGAACTTAGGTTAGGTTATGCTATAATCTGCCATCTCGGCCAACAGAAGACTCATTGTGATGCCGCACCCGATAGTGACTCCATCTCCACCTATCTTCGAAGTGGCCTACTTGGCCCACCGGAACATCCGATGACGAAATGGGATCTTAAGGGTGTCGTCCCAGGATTCTTCTTTTTAGACCAGAACCATGCTCGCCGGATAGATTACAACATAACAATCACTCCGTAACTGTGAAGAAACTCCATTCCTATGTAGATACCTATCTTTCCTTACAAGCTGTTGTAGTACTTTCAATAACTTCATTGGCGGATATATCCACCACTAAAGTTTCGGACCTGCTGGTGTTCGTAAGGAAGGCAGTTGGTCTGTTGAGCAAACAGTAGACTCAAAGGGACACAATAGATCTTATATAAAACAGATAATAATAATAACTTTCAATAACTGGTTTATGCAGACAATTGCAAATATAACGTTTCGCCTGACATCTGTTGATGCCTCAGTATGATAAAGTGAATACTAAAGCGATGGAATAACATATGTTTACGAGATGGTTAATGGGATAAAGTGGTCATAGCAGTTTCACGTCGATTCGATGCAAGTCTTTTTGGGTATTTTATGTAAAATATTCTTGCCTTTAAGTGTCAAAGTTCGTGTAGTCTATTTGCTTCTTAATTTTTGACCTAAATATTCAATATGAATAAATTATTTTGTAATTATTATTAATAAATAAAAATGTTTGTAAAAAATTTAGGACAAATGGACATTTCTGAAATGTTATGTCGCGATTTTATTATCAGTCACAGTATTACGAATGCAAAATCAAAGATTACAAATATAAGGTGTGCGTCACTATAAACTGTAACACATCAAAAGTCAAATAAAAACTGACTGGAGTAAGCTAGAGTTAAAAATAAAACAGTTTTATTTTGCATTTTTATTACAGATTTATATTCTGTATTATTTTATTTAAAAATTAATTTAATTTTATAAAATTTTTTATTTTATTCATTATGCCAACCATAAGCAATTTTATAGTGTTTTCGGTGATTTTTTTGGTACCAGCTGTCCATTTATATCGAAAACTAGTAATGGTTTTGGGAACAGATGTACTCTTCTTTAGTTCTCTTTTGACCAGAGCCCAATATCTTTCAATAGGCCGCAGCTCTGGGCAGTTTAGTGGGTTAGCCTCTTTTGGAACAAAAATAACATTATTTTTATTATACCAGTCTATTGCGCTTTTACTGTAGTGACATGTTGCCAAATCTGGCCAGAAGAATGTTGATATGTTGTGCTGTCTTAGAAATGGGAGCAACCTCTTTTGAGGACACTCTTTGATATAAATATCTGAGTTTATTGATCCCAATGTAACAAACGATGCACTTCTGTTGCCGCAGCTACAAATAGCCTGCCAAACTAGGAACTTTTTGCGAAATTTTGATAGTTTTTCAGTTCGGAACTCTTCAGAAACATTACCTCTACTATCCACTACATAAAACTCTTGGCTAGGAAGCTGCGCAAAGTCTGCAAAAACGTAAGTTTCATCATCCATTACACAACATTCGAACTTTTGAAAAAATTCTTTTTTGAGGAGTTTTGCTCTTTTTTTGCTTCAATATTCTTCTTAGCATTTCTATCCGGAACTTTTTGGACTTTAAATGTTTTAAGGCCAGCTTTAGCTTTAACTCGGCGCACAAAACTTTCCGAACATTGCACGCGCCGGGCCACTTCGCGACCAGAAATGTTTGGAAGAGCCAGCAAAAGCTTCTCAACCTTTTTGGCTTTCGCGTCGTTCGTTACCAGTTTTGCTTTACCTGTTCCAGGCTTTCTTTCAATTTTTAGGTCTTTGTTGAACTTTTTGACCACTCTGGAAACACATTGCCTGGTCACGTGGACTTCCCTAGCAACTTTTGTATAACTCCAATATGGTTTTTTTGAATTATTTGAATAATTTTTGTATGCACTTGTTTTTGATTATCCATTGTGAACTAACTAACAAGTCAAATTTGACAAACTGATACATTTTAAAATCTGACACATTTTTCAAAGATATTGTGATTAAGAAAAATTATTTTGATTAAAGGTGAAAAAAGTTGTTAAGAAAAATGGGTGTTACACTTTATAGTGACGCACACCTTATTTTTTGTTTTAGTTTTTAGGTCTAAATACAAGTATTACTGCTATAAATTGCATAATTCGCTTACATATTATACGTACAAGTACTTGTGAAAAAAAAAATATGTCCACGTGTTATGCAATTTATTAAAGTAAAATATTAAAATATTCATAAAGTACTGCAATACGAGCATTTTGAACAGAAAACCTTACAACGACAAACTGTAAGTTAACGGAAGAGAAATACAAAATAACAAAACAGACAAAGTTTTATTACAAAACTTTTCGCGTCACTTGTCCTAATCAAATCGAAATTATCATTTTAACAATCGTTTATACATTTTATAACGCACTTATGGGCCAAAAATAAAACGGCCATACAACAAAGTAGCAGCCATACGAGTATTGTTATTATTGATAAACCCTTAAAAATAATTGTTATTCAAAAGAAAGTATCAAATGAAACTAACGAAAGTTGAAGAAAAATAATTTGTTTTTTAATTTAAATTCATTAAACGCAAATTATTTGTGTGATTACAACGCATTACAATGTACGTAAGGGAGTGGGGGGGGAGGAGTTAAATAGAGAATTTTAATTTTCCATTAAAAACTAATAAAAAAAGACCAAAAAATATGAATTGTTTTTTGAAATATTTATTTTGAATTTTGTTTTTTTTTTTTTTTAATTTTTAATATGTTGACCAACGCATTTCATTAGGAGAAATTTCACCGTATTGGTTTAAGTAAAATGATGCCTTTTTTCACGTTCACGTTCATATTGATTTTCATTATATATTGTACGTGAATTTTTTTAATCAAGTTTTTGTTTATATTTTATTGTACTTCAATTAAAAGTACTCCCTCGTTAAACGAATGCAATAGCTATAAGCTTGTATATGAGATTTTATCGAGATTTGGTCATCAATGTGCTAGGGCGTATTAAATTCAAAAGCATACAATTTTTAATAAAAGGTAGTAACTCTTCCAAGGAATAAATAACGTTCACCTGGAAGAAAACTAAGTTTCTGGTGCTCCCAATGCTCATTGTTATACGGCAAAGTTTTGGATCGGATCTCAAAAGGTTTTGCCTTCTTATGTCTATACTGATATCTTTATCTCCTCTAACAGACAAGCTGTGAAAAATGTGATACTTTTCATAAAGACCTTACAAAAATTGGAGTTTATTATTATTATTATCATTAAATTGAAAGATACTGTAACCTTTCGAGTCAACTGTCTATTCAGCAGACTTACTGCCTTCCTATTGAACGGTGGTATATCTGAAACTTTAGTGGTGGCTTTAGTTTGGCTTTCGTAAACACCTCCATCTAAAGTTTTCCAGAACACCACATTCACCCAATATGATGCTTGTAATCAACTACAATCATCAACTTCCCTCCCTCTAATAAGATTGATAATAGCAGACTGCTCTGCACAATAGGACTCCAAACCAATATACGGTGTCAAGAATCCTTTCCTAGATAATGCGTCTTCAGCTGCATTGTGGCTTTTTCCACAGTGTCTAGGTAATGTAATTGAGAGATCCTAAATTCCCCCGTATAGAGCTTATTACGGAAGGCATGATTTTTATACTATTTGCTTACTGGTTGCAATAAATTTGCGTTTCTATTGAATTATAGCGGCTCATTTTATATAAAAGTTATGCATTATTGATGCACACGAGTAAGTGATTGTTCACAATTTCTCGCTTACAGAATAACTTGCTGGTAAACACTATTTTCTGCTGGGCACTTGGAAGCAACCCCTGAATTACAATCTGCTTTCACGTCATGGAGCAGAACAAACTGTATAGCTGTTTTTGGTAATAATATGTAAAAGACGGGATTACTGGGATTCGAACTCGGATTTCTATAATTTTTTTTTGAGGACGAAAAGTGAGGCTAATCTGGCCAAAAATAAAAATTTCGCTTTGCATTTACAGTGGCTCAAAAGTGAACAACTTTTTCGTCAACTGACGAAAGCTATTTTTGTTAACATATTCTATTATGCCGTCAATTTAAAGACAAAGTTGACTAACAATCATAAACACAGAGAAAAAATGTTTTTTTTAACTTCTATGAACCACCACAATTGATATGAAATCAGAGTGGGCAAACAAACAAAACATTTCGCAAACGTTACCACAAAGTCATAAACTATTCAAATTTTTTTTAATCCTATTTTACATGAGCAAAACCAAAACAAATACTTTCTAAATGAGAAAGAGCGCAAACGAAACAATTTGCTTTGCGCTCTTGTGTTTGTTTTGTTATTCCGTTACATTCGTATAATTTGCTCTTTTTTCTCTTCTTCTTTTCTTTTTCTTCTCATTTATTTTTTGTTCTACCTACGCACATTTGAGTTAGTGTATTTGTAGTGCTCAAAACAAAAACAATATACAAAACTAAATCTGACAATCGTTCTCACTGTTTTTGTTTTCTTTTACTCATTGTAAAGAACAAAACAAAATGAGATCAAAGGTTTCGTTTTGTTAATTTTCCTACTCTGCATGAAATGCCTCAACCGTGGTGTATAATGTTTTATTAGTAATCTTGACGGATTTGACAAATTCAGCCACACTCCTTAACCCTGCTACTACGTTAAAAAATACTTACGTATATTATGTTTTGGGTCATTTTATGACCCGATATATTTTTATTATAAAAATATTAATTTTTACAAAAGAAAAAAGTTTTGAAGACTCGTGATGATTACAATAGGTTTTATATAAACTTATGTTTTGTGTTTCGGTGCGATGGACAGACATAATTATTACAAGTAATGCATTCTGTAAAGGTCTTTTTCTCTTTACTCGCCGGAAAAATGCAATTTGGGTCATAAAATGTAGTAGCAGGGTTAAAATAGTGAGGACTATTGAAAACTATTGCTATACTATATTATAATACACTAAAAAATAAACCGTACAAATGGGTTGAAATGTTATAAAAAGAAACTTTATTTTCGTTTATGTATTCGCAGTAGTTTCTGTTATATCACACCCTAAAGTCTTCATACTCGTACCTTACATCCCTTGAATTTTTAATTCCAAATTGTGCGTCAATAAAAAATTAAATTAAAAAATGTAAATATTTATTATCAATTTAATTAAATGTAATGGTAAATGTTTTCCATTTATGTAGACATTTGCAAATAAACACGATATTTTAACAGAAATAATTAAGAAAATTGTTGCAGAAGCCATTAAGAAATTGCTTTTTAGTCAATATGTCCAATTAGAAAAATCAAATAATAAAATATAAAAAATAATTTTTTTTTTGGTTGCTAATTAGCAAATGATTTGAAAGGTTAAGGTAGATAATTAAATAAAATCATTTGTAAATAATTTTGGCTATGTCATCACAATTCAGGTGTGTATTAGATGGTACAAAATACAACCCTATTTGAGCATTCCATTAAAATACTGCAGTCGTTCTGATTAAGTTTTTTTCTTCTTGTTTAACTTTGTATGCTCATTGAACATTCTCCCTTGATATTCAATTAATGTCAGAATATTTTTTTCGTTTGTGTTTGCCTTTTTTTTATTTTTCAAAATATATTTTTTATTTCATTACTACCAGTTTCAAGTGCCAAGTATGAACTGCATTAGTGACACCTTATTTGGCTCGATTTTATAATCGATTGTCTCGTTTTAAGTTAAAACTTTCACTTGAACCGATTTTATAAATAAAAAATTTAGAATAAAGAAAATAATAGAAAAGGTTGTAAATGATAAATTTCTACTTCATGATACGCCACATGGACTGTTCAAGTTCGACCCTAATATTAAATGTTAAGGTATGTTCACATTATATAAATATTTAACAAAAAATATGTACCATGGCATCTTGAAACTTTAAATATATGAAATGATGGAGGAGGCTCTATTGTAACAGACAGAAAAATATAAGTAATGGTCGATACTTCAAATACTTTGACTGTATACGCCCTATTTTTTAGATTTTAAATTGTATCTTCTTTGGGGGGGAGGGGGTCGTGGCATAGTGGTTAAAGCGTTCGCACAGAAACTCGAACGACCGAAAAAAAAATCAAATTTGAGGTTTTTCTAAATTATAATTTAAAAAATAAAAGGCCCCCCCCCCCCCCCGCCTCCAAGATGACCATCTGCAAGAAAAACCGCTCCCTGACTGGATATCAGTCTATTCCACCAGAAAAGAATGATCAGGAGTACAGTGCCACGTTCTAGTAAGATAACAGCTAACCTAATTAGTGAAGACGGTCATCACTCACTTTTAAACATCCACCGACAAATGGGGCAATTGCTGTTGATCATTCAAGGGTGAAGGTATAACACTGGCCTTTCAATAATCAACTGATAGCAATTTGTTTCATTGATATATGGTGAACAAAAAAAAAAAATCTATGTAGCTCTCTTCTATCTTCAATATTCCAATACAATGCACTGCATGAGTAGGGGTTTACTTCCTACATGTCCGACATGTCCCAGCAAACATTAAAGTTCGTATATTAAATGCTATATGTGGTTTTAAATGCAAAAAAAGGAGTTATGATTTGGCATAACATATGAAATAAGGGTTGATTTCTTTTAGAAAAAAAAAAAAACTATATTTGAGTCGATAAAACGATTTATATAATTCAAAGTATAATAATGAAAGATGTGAATATTGAACGCGGCTACGTCACAAATAGTTAATAGGCTGGTTAAAATTTCTTCGGGTTCTCTCCACCATATTGGACGTTATTTCACGAAAAAATTCTTTAATACTGCTTTCAGTACGTCACTCGTTGCGGGCTTGTCCCGGCAGTGAGTACTGAAAAAGTGAGTAATGTGAACTAAACTCTTTATCGAACTCGGCTCTTAATTGGGCCTTTGTTTTGCTTGCTGTGGGACACGTGGCAACGTGTTGTTGAAACCACATGTCAGCCAAGCTCAAATCTTTCATTTTAGACAACACCAAAAATTGTACTCAACGCGTTGTAGTGTTCGACATTCACAGTAATGTTCCTGCCTATGATATCGTTTAGAAAGTAAAATTCAATGATGCCACCTGTGATATTTTCCTCTCTCGACACTTTGCGTATGCCTGTTGATGGTTCAATGCCCAACAATTTAATTTTGTTTCGAAATTTAGACAAAATAGCCGTGTTTGAAGGTGCCCACAGTGACCGTAAAAGTTTCTTTACAGATTAAAATTTAATTAGTTTTGGTAAATACCTTACATCCGACCTAAGATGGAATATAATTCTCATATATGGGCCGGGGCTTCTCGATCGCGTACAGGAAAGGGCGAAGGTGCTTATCAACGACGGCAGGGTATCCAACTCTATCGATTCGTTGGAGCATCGGCGCAATGTGGCGTGCGTTTCATTGTTCTATCGATACTACCATGGGAGGTGCTCTGATGAGATAAGGAATTTGATTCCGGGTGGTCTCATATTCTTGCGGACTACACGTACCTCTCTCAGAGAGCACCCATTTGTGATTGATTGTTCAGCGAATTGCACAATGCATTATAGAGAGAATTCGTTCTTTGGCCGCACAGCTCGTTTGTGGAACAATCTTCCGGCGAAAGTTTTTCCTTCCAATTACGATATCAGTAGGTTTATATCAAATGTCCACAAACACTACTCCCTCTTTCCCCCTTCCCATAACATACTTTCCTAGACCAGCATATGGGTGGTGAGTGTGGGCGTTAATTGAGATAAAAAAAGCCTCTGTGCCAAATTTCAAAAACTTTGGGCCAAGAATAAATTTTTGGTTTTATGGACGGTGGGTAGTAGACGTGGCCAATTTTAATTTTTAATTAACCAAAGGCTCAGGGTAAATTTCAACATTTTACAAGTACTCCTTATATTTTTTTTCTTATATTTAATGCTATTCTGTATCTTTACTTTCAATAATGGCACCCTTATCTTGTGACAGGATAATTCTTAAGTTATAACATTACTAACGTCAGTGGGCGATATTTTACAGAAATTTTCAGTGAATTTTCATTAAATATAAAATGAACTTAAAGGCTGTGATTTTATTATGAAAGAAATTCGCTGAAAGAGAACTTTTGGAAGAATTCGTTAAACGCGTTTAATTATACAAAAAAGATCATACAATGCAATACTCCGGAATATAGATAAGTGAGCTTTTTAAGTTTGAGATTAAACTCAAGTTTAGGATTTAGTCAACTAATCTATGAAGTAATTTAATCCGGTATAAATTGTGTTTTGTGTTTTTGAGTATGATTGAACTAATGAATAAATAATATTTTATATAATATATAATATATAATATAATAATAACAGTTGTTTATATTATGTACATGTAAGTTGACAGTTCCCCTTTAAGATTAAACTACTAGCATCGGTCGATTAATCTAGCAATTAACAATAAGAAATCAAAGATTAAAACTGATTTAATCGCTAATCTCAAACTCAAGAAGTGGCCCTAAGTTGGCTGTTAAAGTATGTAAGCAATCCCTAAAAATGTTACGCCAGCGATTAGATCGATAATATGTCGTTGTGATAATACGAGTAATTTTCTTTATGAAATTTATTGTGATGACTAAGTTATTGAACATTTAATACATTTCTTATTGCATTTGTTGCTTGTTGGACGATCGGATTAACTTTTTCAGTATGAAAACATATTCGCATACTTTTAGAATCGCAACAGAGATACTCAGTACTTTTTTGACTGATTTAAAATGTTTAAATGCTTTTAGAAAGAAACGGTTTTGGTTTTCTCTTATACTGCTAATAAAATAGAGGTCATGTTAAGCATAATAAGCTAAGCTGTGCCTTATTTTAGATTATTTTTAGATATAGATATACATACTCGTATATGATCTTCCCCATTATTTTGGTGTTAAGTTTTCTTTCTGGGCGTTAAATGGCCTGCTACTAAATTCTGTTTGCGTTTAAAATATTTAAATCGGCATATCCGAACGAGTATATTTTATAAATATCTTTGACATATACTGGATGTGAATATTTCTTAATATATGCCCAAAACTACAAATATGTACATTTCTAAAGTGCTTTTACTATAAAAAACCGTGTTAATGGAAACACTTTCGTTAAAGCCTTTTATTCACATTATTTTCTTTTTGTAATTTTTCTATTTTAATTACACAAATTAAATTAAATAAATAAATAAATATTTACAATAAATTAATAATCAACCACAACGTACTTGTCCTACACATCTTTGGAAATTTGCTCTGGTTTTTAATGAGTTTTTTTTTTTGTTTTTGTTTTTTTGTTTGTTTCAACACTTAAAACTAAAATAATAAATAACTTTTCGTATTAAACACAGAGTGAGAAGAAAAGGTTTAGAGGCAGAGAGTATGAAGTCGTTTAACGTCTTTTCTGACCAGCAAAAGCCATATCCTGAGCATCACCACGATTTTCTTGCGATGAAGAACGAGCCCAACCATGAGGATCCCAAGCTGGAGCAGCATGTTCCAAATGCTCAACATGTTCAACATGATGAGGAATTTCCAAATGATGATCCAAGTGATGATCCAAATGATGATCAACATGATGATCAAAATGATGAGGAACAATGTGTTCAATATGATGAGGCACAATATGTTCAACATGATGGGGTACAATATGTTCGATATGTTCATGATGGGGATAGTGTACCACTTCATAGTTAACAATCTATAAGGCAAACATAGTATTTTGTAATTCAAGGTCTGTAATCAATTAGATATTCTAAAAATTTCAACATACCTTGGGCTTGGCAATTTTGAAGACAACCAAAGCACCAGACAATACCAATGAGAGTAGACCCAAAGTCATGGCTTTCCATGTTTTCAAAGCAATCAAGCCAAGAGCAAGTGGCACCAAAACGGCTGTCTTTAATTTAAGGCCAATCAAAAAAGGTAAGACAGCTTTGCGCATAAAACCACGACCTGAAATAAAAAATAAGAATAATTAATAAAAATAAAATAGAAAATAAAAAAATCTTGCTCACCTTGTTCACGTTCAGCCAATGGCACAACAGCATCTTTAGTTAGAGCATTGCTTAATAAGAACTCAGGTAACATTGATCGCGCTTCAGCTGTTTGGAAATATTCGGGAGCCTTAATGCGTAAAGCATGTGTAGCCAAGAAATTGTCAATATCTTGGAACATTCTTTCTTGTTCATCCAAAGCTCTTTGTTGTCTATTCTCTAGAATTCTACCCGTACGTACAATAGACAATTTATCGGTTATTACAATTTCATCTTGTTTTAAAGCATCACTGAACCATCTCATGGCTTTGGGTTTAACACAGCTGGTACTAAAATCCTTCAGACATGTGTGGTACATATCAAAAGCCAAATCGGTAGCTGATTGTTTTTGAACTGGAGCTTGAGCCAATGCACCAGTGGCTACTAACGCCACTATAAATAGAACAGCAAATCTATTCATCCTGATTTGTGTTGTTTGTAATTTTATTTGTTAATCCTCTTTATTTAGTAGTTGCAAAGTGTACTGGATAGTTTGTACGCAAAAATGTTTTAGTGTTTCCACTGAATGGCCAACTGAATATGTAAATGTTTATTGTGGTAACTGTGGTTTTTATACGACCATTTCTTTATCAAAAAAATAAATGAATTTGTTGTCTTTTCAATTTGATTGTTAGTAATTTTTCTTTTACTGCTCACTATCGTTTTAATATTTGTTTGTTGCTTTGTTTGTTGTGAATTTAAAAGCAGTTGCTTGAAATCTAAGTGTCTTGTCATTTTTAAAAATTTGGCTCTGATTTCGTTTAAAAATGTTCTCTCATTTTACTCTCTGTCAGGGAGCGCCTTCCGTTTTGATTGCTTTGTAAATTCTCTTCTTACTCTCCATATTATTTACAATTATCGAAAGTTGTTTTTGTACCGTTATACAATAATTTCACTAGTTCGTGTTTGGCTTAAGAATTACTTCATTCCCATAAACGGACACTTTACTCACATGCCATACATGTCTGCCTATGCAGTCTGTGTTAGTCTACAGAATTTTAAGTTGGCCTAGGTACGCACACATATATGTATGTGTATACGAGATTTTATTTATGACCAATAGGTTGATAAAAAAGTTCAAAAAGAAAAATTATTCACCTATTGAAATAAAAGAGAATTTTGAAGTTATTAATGGAACACCAGAAATACATACGAGTATATAGTAATCGAGTTAAATTATTCTTTGCTGAAAGCGAAAGTTTTGTTGTAGTTATTCAAGATAACAAAATCAAAACAAACAAAAAATAACGGTGTCAAATAATAGTAAAATGACACAGAATGCTATTGTTTGCAGTTATAAATCTTAACTGTGGCTTGACATAGTTTAATATAAATTTAGGATAATCTTAAAATAAATGCATACATTTTTATATATTAAACCAGCACTCAGGGCATGACCCTTGCTCATGAAATTCATAGTGCAGGTATGCGATTATTCGGAATTGATGTCCCTATTCATCAGACCACTTTTTGTGGTAGTACCGATAGAACGACAACATTGCAACTATACTCTAGTGGATCGATAGAGTTGAATAGCCTTCCGTTACTGGTAAGCTCTTTCGCCCTTTTTATACAGTGTAAGGAAGCCACAAAGTAGAATTTAAAACGCCGGTCCATACACATGAGTTGTATACTATTTTTGGTCGTATAAATATTAAGAAGGTCAAATTCTTTTTACAACTACCTCTTAAGAGTCTTCTGGCTGGCAAAAGCTCTAAAAATAACTAATTGCCATGTACAAGCTTCTCAAGCCTGTCGTTCGGAGACAACATTAAACTGTAGGTCCCTGAACTCATGGATAAAAATTGATACACAAAATATAAGTGATGCGAGAAACTAGGTCGCAACCTTGAAACAAGGTTGTAATGGCTAATTATGTACATACTAGCCTAAATCTGTCGTGCTTCGCTACACCAACTGCTACTATTTGTGCACATTTTTCGACTGATGACTTTTAATGACTACGAAATCAATTACATCAAACTCAGAAACTTCATCTTTAACATTTCTCCGCATATAAAAAAATTAAGATTTAACTTGCATGGAAGATACCACGCCAACTTTCTGATTAATGATTTTCCTTGACCATGAATTCGTTCAGAACAAATTTAGAAAATTTAGCTTTAACAGCTCTCAAGATATAAGTTAAGCATAATTTGAAAAAATTTTACATTGAATTTGTAGGAAAATCTAAACGACTTATCTTCCGGCCGATTTAGCGCAAACTGCACATAAACAATCTACAGACTATCCCCAACGTACCATGAAATTCTGGTTGAAATCAATCCACCCGTTTCCGCGATTAGTGGTGACATCAAAATGTTTATTACTTTTTACATATTAGAATGTATGATTGAATAAAGTATTTCTTGCACCGCTTTAAAAAAACCACGGAACTTGACTGCTTATTTCGACATTCCAAAAATGTGATCATTCCAACTGACCTTAAATGAAATGCTTAAAAATATATGTATATGGTTTACCGATTAGGAAATAGCAAATAGCCTGGTATTTTGTTCAAAAGTTCATACGAAAATCTGTCAAATTACATATAAAAATATTTCGTATGTTGCTAAAGTAGTCTCTGTTCGGTGAAAAACATGTGTAACCTACATTTTAACAATTTTTCTAACTACAATGTTTCATTTTTATTTTCATACGGAACAACATAGTCAACACTTCTTTCGGACGAAATAATATAAATTTACACCGGACTACAAAAAGTTTTTTTTATTATAATGAACAGGATTTTAGAATGTAGTCGCCGTGGTTAGTGTGTTGGCTTACTAAGACATGGACCCTGGGTTCGACTCCAGGCTCTGACATCTTCAAAAAAAGAAATATGAAAAAAATATTTCTTTCGGCGACTACCTCTCAGCAGTGTTCTGGCAAAAGCTCTGAGAGTAACTAATTGCCATGAACAAGCTTCTCAAGTCTGTCGTTCAGAGTCGACATTAAACTGTAGGTCGCGGTACTCATGGATACAAATTGACACACACAACATGAGTGCTGCGAGAAGCTAGGCCGTAATCCTGACACAGGGTTGTAAAGGCCAGTTATGTATGTATGTATGTAGGATTTTAGAATTAGCTTTAGTTTAGTTTTTAACTATTTATATAGCGTTGGTGTTTGGTTACTTAGAGTTATATTGAATATTCGTTTTACTAGAGGCGCTCTTTCGAAATTTTTGTATATAAAATCCGTGTAAAATCACTGTAATTTGAACTCACTGCACAGCAGCTGGACTTTTAAGGATTGCAAAAAACGTACAAGTTTTAAAAAGAAGAGCTGAAAAACTAAAATCCATGTAGATTCGGAGCCCCAAATTAAAGTTATATCAGTTCTTCTCATAAGCAGCAAAAACATTATTTTGTTGAACTGTGTTTTTGGTTGTGAGAAAAGGTTTTGCATGCTTTTAGGGATATTTGTTGCATGTCAAATTTTTCGAACGGAAAAACAAATGTGGTTAAACTTTTATCATAAAAATTGAATACAATACAAGGCTTTAATGTTAAAATGACCTTTCCTCAATCAGTCGAATACTATAACTTCATTTTATATTGTACAACTTTTGTATCACACAAAATTCTTTTCCTCAGTAAATCTGTGACACAAATACCATAAATAGTTTAAATGAAAATGAAATTTTCCTTCTTTTTTTAAATTTCTTTTCATATATTTGGCATTAATTCAAAAGCAGAAGTTCATTGAATAACAATATCGTAATGAAAACAAAAATTCAAAATAAAGTAATTTGTGTACTCTCTCTCACTACTTACTTATATCTGTCAAAGTATGTCTTTGAAGCATATTGAGCTAAATTGTTCACGACACTACCTAATTTCCCTTATATGTAATTGGAACACATAACACCCACTATACCAATAAACAAATACGCCATACAACTCATATTAGTTATTCATATAGTATTTGTAAAGACTAAATTTCATTCATACGATAAAGATTAACCATAAATGTTTATGTAGATTTAGTTTATTGGTATCTAATGGCTTTTGTGTGAATGCAAAAAAAAAAAGGAAAATTGTCTATTATTGGCACTTAGCGATTGTAAAAATATTTTCATACACAAATACTAAAAAAAAAAATACATTTGTGCTATTGTGTTACTACTCAAATACTAGAAAAGTTATGCTGAGATAGTCAATATTATGTTAATAAAGTGGGTAAATTGATAATTCAACAGGTTGTGAAATGAAATGAATTGAATATTAATATCACATTGTACACTTTAATAGAGGAAGAAACACAATTTTTCGTATTCTTTATACATACATTGCAACTATACATCTCGCTCGGATCAATGCCGTATATATCGCATATAGAAATGTGTCACATTTAAACTAAAGAGTGGTTAAATTTTAAGGGCCGATTTTGATTTCGTATAAAACACAAATCATTTGGGAAATTATTGTCGTCTGTTTTTATTATGACAACTTGGTATGGTTCCATTATGTTTGGGACAAAATATCGACCAAATGGCCGCCGCGACCTCGGCGGCACACCTCAATTTGATGGTCCACCTTCTCTTTTAAATTACCCCAAAGAAAGAAGTCCAACGTTGTCAAATCACATAATTTTGGTGCCCATTGACATCGCAACCACGTGAGATACCACGGCCATTGAATTTGTCGAGCAAATAGCCATTGTTTCGTAAGTTGTATGAAAAGTGGCACCGTCCTGTTGAAACCAGGACCCACATCATAATGTTTATCAACGACGAGAGTGTGAGATGCAATTGTTGGGCAAGACGACGAATTGAGGTAGATGGCTCTTAAGCCACACTATAGCTAACAGCAGCAATATTTTCTTCAGTACGGTTTGCACGATTTTTCCGATTGAACGTACATGTGGATGATCAAATAAACCGAAAAAATCTTGTAGTAGCGATATACATTTTGATTTGAATGCCCATTTTCATAATAAGCCTAAATAACTTTAACGCGTTTCTCGATTGTCTATCTTTCCATGGTTCAAATTGAGTTAGTTTGGAATTGAGAAATGTCAAATTAAATGCAGAAAATATTTGACATTTAGGTTTAGTTCACATTCAACATCGGCCCTTAAAACTTAACAATCCGATACATTAAATAGTGTATTGTCCTTAGTGTAGTGTGATGGCAATTTAATACATTCTTGAAAACAAAACTTTTTTTCTTTCGTTCTTTATATTGAAAATCCTTAAAAAGGTAGTGGACAACCATATAAGGTGTGAGGTCCTGCAACGCATGCTATTGAATTCTTGAAATAGTATTTAAAATTCGACAATCCTTGGATAACAAGAAAATTACTGTATAGGCTGGATATAGAGGGTGCCTTTGACAACATTTTTCATGAAGTAAGTTTGAAGTTTGAAATTTTATTGAGCCTTTTTTTAATTTTCATTACAAAGAAAAATATACAAATAATTACAATAACAGAGAGGGAGAACTTAAGACTATAATGTAATATCCCAATTTACTTAGAAATGAGTCCAGCACCAAGCTTTACAAAAATGAGAAAATTATTTACGAGCAGAAGCGTTTATTATTACAATATTATGTAATTACTATAAATAAATTTGTAAAGCTTGGTGCAAAGTCTTATCATAAAACTTACATCGAATTGAAGCATTGAGCATTTTCAGATATATAACCAATAGGTGATAAATAATTAATGTTGGACCAATTAAAATCGCTTTGACTTGTGTGAATTCCTCTTACAACAGCATTTTGATGATTCTTAACCCTAGTCACAAATCTTTGAATTATGTCACAAACATATAAACCGCCGGGAATAACTTTTGATTCCGAATTAATAAAGACATTTGAAAATCTTCTATTTTGATAACGGAAATTTTTCCCGATACAACATCTTAAAATTTTCCTTTCAAACACTTCAAATTCTTTTAAAACAGAAGGCGAAATGGTAAACCAAATGGGAAAAGCATATAAAAATACTGGTGTTTTGCTAGTTTTTTATAACAAAAGTTTTGTTTTAACCGATAAGTGTCCAAGATGAGTTTCTTGGACAAAAGCTACATCTATATCCTCTCTCCATAATGTGTTAAGCAGATCTATCCTCCTACTTACTTCCACAAGAGATCGAACATTAAAAGTTAAAAGATTAAAAATTTTATGCATCATAAGAATTTTTAACGTCATCTAACAATGCTAAACAACATCTTTTAGCATCCTCCTTTGACATAGTTTTATACTCATTCCAAAATTTCTCAATTTTGCTTTCAAATGAAACAGTATCCGGTTGGCAAATCATTTTAGGAATTCTAAGGAATTCTTTTACTAATGGCGAATTCGGTTTTGGTTTGTCTAATACGATTGGAGTCTTTTCCTTAAATAAATCAGCATAAGAACTTCTTTGTCCTGTAGCATTAAATAAGTTAGAGGATGCTCTTTGATTTCTTTCCTTAACAATGTTCTTCATTTTTTACTTCATTTCCAAAAACTTTTGTAGGCCGTGCAACCTAAGAAGTTAGATGGATGTCCGTGTTGTTTGCAATTTACACAGAACGGTAAATTTTCTTTGCCAGGAACAAATTGATATTCTCCTGGAGCATGATTAAATTCACATTTGACACAAGCGAAAGGTCTATTACATTTTCGGGAAGTATGTCCCCAATGTTGACAACGCCAACATTGAATTTCCTGAAACTTAGTCTTTGGAGATTCCCATGTAATTTTCTGATTAAAAATGTATTTAATCCCCAATAATTCTGTTGCTGTTTTACCGGGAAGTAAAGTTATTAAAAATAAACCTGTATCATACTGTATCAGGCACTAATAAATTTATTTAATTTTTTCTCAAATTTAAATCGAAGACATAAAACACAGATTAATGATTTGCATTACAAAAAAAAAAAAAAAATTTTTGTAGTATTATTAATGATTAAAACTTCTTTATTAATACATTCCCAATATTTATTTACAGTCATGCTTTCAAATCTTCCCCTCAGCTCTTCTCATCACCAGTCGTCATACAACCAAAGCCATATGCTCAAATTTCTTAACGCCAGTCCAGACGAGAAATACGGTGTTGTTCTTATGCAAAAGTGTTGCATAAATTGCTGGGCTCACTTCCACTTGGTGCAGAATAACAAAAATGAATTTGGATGCCATATATGCTCAAAACGACACAACACTGTCCTGCATGACACATCACAATCAAAAAAGCTTGCAAAAGACCGTCGACCAGTGGATAAAAAAATTGAAACTCAAATGACCCAAACAAATTCCAGCGACCCCTTCTCTTGGTCCAGCGTTTTTCTGCCGACTGCCAGCGTTCAGGTATCTCTCATCAATCCACCATCTAATATAATCAAATGGTTTGGTTACACCTTTGTTGGACCCGTAAAGAAGAAGGACTCATACACATCACTCCGAGGGGGCAGAATGTTCAGAAACACGCTAAAGTGTGCAACACTAAAAACTTCTGACATTCTGTCAATTAAGGTTTTCTTTTGCTTGATCTTCAAAATAATCTCATTCGTATTGTGTGAGTTGAATAACGCGGTAAGCAGTAAGAAAAATAAACCAAACCTTAAATTTAAAAGTATACATTCACAAAACAAAAGAACATATGTAAATAAATGAAATTATAATTGTTATTTAAAAAACAAAAGAACTATTATTAAAGAAACAAATAAGTATCAAAACATTATTATTAAACCCTAGACCCGAAAAGAAATTGTTAAAAAGAAAAAATGTATATTGAAAAATATAAGTGTTGAAATTTATATGCCTACATATGTATATATTTATATATTAAAATAGAAAAGAACGAAAATAAAACAAATCCCTTTTTTGAAATCAAATAATTATAAAAAACCACAAGTGAACGTGTTTTATTTTGTTTAATTCTAAACATATATTATTATTATATTCCACGTAAAAGTAGCTTAGATACCACCTTTGGGAAAAAGTCTCCTGACGAGTCTCTTAAGCAGAGACGAAATGGCCATAGAGACATGCTTATCCCCAAAGCAATACATTTCATATATTATGTATATTAAATGTATATTAAATGTATTTGCCTATATGGCGAAAAATATTTTTTGTTTTTTAATAAAAATATTTTCGTTTTTCCAATATTCGCTACAGGTTTTTGTGCCAACTAATTGTTGGTTGACTGTGGTGAACAGGAAAAATAGAATTTCAATTTTTTTTTTAAAACAGAAATGTATTGCTTTGTAAATACTTTTGTTTGGTTTTTATATACTAAACGTGATTCGCATTTAGTTTACAACTATTTGAATATAAGTATTTGTATTTTTGGTTATTTGTATTAACAATTTTATAAACAATTTTTATTTGAATTTAGCTGTTCAACTAAATTTTCAATATTAACATTAAACAAAAACATAGGTGGACAAAAAGAACTATTCTTAGTTGCATTAACTGCAGCAACAGTTTTATTTCTAAGAGTTTCAGCTTGACTTTTTTCAAATTCTATTTCCCCTAATAAAGAAAATCTGTTTTGTGAATTAGGAATATATGTTTTTCCTTCAGAATGTGTAATATTTTGTTTCCTATTCAATTTAAAATTAGTTAAATCTACCTTAGGTTTCTTCCTTTTGCGATTGTTAAATTGCAAAAATTCATCGTCCTCAGAAGTTGGGGAAAGAAGTGGGTCTTCATCAAGCATTTCTTTTTCTATATCAAAATTTAAATCGGGGATATCAAACATTTGAGCTCCCTTTGCAACAAAATTATCCGGAATTCTTCTATTCTCAGCTGTCTTTATATTTGAACTCGGGGATTGAATAATATTACCTGAATTCAGTTGACAAGTCCTTTTACTGGCGTCACAGAGAGATTGACTATTGGCGTTCTTAGATAAGTCAGACTTTAGAAATAATTTATTTATATCCTTCGACAAAGGTTTGTCAGCAGGCAATTTATCCGACGGAACAAAAGTATCCGTAACCGGTGGAGTGGGATCCATAGTGTTTAAAATATACTTATGTGTATTACATTTCAAAAATTATTTGAAATTAACGAATTAAAAAAAAATTTTTTTTTTTAAATTTTAATATACTTATTTCAATTTTTTTTTAATTGACAAAAAGACAACCGCTCTCTACGACCTTCCAAACGTAATCCTCCTCATGAAGTAATAGAAAGAACCCTAAATAGAAGGCGAGTGGACTCGATGACATCCAAATGATTGGAAGAAGAGAACTGCGGAAACAGATGCGCTTGTATGAGTGGCAAGAGTCAAGTTTGAGGACACTCTCTTGATATTATCCATAGAGCGCATAGGATAGGAAGTAGGTGCGGTACATCAACGGGGTTAAATATTAACCTTTCACTACGAATATGAGACTGCCTAAATAGCAGAATATTCAGGTATTAGTCCAGGAAATTCCGCAAATAGAAAAAGTTAAATATCTGAGAATAATACTGGATAGTAAACTAACTTGAAGTATTCATGTATAGAGCATAACAGACAAGGCCTTCCTACAAAAGGCTTGCAGGAAACACTTGGGGCTGTAACCCGAGAATACTGTACTGGCTGTATACCATGATGGTCAGACAAATTGTGACATATGGGGCTATTGTCTGGGGAGATGGGATGAATCTGGGTATAAACAAGACCAGGATAAGTAAAGTACAGATACTTGCGTGAAGGAGCATAACTACAGAGATTAGAACTTGTCCCAAAGCTGCACTGGATTCTCTACTAGATTTAAGCCCACTCCATATTATAGTGGGTAACAAAGCCATAGAGAATGCGATTAAAATTATGGATGATAGATCAAACACTAGACTTTTAAGAAAAGATAGTGATCTAACCAGTTAATTGGTTGGCAACCCATTCCTTGACTGTCCATTGGATGGAATTGGGAAACTCTATGACTTTGAAAAGTGATTTAAGAGAGATCGAGTCATCAGAGCACATACTAGGAAATGTGCAGCATTGATGCAGAGTAGGAAGAGGTACTTTGCTGATTATCAAGTATCATAAGGGGAATTGTCTAAGTCGGCACCGGACCAAAATTTTGAACTTCGCCAAAGCGACCAAACTAATACTTTAAGTACCTCATGAATGAATGAACGGACAAAATATCGGTTATTACCTGTTAAAAGTCCTACATTACCGACACCATAGACACATCATTTACGAAGTGTATTGCATAAAAATAAATCGACACACCAGCTAAAGGAAATATTTTACACAGGTAATGATATAATCGTGATAATAGCAAAGAAATAGCATTTTAAATTTTCTTACATTTAGCTTTTGTTTTAACAGATTCAACGAATACCTCTATTAACACAGAAACAAAAGATTTACTATAGACTTTTTTAATTCAATATACCTATACATACATATGTACAAAATCTGATGTCCTTCTCTATGTACATATCGCTCATTTGCGAGAAGAGTGGCATAACTCAAAAAAGGCGATTTTGTTTTAAATTACAGTTCGCCTCATATTTCTGCATTATTAACTCAAACACTGTGTTTTTTGAGTTATGCCACTCTTCTCGAAAATGGGCGATATGTATGTCAATTAAATTAAGAACAGATATTAGGAATTTATGGTACTTTATCTAGCATGCTAGTCTTGATTAGGAGTGTATCTGGAGTAATCTTCAATATCTCTACAAAATTGCTTTACAAACATACATAACTGGCCTTTACAACCCTGTGTCAGGATTACGGCCTAGCTTCTCGCAGTAATCATGTTGTGTGTGTTAATTTTTACCCATGAGCACCGGGACCTACAGTTTTAATGTCGACTCCGAACGACAGACTTGAGAAGCTTGTTCATGGCAATTGATTACTCTCAGAGCTTTCTCCAGAAGACTATATATAAATCATGGAACGTGCTTAGAAAAACAAATACTTTTACTTGTAAAGGCTGGGCCACCTATCGGCTTAAATTTGACCCACCGGTTATTTCGAATCTGGTAAAATGTATGCCATTCTATTCTAGCACTAAATTCAGTATGTTATCTCCGTTGAACGAAATGAATCGATTTATGTTTGTGACATACATACATACATAATTGGCTTGTGAAACATTATTATTTATTGGAAAATTATTTTCAAAACAAAGACAATTGTTCGGAAATTGCACGAAATGAAAAAAAAAAAAATCATCGGATGAAACTCATTTGTCAGCTTTGGGGCTGAGGAAACCTACATATCGTCGCAAGAATTAAAGAACGCTGTAACTGACAAAAATTCAAAAATACGTTTTTTGCATCATTTTTATCAGAATAAAAATACGCGTCGATTGGTCCCGGACCGAGATCTATGATGAAAATAAATTCACTTACGCCGTCTGCGTTTTGTTCTACTTTCATACAGGTTTCATACAGGTTTGAACATTTTTGTTTTTGTCAGTTACAGTGTTCTTTAATTCTTGCGACAATATAGTCTGATAGATGCTAATGCACCCATTACGAGTGATTATTTGGTGTAGCTTGTGGAGCGGAGGTATCATTGGCCCATATTTGTTTAAAACTGATTCTGATTAAACGGGGTATTCTACGTCAAGTAATATTCCCTTTCTAGTCGAAGTGATTGTACTTCACAACAAAAAAATAAATTTGGAAAAATTTCAAACCGTTTCTTCCATTTCATTTAATTTTTAAATTCAAAACTTCTAAATGGCACACCCTATGTTTTGTACTGCAATTGGATGAGGATTATGAGAAGCATATAGTAATAATATAATTTTGTTTATGTAACTAAAATACTATCTGAAACAAGATTTTAGAAATATTTTATGGCTTACATATTGATAGAGGATGGATCAGTAAGTACGAGTAGTACATCTGTAGGTACATGTTTTATTGGTTATGGTCTATTATTTTTCAAAATTGCTGAGTTTTTGAGATTTCCCTTTTGTCCTGTTGAAAGAACGTTTTTATTTATTGACATGCAATAACTTTTTTTGCTTTATTTTATTTTTGATTTTGCTTTATATACTTACATACATATGTACATGTACCCGTATATGCAAATGTGTGTATAGGTTAATTTTTACGTAGTTTTAATCTATGTATATATAAACATACATACTCGTACAATATATTACAAATCTCTGTTTGTTTACCGGTCAATCACGCTTAAACGAATGAAACAAGATGAATTTTGGAACTTAGATTGATTAGATTTTTCAAAATCTGGGTGTGGTATCTCCCATACTAACTTAATACTGATTTCTGTATAGGTTGGCTACACTTAAAGTTTTGGAATTTGATCCGAATGACTGTATAGTTACGGAAAATTAACAATCAGAATGTGGGCGTTATGCTTGCTATATAAGTTAAATATTGATTTCGTTGGTCAAGGAAAATCACCAGTCACAGATTGAGTGGAATTGGACATGGTATCCACAATACAAGTTGAATATTAATTTTAATATATCCTATATATGTATATAGTCGCCTTGGTCTAGTGTTTAGTGTGTTGGCTTACTAACACATGAGCCCTGGGTTCAACACCCAGCTCCGACATCTTAAAAAAAAAGAAATATAAAAAAAAAAAATATTTCTTTCGGTGACTACCTCTCAGCAGTCTTTTGACAAAAGCTCTGAGAGTAATTAATTGCCATGAACAAGCTTCTCAAGTCTGTCGTTCGGAGTCGACATTAAACTGTAGGTCCCGATACTCATGGATAAAAATTTACACACACAACATGAGTGCTGCGAGAAGCTAGGCTGTAATCCTGACACAGGGTTGTAAAGGCCAGTTATGTTATGTATGTTATATCCTGACAACTATTGCGGCTAGAGCTTTTGGTATGCATAAGTTCGTAGTTAAAAAAAATTATGAGTAGAAAAAAGAATGGACAAGTAGGCGTCGTACCTTCCATACAAGCATATGTTTCTGTATATCTTGAGAATGGTTACAGCTACACAAAAAAAAACTAGATTGTAAATACAACAAATTTTTTTGTATATACAATTAAAATATTATTCAATTTTGCGCTAACAACGGTTTTTGTAAATACAAATACGACAATTGTAGGTTTCCTTAAGAAAAGAAAAAAAAATGCAACGGTACCATGTTTTTTCAATTATTGTTGTTAACAAACTATTTGTTGAAAAGATTACAAGACTTTCAGTAAATGTTTTTGTTGCACTATTTTATCAATTTTTTTTTATAAATTAAATCGTCTTCATTTTCTCCTTTGCTGAGATTTGAACCTGGGCTGTTGTGTGTTGTATGCAAGCGCTCTAACCATTACACCACGTCACTTCTAATTTTTATAATGTTGTTTTTGCACTAAATATGCGCAACTAACCTAAAGCAAAGAATTCAACAAAAAATTTATTTAATCGTTTTTATTGAAAATGTATGGTACCGTAATAATTTATTTTATTTTTTTGTCAAAGTTTACTTTGAGAAAAAGAAAAAAATGTAACGGTACCATCTTTTTTCAACAATTGTGGTTAACAACATAATTGTTGTAAAAATTTCAACTCTTTCAATAAATATTTTTGTTAAACTTCTTTATAAATCTCATATGTTTTTGTTGTTTTTTTATAACAAAGTCTTCTTGTTTTTGAAAATATTGCTTAAATAATAATAACAATTTTAATTAGCATAATTTGTTGAAAATAAATCCTAATATTTGTAATATCAAAAAAATATTTGATTGTATTTGTAAAACACATATTAAAATTAAAATTTCACATTAACAACTCACTTTGTTGATTGAATTTTGGTGATATTTTTTTCTGTGTAGAGATGTTCAATTTCTTCTAAATTACTTTGAAGTCACTTAAAATTATCAGTCCGGTAATATGGACAATTAGTAATGGATGGTGTACTGAAGCACGCTGTGTTAAGACTTGTATTCCTTTAATCATAAACTTTTTTTTTTTGATATTTTAAAAAAAATTAAATTGATTTATTTCGATTATTTTTGGTTTTATGTATATGAATACTTTAGAATTCAATTTTTTTTCTTTGTCAATTGATCAGTTTTTTTACTGCCGGCAGACGGCAGAAAATATTTTTTTTGAGTTGTTTTGTTTCTTCTTCTTTATTACTTTCAGGTGGGTCTCTTTAAAACAAAAATTTTCTGTTGTTTCGTTGTTTGTTATTTTTATCTTTCGTAGACCTAAACTTAACGTATTTGCATGGATTTGTACAAAAAGGTTATTTCCAATTAAAAGTTGCTGTTTTAGGGTAAAGCATATACAAAAAGTAAAATACAACCGTAAGTGTGTGTTGGTTAGAAAAAAGGGCACGTTTTAATTAATAAAACAGAGTGTGTAACACAAAAGTTAATAAAGGTTTGCAGTGTATTTGATAATGTTGTCAGACGTCAATTATTACATTTTTTAATTAAATTCTAGAGCTGATCGAAAAAATTACAGTATTTTAATAGAGATAATAACTGTTATACAAATTGCACAAATCTGCCTTTTATTCAAAATTACTTTTTAAGCTGTAAATAATTTTCTACACAAACTTGTCTCATCAACAAAAAAAAAAAAAAAAAAAAAAAAAAAAAAAAAAAATAAGGGCGCATAATATTGTCGATGGAATTAAAGAACGTGTTTACTGACAAAACCTTAAATGTTCACCAGAGCCAAAACACCTGTAGGAAAGTAGAACAAAGGCAGTGGTATTTAATTATTTTCATCTTAGAAATCTGGGACCGGGATCAATCGACGCGTTTTTTTTTTAAGTAAACAAAAAAAGTATTTTCGATTTTTTGTCAGTTACAGCGTTCTTTAATTCTTGCGACGATATAAATCGATCGATCGAGAAGCTAGGCCGTAATCCTGACACAGGGTTGTAAAGGCCAGTTATGTATGTATGTATGATATAAATCTATCAATCAATCGATAAATCTTCGAAATTTCAATACAATGCTGCACACTCAGCATGAATATTGGTATTGGTCTTACAAAATATTTTATAATTTTCTACTATAAATTTTGTTTTATTTCTTATTTGAGACCAATACTCAGGGGTAAACCCCTACTAAATGCAGTGGATTGTATTGGAATTTTTTCTAAAAATATATGACAGAACATACATTTTTGTTTTTCTTAAATTACTATTAAGCGCCTTAGGAATGAGGCAAATTGCATTGAATTGATCATTCAAAGGCCAGTGTTATACTTTCACCCCTGAATGATCAATAGCAATTGCCTCATCGTTGTATGTTGATTGTGGGGTGAGTGTATTCGCTAGGTAGGTTTAGCTGTTATCTGCTACTTCATTCGCTTTTTGTTGACATTGGTTAAGGTGGAATAAAGTGGAATTTCGAGGAGCGGTTTCTTTGCAGATAGCCATCTTGGAGGGGGGTGGGGGGACCTCTTATTATTAAATTATAATTTTGAAAAAAACCGCAAACTAACTTTTTCATTTTCACCTTTGCTGGTATTTGAACCTGGGCCGTTGGAGTTTTTGTGCGAGCGCTCTAACCACTATATCACGCACCATTGTTTGTCAATGCTGTTCTTGTTATTAAAGCGCACATTCAACTTGAATAATGTCAATCATTGTATAATTGACTCCAGCTACCATTTGAATTTTTTATTCAAATATTGGAAAACAGTAAGTGTTTGCAGAATGGATTAGATTATATGGATCCATCTCAATGGCCGCAAGTTCATTCGAAGGCAAAGCTGTCCACAATAAAAGGCCAGGTGTAAGGAAATTCAATAAAAAACCCTCAATAAATCCCAATAGTGACCAATATAACGGTTGATCTTGTGGACATATAATTTCAAGGGAGCGAAATCGCATGCCACAAGAATGCGCTACAATTGAATTCCTCAAAGAAATTTTTAAAGCTTTCCGTAATTGTTCAATTAATTGATCACCAAGATCGAGTTTAACACTTGCATTTACTTTTTTTTACTTTCGGGTATGTAAAGCCACTTGTCTTCCTCGATAAATGAGAGACTATTGAACACTTGAAAATCATCTGTAACGACCACATGGTCTAAAACATATTTAAACTCTCAGGCCATTAAATTTTCTATCCAATAAAGCCCGTTTCATTGATATCTATGAAATATCTGTATGTTGTATTATGATTGTAGTCGCCGTGGTCTAGTGGTTAGTGTGTTGGATTACTAAGCAATAGCGCTGGGTTCAAATCTCAGCTCTGACATCTTTAAAAAAAATAAATATGTTGAAATGATTTCTTTCGGCGACTACCTCTCAGCAGTCTTCTGGCAAAAGATCTGGGAGTAATTGATTGCCTTGAAAAAGCTTTTTAAATCTGTCTTTCGGAGTCGACATTAAACTGTAGGGCCTCGTACTCATGGATAAAAATTAACATACAAAACATGAGCGCTGCGAGAAGCTAGGCCGTCACCCTGACACAGGGTTGTAATGGCCAACCTGTTCATATGAGTCATTTGCTAAATTGCTGTCTAAACAAGAATTCATTACATTTGCCAAAATTTTACTAAAATAAACTTAAAAGTTTTTCCGTATTGAAGTGTTGTGTTACCCTTACTCGTATACCAACACAAATATAATAAACCGGAATTGTAGGGCAATAAATTTCCTATAGATATTATGTTGCAAAGACCGGAAAATAAGTTTTTATACATTTTACTCGCGATTGCCAATAAAGCTATTTTGCAAATCATTAAATTTTTATTTTTATTTGCCAAAAGCCAAAAAAATTAGGTTAAGCTTATAATTATGCTACTTTTTTAGTAATTAAAATATGCTTCTATTAAATTAAATGTACTGCCAATGTTTTATTTTAAATGAAATAAAAAGTAAAAATATGCGGTAGTTTTTTTTAAAGTGCAGAGCGTTTAATAAATTCAATTAAATTTCAAAAATAATTTTTTTTCTCAGTCGTATTTTTAGTTGTAAGAAATCAAAGAAATTTTTACAAAATAAGTTAATTATAAACAAAAAATAGTCCGTTAAATTGAGTTGGTAAACCCGAGATTCAGGAATCAAATTTGAAAGATATTTTTTTACAAATGCGGGGATGATTTGAATTTTATCTGAAATCTCTTTGAATTAACTAGAGATCTCTTTTATATCCAATGCTTACCTTGATGTTGGTTAAAGAGAAGTTAAATCTACTGAGAACCCCAATTCTAATTAGGAATTGGTTGCAACAATAAATAATTAATTAATATCAATAAATTTCAATTTCAACAATTAGATATTTAAGTATTTAAATTATTGTTGATACATTAAATTTATCCATTTAATATACTTTTTATTTTACAGTTATTCCGAAAGTTGCAGAGAAAATTAATGTTACTTCTATTTTTTCTCAATTCAAAAATTCACAATAGCTATAAGGCCGTTAAATTCAAATAATTACAAGAATAAAAATAATAAAGATGATGCGCAACTTTCTTTTCTGTATATAAAAACTAGTGTCCAAATCGGACAGAATGCTTTTATGAATTCCTCTGTCTTCATAAAATGCACACTAGCCTCAGTATAGATATGAGTATATCGTCGATGGAATTAAAGAACGCTGTAACTGACAAAACCATAAATGTTCACCAGAGCCAAAAAACCTGTATGAAAGTAGAACAAAGACACTGGTATTTTTAAAAATGCAGACGGCGTAAGTGAATTTATCTTCATCGTAGAAATCTGGGACCGGGACCAATCGACTCGTATTTTTTTTTTCTGATAAAAATGATGCAAAAAACGTATTTTCGAGTTTTTGTCAGTTACAGCGTTCTTTAATTCTTACGACGGTATGTAAAAACACATCTGTGTTTTGGTTAAGCAAAAATTACGAAAACTAGAAAAAAAAAAAATATTAAATACATAAACATTGTACGTTAGTCACAAATATTTGTGTTAATTGTAGATCCCTACTTATATATCGTCGGCTGACAGGTAAAACTCGCTAAGTGCTTAGTGAGTTTTACTTGTCAACCGACGATATAATGCCGAAAAAAAAGTGCGTCGACTTTTTTTTAGAAATTTTAAAATTAGCAACATACTTACCGTATAATGTAAAAAAGAGACAGAGCATTTAAAGCCGAATTTTAGGTTTCTTAAGAAAACACTATTTGTCATAAATTTCGGGTAATTGTTTTATTAGCTAAAATTAACATCATCTTAAACCAATAGTATTTTAGCAGGATCTAATTATAATTTTGTAAGCTCAAAAGCACCTTAACTTCTGATATATTAGCTTACTATGATGACTTGCACATTATAATTGGGCCTTTCTTACAAATTATACGTTCAGTTACACCACAAACGACATCTTCCATAATCACGAATTTTATAATAAATCCTACGTTCATGACGAGTTGTATCCGGTTTTTCAATAAAAGCGTTTTTTTTTAATAAAACAAAAACGGTTTTGGATATCAATGAAATTCTTTATTCCTGTAAAAGTACGTTCAATGCCATTATCTATGGAATTCGATTTTTTTTGCATGGCTACCACGGGCACGCTTGCATAAGTCCAGACGCTGAACCCAATTTTCGACGGTTTTCAAGCACAATCGATACTAATGCAATTTCACGTTCGAGTTCGTACTAAGTTCATCAATCGTCGCTGGCTTGACCAAAGACTTGACATAGCCCCACAGAAAATTTTCTAACGGCGTCAAATCGCATGACCGAGGCGGCCAATCGACTGGACCATTTCGTGGGAAAACACGTTCTCCAAACTTGGTTTTCAATAAATTGATTGCGACATTCGCTCTGTGGCTTGTGGCGCCGTCCTGTTGGAACTACATCCATATCATCCAATTGGGGCCAAAAATATTCAGTTATCATTGAACGGTAGCGATTCCGATTCACAGTAACATGCCAGTCTTGATCATCCCGAAAGAAGTATGGCCTAATGACGCCGCCGGCCTATAAACCGCATGATGACTCATGGAGTACGTGTGAATTGCTGCCTGACCAATAACGCATATTTTTGTTTCGTCAGAATCGCTTTAAGTAGATCAAACTTAACTGCAATGAATATTTTTGGTAATCAAAGAAAAAATGGTGTTCGTAAAGGAATAGTACACTAACCACAGTGAACAATTGTCTTCGACTCCAGCTACGGTAGTCTCATCAGAGTTCTTTGTGTCCTGTGTATATTCAAGACCAAACATCATTTAACTCATACTTTTCAAGAAATCACATACTGAAATTATTATCGTATGCACATACACTTGTATGAGTTAGTCGAAGTAAAGTCACACAACAGATTCTATTATATTCTCCTTTTCTTACCATCATTGCTGTCCTTGTAATTGTCATCTTATTTGGATGAAACAGAATTACAATTTATTTTGTTTTTGCCCTCTTTATCCCACCTTATCTACATTAGTCGACATGAATGGTATGTACGACTGTAGCCGTGATCACGCCTTTATTGGGGTTCGAACCCGAGCATTCAGCATCTAATACGCATATTTTGTTTATTGACGGATCCATTCAGCCAGAAATGATCCTCATCGCTGAAGATGATTTTTCGATGAAAATCCGAATCATTTTCAAGTTGTTGCTCAGCCCAATTCACGAATATACGACGCTTCTGGTGGTCAAGTGGCTTCAGTTCTTGCGTCAATTTGATTTTTTAAGGATGTAGGACAAGATTTTTTCGCAAAATTGGCCACAACGACGTCACAGAGATGCCCAACGCTTGAGAACGACATGTGAGAGACAAATTTGGGCTTTCTTCAACTGAAGCCTCAGCGACAGCAATATTCTCGACACTACGGGCACTTCTTCATCTCACTGGCACTGGAACATTTTGTACTCTGCCTGTGGATTCAAATTTTTTCACTAGACGCTCAATTACTAATCTGCTAGGACGATTATGATGACCATAAATTGGACGTAGCGCTCTTAACGTTTAGGCCACTGACCACAGTAAGAAATTTTAATAACTTTGACTCGTTGTTGGTTTGTTTATTTTTCCATTATGAAATGGCAAAGAGAAATGTTAAAAGAGCGGCAAGAAATATGGCGTCGTTTGCTGTCCCTGTCGGTTTACTTTTGTGGCGTCCCTGTTGAAAACCCCTGTATGTTAACGGGTGCAGAACTAAATTCAGGATCTAAAGTCTATTACGAAAATGACATCCGTAAAATAAATGTTAGTATACATTATACACAAGCAAACGAAATTTGAGAATATAATTCTTAAATTAGAATCAGGGAATTTAATGACGAAACAGAAATTAAATTTATTTATATTTTATTAAATAATACACTAGTAATTACATTAAGGATTTATGTATATGTACAAGATTTTAAAATATGTTTTCTTACAATAAATAAATAAATAAATAAATACAATAATAAATATAGTAAAAGAACTTAAACTAAGACAATAATTTAACATTTAAACAATTTAAGAAACATAATTCAAGTAGTTAAACTTATAAAAATTATAACAAATTTTCTAAATTAATGACTTTTCAAAGAACTTGCACCGTTTCTCTTACATTGCAGCAGAAAACGTATTTGATTTCTTTTTCATCTACACATTGCTTTACAATTTGAAATTGATTTTCTTTGAATATAAAGGAGTTGTCCTTAAATACTCGTCTTTGATTGATTTACTCTGTATTTATATTGCAATTTGGATACAATGCCAGACAATCCCTTTGATCTTGACCATCACGTGCTGCTTGTATTAGACGGAAAAACCTTATTACTGCTTGATTGGCATTCTTTATTGGCTCCAGTTCATTGGTGTCCCTAAAATTGAAAAGAAACAAAATGCGTATTTATGAAAAACGAAAAAAGAAAGCCATAATAACAAAGTAAGAATATTAAAAATATCTTCTTAATTACGAGTAACTTGAATATTTAAATGGTTAGAGGTTAAAGGTCATAATGCATAATAAGACATGCTAATTAAGTCTTCAATAAAAATTCTAAAATTTACATTTCAAAGAGAAATTTATTGTATTTTATCAATCAATTAAATTCATAGAAATTAATTATTCTAAACGTGTATTGGTTTTCGCATAATTTAGACATTAAGAAAAGTATGAAATTTATAATCCTTTTTCTTTTTTCTTCTTTTCATTGATTGCTTTTTTGTCTGTATCAGAAATTAAAAATTATCTCATTCTTGTCTTAAAAACAAAGGATGGGAAAATACTCTGAAAAATTTTCGCCTTTTCTTTAATTCAACAAGTTTTTCTCAAGTAGAAAACAATACTAGAACTCCTACTTTTAAAACGAAGTGTAAAAACTAAAATAAAAGAAAAGAAAATGCATTTTTCAAGAAACTGCGCTCTTCCATATAAACTTTTGCTCTATTTTTTTGGATGAAATCAATTTGCCATTAATTTAATAAATTTATTTTGAAAAAAGCAAAAAAAAGTTTTAAAAGTTTTCCATTAATACATTAAAAGTTTTAATAAACAAGTATTAAAAGGATTGTATTTAACTAAGAACGGTTTGTTAAATAGAATGGTTTGTGTCTTTAGTAGCTTTTATAGAATTTTTATTAGTAAACATGTGTACTGTTTTTTTACTGAGACTAGTACTCAGGGGAGTAAACTCCTACTCATGCTATGTATTGTACTGGGATTTTGTAATGATAGAGTTTTTCCTTTTAAGCACCCTACGAATGAGACAAATTGCTGTCAATTTGATCACTCAAATTCCAGAGTTTATACCTTCACCTTTGAAAGATCAACAGCAATTGCTCCATCTGTCGTTGGCTGTTGATTGTGGCGAGGGTCTTCGCTGTGTAGGTTGCTGTTATGTACTACTTCCTAGTAGTTGACGCTTTTTCTTCTGATCATTTGTTTTTACTCGGGGTTTAAATTAAATAGTGTAAAAAGCAAGGTGTCCGCCGGGAAGGTGTACTACTCCCAGTAATTATATTGTAATCCTGGTTGTATGCGATGTGGTCTTGTTGAAACCACATGTGAGTCAAGCCCAAAGTATGCAGTTGTAGCGTTAAAAAGCCTTCAATCATATCACGATATCGCTCACCATTGACAGTTACTGTTACGCCGTTTTCAGTTTCAAAAAAAGTGAGGTCCAATGATTCCTCCTGTCCAAATTGCACACCAGACTATCACTTTTAATGAATGCAAAAGGACTGATTGACCAGAACCGCCTATACTGTTTATTCACATATCCATTGAAATGAAAATGTGCATCGTCACTCATTATGATTTATTCATGAAAATCAGGGTTGCATTGGGCGAGCTCTAGCATGCTATTGGCACTGCACGGCGGCATAAATGGTCTTCTGAAAGAAGCCCTTGTGTTAACTGAATCTGAAATGGAAAACAAATGCAAATCTTTGTGCAAAATTGTGGCCAAAGTTGTTCTTTGAAGAACAGGCTCCTGACCACGGCGTCGAATTGAGGTTGATGGATTGTTTTGAACAGATTCTTGGACAGATCTTGCAGTACGTTGTGGTTCATGTTTGGGCCTACACGATAAATAACGCTCCTTGTTGGCACGTTGTTTTTCCGAAAATTTTAACGTAATTTTCTCTTCGTCACAGTAATTAATAATTGACTGTATTAAAATATGTTAGCTATTAAAACATGTTGGTTTAACGAATACTTCTCCACAATAAATTTGCCACGTCTCAACTTCACGACTGCTAAATATGAACTGTCAAGACAAGTGTTTACGGAAATGATCTAGCGGACACCCTGGGAAATCCACTTTCTAATGGATTTCAACTGACGGTAAAATATTTTTTTATTTCAAACATTAATTACGCGATAATAAGCATCTCAAGATATTTTTTGTTAAGCCTAAAACTATGCCTATTATATTTTTTTTTACAAATAATAATAATAATCCTGTAATATATAAACTTTTCATTAAGCTTCAGGTCAATAAAAATAATTATTATGTATTTCGATATTTCGCTACTTCTCTGCGTGGCTTCTTCAGGAAATATTTATTATATTAAAAAAATTAATTGACCTGAAGCTTAATTAAAAGTTTATATATTACTTAAGAATAAGGTCAACTAAAATTATTGATACAATTTAATAATAATCCTGTTTGACTTTAATATACAGACAAAATATATGTAATTCTGTAAAATATAAAAAATTAAGTTAATATTTTAGAAAACTTTTTAAATCTGTTTGATGCAGAGTTGTAAACGAATTAGTCATTTTTGAATTAATTCGTGAATCATTCATGCACTGAATTGATAAAATTTTTAATTAATACTTCTCCCCAAATAACCAATTGAACGAAATTTTAATCCTTTCTTTTGAACTTAGCAAACATGAATTGTAATTCATTTTTAATTCAAATGAATTGGCAAAATGAATTGCAATTCATTTCCAATACTATAGAAACTCTTCATCATCAATATCAATTATTGATTATACTGATTGTACTATACTAGAAGAATGAAAGATTCTAAACCTTGTGGTGCCTACAACCAAATAAATTTAAAGAATCATGATTCATAGAGTTCACCAATCGGAGATTAAAAGTATGAGTGATTCTAAAAGCCCTAGAACTCTGACACAGATCACCTTGTTATTAGAAAACTTTTTGCATTGATTGTTAACTTTCCTCACAAACCTCGACAAATGCAGTCGTGTGACAATTTTGCAAAATTTTTTGGCGTTCTTTAAACTAAATATGGGGGTCTTTTTTGTTTCGTTCCGTAACCGTCTATATCACGTGGATTTACCACTATATGAGTATACTAGAGACAAAACTGTAGCCAAAACGTGAATTTGATGGCCAATTAAGTGTTGCTGACTATTTCTTACGTTACACGCAAATTAATCCACACTAACCATCAATAGAAAATATTACACCAGGTTTCGAGAAAGGAGGAGATACTTGACCAAGACAAAGTACCTTTGCAACAGGACAATGCAAGGGCTCACTTATCTGCAGTTACTATCAAAAAAGTTTATAAATTAGGCTGAAAAGTGCTCTCTCAAGTACCCAATTCACCGAGTGCATACTCATTTTTCGAAACCTCCAGAAATGTCTGTGCGGAAAGAGATTTGACAACAACGATTAATCTGCCAAACGAATATTGATTTTGATCAATTCTACAAATGTTATCTTGGGGAAGGGTTTATAATATGGAGAAACATTGAAAAAAATATATAGTTTTCCGAGGAGAATACTTTAAAAATTAAATAGTTGAAATTGAAAAATGTATAAAAATTGTGCTTTAAAGTTTATTCTTTATTTATACTTCCTATATATTTTAGTATCTGAAATTCAAACAAAAAGAAAGTCATAAACAAATTTAATTTTTATTTTTAAATTCTATATTTCGTTATGCTCCACACATATGTCTGTATGAGCTTAAATAGAGATGTGTAGGTTTACTAATGTTCCATGACCGTGTAGGAAGATGGTTAGTTTTTGATGACATATAATAATGGCATACATACTACGAAGTATATTCCCACATTTAAAAAGAAAAACTCTAAATATTTTCTTTGATTTCTATATCAATAAAAGAAAGCAAATAAAGAAATATTCTATGAGTAGGTAGGTAACCAATCAAAGATGAAAAAATCTATTCAAAGCAGCAGTTTATTTTTAAATAAATTACTCTATTTAATGTTTATGAACTATAAACAGACTTAAAAATAGCAAAAGAAGTATTCGTACATTGTATTCTTTATATTGTATATATAAAATGAGACAAATTTGTATATAAAAATATTTAGTATTTTCTAGCAAAAAAAAAAGAAAATATATACCTATCCCTTTCAGTCCTCAGCTTCACAAATGTATACTGTTGCTGTCGGTATACATGGATAAAAATTGGCACACACAACAGGAGTGCTGCGGGAAGCTAGGCCGTAACTCTGAAACAGAGTGGTAATGGCCAATTATGTTTATATGTACTTATATATGTATGTGTTACTTTGTATGTATCCGATACCGCTTAGTTTTTAACTGATGATTTTTATGGCGTACGAGCATATTTGGACCAAATTTAGAGACGATTATTATATATGATATTAATGTTTTATTTCATTTAAGTAACTTCCATGTTACTATCGATAGAACAATAAAACGCACGCCACATTGCTCCGATGCTGCTATGAATCAATAGAATGGAGCACCCTATCTTTATTAATAATAATAATTCCTGTACTCGGTCAAGGAATCCCAAAATAGACTTTGAAATATTAAGAAAGTCAGATGGATTGAAGTATTTTTTGCACCCTTTTAAAAAACTGAGGCTCTTGAATGCTTCTTTCGACACTCGAATAATGCGACACCTCCAACAGACATAACGATTAGCACTCATGCCCAAAACATCAAAAGCGCCCGCTTCAACGACATCTTGAATATTGTCACAGTTGACATTTTTCTTTTAGTAAAAAAAAACAGAAAAAACTTTCAATTTATATCGTCTTTGTTAAATAATTTATTCAAAATAATGATAACAACTGGTTGCAATGAGTGGTTTTTGAGTTCTGAAGGACTTTAAAATTATAATATAATTTAGAAATATATTTGAGGTGAAATTTATTTTATAAACTGGTAGATTTTTACATGGAATTTACTTTTTAAATATGATTGCCGGTATGGTCTAGTCGATTAGTATTTTTTTTTTACTCATATATTCAGTAAATCTAACCCTATGGCGTAACTGGTAGTTTGAATACTAGCTTTCAATGCTTAAAGAGTTTCTCTTTAATCATATAAAGCAATTTGAGAATGATGATGAATCGACATTTCGGAAACATCTTTAAGATGTCGCGCTACAGCAGCAATATTTTTTACCGTAAGTAGTTTTTAGTTAAAGTTTTGGATAGTTCTACGAACACGATCAATAACTACAATTTAAATTTATCAATTTATGGTGGCCCTAAATTTGGCAAAGTGCTCTATGAGTTTTTCGAACAGATTTACAATTTTCTTTAAAGTAAATTTCCACAATTGGAAAGCGTTGTCATGAAGACTTGGCAAATATTATTGAACAGAAATGTCGGCAAAGTTTAATATTATTAGTTAGTTGTCAAACCATAGCTACCGATTTCAATAGTAGCTAAAAACCCTTTTTACAAGTTGTTTATAGGTTGGAAATTGAAGCTTTAACAAAATAAGGAAAAGCTTTTTACATTTGAATGACTTAAGAAATTCTTAATTTATATATTTTAAATTATACATAAATATTATGTATAAGCATGTATATTCGAATTATCCCTAGCAGAGTCACACGGAACTTTATTCGATGTAGTGTCATAGACAAAAGGGTCTGGTGGGAATCAAACACACAACCTTCTCTTTAGCAGTCTACCACACAACCCGCTAGACTTCTGGGACGTCCTTAAATTTTATTTAATTATTAAATAGGAAAGTATTAATTACTTAAATTGTACAAGAAAACTTTTATAAAATATGTGTGTGATGTAAAATTCATCCTGTGCAAAACATACGGGCTATTAAATGCGAGATTTTGTTTTTCTTTCCGATTCAATTCATTTTGTACGTCTGAAATTTTAAAGTTTAAAAATTTTTCTCTTATGCTTTTTGTTTGTTTAATTAGTTTTGCATCTTTAAATTTTGAAATTTTTTGCAAAAACATTTTTTAAAAGTTCTTGTGAAAGAAAAGAAGTATAAAATAGATAAAAACTCTTTGTCTGCACAAGTTAGTTCAGGATGATTTGTTCTTATGGTGTATGTGTTTTTATCACCATAATAGAATTTAATTTCAAAATAAGTGATCAAATTTGATGTTCAAACATAAAACAATTAATCACTTACCAAAGTAAATAAAGTTTGTAAATTGGATAAAACTGTAGAGGATTTGTTTGAAAAACTTTTTCCAATTAACAACTGCCGTTTTTGTTTAGTTTTTACATTTTGATGACAATATATTCATTTTGGCATACAAAACTTCTACTGAACATACCTCACACAGAGTTGTAAAGGCAACTTGATCGTATACACAGTTATTTAGTAAATCCAATACAACAATTATTTTGTAAATTAAGTGAACAAAATAACAATTGGACAGACAAGATGGTTTGAATTGTTTATGAATTGAATTGACAAATACGAAACAAGGAAAAGAAAAACACAGGAAAGAAAGGTATTTTGGGTTTCTCTAGGTCTTTCGCCTGCTCTTATAAGTCGCAAATTTTTTTTACGTATCATAAAAATAAAGTGTTGTCAGATGAAATTTTTTAATGAATTTCTTTAAACTACTACTTTGCTTGTGAACAAATGCAACTCTGTTTTAAAGTGCTTACTTTTACATATCCGTTACAAATAATCTTCCAGCTGTCATCCAACGTTTAACACATACTAATTGACATTTGCCTTCGCTGCATTCGACATTGTGAAATTGGTGTTTGTATGAAATTCATTACTTTTTTCTCTTTTCTTTTTATTATTCGCTTTATTCGCACACAATTTTGATGTAAAGAAACCAAAATAAAATTTTTTTCGCCCAGCAAGCGAAAGTGAGCACTCACTTGACATTGTGAAATAGGCTGTAAGTTCTAATTGTCCAGTTTATAAATTTCAATTGAGACCCTAAATGCTACATTGAGCTGAAAAAAAAAATAAACTTACAGCCTGTTCATTGAAGACGAATGGTTTAAGACATTCGTCTTAACTAGGGATGCTCACGAAAAAAATACATCGAAGTTTTTCCCTATGTGATTCATCGTGAACTTATAGTAAAAGCTTACGAAGATATACTGCCCTTTTATCTTACAATTGAACATTTTTATTAGAAGTACGAGTATCTTTGTTTTTGTTTTTTAAGACCAATACTCAGGATTAAACCCCTACTCATGCAGTGCATTGCATTGGAATTTGAAGATACATAGATAGATTTATTTAATTTTTTCTTATTATGCGCCTTTTTGGTGATGAGATAAGTAGCTGACAATTTGACCGCCCAAAGGCCAGTGTTATACCTTCACCCTTGAATGATCAACAGCATTTGCCCCATTTGTCGATGAATGTTTAATGTGAGTGGCGAGAGTCTTCAGCAGGTTTGCTGTTTGCTGTTATCTTCCCAGAAGGTGGCGCTGTATTCCTGATCATTCGTTTTTGGTGGAATAGACGGGAAATATCAGGAAGCGGTTTCTTGAAGATTGACTACTTGGAGAAGGGAGGAGGGGGGGGAACCTCCTACCTTTTTAAATTATAATTTAGAAAAACCGCAAATTTCATTTTTATAATTTTTGTCCTTCGCTTGGACTGAACCTCGGTCGTTTGAGTTTCTGTGCGAGCGCTCTAACCACTGTTATTGCTTTTAATATAAAAGATCAGTAGTCTATAGAAAATTGTATTCTGTAAAGACAGTGACTGGTTATTTTATCTACAAAAGAAAACTGGAACAAAATGCGTGCTTGGATGACACTCTTGAATACAAAAAAGAGGCACACATATGTTTTGCCACTTTTCTATGCAAATAGTTCACAAAAAGCAACTCTGATTTCACAGAGATTTTTAAAAATGATCAAATCAGACAAACTTGTCAAAAAATATACCACATATATGCACTTTTTGTTTACACTATCGCCATTTTCTGAACACATACGATATTAAATATTTTTACATATCGCACAACAAAATCTGATATTTAATGACGACCTTAAACATTAAACACATAGACGACAACAAGCAGCATGACAGTAAGCAGCCTACGTTATGGCGGAAAAAATATTTCAATGATACCATTTTCTAGTGCACCGAATCCCAAAAATTAACTCGTTTGTTTAGAGTGCATTTGAATAACTTTAAAATCTTAGATTTAATTAGTAAATAAATATTTATATTGTATGTTTTTTTTTTCTTTGATAAAAAAATGACTTTTATGCTTGTATTTTTTTAACATTTCATATTGTATTGGCATCACTAATGAATTTTTTGTTGCCTCAAAAATTAGAAATTAGTCTAAGTTGGACATATGAGCATGTGTATTCCAATTTTGACAACTTGCATTAGCATTCCGCAGGCAATTCTTTATACTTTCAGCAGTCTTATATTTTATGCGATAATATCTTATTTAAGCTTAAAAATAGTACTATTTTTTACAAGCTATTTTTTTGTTTTTATTTAACAATTTAAATTAAACCGAATTTTATATTAATAATGGCTTGAACACACTTACCGACTTAATTCTGCTGATACAAAATTACTGTGAGGACTATAGCGTTGCGGATCTCTGTACATACTGCAGACTAAACGTTCTTTACATAAATCATCTGTAACACCCAGTTGTTCAACGATTTTATCGATTTTTAATAAAATTGGACTATAAAACGGATCATAATTCAATGGCATTAGAGGCTATAAATGTTTAATTTTGGCCAAACATTAGTACAAAATTAAGGAAAAGAAATTTATAAATAAAAAAAGAAAGAAAGAAAAAAAAATATTTCATTTAATCTGTAACCTTTTCTTCTTACTTTTCCCCACATACCTGACCATCCTGTACAAATGGTTGTTTATTTAAAATTTGCTGCTGCTGCTGTACAAGTCGCTGTTCTGCCTGTATTCTTATGGCTTCCTTTAATTGAGCAGAAAGTTCCGGCTGAAAGAAAAAAGAAAGTACAAACAAATAAGAAAAATTAAATAAAACAAAAGTTTTATTAAAGGATGATACGAGTATTTAGAATGTGCTCTTTTCATTTGTGCCTGCCTCATCCATCAGTTTGAAGGATGTTGTAAAATGTGAAATTATAATGTGCCACTTAAAAAACATGCATGAATAAATGAGCAAGAGAAACAAAAATTCGTCAAGTTTAGAAGTTCTTCAAAAGTATAAAAAAAAAATTTTAAAAGCAAAAAGAGTTTTTTCTATCACAACTTGTTTTAAAACTTGAAAGTTTTTTATGATTTCATTTAATATGAAGAAAATTTTCATTAATTTTTATCGATTTAATATTCTGAAAAAGAAATATTTTACAAATATGTATGAACATACGAGTACATCAAGTGAAAAATAAATATTTTTCTATATATAATTATGTATCATAAAGAAAACAATAAAAACGGTTAACTAGTGTTTTTCTTATTTATTGAAGCAAATTGGGTCTCTGGAGGATTTTGGAAATATATGGCCAAATAAAACCGTATCTAGGAAGATATCAGAGTTGTGCGTAATCAATTATTTTGTGTAATTAATTACATGTAAATTACACAATTACATGTAATTGTAATTCTTTTTTTTTCAATTACAATTACTTTTCAAGTAATTGTAATTGTAATTACGCAAGTCAATTACATTTGTAAGTAATTGTAATTCAAAAAACTCAATTACAAATTACAAGTAATGGTAATTGAAAAAACTCAATTAACAATTACATGTAATTGTAATTGGAAAAATTCCAATTATAATTACAAGTAATTGAAAAAATTTAATTGGCTTCATGAAGTAATGGTGGAAAATAAAGTAATCATTAGTTTTTAAAGTAATCATTAAAAAAAATTTATTTAATTACAATTACTTTTAATTATATTTACATTTTTATAACAATAAGAGAGATATATTTGAGATACAAAATTACATTGATCTTATTTTTTAAAGTAAAATGAGGCGTAATATGTTGAAAAATTTCATTAAAAAAATAATATTTATAAAAAGAATCACAAACATTTACATTTTTCATTCAGTATTTTTATCAAAAAAAATATTTTTTTTTCCCATTACAAGTAATTATTTTGTGTAAATTACAATTATAATTACTTAGTAATGGTAATTGAATTTTTTCAATTACAATTACTTGTAATTTGTAATTGAAAATTTTCAATTATAATTACATGTAATTGTAATTCAAAAAATGTAATTGCATCAATTACAATCAAATGTAATTTTAATTGAAAATTTTTCAATTACAATTACTCGTAATTGTAATTGAACAAATCTCAATTACAAATTACATGTAATTGTAATTGTAATTGTAATTTAATTGGCCGGAACAACTCTGGAAGATATGAGGTACACATCCCAGGATATGTAACATAACATAGTATAAAAATTATTATTGAATTGAGTTTGATTATCTTTAATTACCCGACAGAAACTAGAAGAGCCTGATTGGCTAGTTTTGATGTATCAACTATTTAACTCAGACAATGATTTCAATCTCTGCAGAGAGTCTGTTCGTGTTAGTGTAAATTTAAATTCGTTAGAGTACCTCAAAACTAGTTTCTCGCCGGAATTATTACAGAGATAGAATAACAGGTTTACCCCAAAAATGTTTATCGATCCAAAAGGGCACATATTTGATTTAATTACGCTCATTTCTAATATAAGAAAGAACTGTTTTAACACACGGTTTTTTTCTTGGAAAAAAAAAAAAACCAACGGCAAGAGATTTTTTAATAATTTTTTGTATTGTGGTTTATTAGATATTTACGAATACAACAAAAGAAAAACTATTCAAAATGGCTGAACTACAACACGGTCGAAGTCTTACAGGCCTATTGCAGTATACACGACCTCCATGGGAAAATTGTCCACTGCGCGGATAAGTGCACGCTTAAGAGAATCTAAATTTTTGTGGTGAGTAGTATGGACCATGCCTTCTGAAACGGTCCATAATTTGTAGTCTAAAGGATTCAGGTCTGGACTACCCGATGGATAATCTAATCGTAGACAAAAAAGTAAGAATTGTTTCTGAACGGATTCCAATTTCTTTATATAAACATTGTATTGTGGATCCCATATAACCGATGCATATTCAAGGATTGGTCTTACGAGCGATGTGAACAGGTTTTTTGTAATATAGGGATCATTAAATTCCTTTGACCAACGTTTAATGAAACATAAAACTCCATACGCTTTATTCACCGTCAGTAATACGTGTGAGTTGAAATTTAGTTTTTTTATCAAAGAGAACTCCCAGGTCTAAAAATGAATCAACTGAACTTAACTCATAACCATTAATAAAGTAAATATTAGCAGACGGAGAGTATCTACAGAAGTTCATAACTTTACATTTTTTTAAATTTAATTCCATTAGATTAGCATCGCACCATCTATAAAAGTTTTCCAAATCAGATTGAAGATGAGCCTTGTCAGAGTCATTAGAAATATTTTTAAAAAGTTTAACATCGTCAGCATACATTAAGATTTTACTGTGCTTAATGGCATTGGGAAGATCATTTATAAATATAAGAAATAAGAGCGGTCCAAGATGGCTTCCCTGAGGAACACCAGAAGTTACTTTTATATGTTTAGATTTTGTTTTATTAAAAATAACGCATTGATATCTACTTTTTAAATATGATCTAATCCAGTTAAGTAAATTGCAGGAAAAACCGATAGCATCAAGTTTATGTAAAAGAATATCATAGTTTACTTTATTAAATGCTTTGCTAAAGTCTGTGTAAATGACATCAGTTTGCAAACCATTACAGAAGCCCGAGTTAATGTAGCACGTTAATTCCATTAAGTTAGTACAAGTTGATCTGCCTTTACAAAATCCATGTTGAGCAGAAGATATAAATGATGGCATTTGATAAGCTAGGTTATCCGCTATGATTTTTTCAAATAACTTTGGTATGGAATTAAGTTTAGCTATTGGACGATAGTTAGAAATTTCACCACGGCTACCAGACTTATGAAGAGGGATGATAAAAGATTCCTTCCAACAGTTAGGAAAAATGCCAAATTTTAATGAATAATTAAATAAATATGTAAGAGGGTTAGCCAAAACATCCGCACAGTTCTTTAAAATACAACTGGGAACACCATCTGGGCCAGGAATATGTGAACTCTTTATAGATTTTAGGTTAACAAGAACATTTTGAACGCTGAAGAAGGGAATATTAATTAATAATGTAGATGAACAACTTTTTGATTTAAATGTATTGTTGCATTTCTTTGTTGAAAATGTAGATGAGAAAAAATCTGCAAAAATATTTGCGATATCTTCATCATTATAATAAGATTGCCCATTCATCTTCATTGAGGTGGGATATGATGAAACTTTCCGTTTAGTATTGACAAAATTATAAAATAGCTTCGGATTATGTTTAATGTTTGTTTTCATTTTATTAATGTATGTTAAATAACATTTTCTATGTTCAACATTATAAAAGCTTCCAGCAATAAGGTAGAGACTGCGATCAATAGGATTATTAGTCCTCTTAAACTTCTTGTAAAGACGATTGCGTCGGTTTTTTAACCAGGATAAGGTTCGTGAAAACCAGGGAGGACGATTTGAAGTTACTTTTTTTGTCAAAGGGGTACACGAAGTTATACAGTTTTTGAGAATTGAATAAAACTTTTGGACCATAAGATCAAAATCGTTTCCATTTATTTTATAATCGAGTACATTCATCCAGTTTATATTAGATAGCAATTGATTTAGTCTTCCAAAATCAGTACACTTAAAATTATATGACTCATATACACAATGCATTACAGGTTTTCGGACCACTGGGAGGGAAATTGAAATTGTTGGATGATGGCGTGCATTAAGTAAACTTGAGGTTCAGAATTAGGTGGTATATACGAGCAAGTAATAAAAAGCGATTTGTTCGAAATTATTACAACAGCAATAACTAATTCCAAATTAGTTGGATTAGAAAAAATTATTTCTTCAGCGGGATATAAGGTTGATACTGCTATTAAAACTCCATCACCCCGTTTACCTATTCTATCACGGCGAAAAATTTGATATCTGCCACACATAATTTCATAATTGAAGATGTTGTTATTCAGCCAGGTTTCTGTAAATGCAGCAATATCATACTCGGACTCAAAACTGTTCAGAAAAATGTTGGTAAGCTTTGTGTTCATTCCATTAGCATTCTGATAAATTATGTTAATAAATGAACTTAGTTTTTTGGATTCTGGTTAACGGAAGTAGGAATTACAGCCAGCTTTTCTTCACGATATATAAATTCACGTACAACCGCATATTTTGGCCAAAAATTAGAGTTAACTACTTGCTCATAATAATCAATAGGAACAATAATTTTAAACGAAGCTAAATTTCTTCCATTTATTTTAAACACATTAACATTTTCAGCAGACCTGGTTTTCAGTTTAGAAGTGATATAAGTAAAGATTTCTTCAGCTTTTGTATCTTGGTGGAAGCGTGTTGCGAAAATAGTTTTTTTCGGTGGAATAGTTCTAAGTTCACAAGGCAAATAAGTCATGCTTAACTCTTGGTTAACTATATCTGGAGATGTAGATGATAATTTTCTAATTGAATCGGTATACGTAGGATTCAGTGGACCTTGCGTCAAAGGTGTGGAAGGGGATACATTTTTAGTTTGAGTGGAGTTGTTGACAATTCATATTTAATTATTCGAAAAATGGACACTTTAAATATATTCATCTCACGCGACAATATTTGCTGCTTTCGAAGTGGATTTCGATAAATTCGGTTCTTTACAGCTTTAACGGCCCTGGGAGTTCGCACACAGCGCTGTCGGCCTTGGACGGCCTGCTTCTCCACAGCAGCTGCAACGTTCGACTTTCATTCATAAATATTAGTTGTGAAAAACCTGTCAACTTAAAAGGAGTATGCACAGTGGATTTCTTACAGTGGGAGCGATTTGCACTGTGTCAGTAATTATGAAACTACTAGGTAGTATGTTTGTATATGGTACTCGCCGTAAACTTTTAAAAATAATTAATTTGGATGAAAAAAAAATCGTTTTTTAACACACTATTATATTTCGAAAAGTATTAATTACGCAACAGCTTAATATTCAATTTTATAATTTTTAAAAAATATTTTCCCAAGTCAATAGTTTATTGCGTGTGGGTGGTTGCAATCAAATTTACATGTCAACTTAAAAAATTGTTCATTAACTGTTCTATACAGATGCAGGTGTGTAAACAAAAACAAGAATTTGCATTTTTATTAAATTTTTTATATATTTCATATTTATATATGCAGGCAATTTAAATTATTGCGAAGGTAAAGAAAATATGTTGTAGTGTTTTAAATGTGCCTGCCTTTTAAATTGTTTTCTGCCATTGATTGTTGGGTTAAATAAATACTGAAGTACGAGTACTTAAATATTTGCACGAGTGTTGTATATATTTTTTAAATGAAGTCTCCTACCGATTTGTTGCGGAATATTTTTCATTTATTTATTTTATGTTTTTATAGAAAGCAATACACAGTCGAGTCCCGCTAACAAGAATGTTGTAATGTCAGAGGCATTCATCAAATTGAGAGATTTACTATAATTAACTATTATTTTATATGCTTAACTAACATATGTACATGAAATTATTTAAAATTTGTAAGGGGTAAATGAATTTTTTGCAGTGACTTATGCTTGCAATTATTTTAAAACAATAGATTTAATATGCGGAAATATACCGTGGTCCCACCAGTTCGAGTTTTTTTGTTTAACTATAAATAAAACTGAACTTGAATGATAAGTAAAGGGCATAGACATATTAATTGGTACACAGGAAAAGTAAAATATCGATTTTAATTAATAATTTTGAACTACCAAATCATTGAGTACAGGTTTTGATCTCACAAATAATAGAATCTGGTATCTAATGTTAATCGATTTTAATCGAAATTGAAATCGACCGAAATTTTAAGTTGCTATAACTCAAAGTCTGAAGAGATTTGAAATTCCCTTTTACTCATCACCTTAATGATTATTGCCAATACTTCCTTGATTATTAAAATTTTAAACTAATTATACCGGATAAGTTTTGTATGATTTTGAAAATACAGATGATTTCAATTTTTTCATATACTGGATTAATGACAAATAAGTTATTTTAAGTTTTCTGAAAAAAAAAAAATAAATTAAATTTATAGTTTTATTATACTCGTACTCGTGTTAAGTATAATAACAAAAATAACAAATGAGGCAATTGCTGTTGAACATTCAAAGGTTAAGGTATAACACTGGCCTTTGAGTGATCATTGTCCCATTGACATAAGGCGCTTAACATCTTCACATCTATCTATCTACTTACATACATATATCTTTATATTCAACATTCCAATAAAATGCTCTGCATTTAGTAGGGGTTTACTCCTGAGTATTGGTCTTGAAAAAAATATATTTAGTTTTTAAATCTATTTACATATGTTTCTTAGATTGCGTTTAAATAGTTGTTTTCTGGTTGTAGTCTTCTCTTTGCCAATTATTAATGCTGAAGAAGGGTAAGGTAGGTAATAATATTTGAAGAAGAACGAATGATAACTTCTTCGTATACAACTTTCGGTAAACGTGAGTGTTTGTTAAATTGGGATTCAACTGTATGTTATGTAAGCAAGCCTGTTAAAAAATATTGACAAATGGTTGACCGGACATCCTCGCCGATCGGCCAGGACCTGACATTGAGCAGGGATGATCATCAGGATCATCATTCGTGAGTGGAAATAGGAAACAAAAGATCCTTTGGGTCGCAGTCTACTTGATAATAATAATAATTAAGCTGCGGTTAGTCAAACAGCTGTCTGTTCTTGTGTTGCTGATTAAAGCTATCAAAACATATTTCTTGATTGCGTTTGTTGTAAACTTGCCTTTAACCCTGCAGTTTTATTCTGTCAATTGACCCATTTTTCGGTTATTTTTCTGACTCAACGTTGTCTTTCGCGATGTCAATTCATACTTTTCTGTCCCTTTGTTATCGAAGAGGTTTCAATTCACACTTTTCTGTCCCTTTGTTATCGAAGAGGTTTCAATTCACACTTTTCTGTCCCTTTGTTATCGAAGAGGTGTTAATTTGAAGTTATGCCTGTACTCAGAAGCATTGTCAATGAAACTTGAATTTTTTTGCTATATGAGGTAAATGTGTATGGTTCAATTGTGTGTTATTCTTACATGTTTATAAGTAATCACTGGCTTATCAGGGAAAATAAGATGTAATATAAAATAAGATGCGCACTGCAGGGAACTTATAATCAATATATACGTATAACACACGTACATACTTGGGTGTTTTTTATTGAGGTATAGAACTTTAAGTTGGCATCACTTTTTTAACTGGCGGCTATTTTGTCAGCTGTCAAGTGATTAATATTTAGTTTGGTTTGCCATTTCATCATGAACAGGTTGACAAAAGAACAACGCTTGCCAATCGTGCAAATTTATTTCGAAAATATTGGTTCAGTTCGCGAAGTTTACCGCAAGCTCCGTCCATTTTATGGTCGACATAATCGTCCATCAGAGCAATTAATTCGGTTAACCATGGATCGTTTTCTCACTACGTTTACTCTATGTGATAATACGCATCCACAGAGACGTCGAACAGTGCGCAAAGATGTTGGCTTGCGACCTTACAAGATCCAGCTTGTGCAAGAATTAAAGCCGCGACACCATCCAATTCGTCGTGATTTTGGTGTATGGGCCGAAAATGAGATTGATCTCGATGCTGATTTTCATCGCAAAATTTTGTTCAGTGATGAGGCTCATTTTTAGTTGAATGGCTACGTCAACAAGCAAAATTGCCGCATTTGGAGTGAAGAGAATCCACATGAGACCCTTGAGACGCCATTACATCCACAAAAACTGACTGTTTGGTGTGCTCTATGGGCTGGTGGAGTCATATTCTTCCGAAATAATGCTGGAGAGTCAGATACCGTTAATGGAGACCGGTATAGAGCCATGATAACCGACTATTTTGTTCCCGAATTGGATGGCATGAATGTGAATGAGTTGTGGTTCCAACAAGACGGCGCTACATGCCACACAGCGCACGTCACAATCGATTTATTGAAGGAAACATTCGATGAGCGCATAATTTCGCGGAATGGACCTGTCAATTGGCCACCAAGATCGTGTGATTTGACACCATTGGATTATTTTCTGTGGGGATATGTGAAGTCGCTCGTCTACACCAACAAACCAGAAACGTTAGGGGGACTTGGAAGCCAACATTCGTGGCGTTATTGCCAACATACGGCCCCATATGCTCGAAAAAGTGGTTGAAAATTGGACCTGTAGGATTGGCTTTATTCGAGCTAGCCGCGGCGGCCACATGCCCAAAATCATATTTAAGCATTAATGGCATAAAATTATTCTTCCAATAAAGTCAAATTGATGGACATTAAAACAATTTTCTTGTGTTTTATTTCAATTCGAAGTTCTATACCTTTAAAAAACACACCCTGTATATCTAAATCAACACCTAGCTTTAGCAGAAAGTTACAAAGGTTTTAATTCGACCTATTGCAAAAAAATTGATTTAAAAAGAGATAGAACTTACCAAAAAATGTTCGTTTTTCTTTTAGAGAATTTTCATAAATTAAATCATCAGTGAGAAGAACCCTCTAAAATAAAATAAAGTATGATTTTAATTGAGTGGTTAATCTCCACTTAAAATGAGACCTTTCTAATAAAGAAATTTAATTTGTTTTCTGAAAAGCGACAATTACAAGTCGACAATATGAGTTCATTGAAACTTCAAAAGAAGCTTGCAACCTCTGTTATGCGCTGCGGTAAAAAGAAGGTTTGGTTGGATCCCAATGAAATTAACAAAACTGCGAACATAAATTGCCGTCAAAACATCCGCAAATTGATTAAAGATGGTTTTATCATCAAAAAGCCGGTGGCCGTCCACACTCGCTTCCGCGTTCGTAAAAAATACTGAAGCCCGCTGCAAAGGTCGTCATTGTGGTTTTGGTAAACGCAAGGGTACAGCTAATGCCCGTATGCCCACCAAGTTCTTGTTGATGCAACGTCAACGTGTACTTCGTTGTCTATGCGATAGCAAAAAAAAAAATAAAAAATAATCGTCACTTGCACCATAATTTGAACATGAAGTGCAAAGATAACGTATTCAAGAACAAGCGTGTCCTTATGGAATACATCTACAAAAAGAAATCTGAGAAGCAACGCAGCAAAATGTTGGCTGACCAAGCAGAAGCCAGAAGACAAAAGGCCGTGAAGAGCGTATTGCAAACAAAAAGCAAGAACTCATCAGAATGCACGCTAAGGAAGATGAAATTGCTGCCAACGCTGACACCACTGGCAAAAAGTAAATTTTAAGAGTGTAGTTTTCTTATTTTTCTGGTCTTTTGTTAATAGAAAAATGAACTTTTTATAATTGAAACTAAGTGCCTTTAAAAAATATAAAATGATTTATGTCCTGTCAAAGCGTATTTTAACCCTTTTTCACACTTAAAAAACTTAATTACTAAACCTTTTTTGGCAAACCGGTTTATTCTCAAACTATTCATTTATCCGTATCTATTTGGGTACTTTTTGTTTGACAAATGCTAACAAAAGGATATTACTCGAGTGAAATGGAATTACTTTTTTAAATTATTTTCAAGTTAATATGGTATTTGAGTCAATATTACAATTCAATTTGCGACTAATATTCTCACGAGATAAGCTGTTTATCAACTTAATTCATATCATCATCATTAGCAGGTAATCAATGACACACTTTTGTCATTAACTTTTCAACATGACTTGACAACACAATGTACGAGTAATTGAATAAATTAAACATTTTCGCATGTAGGAGTACAACGCTAAAAACAAATATATACAATGTACCTGTAAAGCCAACTGTCTAAAGTCAACCTTAAATTAGATTTTTAACAACAATTGTTTGGGTCTTTAAATTGTAGTTCTTTTTTAAAAGAAAAAAAAAAAAAGAAAAAAAAACAAGAAAAAATCAAAGAATCACTTTGTAAATTAATTTTTGTTTCTTTACAATGACTATTATACGAGTACATGCAACATTGAATTTTCATTCATCAAGTTTTCAAAGTTAACATATAAAATCTTTTGTTAGTGCCAATAACGTTTTGTCTCTTTTTCTTTCGTGTCTTTTTTTCTGCTCTAATAAAATGGTTTCTTTCTATATCATGCCATGCTTCAAGCGATGACAATAGAAAATTACAGTCTTCGAGTGGCACTTTTGAAGGGCTCTTTTTGTTATGTGTTTGCTGACAGACGGCACAAGAAAAAAGTGTTAATACACGTTTACACTGGCATTATGATTATTGTGTGTAATGGTTAAAAAGTGTTAAAGTGCAGTAAATTGTGTATAAAAGTGAAAGTAATACATCCACATACATATTTCGTTTCAATTCAAGTAATACAGGGCTGAAGTGCTCTAAAAGTTCATAAAAAACTCAGATTATTGACATATGTATACGAAATATTTTATTGAATTTTATAAAAATATTAGAAACCCTATTTCTGTTATATGAAATGTTAGAATATGTGGCAATACTGCGCTTTGCTACTTTACAATTCACGGTAAATATGTGTTACTAGCCTAAGCTCGGCGTGCTTTGTTACACCTACCGCTACTATTTGTGCAGAAACTTCATCTTTAACACTTCTCCGTATATAAAAAATTAATATTTAACTTGCATGGAAGGTACCACGCCTACTTTCTGATTGATGATTTTCCTTGACCATGAAGTCGTTCAGAACAAATTTAGAATATTTAACTTTAACAGCTCTCAAGATATAAGTTAAGCATAATTTGAACAAATTTTACATTAAATTTGTATGGGGATATATAGGAAAATCTAAATGCCATATCTCCAGAACCAATGGGCCGATAAACATTCTACAGACTATCCACAACGTAACCTGGAATTTTGGCTAAAATCAATTCACCCGTTTCCGCGGTTAGTGGTGACATCAAAATGTACATTAATTTCTATATATTAGATATATGGTAGCACACTCATCAATGACTTCCACTATATTTTTTTAATTGTGAAGAATACTTAGGAGTAAACCCTACTAATGCAGTGCACAATTCACAATGTAATTGCAATTTTTCTGGAAACGATTGGATAGAGTTTTCTTATTAAGCCCCTTACAAATAAGACAAGTTGCTGTCAATTTGATGAACACTCCAGAAGACCAGTGTTAAACCTACACCCTTCAATGATCAAAAGCCACTGCCCCATCTGAGGTTCGCTAAGTGGGTAGCTAATATCTGCTACTTGCCAGTAGGGGGAGCTTTTCTCCTGAGCATTTGTTTTTTAATATCAAGGGAATAGAGTGCATTTTCTGACAGATAGACTTATTGGAGGTAGAAGAGGGGAGCCTCTTATTTTTGTTTAAATTAAATGTCGAAAAACCGCAAATTTCTATTTTTTTGCTTTCTCTTTTGCTGGCATTTGAACCTGGGCTTTTGCGAGTTTTTGTGTGAGCGCTCTAGCCACTATACTACGCATAGTCTAGTTCATATGTTTATGCACAGAACATAATTTAAGAATTCAGAATTCCTAGAATGTAAATTACTACAATTTGTTTTCGCATCTTTATTGTTATATAGAAACTTTTTTTAATAAATAAAATACTTTTACTCTGTTTATCTATAAAGAAAATTAAAAAATATAGTTTAACTAAAACTTATTTTTAAACTTATTTTTATCAAATTTAACTCTTATTTTTGGTTATGGCGAAGTTGCACTAAAGAAGTGATGTCTGTAACTGCAGTTTGATGATATTATTGCTTTCCCACTACTAACAATTTAACTAAAATCTTATAATGAAGAACTTTGTTATTGTTATTATTTGGTTCAGACCCAGCACTAATGCAAGACACTGCGACCTATAAGATCTATTGTGTCCCTTTAAGTCTATTGTTTGTTGAGCAGTCCAACTGCCTTCCTTATGAACACCAACAGGTCAGAAACTTTATTGGTGCATATTTCAGCCAACGAGGCCATATGTCTCCCTAAACACATTAATCTAAATCTATCAAGAGCCGCACATTCACACAATATGTGCTTTGTGGTCTCTGATGCTTGTGAGCATAGTCTACAAATATCTATATCTGTGATCGCCATTCTCATCAGACGCGCTCTCACACTACAGTGACCCGTAAGGAAATCCGTTAGTATTTTTAGGCTTGGCATTTTCTAGTTTAAAACATCGAACTTACTCCCACATCGCGGACGTATCGCAGTTTCGGCGTGCCTGAGATCGACTGAGCGATCCAATGTTCCAAGCATTTGCCAGCTTTCCATTCATCAACCAGATTGAGAACAGTAGAAAGCGGTGCTGCACAGCAGGGCTCCGGACCAACATAAGATGTCACAGGCCCCCTCCTAGCCAATTCGTCGGCTTCCTCGTTTTCGCTTATACCACAGTGTCCTGGTACTCTGACTCTCAGCGATAATCTCTGCAAACTATTATAGCAATATTTGACAAGTCTAGATGTCATGCGATGAGAGTCAAGTGCCTTTAAGGCATCCTTACTATCCGATAATATATTTATCGTCTTGCCCTTGAGCCCAATATCCAGGTTAATTTCAACACATGCGGTTATGGCCAAGATTTCAGCCGGAAAAACATTCAACGACTTCCCTAGTGGAATTAACAAGTTTCGAATGGATCCATAGACGCCAGCCCCTACTCCATTGTCCATCTTGGAACCATCAGTATACCGGTTTAGGCCGAACTCACTACTAACTAAATACCCAGCAGACCAACATTCCCGGTCCGGTACCTCAACCTTGAATCTCTTGCCAAAGCATAGTTCCAGAGGCATGGTATCAAAGACCGAAATTGGATTTCTAACCACCTTGTGAAATATGGCCAGGTTCCTCGACTCATTTGGAGATGTTCTTACAAATATTCTTGCCGCTGAACACGCAGCCACCCTCATCACATAAATATGAAATGGTGTTAATCCACTGTTGGACATGTCCCGTTTACACCAAGGTAGGCAAGTCGTTGTATTTTGCCCAAGTCCGATTTTAATTTTAACTTGCTTGCTCTCTAATTTTCTTACAAAATGTTGTTAATTTCTCTTCAAAACAATTTTTAATTTAATTTTTAATGAACAACTTAAATCGTCAATGTGTATCAAAATATATTATTTTTTTAAGAAGTTCTTGCTAACTCTGTCTATGGAACAATTTCAATACCACTATGACCTTAAAAAAGTAATTTTATCTCTTTTTTCTTACCGTCTGCAAATATTTAATTTTGAGTTATACTTTTAGTGAATATTTATATAAAATTTTCTCTTCAGCCTTATTGGTATGGTATTATTATTCTTATAAAAGCCAATTACTTGTAGTGTTTATTTTTTTAACAACCCACAGCAGACAGTGGTAGGACATATGTTTTACATTATTTGCGTATTTTTCAATTTATAAATGTAATGGTTTAAATGCCTTAACGTTTTCACTGAAATCAAACAACATATGGTGATATTTCATACCTTAAAATCGCATCTTTTTTTCCATACTTTTTAAAGCAACAAGTGGGGGTTAAGTGAACTTTTTCAATGTCACTTGGTAAGTGATATTTATTTAAAATTCAAATTTATTCTTGTCCTCGAGAACTTACTCGTATTTGATGTTATTTGAGAATTTATTTTTTCTTACAACCTTTAATGTCAATGAAAAGTAAACAACACAGGAAAAAAGAAATAATATTTAAGAAGACAAATTTCATCGTAAAACAAGAAAAACGGGCCAATCGTATTTATCTTTACTTTGAACTTAAAATTATATTTAAATTAAAAATTTTAAAACATTTAATAGCATAAAAGGTGTATAAGTGCTTAAAAAATGCCTCATAATCTAGTTTCTATTATACAGATTAACCCAAACAGCAAATTGTGAGTAGAAAAAACTTCTATTACATCCCTCAGGTTATTTTGAAAGTATCTTTAAAGCAATACTCTAAAATGACTTGATATGAGCCGTTTTCTTTGATAGTAACCTAAGTCCATTTGAAAAAAAAAACTGGTTAATAATAAAAATTATAATTTATCTAATATATAAAATTCTCGTGTCGCGGTGTTTGTTGCCAAACTCCTCGGAAATGGCTGGACCGATTTTCATGAAATTTTGTGTGCATATCGGGTAGGTCTGAGAATTGGTCAACATCTATTTTTGATACCCCTAAATGGGTATCAAAAATCAAATGGTATCAAAAATGGTAAGGTGACCCGCAACAGGGGCTAATTTATGCCTCACCTAAATAACGTACTGAATTCGATGAAGTTTTAAACCAGATAGATCTGAGTACCGTTGAACACATATGGTTTAGGTTTTTTTTTATTAAGGGTCAATACAAGGGATATTTCTCCCTATCGCCAACTATCAAACTGAAGTATCGAAAATGGCGGATATTAATGTATTACAATATCCGCCATGGTACAATTGCTTCCAGCACTAGCTTTTATGATACAGCTTAATCTGAGCAGGATAAGGGCAGAGGAAGGGGTATTCCCGCAGTAGATAGAACACATTTTATCGCTCTTTTAAAGAAATGTAGCACATAAAGCTTCCAAGTTTAGTAGGAATACTTACAATTATATTTTTTAGGGGCAGGGGAAGTTATTCTCCTAAACATGTAAATTATGTTCTGTCGTTTATTTTAATAGTTGTTATACATAATGCTTTTAAGCTTGGTAAGAATACCGAAATTAATTTTTTTTATGAGCGTCACCGATCATAATAGGGGCCGGGGGAGAAGTTCCCCTACTTAGATAAAACACGTTTTGACATTTTGTAAGCAGTTGCTAGATGAAAACCTTTTTAACTTTGGAGAAATGCCTGAAGTTGTATTTTTTATGATCCAGTTTAATCCGAGCGAGATAGGAACAGGGGAATAGGTAGTCACAGTATTGTTTTAAATATATACAAACACAATACTTTTCTAGGCAAAACAACGTTTGCCGGGTCAGCTAGTATTTATATATAATTTACACTTAGGTCTCGTTTATCAATAGAATTTATCTGTGAATAGGGGACAATATCAAAGAATTTTTAGAGGCTTCAATTGTTCTTTTCTTGCAAAATAATTTCCCATATTTATTTGTAATTTTATAATTTTAAGTTGCTTATCTAAGTCTTGATATCCTAAAAACAGATCACTCAGTCCATGATTAATCTGTAATACTCTTTCCGTATCTGAATTCATATTAATAATTTGATTTTAAAAAATGAAAGTGAAAAATAACTTTTTTAGGGTACAAGTTGGTCTTTGTTAGCTATTTTGTATGCCTAGACACGTTCATATTGTATTGATATGTTCACGAAAGTTGTTCAGATTTACAATGGCTACAATATTGTCATATATTATTGTTAGTGAAAAATTACGAGTCCCTGTAAGTTATGCTGTAAAAAGGAAAAAAATTAAAAAAAGTGCAAGAAAAAATTATTTTTTGCACAAAAAATATGATAAAATTTGTTCAGTAGAGTCTTCGCTACATTTTTGCCAAACATATTTAGTTAAGCAGTTTCTTTAAGTTTGAATTAGCTGTTGGCCAAAATCTGAGGCAACCTTTTTTTGAGTGATGCAGTGATTTTAAAATTCTTTTGAGGTTCATACAAAAATTGGTAGTCAATTTGACCAAACCGAGTACAGTGGATTCCGTGCACTTTTTTCGCTTTTGTACTGTGTTATCATTAAAAATTTTCGTAGTTGATTAAATCAAAACTATTTGTAATTTCTTTAAAATGGTTTAAGTCCACTTTTTTAAAGATATATTAGTATTTAGTTCAAAATTATGTATCAAAAAGTGCAGGAATGAAGAAATAAGGGATTTGAAAAACAAACGTTATGCAAGTGATATACATATCTGTGTTGGTATGGAAGAATAGTTTAAGTCAAAAAATTAATTTTTGAAATATTTTCTAATTTGAACAAATTGTTCTAAGAATTTATATTTCTTGGTTAAAAGTTTTAATATAATATATGACCTTTTTTTATGCGAGCCCATCACTCAGGTAATGACCTTCTTATTCATTCAATGCATTGTACTAGTTTTAGGAAAATATGTATCTCATAAGAAGACGAAAACAGGGAGTAGTGTCCACACATATGATTTGAAATTTTTTATAACATATTTGATAAAAAAAACACTCGTGGGACTTGTTCCATAATCGAACTGTATGGCTAAAGAACGAATTCTCTTTGCAGTGCATTGAGCGATTCACTGAACAATCACGTACATGTGCTTCTAAAGAGATATATGTATGTACCACGTAAAAATATGCAACTACTTAGCACCATTTATTTATTATTGTTTGTAAAACTTTAATAAAAACTTAGTAATAAATGGGGCGAATGTAAATTAATAAAAAAAAAAAATTTTTTGGTAGGGATTTACAAAATTTTCATAAAAAATTGCAATTAAATTTCAATAGCGGTAATCACTCTTCCTTGCAAACACATTTGGTAGTGTTTCAATCGTAGCAAACCATGGTCAAGCAATAACAAATCGTTGTGCGGGAGTTTATGTGCTCTATTCGCCACTTTATATATCTCGAGTTAATGATGCTACTTAAGATTTTTGACACCGAAATTTTTAAAATCTATAATCCGTTAGGCTATTTATCTCCGAAACTGGACGAGATATCCGTAAACGGATTGCAGACTTGAAAAATTTGGAGTCTAAAACTTAAAGTGACATCATTAAGTCGAGATATATAAAAAGTATGAAATGGCGGATAGAGCACACAAACTCCGAAACCACGAAATGCAGGCATACATATATGCTACGATGAGTGATTACTGCTAATATTTTTTTTTGTGTTCTTTAATATTTTCAAAAGCAGATTTAAGTAAAAAAAAAACAAAAATAAACTCACCGATAGCTGCGCTTGAGGTGGCACAGTTTGTCCCGTCGATGTCTGCGGTGGATGATTACGTGTGGGATCATATTGTGCAGCTATTTGTGCTGCTTGTGATATGACTGCCGGAACTTGTTGTTTCAATTGATTATGTAAAGGTGGCAGCGAAGTTTGTTTGGCTGGCGTATAGACAGGACTTGGGGCTGATTGTGCTGATGCTACAGCATTACGATGGTATTTGTTATGAAAAATGCTGAAAAATTTTTTTTGTGTTTGTTAATATCTCTGTTTGTACTGTATTTTATACGAATTTTTCAATTTAAAATGTCTCTTTGTCTGTCTGTCCGCTAAATGTGAATGAATGAGTATAGGAGTATGTACCTTTGTTTGTCACCTGCCAGTTGTTGGGGTGATTGTATGAATGGATTGAATGTATGACTAGTGGCTTGAGGTTTTTGATAATTTTGTGGATTCTGTTGTTGTGCTAAAGTAGGTTTTTGTAGTGTCGTTGCATGTTGTGGCGTTCGTTTTTTCTGTGATAAATTATTAATGGGCGTGGTACCCAGACCCCAGGCATGCAATTCATTGGCATCATTATTAGAGTGCGGTTTAAATTGATTAGTTTTATCATCGACATGTGCAACACGATTAATATCGCTTATAAATCTGTGATTATATACATACATAGACATAGATATACATAAATATATAAAGCATATACACACACATGTATATAGATGTAATTATTAGCATGAAAAAAAAACTTTACTCACTCAGAACCTAAACCGGGACCTGAACTGGCCCAACCCGTTTCATAGTGCTCATGAGATGGTGGTCCATAAGTTTCATGTATGGGTGCACCATGTAAATAAGCTGAAACATGTCCTTTGGGTGGATGTGTATAAATAATTTCAGGTATATGCGGACTTTCTGCACTATGCCAAGCAGGAACAACCTGTAAATAAGTTCAAAAGAGAATATCATTAAAATTTAGAATTTTCCTTTTTTGTTTACAAGTTTAATAACTTTATCTGAGTTTTGAAAAAGTCGCTTTTCTGGTCAAAACTATAAGGAATCACTGAATAAGGAGAAACATCGAGGAATTTTAGGACAAATTTTTCATATTTAAAACGGTGGATTTATATATTTCAAAATTTCTTCTGATTTGTGTAAAATTAAATTTTTTTTTTACCAAAGCCACAAAAAAAGCAAAAATATAAAAAAGTGAAAACTTTAGTAAAAACCATTTATTAAAGTTTTTTAATAGAGCTTTCTAAGATTATGCTTTATATTTCATTATCTAAAGTAATTTAATTTAAATCATTTTCAAATGGTTGAAGTTGCGGTTGAAGCTGCACAAACTCTGTTTCATAACACCGACTTTTCAGATTCCTCAGTATACACTATCTTTTCTTTTTCTTAAAGTTCCAGTTAACTTAGTTCTTATTGCTGAAATAAACTCTTCATATACCAAAATGCTTTTGTCTCTGAAACATGGTAATCTTCTTATGAGAACTTTTCTATCTATTTGAGATATTTTTCCAAAAAAAAATGTGATTTTTCTTCCCTAAGCCGATTCTTTATGCAAAAAATTTCCTCATTTAATTCATTTTATTATTATAAAATTGTAAACCGCAGCATTCGTCTCGTCTTTCTCCTGCTCATTCAATCAAACTCCACAACTTGGCCATTTTGCCAGCGGAGGGTGCCTACAAAACATTATATTTCTCGCAGTATGAGATTGAAAAAAATAAACTCAGAACTTACCACGTTTTTGATTGTTTTAACAGCCAAATTCGGCCAACTCTTTAAAAACTTGTCCAAAACTCAATGTTCTGTAAACAATTATTTTTTTAAATTATGAGTTTTATCCTAAAATTAATTTTTTTTTTAATTTTTTTGTTTGTTTTCCATTTATATATTGTCGCAAGAATTAAAGAACACTGTAGCTGACAAAAAATCGAAAATACGTTTTTTGCAACATTTTTTATCGGAAAAAAATACGCGTCGATTGATCCCGGTCCCAGATTTCTGCGATGAAAAGAAATTCACTTACGCCGTTTGCGTTTTGGCTCTGGTGAACATTTAGGGTTTTGTCAGTTACAGTCAGTTACAGATAAAAATCAATGTTGTTTGTTGGTCATCACATCAGTTGAGAACGGCTGGAATCATTTCGACGACTTTTTCTTTTTAATGATCGTCGTGATCCAATTTAGGTTTTAACGGAAAGAAAATTTTTCTTTTAAATGTTTTTTATTAATCCATTTTAAGTTTTCATCGAGAGAAAAATTTGCCACACCTACTTTTACGCGCACTTTTTTCTATTTATCTCTAAATACTGATTTTGGTATATCTTTAGATCGGTTAAAGCTAAAGTTTCGGATTTGGGTCTGAATGACTTCATTGGCAAGGTAAATTATCAGTCAGAAAGTGGGCGAAATTGGACAAATGCCTGTGACGCCTTCCATACAAGCTGAAAATTAATTTCTTTATAAAAACGTATCTTTAGAAGTGTTGAAGCTAAAGTTTCTGAATTTGACGTGATTTATTGATTTCGTACCTACATACATAATTGGATATTATAACACTGTGTCAGAGTACGCCCTAGCTTCTCGCAGAACTCATGTGGTGTGTGTTAATTTTTATCCATGAGCACCGGGATCTACAGTTTAAAGTCGACTCGGAACGACAGATATGAGAAGCTTTTTCATGGCAATCAATTACTCCCAGAGCTTTTGCCGGGTTTAAGCTAGTACGTATATATAATTTATATTTATTGTTCGTTTTTTTTTTTTATTTAAAGAAACTTAAATATTAGAACAAATCGCACTGTCTATACTGCGTTTAACTCTTTGATTATGAGCACTTGCTACGCAGTCCCCGAAAATATTTTACAAAAACAAAATATGGTGTTAATAGGTTTGATATGACCAAGATCTAAGTATGAAAAACAGCGACCTTGCTAGTGAAATTGGCAAGTCCCAACTGGGAATACCAGCACCAACTCCATTATTTATTTTGGAATACCCAGTAGAACAACATGACCGATCCGATACTAATTTTTGAAATACATTTTATTAAAAAAGATATTCTTTTAGTGCTGGCAAAGTATTGAGTAATGGGTACCGAGTATCAAGTATTTGAACTAATTTTTGGGTACTCAATACTTTAAGAGTTGTGTTTTTTCTTCGAAGTTGTATGGAAAATTTAAATTTTAACGGCGAAACATTATTCTGTCTAAAAAACAATACTTTATGAAATTGTTTTCTCTTGAAAATAAAATCACTTAAAAGTATTGAGTAGTATTGGGTACCTAAGTGAAAGTACTCAATACAATAGAGTAATGCAAAGTAACAGAATTTGACAGCACTAATTCTTTTTCATACATATTGTTCTCTTTTCTATGTAAACGATGGCAAATAAAACCTATTAAATTGTAAAATACAATTAAAATTACATCCTAAAATATTATCATAAATGTTTAATGCAACGGGATACATACCTACAAATCTATGTATATTTTTAATAAATCAATTTCTTTAAAAAAATATATTTTCCTTTTAATTAGAAAAAAATATTCTTTTTCATTGTGTCTGCGTATAAACATTTTTTTCCGTTTTTCAGAGAATTTTATTTTTAAGAAATAATTTCCATTTATTAACAAAAAAAGAAATTAAATTGTTTTATTCGTTTCTTTACAGGTAATTTATTTTTGTCAATTTAATTTGGTAGCTCATGATATTCTACCTACATATATACAATAGATTTTCCGTAAGTCTTTCTTCATTATATTTTATGTTGTTGTTTTTTTTTTTTAATTCGTCTATTACAAAATAATTTCCAGATTTGTCTTGTTTTCATACAAAATTGTGATTTTTTTAGGGAATTGCGTAATAAAACAGAAATAGAATGCTTATCAAATCACAATTTTTTTTTTGTGAAGACATTAATGCATGAAGCTGGGTATGATGGAATATGTCCTTTTAAGTAATTGAAATCGTTTATTTTTCCAAAGATTAAGTTTAAGAACAGAGAATTTTTAATAGAAGCACTTTATCTCACAAAAGTATCCCAGCAAAACAAAATGAGAGTGATTCTATAAGAACGCTATTTTGATGAAAATTAATCTTTAATCAGGAGATATGCAAAGATATTTAGTTAAAATTAAATATTGTTTTCATAAACAATATTGGCTCGATTAATTCGTACAAAATAAATTTAATTTTTCTACATTTTCATACAAACACATGGTCTTCAACGACATGCATATTAAAATCATGCATGTCTCACTTAACCTTTAACTACTGAGGTGGTGGAAAATTTTACCCCCTCCTTAGATTTTTTAATTTGTTTTCTTCGGTTGAGCGCTGTTGAGTCCCTGTTTTGTTATACTAATTCTTTGATTTTTTTATTTTTATAATCCTATTTATATAAAAATGTATTTTCTTGTTCTTTTAAAAATAAATTATTAAAAAAAATTTTTTTTTTTTACTAATTTTTTTAGTAAACAAAAGGTGGTAAAATTTACCCAACGTCAATAACTATGAAAACATATTTCACCTCCGTAGTTAAAGGTTAAAATAAACCAGGTTTTCATCACTTGATCCAATGAATTTTCTTGCATGTAATGTTCTGCTGGCAGTTTAATTGAATAAATCGGACCAAGGCAAATACATTTTTCGATGTATTGACGAAAACAATTTTAATTTATTTAATGATTCAAAATCTCTTTTCCATGTGTTGAAAAAAAAAGAACAACAAAAATATTTTTAGTGAATCACACTTCAAATTACCTGATTTTCATGCTAATTTTCATAACAGAAAAATATGAAGAATTTATTAAAGTTTAGAAATACATTTAAAATGAGTTCTTGTCAACGACTTAAAAGTTGTGAAACTCTCACTCTTCTTGAACCACTTTCATATAAATTTTTCTTGTTGAAGAGTGATAATTTTTTATTAATTAATTTTCCTTAATTAGAAACAAACGCCCTAATTAGATAAGAACTGAATTCTATAAAATTTTCTCTTTTTTTGCAATGATTTAATCAATTAACTGGGATGTGTTGAGGTGACAAATCTTATGCTCTTTCCGTGGATTAAATAAAACATTTTGACGAAACGTGTAGACATAAAACAATCATGTCAACATTCTGCTAAGGGAAGCTTAAATTAAAATGTTGTGATTGTTACTTAAATAGGCCACATGAGAAAACAAGTAAAATAATTATAGTCAGTCAATACACACTCACTTACACAGTGCAACACGAAAAAAATAGCCATATACAGGCACAATATAAAGAATATCTGTGTCTGCCAGTTATGTGCAAATTCATCATGTTTTTTTTTTTTGGGCCCCCAAACTTTTGGAGCGTCGCGCAGTAGTAAGGCTTCATACATTTTTATGCAAAAAATTAAAGGGCTGGTCGTAGAATCGTGAAAGTAGGCATGGTGAAGGTGACAGATTTTCATCCCATCGCCCATACAATCAAAATGAATATTTTCGCATAAAACTTTTCCTAATAAAGCAAAAGTCCTAAAACTTAGTACATACACTTCTTAGAAAAATTAAAAGATGCATGCTAAGTTTTGTTAAAATCTGCCACGCCCATCGCGCCATCTTGTACTCTTTGAAGGCGGTATTTTGGTGACAAAAATTCTATTCTTAAAAATTTATTTTTTACAAATCAAATAATTCCGTTCCAAAGAAATTCATAATTTATTTGATTAAAAAGGAATATTTTGTTTTAGAAAAAGCCCATTGCACTCATTTAAATATTGTGAAACGAAAACTGACGAAAATTTTCGCTTGCATACATAAGTCAGAAATTTTAATTGATAACTTCCTCTATTATTGGAAGAAATAGTTATTTAGATCGCATATGTAGTGCAGTAGATATGAGCGAATTAAAACTGCCTTAGGAAAATTAGCATTTGCAGTCTTCATTAAAGAAAAAAAAGGCTGTTAAGTATTATGAAAGTGTTTAGTGCTAAATAGCAAATTTAGAGATTTTGTTTTTGTACAAAACCTTCAAATTGTGCATCCTTTTAGTTATTAGATTACATTCAGACATTATTGGCCATTATAATCCTTTTTCTGATTACGGCATAGGTTCCCAGAGAACCAATGATGATTCTTTCAATTTTATCCATGAGTGACGGAACCTAGAGTTTAATGGTGAGTTTGAACGACAGAATTGAAAAGTCTTTTTATGGCAATTAATATTTGGTAGAAGACTGCCGAAGGTGGGTTTTTGCTTTCTCAAGATGTCGGAGCTGGAGCTCGAACACTAATCTAATATTCTACCAACTAGGCTATGGTAATCACAAGTTAATAGATAATTTCTTGTTTTTCTTCATTATAACAGACAAGAGATTCGAATTGAAACCAACTTCACGGCTCTCACACTAGCACTCTACAACTTTAATTTCTATCTACTACTACATAAGCAATTTTTTTAAACTAATTTTCCAATTCTTTTTTTGTTTTGGTCTATTGATCTTCCCTACCAAATTAAAATATGAGCTTTATTAAGTTGCACTAAAATATGGAATGCTGAAATTTTATACCAAAGTGTTATTACAGGATTGCGATCGGAAGCGGTTATGATTATAAAATTAGCACTCGTTCGTCTAATTTGCTGTTAAGCTGCTAAGAGAAATAAGTTTTCTACTTTACAGCTACAATCTGAGGGCATGAGGGTTTCCACAAGCGATAACACAGGGGCTGGATCAGGGAGAACTGATCCTCCAATTTAAACTTTATTGTGCGGGCTTCTTGAAGTTGGATTATTCAGTGGTAAAATTATAACACTGGCCATTGAATAAGCAATCAACAGCAACCAATTTTCTTGCGGTTCGCATTTTAAAGTAGATCCTTTGTTTCTTCTGATTGATATCAGATATGATATTATTAGTAAGTTTAAATTAAAGATCCATACCCTCTTTCCCCCTTTCCCTCTTATTTTCCTATACCAGCACAATGTATTGCATTAATCGGGGTCATATTTATAGGATGACTCCATCTAAAGGTATAACAGTCACTATATGGCCATGTTCTTCAAACAATAAGTGAAATTGGAATCCAGTAGGGAAATAAAATTTAAATGGCACAATTATTTTAAACTTTTGATAATAAACAAATTTATGTTAAGGGCCATTAAGCGCATGAATAAAATACATTTTAAGATCTTTCTTTGATTTAAATTTCCCTCAATTACAATTTTAAGAATATGGTTTCCCCATGCTCCTGATGATGTCCCGACTTAACACAAAAATCTGTTTTGTCTTTCTTCTTATCATTTTAAGCAATTTTCTACTTATATCAATCGATCTTTCAAGATAACTACAGCATTTGTCACATCCACGAATGACTATCTGAGTGAGATCATGCAAACCGACTTAATGTTATTTCACGCACTACTTCCATAACATATTATGCATGAGAATGTTTAGTATTCTGAGCATACGAATATAATTCGATGTTCTTGAATATGAATCTATTTTTCCGAGTCAAAAACTCCTTGACCTTATTTGATCTTTTTAGTATTTAAAAAACCAATATCCGGCTCCTACATATGAGCTGGTGTCTTAAAATATGTTTTGGATCTACTAGACCGTTACAGGAAAAAGGCCGACAGTGTTAATGTCAGATATGTATTAATTTTAAGTAGAATTTAGAAGAAAAATACATAATATATCTAAGCTGTGGAAATATTTACTGCAAATGAAAATCTGATCTGATTGCTGCTGCTCGCCATAGTCTAGTTGTTAGTGTGTTGTCTTGCTAAGACGATAGCTCCGGGTTCAAATCTCAGCTCTGACATCTTGAAAAAAGAAATATTAAAAAAATTATTTCTTTCGGCGACTACCTCTTAGCAGTCTTCTGGCAAAAGCTCGTTCGGAGTCGACTTTATACTGTCGGTCCCAGCACTCATGAATAAAAATGAACACACACAAAAATCCTGACACACTGTTGTAATGGCGAATTATGTATGTATGTATGAAGATCTGAAGACATTTCTATAAAATGTTTTTAATTCTCATTTAGTTAACTTTTTTCCTAGATATACCTGTAAGTGAATCAAATAAAAATAATTTCACAAGAATAACGATTTATCATGAAGTTAGCTTTAGTATTTCGAACATAATTACTCAGCATTATTCTGTATATAAAATAAAAAAAAAACAATTACTCCACTTTGTCGCACAACCAGTCAAAAAATTTACTTTTTATATAGCGCATAATGAAGTGACTCAATGCCTACATCATCCCCAGAGAAAACTCATTTGCACGCATAAATCAAAAGAGATGACATTAACAAGACACCATGTATTCATAAAAAGAAATTATTTGCAATTTAATAAAAAAAAAAAAACGAAAGCAACAATATTTTAACAACTTCTAACAATGTTAAGCACTTGATTGAATATCAAAAAGTATGAGAACGAAAATAACATATGGTGTTGTGTTGCTTAACATTTTTCAATAATTTATGGAAAGACAAGCATGTAGGACTTTGCTGGCTTTAAATTATTATAAAAAAATAAATTGAAGTCAAAATTGTATAGTCAGTTAATGTTGTTACTGCATGATATATGTACGTCTTTTAGGATGGATACTCTTAAAGGTTGCTTCATTACAGTCTTAAATATGTAGAATATGTAATGAGTGTTCTGGTTAAAAACAAAATAAATGGGATGCATTATTTATCCAAAAACAATTTTTTTTCTATAAAAACATGCACAAACATTTGAAATATTGTGTCCACCTTATCTGAAAACAGTTTATCTGTTTTATCTTGAGATATATGTGTGTACTTGATCATCTTATTATAAAAGTAGAACTGATTTCGTGATAAAACTCTCGAGATGGCATATTTCCCGTTCACTATCAGCGGCCATTGCACGTTAGAAAAGCATGTAAGAAATTTTGGAAATTGACAGCCACAAAGATAACGAGAAACCTGTGAGCCATCTACTTTGTAACTGCCTTATCTGGTGTAGGGACAGGTTCAGAATGTTAGCCACTTCAATCTTTAAGGATTTTAGCTGCAAGCTTTATCTTAATCTTAATTCAGGCAATGGCGATTTCCATTACATATCTTCAACACACTACTTCTGAAGTATTCAAAGATAGATAGAATTTTGTCTAAAGGAAGTATTATATTCGTATGAGGGAAAAAAATCCATTGCAGCTAATAAAATTAGGCCTTTAGATAAAAAAAAATTGTTTAATATTCGTAAAGGTTTGATTTCTGAGATATTCTACATGGGATAATGGATAGCAATGGTTTAAAATTATATTTACTAAACACGAAATTAGTATAATGGCCAAATGTCTTTCATAGTGAAATTCAAGCAATTACAGCCTATGCTGCATTATACATACAGAGGCGTATTTAAGTCGATAATATACAATTTTTTTCAAATTGCCAGACTGAATTCCGACTGTTCAGCGCAAATAAATTAGGTTTCGCTGCACGCTAAAATATTCTGAATTCATCTGCAATAAAGTAGCTGGTGGGCTGATCATGCATTTTATGAAAACAGAGCCTTTATGTATAATGGGCAGAAGTTCAGTCGAGGATAGATGGGCGTAAGCTCTCCTTAACAAAATTAACCAATTCATATATAGAATTTTCCACGTTTTACTTGAAAATAAATTAATGAAAAATGTTTCAGATTTTTGAGCGAAACAGAGTGTCGGCCCTATTTGAAGAGAAATTTTGGTGCGCTTATGGAATACTTTAGTAAATTATGATCAGCAAACAGCCATTAAGAATAGGCATTAACCAGAAGTGCGGATGCATTTGGTATGGGCTGTTTTAAAACCTTTCTAGAACTATGAGCTATTCAAAAAATTAATTTCAATCTTTAAGTTTTCTTTGTTTCAAACATCAATACATGGTATTATTTTTTGAAAAAAATTTCAAGCTTATGATTATCGTGGATGCTCTTGACATGGCAGATTCTGAGTATTCAATCTTGTGAGAAAAATAGCATCAAACGGATTTCTGAATATAATGCTTTATCTCCCTGTACAACTTCAAATGACGCAATTTTATTTGTCAATAAAATCGTTAAGACAAAACTTACAGCACTTTTAAACAGAGCACAAGCAAAATAGTAATTTATTTTCGCTTTTTAAAGAAATTCACTAAAAATTTTCAACTGGCAATATTTTATTTTTACGATACGTAAAAAACAAAAATGGTGACTTATAAGAGCAGGCGAAAGACATTTGTTTCGTCATTGTGAAATAGGCTGTACGTTTTTGTCTTTTCTTTTTCTTATTCATTTTGTTCGCAAACAATTCTGATGTAGATAAAACAAAATCAAATTTTTTCGCTCAGCAAGCGAAAGAGAAAACTCACTCGACATCTTTGACCACAATGTTGCGTTATTGCGATTTTAAAAATTAATGCCTGATTTTCAAACCATATCTGGCAAACTTGGTAACGCTGTTTAAGCCTCAGTGTAATTGATGATTTGTCCGAATAAATTGATTATAAATTTCAAAAAGCGACATTACTGTGAGTGTTAAACATTGTGTAAGTTCTATTGCGCTTTTAAAAAACTACCCAACTTATGAAATCATGGCTCTATAAGAATACAACGAATATTTTATGTTTTGGCCCTTTGCCCAATATTGTCGAACTGAACATTAATAACAAATGCAAATATTGTTTCTCATTAAAATGCGAAATTGAATCGAAATTACTTAATTCCATGGCAAAAAGAATAGAATAAAAAAATTTTGCAATTGCAGAATAAAGTGTTTAATATCACATGGCCTTCTTATAAAGCACTTCCTCTTCTTTTAATGATATTTGGCTCTATAATCTTGCTATACCCCATATACACGAAATTAATCCTTCGGTAAATTGTTTCTAAAGACACTTACCGAAGTGAAAAATTTTAAATTGTTAAAAACATAAACACTCAACATCTTAAGTTTATCCAAAAAAAACAAAGGGTTTATGAGAAACGCTTTCAGGATTGTAAAAATTGTAATAAATGAACTGATACCGCTTAATTATAAATAAAAAATTCCCTAAAAGCTGTTTCCCTTTTCTCTTCCCATTGGTCATTTTTTAACTGCCAGATTTTTTCGATTTCATTTCCTTTTTTTTTCGTAGAAAATCTGTTAAAATTTTTGCAACTGATTGTAATTTTCTTCTTTTTTATTTAATTTATTTAATTTAATTTTCTTCATTTGTTTCTTATTCACCCGGAAATAACTTCCTGGATATCTAAGAAAATATAAATCAAAAACATAAATTGATAAAAAATATTTTTTTTTTGAAGAAAATAAAAACAATAGGAACATACATACGATATTATAATATATTAATAATTGATTAAATCGATTTAAAATATTATAATATTTACCGCAGTATTCATTTGAAATATTAAAGGCATATTTTATTTTTTATGAATTTCATAATTTTTTTACAGCCAAAATTTTTAAACTTATGAATAAAAGATGCGGAGCAAAAATGTGTTTTCTCGGGTATAAATTTAAAAACAGATGTATTCCAATTTGCTTAAAATGAAACATTAGCCTCGTGTGTCTCATATATTATTTAACAAAAATGGAATATAAAATCTTTTTTATTAAGAACTCAGTCTACAGTTTTCAATAACTTTCTTTACATCGTAATTGATGCCATTGCTAGACGTCTGTTAATAGAAGTATTTGCTTTATTTCTATGAAATTACTTGAACAGTTTTGTTTTCTATTTCTCGTATTTCTATTTAAACTACAATATAAAATGTAATTTCTACCAGAGCCTATAGTATGCAGATAAATAATCTGATTTGTTGGCTTTAAATTTTTACAGCTTAAATAGAAACACATGTCGATAAAATATTTAAATCAATACACGCAACGTCAATTCCGAAACAGAACAAATAAACAAAACAAACAAACACAGAGAAAAACCAATTTACCGGTTTCACTTTTATTCAGATTATCAATTCATGATTAAGAAATTTCACTTTTATCGACTCTTAAATATTTCTATTTGTTTTCTGCTACAACTAACTCTTAAACTCTCAGCTGGAGTACAAGTGTTACGAGTTAAATCGATTTAATTTATTCATGTTATAACTCACCGTGTGATGATGATTAATATGATGATGATGGTGATGATATTTCGTTGAATGATACGTTTGCTGGTAATACGAACACAATTTGAAAAGATGTGATAGAGCAGGAAACAGGAAGAGTAAAAATTTCAATAATAATTTTTTGGCAGCACCAACACCAATTACCAATGGTAGAAGCCAGAAAAGTTTAATTTTAATTATTTTTATGATGAGAACCAAGGCCAAGAATGATAACAATATTTTACTTTTCAATAATTTCTCTGTTTTGGAAATGAAATCAAAAAAGAAACAATAAAGCAATGGTTTAAATTTTTCTAATTTTAAATGCTATTCTATATATGTGTTGTTTGTACATATTTTCTATACTACTCACGTATTTTTTTCATTAAAATTTTTCCCGCTAAACGTGCTTCGGATTGTTGTTTTGGTATCAATTCCAATTTAGCAATAACACCATTTCCCTCTATAGACTGTGGTGATATACGAAATGTTGCACCATCGAACATCATTTCTGGCATTTTTATTTCAACATCATGTGTCATTGCAAACTTAATACTTTTGCCATACAAAGCATTTGTAACTTCTTCGATGGGAGTTTCAGCTATTGGTGGGTGATTGTCTGCAAAAATGAAGATAAAGTAGAAGGAATTTATTACCTGTTTGTAAATAAAGGAAAAGGAAACTTTAATGTAAGCATTTAATTTCTAACAGAGAACCTCAACCAGCATCTTAAAACACAGTTTCATATCTTTAAAGCCTTGACTGCTATAATTTCGGGAATCATTTCGAGTAAAAGTGTTAGAGACCCCAAGCTTATTGAAATCAACGATGAAGTTACAACTATATTCATATCTCTTTGTGACAACTAATTGCTTCAGAGTTATTTATTTATTACAGTACTAGATTCTTTTTTTTAAGACCAATACTCAGCAGTAAACCCCTACTCACGCACTGTATTGGGTTGGAATATTGAAGATAGAAGAGAGATACATAGATTTTTTTTTTTTTTGTAATTTTATTGATCGCCATATATCAATGAGACAAGTTGCTAACAGTTGATCACTCAAAGGCCAGTGTTATACCTTCATCCTTGAATGATCAACAGCAATTGCCCCATTTGTCGGTGAATGTTGATAGTGAGTGGTTACCGTCTTCACTAATTAGGTTAGCTGTTATCTTCCCAGAAGGTAGCGCTGAACTTCTGATAATTCGTTTCTGGTGGAATAAACTGGATATGTCAGAGAGTGGTTTTTTTTGCAGATGGAAATCTTGGAGGAAGGGCCTCTTATTTTTTAAATTATAATTTAGAAAAACCTCAAATTTGATTTTTATAATTTCTGTCCTTTGCTGAGATTGAACCTCGGTCTTTCGAGTTTCTGTGCGAACGTTCTAACCACTATGCCACGACCACCCAAGAAAGAAATAACTTATTTCAAATAGTGTGTATAAAAATTTAAATTACTCCAAATTTAGGAACCATTTTTAAACCGATTAGGGAGAGTCAATGACAAACTTAACTTTTAACACACCAGTTTTTATTTGTAATTGATACTTCAGTTACTTAAACAGGGGGTTACTTTATATTTCAATTCGAATCGAAAATCTTACGAATTCGTAAAAATGTACAAATTTTCGAAAAATTTTTGTATTCCTTATTATTGATTTTTCGAATGGGAATTTTCTTTCGAAAGCATTTTCGATACGAATCGAAATACAAAGTAACACCCCAGGCCATAATAAAGGCTGTTTTTTACAACAAAACATATATTTGGAATATCCACGAAATGGGCTTTATGGCATAGAAAATTGTTTGTCATGTGAACGCCACAGCTGCCGCCTACAAGGTGTAATATGAAATACCAATTTTAAAAATCTAGGTGTTCTAATCCGTATACTAGTATATACTTACTCAGACGATAGCACCGGGTTCAAATTTCAGCTCTGATATCTTGAAAAAGAAATATGAAAAAATTATTTCTTTCGGCGACTACCTCTTATCAGCCTTCAGGCAAAAGCTCTGGGAGTAATTGATTGCCGTGAAAAAGCGTTTCAAATCTGTCGTTTGGAGTCGGCTTTAAACTGTAGGTCTCGGTACTTATGGATAAAAGTTAACACACACAAATTGAGTGCTGCGAGAAGTTAGGCGGTAACTCTAACACAGGGTTGTAATGCTCAATTATGTATGTATGTGTGTAGGTGTTCTACTGTTTCTGGATAAGTTACTACACATAAGATTAAGGGCAATAATCCAATAGGTTTAAATCATACAATGGTTACCAATAAATGAGGTACGAAAAATTTTCTAATCATGTCCCTATATTGTTAACCACTGGCAGTAAAATTTGACCAACATAGTTTTTGAAGACATGGGGACCAATAACTCCGCCAGCTTATAAAACGCAAAAAAACCATAATTTTCTGTAGATATTCGAATAATGGTGTTTTAACAAAAGCTTGTGGATTATTCTCATATTATTCTCCGCAATGCGAAAATTCACCTAAAAATTACCTTTATAAGAGAACACAATTTTCAAGAGAAATTTATTATCAGTATCAATTTGTGTTTCAACTTATTCAACGGCATACGGCGGTCTTTTGAATTTCTGTTCATTCTTTAAGTAAAATCTTTCATAAAGTGAAAGGACACAGTTGCTGAGATCGCCGACGAATTGATTGGTTTGGGTTCTTTCATTGTGAACTATTCGACATCTCATGCGATGCAGCACATGATCAGTAAGAGTAAATGTGGTCCCTAAACGACTAATTGTTATTCGAATAAGCCGCTCTGATTAAGGATTTTCTATGTCAAAAAATAGAAGAATTACAAGTTAAGTTTGACAAACACAACCCTTACTTTTGTAACAAATTTCAACAATTTGTAAGCATTGTTTGAGTGTAAATTTATCCCAATGTCAAACCAAACTATAAAAAAAGCAACTTTCGACTGTTAAATCCGTTGTCATATAAAGCAGTGTTAACAACTCAATTCAACTAAACACTCTTTAGATTGCGAATAATAGACGTACTATTACATACATACATACATAATTGGCCATTACAACCCTGTTTCAGAGCTACTACCTAGCTTGTTGTAGCACCCATGTTATGTGTGATAGGTTTTTATTTATGTGTACCGGGACCTACAATTTAAAGTCGACTCCGAACGACGGACTTGAGAAGCTTATTAATGGCACTCAGTTACTCTAAGTGCTTTTGCCAGAAGACCGCTAAGAGATAGTGGCCGAAATAAATATTTATATCTCTTTTTTTTAAAGATGTCAGAGCTTGAATTTAAACCGGGAGCTCTTATCTTAGTAGGCCAACATAGTAACCAGTCTTCTTTAAGTGCGATGCACTTTTACCAACGATTTGTACTAAAATTGATACCCTTTTTACCCTTTCACTGTTCATCAATTTTTTTAATTTAGATCTTGAAAATAATCTAAGGAAGCAAGTCTGGCGAATAAAGCAATTCGAATTTAACCTCATTGCTCTTGGTAGTCGTAATAGTGATGCATAGTCTTGCCGAAATAACACTTTTTGTTTTGAGAAATGCGGCCTAATTTCTTCAATGTCATTTACGTTGCCGTTGGAACAAATGTTAACATAAAATAATGAAAACATATTTCTACCTTGTCTGCCTTTCGAACTGTCTTTGCCATTTAAGTCCACTACTTTAATTGTTCCTCAGTCATGGTTGTAAGGATGTGGAGAAATGTCTTAATAATGATTATGAATCTATATGTCTGATATAGACACAGCAATTGGTCGAAAACGAAGGATTATACTTCCCTAGAGTAAAATCTAGTTCGGCTTAGCATCGATCAAAGTATTGAATTATATAATGACATAGAATTTTTTTCATGTTAACCAATTCAAATAAAATATCCACAAAAATAATGGAAATTTTAATAAAGATAAAGAACTTTAAGTTGGCAACACTTTTTACTGGTGGCCGTTTTGTCAGCCAACAAGTGATTTATGTTTAGTTTGGTTATGCATTTCGACAAAGCATAGATTCTTGAACCCACTTCATCTTTAATTTGTTACTTAAAAAGAAAAACTTAAAAACAATTTTAACGCTTTGAACGTTAAAAGATATTAAATACTATTCGTAGGTTTTACATAATCTACTTCTTACGGATTTAACTCACTGTTTCTACTCCTACTTAAGATATATCGTCATTATGTATCATCATTTATCATATGAAATTTTATATTTAGTTTCAAGTCAAAATCACTTTTTCTTTATTCTTCATTTGATCATCAGGTTTTTTTTATAATATTTTGACCATCAGTAAAGTCTTTACGTCATTATTTTGACACGATTTGCAAACAATAGAATAACAAAAATAAAGAAAGATTTTCTTTTTATTGTTTCATCACCAATACCATCACAAGTTTTTTTTATTATTTTATTTAACAGCCATCATATTGTATTTTTCGCTTTTTGAAAGTAAAAGCGGAGATTTTGTTCGTTTTTATAGGGGTTTATAAAGAATAAATTAATTTGAAATTCCCAGAAATTGATTGTTGTTGGTACTATTGTTTGAAGGATTAAAATCGCTGCTCAATACCAGTCAATTTATGCAATGATTGATGAGAGTCAAATAGAATTCTTAATGATATTAGAAACATTTTAGGTAATGTGGGGAGTTACTTGATTTAAATCATTTGTTTTCTGTTATTAATTTAAAAGATAATTTATTTATGAAAGTTATTTAACACTGAATGTATAATACATACACACATACAAAATGTTTAGCAATAACACTGAAACCGTTTGTTAAATAAGAAATAAAACTCAATATGACCGACAACCTTTTTATAGAAAAAAATTGTCTTCAGACGACAGTTTAATTATCGTTGAAAAAAGTTTTTTTTTTTTTTTTTTGAAATATCGATGTAATTGCATAGCCTGTGCTCACTGATTGTAGAATTGTCATAACGCTTATATATTTGACACACGACAAGTGTCTTAATGTTACTTTTCCTCATCGCTATGCCAGTCTTTACCAGAGTAGGAATATAAACAAAGCTGAACGTTTGATCTCATTTTGTTGTGTTCTTTACAATGAGTAAAACAAAAATAAAACAGAAACAGGGAGAACGATTGTCCCATTAAATTTTGTATATTGTTTTTGTTTTGAGTACTACAAATACACTAACTCAAATGTGAGTAGGTAGAACAAAAAATAAATGAGAAGAAAAAGAAAATAAGAAGAGAAAAAAGAGCAAATTATACGAATGTAATGGAATAGCAAAGGAAGCACAAGAGCGAAAAACTAATTGTTTCATTTGCGCTCTTTCTCATTTAGAATGTATTTGTTTTGGCTTTGTTCATGCACAATACCATTAAAAAAATTCTTAAAATTGTATGACTTAGTTGCAACGTTTGCGAAATGTTTTGTTTGTTTGCCCACTCTGGTCTTTACAACAGTCGATTTTACAATGTCGAAAATTTAAATTACGTTATCAATGGGATGATTCATCGATATAATAAAAATTAATAATTGGTTTCAATTTTATTAGAGAAGCCTAATGGCTGCTGGTCATCATAGCCTTTATCTTTATCTTTTTGTGGGAAGAGATGACACTATGTAACCCTTTTATGATAAAATTCATACTTTTTAATCTAAGAAGTATGTAGTTCAAATTGATATTTTGCTTTCTTATTTAAAATTTATTTTTTAATGGAATACTAATTGAAGCAAACTTTTTATAAAAACCAAATATTTTTTGAATTATTAATTTTATTTTCTTTACTTATTTAAATTACAATAATATACTAACGTAATTTCTTAGTCACGCACTAGCAGTCTTGCCCATTCCCGCGGTCATTATTTTCCATTTATCGAATAAAATAATTAATTTGAAAAAAGAGTTTAACATGCATTCATAATTGCAAAAACTTCACCCTACAAAAATTTGAAATAAAGGTAATTGCACAGTAAAAAGACAACTGTGTACTTGATGTACTTTTTCTTTTTTTTCTCATTTGAGAGTGGGGAAAGAAGTGGGGAACACCTCTAGGGTTATGTTAAGTACACACATAGTGGCATAGTGGTAGAGCGCTCGCACAGAAACTCACACGACCCAGGTTCAATCCCAGCGAAGGACAAAATTACAAAATTAAAAATTTGCGGCTTTCTAAAAATTGCAATTTAAATTAAAAAATTAAATTTAAGAAAATAAGAGGTTCCCCCCCCCCCCCTCCAGCAAGACCATCTGCAAGAAACCGTCCCCTGACATTTCTAATCCATTCCACCAAAAACCAATGATCAGGAGTACAGCGCCACCTTCTGGGAAGATAACAGCTAATCTACTGAAGACGCTCACCATTCACATTAAAACATCCACCGACAGATGAGGCAATTGCTGTTTGATCATTCGAGGGTGAAGGTATAACACTGGCTCTTGTGTGGACAAATTTACAGCAACTTGTTTCATCAACAATAAAAAGGCGCAAAATATACAAACATGTATGAAAAAAAAAAAAAAAAAAACCTATCAACCATCTTCACATTCCAATACAATGCACTGCATGAGTAGGGGTTTTCCCCTGAGTATTGGTCTTAATAAAAAAAAAAAAAAATTTGGCTTCGAAGTAATGTTGCCGTAATCATAACAAAGATGACTTATAACGTTTGAAAAAATCTTGTGATGACCTCTGTCACTAGAATGATGTTACATTTTGCTTTGTTGATGTAATTTGGCATAACATTGATGCCACAAATCTGGTGTCATTCTCCATGTTTCGATTTATACACATATATTTAAATGCGACTTTAAGCCTCTATTTGGGAGTTTTATTTTTTCGGTCGTAAAATAAAACTCGTTTTTATGAAAAAATTTGTTTACACCTAATCCTGATTTGACACATTATCGTCTGCAAACTTTTACAAATGTCATTTTTATTATATTTTGTTTCGTGCAGAACGTCGTAGGAGTCGCAGTCGTCGAACTCGCTTTCACCCTCATAGTCAAATATTTGAAACATTTTTAGCAAGTTCCGGCCATTATCGGTTGCAAAACTAACTAAAACTCGTTCAACTTGAGATTTTAGGTATTTAGCTATAAAAAACAAAAAAAAAAAAAAGATACCACGAGCTACGGTATTAGATTAAAAATAAAATCTGTACTAAAAACGAGTTTTATTTTATGACGGAAAAAATAAAACTCCTAAGTAAAGTTTTATTTTTTGATGGAAAAATAAAACTCGAAAAATAACGGTTATTTTCTGATTGAAAAATAAAACTCAAAAATAAGTTTTATTTTATGACGGAAAAATAAAACTTACAAAATGAGTTTTATTTTATGGCGAAAAAATAAAACTCTCTTTTTAAAGGTTTCTTCTAACCTTTTATTTTTCTGTCAAAAAGTAACAGTTAAAATCCGATTAATGATCATTTTTACAAGATCACTACAGATATAAGAGCTCTCCAAGACGATTAATTTGGTATATAACATCATATATAATACTGTCGACTCTAATACGATGATTTTTTTAGTTTAATTTTTAAGCAATAACTATTATTTGCGGTCCTTGCCTACCAATTAATCAATTTGATTTGAAAATTAGTCTTCGGAACGAATAGACGATATTCTCGATCAAGTAAAATAGCCTCGAAATTAAGTCTGCAGATTCTATACATCCAGAAAAATGCATCGTTTAGTGCAATGAAGATCGTTACATATAAATAAAGAAAAATTATAAAATTTGTAAAATTACTACTTTTAATTATGATCCTTTTTTTCGAATTCTATATTCGAATATTTATGAGTGACACAAGTTTAAATCATAATAAAGCAATGAAATATATTTTTAATTTCAATATAACGTGCTTTATTGAAAAGAATTGTCAAATTATTGGTTAAATATAATTTCTGTCATGTGGCCGCCACGGCTGGAGCGTAGAAAGCGCAATCAGGGACACTAATTTTCAACCACTTTTCGCAGCATTTGCGCTGTATTTTGCCGATAACTCTTCGAATGTTGATTTCCAGGTGTTCAACTGTTCGTGGTTTAACGACGTAAACAAGTGACTTAACATAACCTCAAAGAAAATAATTCAATGGGGTTAAATCACACAATCTTGGTGGCCAATTAGTTGGGTAATTGCCTGAAATTATTCTTTCATCAATTGTTCCTTTGAGTAAATCAATTGCAGCGCATGCTGTGTAGCTCCATCCTGTTGGAACCACATATCAGCAAGACTCATGCCATGTAATTGAGGTACGAAAAAATAACATTCTGACCATCCTTGTTTTTGAATACATATGGGCCAATGACTCCGCTTGCCTATAAAGCTCATCAAACAGTAATTTTCTGTCGATGTAATAGTGTTTCCACAAAAGCTTGTGGATTCTTCTCACTCCAAATGCGATAATTCTGCGTATTTACGTACCCATTCAACCAGGAATGGGCTTCATCGGAAAATAAAATCCAAAATCGACATCAATAGAATATAAAAATTATTTTGATTAAAAATTTCAGCAATTTGAACGCTTTGCTCTGGTGTAAGTCGATTCATATTGAAATTTTAAAGCGAACTTAACAAAAGCAAGTATTAGTACTATATTTATTGTATAATTTTTAATAGTCTTAAGATCCTACTACTGTTATTCCTATGAGAAGTAACATCCGTTAAAGAATATGTACAATGCTAGTTAAAGTGTTAAACACTTTACAAAACTCCCGTGGTTATTCTTATGAAAATCAATTAATTTATACAATTAATCCCTAGATTCAGTGCCTTAAACTATCTATTCTTTGAATTAAATAGTTACTTCTCTAGCTCAACGTATAGACATCGTTGAGAAGTTTTGGTGCAGCGGATACATTTTGTACTCACAAATCTCTTAAACTTGCTGGTCTACTCGACGTAATTTATTGCAGAAAACCAAAACGAGACACCGAATCCACGACCTGAAGCTATTCGATTACAACCAAAATTACAGCATTTAGAAGCAGCAAGTTTTAAATTGTTTTATTGTTAAATTGTTTGTTCGCACACAGATTTATCATCTGTTATGCAAGTACTTATATGGTTATTTAGCCTCATTTCTTGAGGATATGAGGAATAAACAATTCTCAGAAACTGCCAAAGGCTATCTTGAGTTCAAGTTTATTATCAATATGATATACGTACTTGCCGCAGAAAAACCAGAAAAGTTCAGTTAGTTCAACTACGGATAAATCAAAGACCACAAGCACTTTTTTATATATGTATTTACAAGCTCTGAGAGTAAATAATTACCATTAAGAAGCTTCTCACAACTGTCGTGCGTATTCAAAGTTAACAGTAGGTCGCGATATTGATGCGGTATTGACACATAGAATATGGGTGCTATGAGAAGCTAGACTGTAATTCTGAAAAATGGTTGTAATGGCCAATTTTGTATGTATGTATGTATACACAATAATTTAATTATTAAAGAATTACATTTTCCTCTGATATTCACATCAATATAATCAAAGAGGGCGGCATATCGAAACGTGCATATAATGTAATTATAATGTACGAGTGGCATAACGCGCAGAGTTTGTCAACTATAGTGCAACTTTAGTATAAAACCTCGTTACAATGTATTTAAAGTTTAAAAACTTTATATACAAATTTTAATTATTCATTTAATTTAATTGTTGTAACACGTGTTTTCTTCTGTAGTTTGAACATTTTGGTTTACAAAATTACGACACGATTGCACTTAAGCAACAATTTGCTTAAAAATGATGATTTATCATGCAAATAGTCTTCTCACTAATTGGAAAAAATTTTTATCTTAATTAAATATTGGTTTTTCAGCTTCACTGATTACATTCGTACTCGTAATTTCTTTATTAAGTATTTTAAAAAGTGTTCAAATTTGCGTGTCAATTAAAAAAATTAAGCAAATTAAACAAAATATTCGGTTTAATTTTGCATGTTAAACACGATTATTTAAACAATTAAATGAATGAATAATTATTACATTATTGTTTAAATTTTAAATAATATTTTTGCACTAACTCTCTGAAGACCAATATAATTAAAAGTTAAATATTTGAAGTACTTTGCTCATAATTTACGTTCAAAAAAGCTGATTTACACACATTTTTAAACATAAAAAAAATTAATTTTTTTAACCTCAATTATAAATAAAATTTTTTTGTTTTAAAAAATCGTTGATTTTAAATGCAACACAACAGACAACATATTAAAACCTTTACAAATTGTTGCTTTCTTTCGAGTGCGGTATCAGACAATGATGATGAGGATGATGTGCCAAAATAGTTAAAAAGAGCGTTTCAGAAGAAATAAAAAAAATTTCAGATATTTTTTTATATTTTTCAAAAACAAATTGTTTAAGAAGTGAAAGTTAAATTTGTTATCGTACTACAACAAAATAAAAAAACCAAAATATTAAAGAAAAGAAAAGAAAGAATAAATTAATAATTATTTATATTCAAAGCATAATATTGGCAATAAGGTGAAGAAGAAGTAAAATTTATAAATAAAATTATTGCATAAAAATCTTGTTTTTCTCTTAATTTAAAACGTTTTTGAAGAATTAATTAAATTTGCCTGCTATTGGATAAAAAAAATATAAGACACAACACGTGCATACTGAGACAAATATAGGCCTCTAATTATAACAGAAAAAAAGTTTTTTTTTTTTCTTTATTTTTTGTGAATAAATTTGTGTTTTGCTAAAAAATTTATTTTAAAAGCAATTATAATTGTTGTCTTTCAAATAAAGTCTCTTGAAAGATGTGTTGGCAGGGGGCTTGAAATATATAAATGCAATCGACACTGACAAGCACAAGTAAACGCTTGAAATACAATTTTTTTAAATGTTTTTATTGCTCATTAATAAGGTATTCTCCACTTTTCGAAAATTACTACTAGAGTCAATGTCACTGCAGAGAAAAATGCTTCATTTTCGACAATATAGTGGAACGTAGGAACGCGAGATGCGCATTAACAGGAACATAAATAATAATTTCAGCGTGCAAATACTAAGACGCTCAGGATGTAAATTTTAGTTCGAAAAAGTACCTAACGGTAAAGTATATAATAGAGGGATTTAGTACAGATCCAAGGGCAATCGCAAAATTAGTCGGTCTAGTAATTTTGGAAACAAAATTGTATTTCTCCATGTATTCTGCTACCAGCTCGTTACGGAACAGTCTTGGCCCTTTAAATATAAATTATATTGGAACAAAGAGAAAAAAAGGCGTTCTAAAACAATGGTTGGTAATAAAGTGATATCGAATTGTTAATGAAATATTGATACCAACCGTTAACGAAGTAAGCACAAACAGTTTTAACTCAATTTCAATAGCAAATGGTATCAATTTCAATAGTTTTCTACTGCTTTTTTCCCAGAGTGTAATACAAATAAATTAAAATATCAACCGCAAAATCAAACTCTTCATTATGAGCAAATCTTTTACGAAGAATAAAAAATAATACAAGAAGTTAAACCTATCGAATTAGATATGTAATGAAGCACTTCGAACTTTATTAAAGTAATTTTGGCCAACACATTCTCTTTTTCTTTTTTCCAAATACGGACTTCTTTTTTTATACCATCCCTTAAAGTTTTTGTTTTGCTCATGTACAATACCATTAAAAAAATTTTGAAAAGTGTATGACTTTGTTGAAACTTTTGCGAAATGTTTGGTTTGTTTGCCCACTCTGAAATCCTGTCGTTTAAACGAGATTAATTATTTATTCATATAAAATTAAAACAACTTGATTTTAAAAAATGTTATGTCGTTGAAAGGTGAAGTAGAAAGGGCAGAATAATATGCCTGTAGGTATCTAATCGTATTAAGTAATTGCGTCCTTTAATGGAAAAAATAATGAATACTCGGTACTCGGTTAGGTAACGCGATTGATAGGTTGCCACATATTTTTCTTGCAGAATTATATAAAAAGTGTTTTATGAGATTTTTTAAGAAATATTTAAAAATTTATGTGATATTCCAAATTTATATAAATATAAAAATATTATATTACCTGTAAAGGAACGTTCTTTATAGGGTATTTCATTGTCGGCATCATCTTCATTTTCTGCTGAAACGTTTTCATTAGAATCCATTGCCATATAAGATTGTGTAGAAGATGCTGGCATTGTTTCATCTTTCATGTTGTCCGTTTCATATTCGTAACGATTTTGATTTTTAAAAAATTTCAAACGCTGCGTAACATTGACATCTTGTGCCTCCAACACATCATTCAAGTAGTAATAGACATTCTTTTGAAAACAGGAAAATGATGGCCTTTGGTAACAGTCTTGTATAATGCCGGACCAAAGACTATTGTCCCCGGTAAAGCGTGTAGCAAAACGTAAGAATATTGAATCTTTAGCATTATATTTGGATTTGAGTTTCTTTTGTGTGTGTGGCATACCACTTAAGGGGCTACTACTGCTACTGCTGCTGCTGTTGCTACTGTTAATGGTTGAGGTATTATTGAGCCATAAAGATTCATTGACTGCCATAATTGGTGCAAACGTGGATGATTCATTGTCTGTAATGTAATGGTTTGATTCATGTTGTATTGCTACTGGCATTGTAGTGGCTGTTATTTTGAAATCATCATCATCATTATCATCATGAGTATTATTATCATTAATTTTGTCATCCGCTTTTGCCATTGACATAGAATTTTCTATAATTGCTAATATAACAATAATGGTTAACAATAGTTGTTGTTTATGTTGTTGATATCTTCGCTGATGATTCGTTTTTAACAAATTTGAACATCTGAAACATGACGGTTTCGCTGAATTTGTCGTTGTCATTGTATTTCTTGATATCCTACTGAGATGATTGCTAACAATAGATTTATTTTTTTGCTTTAGAAATGATTGATTTAGAGTTTCTGGTGAAAATTGCTGTGGTTGTCTCGTTGAATATACATTTTCGTCTCTCATTTTAGAAGCTTCTTGTGTGACAATTTCAAATGAATTTTGCTTCGAATCAAGTTTTTGGTATATTTTTTCCATTTCCTTCTTTTTCTTTTATTAATTTTAGCACATATTTCTTTATATTTCACTGTAATTTATTATTTGTTAGAACTATAAAAAAAAGAAATTTTCATAAATTTATTGATTTCTTTTTTTCTCTAAACAACTTTCAATTATAAGATTTTTAAAAATTTTCTTGTTAATCTTGTAATATTTTCTTTGGAATTTGATTTTCACTTTTATTGTAGTTTTAATATTTATTTGTTAATATTTTATACTATTATTAATTGACTTGCATTACTTCAGTTTTTATAAGCAAATGTATGTCACTTGATTGCTATAATCATGTTTCAGTTATGTAAAGTTTAATTGAATATATCCTGGAATTATATTTTTTTTCTTTTTTTTTTAATTTCTATAACTTGATTTCCACTTGCAACACTATAACATATTATTATGAAAATTATTAAAATATAAGTGTTCAGTGTAATAGAAAAGAGTATTGCATTAGTGTTTAATGTTTATAAAACCTATAGCTTTTGATTTACTCTTAATCAATTGCAGCATATAAGTATTTCCGAAGCCCGGTTATTACGAGTAGTTTAAGTAACTTGTATGAATGCAATTTACCACGCCTCTGGGTCAGGTTACAACATTATTTTTTTTTTCAGTAAACTCTGATAAACAACGTATTGAGTACCCCAAGACGTTGTTATAGTATTTGATTTTAACTCTTTTCTATATCACAGTTCAGGTGATTACCACTGTAGTGGCTTGTGCTGAAATAGGAGAAACAGGTTATGGAAAAGAGAAAACAGAAAGTAGTTTTTATGAGTCTTTCATCCAAATTTATTGATATCGTAATAAACAGAAAACACTATGAGCATCGAATTTTTTACGATAAAATGTTACAAGATTCAGAAATAAAATACATCCTGTTCCTCTTCATCTCAGCCTAACAGAGAAATACTACAACAGATTCCCTTATGTAATCGCTATGTGCCAACTGGATGGTATACAGTTTTACCGGTTTAATTAGAAAATCCACGTCCGCTAGCTTTCCCAAAATTGCGAGCCATACCCATCCTCACAAGTTCATCAGCATCACAATTGCACAATATATTCCCATGTCCCGAAACATATACAAGTGCTACATTCGAATGACTCCTAATTTTTTCAATAACTCTCCTAAAAACTGTTTGGAATGAGTTCAAAACAAGTTAATAAAAATCATCAGATTTTTATGATCAAAATTGTATGCGCTTTTAATTAAAATAGTTGGTTATTAGTACCAGGAAAGAATGTGATTAATACTGATTGAAATCAAATCAAAACTTTAGCAGACTAAGATATGGCAGATACATAGAATTCGTTAGAATTCAGATCGTTGTACAGGGTGTTTTTTACTGTGGTATAGAACTTCGAATTGAAATAAAACACAAGAAATTCAATTTAATGTCCATTAATTTGGCTTTATTGGAAGGATAATTTTATGCCATTAATGTTTAAATATGATTTCGGGCATGTGGCCGCCGCGGCTAGCTCGAATAAAGCCAAATCTACAGGTCCAATTTTCAACCACTTTTTCGAGCATATGGGGCCGTATGTTGGCAATAACGCCACGAATGTTGGCTTCCAAGTCCCCTAACGTTTCTGGTTTGTTGGCGTAGACGAGCGACTTTACATATCCCCAAAGAAAATAATCCAATGGTGTCAAATCACACGATCTTGGTGGCCAATTGACAGGTCCATTCCGCGAAATTATGCGGTCATCGAATGTTTCCTTCAATAAATCGATTGTGACGTGCGCTGTGTGGCATGTAGCGCCGTCTTGTTGGAACCACAACTCATCCACATTCATGCCATCCAATTCGGGAACAAAATAGTCGGTTATCATGGCTCTATACCGGTCTCCATTAACGGTAACTGACTCTCCAGCATTATTTCAGAAGAATATGATTCCACCAGCCCATAGAGAACACCAAACAGTCAGTTTTTGTGGATGTAATGGCGTCTCAAGGGTCTCATGTGGATTCTCTTCACTCCAAATGCGGCAATTTTGCTTGTTGACGTAGCCATTCAACCAAAAATGAGCCTCATCACTGAAAAAAATTTTGCGTTGAAAATCAGCATCGATATCAATCTCATTTTCGGCCCATACACCAAAATCACGACGCATTGCATGGTCTCGCGGCTTTAATTCTTGCACAAGCTGGATCTTGTAAGGTCGCAAGCCAAGATCTTTGCACAAAATCTTCCATAAAGTTGATGGACATAGCTCCAATTGCTGTGCACGGTGGCGAATCGATTCATTCGGGTTCTCTTCAACACTTTGCTCTACAGCGGCAATTGTTTCTTCGGTGCGCACTGTTCGACGTCTCTGCGGATGCGTATTATCACATAGAGTAAACGTAGTGCGAAAACGATCCATGGTTAACCTAATTAATTGCTCTGATGGACGATTATGTCGACCATAAAATGAACGGAGCTTGCGGTAAACTTCGCGAACTGAACCATTATTTTCGAAATAAATTTGCAGGATTTGCAAGCGTTGTTTTTTGTCAACCTGTTCATGATGAAATGGCAAACCAAACTAAATATTAATCACTTGACAGCTGACAAAATGGCCCGCCAGTCAAAAAAGTGATGCCAACTTAAAGTTCTATACCTCAAAAAAAAAACCCCATATTTAAATAAAGGCAAATAATTGTCATTTTATTAGCATGACAAATTTATTAAAGATCGGCTAAAATCCTACGTTCATCTTTATGTTTTAATTTAAATTTGCAACAACTTTGCTGTGTAGTCGCCGTAGTCTAGTGGTGAATGTATTGGCTTACTAGACAAAAGCTCCGGGTTCAAACTCCAGCTCTGTCATCTTGAAAAAAAATAAAGAAATATGAAAAAACATTTTCTTCGGCGAATATCTCTTAGCATTCTTTTAGCAAAAGCTTTGAGAGTAACTGATTGTCATTAACAAGTTTCCAAAGTCTGTAGTTCAGAGTGTACTTTAAATAGTAGGTCCAGGTAATCATGGATAAAAATTGACACACACAATCTGGGTGCTGTAAGAAGCTAGACTGTAACCCTGGTACAGGGTTGCAATGGCCAATTATGTATGTATGTAACAACTTTGCTTTATAGAATGTTGAAGCCCATGGATTAAGTGCTGCTCTTGTGGAAAGAAATATTGATACTCTAGTGTGAAATAATCTAAATTGATGGATGGAAATCTTAATATTAAGAATGCTCAGACCTCTCACGGAAAGAAGCAAGACTTTTTAATACCTTAAGAAGGTATTTGGGTGGGCTTGGACGTACACATATTAGGGGAATATGCAAGTGTCCCTATTCTACGAATTCCCTAAAAGTACATCCGAAAGTGTATAAAACTGTTAGTTGCTAGCAAAAATTATTGCCTTTAAAAAAATTTAAACGCACAGTGGGGTATTAAAAAGCAAATATATATGCATGTATATAAAAATAATGGATATTAGTGTCGAGTTATTTTTTGATGATGATAAGAGTACTAACAAAACTTAAATAGCACGCATTTGAAAAGGAATTTGGTGAGTAGGGGAAATTCAATTATTTTATTTAGTATATAAAATTAAATATATTTTTAATAGGAAAAGGGAAATTAATAAAAGCAGTCGACCGAAAGCATAAAGGAGGAAGAGGGTTGACAGTTTTTTAAAAATTGGTGGGAAAAATTGGATTGCACTTTTGCATTTACGCCTCTAAAGAAGTAGAAAAAGATTTTAGAACTCAGCTTTAAAGAATTGTATCTGTATACTATTTCCAAGGTTTAAATTTTCTTATGCTTAAGCATTCGTTAAAAAATAGAGTTTATTAACGAAACCTTTTATCGAAAATAAACAATTCTTGAACATTCTTACTAGAAAATAATTGGATAACGGTTAAATAGTCTTTATTCCTGTGGCTCATAATTTTGTTTTAATGTTGAAAAAAAGGTTATTCCATTAGTGCGCAACAATATTTGTATTACTGGAAGAGAGTAATTAAAAAACAGGATATGAAATTATTCATTTAGGAAATATAAATTTATATATTTGAAAAATTTTAAAAAGAGATTCTTATTGTAGGCGACCCAACACAAATATGCTACCTCTTGGTAGTGCTTTCTTTTTTTTTGCTGTTTTTAAAGCAGTCAGACAAAATCCAAATAAGAGCTTAATTTCTCAGATGTATTCGGTAATTGTAGTCGCCGTGGTCTAGTGGTTAGTGTGTTGGCTTACTAAGACATGGGCCCTGGGTTCGACTCCAGGCTCTGACATCTTCAAAAAAAGAAATATGAAAAAAATATTTCTTTCGGCGACTACCTCTCAGCAGTCTTCTGGCAAAAGCTCTGAGAGTAATTAATTGCCATGAACAAGCTTCTCAAGTCTGTCGTTCGGAGTCGACATTAAACTGTAGGTCCCGGTACTCATGGATAAAAATTAACACACACAACTCAAGTGCTGCAAGAAGCTAGGCCTTAACCCTGACACAGGGTTGTAATAGTCAATTATGTATGTATATATGTAGCTGTGCTGATGCTGAATTGTCACACGGTGGTTATGTTAACAAGCAAATTTTGTAGCACATGGGGCTCGATGTATCTAGAAAAGATTGTGGAAAAGACACTGTATCCGTCTTTTAAATCTTTATAGACGTGTGACAGTGTATTGAATTAATTCTGGTTTTAACAAGTCAGTGCCACAAGTCGCATAACACGACCAATTGTGATCTTGTTGCATAAAAAAATTTCCCGGTTGAGTAATTTCTCGATTTGGCGGCGTGAATTGGCGTCATGCGATTAGAACACGTCTACCGGGTGTTTTTGTGGAATCGACAAATGCGATTAATGCTCTGAGGTTATAGATCATTAGAAAATTAAATGAAAAGGCTTAACTGTATACCTTATATAACGGCAAGGGTAAAGTATTATAAGAAAATAATTCTGTTTTAATTAAATTTATTTTGAAACCGCTTACCCTGTATCATAATTTTCTATCGATACATCCTTTCATTAGCCTTTTATGGAAAGCTGCTACTCAAGCATTTTTAAAATTTATTGCTTTTTTAACGAATAACAACACCCGAATTTTAGCATTTAACTTTCCATTTTACCAATGCAAACAAAAAACGAGATCATACATATGTACCTGCATACGTTGTGTTGAATTTTTTTTGTAGCATAAGTAAGTCAAAAATTGGCAAAAATAAAATAAAATATTTGGGTCATTTTGCCAATGCAAAGAACAGATACAAGGCGTTGGTTACCAGTTAAAAATTAAAATTGAAAGTGTTCACATTCATTTCTTTCTGGCTTAAACTTTCATTTGGTAAATAATGATTTCTTTTTTTTTTCAGGTAGTTAAACTTATATTATTTATTATTATTATTATTTTTTAACACATTTTTTTTATTTGTTTTTGTTTAAAAATGACCAACAATAGATAAATAAAAATATTTTTTTTAACACACCTACTCAAGTAAATATTTGACAATTTTTTTTAACGCTTTCACAAAGAACTGTTATTTCTTTTATTTTTTTTTTATTTTTTTTTAAGACTTTTATTTATTTAGTTTTTACTTTTCTTTTCTTGCTAAAAGTAATAAATTTTGTTTTTCATTTTTAATAACTTTTTCTTGTAAATCTGTTTGTCTAGTTTTATTTGTTGTCACAAGTGCGTTTAAATGTGTGTCTGTGTTACAATTGAAGACGTTAAGATCACAACCAACAACATTTGTTGTTGCCAGTTTAACGAAAAAATAAATTTTAACGCAATTATATCAATTGAGTCCAGTTATGTTAGATTACAAACTGGAATACGAGTGCAAATAAACAAAAATCATACGTTTTTTCTTTCAATCGTTCTGTTTAGTTTTCTTATTTTAAGACTGCAATGCAAAGATTTTTAAAAATTTTTGTTCCATACTCGTTTTAATGAATTTTTGATTTTGTTTTTTATTTTTATTTTTTTGTTTGTTTTTTATTTGGTATCGTAAAAATCAGTTAAAAACAACAATTGCGTGTTGTTGTGTTTTATTTTTTATGTAAAACTTAAGTGCCGTTAATACGTTGTGCTTTCTTCGTTAACCAGTGACAAACTGATGCTGTTAATACACCAACTCAGTTGGTAATGATCTTGTAGAAGGCCATGCAGCTGAGCAATTTACTCACTGACTCACTAACATACTGGCTAAATGCCGCCATAATACATGCATATGCTTAATAAAAAGAAAGTCTGTCTATTCATACTCATATCTACCTCAAACACTTTAATTTTATAAAAAAAAGAAATGTTTTCGTTCAGTTTAAAGAGAGTATCTTTGCTTTACAAGTGTCATTAATTGACTGAGTCAAGCTTTTCGTGACTTTTATCAGTTTTCTTTTAAGAGTTTAAGTCATTGATGGTAAGTTTCCGTAAAAAAAGTACCAAATAGATACTTTTTAAATATAAAAATAAAAATATATAAAATGAAAAAAATATATATACTTGTTATATGGCCTGAATTGCCAGTAAGAGTAATAATATTTTTAAATTAATTATGTTTCGTCAGAAACGCATTAATTACATTTACCGAATTCACAAAGTTTTGTATCGTTGTTTCATGTATTGCATACAATGTTGGCTTGTGAACATCTATTGTATGTATATGAAAGTAATTTTTGTGTATTAAACGTCAAAAAGCAAATAAGAAAAAGAAAAACTTTATTAAAAAGTTGATTTTTACAAGCAAAATACATTTTTCTTCCATTTTTTTATATTATTTTATTTGTTGCTGACAATAAAAATAATTTTTTTTATATTTATATTTTTGTCAATATTTTTCATTCACAAAAACACAGAAACCAATACAACTTTTTTAAAACATATGAAAAAAAGTATATGAGTTCTATCGAATGTTTATATACAAATTACCAACAACAAGCGCACAGCTGTTGTAGTGCCATACAATCTAACAACGAATACAATGAATACAAGAGTTTTGTGAATTCGGCAATTAAAATTATATTCTATTTAGAATTCATATATTTTTTTTCTGAAATCAAAGGAGGAAATGATGTCGGTGGAGGAATAGAACACAAGCCAAACTGACCATGTTTTCGACTCCAGGTATAGTAGTCTCTTCAGAGTTCTTTGTGTTCTGTACTGCTATCCTACATAAATAAGTTTATTCAAAATATGTAAAGCTTCTTTGATACAACAAGAAGGAGATTAAGATCCAATAGAATTTGAAACAATTTTGGCTCATTGGATTCATATTACTTGTAATGTAGGTGGAAATTAAAAGCAAACTATTAATTTCCTGCATTTTACGGAAAAGGGAATTGTTATGATCCAGCATATCTATAAGATTTTGGCACGGATTTGGACTGACCATTTGTTGCTCGAGTTGTTTTTTCTCCCTCTACGTAAGTAGTCGCCGTGGTCTAGTGGTTAGTGTGTTGGCTTACTAAGACATGGGCCCTGGTCGAACCCAGAACCCAGGCTCTGACATCTTCAAAAAAAAAAAGAAATATGAAAAAAATATTTCTTTCGGCGACTACCTCTCAGCAGTCTTCTGGCGAAAGCTCTGAGAGTAACTAATTGCCATGAACAAGCTTCTCAAGTCTGTCGTTCGGAGTCGACATTAAAAACTGTAGGTCCCGGTACTCATGGATAAAAATTGACACACACAACATGAGTGCTGCGAGAAGCTAGGCTGTAATCCTGACACAGGGTTGTAAAGGCCAGTTATGTTATGTATGTACATAAGTATTTAGATTTTTTTAAATAAAAAAGCAAAATTTTTTTGTAAGCAGGAGTTGAGCTTTCAACAGCAGAGCAACAAGCTAAGCATTGGCTTTAAAAACAGGATTTTTTCAGTTTTTTTTTTTTTTATTTAAGACCAATTCTCAGGGGTAAGCCTCTACTCATGCAGTGCATTGTATCGGAATTTGAATACATACGGAGATAGATTTTTTTTTAGTTTTTGTTATTATGCGCCTTTTTCGTTGATGAGAGAAGTTGCAGTCAATTTGACCACTCAAAGGCCAGTGTTATACCTTTACCCATGAGTGGTCACCAGCAATTGCCCCATCTGTCAGTGGATGTTGAATGTGAGTGGCGAGCGTCTTCAGTAGGTTAGCTGTTACCTTCCCAGAAGGTGGAGGAGCTGTAGTCCTAATCATTCGTTTTTTTGGTGGAATAGAAAACTCGCTTATTTTATTTTATAATTTTTGTCCTTTTCTGGGATTGAATCTCGGTTGAGTTTCTGTACGAGAGCTCTAACCACTATACCACTACCCCCCTCAGTTTTAGTTTTGACCGACACTGTATTTGTTGTTTGTTTCCACCCTCTTAGGTATGATAAAGACTTTGATAACATGTAATCCATCTTCTTTAAACCATTGATAGTAAATGTGTTGTTTTTAATAAAAAAGTATCAATTAGTACTATGGGTACTTTTTTCTGCCATCTCTCGTTTTGTGTCCGTTGATCTGCTTTTCATTTTGGCAGTCTTTACGAAAACCAGTTTTGTTGCCTTAATTCATATTTTTGATATTTGGTAACAACAACAGCTGTTTCTGTTTATGTTTTAAAAATAAAAACCTAAACCATAGGCAAAACAAGAAAGAAACCAACTTTAACTTTTTTATTGTTTATTTGTTGTCATTGGCGGTCATTTAAATTTTTGAGTACAATTTGATAGATTTGATTTGGTTGGATTCAATACATTTTTGAGGTATTCTTTGTACAGTTATTTGTGCTAAATATTTGTTAATATAATCTATATACTTCTTAATTCTGGTTTTTCGACCTTTATTATTTAATGTAATGAAATTCTCAAGCTCAAGGTCTTTTTTTATATAAAAACTTTTATTTAATTATCAATATTTCGCTACTCCTGCGTGTAGCGTCTTCAGGATATATTTATTTATAAATTATTTTCAAATTTTAAATACAGAAAATGTGTATTTATAAATTCAAAAATTTTTTTTGTTAAATGAAAAAATTTTTAAAAATCAAAAAGTATTCTACCCAACAAACATAATAAAGTCAATAATATAAACATGTTTACAAAATCATGAAATAAAGTAATATTAGTGTAAATATGTAACAAATTAATTAAAAATATTAAATGAAATATTAAATAATAAATCAAATTAACAAGAAATTAACAATTTATTTTCTGTTTATTAAATGTCTGTATACTTGTGCTATGTTATCTGTGTCAGCCTTAAAGTTAATTCCGTGTGTTGTTGGTACATTAATAATTTGTAACATTTCTAACATTAAACGTTTTTTATAATTAAGTATTTTCTACATTCAAGATAGAAACATTTTCAAAATTTGGATAGTGATTGAATTTTGAACAATGTGCTGATAAAGCCGTCTTTTGTGAATTAATATCCCTTCGTTTCTGGTCCGATTTATGTCCAGCTATTCTAGTTTTTAAATTTATTCTTGGTCGTACCTACATATACTTTATCACAAATTTCACTATCATTACCGTTACAAGGAATGCTATAAACTAAATTTGACTTGTCCCATTTCTTTACCTTATCCTTTGTCTTGCTAAATAATCTTCCTAAAGTATTATATATCGTATAACTCAAATTATACTTATCCTGATTTAAAATTCCTGACATTTTCAAACGGTCTGACAAAACAGGTATATAAATTATCAGGTATATAAATATCGGAATTGAACAGCTGAGTGTGGCACCTAAATGCAAACTAAATACTTATTTTTGTATATCTTAAAGCTAAACTTTCTAAACTTGGTCTGGCCGACTTCACGGTCAAGAAAAATCATCAGTCAGAAAGTGGACGGTATTGGACAAGGGGATGGTACCTCCCATACAAGTTAAATATTAATTTTTTTTATATGTGGAGAAGTGTTAAGGCTGAAGTTTCTGAATTTGGTGTAATTAATTTCGTAGTCATTAAAAATCATCAGTCGAAAAATGTAGATAAATGGTAGTAGTAGGTTTACGAAGCACGCCGGGTTTGGACTAGTATTAAATATTTAAGTGATTTAATTACTTTTAAACTTTAAATTTCGATTATCGACGAAACGGTTTTTCATATTCATTTCAGATTGGTAACCCAAGAAACAATTTTTTGTCGACCTGTTTTTTCTTTTGCCAAACTCTCAAACAATTTTTATAGAATTTTTACTACATCATTCTATCGTCTATTCTCATTCATTGTTCATCATAATCCTGCAATTCTTCTTATTTCGATCCCAATTGATGTTTCTGTTAAGTTTTAAATCAAAACAAGTTTTACAAACAGTAACCACTACAACCTGTTGCTCCACATTGTATTGTATTGGCCATTAAGAAAATTCTTCGAAACAAATGTTATTGCTGTACAGAATGTTTTGGTTAAAGATGTGGTAAAAGATAAGAAAACAACAGCAACAATAATAAACAAGTAGTAAACAGTTTGGTCAGACGATTGGCCTAAATACAGAAATATAAGAAAAAAAGATTTTCTATGCCAATTATACTCGTATGTTGGTTAGTCAAGTTTTGTATTTTACCATTACAAGAAGTTTTTGTCATGCTAAAAGATTTAGGAACAATAATTATAAATTAAAAAAAGATTCAAATTTTATTTTCTTAAATTAGTTGATACTTTTCTAAAATTCTGTTTTGCGATTTTTTTTTTCTTCTTTTTTTAAATTGAAATTTAGGTGACCTTTGGATTATGAGATGAGGATTAGAAGTTAGTTGATGGTATACACAAACGTTCTTGGTGAACAAGATTTAAGCGAAATATGAAATTTAATTTAGACAGCAGGCTGCATAATCTTTTGTCTTATGGAATTAGTGCCGTTTAATGTGCTAATTTTTTTTAAATAATAGTTGAAATATTCAAAAATAAACTTAAAACTACAACAAAAAAGAGGTGATTCAAATATTAAAATAATCCTTTTTCATAAGACAGTATGAAACAGAATTTATTCAAGTTAAAATAGAAAAAATTATACGCTTTTTAATGCGACATACGAGTGCAAAAAGTGATCTAACCTAATGCTCACCTCTGTATGTAATATGAGGTCAATCCAAAAAAAAAAAAAAATTTGGGACGAAATTCTCTATTTCTTAACATGATTTTCAACTAACTTGATACACCTTTAAATAGGTGATACACTTTTTATAGTAAAAATCCACCTCTTCATTGCTGACAAGTCTTTTGCACATGCAAGGCAGCCAAATCTGGCAAGTAAAGCGCATAATAAAGCAATTCGAATGTGAATGTGTGAGGTGACGCATTGTCTTGCAAAAAGAATATTTTATTGTTTTACAAAATGCGATTATTTTCTTTAATTTCAACACCTAAACCCCGGAAAAACCCATGCACATTAACAAAACAGACGCCATTACCTTGCCTGCAGGTAAAATTGTCTTCGACTGTTTTGGATTCAATTTACTAATTTCAGTCCACCAGCTTTTATTATTCATTTATCGCAGGTGTAAAGTAGTAAATCCACGATTACGAATAGACACAAAAAACTGCGTCAAAAAAACCCAATTGAAACCCGCAGAGTTCATTCTATTGTGTGTTAGAGTGTTTTAGGTGGTTAGAGTGCTCGCAAACAAAAAAAAAAAATAACTCAAATAGCCCAAAACTCTCCCAGCATAGGAGAAAAAAGATGAATCCAAATTTGCGGTTTTTCGAAATTTTAATTTGAAAAACATAAAAAGTTCAGCAACGAGAAATCACTGCCTGGCATTCCACATTATTCTACTTTTGGCATTGACATCAAAAAACTAATGATCAGCAGAAAAGCGCCACCTACTGGAAAGTAGTAGAAAATAGATAGATACTTAGCAAAGATCTTTACCACAAACAAGATCCTACGTCAGATGGGGCAATTACTGTTGATCATACAAGGGTGAAGTTATAACGCTGGCCTTTGAGTGATTATCAATTTCACAACATAAGTAGGGGTTTACTCCTAAGAATTGGTCTCAGTAAAAAAAAAATACGAAACCCATCACAGATATCTGATCATTAAATTTTTCCTTCTACATATATATAAGTTCATATATGATGTAAAGTATTTGTGAATTGCGTTTCTTTTTAATTTGCATATGCGCATTTAGCCAACGATCATCTAAAATTATTTTAAGAACTGTTGTAGCCATTTATGATCTGGTCTTGCAAGCTCTTCTGGTACCCAATATTTTATTTGAATTATATGGGGGTTAAAGAATCACAAGCGGTTATAAAATTTTTTCCATTTGGACAAATTCATTTTTAACGTTTTAAAAAAATCTTAAAAAATGTAAGGCCCCCGGAACACATGTTTTTTATAATTTTTGTAAACTTTTTGTGTAATTTACACTCTAGTTCACCAAGTTTTGAGACCGCCTTCGCACAGAGCTAAAAATGCATTTTAATATAAACAACTCTGCATATGGACTGATATGTACATTAGTGTGTCCCAAAAAAAAATTTTTTTGGGGATCAAGCTTATTTTGGACCACTATGAGGCAAAGTATTTTTAAGAATTTTTTCAGATTTTTCGAAAGTGGTTTAGAGGTCGCGCAAATTGATTTTTGATCAAAAATCGAGCTTTTTGAGCTCTATTTAATTTTTGGTTATGAATTCGTAAAAAATCGATATTTTCTCGACTTCTGAGTCAATATTGTCAAATAAGATATTCCGATCTTTTATTTTATGTGCATAAATAATAAGTTTCGGCAATGATTTTGCATATTTTGATACATTATTTAACAGTTTTTACTAAATTTTCAAAAAATATCGAAAACAATGGTTTATAACTTTTAAAATTAGTATAAAGACTAAAAAAACTAATGATGCAGTTTAAAAGATTATTAAGTTTTAAATAAGTTAGCAGGGAAGAAATAAATTCTCTTTTACCGTTCTCGCGTTGTACCCTTTTAAAGCTTTGTACCCACTGTATGAAATTTTTAATACTATAAAGTCTGAACTAGGTTATACAACAATTATATAAACAATAAAAAAATTTGATTTGTTATAAAGCATTTATTGGGATTCTTGTGATGCAGCTCTATTCCCTGCAGTAAATTCTGAAAGTCTGTTTCAGAAGGCATCTATTTCTGAATTTTGAACGAAAGGTTGTAGCTTCTTTTGAAAAATACATAATTTTAGAGGGTATATAATTTTGATCATCCAGCGAGCTCGGTTAATAGCTCCAGGAGATTTTATTAATGGATGGTGCTCAGGTCTATCACCCAAAAAAATAACGCTCAGTTGTGCATTTCTTTATAATCTTCCCTAAGATGCATATTCTCCAGCTGCCCTTTTACAAAAATTATTAGATCTTTTCGTAACAATAATAATTTATTGGGATGATTTTTTCAACAATTTCGTGGTTCGTACAATCCCAAAAATTGTTTTTGGCCCACCTTTGCTGAAGAGTGACGAAAATGTTAATTTGTGGGGATGTAATTTGATCCTCAATATTAAGAGCCCCAAACGCTGATCCAGCAATTAGTTCTAACATATAGTGGCGACATGCCAAAGATATGACGTCTTTTTTTAATTTTTGGAGAAGTAAAACGCATGCCCCGATCCGCCGTTTTGTATTATAGCTTGTCGTCGTCGCACACATAAATTGAACATTTTCAGTTATAATACAGCATAAAACATTTTATCTCAAGTCGTAAAATTTATCTCAAGCACTAACAAAAAACCGCTATTTTACTGTCCTGCACTTATCTATTTTTTAAGGCATTGCAGGAAGCAAAACACAGAATTCAATAATTGCAAGTTGTAAATGATGTCGCAGAACGTGGTAAGGCCTTGGATAGTAGTTATTTTAATATCACAACTCCTGAAACAGACTTTCAGTATTTACCGCAGGGAATAGATCAGCATTGCAAGAACCCCAATAAATGATTTATAAAAAATCAAATTTTTTTGTTGTTGTTTATAAAATTGTTGTATATTTAATTCCGATGCCAACCTAGTTCACACAGTATTAAAAATGGGTATAAAGCTTTAAAAGAGTACAACTCGAAAACAGTAAAAGAAAATTTATTTTTTTTCTGCTAACTTATTTAAAACTTAATAATCTTTTAAACTGCATCATTAGTTTTTTTAGTCTTTATACTAATTTTAAAAGTTATAAACCATTGTTTTCGATATTTGTTGAAAATTTAGGAAAAACTGTTATATAATGTATCAAAATATGCAAAATCATTGCCGAAACTTATTATTTATGCACATAAAATAAAATATCGGAATATCTTATTTGACAATATTGACTCAGAAGTCGAGAAAATATCGATTTTTTAGGAATTCATAACCAAAAATTAAATAGAGCTCAAAAAGCTCGATTTTTGATGAAAAATCAATTTGCGCGACCTCTAAACCACTTCTGAAAAATCTGAAAAAATTCTCAAAAATACTTTTCCTCATGAGTATCCAAATTAAGAATGATCTTCCGACGAATTCCAATTTTTAATTTTATTTGGGACACCCTAATGTACATGTCGAATTTAAGGTAAATGAGTACTATAAATTTATCTATTTTAATTGAAAAGTTCAGCATGTCAACATGTAGAACAAATTAAAGTATTTTAAAAGGCACTAATTAGTGCACCTGAAATTTGGTGCAATATTATTCGGTAAAAAAAAGTTATGAGCCTATCTTTACATCTACATAAAATTTAAACCACACGCTTTTCAAATTTGAAAGCAATACTAGTTAATAATTGTGCCGACATCTGTACTGTAGACGGCATTTCAGTGGCACGCTTAATGGCATAGAGTAGCATGTACTTTGTTCTCGGAAAAATGTATTTTGACTTGATAATTTATACGTTCAAGGATATGATGATTTATGCTTTGATACAGGTAGCAGTTGGAAACCATTCAAGTTTAGTTTTATAGAAATTAAAGTGCAACAAATTTTTTCAGATGCAAAATAGCAATTTTGTCCGCAAGTACTTCTATGTATACGAGGGCGGATCAATAAACCAGTGACTTTTAGAGCTTCCCTTGTAGTTATACGAAATACAACACTGCTCCCCTCGAAAACCATCTATTAATAGACTACTGTAAAGCAACTTCTTTTACGTTGGGTTTAACAGCTGTTTAAAATAATCCACCTCATGTATTTTTTTAAAAATGGAAAGAAAGTGAATTTCGGGTGCTCATTAAAAATAATTTTTTGGGAAAAAAAAAATTCTTCAATCAAACCAGGCAAAAATTTAATGAATACTATAGAGACTCTGCACCATCGATTTCAATTTCACAAAAGTGGTTTACTGACTTCGTTGTGGTCGCACAAGTACAAGTGATGTTAAACATTCTGGACGGTATATTGAGATCATTACACTCGAAAATGCCAAAAAAATTAACGATGTGGTGTTGACCGATCGAAGAGTTAAAGAGCGTGAGGAGATTGTTGATGACATAGACATTTCATATGACAGTGTGATTTCGATTTGAATTGATCAGGTGGGTTTAAGAAAGCTGTTGGAAGATAAGTACCGCGTTTGCTGTAGAGCTGCAAAACTATCGATAGTCGGCCCCTATACTATCGGTTTTCTATTTTTCTGAGAAAATTAGAATCGCAATACGAATTTTTTCATATATTTTTACCAGGTTCTTCTAAGATCTAGTGGAGAAGTAGAATTCAATTTGTATCGGAAATAAAACTCTATTAAAATATAGCAAGTACTATGTACATACATACATATGGGTTATTATTCGCTTTTAACTGTCTTTCATAATAAATGTATTAATTTAAATAAAAGACATACGTATGTATACTTTGTAACATAAATTTCAATTTTATTACAAAATAACATAAAACGCAAATTATTTGCCAAACAAAAAAAAATTAATTGAAGCTGTTAATTTGAGATAATTTTTTTAAATTAGCGTTAACCGTAAAAGGCTTTGACGTTCAAAACATAAAACATACATTCTACATATGTAAGTAAATATTAAAATTCCAATTAAAAGGGATTATAAAAAACAATTCATAAATAAAATTAAGTACAGTTTACTTTTAAAATTTTCCGATAGTATTGCTACCGATAGTGAAACCATCGATAGTCGGCCAATAATAAAACTATCGATACTATCGATAGTACTATCGATTGTTTTGCAGCTCTAGTTTGCTGTCCACTGATCATAAACGTAATTGTGTAATAACTTCAAAGATGTGTTTGGAGTTATTTAACCGCAATTCGAATGAGTTTTTGTGGATAAAACACGGATCTATTACAATGCTCCGGAAACCAAGCAGAAGTCTAAATAATGGGTTTTTCCGGGTGAACCGGCTTCGAAGAAGGCCAAGGTAAGTTTGTTGTCCAAGAATTTGATGGCAACAGTTTTATGGATGCACACGAGATAATCCACATCGAGCACCTTCAAAAGGGAAAAACAATAAACGGCGAATATTATGGCAACTTATTGCATCGATTTAACGAGGATCGAAAAGAAAAAAAACATCTCCATATGGCCAAGCAAAAAATTCTTTTTCATTAAAATAATGGACGGGTGAACCCGTGGCAAATTTATATGAATTGGGCTACAAATTGGTACCTCATCCACTACTTAGCCCCCAGTAACTGTTTCCTTTTCCAAAGACTGATTGAGCTAAAAGAAGTTTCTACAAAAAAAAAAAAAAAAATCTTTTTTAAATGTCACGGACTTATTGTTTAGCCCTCGTATTTATAAATTTCTCGTGTTCATGAAAAACTTGTTTAGTTGGTTTGAGTTCTACAATTGAAATATTTTTAAAATATATTTTAAGTGAATTTTTCTTTACAAAATTTTCTTAAAATCCATATCAAAACAATTCTTATTTTTTTATGACTTCTTTAGTAGTTTGCCAGAAAAATTGAATTTTTATTTTTTTTTTTTTTACAATTTTTTTTTTTATTTTTCCAGTAATATATTCTGTTGTTTAGTTTCCAAAACCACTCACAGTAGAAATATTTTTTCATACTGATTTTCGTATAAAAACCAACAATATTTCAGTCCATGATAGCACACAAACAGCTCTATGAGTTTCATTATACTCGTAGATTTCCTGCAGCAGAGATGTAATAGCAAATCAGTTTATGTTTCTTTAGAATTTTTCCTGCTCTCAATTCCAGCTGAATTGTGTGCTTCGTTTGAAAATTGTAATAAAAAGTTTTGTTTGTTCTTTTCATTATAGCCATAAAATAAAATATGTTTTAACATTTGTGTCTTACGAGGAAATCGAGGCATTGTTAAACAAGTTAATTATTCTCTTTGCATTACTGCTAATTTCTTAGACTGTTGTTTTGTTTTCTATGATTTCATTATTCATTATTGTGATATTGTTTTTAAGTTATATAATATTTTATTTTATTTAACCTGTTTTTTGTTTTTATTTCTTTTGTTTGTACATGACTTCTATGAACATGTCCGCCGCGTTTGTTGTTTTATATAATTTTGCCTTTAATTATTGCACAACTTAATTTCTAATGACTTTCAGAGCAGGTCATAATGTTTTTTTTAATAAAAAATCAACAAACAATTAGAAAAATTAATTTCTTTGTAATGTTGAGATAATTTTTGTTTTACTCGTACTCTTAACGACTAATACTTTGTCAAATTATTAGCCATTAAGTCGTTTCTTATTTAAAGATTGTTTTGTTAATCAAGACATTATGTGGCCTTTTTATTTATTAATCCAACAGGTATTTCATACCCTACACCACCATTCCAGACAATATAAGATAATCGTAATCACTGTTCCATTTCGATTTTTAATTAAATTGTCGAATGTTACTCAGTAGGATCAATTACAATTAGCGCAAAGTGCCGTTTCGATACCATTAAAAAAGCACACTGAACTAATACAAAAAACTACAGTTAAGCAGGCCTACGCATCGAATAGAATGGAACGAAAGAAATATGCCGTCCGTGAAGCCCTTGAAAAGAAATCGTCCCTATGAATTTCAAAAGGCTGTCAGTCACTCCTGAGCAATTGCAGAGAAAAAAGTAATAGCCTTTCAGAAGAATGCCCAAATCTTAAAGAGACCCAAATTGTCAGCGTGTATATCCATCGATCGAACCATACGCAGTGCTATGAGCTTGGACAAATTGTGACAATAGAGGAACCAATTCGTATCCCTGACGAATATCAACAGATTTGTATGTTAAATAAGATATCCCTTAGGCAGTCCGTTTAGTGGCAAAGACAAGCATCATGCGAGTGCTGAGATCTGTTAGAGCAAGACTGTTACGAAAACGGTGTTAAATCGGTTTCTTATGCTTCTTTGTGTACGTTGGGATTAACGTATACATATACTTCAAATCATATATAGTAGTTCTCAGTAATATTTTCAGTTTCCTTTCCAGAGTTTAAAAAAATTTTGGTGGATTTCAGTGACAGAGAATGCTATAGCAATCTATTTGCAACCGGTAATAAATATTGTTTTATTTTTCATTTCTGAAGATGCTTTCATATAATGGAATTAAGACAAGTTTGACCTGATGTAGATTTTGTTGAGCCCAACAATTTTAGAATTTCGAGCCCGGTCCTAAAATTAAACCATCTGATAATGAAAGCATACGTAATTATAAAAAAGTTCATTTTCTTTTACCAGATCCTTAAAACAGCTGCCAAGTAATTTTTTTATATTTGGAAGTAGAAACAAATCCGGGGAAGCTGAGTACATATTCTAGAACTTAAAAGTTTAGTTCAATGATTTGAAACGTCGAATAACGAATGTGTGAACTTGATGAAATAACACTTTATTTTTTTTTTTTTTTCAATATAGTGGAAAATATGTTTTTTTCACTTTCTCATCATCAAACGGAGAGCTTGCTTGTTTGCATATTCTCTATCGTCCCAAAAACCATCGCAGTAACCAAATTTTTCCTCGTGGGCATTTTATTTCTATAGTTCTTTTAATGAAAAGAACTACATAGCCCATAGACTAGCCAGCGGAGATCTTGTGTTTCAGACCACTTAGCCCTTTAAAATGCACTGCATATGTTGCTGACAGTGGTATGCACAGCATTATATCCAGACGGCACAAAGCAGTACAATCCACTGAACAAGTAATATAATGAAAGTCTGCAAGTGACAACGTTAATCATTTAATCAAAAGTATTTGGAAACAGCGTATGGGACTGTATAATATTGTTGGTATAGTACATTTCATAATCTTTCACATACAGATCTATCAGCGATTTTAAAGTATTTAGGAAACTGCAAATTTCAATCTGAATTAATATAAAGAGATATTTTTTGAATTCTAATTCTATATATAACTTCTCTGACCGGAAAGATACCAAAAACTTCGATTGTAGGACAGAATTTTACTATCAGCTAGACTCAAACAATTCTTAGTTATACCGCAATAGGAATTTCAAAAATTTACAACCTATTCAACTATATCGAAAGAATGCATTCGTTCTCTTTTTTGCTCTGTTTTCCTATACATATGTAGACAGCGAACGAAAGCAATCGTTCAACATGTTGTTATACTTTAGGTGAGAACCTTTTCTCACCTCAATTCATTTGTAATTATTGACGGCTGACTACTTAATTTAGTGAGTTTAATTGGTTAAATGCCTATGTACGAACAACTAAATAAAGCTGTTTCTGCCGTTTGCTGTTTTCTGAATTAGATGCGCAGAAGTAGGGTATCAAATTTATATAAACGAATGCAGTTTTATTTACAATAAATAATCTGTTATACAAATGGCGAAGGGAACTCTTTGTGATATTCATGAGTATTCTGAAAACCCATAACTGGCAACTTTATACTGCTGGTATATTACGGAAATTAGAGAAATGTGATGACATTTCAAGGTAATTCTGACGTTGTTATACACCACTAAGACAAAAGCGATTGCTAGTGATTTTGTTTGATTTAGAAATAGGTTAAAGAATTTAAGCCATTACACCGATTAGTTAATAGAAGGTCAAGGTTTAAGATTGACTATATAAATATAATAGAGATATGGTCTGTAGAGGCATCAACGTTTTGGTTATTATTCTATAAGTATTTGATCATAAAACTGTATTTGAACAATCTGATCAAATTCTGACTAGCATACTAGAATAAAAGTTGGCTCAGTCGGGATCTCTTCTTACTAGATAAAAAAATATTGTTTAGTGGCTTTTTACCCTCATCCAATAAATCAAAAATCGTAAAAGAAAACGCAAAAAATTCAACATAAAGTCTCAAGAATTTGTCAACTTATGTGTAGAGAATTTTAATTACGAACATGCTGACATTTAATAAATATTTATATCCAATATATATAAAAAAATGCGTGTTTGAAGGCTTGTTTGTTTATTTTAGATCTATAAACAGCTAAGCAGCTGAATCAATGATTTACAGTATCTCTCTATAGGCTGCATAAATTCAAAAAATTCCAGCTAGTCAGTGCCACTTACATAAAAAATAAATATTTATTTCTCTTTACTTTCAAAATCCTAACAGTAAAGGCCCAAACATAACATGTTTAGACTTACTTAAAAACCTATGCGAATGCATACAATCAAATGTGTATAACCATAATGTACAATACATAACAAATGTTTCATTAAGTTTCGTTCAATTTTAACTGCGCAAAAAGAAGCTTTTAAATTACATCTAACTGACATCATGATCAATATATGTAAATCATGAGCGACAATGTGTCGGAATTGAATAACTATGCACGGTACCTCCCCTACGAAGTAAATATAGATTTTTTATGTAACTATCTTGAGAACGGATATAGTGAAAGATTCGAAATTTGCTACAAACAACAAGTGAGAGCATCATTGATTTTTTGGAAGTTGTTCCCTCCATACATATTTGTATCAAAGTCTCTATGTTATTCAAATAGTTATATCGAAGCACGCCGGGGTTTAGCTTGTAGAATATTTTATAACATTGTGCGTATTAAAAGACAAAAAATAAATTATATTTCTTCTTTATTTTAAAAACATTTTTTAACTGTAAAATTAAAAATTAAATTAAAATTTTTATGTACTACAGCAGTATGTAATTTTAATTCTTTTTTGTTCGTTTCTTTTTCTTTATAAAACCATACTAATGAAGCTTGAAAGGTCAGGGACTAAATTACCTCATAGAGTAAAATAAAACTTTTTTTTTCAAACTTCTTAATGACAAATGAAAAAAAAAAATTATGTAAGTTTTGCTCAGTCAAATAAAGTATTCAAAAGAAACAATTTTTATTGTAATAAAAAAATTACATAATAATTATCTGGTAAATAGTGAAAAAATTCAACTTTGTTTTAAAAGACTGAAAATAAATTCTATTCTCTTCTTGTGTTACTTCTGCTTTCAGAAAAATGTTAAGAAAAAAAAAATTTCATTTTTAGTTTACAATGCCAAAGTATTCTGCATTCAATCCAATTCCTATAAAGTTCGTAATATCGAACAGTCAATCCATTTTCATTTTTAATGGTTTCTGTGGTTCATCATTAATTTTAATATGATATGAGCAGATTCCTTTTCTTTCTTATCCATTTTGGTATGTAATATTGGATTTGTTTTCATGGTTTTAGTTTTTATGTTTGGCTGGTTAATGAAATGAATTATTAATGTGAGTTTTTAATTACAGATTTTTTTTCTTCTATTTTTTTCTCGTCTGCTATTTTTCTTTTTATTACAAATTTTCACTTTTTATTGCTGCGCTGCATATGGTTTTGCGGTAATAATGGTTCAGATTTAATTACTATCGATTATATGCTACTTTTATTACTCATTAAAGTTAACAAATATTAATGAAATGAACCAACTTCTATTAGATAAACGTTAAAGCATGCACTGGCATGTATTTTATGAATTAATTGTTAAATATGCAAGTGAATGATTTTAATTAATTGTAATAAAAGAGTTTAATGTAACGAAAAGCAGAAAAATAATCAAAATATATACTTAATTGGAGTTAAATTTTAATTTAAATCGTTTTGACTGCGGCTGCCTCAGTATACATCACTAGTATACTTATAGCCACTCACCACCCAATTTGAGACTGTTGACTCATCTGCCAAATAGAAATTTTCTATTAATAAATAATCATATTTAAAATTGAAAATTGGGTAACTATACTGATAGATGTAGTAAAACACTTAAGATCTGATTTTAAGCCTTCTAATATAGAATTTCTTTTATTTCTGTTGAACAATAAGGCTTTTGTAACATTTTTCTATATACAGTAACTCGATTCTTGCACACCTCTATTTTTGCAACATAGAAATATTTTTCATTACGCACTCAGTACTTGCAACATCCGATAATTGTTAACTCGATACTTGCAACATTTTTGTGTTACTCTTGCGTACTGCTTTGTTTATGTTTTCTTAGACTGAATACATTTCGGGAAATCCCCGTCGTTTTATGCTGCTGATGAAATGTTGTATGTAATTTTTTTTAGTTTTAAGCTGACTATTGAGAGGTGCGGTGTCATAATGGCAAAGAAAAAATTTACGTTGCGGACAATTAAAGACAAAGCTGAGATTTTAAAGAAATTCAGTGCAGGATTTTATTTCCAACAATTCCTTAGCCAAAAGTTTTCATGTGCATAGATCAACAATAACTCGTGTTAAGAGAAATGAAAACACCATAAAGAAATTTGTGGCACATTCTGTATCTGGCCCTGGACGATATTGTGATGCTACAGAGACTAAGAAGCAGTGTAGTACTGAACAAGCGACTTTGTACAAAACAAACAAAAATTTTAAATTTCTTTAATTCCACATTTTTTTTTTCATTAAGTGCAAGACTCGAGTTTTCACTGTATATGATATGATAGTAATTCTTCACTAACTTTTTTCATTTTCTAGTTTTCAGTTCCTCGGGCTCAATACTCAGGCCCTTTTATATACTACTTATTACTTCTAGTGGTCTACTAGAAGAGACCATAATTTATCTACATTTAGTTGTTGTTTGACTTGCTTGAATTAATTTCCAAGTTTTGCAAAGCCATTTTCATTGAAGAGTGATTACCGCTAGTGTTTGAATTTCTAGCACATACTTTACTATTATTTTCTAAAGATGAATATTATGAATATGCCATAATGCCATGCAAATACTTACATATGTATTTATACTGAATCTAAAACTTATTCTTAAAAGGAGTTGAAAGTATAATTTTGGACTGTAGCATGGAGTTCGACCTGCAAATTAGAAGACGATATAAATGCTTTTTATAATATTTGAGAAACTTTTCTATTTTGCTGCACTCCAAAACTCTCAATAAATGAAATGCGTCTGTATCACAACTGTGTACAGAAAATGAAGATTTGGATTACATTGCACTAAAACAATTTATTTAACAGACATTGAGATATTACTGGCTATTACTGGTAATTGGTACTCTGTAGTCGCCGTGGTCTAGTGGCTTACTAAGACGATAATGCCGGGTTCAAATCTCAGCTCTGACATCTTGAAAAAAAGAAAATTGTAAAAATTATTGCCTTCGGCGACTACCTCTTCTGGCAAAAGCTCTGGGAGTAATTGATTGCCATGAAAAAGCTTTTCAAATCTGTCGTTCGGAGTCGACTTTAAACTGTAGGTCCCGGTACTCATGGATAAAAATTAACACACACAACATGAGTGCTGCGAGAAGCTAGGCCCTACCACTGACACAAGGTTGTAATGGCTAATTATGTAGTTCATTCAAATTTATAATTTAGTGGAAAAACTTGCCAGCATTTGATTAAAATATCGAAAATAAGAAAAGAAACAAACAAATCCCCAAACAAACACCAATACTCAGGTGTTTACAATCCTACTCATGTGAATGGGAAATTTGCTGTTAAGATGTGCGTCACTATAAACTGTAACACATCAAAAGTCAAATAAAAACTGACTGGAGTAAGCTAGAGTTAAAAATAAAACAGTTTTATTTTGCATTTTTATTACAGATTTATATTCTGTATTATTTTATTTAAAAATTAATTTAATTTTATAAAATTTTTTATTTTATTCATTATGCCATCCATAAGCAATGTTATAGTGTTTTCGGTGATTTTTTTGGTACCAGCTGTCCATTTATATCGAAAACTAGTAATGGTTTTGGGAACAGATGTACTCTTCTTTAGTTCTCTTTTGACCAGAGCCCAATATCTTTCAATAGGCCGCAGCTCTAGGCAGTTTGGTGGGTTAGCCTCTTTTGGAACAAAAATAACATTATTTTTATTATACCAGTCTATTGCGCTTTTACTGTAGTGACATGTTGCCAAATCTGGCCAGAAGAATGTTGATATGTTGTGCTGTCTTAGAAATGGGAGCAACCTCTTTTGAAGACACTCTTTGATATAAATATCTGAATTTATTGATCCCAATGTAACAAACGATGCACTTCTGTTGCCGCAGCTACAAATAGCCTGCCAAACTAGGAACTTTTTGGGAAATTTTGATAGTTTTTTAGTTCGGAACTCTTCAGAAGCATTGCCTCTACTATCCGCTACATAAAACTCTTGGCCAGGAAGCTGCGCAAAGTCTGCAAAAACGTAAGTTTCATCATCCATTACACAACATTTGAACTTTTGAAAAAATTCTTTTTTGAGGAGTTTTGCTCTTTTTTTTTGCTTCAATATTTTTCTTAGCATTTCTATCCGGAACTTTTTGTACTTTAAATGTTTTAAGGCCAGCTTTAGCACAAAACTTTCCGAACATTGCACGCGCCGGGCCACTTCGCGACCAGAAATGTTTGGAAGAGCCAGCAAAAGCTTCTCAACCTTTTTGGCTTTTGCGTCGTTCGTTACCAGTTTTGCTTTACCTGTTCCAGGCTTTCTTTCAATTTTTAGGTCTTTGTTGAACTTTTTGAACACTCTGGAAACACATTGCCTGGTCACGTGGACTTCCCTAGCAACTTTTGTATAACTCCAATATGGTTTTTTTTGAATTATTTGAATAATTTTTGTATGCACTTGTCTTTGATTATCCATTGTGAACTAACTAACAAGTCAAATTTGACAAACTGATACATTTTAAAATCTGACACATTTTTCAAAGATATTGTGATTAAGAAAAATAATTTTGATTAAAGGTGAAAAAAGTTATTAAGAAAAATGGGTGTTACACTTTATAGTGACGCACATCTTAGTTGATTACACAAATGCCAGTACTATACCTTAACCCTTGAAAATGATCAACAGCAATTGCCCCATCTGCTGATGTTAATTTTTGTTATATTGTGAAGTGGTATGGATCTAACTTGGTGGAAGGCTTTGATCCTCGCTTTTCATTTCTGTCTATTACTTCCTAGTAGATGGCCTTTCTCCTTATCATTCGTGTGCTAAGTTGAAGGTGAAGAGGTTTGAATGTCAGGGGGCGGCTTTATAAGGATGTACTTCTTAGAGGTAGTGGAGAACGTCTTATTATATTTTCTTTTTAATTAAAATTTCGAACTGTCGAACAAAATTTTCTCCAGCACAGAAAAACTAGATTGTAAATACAATACATTTTTTTGTATATACAATTAAAATATTATTCAATTTTACTCTAACAACGGTTTTTGTAACTACAAATATGAAAATTGTAGGTTTCTTTAAGAAAAAAAAACATGCAACGGTACAATCTTTTTTTAATTATTGTGGTTAACAAACTAATTGTTGAAAACATTACGAGACTTTCAGTAAATGTTTTTGTTGCACTATTTTATCAACTTTTTTTTTATTAAATGCTCTTCATTTTCTCCTTTGCTGGTATTTGAACCTGGGCTGCTTTGTGTTGTAAGGGAGCACTATATCCACTACATTACGCCACCCCTGGCGCTGCATAACGCTTAAACGCTTATACTGATTTCAACCAAGCATATAAAGAGGATAGGTACTTTTATCCGTTATAGTAATGTTTGGTTAAAATCCGAAATCGCATGATTACGATAACTAAGCCTGAAATCACCTGTAAGTTATCCTTGATATTTCTATATCTTGAGAACGGTTAAGGGTAAATTTTCTGAATTTAGTCTGAATAACTTCACGGCCAATACAAGTCATTAATTAAAAATTGGAGAAGTGGGCGCGGCACTTTCATACAAACAAAATATTGATTTTTTTATATCTGGTAACGGTTAAAGGTAAAGCGTTTGAATTTAGCCTGCATGACTACACAATCAATGTTTCATTCAGGAAGTTTTTCGAATTGGACAAATTTGCATGACACGTACCAAACAAAACAAGCATTGATTTCTCATTTCTTATGTAGAAAATTTTTAATTTTATTTTGACTGGCAAAGCTGGTACAGGTTCGCTAGCATATTAATAAATGTATAACATGGAAGTGCTAGTTTTCAACTTTGAGAAAGAAAATAAATTTCAAATTCTTTTAAATGCCCACATTTTGCTTGCTTTCACTCATTTTTCACTATAAAAATGGCTTTCGAATGAATTTCCAATGCTTTCTTCATAACAGGCTATCCAATTCGTATTATAGAGTTGAATTTTTTAATGAATATTTTTGTTTTCGTAGAGGTAAAAATATATGACTTCACTTTTGAAAAGAGATCGTATTCCATATATGGTACTGCTTATAGGTAATCCTACAAATTCGTATATTTTTTCTTTCAAATCAAATTATGTTTTAAACCCCCTGTTACCAAGATCACTTTTCCAAATAATATTCAAAGCAAATTTATACGGCATTCAGTTTTTCTTGACCATGTTTCCCTATAATTTGTTAGTAAAACTTATGCCTGCAATATTTATAATATATTTTAAACAAAGTATCTGATTCTTTGTTGAGATCTGTGGTTCTAAGTTTGAACTACACTACATACTAAATGGTTTTTGTAACAATTAAATATATTTTCTTTTTATTGGGTAAATATGTACACAAGTCTGTATATTAATTAAGTAATAAAAAAAATTAATTAAAATAATGCTATTGAAAGGGAGTCTACAAAAATGGGTCTGGCAGTAAATGAAAGCAAGACGAAGTACATGTTGTCGACGAGAAGGGATGTTGAACGAATCGGCTCCCAAGTTAGAGCCGATATGGTCAAGGTATCCATCTACATTGGCCCCTCATTACCAGCAAGAATAATGTCAGTCTGGAGACCAAACATAGAATCATACTGGCCAGCAGGTGCTAGTACGGTCTCAGTAGGTACTTTAGTAACTGAGATCTCTCTCGTGCATCTATATTTACACACTATAAGTTGCTTATTCTTCCGGTGATTCTCTATTGTGCGGAGCACGGACGCTGTCTTGTGCCGGTAGAGCGGTCCTGAGAGTGTTCGAGAGAAAAGGTATGCCTATGAGTTTTGTATTCGAACCAACCATGAGCTGTATGAGCTTCTCGACGATGTAAGCGCTGTTCAGCGTATTAACATCCAGCGGCTATGTTGACTCGGGCATATTAATCGGATGGAAGAATCTGCTCCACCAAGAAAAGTCTTGGATGCGAAGATTACTGGATGTCGGCGTACTGGTCTACCATGTTTACGTTGGAACAACCAAGTTGATGAAGCCCTGACATCAATTAGTGTGACCAACTGGAGGAGGCGCTCGCTTATCAGAGATGCCTGAAGATTAATGTTAAGGCAGGCCGAAACCCATAAAAGGGTTGTTATGTCCATCCAATTAAGTAAGTATGTTAATTAATTATTTACATGTACTTTCAAAAATACAAATTCGTTTATCTTTTTCAGCTTATTTTGCCATTATAGTCATTTCATTTTCATGAGCTTTTAAAAGATTATTTAATAGGCACTATTGGCACATTTAGATTTCATTAAAAAATATCTTTTTGTGCCTTTAAATTCATAGAAATAATATTTAATAGTCAATAATATTCATATGTTTGTATTATATAAATACTATACATAATTTCGAAAATCCAAATTTATGTAATTCTAGTTAAATATGACAAAGAAGTAAAAAGGTATTTGACATCAGCTCAAAAATTAAAACTTAAATTGAAAACCTGCTCGTGGTACATGCAAAACATATCTTTTAATAACACTTTTAATTATTTTTACATGATTATTCACAGTATGTACGTTTTATTTTTAACAAAAAACATAAAGTATAACAAATTGTATAAAATAACAGATAAAAACAGAAAAGCCCATAATAATACTTGTCGAAGTACGTAATTATTATTCAAACGTTTCATATATTATGTCGCATGTTGCTGCAACATTATCTGTAATAATACGAGTAAATTTCTTTTTGTTTTTTTTTCTTACAAAAAATTCACTTTAACATGTCATACGAGTACATACAATACTTTTGTAATTTTAAATTTTAATTTTTATAATTTTAAATGATGACATTTTTCAACTTTGATCTACCGAATATGTGTTAAGGCATCTTGTTTTATCAATTGTATTTCATGTTTTATTGTTTTTATTGCAACTAAAATGTAAAAAGTAAAAGTTATTATTTATTTACATAATCTTTGTGTACATAAATAAATTATCTAAACCGCGGCATGCTTGGCTATCCCTATTTGAATTAAATAAAAAATTTAATTAAAAAAAAATAATTTCCAAAAATACAACATCTCTCACTTGTTTATTGGTAATGTATATTGGCAACGAACATGTTTGTACCAAATTTTTAAGCTTTCGCTATTACCGTTCTCAATGTTATATGTAAAACTATAAGTATTCCATGCCAGCTTGTCCAATTCCGCCCTTTTTTATGGGATCAGCCATGCTCACTTGTCCAATGCGAACAATTTTTGAACTGATTATTTGCACCAAATTTATAAACTTTTTCTGTCTTGGACTTTATCGTTATCGGATCTTGATATATGACCCATCCATCAAAATTTCTTTCTCCTGATATCATACTTAATTGGTTCTTGGTTCGTGCTACGAAGTAGCCCCGCGTTAATTATTATTATTGCCAAAAACTATCATTTTATTTCTTGAATTCCTAATTGGAATCAATTATCGGAGCTTTATTATGTAAATCTACAGGGTGTCAGGGGGAAAGGGATACTACTTGGTTTGTTTATAATTTTTGATTAAATGAAAGGGAATGGAACTTATATAGATAAATGTTTTATTTAATGTCGGCAATTATGTATGGAATCCAATATCAGAAAAATATCCGCCTCTGTTAGCCTCACAAATGCAAGTCCTTTTGAGTACATTTTTCATTACATTCTTACACATTTCACGCTGTAATTTCATCACAAATATTTTGTGTGAGTTGTTGATAAACATTTTTTTTCAGTCATCCTCACAAAACCAAGTCAGGGGCAGTCAAATCAGGCGACCGTGGAGGCGAATCAATATCACCATTACATAGATGCATACATACATACATAATTGGCCATTACCACCTTGTGCCAGGGTTACAGCCTAGCCTCTCGCAGCACTCATGTTGTGTGTGTTAATTTTTATCAATGAGTACCAGAACCTATAGTTTAAAGTCGACTCCGAACGACAGATTTGAGAACCTTTTTCATGGCAATTAGTTACTCTCAGAGATTTTGCCAGAAGAGAGAGAGTCAGCGAAAGAAATAATTTTTTTATATTTCTTTTTTTTCAGCTGAAACTTGAATCCGGCACTATAGCCTTAGTAAGCTAATACACTAACCACTTGACCACGGCGGCTATGTAAAATGACCAACACTCACATTAATTTCAGTTTTTGATATTTATTCTGACAAATCATCAATCATACCGAGGCTTGAGCATCGTTACTAAATTTGCCAGATATGGACTGTAGTCGCCGTGGTCTAGTGGTTAGTGTGTTGGCTTACTAAGACATGGGCCCTGGGTTCGACTCCAGGCTCTGACATCTTCAAAAAAAGAAATATGAAAAAAAATATTTCTTTCGGCGACTACCTCTCAGCAGTCTTCTGGCAAAAGCTCTGAGAGTAACTAATTGCCATGAACTAGCTTCTCAAGTCTGTCGTTCGGAGTCGACATTAAACTGTAGATCCCGGTACTCATGGATAAAAATTTACACACACAACATGAGTGCTGCGAGAAGCTAGGCCGTAATCCTGACACAGGGTTGTAAAGGCCAGTTATGTATGTATGTATGGACTGAAAATGAGGCAGTAATTTTTAAAATCGCAATAACGCAACATTGTGTTCAAAGATTAGTTTAAGTTTTGTCTTGACGATTTTATTGACAAATAAAATTGCGTCATGTGAAGTTGAACAAGGAGTTAAAGCTTTATGTTCAGAAATCCGTTTGATGCTATTCTGCGGTAAACATAAGCCTGAAATCTTTTTCAAATTACAATACCATGTATTGGTGTTTGAAATAATGAAAAGTTTAAGATTACGTTTTTATAATAATTTATACTTCCACTCTATTCCACCTTAAAAATTAACAACAAAAAACGAATGATCAGGAGAAAAAACGCCACCTATCACCATTCCTTGAAATAACTTGTTGTGAAATGAGGCCTCGCAGTAATTTCATTGTAATCCAGACTGTATGCGATGTAGCACCGTCTAGTTGAAACCACATGTTAGTCAAGCCCATAGCATGCAGTTGTGGCGTTAAAAAGTTTTCAATCATATCACGATATCGCTCACCATTGACAGTTACCGTTAAGCCGTTTTCAGTTTGAAAGAAGTAAGGCCCATTGATTCTTCCTGACCAAATTGAACTCCAGACTGTCACTTTTAATGGATGCAAAGGTAACTGATAAATACTTTGAGGGTTTTTCATTGCCCAGAACCAACTTATCTGTTTATTCACACATCCACTCAAATGAAAATGTGCCTCGTCACTCCTATTTTTAAATTATAATTTTGAAAAAAACCGCAAACTATTTCATTTTTCACGTTTGCTGGGATTTGAGTTAGAGTGCGAGCGCTCTAATAACTATGCCACGCACCCTCCCCACCCCCATTCTAATCTAAGCGGCTGTATTTAATATTTTCATTATTTATTTAGCACATATTTTTTGTGTAATTAAAAACTGAAATTTCTTAATTAAATCCTTGATTTATATGCTCCAGCATATTTTATTACTTTTTCTGTAATTAAAATGTATTGCCAGATTAGCTGTTGAAATTATTTCCTTTTCATATCAAATTACGATACTTGCTAATATAAATAAATTTATATATCCTCTTAAATTATTTTCGTACTGATTACTTATATAAAAATAATCGTAAAAAAAATTAAAAATATTTGTTTAATAACACAAAAGTAGAGTAGCCATAGTGTGTAATTTTTTAGTTTTTAATGTTGAGATGTTTGATGTATAAATTAAGAATTAAAGAGTGTATTAAACTTTGTGAAATATAAATTCATTCGAAATATCGTACTGACGATCGTTAACTGTGATCTTTTTCTTTCTGTTTGACAACATATGGATTCAGAATCAAAACAACTGCTAATTTTGAAGATCACGATCGAATCCACCCAATTGCGAATACTCTGTTCTCAAGTGAAATGTGTTTTAATGAAAGCGGTCGGCAGGAATCCAAACGAATTGAACTCATACGAATATATATTTACGGTATGAGGCAAATGCGGTAAAATTTCTTAATTGGAATTGCAGTGTTGTCAGATTAGGAGATTTATCCCCAAAATGGGGATTTTTTTTTTGAAATGGGGATAACAAATTTCATTTGGGGATGGGGATTTTATTGGGGATGATCGATAAGTTTTCGGCGATGTTTAAAATTTGCTTGCTTGTTTATTTATATATTATAGACTTCTTACATTCGGAACACATGAAGAACAAATATCAATAGAATTTTAATACTTTCATATAAAATTTTTGCAACGTGTGCTCTTGGTTTTAGTTTGATTTATTTTCTCATATAAATAGAAACATCCCCATACCATTATGTTTATGCCACCGCTTTTAATGGCTTTTATTGAGGAGGAATTCAGTATTAGAAGGTCTTCTTATAGCTAAAAACAAACTAATTTTAGTTTCGTCCGTCTACAATTCTTTCTTCACTTAAACTTTATGGTATGGAAATGTTATCCATACAATGGCACAGGACATCTATTTAGAATTGAGGTACAATAGATGCCGTATACTATACATGCTGAATATGAAATGGCACAGCGATCGGTATTTCAACAAAATAACGACCCGAAACACACATCGAAGCAAAGAAGAAGTTGGTTTAAAAAGAACGTCCTCAAGATTTTAAGTTGTTCTGCACAGTCTCTAAGTTTAAAATTTACATATTAAATAAAACATACATATGTACATGCATGCAAAATTTTTGATGCAGTTTATGTGGGGATTTTTGGGGATGAACTAATCAAGGTATTGGGGATTTTTGGGGATATGAATTTCGTAATTGGGGATAAAAATTGAAAAGTATCTGACAACCCTATGGAATTGCGTTTCAGCGCTTATATGACAGAATATAACACACACTTACGATTTCATACTTTTCGATTATTTAATCTGATTTGCATTCACAAGATCTAAATATAAAAACTATCAGGCCTTTGGATTACTAACACAGTGTATGTTATTGGAATAGTAAGACTAAAAATATACTCTACCGACTTTTTACATTTTGATCTACTAGTGACCTACATCGTTATAATAAACCAGTAGGTTGTCCAGCAGCGCATACACTTTTATCTAAAATATTTTTCGGGTTTCACTCACATAAAATGATGACCATACACAAGTATTACTGCTCCCACAATCATTAAATATTTTTCTCTGCTGCTACTTTAACTAATTGTTTCCTGTATGAAATGGGGCAGGCCGAAACTCATGCTCGGCAATCAACAATTTTCTTTGCTCCTTGACTGAAATAAAATTTTTTAAGAACTTTTGTTTTCAAATATCTAATAAGGAATTTTTAATTTCTTAAGTTGTCCTGAAATCACTCGGTCTACTAAAAAGTGTAGACTATTTGTTGACAGTGTTAGTAAAATTGGTCTAAAATGTTTTCATTTCAAGGCAATTTATTCCTAAATTTCTTTTCGAATATAGAAAATAGTCTACCTTTAAGAAAAAATCAGAACTAATTCCGTTTTTATTTGGCTACCCTTCAAAAAAATTACGAGTATTACCATAATTAATTTCCTAATTAATCTTTTGGCAATAACAGCAGCAAATTTTACCAGCAATTTAATCAACATGTCTTGACGATAATTACGAGTATGTTGGTTGCATTAAGAACATCAATTTTAATACTTTTTATTATAAAAATAACAAAAATGTTTGCTTATTGTTAATAAAAAGAAGAAAATGGAATACAAAATAAGAAACTTCCTTTAACGAGCCCAAAATAAATTAAATGAAAATCATTTATTCGTAGTTTTAAAGAGTTATTCTCGTACTGCATTACTAGTTGACGGCAGTTAATCTTTTTATGTCTGCAAAAAAGTTTGTTGAAGAAAAACAATTTTTTGTTTGTTAAATACTTTCAAACGCATGATTACAAGATAATTTGTCTTTCTAACTTTACTAAAAGTCTTCATTATTTAATTATGAATGTCCAGGGTGATGAAATACTTTTAATGAATATTTACTCGTACTTGTTATAGAGTTTTTTGGTTGCTTTCTAGGAGAACTGCTTTAATTATATGAAAATATGTATAAATAACATTGAATATACAGTTTTATAAGTTAGTATGTATATGTCGAAATTTTAAGATTTTGAGAATAACTTTTTCTTTCATTAAATATAATTAAATGCCTTTCAAATAAAAATTTTTATATATTTTCCAAATTTTATTTTATAAAAATTTTTTTAATTTTTTAAAAAAGCAAAAGTTAAAAAAATTATATGATTGTTTGGAAATTCTTGAAGAAACTATCTTGTTCACCTGTGCCAAAGTGTAAGAACAACACAAAAATTTCACTAAAATATTCCTAGTCCTTACACCCAACTTCTATTAGGAGAAAATATCGTCGTGCGTGAGCTAATGTGCTCTATCCGCCATTTCATATATGTATCTCAATTTTATAATGCAACTTTAGGTTTTCGGTCCCAAATTTTTCAAGTGTGCAATCTCTTTTCGGATATCTCGTCCAGTTTCGGAGATAAATGGCCGAAAACAGATTGCGGATTTTAAAAATTTTGGTATCAAAAACCTAAAGTGGCATCATTAACTCGAGATATATAAAATGGCGGATTGAGCACATAAACTCCCGCACGACGATATACACAAGTAGAAATGTGGCCAATAGCAATTTTTCAATGCATTTTTTTTTTAATGCAATTTTTTTGCGAAATACATTTTTGAACATTTTGATTGGCCCCAAGTCTATACTTCGGACACTGCAGATATCGAAGGAGAACAAGGAGAGTTACAGTTTCAGATATTCAAAAAAGGAAGGAGAATATCCATCCATAACGATGAAAAGATGGCTTAAAAAACTACACTGAAAATAATTCTATGTAAATTAATTAATGAGTGCAGCTAAATTGCTTGAACGTGGTGGTACCACATGGAGCAATCAACCAAGACTAGACAACAAAATATTTTAAGACATCGAAGTGACCCGGTAAAATTTGCAACTATAATGTCCATCGTAATTACATTCAAATGTTATATAAGCGCGGAAATGATGGATATAATAACACGTATCACAAACAAATGCCGAGCATACGGAGGCGGAACCAAAAACTTAGAAGCAAGCCCAATGTATGTGTTCAGAATAGTGCTTATTATGACCGGCACCAACAACGAAAGTGTTACGGCCAGTATAAAACTCCCCATTTTATAATATTGTAATGGATTTCAATCAATTGCAAGTAATTTTGGGGTTTATAAGATTTGATGATTGAAACACGAAAGGAATATGCCAACAGACTGAGAATGAGAACCTTCCGCAGTCAATGCAATAAGTTGAGGCGCAAACGCTTTTTTCACCAGCTTGACAAGGAATTATGTTCAGCTAATACACAACTTCTACACTAAACTTGACAAAGCGAGCTTTATAAGTATGACCTTAAGAGAAAGAAAGTAAGGTACTACTTATGTTATAATCACTACGAACTTATAAAACGTGCCCATAATATATATAGTCTTCAGGTAAACCACCAATGCTTGCAAACTTTGTATAAATATGGATCAAAATTAAATGGTTGAAGTTATAATAAATTATATATAATTATTGTCATTTATTTATATATAAGCGGAGTGACTAAGAAGATATACTCGGTGTAGTGTCGCAGACTAGGAATTTAACCTACAACCCTCGCACTAGCAGTCTAGCACACTACCCACTAGGAACTAGGGCATCCAATATAAATATAATAAAATATAAATTAACATTAGGAATGCAAAAAAATTCTTGGATTTATATAGTCAATTCATACAATTGTACTAGTGGTCATACATGTACTTGAGTATACGTTCTTGGGGGTCTTGACTTTGGAAGCTTTTCAATGTCTTAACCTCAGATAGTAATTGAGGCGTCAATCAACAGAAATTTATGACGTCTTCCTAAATTCTTAGTTTCAGCTAAATGTACACTATATTTAAAGTACCAGTGACCACACATGTACTCGGGTATAAGGATGAGGGTTATAAAATGAAAGAGATAGCAGGTATTAACAAAAGCACATATCGCTCATTTACGAGAAGAGTGGCATAACTAAAAAAACGATTCTGAGATAAATGCATTTAAAGATTTTACAAGACACTTTTGATCGCCACTCAATGAAAAAAAGAGATAAAAATAAAATTTTTAGATATGTTTTAAATTACAGTTCGTCTCATATTTTTGCATTATTAGCTCAAAAAATGTGTTTTTTGTAAAAAACTTTAGTTATAACGAATTTCAGTCGTGTTGTATAACGAACGCAGTATTTTTCAATTCCACTCAGATTCGTTATATAGAAGTTTTACTGTATATATGTATATCTTACACTAATTATCGCATTATGCACTTTATATAACAAAAATGCACATTTAACTGTACTGTAATACAAGTATATGGTCCTATTTTTTACTTTTAATTACATATTCTTTGATTTACGACTCGTAATGCACTTTAAAAGCAGTTTTTTTTATCTTTAAAATGAACTTCAAATATTTGAAGTACCATGTTGCTGATGGTAAAAAGTACTAGAAATACTTGACTGAGCTTTAACATCTACCAGTTTGAAATAAGTTTTTTTCTTTTACTCTGCTATTGTTAATGTATTTTGCATTGAATTAATTAGTACATAAGTTTTCGTATTCGTTTTAACAGTAGTTCCTGCTTAATTGAACAAATAGATAGTTAATAAGAATACTTTTATACTCGTATATGTATTGTATTTCTTGCAATTACGCATCACTTATTATTTTCGTTTTTTTTATTAATTATCTTAAATAGGAGTTCGTATTCAAAATATGGCTACTTTTTGTGATATACTTTCAATTACAAAATGTAATAAAAATTAATTTTATTTAACAAAATTGAAAGAAACAATCTGGGGCAAATTACGGCATTCGATATAGAACGAATGTCTATGTAAATTTTTTTAAAATTGTATAAAATTTCGTTCGAGATTGAATGCCGTAATTTGCCTTTTTTTGTATTCTTCGTTCATTTTCTGAACAACGAACTTCATTGGTGCAATTGCAATGAAAATATTTTCCAATAATATTATTATATGGTCGGGCAAACCGAGTTCGAATTCCAGTAAGAGCGGTCATTTTTTAAAATTAATTTTGTTTCATCAGACACGCTTTAATTATAGCAAAAAACAAAAAAAGAATCTAAATTCTGAATAAAATTTAATTTTGATCCAATTAAAGCGTTTCTGAAGAAACAAAATTATCCAGTTAAACCATTTAGAAAAAATTTATGGTATATCAATGTATGTATATCGGAAGATAATTTATTGAAGGAAAGAATATATACTGTTTATTGTACTTCAATGTGATAAAACAACCTACAGACTAAAGACATATGCAGGAATATGCAAAGAGTTGTTTTTTTATGATATTTATTTTTTTACTATATTACGAGCCATGAACACCGGTATACAATATATTATGATCAGATTAAAATGGCGACACAGTGAACAAACTACAAAAAGGGCGGTATTTGTAGGCGTGGCAAAAAGTTAAAAACATTTTTGAAGTTGTTTTTACATTGTCCTTACTGCTTTGCTTTTCTTTTTATTCCACCCCTGCAAATAATATGTGATTACATGAAATGGAGTACATACAAATATGATCCAATGAAATGCAGACATGGACCATATTATTGACAAACAACAGCATATTGCTTTAAGAAAAGTGTTCGTGTTTAATATTTTCATATATTATTGCCAGAAATCGTAATTTATCTTTCAGGAAATATTTTACTATGGCACCTCGGTTATCCATCTCTTAATTTTAGTAGGAAATTTTTTGTATAGAATACAGAATAAAATGGTAAAAGTGGAAAAAAATTAATAAATAAAGCGGTATAATAAAAAATTGTTAAGATCATTAAATAAAATAAAATTTAAATATGCAGTGCACTGCACGCGACAAAATGCGATTTGTAAGAAAAAAACATATTTAGAAAGACTAAATGAAGCTAAGGGTGCAAATGATGCAATGGATTGTGAAGAGTTAAGAGTTTATTAATATCCAATCTGCTAGAGCCTAAATTTTTTGAGCATGAACATTTAGATGAGCCATCACTTTAGCTAAGGAATGAGAACAATGGCAATTAAAAAGCAAAACTTCAATAAAGGATATGAGAGATCTTTTGATTATACTGAGAACACATGGTGTGGATGCGCCTTTATCTTCAATGACGCTTTTGGAAAAGACTGGTACAGCTCTAAATATATTGATTGTACATGCTAATCGGTATATGCATTTCGGGACAGAAAATAATTTATTGAAGGCTCCACATTTATAACAAAATTACGATGAAGTGCTCTGCGATATTAATATCGATGGCTTGTCTGTTTCAAAAGTTCTAATACACAGCTGATTTTAATCAAAGTCTTGAATATTAAAAATATAAAAGTGTTTCTCGTTAGTATATATGTCGACAAGGACAAAGGGTATCGTCGATGGAATTAAAGAACGCTGTAACTGACAAAACCTTAAATGTTCACCAGAGCCAAAAAACTTTGATAACAGTAGAACAAATACACTGGTATTTTTCATTTCGCAGACGGCGTAAGTGAATTTATTTTCTGGGACCTGGACCAATCGACGCGTATTTTGTTTTTTCTGATAAAAATGATGCAAAAAACGTATTTTCGATTTTTTGTCAGTTACAGCGTTCTTTAATTCCATCCACGATATGTCGACAAGGACAAAATATATGATGTTGAACAGTTTTTAGAACAAGATTGCCTGGAACTTTGGATGAACTATATTTAAAGTTCCTATCACCATTCAAAAATGATGAGTAGTATCATTTTATTTATTAATTCTTAGTACATGTTTTTTTATAAATAAAAATTTAAATCATAAATTTTATTTCTTTATTCTTTATTTTATTCTTTATCTTTATCTGTTTTTTTTTCTTTCATCAAGTAGTTACATTGAGTAGTTTAAACTACCCCTGTGGAGTGCTCCATGGAATAGTTAATGGGGTAGTCTTTAAACTACTCCTTTGGTGCTACTCCTCTGATGTGCTCCACGGAGTAGTTTTTAAATTATTCCTTTAGTAGTGGTGGAGTAGTTAATAGAGTAGTTTTTAAATACATCTTCAAGAAACTGCTCCCTGACATTTCCAGTCTATTCCACCAAAAACTAATGATCAGGAGTACAGCGCCACCTTCTGGGTAGATAACATCTAACCTACTGAAGATGTTCGTCACTCACATTCAACATCCACTGACAGATGGGAAATTGCTGGTACAACACTGGCCTTTGAGTGGTCAAATTGACTGCAACTTCTCTCATCAACAAAAATGGTGCATAATAACAAAATTAAATAAAAATCTATCTATGTATATATCTTCAAATAAAATGCACTTCATTAAAATGCACTTCATTAGTAGGGGTTTACCCTTGAGTATTGGTCTTAAATAAAAAAAAGTACTCCTCTAGTGTGGTCCCTGGAGTAGTTTTTGGGTTAGTCCAATATGTTACATGGTCCAGTCCTACGAAATCGGAATGTTAAACAGATCATGTTTTTTGCATATATTTTGGTTAGTTTTGGACTAGTTCTACTCCTCTGTGGAGTACTTTTTACATGCAAGTATAGAGTACTCCAATTATCTGCAGGGATTCTAATGATATTTAATGTATACAGTCATGGACTTAAGTCTTCATACACCCCCTGTATTAGAGAAAACTTCTAATTTAAGAGCAACATAAAAAAAAGTTCTTACAGCAAAAGTAATTTAATTCATTTTAATCAGTGTACAAGAATAAAAATTTTAATTCCCCTTAAAATTAACGGAATACACTAAAAAAACTAAAAGTAGAGAGGGACAAAAATGTTCATACAGTGTAATCTCTTTTGCTTTATTCCAAAGATTCGCATTGTAACTTTTTAAAAACCGTTAGTTTTTCATATTGCAATGAGGTGAGATGTTACTTGAATGATTAGTGGATATTTTATTGGTTTTAAGTGATCAAGTGTCAAGATAAGTACGCGTAAAGAGCTTAGCCTTGAAATAAAGAAATTAATTGTGCAAGAGCACAAAAACAACAAATCCTATCGGGAAATAAGCAAATTATTAAATGTGCCTTTTGCTACAATTCAGTATGTTATTAAAAAGTATAAAAATACTGGTTCCATCGAAAATATGCCAAGGCCAGGACGCCCGAAGAAACTCTCCAGAAGAGATGTAAGCTTTGTTTTGAAAGAAGTTAAAAAAAATCCGCGTACTACTGCCTCAAAAATTGCAAAAACTATTGCTAATACTTTAGACAAGACTGTTCATCCTAAAACTGTTCAGAGAGCGTTGAGAGCAAATGGTTATGCAAGCAGAGTTCCCCGCAGAAAACCTTTGATATCTGAAAAAAATAGGAAACTACGCCTTGAGTTTGCAAAAAAGCATTTAAATAAAGGAATAGACTTCTGGAAAAAGGTTTTGTTTACGGACGAAAGTAAGTTCAATTTATTCGGAAATGATGGTCGTGGGAAGGTTTGGCGCAAAAAGAATGCTGCACTTGATCCAAAGAATATTGTTCCAACAATAAAACATAATGGTGGCAACGTAATGGCTTGGGGAGCAATAGCAGAATCTGGAGTTGGGCGGTTAGTGTTTATAGATGGTATTATGGATCGATACTATTATAAACAGCTATTAGAATGCAATTTACATCCGTCTGTTGATATGTTGGGTCTTGGCCAGCATTGGATTTTCCAACAGGACAACGATCCCAAACACACATCGCACATTGTTAGAGATTGGTTGCTTTTTAATGCACCAAGACAATTAAACTCACCACCCCAATCGCCGGATTTGAACCCCATTGAGCACGTTTGGGATAATTTGAAAAGAAAAATTGATCCTACTGCCGTTACAAACAAGGAATCTTTAAAGCAAGCTTTGCAAATGGCCTGGTCTCAAATAACTCCTGATATGACTGAAAATCTGGTCGCATCAATGCCAAGGCGTCTGCAGGCAGTAATTGATGCTAATGGTGGGCCAACAAAATATTAATTTTATAAAAAACTTTACTCAGCTTTCTTATTTCACATTTCAAAAAAACAAATAATTGTACTGTATGAACACTTTTGTCCTTCTTTATTTTTAGTTTTTTTTTATCCATTGCTTAAATTTTTAAAAAGAAACCAAAAATTTTGTTTTTTTACGCTAATAAGTAAATAATTATATAATTTTTGAAAAAAAAAAGGTTTGTAATGCTTCTCATTTAGCAGCCATTGAAAATTTCGGGGGTGTATGAAGAATAAAGTCCATTTGTATGTACACATTTTATATATAAAGGTAAGATCTGAGCATTTTTCTACCCAAAATTTCGTTCAAGTACCTCCACGCTTGAGTGAATATATTTACATTAAATGCACTTAAGGGGGGACTACTGTAATTGCTACAAATCAAATCGTATGTGTAAGAAGTACCTTGTGTGTTGATTTTCATGCGACTTGTGTTTTTATTTTTTTTTAATTATTAGAGCGCACTAAAGTTATGACGATTTTCATGATTATTAATCGTTTTTCTTTTGCTGAATAAAAACAAAACAAAACTGTATTAACAGAAATGGGAAACTTAAAAGGAAAATTTCAGTTTGTCAAAGACTTTAGTTTCTTGGTTGTTAATCAATTTATTAATCTTAAAAGAAATTACGAGTTTTTAAAGAATACTCGTAATAATATCAAATATCGTATTTAAATTTTTGTTGGTGAAGTTTTGACAGTTTTTAAATAAAATTCTAATATTTAAAATTTTTTTAAATTATTTTTTTGTTCTTTTCAGGTAAGACAACAAAACTAAGAAATCACAACACACATAATATGTATGTTTGTAAGTAAAATATATTTTTTAAATATTTGATTTTTAAACAATTTTTAAATATATTGTCAAAATCCTATTAAATTTTTAAAAATATTAAAATCTTTGACATCTAGGTCACAGTAGGGCATAAACCACAACAGAATCACATGACCACCTCTATTATATTTTATTTTTTCACTTTTATGTGACATCAATAGATTATGTAGGAAATAAAACAAAAAGTAAAAACTCATTATTATTACGAATTCGTAACGTTTTACTTTTTCTATATTTTTTTAAATAATATTTTACTAATAACGCATTCATTTTCTAAAGCCATTTTCCAAGCTAAGTAAACATTTATCGCAAAAAAAAAATTCGTCAAATTTAAATGTAATGCACAGCATGAGTAGGGGTTTACACCTGAGTAATGGTCTCAATAAAAAAAATATTGTTGCAGAATTTCGTCGTTATAATTTTTTTCTGTTTTATTAACAGCAATTTCAAAAAATACTATTTAAATTTTAAAGTAATTAAATTTTAAGCTACATCTTCAATAAAAAAAAAATTGAAATATTTCTTTCGGCGACTACCTCCTAGCAGTGTTCTGGCAAAAGCTCGGACAGTACCTGATTGCCATCCATCCATCCACAAATTTGATTAAGTTATTACCAAATTAGTGAAAACAAAAAAAAAAAAACCCCTAACAATTGTTTTTTTTTTTTTAAACCGTAACTCAAACTACTTGAGGTTTTTCGCATATATTAATTTAATTCAAAGACTTTTATTCTTTATTGTAAACATTTTACTAGTAAACCCAGTTTTCTGTATTTTCGCTGACCTTACGTACTAAACAATTTCTAAATCTCTATATTTGGTGCATTTTGTTGGCCACACCTGCTTTTAAAAGCGTTCAGCTTGAGTTCACCTTCATTATTTCTGTTTAAAGCATGTTTAAGCGATTAATAATTGAAATATTTTTTTATTTCTAAGTGACAATTGTAACTGAAATTAAACCCAACATTTAAATAGACAAAAAAATAGATTTTAATAAACCAACAAACGAATTGAGAAAGTTTCACTTTTTTGTTTTGGTCGAAAAAATAAAATATGAAAATGCATTCCATTGCTCGTTAATTAACACATTTGAACGCAGAACAAATACCCAATTAAAGTGATTTTTATTTGTTTTTACAGAAAAAAAAAACTTTTTTTAGTTTTCAAGTGTTAAATACAAATACTCTCTCTTTTCCAAAGTGTTGAAGTTAAAAATTAATTTCTTACTGAGTTTCTTTTACCGCAAGAAATAAGGGGCACAATTTTTTGCAAATTAAGAGTTTTCAGCAAGTTAAGGTTTCTTTCGATCGTCTCATATCATTGTAATTAAGATTGAAGAACTGCAATATGTGGTTTTAGAAATGACTCTACAATTGTCTTTGTTGTTAGAAATTTATTACCCACAGTCTCTTGGAAAACATCTTAAACGTAATCAGTGGTTTAGCCTGGAGTAGCTTTTAGCCAAGCAAAATATTTATTTGTTTTTATTTACACATTTTTATTCATTTAAATCTTTTAATATTTAAAGAAACAAATTTTCTAAAATATTCAATTTGTTTTATTTATTTCTCTTTACTATTGTACGAGTAAGTAGAGTCTCTATTGATTAAAAAATTTGTTAATATTTTTTTTTTTTCAAACTGCAGTAAATTTCGCTTAATTGATTGAAAACCAAAAACTGGAAAATAATTCCTTATTACTTATAATCTGTTTAACTAACTTACCAAATAATAACCCTTTTGAATATGGTGTGAAAAAGCTTCCACTTATTTATCAATTCTTCAATTGGAATTTATATATTTCGTAATAGTTTTGTAAAGAATTAACTATTTTTTGTATAGTACACGTGGGCCGTCGCAAAATTATCCGACTTCATAAAAAAGAAAATAAATTTTTAAAAACAGTTTTTTATTCCTCAACATAATCTCCTTTTACCTGGAAACAACTTTTCCAGAAATATTCGATACTCTGTTATTAGTAAGAACTGTCTGTGCACATAAAATAGCCACCAAAATCAGACACCACCGTTTTATTGTTGGCAAATCTCTAACCATTGAGCAATTAATTTAAGTTTGGAAATAAAAGCTCATCTATGGACGTCATTTGAGTTTTAATTCATTGTATCTTTACTTAAACTTTGCCTGCACTAGGAATATATTTAACGGCACTAAGACATGCCAGACGCTGCTCGAAGTCAGATGAGAAATATAATGCATCTCGTTGCTACCAAAGAAGAACTCAACATGAGCTCCACAGTAAACTGCCGTTTTAGCAATTCCGTCATTAGCTTTTATCTTGAAATCAGCAGCCCTCATTGAGAAGGAGGTACTACCGTACTCAAATCACCAGACAGGGACGAATCCGTAAGGGCAATCCTGGTGCCCGTGGTACCAGTTTAAGAATTCTCTGGACAGACCTCGAAGTAGTCGTCCACTTCTATCTGACTGAGCAGCTAGCTCACACATGGTTAGATTCACCCCATATAACGGGAGTGCATAAACCACCAGAGCTCTATTCTGGAATAAGTTCACATAATACATGATATTGGTTAATTTATTATTTTTGAAGATAATCAATAGAAATGATTCTATAAATCAGACGCCATTAACTTGCCGTCAACTGGAATTGTCATCTATTTTGTACACACATCTTCTATTCCATTTCTCTCCTTTGATTGTTCTTTGGCACGTATGTGAAGTGGTTACGAATGAACACAAATTTTAGCTTCATTGCGATGAAACATCGCTAAACTCGCCATAGAAATATCCCCTGTCTGATTTGTTTAATTATGTACATACTCGGCATTCATTCTCTCCACAGCTTTCTCAGCATTCGTCAATATGCAATGTTTAGCACATTTCGAAATGTTCGTCATTTAAGCAAGCACATGCAACTCTGGCCAACGATCATAAAATATTGGTTTGCAACTTTTCTCAACTTTTTCTGGTAGACCACTACGCTGGTAGTATTAGCAGTTGAAATGGCCTAATTTAAATTCTTCTAACCAATATTTTATAAGTCCAAATGAAAGAGAAAACTCTCCAAGAGATACATCTAAATCGGTCTTAATATTGATTGAACTGCAACCATACAAATGAAAGCATTGGATTACATAGCGATGTTAAATTTTGTTGTCACTGTTTGTTTTGAATGTCTGAACACAAAAAAATTATACACAAAGTGGCACTTTGTGACCTCAAAATTGCATTATATGGATAGGTGGACACTAGTTACAAGGAAATTTTCTTCAAACTACCGTCGTTAACTATTCGTAGCACTAAAAACCATTGGGTATAATCTGATATACAGAGACAAGCATATTTAAAATGACTACCCATATAAGTTTGTTTTTTGTTTTTGTTAATAAAAAAGTAGGATAATAAGAAGACTGTTAATTTGGTTTATTAGGTTAACAGTCAACAAATAGCGGTCCTGAAATTTGATAAACTTAATGTAACAAAAATGTTATAGACTGTATGTTGCAAAGAAATAAATCCAGAAAATATTCACTGAAATAACAGCATTTATGTTATTCAGCCGGACCTTTTAAACAATGCTTTAAGTCATTAACGTCCAAATTAAAACCATTAGCAAGTTTATTAATCCAATTGAACAGTTTATCGTAAGATGCTATACTACTTAGTATATAAAAACAAACAAACAAAAAAATCGTAAAAATAATCCAAAGTTATGTTCTTAGAGTTTTACTAAATTAAGGGCAATAGCTGCTTTAGTGTGATGTTTAGAACATGCAGTTTTCAGATTACTGATTTACACTTTTTGAACATAAAACCCGTCCATGTGTATTTGGTATGTGTCTCTGCTTACTTTGTCACATTTAGAGTAGATTTTTCTTGGTAAACTTTTCCTCTTATTGTTTAAATATTTGTTTTTAAAAGGATAAGAGTATATTTACGCAACCTTCTACCAATTGGTCCATTTGATCTACCCTGTCATACCAACAAAGTGTTTAAATTGACTTCTAGGAGTAGCTTGCTAATGACATAAAAGATTTTCAAATCTATCAACCTACATATCTACAAGTAAACCCCAACTTCTCTATTACTGAGAATATCTTGGGATAATTCATTTCTGTATAAGATGTCCTCCACTCTTAAGATGTGACAACGCCCGGGTGCCAGTATTAACAAGCCGTCAGTAGCATCATCATCACTATTTTGGTTCGTAATGGGTTGAACCCCCTCAACTGAACTTAAAATAAAATAAAGTATATTATAACACTAAGCCAAATATAAAATTAAAGTTCACTGACCCTTCTGGATCCGGAAAAAAAATATACAAAAATGCACAAAGTTACACTTACTTAATTGTAATTTTCTTGAAAAGAATTATAGGCACGCATCTCGTAAAAGTCGCATTTGAAAGGGTATTAAATTACCTTTGATTTAATATGCAACATGATTTATCAATTTTTTTTTTAAGAAGTCAAAGGTCAAATTTATTCACCTATTAATCGGAAGCCTATATCTTCGAAGGCGACCTTTGTAAAAATTTGAAAAAAAAATTATGCCAAAGACAGTTTCCTTCTCTACAGTTGTGACAAATATCAGACTGGAGGTCTTTCTGGATCAAGAAATAAAAATCAAATCGGAAAGGGAGATATTTTACAAGGAGATTAAAACTATTCTGATAGGGTTGTGATAGTATACGAGTTTTCGATTTCGATTAGCTTGAACCGCTTATTTTGTGAGGTTCAACAAAAAAAAAAAAAATACATGAGTCAAAATGAAGGGATGTGTGAGTGTGATGGGGTCAAATGGCTCCTCATGGGGGTCAAAGGTTGGGTTGAAGGAACAAAAATCCCCAAAAAACTCCACAACTGCCCTGGAGTAGCCCCTAGAGGGGTAAAATGTAAGACCGACCCTCACTAACATTTTACCCCCAACTTTTTTTCCGAACATACCTGCAACCTATCCCCACTTCCTAAGTGGACTCCAGTACAAAAAGTTACTCTAGGGAACTTAATGGGTTAAGTGTTTTTTTTTTAATTTTTAAGTATTTGCGGTAAACACTCTTCGTTGCCAACGCCTATTTGTTTACATATCACTTTGTTTTACGTGATTTGTTAAGTTTGATTTTTCAACGAAGGGTATTTACTGCCATTGTACGAGTAAAATAAATTTGGCAATTTAAGTTACAATTTAAAACCACAAAATTTATTTGTTATCTAAAATAGTTTTAAGTGCATATATTGCCGACGACTTGATACATGGGCAAGCTTGCAATGGGTTATTTATTTATTTTTTTTTTATTTAACAGAAAAATTAGAAAAAATGATTTTGCTGTTGGCATTCTGGCTTGAGTTAAAAGTCACAAGCTAATATGCGTATTTCGAATGAACGCAAGTATGTTTCAGTTCAATGTTTTATTCTAAAAAGCTCTACATATTGGATGGAATGGTAACTTTCTTGCCAATACCAATTTGATAGGAATAGGCAAATGCAATGTATTAAAAGCTGCTTTAAATTCAATTACAAAATTCGTATTGCTTTAAATGTTTATCTTTGTTTTAAACGTTTTTATTTCATTTTTCATTTCTGTAGTTTAACTTTCAAAAAGTGTCTCTTTTTACTAAAAGTAACTGAACCTGAGACGTGATTGAAATATTTAATTCGCTGACCATTTATCAAAAATTCATCACACACATATACGAGCAGGTATACTGAAATTGCAATTCTTAACATTGTAATTTTTTTTTCTTTTATTTCATTAATACACTATTTTTTTACAACCATTTTATTTTCTTTAATTAATACTTCTGTGCAGTTTTATTTCTTGTAATGCTTGTTTCTTTGCCTTGAAAATTGAGATATTTTTTGGGTTTAAGAAAAGCACATTCATTCACTCACTCACGTTTTTTTAACTTTTTCTCTTCTCTGCCTTTAGCCCGCTTTTTTCTAATGCGTTATTATTAAAAACAACAATTTTTTTTTATCACAATACATTTAAATTTTTATTTTCTATTGTATTTGCCATGTGAGTTGGGTGTTTTATAAAGCACCCTCAGTATTGTGTGTGTTAAATGAGAAACTGTTGTCTGTTATTTGTTTGACTGCTTTCTTTCAACTGAAAGTTGTTAAACAATTTGAAATTGTTTATATGAATGAATTTCGTGATAATCTTTCTCTAACGGAAATAACAACATAATGTAGAAGTCACTAAAGAATTGGCCAAAAACCAACAGAAGAGAATTCTTTTCAAATAACTTGTTTATGTGATGCTCATACAAGTTGTTATAACGTGATCGTAATTGTTAAAATCGTAATTACGTAAAAAAAACAAATATTTAATGTGCTTCTACAAAAGTGTGCTATAATCGGGTGGGCCATCCACTGGTTTAAATCTTAACCATCCGTTATTTGGAATTGGGCAATACGTATGTCATTATATAAATCAATTTTCTCTTGAGCAACGTTTGGATTTATTGGAAATTTATTTCCAAAACAAAAGAAATCGGTTGGAAATTGCACGTATACGTAAATGTTGTACAAAAAGGATGCAGAGAAGGACAAACAGTGCCCGGTATATGCAAGTTGAATTTCATTGTTGATTCGATAAGACGTGAGCACATCATAAATCATCAAACCGCTCCCTGACATTCCACTCTATTCCACCTTGACAACAAGAAACGAATCATCAGGGGAAAAAGCGCTACCTATTGGGAAGTGCTACTACTACTACTACTACTACTACTACTTAGCGAAGGCACTCACCACAATCAACATGCAACGATGGGGCAAATGCTGTTGCTCATTCAAAGGTGAACGTACAGCACTGGCCTTTAAATGATCAATTCACAGCAATGTGTCTCATTCCCAAGCCGCTTAATAATATAAGAAAAAAATATGTTCTTTTGTCATAATGTACTGTCCTTTCCACAAAAATTCCAATATAATGCATAGCATTTAGTAGGGGTTTACTACTCAGTATTGGTCTTAATAAAAAAACATCAACTCGTCATCGTTCTCCTGAATTGAAGATTTTACGCAAGAATTAAACATTTTTCGAAAATTGGTCCAATCGAATATGATACTGTGAGGTCAGCCACGATGACCCTATGAATGAAATAATATTTCATTGATAACCGAAACAATTGTACTTCCCAACAAAAATAAATTTGGAAAGATTTTAAACTGTTATACTAGTTTTATTCCATTTCAAAATTTAAACTTTTAAATAGGCCACCCTATATAACCGGAATTAAGTTGCTTGTTTTTAGTTGCTTAGAAAGACTTTTCGTTTAATCGGCTTTGGTTTAACAAAAAAAATTCCTTAAATGTGGAAGATTGTATAGAAACATATTGAAATTAAATTTTATTCTTAATTATGTTTTGCGTCTACTTGCATAATTAATAATTTTAATGAATAACACGAAAAGTTAATTGTTTTTTAACAGACAATGCCGAATTCTGGGTTTCCTTTAATAAATTTTTTATATTTGGTTAAGTTTTGATCTATTTGTATTAAAATTAATTGCACAGAAAGAACATGTTAAGACCTTTTTAAATACTTACATAATTCCATAAATCTGTATTTAATATGAAACAAACAAAACTGCTATTAACTGATAGACTAAATTTAAAGATACTTGTACTGTTACACCTTCACATATTCTCTTTGGGTCACGATCCATATTTTTTATTTCAGATTACTCCAATATTCTGAGATATTGATTGCGATCAATTACAATATAAAAAAAAAAAAAATAAAAAAATTTAAAAACAAATATTATAAGAAAAAAAAAAAACCCAAAGTCATCGTATTTTCTTATTTGACTCAATTTTTTTTATTTTAATTTGATAATCACAAAATTTTAAATAAAAAAAAAAACTAGAAACCAGATGGCAGCCTGGATAAATCGTGTAAGAAGAAGAAACACTATTATTTTATGTATTACATTTGATTATAAACAAGCTCAATATATGAGTATACATATAATAAAAAATAATACAAAAAAAATTTTATTTTCCAAAAATGATGGCTTTTGAAGAACACAAATCAAATATCAATATTTTTGTCTCGAGAAGACCAAAAACACTACTATATCATATTTTAAAAAGGCGGCCCTTTATCAATTTTGGTTTTCTCGAGACAAAAATACTGATATAACTGATGAGAAATCTCCTTGCAAAAATACCTTATATGTACTAGAGGCGGAACGGGGAAACCTATTTTGAATGTACATACATACATAAATAAATTTATTTTATTATTCCTTTTCGTTAACGAGAAACCAAATCACTTATTATGTTTATTCTTCTTATCCACCTTTTTAGGATGTATTTACGTAAATGAAATTCCGGGATCTCTCATTTGACATCACTAAGCTCCAATTCAATCACATACATATATTTATTATCTGAATTAAGGTGCCGCCAAGTAATAACATTTGAGTACCTCTGAATTAAATTAATTCAATTATAATTTAATTTTATTGTCCCGGTGCCATCTGTCGGTTGATAGTGCAAACTCTTTACATATATGTGTTACGCATGCTTATACTCTACAAAAAAGCAGCCATAAAATATGCAAGAGTTTTGTAGTTATTATTTTAAGCGTTAAAAAAAGATAATGTACATATTATAAACATATGAGTATTTACTTACAAATCTATTGAGGGATTTAAATGGTCGTTTCAAAGCAGAGTTGTAAATGAATCATTCTTTTTTGATTTCAATTCATTATGAATTAGCTAAATTTAGAATTAATTCTTTTCAACAAAAAAAAAAGAATTGAATTAAATTTTAATCAATTCATTTGAATTTAGCGAACATGAATTGCAATTCATTTCCAAAATAAAAAATATACAAAATAAAGAAAATATAAATCTACAAGCAAGTGATCGTATAAAACATGTTCGATCCAACTTGCAATAGCAAAATGTATAATTTAACTTATAGCGACAAATATGTATGATCGAACATTAACATTGAACATGCACGATCATGTCGCTCATCTAACATACACATACTATATACAGAAGTATGTGTGTAGAAAAATAAATATGATTTTGAATGTTCGATGTTAATTAATTGTAGTAACATGCAGATGTTCGATATGAATACATACTTAGTATTCAAATTATAATAATAAGGGTATTCGCATGTTACTACATCTCCGAATATCTACATAAAAGGGTATGTATGTATAATACATATAACTCCCCCATCGTTAAAATTGACGCTCCGAGGAAATATATATATACATATGTATGTTTAAATAATTATTTACATTAACATTTTTAATTTCCATCTTATTCAATTAATAATTGCTAATTATTTATTATAAATACAGTCTCTTAAACAGTTCATAAAAAGAATCAAAGTACACATATATGTATGTACTTATATACATATTATATATGGATCTTATTTTCTGTTGTTATAAGGTTTTTTTTTAGAATGAGAAAAAAAATTATTCTTAGTTGAAAGTATATGATATTTTAATATTTCCTTATAATTAAGTTTTATTTTTTATGTATATGTAAATAACAAATGTAAATGGTTACCAAGTTCCTTTTTTAGTCTTTTTCTTTTTATATTTATGTATGTATGTTCTATATCGATTAATATTAATTTATATTATTATAATTATTATATACATTATATTTTATATGTATAATAATACAGTGTAATATGTTATACATATGTGAATATATTATATTATTAATAATTATTAGTAAATAAATTTTATTACATCTTTCAATATCTATTTACTTACTTATATTTTTAATTCCTTTAATATCAATAAGTTCAATTAGGAAAAATAATTCATTAAAAAAATTATTTGTATTTTGTTTTTCTTTTCTTATTTTACCCTTTTCCTCTTTTCCAAGTAACAGTACCTATCCCTATCCAAAAATCTAGTCAGTATACAAATGTCGGTACAAAAAGAATTTCAAATTCTAACATTTCTTTTTCCTTTTCACATAAAATTTATAATATCTGTGCCCTGATTGAGTTACTACATCAATGTCGTCATCAAATTTATCTACGTTACTTGTCCGAAATTTAGCATCGTCTTCTACAACTCTTTCAGTCTTCATATACACCTGCTCAGTTTGAATCCCACAATCCTTACGATTACTATTGAATTTAGATACTAAGTATCTTTTCTCTTGCCTTCAAGAATTTCTGCTTAATTATTGGATTGCGGTCGTGCTTTTCCATATTACAAATATGGCAATTGTTGATAAATTTTTGAATCCTTAACTTAAGTTTCGGGTGATAAATTTTTCTTTTTAGTTGTTCAAAATTTTCTGTTATACCGCGATGATTATTCTTGTGATGTTCGTTTTCAATTAGCTCTTGAAGATTATTTTCATCCAAAATATCATCTAGGTAATTATGTATTGCATTTTATTATCCTTAATTGAGAATTTTCAGCAAAATATTTTGAAATAGTTTTCCTAAAATTTTTGAAAATATATTTGTTTCTAATATAAATTGCATTGAGTTTGGTGGGATGAAAATGTTTTTTAATTATTGCAGTCATGTTAGTTTCGTTGAAACTTTTTGCGCTTATTATCTTGCGATTATTCTTAAAAACTACCTTATTTTCTACCTTTATAGAGGCACAGTTTGATTTTCTTATAACAATTTGATTTTTATATATGTTCAGTGGAGAAGCACTATTTAATATAATTTTATTATGTGGTCTATCGATTAACTTTTTATTAAATTCAATACGGAACAATTCATCTGCGTTGCCATTTTTCATATCACGTTTATAATTTTTCGTATTATAGGTTCTCTTTTTGACAAATATCTCACCAACATCATTGTGGTGTTCACTAATAAAGACTATGCCACATTTCACATTAGTCATCGACTCAACTTTTGTAATCCCGGAAATAATAGTGGCAAAGACCTGTTATTTATTCTAATTTCATTGTTATCATAATCTATAAAGGCTTTATATTTGCGCAATATATCGTTTCCAATAATACCATCATAATTATCGTGGAACCTACATTCTATTAACATTATTTTCTCATCCTCGTCACCTAATTCACAAAATATTGGCATCTGATAAACTGTGTCAGAAAATATCTCACTCTGCAGGGTTTTTAATTTAAGAGTTGTAGAATTTATTCTCCATTTTGGGTCACATAGTCCTGGATTGATAATAGAGTGAGTGGCTCCCGTATCTATTATAAATTTAAGTTTGTTTTTTAATACTATATATGGTAATTCCCCTGAGAGGCTGGAAAATGAAAATTTTGTGGTATCACATTTTCTGTTTGATTTAAAGCTTGAAATTGGTTAGAATATTTCATGTAGTTGCTATGCTGCAAATCTCCTTTATAATTTTGTGTCATATTATTAGTTGTCAAGTTTGAAGTAATATCACAAGGTAAATAAGAATTATGGTTAAAATGTCTAGGATTATTTTGAGGGTTATTTCTAAATTTTTTAAATTTCTAAATTTCCGTTAGAATTATAACGTAAATTATTTCGATTGTTTCTATTATTCCTATTAAAACTGCCATTATTATATACATTTGTTCGATTCATATTTGTATTCATCCTTCTTGGCCTGATATTGCATCCAGTAATAGTTATTGTATAATCGTGACTATATGTGTTTGTCCAATATTTTACGTATTACGCAAAGGTTTAGAATTTTAAAAATGTTTTTATTTATGCACGTTGTTATTCAAATTTTTCAGTAAACTTTTGTTTTAAATATTATTTAGTTTTTTACTTTATTTTAACAAAATTTTTTTTGAAAATGTTTATTCCAATTTTTTTTTTCTTGCAAATAATTGTTTCAAATATTATTCAGTTTTTTTTAATTTGTTTTAACAAATTTTTTTTTCGGCAAATGTTCGCTTCAAATTTTCTTGGCAAATACTTATTTCAAATATTATTCAGTTCTTTAACAAGTTTCTTTTTGGTAAATATTTGTTTAAAATTTTTTGTTGCAAATATGTGTTTCAAAAATTATTGAGTTTTTTTTTATATTTTTGTGCAAATATTTTGTGTTAAATATTATTCAGTTTTCCACTTTGTTTTAACAAATTGCGTTTTGGAAAATCTTTGCTTCAAAATTTCTTGGCAACTATTCGTTTCAATTAGTATTCAGTTTTTTAGTTTGTTTTAAATATTTTCTTTTCTGAAAAATTGTGTTTCAAATATTATTTAGTTTTTACATTGTTTTAAAAAGAATTTCCTTTTGAAAAATGTTTGTTTCAAATTTTACTTAGTTTATCTCTTTGTCAAAAAATATTTTTTTTTTGGAGAATGGGTGTTACAAATATAATTTAAGTTTTCACTTTATTAAAATTTTGTACTATAAATTTAATTATTTTATTTATTTGTAAAAAGTTCACAAAAGAATACCCGTTAAGGCATTAAAATGTCAAATATCCTTATAAAATGTGTATGTTTAATATTCCCTTAAACGTATATAAGGATACCCGGGTATCCTACCGACTGCGCCAATTTTGTCGTAGGTTATTTCAACTAAATAAAAGTACTGTTTCTATTTTATTTGAATAATAAAATTTGATTATTTATTTAGAAATGTATAAGTTAAGCTTCCACCTTGACTTTCGAAATAGTACTCTGCTTTACAATTAATAAGAAATGCTTTTTATACTTTAAAATAAATGTGTATATAAATTTATATACATAGAGTAAATATTAATATAAATATGTGTACATATAAACCGCTAATTATTAAACATGATTGTGCATGCTCTTCTTTATTTTACAACCAACAACAAAACTTGTTATTATTCTTTATATTACATTTAATAGTATAAAGATGGACATGCAAAATCATGTTTTGTTGTTGTTATTATTTCTTATAACAGTTTCCAAATTGGGATTACAGAAATATAACTTAGCAACAATACTTTTATACAAAATAAAGAAAATATAAATCTACAAGCAAGTGATCGTAAAAAAAATGTTCGATCCAACTTGCAATAGCAAAATGTATAATTTAACTTATAGCGACAAATATGTATGATCGAACATTAACATTGAACATGCACGATCATGTCGCTCATCTAACATACACATACTATATACATAAGTATGTGTGGAGAAAAATAAATATGATTTTGAATGTTCGATGTTAATTAATTGTAGTAACATGCAGATGTTCGATATGAATACATACTTAGTATTCAAATTATAATAATAAGGGTATTCGCATGTTACTACATCTCCGAATATCTACATAAAAGGGTATGTATGTATAATACATATAATTTATATTCTCTTGTAGTTGTTTATTCAACGAATCACATAACGTTACAAATAAAATTATTCTTTAGTCGCACTGTTCGCTTCTAGATTATCCCTCCAGAGTAAGTTTTTCCTGTCAATTACGATATTAATAAGTTTAGTGTAAACAAACACTACTTGTTCTTTCCCTCTCACATAACCTATTTTCCTTTACCAATATATACCGCATGAGTCAAGGTCACGGCCTGACATTAAAATAAAACAATATTTAATGATAAGCTGATAAATTACCCTCTTGGACAATAATTTTAACAAGCAGGTATGTATGTCGAACCAGTAGTCCCATTGTTTCTAAGTGGGAAACGTAAAATAAGATATAAATTTGCTTTGTATGAATTAGCTATTCTTTTAAAAGATATTCAGTTGAAAGATGAACAACAAACAATAGTTATTCCTTATTATCAAACAAAATACATGAGACCGTTGAAAAAGCTGATTATTAAAAAATACTTAGACACGCACAAACCCTTAAAGCGATATCATTTTAGTTTGGTTGAAAATAGCATAAATATAGAGACAGTCTTAGATCAGCTTTTATTACGCATTAACAAAAATTGAGAATGAGATTCCAAGATACTTTGGGATTATCTAGAATGCTACTCTAATCGCCAAAACATCTCCATCGATAAAAGGCTTGGAGGAACGATTTTTTCACTCAAAATCATCAGGTCCCTTTTGAGAGAATCAATGAAGGCAGATCTGAGGGTCTGCTATTTATAAAGACAACTTCCGGGTAATTTTGTATTTTAAACTAATCAGTTGAACGTCTTATTTTAAATTACATTCAAACTTTAAATAAAATATGTAAAAATTAACTGACCTATAGCTTGATTCAAAGTTTAAATTTAACATATCAGTTGAGGTTTTATTAATTTAAGTTTCCGATATTTAAAAGTATTAAAAGAATAAATAGAATATAATAAATAGATAATGTCAGTAAGTAAGTAAGTACTCGTACCAGAAGCATAATTATCACTGTTGGTTGTTATAAATCTATGCATAACATATGCCCATACATTTACGGAGTCGGAGTTGGCATCGGTCACTACACGGATCAAATGGTATGCGTCACTTCACTTGTAATTAGAATATAATTTAAATAGTTTTACGCAGGACTTAAAAAACAATTTCTTTTATGCTTCCTCTGTAGCTGGCAAAGGTCTTCTTGTTGGAATAGTAGGGCGTCTTCTTGTTGTTGTATGACCTGGAAATCTTGTAGTAGTGGTTGTAATTGGTACTCGTGTGGTAGTTGTAATAATAGTAGGTCGTGTTGTAGTTGTTGTGGTTATTTGTGGTGATTGTGTTGTGGTCGTTGTAGTTTGTGGTGGTAAAGTTGCAGTTGGAACTTTAACCTTTTTTACTAAACATTTTAAGAAAGGACCACAAGGAAATTCTACTATTTTAATAATCGTATAAGAGGGTTTGGTAACCGGATTACTAGGCGCTGTTGTGATTGGATCTGAAGGAGTCGCGAAAGTGGGCTTTGTAAACGGTTGCTTTATGTGTTCCAGCTTATTTAAATGCTGATTGTGTAGTTTTTCTATAAAGCCTTCAAAACCTTGATTTTTTTTTAGAAATTCTGGTTGCATATGCTTAGAAGCTGTTATAACTGCTGTAGTAGTCTCAGAAACTTCATTCTCTATTGCTAACTGTGTCTGAGTGGTTTCTAGCTCTGGTAAATTAGTCACAGTGTGCTGAATGTTAATCGGAAGTTCTTCCGATAATTGCTTACCATTTCTTTGATATTGGGCAACATTTGATGAAGAGTCAAATATATTCTTTAAATAAACAAATAAATTAAATATTAATAGGTTAGCCAGCTTTCTTTAAATAAAATCATATAGTTTAACTTACCCACTGATTTCGTAGTGCCAATCCTTGTACAGCAGGATATTGATTCAAAATTAGAAAATTGAAAAATACAAAACTTATGTTTCTTGTGAAAATTTTTAAATCCATTGCTGTTTTTGTTAACATTCAATGTAAAATATTGTAGACAAATGTTAAAAATTTTAGATTTCTTCTACTTTTATAGTTGAAAAGAAATTAAGAATTCAGTGTAGTTTTAATTAAAACTTTTTTAAGAGAAAGGTGTGAAATGTGGGGTTTTATTAGGCGAAATACTGACCTGCCTTACCACTGACTAATAACAGAAATTAACAATTTTTTTCTTTCAAAACCTTTGCTTTAATTAAAAATTCGCATAATTATATTCTAGTTTTTATTTGATTTCTCTATACATACAATAAATTAAAACTAACGATACAAATTAAAATAAATAAATAAATAAATAAATAAAATATTAGATTTAAAAGAAATAATTTTCTTAAAAAATTGTAATTTTATCAGTGAATTTTATCTCCGCTCAGACTTTTTGGTAAATTTAAATTTAATGCTCTTGCATAGCCACCATAACCACTGCCACTATGACCACCCATGTGACCAATATGACCACCATCATCATGACTCACTGAGTGCGAATGACTTGAGGTATAAATTGGTTTTGTGACAATTTCGTATGTATGCGATTTACCACCACCTGCCAGACTCTTAATACCAACTACTGCAGCCATAGTTAAGGCCATAAGAGCAGTCATTAAAGCTTTGCCAGCAATTAAAGCAATACCACCCATACCCATGGCCATAAGAGTACCTACCAAAGCAACGTATTAAAAAAATTATACAAATATATGACGAATTGTAAAATTTTACCCTTCATCATGAGACCAGCTGCTACTAAAGCTTCCATACCACCTTTTTTGCCAAATTTTTCTTTGCGTCCAGTTTCGATTAGTGATCGTGCCTCTTCTATTGTATGATCATCTATGAGTTTAAAACGTAAATAATGGGTCTGCAAGAAATTATTAAACTTGTTGACAATGAAACCATTTAAACGGGCATCCGGATTGTTGGGATAACTGCGAGCAACCTCTAGAAATAAAATATTCATTTTTATAATATTGTTTTGTAGTATTTTTTTATTTTTATTTTTTTGAGTTATATTATTATTATTATTATTTGGTTCAGACCCCGTACAAATGCAGTACACTGCGATCTATAAGATCTATTGTGTCCCTTTGAGTTTACTGTTTGTTTAACAGACCAACTTCCTTCCTTATAAACACCAGCAAGTCCGAAATTTTAGTGAGAGATACATCCGCCAGTGCGACCATATGTCTACCTAAACACATCCATCTAATTCAATCAAGAGCCACACATTCACATAATGTGTCCTCTGTTGTCTTTGATGCTTGTGAGCCTAGTCTACAAACATCTATATCTGTGATCGCCATTCTCATCAAAGGCATTATCACACTACAGTGACCCTTAAGAAAATCCGTTAGGATTTTTATGTCTGTCTTTCTATATTTTAGAACATCAGACTTAGTCCCAAATCGCCGACGAATCACAGCCTTGCCGTGTCTGAGACCCGACTGGGCGTTCCAATGTTGCAAACATTTGCAGGTTTCCCATTCAATAATCAAATTGGGAAAAGTAGAAAGCGGTGCTGCATAGAAGGGCTCCGGGCCAATATAAGTTGTCAAAGATCCCTTCCTAACCAATGCATCCGCTTCCTCGTTTCCCGTTATATCACAGTGTCCAGGTACTAAGCGATAATCTTTGCAAAGTGTCATAGCAATATTTGACAAGTCTAGATGTCCTACGATGAGTTTCAAGCGCATTTAGGCAGCCTGACTATCTGAGAATATATTAGTTGTCTTTCTCTTGAACTCAATATCCAGGTTAATCTCAGCACATGAGGTTATGCCCAGGATTTCAGGCTGAAAAACACTCAACCACTTCCTTAGTGGAATTGGCAGGTTCCGTCAATTGGGGTCCATGAACGCCAGCCACAGCTCCACTATCCATTTTGGGCACCATCATTTGAGTTTAGAATCTTATAAAAAAGTTACGATTTATATAAAGGATTAGATTGCAGTGTGATGCTACATTTTCCAGAAAAATTATATTATATATAATTATATTATATTATATCTATTGCTACTCCAGCGAGAAACTTGTATGTCTAAACACTACATTTGTTTTTTTTTTTTATTTTGCAAGCAGGAGAATACTTTTTTTAAAGCCGGCTTTTCACTATTCGTATCTAAAAGCTAAAATAAAAATCATGGGTTCAGCAAAAGCTCTGAAAGTAATTGATAGCCATGAAAAAGCTTCTCAAATCTGTCGTTCGGAGTCGACTTTAAACTGTAGACCCCGGTACTCATGGATAAAAATTGACACACACAACATGGCCAATTATGTATGTACGTATGTAAACAACTTTAAAATCCTGGACAATTTAAGACAGCCGTTGATTTATATTGTCATCGATTTATTTGAATTCATATAAAGAAATTAAGCCAATTTTTTTTTCTCTGGGTAAATGAACAGACACACATTTCGCATTTAAAGTTCTAGAAAATCGAAACGAATTATGTTAGAAATGTGCAATTGTTTGCAGCGGTGATTTGGCAACACCTAATTCGGCGTGAAATACAATTGCAGCCATTAAGATGTCAACGATATATGATCGCACATATTTTAACAAAATGTAGCATTTAGTGGGCTGCTTTGATTAGGGTTTCAGCCAAGGGCTTTTTCAACCCCACCTACATGACATACTTAAGCAGAGCTCGAATCTACCTTGTGACTGTTTACTTTTTTTTTATTTGAGACCAATACTGAGGGGCAAACCCCTACTAAATGCAGTGCATTGTATTGGCATTTTTGGAAAAGACAATCCTTATATTATTATTAAGCGCCTTAGGAAAGAGACAATTTGCTGTGAATTGATCATTCAAGGGCCAGTGTTATTCCTTCACCCTTGAATGATCAACAGCAATTGCCTCATAGTTGAATGATGATTGTGTGGTGAGTGTCTTTGTTAAGTAGGTTTAGCTGTTATCTGCTACTTCCCCATAGTTGGCGCTTTTCTCCTGATCATCCGTTTTTTTGTTGACATTGGTTAAGGTCTTAGTTTATGATTATAAAATATTGAGTAAAAGAACTTAAACGGTAGTAAAACGATCACCGTAGTAATAGACTAATTATAGAGTCTACGTCAGAAACAGTTTAGAAAATACACAAAATGGTACTGGATGATCGCAGCTAAAATGACATCAGCTCAACTCAAATTTACCACTATTTCTGTGTTTGCGTCGACATTCGAGGAAAGGAAGTTTTCACTTTGAATGCGGGTAGAAATTGGGACGAGAAATTGGGAAAGTTTCCCAGTTGACTGTGTTTTAAAAACATCCTGAAGAATGTGTGCATGTTAACACACGACAGCCAGAACAATTCGTCAACGATATGTTCAAGCAAATGTGGCAAAAATCGTGCCCGATTGACTGCACGACAATGTCACTGAGCTTGCCATTGACATTATATGAACTATGTAAACGTTTCGACATCTAAGAAATAGACCGCAAAATATCGCCAACGAATACCTCCGCGATATTGTCGACAACTGTTAGTGTCATTGACGACAATGTACCAACTGGGTTCCTGAACATTATACTCGTACTTTGTAAAACAAATTGCTTACGAGCTTTTCTACTCTATTTTAAAATGGTGCACCAAATATCGGTCAGAAATACAGAAGACATGAACAGTGTTTTATTTACATCTATGCAATACCTTTTGAGTTTATATTTCACTTACCTGCCATTAAATCCGATGTTTTGATTTCTTTGGCTTCTGGATCCTTGACTACACTAATGCCGTTCAATAAACGAAGTTCATCGCGTTCCGTTAAATGTTCTAAAAGTCGGACAAGTTCAAGTTTTAAACACATCCAACTGAACGAATTATTGCATTCTTCTAAAGTGCGTCTCAGTTTACCAGCACCACCGCCACTGCTAGAACTACTGATTCTGTCGTTCATTGATCTTTCGGTAGTCGTTTCTGACGAAGATATTAAAGTTGCCGATGATGAAGTATCAATAGAGGCCGTCTCCGATAGTTTAAAATATAATATAAATATGGCCAAATAAAATAAATATTCTAAAGTTTTCCAAGTCTGCATTGTAAAATCCCCAATGGAAAAATGTATGTGAAGCTAAAAGTAACAAACAAAACTAATGTTTGTTTTTAATGACAATTGCTTTTTATACCACCACCGGCAATGTAAACAAACACTTGATAGGAAAATTGTCAACTACAGAAAAAAAAAAGAAAATAGAAAAGAAAAAAAAATGTCTTAATTATAGCATATGACCAGAGTATAATAAGCTGATGATATTTGTGGTCAAAATTCTTTATTTACAATATTTTTTTTTTCTTTTTAATTGTTTTAAATTGACAGAGAATCTCTCTTTGCATTTTCTTCTACAATGTGGTGCTTTGCAATTGGTTTTAAGAAAGTTTTCATTTAAAAATCACTGAAGCGTGGCAAAAACATCACCACACGATTTTGTTACATACAAGATATAGATTACAATGACCACCACATTCATTCATAGAGAGCAAGTGGCAAACGAAAGTAAAAAATTTACAAAAAAAAAAAATTGGTACTTTTTTCTAAGGCCCACCCATTCTCACTTTCCCTGGAAAAGCACTGCTGACACAAAGTAGCAATTTTTGTAAACAATACTTGTAAGTTTCTTTTAAAACAAAAACAAATTTCGATCACATATGTATGTACGAGTATGTGTGTACACCCATCACATTTAATATTTCTAAATCAGTGGTTCACTTTGTTTTTTCTTCTTGTTTATAGACTGTGTGTTTAGAAATTAGTTTGCCTTACTTTTGGACATTTTCAATTCATAAATGTGGGAAAAAACTACTGTTTTTAGTTGCCGTGTTTATAACCAATCCAAATATTTTTCTGCTCAACTTGTTTTTCTTCTCATACTGATTATGAAACTTTTTTTTGAACTAATCAAACTCTGTTATCAAACCTAAACTGACTTTTAGCAATTGCAAATAAACAAATTCTTATGATTTAATGCTACATGTTTCATGTTTACGGTTTTCAGCTTATTTGTTTTTTTATACCCATTTTCCATGACGGAAAAGGTTCACAACACGTTGAAAAATCTCTTTATAATTTCACACACAAAGCAACAACTGTAGCTAAATGATGTCAAATGAAATTACGTTATTAAAAAGGGTAAAGGCTCAAACCACGAGCTTGCAATATCCGTCTTTATAAGAATATCGGTTTCAAAATTAAATACATTTTCTGACCGTTTTTGTTTTATACAAATCTCCCTCTGTTAGATTCTATTGTTGCAGTACTTAGGGACATAAATCATCATATTAAATGCAAACGGTCGTAACTACACGAAATTTCGAAATTGAGTTTTTTATTAGTTATGGTTCGTTTTATCAAAATACATGTTCGTGTAAAATTGTAGATTCCTACGACCAAAATAGGCGATTTTATTAACGAAATTCAAACGGACGTAACTACAAGTGGATGTGTTTCTAAATGCAAGAAGACATATTTACATATATACATATTTATATAAAAACCTTATACACAAACTTATTTATTGTATATACAGGTATGTTCTGAAAATCACTTTTTGTAGGAGTGATTTCAAATCACGAGAAAGGTGTTCTGAGCACAAAATTTTTTGAAATTTTGTGATTTGAAATCGTCAGGTAAATTCTTGTCGATATTAAATCACTTGCCTTTTTAAACACTATTTTACTTACAATTGGGCGAAAAAAGTGAAACAAACATATAACATCATTTGTTCTTTATTTATTTTTACAAAAAAAAAAAAAATTATAATTTCATACAGAAAAATTCTAAAATTTGCAAATTTTAAAACACATTACAATTTTCATAAAATTTTTTGATTTGTTTACATTTTTCACAATTTGCTTTTATTTTTCAAAACGATTTTTGGAGTTGCCAGATTTACAACATGTTATTTTATTTTATGTATAATTTGACCAAATTTGTCAATTAAATTAATTATTAAAAACTAAAATTTATAAAATTTGTTCATAAAAATTAATATAATGTAAAATAGTTTACATAGATTGGTTAATTTTTGAAATATAAATGTGCGATTTTAATGCAAATGCCAGCAATGAATCTGGCAGCTCTATAAACGACACATAAGAGCTTAAAGTTTGTGGTTTAGAACAATGAAAAACAGGCATGTTCTGAAAATCACGTGATTTCAAATCACATGTAAGTTTAAAATCACGCAAGAAATTCTTAGGTGTTCTGAAAATCACGAGCTTTTTTGTTTTTAGAAGTGTTTTTCATTGTTCTAAATCACAAACTTTAAGCTCTTTTGTGTCGTTTATAGAGCTGCCAGATTCATTGCTGGCATTTGCATTAAAATCGCACATTTATATTTCAAAAATTAACCAATCTATGTAAACTATTTTACATTATATTAATTTTTATGAACAAATTTTATAAATTTTAGTTTTTAATAATTAATTTAATTGACAAATTTGGTCAAATTATACATAAAATAAAATAACATGTTGTAAATCTGGCAACTCCAAAAATCGTTTTGAAAAATAAAAGCAAATTGTGAAAAATGTAAACAAATCAAAAAATTTTATGAAAATTGTAATGTGTTTTAAAATTTGCAAATTTTAGAATTTTTCTGCATGAAATTATAATTTTTTTTTGTAAAAATAAATAAAGAACAAATGATGTTATAAGTTTGATTTACTTTTTTCGCCCAATTGTAAGTAAAATAGTGTTTAAAAAGGCAAGTGATTTAATATCGACAAGAATTTACCTGACGATTTCAAATCACAAAATTTCAAAAAATTTTGTGCTCAGAACACCTTTCTCGTGATTTGAAATCACTCCTACAAAAAGTGATTTTCAGAACATACCTGAAAGACTTCTAAAAACAAAAAAGCTCGTGATTTTCAGAACACCTAAGAATTTCTTGCGTGATTTTAAACTTACATGTGATTTGAAATCACGTGATTTTCAGAACATGCCTGTATATGATTTTCAAGATTTCCAAAATTTTTGATTTTAAGTTTTTTTAAATAAAATAAAAACTTTTTTGGATATCAATGAAATTCTTTATTCCTGTAAAAGTACGTTTGATGCCATTATGTATGGAATCCGATTTCTTTTGCATGGCCACCACGGGAACGCTTGCAGAAATCCAGACGCGGAACCCAATTTTCGACGGTTTTCGAGCATAAATGGGTCGATACTGCTGGCATTTTACGTTCGATATTCGTACGAAGTTCATCAATCGTCGCTGGCTTTTTGGCAAAGACCATAGACTTGACGTAGCCCCACAGGAAATAGTCTAACGGCGCCAAATCGCACGACGGAAGCTGCCAATCGACTGGACCATTTCGTGAGATAACACGTTCTCCAAACTTTGTTTCCAATAAATTGATTGTGGCATTCGCTGTGTGGCTTGTGGCGCCGTCCTCTTGGAACCACATGTCCTCCAAGTCCATATCATCCAATTGGGGGCAAAAATATTCGCTTATCATTGAATGTTAGCTATTCCCATTCACAGTAGCGTTTCGGTCTTGATCATCACGGAAGAAGTACGGCGATGTGAAGCCGCCGGCCCATAAACCGCACCAAACCGTAATGCAATGATGACTCGTGGAGTACGTGTAGATTTCTGCCTGACAAATAACGCATATTTTGCTTACTGACGAAGCCATTCAGCCAGAAATGAGCCTTATCGCTGAAGATGATTTTTCGATGAAATTCCGAATCATTTTCAAGTTGTTGCTCAGTCCAATTCACAAACATTCGACGCTTCTGATGGTCAAGCAGCTTCAGTTCTTGCATCAATTTGATCTTGTAAGGATGTAGGCCAAAATCTTTTAGCAAAATTCGCCACAACGACGTCACAGAGATGCCCAACGCTTGAGAACGACCTGTGAGAGACACATTTGGGCTTTCTTCAACTGAAGCCTCAGCGGCAGCAATATTCTTGACACTACGGGCACGGGAACATTTTGTACTGTACCAATAGATTAAAATTTTTCCACTAGACGCCCAATTGTTGATCTGCTAGAACGATTATGACGACCATAAATTGGACGTAGCGGTCTTAACGTTGAGACCACTGACTCCGAAGTTCGGTAGTAAATTTTAACAATTTCGACTCTTTGTTGGCTCGTATATCTTTCCATCATGAAATGGCAAACCTTACTGAATAGAAATGTCAAAAGAGCGCCAAGAAATATGGCGTCGTTTGCTGTCCCTGTCGCTCTACTTTTGTAGCGCCCCTGTTGAAAACCCTGTATATAAAAATCTTAGTTTTATTAAAAGTGTACGCCTTTGGCCTTCACACACGCCTTAAGTCGTATTGGCAAGTCATCAAAAGCTGCGCGCACCTTATCCATTGGAAAATTAGCTTCAGCACGAATCAGAGCTGTCTTAAAAGAATCAATGTTATGGTTTCCTTTGTACGAGACCATAACCTCTAAAACCGTGTACAATTCGTAATCCAAAGGATTCAAATTAGGACTGCTAGATGGCCAATAATTAGAGCATATAAAAGCTGGCAAGTCTTTTAAAATAATATGAAAATAAGGGATTTTTATTTTAATAATAATAAAAACTGTACACATATCGTCGTGCGGGAGTTTATGTGCTCTATCCACCATTTTATATATCTCTCTCTTTAGGTTTTTGACACCAAAATTTTTAAAATCTGCATTCCGTTTTCGGCTATTTATCTCCAAAACTGGACGAGATATCCCAAAACGGATTGCGGACCTGAAAAATTTGGGTTCGAAAACCTAAAATGGCATCATTAACTCGAGATATATAAAAATTATAAAATGGCGGATGGAGCACATAAACTCCCGCATGACGATATGTTCTGTAAAATGAAATTGAGTGAAATTAAAATCGAGTGTTTCATCAAAGACAGGTAAAACTTAATTTTACTTTAAAGTTTTGATAATCACAGAAGTTTTATTAATATCCATTAAACGACTGAATGAATGAAATATTTAAAAACTTTGACCAATTTTAAAATTCTAGCGATTAGAAATTGTATTCGATTTCATTTTCACACGTTTTTGGTTTTTATAACATACACGATGATTACTACAGCTTAAGCTTTACCATATTTGTTAATTTCATTGTCGATATTTCTCTACCTCATCATGTATCTTCGTCAGATATTCGGGTATATTTTTTAACACGAATTCGAGTGAAATTGAAATCTCTTTTCTCTTTTTTATTCATTGATCAATAATGTAACTTCTTTGAATATCACAACTATAAAATACTTAATTCGCGCAAAGTTAAGTTTCTTTGAAAACACACTCGATTTTAATTTCATTTGTGTTTGTTTTTCCAAACATACTAGACTATTTTTTTTTTTAAATTTTTACCAAAATAGACTCTTCAGCTGTATTAATTTCAAATATTTTTTATTTCATAATTAAATGAGAATGAATTAAAAGTCATAGATTTTAATGCTTTTTTAATGAATTTTTATTTTATTCAATTTGCTTAAATGTCATGTTTTGGGCGTATTTTTTTTTTCTTTTTTTTTAATATTCTTTTCTCTTTATAAATTATTTTTTATATAAATACTTAAAATTAATGAAAATAAATTATATGCGATCTACTGTTGAGCTTTTTTTGTTTTTTGGCTTTGCCATTTAGAGCTACTAAAACCAAACGTTAGAAAACAAAATTCTTTAAATAAAATTTTCTTTTTAAATAAATGAAATATAACCTGAGTTTTATATGTACAATAAAATCAATAAATATATAAATTATTTCAATATTTATAAATATATATGTAATACATAAAAAGAGCTAAAGGCACCCTTACACGACATGTTTTTTACACTGTTACTGTCAACTTTTACATGAGTAAACAGTTACATGTCGTGTGTGACTTTTAAAACATTGCTTGTGTAAAAAACACAAGGAAAGTCTTATGACAAAATTTCAATTAGAGCATGCTCTAATTTCGTGTGTACACACATATGATATTAAATTTCTATGCCTGTACATACATTAGTCGGCAATGAATTATTTGTAAAATAGTTTTTTTTTTATAAATTGTGTGCCTAAAAATTTATTATTTATTTACATATGTAATTGTACATATACTTTTTTGAGTAAAAATTATAAACCTTATGTAAATTGACTAATTTTGACATACACAACAAAAAACTTATGTATTTTAAATTAAAAAAACACGTGTAAAAAACATATCGTGTAAGGGTGCCTTAAGAAATAGTCTTAGAATTTCAAGAAGAAAATTTAAAGAAAATTTTATAATTTTTGTTAAAAGACTTGTTTGCTTGTATATGGCTTAGAAGGGCTCTAAACAAATGATATGAAATGAAGTCATGAACTAATGAATTATTGTTTAATTTTTTTTTTTTTTTTGAGGCTTTGAACTTCACCTCACCTCTAATGCGAGAGGGCTAAAGTAAAGCTTTTGTTCAAAATAGGCCACTGGTCATTATTTAATTGGTTGCTAAAGGATAGGGCAGGGAGAGTAGGAATAGTTAAAGATAGAATTGGTAGTTCTTTTTTGGTTTAAAGCAAAAGTTAATTAAATAAATAAATTAACTATATAAAAATTATATATAAAATTTACTAAATTCTAAAACTAATCAAAATTTAGTCACAGTTCTTGAAAGTAGAAAGAAACAGAAAAGTGCAAGAGAAGTTAAGAAATAGAAAATTAATGAAAGAAATATAGAAAGACGATAGCTTTTTTAGAAGAGAGAAAGAGTAGAAGAAAAGGAGATAGAAGGGGATAGAGAGATAGAATTTAGAAAGGTTGAGCCAAACCGTAGTGGTTGTAGGCCAAATCAGAGGCTGCAGCTTGACCGTTACGGTTCCAGTCGGAATGCACAATTTCAGCGTTCAAGGGACTGCCAGTAATGTAAGCGGTGGTAATGTGTTCCTTCTTTTTGCCCAACAAATCCTTGAAGAAAGTGGCACCTAAAACAAAAGCAAGTAAGCGTTGAAAAATATTTGTTGCGTTTAAAACTGTTATATGATGTGCTGTGTATACTTACCAGCTAGGAAAAGAGCCAAGAAAGAGATGGCCAAACTCTTGAGTGAGATGAACTTGATGATGGTGAAGAGTACTTTAACAATAACAGCCTTTTTCAATTTCAAAGCTAAAAGCAAAGGCACCAACATTTTCTTCATTTTCTTGCTGCGGGGTTCTGTTAACAAAAGAAAAAAAACCAAAAATTTAATTTAAAATTTCTAATTTGAGAGAGCCTAAAAGTCGACTCTTTAATCTTTGAAAAGAAATATAAAAATAAATACACAAAGTGGTGAATAGCTTTTGATTTTAAAATATTTAAAGCCAGGCTTTTAAGTAGAATAAGAAAAGCTTTTGTTATTTCTAATGAAAATAAAATTTTTATTGTTGACAAAAAAAAATTTAATTTAATTGCCTCATTATTTATTGCTGGTACATATTTAAAAGTGAGATTTTTTGTTTGTTTTTAATGTTTAAATAAATTATTTAAGATTTTTTAATTTAATTAACAATAAATTTTCACTTTTTTTTAAGCAATATATTAGAAAAACAAAAGTTTGTAGCTTTATAGCTTTACAATTAACTGCTTTTTAGTTTTTTTTTTAATTTTCTAATTTTGTTTTTTAAAAGTTTGAATTTAATTTCTTAATAAAAGCAAATATTAACAAGCCAATAACTTTGCATTATATTTCCTAAAATTACGTGCCAAATTTTTAGATTTTTATATAAGAAAAATTATTTATAGGTATGTGTGTATGTGTTGTCGATTTACAGAGAAAGTCTTTAAATAAAGACTTAAAGACACATCAAGTATTTACAACATGTTACAGTGAGACAAAAAGAAAAAGTTTCATATTAACTTTTAACAGACAACACACACGCTCAAATTTCGTTTCCTTAAAAATTTACGTGATAAGATTTTAAATTAAAAAAAAAATTGATTTTTAAATTAAATATTGACACTTGCACATAATGAAAGTGAACTCAAAACGATATAAGACAAGAGAATAATGTTTTAAAAAAAAAAAAGTTATAAAAATTTTGTTGAGGAATTTTTAAAATGATATTTAAATTAGAGTGACCATAAGAAATAAGGGAAATACTTTTAATAGAAACAATCTTGCAGCGAATGTTTTTCTTGTCATAACTTAATTTCCTAGATCAACACAATGTTGTGCATGAGTAGGAGCCTTCCCGTAAGAACTGGCCTTAATAGTAAAAATAAAAGTCTTTGTGAAAAATCAAAGACTCACAACTATTGCTTACAAGGGAATACTGTGAAATACCGTAAAATATATGATCAAATCATTAATATATGAAATTTAAAAAATTACTTTGAAATAGAAAAGGTAAAGGTGACCATACCTTGTCAAATTTTAAGTCGCAAATTTTAAATTAATAATCTATTTAAAAAAAAATTTAAAAGCAAAAGCGTAGCAACTCAGCAGAATTTTATTTTATTGAGACCAGTACTCAGGGGTGCATTGTTCTGGCATTTGTAATGATAGATAGAGAATAGAAATGGAGTTTTTTCTTCCTATCTTCAAATGAGACAAATTAGTTTGTTCACTCAACGGTCAGTGTTTATACCTTCACCCTTGAATGATCAACAGCAATTGGCCCATCTGTGGTGGGATGTTGATTGGGTGTGATAAGGGAGTTCGCTATTGTAGATTTGCTGTTATCTACTACTTCTCAAGAGGTTGCGCTTTTCCTAATGATAATGCGTTCCTGATGACAGGGGAATAAAGTTCAATGTCAGGGAGCGGAATATTTTTAAAATTAAGAAGCAATATATAAAATTGTAACCAATAACGGAAGCATTATAATGATTATTCATACATCAAAGCCTCCAAAATTGCTACACGGTAAGATAATATCTTTGATTTATCATATAATTTGCTTACTGGTTGCAAGATTTGCTGCTTTTTAGCGGCTCATTTCATACAAAAATCACACATTACTGATGAGCACTGAGTGTAATTATTTAGCACTACTTTCTGCTGGGATATAATCATATAAAGATGCTTAGATTCTTTTTATGAACTACATTACAGACATTAGTAAAAAAAGTGGGATTTTTTTATTGGGACACTATTACCGCTATCCAAGATATCAGCTCAATAGCTTCAAAATTTTAAAAAATATGGTAGAATTCATATACATATCTAAACAGAATCAATAAAGTTCTATTTCAGATTTACACACGCATATGACTTTATTGTAACAGCGCAAGTATTGCTAACTGAATATGGCTTTCGGCCCAGTTCATCCATTCACAGCTAAAGTAGAACAAAAGGCTGATTATAATTGAAAACATTACGTTCGCCGTGGCTACATTTGTAATGGTATAGAGGTAATCATATGGCTTAATATTCTTGACTATTTGAAGGCACAGCCGATCATGTGTTTAATAATAAAAAACATAATAAGGTGATCAGATGAAAAGTTTTTAATAAAAAGGAAACTTTGGTTAAAAAGCAGGAAGCTTAGGTGGGGGTTAGCATGCATTGCTTTAAATTCAAAAAATGAAAAATTTTAAAAACCAACTATTTAAAAATTTTTATAAAAAATAGTTGTCCAGCCAGAAGGTAATCAGACTTTTAAAATTTTAAAATGCATAGTTTTTTTCCACAGATTCAATTTTTTTTGTAAAATACTAAAATGTGATGGAAAAAGATTTCAATCGAAATTAAAATCGACCGAAAGTTAAAGCTGCTATAACTTACAAGTCTTTTCAGATTCCTTTTTAACTCATCACCATAATGATTATTACCGCTGCATATATACATACATAATTGTCCATTACAACCCTGTGCCAGGGTTTTGGCCTAGCTTCTCGCAGCACCCATGTTGTGTGTGTTACTCTCAGAGCTTTTATCAGACGACTACTAAGAGCTAGTCGCCCAAAGTTATACATATTTATTTTCCATATTTCTTTTTTCACGATGTTTAATCCTGGTCTCATATCTCTTGTCTGTACATAGACAATATAAAAATATATTTCAATTAAACAGTTTGTGATATCAATTAAAAAATAATTTGTTTTTTCATCAGTAAACAAATTAATGCTATCAATTAAGCTGATTGTAATATTAATTGTATAAAGCAATAAAAAGTTAATTAAACCAATTAAATTATTTAATCAAAACAAGGTAATTAAAAAAATGTATAAACATTTTTTTCTCTGTACTTCCTTGATTATTTTAATTTAAAAATTATTAAAACAAATAAGTTGTATATGGCTTTGAAAATACAGAAGATTTCAATTTTGAACGAAAACGATCTTCTTAACTTTAGCATTAGGTTGACCATATTCTAAACTCATGTCATGCTTTGATTTTTATGTTTTGTTGTTAAAGAGAATGTTTTACAGAAACATATTAAAAAAAAATATTTTTATTGCTTTCAGATGTTTGAGAATTTCTATCAGAAATTCCAATACCATGCACAGCATAAGTAGGGGTTTACACAAAAAAAAAAAAAAAAAAAATACTGTTTGAGTGTGCTTGTCATATAAAATTTTCATTGCCTGAAGACAATCGTCATATATAAACAGACAACTTATTTATATAAAAGAAAAGGGTGAATATACTTTCTTATTTTTAAGAATTTTTTTTTTATCTTTTCATGAGATTTTAATATACGAGTAAAACTCGGCCCACAAACTTTTATATTCCTTTTAATATACTTTTTAAAGATTTTTTGTTTGTTTTCTTTTCTTTTGCTTAAACTCACCTTCCATGGCACGACCATTGAACTCATCTTCTTCCTCTTCATCGGTATCGGGGAAAGAGAAGTTCAATTGATGAGATTCTAGATAACGTTCAGCACGTTCTTCGAAAGTTTCAACAGCTTTAGCAGCACCAAAAGCACGACCGGTTTCAGCACGTTCAATTGTTAGACCACCAAATAATGATACTGATGGCTCAGTATCAATTTTATTGATCATATTCACTAAATCCTTTTCGGTGGCATCCTGTTTGGGTAAAGCGAAAGCACCGCACACAAATGTAGCAACGAATACAACACAGACAATTTTCGAATACATTTTTGTTTTTTTTTAATTAATTTTTTTATTATTTTATAAAGAATATTTCTTTTTAATATGTCGTTCGTTTATACAATCCTTGATTGATTTGTTTTGTTTTTTTTCTAATTTTTTTTCCTTTTTTCTTGACACTACACACCACACAACAGTTGGCTTTGAATGATAGAAATGTTTTGTGATTAATTAACTGTCCGCCAACGGTATTTATAATGCGTTGACACTTTCCTCTGTTAGTGTCAACTATAGAAAATTACAATAAAATTATTTTGTGTCTTCTTTGTATTATAAAACTTTTTCCATTTGCCCAAATATGCAGAGGACAGAGTAACGAATTTCGGTTATAGTGTTATGCGTAGTTTTTGTTGGTTTAATTAAAAAAAAAAACAATTTTTGCTAATACGCTCTACCCTCCATGCATAAGTTTATACATAAGTGAGCCAATCGACAATACTTACCTTTAAGAATGTAAAAAAAAATGTGTGTGAGTGTGTTTAAATGTCTTATTTTGTATTAATTTATTCAAAAATTTATTTATTTTTTTTGGTTTGGAATTAAAAAAAAAATCAATTCAAAAGCAGCAACAATTATTATAATTTTGTTTTAAAGCTGCATATAAATATAAAATATTTTGTCCATACATTGTTATTACGAAAACAAAAAAAAAAAAAACTTCTGTAAGCCCTCTCGCATACTCTTGTACATATAAAACGGCCAAAACTCAAAACGCTAATACTACGAATACCTAAATATAAGACAAGTAACAACAACAATTACTCGTACTATTATTAACAGCAATTATTCAGTGACCATAATATAGACAAAATGAATTTTGGTAAGACAGACGGATGGAAAGCCAGTATACACTTGTTACCAAACAGTTATTTATATGCTCCATTCAGGTCATTCAAATGAAAGGGAAGTCTATTTAATTTTTGGTTTTGTTTTTGTTCTTCAATAAATATTTTCTTCAAACATTTGCAGCAAGAGAAATATCAAGTTAAACCCTTTTTTTTGTCTAAATGTCCCATATTTCGTTTCTCAATAGTAATATTCGTGGGTCGTCCGTCCGTCTATTTTTGTATCTCTTACTTATTAATTATTCTGATCATATACAAATTTTTTAAGTAGATATTTAATTTTTAAGTTCAAATAAATATGTGCCATTTCTTTTTGTATTTCTATACTTCTTTTCAACTGCTGGCATAATATTTCTTCATTAATATTTTATTAGCCAAACCGAAATGGCTTTAGGCAACGGTATACATTTTTTGTTTAGCATTCTTAATGGCCTATATATTCAGTATTCATGCTGTTCTATTCACTTTCCATTTCATTATTCTGCTTTTGAGTAAATTTGTTCGTAAAATTTGTTGGATACTGACAAGTAAAGTGCTCTTCTCTATACACAGCTCGTCATAATAAATTTAAAAAATAAATGTTCTCAAGAAAAAAAAAAATAATAAATTGCAAATATTTTGATTTTCGTGTAAAAATTTAATTGATAAAGAGAATGAAAAATGTTTCTTAATCTAATAATGCCTTCGTTTGTTTTAGTTCACTTGGGTATGCAAGCAATACTGATTTTCCTTTAGATTTCTTTTGAAAACTTTCATATACATCTGGTCTTTATCAATTATTTTACAAAAATGGGTAGAATTACGAACAGAATTTTTTATTGCATTTCTAAGAGTAATAGAAATTATAAAATTGTTTAGAATATAGAAATAGCGATTATAGAAACTTGTTTTTTTTACAAAATTACTCTAGACCGACCCTAATCCAAAAATAAAGGCTTTTAATTGGTAATAGTTTTCCCTTTTTGTTTTTTGTTTACATGTATACTTTAATATGTTCATGTGAAACACTGAAAATACAATCGAAACTTCAATACTTTTACGATTTTTCATTTCCTTATCATTCAATAACTACATATGCAACACATTAAACTAATTAAATACACTTGCTTAACCCTTAAATGCATTGTGATGTAGATCTACATCGTATTTTGAATCGCTTGTATTTTGCAATGAAGAAACTTTTATAAAGTGTTTTTGGTTTTTTTTGAATAATAAAAAAGGGGATTTATCGTTGTTAAACATATCTAGGGCCTGTGGCAGCTAGTTTTATTATTATCGACAAAATTCTTCATTGACACTTTAGTTGAGAAATAAAAATTCATGCATTTAAGGGTTAATGCAACATTCCTAAACACATACATAATTGGCCATTACAACCCTGTTTCAGAGTTACGATCTAGCTTCTCGCAGCACTCATGTTGTGTGTGTTAATTTTCATCTATGAACACCGGGACCTACAGTCTACTCCAGACGACAGACTTCAGACGCTTTTTCATGGCAATAAGTTACTCTCAGAGCTATTGTCAGAAGACTGCTTAGAGGTAGTCGCCGAAAAAAATATTTTTTCATGTTTCTTTGCTTCAGGATGTCAGAGCAGGGGCTTGAACCTGAGCTCTCGTCTTAGTAAGCCACATTGCCACTAGATAACAGCGAAATGATTTGAAACATTTTCGAAAATCTCATTATAATACATCTACTAAAAATTTTAGCGTACCTGTAAGTAATTTTGTAAGGGAGAAAAGCTAAATTCCTTCTTACAAAGATAATAATAATAATGGAATAAATTACATTTTAGAAGGTGAAATTATCTTAATAGTTTCTGAAATACTTACTTTGAATACAAACTCATTCCTATGTAAGAAATAGCGTTATATTTCTTGCTTCTCGGTCTGTCTTCATAGGGGGGGGGGGGTCGTGACATAGTGGTAGAGCGCTCGCACAGAAACTCACACTACCCAGGTTCGATCCCAGCGAAGGATAAAATTATAAAAATAAAAATTTGCGGTTTTCTAAAAATTAAAAATTAAATTAAAAATTAAATTTAAGAACAAAAGAGGTTCCCCCCCCTCCAGCAAGACCGTCTGCAAGAAACCGCCCCCTGACATTTCTAATCCATTCCACCAAAAACCAATGATCAGGAGTACAGCGCCACCTTCTGGGAAGATAACAGCTAATCTACTGAAGACGCTCACCATTCACATTAAACATCCACCGACAGATGAGGCAATTGCTGTTTGATCATTCGAGGGTGAAGGTATAACACTGGCTCTTGAGAGGACAAATTTACAGCAACTTGTTTCATCAACAATAAAAGGCGCAAAATATACAAAAACACCTATGAAAAAAAAAAACAAAATACAATGCACTGCATGAGTAGGGGATTGCCCCTGAGTATTGGTCTTAATAAAAAAAAAAAAGTAAGCAAATGCATCAACAAGTTAATTTTGGGTTTCCAAAAGTATAAGAAAGTTTTAGTTCAATAGCTTATAAGAAAAAAAGTTAAAGTTAATTTTTATTATTTTATATTTCAAATTGTTTTATATTGTATTGTACGACAATTCTATTAAAAATAATTGCCATGCCATATTCAACTAATTCCGCCACAAAATTATAAAAAATTTCTGTTATATTCTTTGGTTTTTTTAAATTTTATTATTGTTTTAAATATATGAACTTTTGGATAAATATTTGTCGTATTTATTTTTCAATATTTCCGCACGAAATATTTAAAAAATATCGGATGAGCCATCTATCGGTTTAAATTTGAACACCGGTTAGTTTGAATTTAGCAATACTTATGCCATTTTATTCTGTCATGAATCGATTTTCGCTTGAGGAAGGTTTGGATTTATTGGAAATTTACTTCGAAAATAAGGACAATTGGTCGGAAGTTGCACGAAAATATAAAAAAATTTGGTCGCAGAGAACAACAACACTGCCCGTTTATTGCTAAAATGATGAAACAGAACTGGAGCTTGACGTTTTTTTCCATACTAGTTGAAGTTGAAAAACGCTGCAGAATGCTGTCGTGAAATAGAATCTATTTTATTTTGACTGCGAATTTTTTTAGGCTCTCATTTTGAGACAATGTTACCGCGCTTTTATTAAATTTCTGGTCCAAAGAAAATACACAAAACAAAATAAAATCGAGCAAACATACATCAAACATACATACATACAAACATACAAATATAAAGTTTGTGAAATTGGTTTCATTGTTAATACGTCAAGACATACGTGAGGAAGAGAGAGAGGTTGAACGTTAGAATCCTTCAATATCAACTCATTACAGATCTCAAGAATTGAAATTTTTTCGAAAATAGGTCTAATGGAATGGAATACTGTGAAGAGAAGACCAGCACACATGGGACGGCCTATACTCATGTAGTAGGTTGGTCTAGGAAAATATGTTATGGGAATGGTGAAAGAGAAAGTAGTGCTTGTGGACATTTGATTTGAAACGTTCGCTAGAAGATTATTCCATAAACGACCTTTGCGGTTAAATAACGAATTATCTCTATAATGTATTGTGCGATTCGCTAGGCAATCAGCTACAAAAGGATGTGGTCTGAGAGAGGTACGTGTAGTCTCCAAGAATATGCAACCATCCGGAATCACATACTTTATTTTATCGAAGCACTTCCCACGCTAGTATCGGTATATACCACATTACACCGATGTTTCAACGAGTCGATACAATTGCTTATAAGCAACTTCGCCCAAAATAGACATTGAAGCAACTGCCTGTTCATGAGAGTTTGAATAAAATACGAGCTGTTTAGAAAACTCTCAGAGATTTTTCAAATAGAGGAATAAAACTCGAAAAACAAATTTTTAAAGTTATCCTCTGATTTTAAACTAAACACAAAAGTGGTAAAATCCTGCATCGCACATTCGAAAATGATGATGATACTAGTACGCAACTTCATTGAATATGTATGACGCAAGACAACGCTACAATTCGAAAAGGGATAAAGGCTTCACCGGGAAAAAGTATATGCTTAACTAACGGACATTGCAAAAGCCGATCTGAAAGCTACTCTATATTTCGAATATAAACAAACCGAAAACAAGCATCCTTCTTTAGTAATACGCAAGATACGGAAGCAGATCGATGTATCTTGGCCATTTAACTGGTAAAACAAATAGATGCCACTAAAGCCCCAAGTGGACATGGCTTTTATTACAAATGATTTCAGGCTCCATAATTGGGCCTGAATATTTTCAATTCGTCTCTAAATATTGTTTGTTCTAAGACAATGTTACGATAAAGGTGCGATATGATCTATTCAATAAATGAAAACACATTATTGAGTAAAATTAAAAATCAATATCAAATATTTATGAAAAATTAAAAGTAATTCGTAAAACAATCACGTAAATATTTTCTAAATTTAAATAGAAATAAAACGAAATGAAATGAAATGGAAAAAAAGAAATGACCAAAATTACTCCATTCAAACCAGCCTTGAGACTGTGCGGTATTTAAAATATTTTACTACGATCAGTTTCTGAAGCATTTAAAAGAAAGTTAATTTAAAATTATGTTTTTAAATAATGAAAACGAATAAAAAAATAAAAGAATAATGTTAGAGAATGTAAATATTAAAAAAAAATTTTTTTGAATTCTTTGAAGTTGTTTTTAAATTTTGCAGAAAAAAAAATGACGACAAAGAAAATAATTCAAAGATTTTTGTAATAATCAATATAAATTTATAAGTAAGTTTTTAATAACACAGTGCAACATGAAAAAAATAACCATATACGGACATCACTAAGTGATAAAAAACCAAAAAAAACGAAAAGCCGTGTCTCCCAGTTTTGCACAAAGTCATGAAGTTTTTTTTATGGGCTCCCAAACATTTTCGGCGTCTTGCAAACCGTTCGGAATATTGATTTATTTTCTGAGATAAAGTTGTAGCTCTTGTCATGAAGAACAAAAATTGTGAAGTTATAAAATCAAAAATACTTAACCTTCAAGACCAAAATCGATCTTTTTATCTTTTTTCCCCTCTTTAGGTCCATAGGTAGCAAACAATTCAAATTTGAAGGAAATAATGATCTACAAAAGTTTACCTAAAGTCTCAATAAACAACTTTCTAAGACATATGAACTTCCCAGGAATGATTCTTAACACCGTTCACGTAGCGCTTAAGTAAATTTCGGGAAACTTTTACTTTTGCGGCTACCTAGGCGCTACTTGAACGGTGTTAAGAATCATTCTTAGGATGATTATTTTCGACTTAGATCAGCAGGTGGGTATTTTGCTATCATTGCTGCTTTATGAAAGTTCAAGTTTTCTAATATTGGACAAGGCCATCTTTACTAGGGGAGTAGAAGATTTGTGAATTTAAATGACGTAAGTAGTTAACTGTCCGTGGGAGTTATTTTATTTCCTACCTACCTTGAATATATAACGGGTATTCGAAAGGTGCGATGAAAAGAAGACAATCTCGAATGAATTATGAAAATATGATTTTTTCATGGATAAGAATTAATATTTCTAAAACTTTGACAATCTAAAATGGGGAGTATATGAGCTTTTACAAAGTCCATTTTTTTGTTTTTGTTTAGGTTTGGTTTTGAATTACTTATCTAATCCACTATAGCGTGGATTAAAATCTCAGCTGACATCTTGAAAAAAAGAAATATAAAAAAATTTTTTCTTTCGGCGACTACCTCTCAGCAGTCTTCTGGCAAAAGCTATGGGAGTAATTGATTGCCATGAAAAAGCTTCTCAAATTTGTTGTTCGGAGTCGACTTTAAACTGTAGGTCCCGGTACTCATGGATAAAAATTAACACACACAACATGAGTCCTACGAGAAGCTAGGCCGTAACCTTGACACAGGGTTGTAATGGCCAATTATGTATGTACGAATGTAATCCACTGTAGCGCGCAATGTGCATCTGAAACGGTTTTTAGTAGGAATAGGGTTAAAACGTGTTTCTTGAAAAATTTTTATTTGAAATACATTTGGAACCAATTTTATTTTTTATATATTGCCGACTTATGGTCCATCAACACTTTGATGCTGATGGTTAATACCAATATATCTTATTCGTGATTTTGACACGAGAAAAATATTAAGTCTGAAGTCTAGCTTTTATATCAAACACCATCAATATTAAACTTTAAATTAAAAATGATAAATTATATTGAAATTTGTATTCCCTATTGCTTTAATCACCTAATAACGGCTTCTATCTTTATATTAATGCTGTAATTTTCCAAAAACAAAAAAGCAATCTTATATTACATATTTCTATTAAGTAATTAAAGAATTTCTTTCTTATTAAATACAATATTTATTTTGAATCTTATCTAATTTGCCTTAAAAATATTTTTAATATGATTACACTCGTACATAGAATTATTCTTCATAAATTGTTTGTACATTAAATTCCTAATGTAAATTCCTATTGTACCTGTAACTAGTTCTTCCCTCGAATTTGTTTGTCTTTCCTTTCTTTAAACAAATGAATAAAATAAATATTTATTTTAAAAATAATTGTTTCTCAGAAAAAGAAGAAGCATATTTAAAAAGAATATTTTTAATACACACATCTGTATGCATATGCAAAACGATATGAAATTTTTTCTTGAAGTTTTTTGAATGCATTTGTAGATTCCAAAATGTAGAGACTGCGAATAAGGAAACCTGCTCTACTCTATCAGAGAAAAAATTGAGATTACTTTCAGATCTTACGTTATTACATTACATTTTGCGTTAGGGAAATTTTAGTTCATTATGCGGATAACATGAGGCAGAGTGCTGACTATGAGATGATAAAACTAGTGCATAAATTGGTTTGCTGGTATCTTTTTTCATACGGTAGCCGGTAAGGAAGGGGTAAATTGGACAATACGTACAGACGATAACATTATGTTATTTGTGTATAACCAGGTAAAACGATATATAACCTGACCATTAACTCTTTGATAAGAATTCTAAAAAGAAAGTGATAAGCTTAGAATTTTTAGCTTTAATTTCTACAAAACTCCACACCTAACTTTTCAAGATCTTACCATTGTTGTATTATTTTGTCCTATATAAGGATTGATTTGCAAAGAAAAAAAGAACGATTAAAATACTGCATTGATTTGGGCAAACACATGCAAACATTTTCTACGTAATCTAAATGTTTTTCATGTTAATTAATTATAAACCTTAATGCTACAGACGGATTCAAGGCTACAGACCATGGACCACATGGCTACAAAAGTAGCCAACTAACTAGCTGTACTTAATTATTTTAACGACTTCTGCTACAACATAAACCTCTCAAATGTGAACAAATGAAGTTGCTGCCACTTAAAACTCTTTTAGAATTTTTAATATTTTTTTTTGTACATTTTCTCCAACAAAGACAAAAATTAGTATCAGTTGGCTACGTATAGTTGGTAGCCACTAAAATAATTATTCTCATATGCCCGCATGTACTCGTATTATATTTTTAACAGCTTGTATTAGATGGAGGGTTGTCTTAATTGGTGTTTTTAGCACAAATTAGTAACTTGAACAAGTGCACTGGATTAACCGGTAGTTTATAACCATTAAAAAACTTCTATTTATACTCCACAAAAAATTACTGGAATACATAATAATAATAAAAGTATAGGGTAAGCTATTTAAAAGTACCAATTTTAAAATGCAATGCTGGCCTCACAGTACCCCATTCGATCGGAATCTTTTTCAAAGACAAATTGGCCAGTGATGCCTTTGTTTGACAAGCCGCATCAAAGAGTCACCCGTATCGCTTCGTCTGATACCTCGCACGGTATCCTGAAACCTCTTCAATTTCGTCAGGTGTGCATCGTAATGGCACTATTTTTAACTAAAGAGTTCAGCCCCTTGCGTATGCAGACGATATAGACATCATTGGGCATACCAAACGAGATCCTAGCATAAAATTTTAAGATTTGGAAGCAATAATGGAAGCAGTATATTGCATTTTGTACATTTAAGCTTCCGTATATGCTACAGGATAAGGTATTATATTTGATTGTGTGTACTATTTGCTTACTGGTTGAAATAAATTTGCATTTCCTTTCAACTTTAAGGGATTATTTCATATAAAAATCATGCATTATTTATGGGCACGAGTAAGTGATTGTTCCTTACAAAATAACTTACTGGTTAAGGCCGTGATACCCTATCCCATAGAGTCGTATGATTTGTCAAAAATATCGTATCAAAAGTATAACAATGTGGCATAAAAATGCATCTGTATGACAGATTTTTTGACAAGTCTGTCCGACTTCATAATCTTTTGAAAAAATTCAAAAACATTTTTTTCTCCATGCGATCAGGGTTGCATTTTAAAAGATTTTAGTAAAAAGCAACTCTGCATATGCTTTGCATCTTGTTTTGTGTGATGGTATGGCACTAAAATTGACATTTTGATGCGACTTTTAAAAGTGTGACAGAAATCGAAAAGATTTTCTTGTGAATGAATCGTACGACTGTGTATGAGAGTGTATCATGGCCTTAAGTATTATTTTCTAGTTGGATGTCACCGCAGCCTTTAATGCTATTGAACGGCAGTCTGCAAAAATGTGTCTGGCGGTAAATGCGAGCAACACGAAGTACATGTTCTCGACGAGTAGGGATGTTGATTGCATCGGCTCCCAGGTTACAGCCGGCAACTAGACATTCGTTGTGGTCAAGAAGTTCATCTACCTTGGCACCGCCATTAACAGCAAGAATGGTTTCAATTTAGATATCAAATGAAGAATTACACTAGCTTCTATGGTCTTAGTAAGCAGTTTAGTAAAAGAGACCTCTCTCGTTCCACGAAACTAACACTCTATAAGTCGCTTATTCTTTTGGTGCTTCTCTATGGTGCGGAAGCATGAACGCTGTCTTGTGCCGATGCAGCGATCCTGGGAGTATTTGAGACAAAAGTTCTTCGTAAGATCTTTGGCCCACTAAGGCATGGCGATGAGTTTCGCATTAGAACCAACCTTGAGCTGTATGAGCTCCTCGACGATGTAGGCGTTTGTTCAGCGTATTAACATCCAGCGACTACGCTGGCTCGGCCATATTGTTGGAATGGAAGTATCTGTTAACGGGTTGTTATGGCCAGGTAAGTAAGTTATATGTACCTATTTTGTGAGAGAATAGAATAAGCATTGCCAGGTTCAAAATAACAGCCGATTAAAATTCAAATCAATAGATGGCCCACCCTATATTTAAAGCCTGTATAAAACGTGCTAAAAATTAATTTTTTTTTTTTAATGCAAAACCAACAAAAAAAAACCATTAAAAATTAAATTTAATGTAATTTTATAAACATAAGTACTTCTTTTATTCTATTCAATTTAATATTATTTGTACAAAATACATATGTGGATACATGTGAATGGATAATTAAATAATAAATCCTGATATTTACAATACTAATTAAACTGATATATAATACAGAGAGAAGTTATTTTGTATAAAAATATTTGTTTTGACTATTTATTTGGAAAATGAGGTTAAATTGTTTCATAAAATTTCTTTACGTTTCATTTCATTTCGTTTCGTTTCGTTTTATTCTATTTTAAATTGTAATATTATATTGAACTAGAATTTCACACATAAAATTGTTACCAAATTTGTATCATTTGGTTGGTTATCATCTTTAATATTATTTTGTTTTTAATAAATTACAATAAATTAAATAACTTTTTTTTTTAAATAAAACAACGTAGAGTTTCTTTTCTTTTTCAATAAATTATACTAAAAACTAAAATTGTGTATTTCAAGGCGTGTGAACACAAAAGGCACATACTGTTTGTGGCAGCTTTTAAATGCTTGGCCAGTTGTAATTATAATTATAGGTTTTTAAATAATTTAATTAACGATAAATTAAATAAAATAAAAATAGAATTATATTTTATGATTAAAAAAGCATATTATTGAGCATTAACCTGACCAGCATAAGCCAATTCTTGAGCATCAGCATTTTCATTAATGCTGCGAGCATAAGGATAAGCTGAAGAAGCACCTGAGGACCAACCACCAACATTAGAAGCACCAGACCAACCGGCATTGGAATTGTAGCCACCACCTAAGGCACCACCAAATTTGTTACCTAAACCGCCGAAAATTTTAGAACCCCCAACCAAAACAGCCAAGAAGAAAGCGATTTTAGCAACAATGATGGCCTTAGTGGTTAACAAAGCCAAACCGCCCAAAAATAGCGGTACCAAAGCGAATAATTTAGCACCAATAGCCAAAGCAATAGGGCCTACCATTTTCTTTAATTTACCACGGCCTAAATTTTTTAAAATGTTTTTAATAAATTTGCTGATTGATTTTTTTGATTTAAGATGTTTTCTACCTTCATCCAAAGCACGAGCAATTTCTTGTGTTGTTTCAGCGGGAACTTTTACTTCGAGATTGTGCGAGCCCAAGAAATCAGATGCAGTTTCAACAGCCATATCGATTAAACGACCGGTACGTTCTTCGGCATTTTCCGGTAATTGAGCAAATACTTCATTTTCACTTAAAGCACGACCAGCGCGTTGTACAGGGCTGGCAGGATCTCTGTTGAAAAGGTAAAGAGAGAAAGAAAAAAGAAAGAAAACATAAAAGATAGAGGGTTTTGAAAACAAGAATTGAAAATAGAAAAAGTAGTGATAGAAAGGAAGTGAAAGTTTAGTTTAAAACAAGATTAAAAGAAATGTATGCGAATTCAGATTATAAAAGAAGTGTGAAAAAGTTGTGCAATTTTTTTTTAACAGAATTTGAAAGTTATACATTTTTATTTTATTTTATTTTAGTGCGTAATTAAGTTTAATTTGGTTAAGTTAGTAAATAAAATATATATTTTTGTTATACAAAAGTGTTAATTTTTTCTTTTTGTATTGCTGAATAAAAAAAGTGGTTAAATATTCATGCAAGTTATATCAATAAAAAATAATTGTAGTATTTAGATCGAATTGGATTAATTATAAGAAAAAACTTAAAAAATTATATTTTCTTGGAGGAAATGTTAAGGCATAACACAGTACCTTTAATTTTGGTTTCTTCTTTTATGTTAATAAATTACGTATTTGTAAAAATATGTATTTTAAATAAAAAGATTTTCAATAATAGCATGCACAGGTTTTGTTTATTTATTAGGAAACAAAGTGTTGAGTGTTGCTGTTTGAAATGGTTTCAGCATAAACTTACAAAATAAATTTACAGTATAAAACTATAAAGATAAAAATTAACAAGTATGTAACTGTAAATAAAATACATACTAAAATATTAAGTACATAATTGTAATTCAATGCTGTCAAATGCAAATTTAATTAAATTTGGTATATTGATTACAACTTGTCATTGTAAAACAATTATCCTCATATATTGTAATTTGTAGTCTGTAGATGTAAATTAATTAATTAATTGAAAAGTTAACCATTGACAACAACAAAATCAGGAGCAAAAACGCCATCTATTGGGAAGTAGAGGGTAACAGCTAAAACCCACTTAGTGAAGGCAATCACCACAATCAACATGTAAGGATGAGGCAATTGCTGTTGATCATTCAAGGGAGAAGGCATAACACTGGCATTTGAAGGATCAATTCACAGCAATTTGTCTCATTCCTAAGGCGCTTAATAATATAAGAAAACAAAATATATGTTCTGTTGTTATAATGTACTGTCCTTCCCACAAAAATTCCAATACAATGCACAGCGTTTAGTCGGGGTTTTCACTGAGTATTGGTCTAAATAAAAAAATATGGCTATATTGTTAAAATTACTCGTTTTTTAAGAGTTAAAATTCAATAAACTTCCAATAAAACTCAAATTAGAGTACTAGAGTGTTTTAACTTACATATACTAGGACTAAAGATATTGTAAAAACAATGCCAAAAATATTTTTTTGTGACGAATACAAATATCGCACTTTTAGCCTTTTACCCGTGTTCATGGCTCTATAAGAGCGAGGCAACAAATAAAAAAATTACTATTGGAATTGTTTTTATATTAGATTTAAACCTAGGGTATGACTCGGTATGTAGTCGCCGTGGTCTAGTGGTTAGTGTGTTGGCTTACTAAGACATGAGCCCTGGGTTCGACACCCAGCTCTGACATCTTAAAAAAATATATGAAAAAAATATTTCTTTCGGCGACTACCTCTCAGCAGTCTTCTGGCAAAAGCTCTGAGAGTAACTAATTGCCATGAACAAGCTTCTCAAGTCTGTCGTTCGGAGTCGACATTAAACTGTAGGTCCGGGTACTGATGGATAAAAATTTACACACACAACATGAGTGCTGCGATAAGCAGGCCAGTTATGTATGTAAGTATGTATGACTCGGCGAACTTTTTCTTCGAATCTCTCAAAGGTACACCTCTTAATGAGAGATTATTTCCATTATCTAACAGCTTATTCATAGAAATAGGCTGAAACCACACGAATACGTAACAATTTGAGCTTTTAAATCACAATATTACATTTTTCGTCCGCCTTGGGGCATGTGGCGCACATGTCTATATAATCTCAGCACGCAGTATTATTTTCGCACAAAAAATGATTATCCTAATATGTCGGAAAAGAAAACAAACTGCTGCTAACAAGTAAAACAAACAAACAATATATAAGGTGAATTTTCAATAATATAAGGTGAAAAATATTTTTTGCTTTTTAATATATATTTTCATTATATCGTATCAGTATAAGTGATAGAAATATTCTTTATATTTTTGTAATGCCTGTTTATAGAACACGAAATGCCTACAACACATGAAATAGAATGAAATTGAAAGCGAATGTTTCTTCAAAGACCGAAAAACTTAATTGTGCCAATTAAGCCTGTTCATAGAACACGAATGGTTTCTGACGTTCTTACTTTTATACAGAGTAGGAAAATAAACAAAACTGAACGTTTGATCTCATTTTGTTGTGTTCTTTACAATGAAGAAAGCAAAAATAAAACACAAACAGTGAGAAAGGTTGTCCCATTTAATTTTGTATATTGTTTTTGTTTTGAGTACTACAAATACACTAATTCAAATGTGCGTAGGTACAACAAAAAACGAATGAGAAGAAAAAGGAAAGAAGATGAGAAAAAGAAAAGAAGAAGAGAAAAAAAGTGCAAATTATACGAATGTAACGGAATAACAAAGCAAGCACAAGAGCGAAAAGCTAATTGTTTCATTTGCGCTCTTTCTCATTTAGAAAGTTTTTGCTTTGGTTTCGCTCATGTTCAATACCATTAAAAAAATTTTGAAAAGTGTATGACTTTGTAGTAACGTTTGCGAAATGTTTTGTTTGTTTGCCCACTCTGCTTTTATATGACTTTGTAGGTAAACCAACTCTTTTCTATGACACTGCGGTTGTGGTTGACTCTATGGAAAGAAAACCATCGAACTCTAACACGAGCCGTTTCGTGAATAACAGTTTGTATGTATATAAGTCGACTCTAACACGATGATATTTTCAATTTAATTTTTAATTCATTTCCATTATTTACTGCCCCTGGTTTCTTTTTTGAAAAGTTGAAAACTTTATTTTCCAAAAAATGGAAAGTTTAAAACCAGTTCATGTTCTTTGGTTCTCTGTCGTTCATTTTTATCTGTAAAATTTTGTAAAATACTACATGACGAAAATGGTTCGTAGTAGTAGTACTTTATATGGAACATCAATCACTATTAATACATCCATTCCTGTTTAAATGAAGATTTTTGTCAAGTGTTAAGTATTGATTTCATGAAGAGCTGCTTAAGATGTAAATTCTTATGACTTGCAACAATGACGACATTACAAACTACTCGAACAACTTCACTTTTTATTGCTGAATAGCTACAGGACATTAAACTTCTGAATCCAAATTTTTTATGAAAAATTTTTAAGTAATTCAAAATGAATTAATTTTATGAATGAACTTGACCAAGATGATTATTTCACTTGTATTAGTTAAATCATTTAGATATATTGACTATAAGCACTTGCAGTTTATAATGAATTTCTTTTTATAGGTTTTTAGGAAAATGTTAGCTTGTCTTTAAAAAGAAGGCTATAGATAGGTATAGAATCACGAGTGTTTTAAAGTTATATAAGTTTTAATTTTTTCAAGCCACAATCTTTGAGATTATTGTATAATATTTTAAAATATTATTTAATAAAAATTGCAAAAATATTATTTAATTTTGGTGAAATGAATATTGTTGAAGCATTGTTAAGCACTTTCTTGTTGTTATTTGTAAAATTAATAATTTTTCTCAAATCATTCAGTAAATGTTTTCCAATCTCTTGCATTTTAATAACTTCACTTGTTTTTTTTTTTGCATATTTTCATTGTTCTTTTTTTTAATTTTGCTTTTTGGCTTTCTATTTTTTTTAATTATATAAAAAAACAACACACACCTTTTAAATGAAACACCATTAACTAATTCGATATTATTCGATCTGGCCGCACGATTAAGGGCTGTAATACCCTTAACAGCCAAACAAGTGGTCATATCATCACTTTCAAAACATGAGCCCAAATAGCGAGCTGCACGTGTAAAGGTTGCTTCACTTTCGATTTGATTATCTTGCACACTTGGAGCGGCCCAGGCATAGCTGGCAATCAATAAACAAACGCTGATTACGGCAAACACTTTCATTTTGATTTTATATTTTATATATTATTTCAGAGTTGTAATACACGACACGTTTTTAATTTTTTATTCGAATATAATCCTTTATTTAATTCCTTGAATTGATGTTGCGTGCAACGCTTATGATGGTTAAGATGCTTTTGATGTCAACTTCTTAAGAGCAGCTCTCTTATATACAAAGTGTGTTCCAAAAACTTAAAAAAAACTGTTTAGCATTTAGCAAAACTGACAGCAGAAACATTACAAAATAATTTACAATACAAACATTGTTTAAATGAAATTTGTTTTTGGCATTTCACTGTATTTTTTTTTTCTTTCTTTTCTTTCTTTTTTATTTACTTTTTTGTTAAGAAATAATGCTTAAAAATTGGTTACCTAGAGAGCAATCTTTTTTTTTTCAAGCCAAGTTAGTCACATTACCTGTACAGCACACAATTAATCTTGGCCTTGTTTACTCTCCAAAAAACAAAGCGGTTTGTCTCTGCACTATAGAAGAGGAAATTAAATTTCATTTTTACTCTTAACTCAACTAATTTGGTATTTTGACTCAAAAAATCATGATTTTTGTTTAAGCTTTAGTTTATGAGAAAAATAAATTTAAATTGTGTTGAACGGCTTTTGTCGTTTTCTTAAACAAAATTCAAGTCGTAAAATACATGCAATAGAAGGCCCTCAAAATCTACAAAGAAAAAAACATACGAAATAAGAGCATCCGTCCAATTCGACTTTATGATACTGTACACAATAATGAACGGTTTTTCTTAAGACTACATACCAAAAAATTTTACTTTATTTATTATTGACTTAAAATAAATACGCAAGCATCACTATTTAGGTTTTTTTGTTGTATGTTTGGCAGATTGAACCACTCACTTACTAGAGCCAAGTAGAGTTTTAAAATACCATATCATTCAAAAAACATTTCAAGTACTTACGTCAGATTAATGCCTTCTTCTTCTGAGGACCTTTATATAAGTTCCCAGTACGATTTCATAATGGGCCATGTAAATAAAAACGTAGCTAAAGCTTTTGCTGCAATTTTTTAAGTTTAAACTAGCTTGGAGATGAATAAAAATTTCAGCTAAAGCTAGTACTTTATGCTGAGTGAAAGGGTATGAATAAAGCCTAGTCAATGCTTAAAATTACTAGTTTTTGCTTGGGTTTTTTAAACGTGCAATTGAGGTGCTGGAAAGTTAAAAAAAGATTGTGTTTGCGAATAAAACATAATTTATTTTTATTTAATAAATATGCCAAAAGAAAGAATACCGTGTGAAGATACATTCTCATCTGGCCGATTATTTTCAGTTAAATAGATTTCGAAAAGAAAATGTGAAATGGTTGGCAGAATATTATTTTGGGCAAAGTAATGAAAACAAGGAGCACCGCTGACAAAAACGAAAAGGTTTTAAAATAAGGGTTGGAAAAGAAGAAGGTGTACATCATCGCACAACTGTTTGCAAAACAATAAAAATTGTTTTGGTAAAGTCATGGACGAAGCGCACATGTGGATAAAGTTTCCCTCGAATGGGGAACAGCTAAAACTAGCTCAAGAGCAGTGGAGACTACGATACGACTTTCTTTGTGTTATTCGAGCATGCAATATAAAAACCAACTAATTATGGAGATGAATACATAAACCGTAAGAGCTTCTGCAGCATCAATATTCAAGCTACCTGCAATGCAAACGAAGAACTTAGAACAGTTGACTGTAGTTGGCCAGGGTCTGTGCACGATAGCCGAACTCTAAAAGGGTCACGTATTTTCAACTTTATGAATAATCAGTGCAGGGATGCAATTATTTCAAGTGATATCGGTTATGTTATTCGACCTCGGTTACTAACACCATTTACAGTGCCAAGAAGTATGTTATAACAAACATCACACAAAAAATTGTGTTTTAATTGAACGATGTTTGAGAAAATTAAAAAGGCAATTTTTCTATTTACAGTACAAAGTGCAAATAGCACTAAACAAAGTTGCAGCAGTTATTGTAAGTTTTGCCCTACTGCACAAAATAGAAATTTTTTTAAAAGATTATTTAGAAACTCTAGTCGAAGCTACAGAACTTCTAGAAGAATTTGAAGAAAAAGAAAATGATGAGGAAAGAGAAAATAAGAAATTTCACGTGTACTTTTATTGAATGAAAAAAAAAACAGATGTTTAATCAAAGCATTTCCATAAATAATTCATTTATTGTTAAAATATATGTTCAATTCAAAGAAACCAAAAAAAAAAAAACAACTCATAAATAACTTCTAACAGCTGATTTAATTTTCCAACTTTTGCTACTACTTTTCTGTACTAGCTATGTAACACAAGCAAAAAGTTATTCACACTTTTTGTAGTTTAAACTTTTTAGTTGGGCTAGTACTAGTAAGCTGCAGCTAGTGCTAGTACTTTGTACTGTGTAGTATACGCTACATTTTTATGCACTCGCCCTTTATCTTATCTTGTAAAGTCATACAGTTAAAACTGTCCTAAATTCTCTTCTATAGTTATCGCAGAAATTCTAGCATCATGCATTCTTTCGGTTGATCTCTAATGCAAATTCTTAATTTTTTTACATATTTCAGAAAATAATGTGAGCTTTTTGACTTTCAATTTTTCATATGAATTTTCTCTCATTATTGAACATCTTGATTACACATTATATTTAGACTATCACACTGCTACTCTTCTGCACAAAAATTAGGCATATCATGCTACTTGTTGGATAGTCTAAAGCTTCGTGGTCAAGGAAAACCATTATTCAGAAAGTGGGCGAAGTTATAATAGACAAGTTGGTGCAATTTCTCCCATATAAGTTAAATATTAGTGGTATTCACACCGAGCTTGTTAGTTTGTTAGTCGGTAGTTTGTAAATTTGTTAAAGTTAGCAACTGTGAACGACGCCCTTTTTAAACTTTGTTTGTCTGGTAACTTTCGTAGTAAACCTTTTGGTTATCCACAATAAGAACAGTTAATGATTTATTAAAATAAAATAACAAACAATTTAATTAACATACTTACTCTCAATATACACGAAAATTTCCAAAACACAAATATTTTTTTTTAGAAATGTATAACAAATGACTCTTATTATTTAGAAACTGCAACAGCTGTTTATGAGTTACCAACTAACAACTATTTTATAAGGGATGACGTGTCGTTAATTTGTTAAATGTTAATCCGGTAGTGCGATAAACATACAAAAACAAAATACGTGTAAAAAGTAATTATTAACGACTAACAAACTAACAAGCTCGGTGTGAATACCGCTATTGTTTTTTTGTATATTTTGGAATCTGTTAAAGTTAAAGTTTCGGAATTTGGTGCGAATGAATTCGTAGTCAATAAAAAAAGAACGGTTGGTAGCTCCAACACAAACTAACTACTGATTTTGCTATATAGTGAGAACGGTTAAAACTTAAGTTTTGGAATTTGGTCTGAATTTCTTCATAGTCTTCAGTCGTGAAGTGTTGACAATGAGCTTTGTAGGTGTTGGGCAAAGCACGCCGTGTTTTAGAGAGTACTTGATAAAAGTGACATAATTTAAGCATTAAATTGAATTTAAATTTTGCAATCCATGGTTGGTTGAAACTAAAAATGTTGATTTTCAAAGCAATCTCTTGTGATTCCAAATGTTCTCATCTATTTTTATAATTCAGATTGTAGTCATATTTTTTTAAAAGAAAAATAAAAAAAATTTAGTAGATAGTTAGAAGTTTTATTCATAACACATAGCTAAGGCAGTAACTGCTTTCCGCTGGTATATTTTTATATATTTTTTTATTTGAGACCAATACTAATGGGTAAACCCCTACTAAATGCTTTGCATTGTATTGGAATTTTTGGAAACGACAGTACATATACAATATATTTTTTTTCATATTATTATTAAGCGCCTTAGTAATAAGACAAATTGCTTTAAATTGATCATTCAAAAACCATTGTTATACCTTCACCCTCGATTAATCAACAGCAAATGCGTCATCATTGCAAGTTAATTATGTGGTGAGTGTCTTCGCTCAGTAGGGTTATCTTCCCAATAGATGGCGCTTTTCTCCTGATCGTTAGTTTTTTGTTGACATTGGTTAAGGTGGGGGGGGAAACCTATTTTTTTTTCATCACATACCAGATAATTTTGACTAACTTTTTCATTTTTCACCTTTGCTGGGATTTGAACCTGGGCCGTTTTAAGTTTTTATGCGGGCGCTCTAACCACTATACCACGTGGTCTACAATGAAATGCAACCCTGCATATTATCATTTAGAGAAGACAAAAGGTCGATAATAAGTAAAACGTCGTACGTACATAAAAAATGCTTTTTTGGTTATAATTTTTTCATACTTCAAATAAATTAAGGGATTGTAAAAATAAAATTATTTAATAGAGCATTATCGACCAAATCACATCTGTAGGTTATTTTCTGTTTTGTTTGGATGTTGTTTTTAGAAATATTTTAAAAATTGTATCTCTCTCCGACATATTTTTAACTGAAATTTGCATTTCACTTATAATGTTTCAAACTCTCAGAAATAATTCGCTTTTCAAATAGAATATAATTTAGAATATAAAATTATATCAGTTGTTCTTTTAATGTTTATAATAGTTGGCAAGCTTGCATTAAGTGTAAACTGAAAATAACTGCATGTGAATAACTTAATTAAATACTTAAAACAGTTAACAACACTCAGTGATTATTTATGAATGTGGGCAAATGTTTTAGAATCATACATGGGCACACTGCATTATATTTTTAATGCAGTATTTGAAGCAGTAAGCAGTAAAATTTTACTCGTTACTGAAAAAAATAGCAGTAAGCAGTAAAATTTTACTCGTTACTGAAAAAAATTGCAGTAACCAGTAAATGTTTACTCATTACGGAAAACAATTGCAGTAACCAGTAAAATTTTACTCGTTACTGAAAATATTGCAGTAACCAGTAAAATTGTAATTATTACTGCATTTTTTTTCAGTAACAGTAAAATTTTACTGCTTACTGCAGTATTTTAGAAACGAGTAAAAATCCACTAGCAAATGGAAACGATTTTGTTGTTGTAAAAAATCTCTTATTATGGGATATATTTTGTTGTAACAGAAAAATGTTTAAATTTCAATGATTAATGCAATACACATAATTCTGGTTTTACACGATAGATCGTTAATCGAAAACTCGCGTAAAAGAAAAATTTCACTTTAATTGCTGGAAATATTTTCAAAATCGTTTCCATTTGCTAGTGGATTTTTACTCGTTTCTAAAATATTGCAGTAAGCAGTAAAATTTTACTGTTACTGAAAAAAAAAATGCAGTAACGAGTAAAATTTTACTGATTACTGCAATTTTTTTCAGTAATGAGTAAACATTTACTGGTTACTGCAATTTTTTTCAGTAACGAGTAAAATTTTACTGGTTACTGCAATTTTTTTCAGTAAGCAGTAAATTTCAAATTTTTAATGCAGTATTTATTTAATGCAGTATGCCCATGTATGTTTAGAATTGTGTTGGCGAACAGTCGTTATGTATACCAAATATTTGTGATGGTGCACGTGGGATAGCCAAAGTCTGTTTTTTTATTAAAATTGTGTTGTAGGGTATTCTCTTATTACATACGAGTATAAGTTCAACTACGCGTAAATGGTTTATTGTTCATATGCGCGGCTAAAGAAAGTTATAAAAGCTAGTAAAAAAGGCAATAACAGTAGACAAAAAAACCCACATTTCAATTTCAGTTACGGTTTTAAACACTTTAAGCATATTGAGGCACTTTGTTTACTTGTGTAAGCACAGCCAACAACTTTATTTTGGACTCTCTTTTAGCGAAACATGAATTGTTGCGTTTTGTTTGTTTTCTCATTCAAAAATATCATTCACTCGCAGAGTAAGCGAGTTAATCTTTTAAACATCTTTTGTTAGTTTTACAATCATAGGTGAATGAATAGATTTTAATCTTATGATCGTTTGTTTGTAATTTCGTTTTTTTTTAATTTTGCATATGTGTTTGATGATTAAATAATATCAAGTATACGCCTATAGAGTTTACGAGCAGCGCACGTTTTTTTTATATTTTTGGGTACCATTTCTGGTACAATAAATATTTATTTATGCATTGGAATTTCATCATTGTTTCTTATTTTTTTTTTTCAAATAATGTATTATCCGTTTGTGTGCTGTATATTAGCTACTCGTAATTCAATATTTAGAAAAAATATTTAAATATTTTTTGTTTCCCAATTTTGTTTGCACACATTTCATGCCGCCGTTCCATAAAATTTTTAATTTTTCAATTCTTTTTATTTATTTATTTTAGTTTATTTTCAATTTCAAATGTGTGAAATTGTGAAAATTTTGTAGGTTTTTTTTCATTTTTGACTGTATAACTATTGTTATGCTGACCCAAATAATTGCCTGCTTAACCGATTTAACTTTTGTTGCCTTTAGTTTATCTTTTTTGCTGTTTGAAGAGACGAGTGTTGCGAAAGGTCTGTTTTGGTACTTTCATCATGCTAAATAATGGAAAAAAAAATATTTAAATATTTTGTAATAGAAATCGTTTTCATAAATAATATCTTATTACACAAGTTATTATCACACAGTAGTGCAAATGAATTGAAAATGTTTTACATATTTAAATAAGCTTAGCTTTAAAATCCTTTTATTGAAAAAATAAAAACTTATCGTAGTTGCCTTAGTACGTGCAGACGTGGTTCGTGAGGTCGTTTTATATCAATTGCTCTTGAAATATACGATATATGTAGATAGGAGTATTCGTTTAATCTGTTAAATGCCTCTTATAACTCTTGAAATCGTAACGCTTCAGACTTTTTTTAAGAGCTTAAAAAGTTTAATATGATACATGTTTCTGTAAATTCTGAACGATCAGTTTTTTAATAAAAATTCTTATAAGAGACAGAGTAGGTGTATTTACTTCGCCAATGGCTTTACAATATATCCTTACAGGCTAGAGACATTATCTTAAAAATAAATTTTCTTTAAAATAAATTATTTCCATCCTTATTTTCCGATGCAGCAGAAAATTTTTCAAATTTGGAAGCAATAAATAAAATTGTAAGCAATAATGGAAGCATTTATTGTATATGCAAAACTTCAAGCTTACAAAAATGCTATAGGATAAGGTATTATTTTTGATTTTTTATACTATTTGCTTACTGGTTGCCATAAATTTGCACGAGTAAGTGATAGTTCACAATTTCTCCCTTACAAAATAGCTTATTGGTAAGCACTAATTTCTGCTGGGGAATAGTGTCAAAAATGGTCAGGAGACCATAGCAAATCTAAACTTCAAGCATTTAATTTTTTAGAACTAAATTTCAGCAAAAATATAACCAAATTGAAAAAAAAAACAAATTTTTATCTCTGATAGAAATAATAAAAAAAATTTCTTTAATCAAGTATAACTTTTAAATGTTTTGCAATATAATGCAATATATTAGTCTGTTAATATATAATTTTACCTTCTGATTGTATGAAAGAGAAGTCAAAATATACAAAACCTGTATTCACGCATTCACATTAATCTAAACTCATTAGTATAATAAATCATCGCGTTATACTTAGTACAAAACATAGGTTTAAATTTAAACCGATAATAAAGTCAATAATTTGATAGTTACACCCATTTTCGAAATATTGCTATGACTCTTAGAACAATATCAAGATTGGAATTAAGGGCAAAAGTAATAAACAAAAAATATGTTGGACGCACTTGTATCGTATTATTATTATTTTTATTTTTGAATTTTAAAATTATTATCTTGAATCCAAACCGTTGAAATAAGAGTAGCTTTCGTTTACCTTAAAGGAAAGAGTAACTAAAACGACAAAAAACTCCACATATAAACACTTCTGAAAAAAAAACCAATTTTGGTTAGAAATAACCAACAGCGGCAACGCTGTTCATACTACATTATCAATGATCGAATAGGAGTAGTTAGTCTTCATTGTTGGTAAGTAGACAGATAAAACAAAGTATGAGATCTTAGCGATCTAAAAAGTATACAAAAACAGATAAAATTAAGTAGATAAGATAATACCATTAATTAAATTAAATATTATTATCGCAGAATGAGTAAAGTAAAGCGGTCTCAATCCCATAGGCAAGCAATGAGCATAATATGAGGAATGCACTAAGAGTTCACGCTCATTACGAAGAGCATACTTTACAAACTTTTTCAAAACCCAATTAAATAATAAGGGTTCCAAACAAATAAACTTTATTCTAACTTAGAACGAAGAAAACGTATATATAATAATCTCAGTGTAGTAGGACCAAAAAGTCTTTGCAGTTTCTTCTTATTAATGAAGACTTTGGAAATTGTATAGTCCAAATGAGCATACAAACTTTAATTTTTAATTTTTTTAATATTAAAATTGCTATAATATTTCTGTCTTAACTTTTTTCTTTCTCTATTAAAAGATATTTTTTTAGTTCATTTTAGTTTATTGGAAATAATATAATCTATATAAATAAAAATCAATGTTGTTCGTTGGTCATCGCATCAGTTGAGAACGGCTGGACCGATTTTGGTGATTTTTTTTTCTAATGATCGTCGTGATCCAACTTAGGTTTTTACGGTTTTAATTTTGCCCCGCCTACTTCTAGGTCCACCTTTTGATATCAGAAAACGGCTCCATCGATTTGAATAATTTTTTTTTTTTTTCAAATGTTTGTATTAATCCATTTTAATTCTTCATCGAGAGAAAAATTTGCACGCCTACTTTTACGTCCACTTTTTTCTGTTTATCTCTAAATACTGGAGAAATACCTATAGATATCCAAAAGAGATGGAACAGTCAGAGTACTCATTAGTATTGAGTCAGTACTCAAATTTGTTGAATTGTTTGATACAGTCGTACTTGTGGAAACAATATCATAACAGCCCTAGAATATAAAGTTTTAATAATTTTTTTTTTATTAAAATTTATATTTATTTTTATGACACTTATATATATATATATTTTTTTTTTTTCTAGCATGTATCCAAAATTCCATTCGCCCAACAATTTATAAAGGTCATCTTCTTGACTAGAAAGAGAACAAGTTTTTCTTCTTTATCACTTAGCATTTGATCAATTTCAGAAAACATTAACTTTATACACATCTTTATAGTTCAATAATTAATTGTAAAATGAATATTTTTTTAGGAAAAATTTTATTCAAATTATGTATGTATGCATGACAGAAAAGAAAATGTATGGTAGTAAAATAGTTGGACAATCCTTTTAATAACTTTACCTCATAAAATTGTAACTATTTGTTTATTATTTTAACCTCGGGGGCAGTTAAAATTAAACAATTAAATTTGTTAAAGTAGATAAATTAACAATTCCCAATAGATATTTTTAACTATATTAGCGTGGTTATTTTAACTGCCATAATTCGATTGAAAAGCTTTCATATTTCATATCGAGGTTGTACTACAAATATTCTATGGTTATTTTAACCCATACAATTTGTAAATTAAAAATAAATACAATAACAATTTACATTGTAGGTATTGTTACCATTAGAAAAGCTTGTTTTGACAAAATAAAATTGTTTATTTATAAAAATTCCAAAAACAAATTACATTAGTAGTTCGCTTACTGTTGTGATTTGGTAGATGTAACCAATTAAAAAGTTGTAATCTAAAAAATGTCAACAACAATTTACATTGACAATTTTTTAACAACCAAAATTGGTTAGATTAACCTGTGATATTTTTTTGAGTGTATACCTCTAACAAAATGTATATATTTCGTTTTCTAAAAAAATTTGATTAGGCAACTGGAAAGAGGTCAGACTTGGAAGAACTTACAACATTTCAAATTTTTTTGAATAAACAATAAATTCCAACTTCACTAAACGTCACTACTTTTTTTCATTTTGTTAAGCGAATAAAAAAAATGTTGTTAAATAATGTTGTCTTGCAATTTGCACATTTAATACGTATTCCCATAAAATTTTGTTAAAATTCTTTAATATTAAACATGATTTTCTTTTTATATTTATGTATATGTAATCATGCTTGTACTTTGTATATCAGGTAATTTATATGGCAAGTGTTTTCATATAAAATAATAGTAAAAAAACAAACAAAAAACGAATTGTCCCGTATGCCCTCATAACCATGTTAAAACAAAAATTTCGTTCCATTTTTTATAATGAAATACCCTAAAAATAACAATAAAAAAAGCACTTTAACATTAAAAACATGGTAACAAAAGAAACATGACATTAAAAACCATTAAAAACCCGAAAAAAGCACGTTTATGTTTAAATTTCTTGGCGCACAAATTTATGTAAATGGAAACAAAAAAAGAAGAAAAAAAAAAACGCCATAGCATTGCACTTGCACTTGTTACAGCAGGTAAGGTAACTAACAATCTCGCAACCAAATAATCATGTTGGCCAGCATATCCATTACTTTTAAAGCCGGTTTATTGGTGAGTTTAAAACGACTGACATTAAAACAATATTTACACTCACAGAAAAAAAGATTTTGTTTTCTTTTCATTACACGTACTCGTCCGTTAAAATACATGATTTATGTGCAGGTTTTAAGGCGGGTACGTACGTCATCACAATCATCTTTCTTACTTACTTGTATTTGTATTTGTGAGAAACGTGCAAAATTCCCAGAAATACTACGTTACATAACTTTCACTTAAAAAACTAAAAAAATAAAATAAAATCAATGATTAACTATGAAAGGAATTTTGGCCATTTTATTAACTTGTGCATACCAAGCATTTTGGGTAGTGTTCACATGACAAGTTTTTTTTTCATTTCAGATAAATGATTTGCAGATTCGTAATTATGAATGAATATACAAATGTGATTCACTAATATTGGACATCATTCATAAAAAACTATTTTTGAATAATCTGATCAAAAAGAAAAAGAAAACAAAAAAAGCCAAACACTGATTTTTTGTTTTTTTTGTTTTAAATGCACATCATTTGATCTCTTTTTGATTTTGACATATTTGGTATACGCGAATTGTTAAAAAAAAAATACCAGAAACAAACCAAAAACAAATAAACCAAAGAAATGGTGTCAAACAAAATCGAAAGTAAAACTTGCTTCTTTAAAAACCATTTATTTTGTTTGTTTTGCTTGCTAAACAGCTAACAGGTTTTTTAGGCCATAAAATTGCCGTTACAGGCCAGGCCATGTGATGAAATCTTTTGTTTATTATAAGATTTTTGTCACTTCCTAATTTGTGTTGTTTTATTAGTAAAAAAAATAAATATAAAATAAAGCAACAAATTACTTTTAGTGTGTAAAACCAACAAATCCAAATACATAGAAATAAATTGTTAAGCATTAAATGTAAATATATGATGGAGTAAATAAGAGTTGTTGAAACTCCTATGATATTGATCATTCCAAAAATGTTTAAAGACTTTTTTTTTGTTTAAGGCCAATACTCAGGGGTAAGCCCCTACTCATGCCGTGCATTGTATTGGAATTTGAAGATACATACATAGATAGATTTTTCTTTAAGTTTTGTTATTATTATGATTGTTGATGAGAGAAGTTGCTGTCAATTTGACCACTCAAAGGCCAGTGTTATACCTTCACCCATGGGTGATCACCAGCAATTGCCCCATCTGTCAGTGGATGTTGAATGTGAGTGGCAAGTTTATGAATTTTCATAATCAAGGCAAAATTGTTGGCAACCTATTTTCTGGGTGGAATATACAAAACTGACACTGGTTAAAACCCTTCTTCTGTTATTACAAATACATTAAACCATTAAAAAAATAAAAAGTAAAATAACGATTTGTTACAGCCGGTTTCGTCTCGTCGAAAAAATTAAACGATTTATTTCACAAGACCAGCACTCAGAGGATGACCCTTAGCCATGCAGTGCTCGTGCTACCCAAATAGATTATGGAAATGAGGTAGGAGGGAGAAGTGTTACTAGATATTTAATTTGAATCTATTCATAACGTAAATGACATTTCACAAATTTACAGTGCGGCTAAGTAAACAACGACTTCTCTCTGAAATAAATTATGCGACTTATTGGATAATCAACTACTCAAGGAGGGAGTGCATAAAAATTATGAGTACTACGTAAGAAGATATGGTTATTGGGAATTAATCTTTTTATTTCCTCAGAGCAGTATCTCAATATAGTAACGATAGAATAATGGAACACACATTAAATTGGAAGCATGCTTTAGTTTATCAATAGATTCACCATCAATAATAGGCACCCTCGTAATTTCGAGACACATGAATGCTTTTCTTATTTTTTGATACTCAAAAACTAAGATTACTAAAACTAAACTAAGATTACTGATAACTTTAAACCTTTTTCAAAATAAATGAAACCTTTTTCAAAATGAACGCAACCTTTTTCAAATTCATTTAAACATTTTTTAAACTAAATTAAGCCAGTTATAGAATTTAATAGAAAACAATATTATATCGTCCATGGAATTAAAGAACGCTGTAGCTGACAAAAATCGAAAATACGTTTTTTGCATCATTTTTATCAGAAAAAAAAAATACGCGTGGATTGGTCCCAGTACCAGATTTCTACGATGAAAATAAATTCACTTACGCTGTCTACGTTTTGATAAATACCAGTGTCTTTGTTCTACTTTCATACAGGTTTTTAGGCTCTGGTGTACATTTAAGGTTTTGTCAGTTTCAGCGTTCTTTAATTCCATCGACGATATGCAAGTTTTTCGTTCTTCGTAAAAATAAAAAACAAACCATTGACATGCATTATGGATGTGGTTTTTTTTTATTTCTTTACCATGAAATTTTATGTGGCATGTCTGTGTCTGTCATTGTTAAAAATAAATAATTTTATAGTGTTACACCAAAGAATATAAATCATATAGAATGTGCATCACGTACAAGTAAAATTTCTTATGGCGGGTCGTAATATTGGAACCCGCAAAAAGAATTGTTACTCTCTTATTTAGCAAAGAGAATTCGTTTATTCTCTTACTTTGCACACACAACATCACAGTGTATAAGACGATAGCCACAACAAAATTTTTACTTCGTGTCTTTTTTGTTGCTTAAGTACAGAAACGGTTTTATGCTAACAACAATATTCACATACAATACAATTTATGTGTTTGTGTGTCTTATTCATTGTGAGCTGTTTTCGTTTTTAAATTTTAAAACTTAGAGAATAATGTTGTTGGTTCAAATATTTTTGTGTAATAAAGAATACAGTGCTCCGATACGACTATATATGCTAGTGTAGGGCAAAGCATATTTAATTTGTAGTTGCGCGAAGGAAAATACATTAATCTACATCGAATATATAGCGCCCTATTTAATATCGTAATAAGAGTGTAGTTAGAAATATATTTTTTTATTATTATTTATTTAAGCTCAACAATTAATTTTATATTTATTTGAAATAAAAGGTTAACTAGACCAAAGAATGTAATTCCAAAAATAATAAAAAACACAAGTATATATTCATTAATGAAAAATTTTTGAATGATAAAATGATGATTTTTCAATTATATGAAAATTCTATTTTTATTTTTATTTATATATGTATGTATGTATGAATTATATAAATGTACGTATATATACATTTTTAAAAGAAAAGACACTATAATTTTTCTTATGTTAAAAATAAATAATAAATAAATAATAATCAAGATTAAAATTATTTCTTATTTTATACTTCAAAGCATCAAAAAGTATGTATATTTTGAGGATTTTCATCTCCATAAAAAGGCTAATAAAGCTACTCTTTTTAAAGATTATTTATTGAATAAAATATCTAAATATCTAAATTCAATGTTTTCGAAGGAGTACCAATAATAGAAAATCCAATACCTCTATTCTGTGTTGAGAACAAGTGTCGGCAAACCACTCTGGGGTCATTCGTTTACATGACTCAATAATAAAAGATTTTATACCAATTTTTTGCATTTCAGATTTAAAGACATTATGAAACATTAAAATGTGTTTTTCGCTTGCATCCATTAGTTTATCTGATGGGGCAGCTAAATTTCCAAAATCTGTTAGCGATTGATAATTTTTATAATATATGAAAAGCTCGCTTGGGGCTGTTAGAAAAAAAAATAATCTGGATATACATATATTACTGTCGAAATCAACGTCATCAATTTTATTGTAACTTGGTTCTTTATGCTCATTATATAAATCTGCTTCAAAGTTGGCATCAACTTGCGTTATCTCGTCTTGTAAATGCAGACAATTGCTGGACGAACTTGACTGAACTATTTAAGTTACCATTAATTTTGCCAAAATGTTATTCAATTCGGCTAGAAGGGTTGTTATTGTTGTCACCTTTTTGCCGTAATACAGAAAAAGTGTTTTCTAATTTGTCTTGATTGAGGGACTTTGTCATTAAGAAATATAAATCACCACCTTCCCTTAAAATTTCATTTGTTAACATAAGAATTGAATTTAGGGTGAGTTTCATTTTATTTGAAAAGAAAATACGCTTGTTTTGATCTACAAACTCCACCTTTTTTAAATATTCTAAAAAGAACTGAATATATTTATATACTTCATTGTTAATCTAAATTGCAGATCTGTAGCAATTACCTCGATAAAGGGAGCCACTATTAAGACAATCAAAAATTTGGCCATTTTTTCCATAAACTGAGCTGTTAATAAAGCCAATTCTGCGGAACATGTCTTAAATTTTGTGGTTTCAGACGTTGTTTTAATAGCAGCAGAAACAGGCCTGCTGAAAATTTGTGTGGCAAATATTACACGCATTTTTCAAAAGTGTTAGGAAAAATATGTTGCCGTGTTAGTTTTGGGCACATTTTTGTTTTTGCATTTGCTTCCATTTCTTACAATTCCCTAAACCCCATCCGGGGTTTTTATGTCACATTTTAGCCACCCCTTCCGCAAAGGTTTAATTGAGTGTGGAAAATTATAAAGTCAAAAAACTTTTTGATCGCTTAATTCAAAAAACGGTTTTTTAGCAGATACTTTAAGATTGGAAAAGCATTTTCGGTTAGTCGAGCACATATAAGGGCACAAATATTAATACCAATGCTTTTTAAAATATTAATATTTTCTTTAACAATTTTACTTAAAGAATCTGCAGATAAATCATTTTGGGAAGTAAAATAATTTAGAATGATAGCAAAATGAATGGAAGCAAAAAACACATTTCAATATTTCATAATGTCTTTAATTCGGAATCTAAAAAATTGGTATAAAATCTTTTATTATTGAGTCATGTAAACCACTGATCCCAGAGTGGTTTGCCGACACTTGTTCTTAACACAGAATAGAGGTATTGGATTTTCTATTATAGGTACTCCTTCAAAAACATTGATCTTGAAGTACAGAAAAAGGAAGTTCCAAAAAAAGAAAATTAGATATTTTATCCAATAAATAATCTTTAAAAAAAGTAACTTTATTAGCCTTTTTATAAAGAAGTAAGAAATTATTTTAATCTTGATTATTATTTATTTATTATTTATTTTTAACATACAAAAATTGAAGTGTCTTTTCTTTTAAAAATGTATATATATATATATAATACATACATACATATATAAATTAAAAATAAAAATTGAGTTTTCTTATAATTGAAAAATCATCATTTTATCATTCAAAAATTTTTCATTAATGAATATATACTTGTGTTTTTTATTATTTTTGGAATTACATTCTTTGGTCTAGTTAACCTTTTATTTCAAATAAATATAAAATTAATTGTTGAGCTTAAATAAATAATAATAAAAAAATATATTTCTAACTACACTCTTATTACGATATTAAATAGGGCGCTATATATTCGATGTAGATTAATGTATTTTCCTTCGCGCAACTACAAATTAAATATGCTTTGCCCTACACTAGCTTACATAGTCGTATCGGAGCACTGTATTCTTTAATACACAAAAATATTTGAACCAACAACATTATTCTCTAAGTTTTAAAATTTAAAAAACGAAAACAGCTCACAATGAATAAGAAACACAAACACATAAATTGTATTGTATGTGAATATTGTTGTTAGCATGATACCGTTTCTGTACTTAAGCAAAAAAAAAAACACGAAGTAAAAATTTTGTTGTGGCTATCGTCTTATACACTGTGATGTTGTGTGTGCAAAAATTTTGTTGTGGCTTTCTTGCTGTGTGATGTTCTTGTTATAGTTGTTGGAGTTTAAAACACACATTAGCACAGTGCAGACACTGTGACATTAGTTTCTCTTATTTTGTTACGCTCTTTTCTTTTGTTTTGCCTTTTGCCCTTCCTTCCCGCGTCTGAAAAAATTTTGACAAAATATTTGGATAAGTGTTGAGATGCGCATTCTATATGATTTATATTCTTTGGTTACACTTAACAATATGGGGCACATCAGTGTGTTGTCTATGAAAGTTTTAATATTTTACGAGATCAGAAGAAAAAGAAGATGAACAGTAACCCACAAAAGAAATACTTGTTACTCTGTTTACTTAGAGAGCATCATAACAGAATACGGAAGACAAAAAAAAAATTTTTAAATATTGCTTGAGGAATAGAAAACAGTACCACACACTCATGGCTGTTAAAAGCATGTTTTTATTTTAATACCTGAGCGTGGGTTACCTCCATTTAGACAGATAAACACAGAGAAAGAGCAATTCAATCAAACGACTTCATAGAATCATAATACTTGTACCATTATCAAAGTACTTATAAATGTTGTCAAGCAAGATAGAAATCACTAACCCTGACAAGCCCTAAAGCAGGGATGGCGAACCTTTTTTTGACTGCGTGCCAATAAATATTATTTTTATAAAATGAAAATACATGCGTGCCAATAAAAATTATTTTTATTAAATTAAAATACATGCATTTAAAAATTATATATAGATTCATTTCTATAATATGCTGACATATTTTTTAATGGGATTTTTGTTGCTGAATATTTCTCGATATTGCACCAATATCCGGATCATAGTTTGACAATTTTAATGAAATACAAACCTGCCCACATTCATCTGTAAGTCTGTTTCGTACATCAGACTTTATATTATTCATAATCGAAAATAGACTTTCACAGCTATACGTTGTTGAAAAAATTGTTAGAATAGCTAAAGACAATTTCTTCATCGCATTAAATGTTTCTGGGAGCGAACACCATGTCTTCAACAACATATTATTCATGTTTTCGTATTTTTCTTCATTTAATCTTTTTTTTTTTCATTATTTTCTATTTCTTGCCTTAACTCTATAAATTTCTGCTTCCAAATAGAACTTGATTGAAACTCTGCCAACTGCATTTCTAAATTCAATAACTTTAACTATTCTAATTGATCAATTTTAGCAGTTTCCAAATCAAACTTGTCTGGATATTTAATTAAGTCAATTAATGGTTGAAATTTTTTGAAATCTTGAAATCTCTTAACAAAATTGTCTTGTATGTCACTTATAACTTGGCTATAAAAATGTATATTAATTTCATAGACTCCATGAATAGAAAATTTTTGAAGGTGATCTTTCAACAAAGGAAAATACTTTTTATTTATTATTGCTGTCAATATCGCGTTTAAATATGACTAATTTGGACTCAAAACCTTCAATAATATCGAACATTACATCAATTGATTTTCCGGGACCTTGCAATTTAATATTTAATTCATTTCAATGGTTGGAAATATCCGTTAAAAACATTAATTTGGTGATCCAGTCATTGTCAAAAAGTTCAGGAAATTCGGGTTTTTTATCTTCAAGAAACATTATAATTTCATCAAAACATTCTACAAAACGTTGTAACACTCCTCTACTAAGCCAGCATACGTGATTATACATTAACAATCCACGATAATTTGAACCTACTTACCTCTTGTAGAAGCAACTGAAATTGCCGCTTATTCAAAGCTCGAGCTGCTATAAAATTTATTATTTTGGAAACAATACTTAGAATATCATAATTCTTCAATGCGTTTAAGTATCTGCTCTTTATTTTGAAAATCTTCAAATAAATGTGGTGCACATTTAACGAAAGCTTCTTTAATATAATCTCCATCGCTAAATGGTTTGCTATGAGTAGCAATAGCCTTGGAAACCTAGTGAATGAGTTTGATTGTAAATTTTTATTTTTAACTTCACCCGCAATATATTTTTTTTTGTTCTGAATCACTTTTAGATAAAAGAAATGAATGAGAAGTTTCATAATGACGTTTTACTGAGGATGTTCTGCACACTATTGTATTTCCACACAACGCACACAGGACATTGTTTTTGCTTTTCATCATTCCATATTTATCAGTCCACCAATCTTGGAATGGTCTGTTTGAGCTGGCCTCTGTTTTCCTTTTCTTATTTTCTGACATTCTAAAGTTGAAATATATTATTTATTTATCATTAAAATTGTTAATGAATTAAATTATAACTAGATTTTTTTAATTAGCAAAAATAATACTAAAATAAAAAAACGCAACTTTGAATCGCACTTACAAAGTTTCTAACTGAACTGAATTAGAATTAATGAATTTGCATTTGAGTTCACAATTTTTTCAATATCAAAATGCATTTGGATTAGTCAGTACATTTGTATGAAAATGAAAAATATTTTACGTGCCAGCGAAAATTTATCTGCGTGTCACTTTGGGCACGCGTGCCATAGGTTCGCCATCCCTGCCCTAAAGAAAGGCAAGCAAGAAATAACAAATTTATTGCTCGTATTTTACTATAAACCTGTAGAAGAAGTAAATCATCATTCATGCTTAACTTCATAAACATCTTCGGCACGGATAAACTTAAATCCTCAAATAAAAATATTAAACGTGCAAGTATTTTTTGTTACTCGTAGTTTTTATAACTTTATTTGAAATAAAAGTGAAATGTTAATTTTGTTATTAAAGTTTTTATATTTATTATTTAGTTGCTGTTGTTGTTGCTGTTGTTATGTTTTCAAGCATCAATTAAAACACTTTTATTTTATATTTTAATTGAAATATAAATTGAAAACGTTCAACGGTCAATTTAACGAAAGTGTTTTCGTTATACAAAACAAAGATTTTATTTGTTTTTGTTTTTTATTTTATTTTTTTTTTTAATTTTAAATTCTTTTCAGTGTTTAACTTTCTTCGAGTAAAAATAAATTTTATAAATCATATGCATTAAAATAAAATAAAAAACTGATGTACTAATCGTATCAACGCACTGTATAAATAAAGTTTTCTAAACCAAAAAGCATTTGTAATGCTTGACAAAGTTCGACTGTATAATGCTCTTGTTTTTAATTTATTTTTAAACTTCAAAAGGTTTTTGGAAAAAACTAATTAAATAAAAAAATTTCTTTACTTTAGCCAGTGATGCCATGAGCCACATGACAGTAAAGAATACGCACTGGTTGTCAAAAATTATGGAACTTTTCCATTGTGATGAAATACTTCTTTTCAAAGTAGAAAGCAAAGTAAAGCCAAGTATAAGTTTTGTTTTACTTTTTTTACATCTAGTTTTTATACACATTTGTCGCTTATAGACTTAGATATCTTTTTGTTTAAATTCTTTCTCGTTGCAAATACACAATTTCACTGTATGTAGTATTTGTCAAATTCAGCAACTTTAGGTATAACCGATCTCAAGATATACAGAAGTCAATAACTGGTATGTGTGGGAGGTAACACGCCTACTTGTTGGTCTGATGCTTTTAATAGACTACGAAATCAATCTTACTGAATGCAGAAACTGTAGTTTTAACACTTCTCAAGATTTACAAAAATCAGTATTTAATTTGTATGGGAGATAGATACCACGCCCAGGTTCAATTTTGAAAAAACTTACACTTTCGGTGGTTGTAGAAAATATGTATATTGTAAATTTCAACAAAATCCGTTCAATCGTTCAGGCATGATTCAGCGACAAATCAAAAAAATTTTCCAATAAATCACAATCAGCAGTACTATTATAAGTGACATATCCTTCGAAACGCGAACAGGGTCGAGTTCAATGCTAGCAAGACCCAATGTTGTTTTATCACACAAAGACTTTGTGCTGATTTAACTCTGCCATCTGTGACTATGGATAATGTAAGTATTAAGGAGGCGGACGCTCTTGATGTTCTGGGCATAAGAATTAATTGTGATGTCCGTTGAAATGATCACATATTTCGAGTGTCGAAAGAAGCATTCAAGTGCCTCGATTTTTTAAAACGCTGCAAGAAATATTTCACTCCATCTGACCTTCTCAATATTTACAAGACCTATATTCGACCTAGGATGGAATACAGCTCTCATGTATGGGCCGGTGCTTCAAAGCCTATTTTGGGGCTCTCGACCGCGTACAGATAAGGGCGAAGGTGCTTATCAGCGACGGTAGAGTATCCAGCTTCATCGATTCGTTGGAGCATCGGCGCAATGTGGTGTGCGTTTCATTGTTCTATCGATACTACCATGGGAGGTGCTCTGATGAGATAAGGGATTTGATTCCGGGTGGTCGCGTATTCTTGCGGACAACGCGTACCTCTCTTAGAGCACATCCTTTTGTGGTTGATTGTTCAGTGAATCGCACAATGTATTATAGAGAGAATTCGTTCTTTGGCCGCACCGTTTGTTTGTGGAACAATCTTTCCTTAAACGTTTTTCCTGGCAGTTACGATGTTAGCAAGTTTAAATCAAATGTCCAAAAGCACTATTCCCTCTTTCCTCCTTCCCATAGGGGTCATCCCCTCAGTGCCGGCCTTAAATTAAAAAAATAATAATGAAAAACTCCTATTAAAACCATTTGCGAAAGTAATTAGCTAGCAAGGTGGTCAGATTAGGGGTCTTAAACCGAAAATGAAGATTTTCTCTCTTCAATGGGAGATATATAACTCCCCATTTGGGGATGGGAATTTTATTGGTGATCACTTCAGTACACTTTGTGAAAAAAACTTTCATAAAAAGCAATTTCAATACGGAAAGGCGAAACGAAATCAAGAAAACTACCCAATAACGTATAATTTACTGAATTCAAAAATATTAATTTGTATGTACAATAAATATAGAATTAAACAATTATCGTGTTAAAACCCTTCTTATTTAAACCAAGTTTTTAGCAAAAATCAAAATACTTCTGTGGAGTTTGAATATCCCATTAGTCAAAAGTACAATTAAAACTAAATCTATAATAAATGAATTTAAATAACGGCTTCATGAGTACTTTAAGCCACATGAGTCGTCATAGACCACACCCAGGCAACTATTTCTTGTTCGATTATTAAACAATTTGTAAATATTTTTTGTTTTAATAATAATTTCTCTTTTTTCCAAATTTGGCTTGACAAATAAATAGGCACTCAAACAAACCATAAAAAAATACGTAAAACAAATATATTTTAATCAGATGAATATACGAGTTTATACAACATGACAGCTGTCAGAAGGCGTTCAAAAGAAATATGAATTTGAGTAATAAAAAATGTTTAATTTTTTTCTTTCTGTTTTGCTATTTAAAGGTAATTTGTTTGCAAATTGCTTTTAGTCTTCTTTTATTTCTCTAAATAATTTTTGATTTATAAATCAATCCCTCAAATTATGTTAAATGGTGATTTGTATCAATTTTTTAAAATATTTATTACTCAAGCAATGTATTCAAATTATTGTAATTTCTTTCATTTATTACTTCGTTATTGGGTTAGTGAAAATGCATTTTCGCTTTATTTGATATTCCCACTTAAAAGTCTGGTTTACAAGTTCTAGTAAAGCAAGTAAAATATTTACTATTGGTCGATCCTTAATTTCAAAATTCTGCACATGGTAGCTCAAACCTTGTCACGCGATGTTCTCTGACTGGGAATAATTTTGTAAATCCAAAATTTTTTTCCACTCTCTTATTGCAGGCCTCTTTTTGTTTTGAGTGTACGGGTTTTTCCTATCCACTTGTATTCTGGCGATATGGGGTTGATGTGGCATTGTTGAATATTGCCGGTTACTGATTTTTTCCAGGTCGTTTTTTACTTTAATGATGCCTTTTGCCACTCATTATAGATTCAAGTATATATTAGGAAGACGTTCATCTGCCTCTCTGTTGTTCGAATTTTCGGCTGCTAGTTGTAAGCGTTCAGTATTAACACCCGTGGTTTAGATTTGGTATCTATGTGTCACAGCAACTCTCCCTTCAGTTGAAGGGATAAAGTTTCGGTTCAGAGATTGGATTGCAGTAGCAGATATTATTGAATGGAATGTGTGCATTAGTTTTGTCACGTAAAAAAATTATTGGTTATGATGCCACAATTGTTGCCCCTTCGGATACCATAGTATTTCCATGGTTGATGCCACATTGACGGGAAATCTACGCCTAAATTAAAACTGCGTCAATACCATTAAAGAAATACAGTGATGTTTATTTTGTATCCATTTAGTTCTCATATGTTAAAGGGAAACTGACATTTACCTCTATTTGTATAAATTATGATATCTTTCAATATGATTCACCTTCTCTATGTAAATATCTGAGTTATAAATAATCAATTAGTAGAGGAGATTTAAAGAAATTTTCAAATGTAATCACAAACTTCGTCAATATTTTTTTTCAAGACCAATACTCGGGAGTAATCCCCTACTCATGCAGTGGATTGTATTGGAATAATGAAAATAGAACGCCATATCGTCGCAAGAATTAAAGAACGCTGTAATTGGCAAAGTAGTCGCCGTGGTCTAGTGGTTAGTGTGTTGGCTTACTAAGTCATGAGCCCTGGGTTCGACTCCAGGCTCTGACATCTACAAAAAAAGAAATATGAAAAAAATATTTCTTTCGGCGACTACCTCTCAGCAGTCTTCTGGCAAAAGCTCTGAGAGTAACTAATTGCCATGTACAAGCTTCTCAAGTCTGTCGTTCGGAGTCGACATTAAACTGTAGGTCCCGGTACTCATGGATAAAAATTGACACACACAACATGAGAGCTGCGAGAAGCTAGGCCGTAATCCTGACACAGGGTTGTAAAGGCCAGTTATGTATGTATGTATGTATGTAACTGGCAAAAAGTCGAAAATACTTTTTTTTACATAATTTTTATCAGCAAAAAATAAGCGTCGATTGGTCCCGGTCCCAAATTTCTATGATGCAAAGAAATTCACTTACGATGTCTGCGTTTAGAAAAATACCAGTGTCTCCTTTCTACTTTCATACAAGCTTTTGGCTCTGGTGAACATTAAATGTTTTGCCAGTTACAGCGTTTCTTAATTCTTGCGAGGATATGTCAATGTAACAAGTTGCTATCAGTTGATCACTTAAAGGCCAGTGTTGTTACTTCACCCTTGAATGTCAACAGCAATTGCTCCATTTGTCGGTGGATGTTGATAGTTAGTGGTGACCGTCTTCACTAAATAGGTTGGCAATTATGTTCCCAGAATGTGGCGCTGTACTCCTGATCACTCGTTTCTGGTGGAATAGACTGGATATGTCAGGAAGCGGTTTTTCTTGCAGATGGACATCTTGGAGGACGGAAGAGGGGGAACCTATATTTTTTAAATTATAATTTAGAAAAAACCGCAAATTTTATTTTATAATTTTTGTCCTTTGCTGGGATTGAACCTCGGTCGTTTGACCGTCTGTGCGAACGCTCTAAATACTATGCCAAGACCCCCCGGGGGTATTACTTAAATCAGGTGGGTGTGGATTCCATGAACCCTGTTCGAATTAGATATAAAAACAACAGGAAACAATAAAAAGAATCAATATTTAGTGTTATTAAATCGTTTGCTATTGCTTTTATATTCGTATTAAAGTTTACAATTCAAGATACCAATGGATAACATTGTTTTTCATAATGCCAAAGTAAGATTATTCTTGTCGTTTTAAAACATAATTTTGACAAAGTAGAATACCAGTTCTGAGTGAATAAATTCTAAACAAATCCGTCATTTACTATAGCACGTGATGCTTACCTCAGATATGTCTGATAGTAGTACCACTATAAGGTGGATTTACTCAATTTCCATTAGCACAGCTATTATGCTCTATTTTATTTCTCGAGCACAGACTTATATAATATACCCACGCTTTACTGGGAACTAGATATCATATTGTCTATATATAGTAGGCTGTATAACGGGTTTTACAGATGTTTTTCATGTACTCTACTATCGCTTATTAAAGCTGTTAACAATTCTAGTCATGCCATGCAAATTTGGTTTTAATAAGTTTTCAAAGCCCCTTGTTATATAATCTAGTCAGCTACAAATATTCTCGTATTCCTCTACCATTTAAGAGATTTAGAGTTGTTAAATATTCAATTGAAAACTCTTGCAGGCATTTATTCTGTATGACAACAAAGGGTGCATGTATTTTTGCTCTTACCCAATATTTAAGTACTCAAATTATTAAGCAATTCATTATTATTACCTTTTTATCTGTATGTACTGTTTGTTTGTTTCTTTGTTGTTCATCTTTAGCACTTTCTCAATATTAATATTTTTTGTTAAATATGTTGACATTTCATATTTGCGCAAATGAAAAGAAAATCAATTTCACCTGCTGGAATTTATGCGTTTAACCTAAAAACGCACAGTTTTGTTTTCAATTATTGATGGCTTGTCATATATTGCTTTTTTGTTGTTGCTGTTGTATGAAATATTTAAGGTTGGGTGTCGTACCGCCACCACTTTATTGCCAGTAACAACACTTAAATTCAATACTTGACTCATTCAATATGTAAAATTGTTTGAATTTGTTGCCTCTTTTTTTATTATTTTTAAAATTTGTTTCCAAGTCAATCTATTATGGGATGCTTATGCTGCTGGTTGTTGTTAAGCGAACTGTTTTATTAGTTTTGAATGACGTTGTTTTTAAGTCCAACCGTTAAGCTGTAATTTTAAGTGTTTGTTTACTTTTCTCAAGCCTAAGATTTTAAAATAAAAATTTGAATTCTTTTTTTATTTTTTGTTTTTTTTTTTTTTGTTTTTTGAAAAAAGTGAAATTATTCTATTTTTAAATTACGCATTTCTTAACAACTGTAATATAAGGACAAATTGTTATGGAATGTTCGAAATTTTTACAATTTAGTAAAATTAATTGACAACTTTTAACATAAATTATATAAAAGTATGACGAAATATTTCTTTCAACGACCACCTCTTAGCAGTCTTTTAGAAAAAGCTCTAAGAGTAACTGATTTCCATAAGCAAGCTTCTCATGTCTGTCGTTCGGGTTCGACATTAAACAGTACGTCTCGGTACTCTACAAATGGGTTGTAATTGCCAATTAATCGTAATTGAAGTAAACATCACGTCCTTTTCTTACAGTAATATATCATAAATGTGTTTTTAATATCAATAAAATGAGCTTTAGTGGATATAAAATATTATGACACTGAAGTTTACATATGAATTATGTTCTGTGGACGCCACTGGTTGTAGTCGCCGTGGTCTAGTGGTTAGTGTGTTGGCTTACTAAGACATGGGCCCTGGGTTCGACTCCAGGCTCTGACATCTTCAAAAAAAGAAATATGAAAAAAATATTTCTTTCGGCGACTACCTCTCAGCAGTATTCTGGCAAAAGCTCTGAGAGTAATTAATTGCCATGAACAAGCTTCTCAAGTCTGTCGTTAGGAGTCGACATTAAACTGTAGGTCCCGGTACTCATGGATAAAAATTGACACACACAACATGAGTGCTGCGAGAATCTAGGCCGTAATCCTGACACAGGGTTGTAAAGGCCAGTTATGTTATGTTTTGTTAATGGACGCCACTGGTTACAAATACAAGCTGCAGTATGGAACAGCAAACTTTTTACAGTATATGTGACCATATTTTTTCAATAACTTTGAGATTTTTTCATTTCTAAATGTTCAGGTTTCTCTTGCTTAATTGACGTAACATAACCACGCTTAAACAACAGTTTTAATCACATAATTTTGATGGTTAATTATGTTTATCATTACGTGAAGTTATTCTTTATAAAAGTTTTCTGTGTAAAATTAATAAGTGGTTTTATTCCCGTCTACTATTAGAAGCACTTTCATTATCGACTAACCTTTAAAATTTGCCAAGGCAGTACCTACTTCTTGAATTATTCTTAACGGCTTGTACAAATAGCATAGGCTTTCTGCTGCAATGCGCAACACAACCTTCAAAAAGATTTTAAAAAGATCACATGATGAGCAGTCTGACAACTTGTTCAGAAATAAATAATATATTTTTATGTTATCCAAAGATTTTGTATCAGAGCTGTCCTTATTCTGCACTACTAATAGCTTTGCAGGTATAAGACTGTCGAAATTGGCCTTACACTCAGGTCTCTTTTTGTGCGTTCTAAAACAAATCGCCTAAATTGAATTCCCATAAAACAATACTCTAGCTTCAAATAAAAACTAATAATTCGTTGTAAATTCCTAAATATAATATGAGTGTATAAAAAATTAATATGTGATGTCTTTCATTTTGTTTTCATGAGTCTTTTCAACTATTTAGGACAGTGGTTCGTCCAAATACTTTCAATTTTTTAATCTGTCACACAAAAAACTTGATAAAAACGTACATGATTTGTACTCCTGAATGTAAATCACAAAGTTTTGTATTTTTTATCTAAACAAAGTAGCATACTGATGTTCCAATAATAGAGCGTGCGTTTACTCAATCGAATGATGCTGACAAGTTTAGGCAAAAAACTCTCACTGTAATTGCCTTTTGTTTAAGACAGGCCTGTTCAAAAGTAAAAATGTAGTTGTGTTGGTGAGAAAGTGATAATTACACTGCTGTACGTGTAAGTAGCAGTATCTGCAGTTTTATGAATTTTTTTAAGTAAAATTTATATATAAAATTTCATCTAAAAATTTAATCACTTTAAGAACAATTTATAAATACTAATCTGCTATAAAGAAATAAAAAGTACTTTTAATTTTTTAACAAAAAAAAATTTTGTAAGTTTCGTTTTTTTCATTAAATTTATTAAAAATTTTATAAAAATAATGAAAATGTCGCTGAAAAACTTTTAAACAATATTTTTAAGTGTTCTATGATAAATAAGGTATTGCATTTACAAATTCATTTATAAGAGAAAATATTTGTGTGCATTGCTATTAATTTTGTTTCCACTGCAAACAATAAATCAGCGTACATCCATCACACATGTTAACTCGTCGCTGTCTCAGTGACGACTAAAAGCAAGAGCGTAAGAATACATGTGAGTTTAGCTAAGGAACAATTGTGTATGAAATTTTTATTTTTGAACAGGCCTGGTTTAAGACCGTTGGTATTAACTTAATAATACTAACTTAACTTAATAATACTATTAAGTCTTTTAAAAAAGGGAACTTATTTCTCACGTCAATGCTAAAATTTAAAATATTTCTTTAAATTTACTAGATTAACGAAGATTTCAACTCGAACTCCAAAACAACCCAAAATGTAATTTTTATAAATCCAAAACATTGTGGATTTAAAACATCAATTCGTAACGCTTGCTTTTGCAAATGATTTGTTGCATATAGTCATGGCAGCGGCTGTTTTCAACAAAGTGTATTCTAGACTTTGAAGTCTGAAACACTTGTAAAACAATAAACGTGTAAATTCCATAATATGGTTGAAATTTTCTTGTTGCAAAGTGTTTGTTGTTGCATTAGTTTTAGTCCATATGTAAAACCTTTTTTAATTATTTTACCTGTTTAAACAAAAAATGTGGCTAATTTGCTGAAGCAATTTGATTTAATTCTTAAAATAAGTTCAGCAGCAGCCTATTACATCGTATATATGCATATATATATGCATTCTATCTCTTTTGTCCGATTTTCAAAGAAATACTGAATAAATTGTAATGCGTTCTTCAAGTGTCAATTTATTCAGAATTCAATATGAAAATTCTGTTGACAGTTGGTATTTTCGTAAATTGTATTGGACTTGAGAAAATAATTAATTTAATAACAACTTGAATTACTCTATTGTATCAAATCCACTCTATTCCACCTTAACCTTTGACAACGAAAAATGATTGGGAAGTAGCAGATAACAGCTAAAAACCGACTTAGCGAAGGACTCACAGCAATCAACATGCAACGATGGGGCAATTGCTGTTGATCATTCGAGGGTGAAGGTATAACACTGGCTTTCGAATGACCAATTCACAGCAATTTGTCTCATTCCTAAGGCGCTTAATAATATAAGAAAATAAAATATATGTTCTGTTGTCATAATGTACTGTCCTTTCCACAAAAATTCCAATACAATTTAGTAGTGGTTTACCCCTGAGTAGTGGTCTCAATAAAAAAATATCAGAAGTTAAAGAAATTTTAATGGAAAAACTATAAAATCTGCAGCAATTCTTTTTTTTTAATATCTCCATTCAAATATAAGTCATCTTTAGTATTTTTTTATATACATTTTTGTAGATCTTTGACAACTTTTTTAAATAAAATCCTTTTTAGAAACCACTACAGCCAGAAAAATAATATAAAAACTGCCCATATTCATTGTCGAAAATGTGTCAATACTGCATGTAGTAAATTCGTCAATGAAATATCGACAACAATGACGTTTTTAAAAACGGAGTACAAATGTGTACAAATAGATACCATATCGATGTTAAATCGAACCATACCGTCGTCAAATTGACAATGGCAGACTGGTACGTAGGGAGCAGTTGAGCGGGGTTTGGGTCATAGGAATTATAGCATGGAGAGTGATCCTGTGATAAGGTAGGGAGGGTTATAAAGAAGACATCCATCTGTCTCGGAGGTCTTGTTTGGTGTGTTTTTATTTCCATCTTTGTATTTTTTTTATGAATTATCTAAAGGAAAAGTTTAAACTTATCTGTTCATAGTGATTAGGGGGTTGGGTCCTCCTAAGGTGTCGATGAGCAGCCGGAAGCCTGCTCACCATTTAATGAAGAGTCATAACATAAATGCTTATTTTTTGGTTCCCACTTTATTCCTACAGAATAGCAATTAATATTTTTATTTTCGGTTTACAAAAGTATTTTATTGTAAATCAACTTTCAACTTCAATATTCATCAGGTATAGTGAATGAAAATGCGAAGTAGTAAAACGTAAATTAATGAAACTGTTCTGCGAATCTGCTCTTGTTAGCGTTCTTTCTATTTTACTGCCTTCGTTCTTAAAGCAAATTAAAGGTGAAGGCTAAACCACACTCAGTTACAGTCTGTGCTATATATGTATCTTATGCATCAGTAATATACAGTAATATACATCTGTACTGCAGACTTTTAAAAAATCAATAATTGTGAAATTACCAAATACTACTACCAATCAAACTACAAAATGTTTTATGGAAATTTCATTCAAAAAATGCAAAAAAAAAAATTAAAAAAAAAACATTTTTGGAACACTTCAAACTTCCGCTAATTTACTTTTTTTAATTTATTTTTTTTTACACTCATGCTTAAACAATGTTTTGAAACTCTTCCAAATTAAATGCTTTAATAAAAAAATACAATAAAAAGAACTTGCAATTGGTTTTTCTCGTGCCATTATTTGTATTTCTATTGACCATTAGATATCTGTTACTGCTGTTATTTTTATTTTTAGTGGCAACAGCTCATATCCAGTGAAATTAATGTAAATGAATAAATTGTGAATGATCCGAAACAAATATTATATAAAGCAGTAGCGGTGAAGCAACAAAAACAATATCAGGTCGACATTAAAGCTAAAAATAAACTGAAAAAAAAACGTTACAATTAACAGCTTTTAATAAAAGCCGTTAACATTAATGTGCTTATAACTAACTGAGTTTTATTTCTTTATTTCTTTATTATTTTTTTCATATTTACTATCAAAAAAAGGCGCGTAAAATGGCAAGAAAACACGCTTAAATATAAAAAAGTAATAAATAAACGTTGCATATCTACAAACACACAAGACTGAACATATGTCTGTATAATGAATACATTTTGACTGTCTTTTATACTCTTGCGTTTATAATATTTTGATGCCAAACGCATATTAAAAAAAAAAAAAAAACCATATAACGTAACTTCCGCAGGTCTTTTTATTGGCTCTACTGGTATTTAATGTCAGTAGCAAAGTACTCTGTGCTCACAAGTATAAACGCAATTGATGTACGTCTGCAAATATTTTTATGTTTTAAAGCATGTATCTAATCATATAACAAAATTAGATTTACTTATCTAATAAATTATGAGATTGTAAGAGTATATTATAGTGGAACGCCACTTGCCAGTAACTAAAAGTCTTCGATAGAGTGAAAATGGAATTAAAGGAAAAAAATGTACCAAAAAAACTATGTTATACATATCCGACTAAACCATGCTTTGCACTTCAATATATGGGTTGAACCACCTGAACTCAACTTAAAATATGCCGTTTTTGAAATGACTTTTTCCGAATTTGCTGATTTTTGGTACAAACAAAGTATATCATAACACTAAGACAAATATAAAATTAAAGGACACTGACACATCTGGATCCGGAAATATGATATCTTGAAAATCGGAAAAAGTACAAAAATGCATAAAGTTATACTTACTTAATTGTAATTTTCTTAAAAAGTATTATAGGTATGCATCTCACAAAAGTCGCATTTGAAAGAGTATTAAATTACCTTTGATTTAATATGCAACATGATTTTTTTTTTGAAAAAGTCAAAGGTCAATTTTCTTTACCTCTAAAGCATTAAACACATAGACGACAGCAAGCAGCAGGCAGCAAGTTGTCAAAATTAGAATGCACACGTTTATATGGAAACGATTATTTTAAAGGCAGCACAGCAAAACCCTAGACAAAAACCTTTGCTGCTGCTGCCCAACTTAGAATAATTTCTATTTTAAATTAAAAACTTTTAACATTACAAGTTGGTATTTATTTAATTAAATTTAAGATTTTAAATTTATCTGTGGGACACCAAACGTTCAATATGCATTGTTGTTTAAAATACATGTAAATACAATATAATATGATGGGAAATGCGAGGAAGTGGTTGAGTGAATAACTAACTGCGCTATGTCTTATAAAAAATATGCAATTGTGTGATGCACAAAAATAACTTTCTGATCAGGGGATTTATTTGGGAGATAGGCAACCGTACCAGTTGAGAAATACACAGCATTTCAGAATTCATCGAACAAAATCAATGGCGAAGCAAAAATCATTATTTTCCAAATATTGCCAAAAAATTTGAGATTATACCAAAATTTAAATTTTTTTTTAAAGAGTATGTGTACAACTAGCAAAAAATATATGTAGATTGTTAATGAGTTTTATAGTTTTTTAATATAAACATTTACAAACATTTCAAATAGGCGATTTTATTTTTTGCGGTTTCGTAAACTTGAAAGTCGTATCACTGAAATATTTGTTTCAACAACAAATACATGTTCATTATTTTATTTGGTTTTTTATTGTATTGCTGTTGCTGCCTTCAAAATATTTATGCAGCCGATAGCATGGCAGCAAATATTGTCGGTTACATTTGCTGCTTGCTGTCATGCTGACATGTATGTGTTTAATGCTTAACTCGGAAGCCTATATCTCCGAAAACGACCTTTTTAAAAATTAAAAAAAAAAAAATTCTGCCAAAGTTATTCTACAGTTGTGAAAAATTTCAGAGTGGAGGTCTTTTTGGATCGAGAAATAAAAATCAAATCGCCAAAGAATGAGATTAAAACTGTTCTGATAGAGGTGGGATAGTATACAATTTTTCGATTTCGATTGGCTAGAACCGCTTATTTCGTGACTTTCAACAAAAAAATACATAAGTCAAAAAGAAGGGACATGGGATTAGGGCAAATGGCTCTTCATCAGGGTCAAAGGTTAGGTACATATATTTTATTTTCTTATACTATTAAGCGCCTTAGAAATGAGATGCATTGCTGTGAATTAATCATTCAAAGGCCAGTGTTATATCTTCACCCTTAAATGATCAACAGCAATTGCCCCATCGTTGCGTGTTAATTGCAGTGAGTACCGTCGCTAAGTAAGTTGTTAGCTTTTATCTGCTACATCCCAATATGTGGCGCTTTTCTCCTGATTATTCGTTTTTCGTTGTCAAATTTTAAGGTGGAATAGAGTGGAATGTCAGGGAGCGGTTACTTTGTAGATGGACTTCTTAGAGGAGGGGGGCGGGGGGAAACTCTTATTTTTAAATTATAATTTTGATAAAACCTCAAACTAACTTTTTCATTTCTCACCCTTGCTGGGATTTAACCTGGGCCGTTTGAGTTTTTGCGCGAGCGCTCTAACTACTATACCACGCTATAAGCCCACTTAGCCGAACGTAAGTTGTTATTATTTCATCACTGCTGGATGTAAGGTAGTAAGGATTAGGGCAGTAGAAGATTATTTCAATAAACGTATTGCAAGTATTCATAAATTTTAATAAGAATGTGTGTTCCTTCTTCTTTTTCTATTACGTTTAAATTATTTAAAACTATTAAACCGCATAAGAAAATTATTTAAAAAGGGATTTAGTTTAATGCCACAGACAGAAAAATCATTTAAAAGTCAAAGCAAATAATCATGAGAAATAATTTTCTAATATTTTATATCGTAAATTAATTAATGCTCTTGAATTATACTCAGAAATAGACATAAAAAAGCCAATAATTTTCTATTCATTTATACAATGATAGTGAAATATTAAAAGTTTTGTTAAAGAAATTTGACAAGTGTTTGCTTGAGGTAGATACGAGTATGTAATTATTGTTTATAATTATTTTTGTAAAACATTTATTGCTTTTAATGACATAATTGCTATTTGTTTGGTTTTTCAAAGTGGGCTGCCTCAGGCTTTAAATTCGATTAGCTTAATAATAACTGATCAGCCAATAATAATTGAAAGTGAATATTTTCAATTAGTTAAAAATTGAATAATCGGAAATTAAATCTTGTCTACAATACTCGTATAAAATTAAATATTATATTTTGTTTGCTTTAATAGTGATAAAATTCAAAAAAAAAATTGTATAATTGGAGCAAAAAAAAAAAGGGTTTCTCTTTGTTAATTTCAACGTAATTAAAGTTGTTACAGTCGTCAAATTTAAGAAAAACTTATGTAAAATTGATTTTATTACGTAAAAAATAAAATCACATTTTGAGTCTAGTGTTTCAATTCATTTTGTCGTAAAATTTAAGGAATCTAAAATCTAAAAACATTTTCACAACTATACCAAAATGTTCAGATTGAATTATTTTTTTTTTTTTATCAAATTAAAGGAAGATGTCAACAATGTCCTGATTGTGTAACCAAGTTTAGTCATATTTTATGTTTTCCAATTCAAACGGAGGAAGATAATAATTTCTTGACACAACAAATATATAAAACTTGGACTGGTTGTGATTCGTAAGAGCACTGGAAAGTCTTATGGTTGGTTTTAATTTCCTTCTAATGAGACATACCAAAGTGGTCCTTCCTGAATCTAAAGAATTTCATCAAGTTCGTAGTTAATATTAGGAAGAACTGAAATTTGTACGCTAACAAGGCTTTCTTATAGCGTATTACTACCTGGAATAGGTAAAATCCCCTACATATTCGAAACGCAGCCTTAAAAAAGATAAAACCACTGATCAATTTTTGTAGAACTTGAATATTTTGTCTAGACTGAGATTGTGCTTTTAAACCGGAATCAATTTAATATAAGCTCTCCATCCGAGGATCACTTTCCATACGATTAAATGCAACATTGATTGCATGAAAAAAAATGTTTATGAATTTTTTCCAAAGATTATGAAGTCTGACAGGCGTGGCAAAAAGTTTGCCAGAGAAATGCAATTTTTGGGTTCACTATCATACGAGTACTTTTTAAACACACAAAATTTTTTTGACATAATCGTACGACTCAATAGAATAGGGTATCAGAGCATTTATATAGATTAAGACCCGTGGACGAACGTAATGGATATGTATAACGGTCGACCGCGGTCGTGGCAGCACTAACAATTGTGTAACGTTGGTTTGGTTAATCTCCGGGTTCAAACTATAGCACTAAAAACAACAAAAAATAAATATTTCTTTCGGCGATCACCTCTTAACAGTTTTCTGGCAAAGATCTGAGAGTAACTGATTACATTGAACAAGTTTCTCAAGTCTGTCATTCGCACTCGACGTTAAATTCCAGCGTGATTTTCGAGTTTCACATAAAATATACCCAAAAACCATGATAAAAGAAAGAGATAGAGATAATTCTCTGAGAATGTTCAATGTATTAATGACTTTGTTTACATTATTTGGTATGTGCTGAACCATGGTGGTGTTGCCAACCCAACTGGTTTTTTTTTTGGTCATACCGCTCCTGTCAAAAGTTTTGTTTATATTTATGTTTTGTTTACATTTTGCTTTGTGTGTATTCGTGTTTTTGTTTTGGTGTAGAGACATGTACGTTGCTAAAAATACACACACACACTTCTGACATGTGCTTTTTTAATTCACCATACCTCCTTTTGATTTTAAAGAGCTGGAAAAACAAAATCAAATTTCCTGTTGTTTTTGTACTATATTCACCTGCCACCACCTTGTAAGTAATTCCACCATGTGCTGAACATAAAGAAAATTGAGAACCAAAACAAAAGAAAAACTGTTATCTGAAGTCTCGAGATTTTAAAGGCAATGCCTTTCATCATCCGCAGTTACAAATTTAATAAAAGGCACACAGACCAACAAACTGGCAAAATTTATATCACTTCCCTGCCAGCAAATTGGTAGTCGACTACCAATAAAGCTGACTTATAATTCACTTTTATGGGCTGACCATAAGCTAACTACATTGTAATCCAGAACTTACCAAAATCAAAGTGTTATAGCTAGCTAGCTAAAGTTAAATTTAAGTTAACGGCTAGGTAACTAACTTTAAAGTTAATTGAAATTGACTACTTCCTAGGACATCGCAATGTTAAAATAGTTAGATGTTTTCATATAAAAGTAATCCAAGTGTCAACCACCACTACTTGAGAAATAGTTAGTTTTAAATTAATTGAAAGTTAACTGAATTGCCTGCAGGGTTGTTATAGAGCAGGGATGTACACTACTACATAAACACACATGCGCTTGTGTATGAAGCAGAAAAAGAACTCTGCTTAGTTTTACCAGAAATGGGAATGCTCGAATTTCTTTCTGTTTATCACGTGTTGAGACAACAATACGCGCGCAATATGTTTAAAAGCGAACTCTTTTTTATAGAAAATAAAGATAGTAATGTTCTCGTTGGAAACAGGGTAAAGTTTTTTGAAAAAGCTTGATTGCAGTAAATACATTAAACTCACGACAGAGATCTTTAAATTGTACTCAATGTTTGGAACGACATAAAATTGTGAAGTTGCTTTTTTAAACCTGTAAATAGTTCTGAGTAAAATACGTAATCGATTGTCCGGTAGACATGTGACCGATCTATTAATAATAAAGGAGTACCGAGGACACATAAATTTAAAGAAAATAATGAATAATTATTTCAGTTAAATAAAAATGATACAAAAAATATGCACTATCCATCCCTACATATGTTGGAGAGAAGCTAAAATCTATAAAGAGCAAGAGCAACAATATTTCTTTTTCTTATGTACGTGCTTGACTTCGACGTAAGCAGAATTTGTTTTCCAATCATGCGTTATAGGGAAAGAGATTTTTGGACACCACTGTTATAGAGTTGCGAAAAACCTAAATTTTGATCAATCGCTCGATGTTTAGTCTAAATTCCCTTCACATAATTTGGCGGCACATGAAACTATACAGGGTTAAGAAAAAAATAAAAAAAATATTTTAAATCTTGGCTCTTAGATATCCATCGTTCATTTATTTGTTTTCTTTTTTTAAGCAGAAGCTTAAAACCTATTGTTCCAAAGCGTTACTGCTGTTTTTGCTAGTTGTAAAGACAGAAAATTATACTCACGTTGGGTGTTGTCGTAGATAAGTTTATAGATTGCCACTTTTGGTAATTTGTTGTTGGTATTGTTGTTGATTTTTAACATTTCCATGTCACTAATTTCACTTTCTTTTATACTTATAAACACAAACAAAAGATTAAAGCCCAAATATTGATAAAATCTAAGTCGTAACAACAACATTATTTCGTCATTTGTTTAACAACAAATGGTTTTCTTTGTTTTACACGACAGCTGAAAACTAAAGTTTAAAATCATTATGTTTGACTGATTTTTAGTCAGCCAATGCAATGAGGTTTTATTAAGAATTTTCAATTCAATTGTTTTCAATTTAACAGGTTTTCTTTAGTTGCATGAGAAATATCAATACGAATACAATGGTTTGACAGCTAATAGAGCCAAGGAATCATAAATGTTTTAAACGTCAGGACAAAGCATTGAATTTGTGAACATTTAAGCAACAATGGAAGCATATTGTTGTTTATGCATACCTTAAAGCTTCCAAACATGCTACAGAATAAGGTATTATTTTTGATTTTGTATAATATTTGCTTGCTGGTTGCAATAAATTTGCATTTCTATTGCATTTAAGCGGCTCATTTCATATAAAAATCATACATTATTGATGCGCACGAGTAAGTGATTGTTTACAATTTCTTCCTTACAAAATAGCTTATTGGTAAGCACTAATTTCTGCTGGGATAAAGCTTTCTTAAATATGATTTTTGTTCAATAACAAAGTTAAATGGTTAACCCTACTGTTAGGTTAGAAAAAACTTACGAATGTTAGGTTAATGGACCATTTGGTCCATACTTCAATATTCATACAAAATAATATTTTAATTTTATATTTGTTTCTATTTTGGATCACTTCACCCTAAATATTAAAAAGTTAAGCTTTACTCAACGCTAGAGATGGACGAGTGAGGGAATTTTGGCTCACGGTCACGCAAGAAATTTTATAATCTCTCACGAATCACTCTCTCGAATTTTTCTTATTCACGCACTTCTTCCGTCAGTAAAATTAAAAGTACTCAGTTTCACGCGAAATATAGCCAAAAAAGTTTTTCTGAAACAGACACTGAACGGGAACCCATTCTATCTGCAGCTAGCTCGGTTGATCCGTTTTTTATTACTGAAAACAAAATGCTCTGGAGTGCCACTCCATTACCTCAACCTATTGGAGCTACGGCTGAGAATATTATCTCAACGCAGCCAGATGCATTGACATTCTGTAGGGTTTTTTATTGTTTTTTCGGCCTCCATAGAAAGAATTATAATCGAAAATACTAATATGTACGTCAGGGTCAAGTTTGGTGGCAAGTGGAAAGATATTTATGAAGACGCATTGCGCGCTTATATTACTGTGCTCATTCTTCAGGCGTATGCCGGTATGTATAATCTTATTTTTTTAATGTAACAAAGTCGTTGGCTAATATAAAATCTATTATTGAAAGTAGAAAATATGAAGATGTTCATGGTTTATTTGATACAAAATTTGGTCGCCCCATTTTCCGAGCAATTATGTCTGAAGAAAAATATCATATGATTACCATCAATGATCACCATTGATGAGCAAATTTTTGAATTAAGAGGGCGATGTACCTTTCGACAGTTGGTACCATCAAAACCACCAAAATATGGTTTGAAATTTTGGTTCTCCGTGGACTCCAAGTCGGGTTACAACTATAACTTGGTAAGGACTAAACAGAAGGCTTGAAAGGGCAAAATATAACAGAAAACAATTTTTTTTTACTTTTGAGTTATCAAAAAAACTTCAGGAAAGGAACTTTACATATGTGGGAACATTACGCGAAAATAAAACATTAGTTCCTCCGAAATTGCTGACTTTCAAAAAACTCCTATTGTACCGTTCTATAAACGCAAAACAACTCGATAGCCAAACATTTTTTTTGCAAACATAATTGATATATCCGCGTTGAATGCATACATAATATTTTCTGTAATCGACGTTTCATGGATTCCAGCTGATCGGAATTGCAGGAGACCAGAGTTATTGGGGCAACTAGCACTTTCTCTGGCGAACGCATATATTTTAAACAGACTAGATTTCATCAAAAAGAGTTCTCAGCACAGTTATTTACTAAAATACGAAAACCATGCATAGTTCCAGTGGCCTCTTCAAATAATATTTCTAATTCAGGGGCTCAAAAGCGTCGAATTTGTAGTTGCTGCAAGTCTGAGTGTGATATAAAATACTCCATTTGCAATAGGTTTATTTGCAAAACTAACAGCTAAGCATGTTACTTATCATGCAATGACAATTATTATAATCCCGACTAATAAATTCTTATATTTATAAAAAAAATCAAAGAAAATATATTATGGACCAAACGGTCCCTTAACCTAAGATTCGTAATTTTTTATTTTTCTCAGTCCTGGTTTAAGTCAGAACCTTGAATTTTTGTATATAACATGGTTCTCATAGATGGGCATTTTTCAGTACCAGTACTTTTTCAGTATTTTCTTTTTTTACTGATTATTGAAAAGAAAAATCAGTATTCAGTAAATTTTACTGTTTACTGAAAAAATAAATCAGTATTCAGTAAATTTTACTGATTACTGAAAAGAGAAATCAGTGTTCAGTAAAAAGTACTGATTACTGAAAAGTGAAATCAGTATTCAGTAAAAGGTACTGATTTGTGTAAAAAAATTCAGTAAACAATAAATGACTGATGGTAGATACTGTGTGTTTTAAAAATGATATGTACGCATTCCTCACTTACATGAATAGTGGCATAACTGAAAAACTGCATTTCGAGGAATATTTCTTTTTTGTATGTTTTTACTTTTTTTAATTATGAAATGTGTTATTGGGTAAATAAAAACTGATTTATATAGCTGAGACTTCAAGTTCAAATAATATACTGAAAAATGTAAAATAAAATAATTTTTTCAGTTCTTAATTTTTTTCGAAATGCAGTTTTTCAGTTATGCCACTATTCATGTAAGTGAGCAATGCGTACATATCATTTTGAAAACACACAGTATCTACCTACTATCAGTCATTTAATGTTTACTGAATTTTATTACACAAATCAGTACTTTTTACTGAATACTGATTTCACTTAATGTTTACTGAATTTTTTTACACAAATCAGTACTTTTTACTGAATACTGATTTCACTTTTCAGTAATCAGTACTTTTTACTGAATACTGATTTTTCTTATCAGTAATCAGTACTTTTTACTGAATACTGATTTCTCTTTTCAGTAATCAGTAAAATTTACTGAATACTGATTTCTTTTTTCAGTAATCAGTACTTTTCACTGAATACTGATTTCTCTTTTCAGTAATCAGTAAAATTTACTGAATACTGATTTTTCTTTCCAGTAATCAGTAAAATTTACTGAATACTGATTTTTCTTTTCAATAATCAGTACTTTTCACTGAATACTGATTTTTCTTTCCAGTAATCAGTAAAATTTACTGAATACTGATTTTTCTTTTCAATAATCAGTACTTTTTACTGAATACTGGTTTACGTATTGCAGTAAAAAAGTAATGCAGTATGCCCATGTATGATGGTTCTATAAAAAGACCACATGAGCTAAAAAATTAAGTCACTATATGTCACCGTTTAAAAATTACAAAGAAAACAATAAAAAAAATTGGACCAAATGGGCTTAACCTAACAGTAGGGTTAAGTGTCAGTGCCTACATCAATAAGACAACACTGAAGCCTTTAAAGAATCACCAATTATATGGTGCGAGTTATACGGTGTATTGGGAGAAAAATCGAGCCCTTCTGACTAAATGTTTATTTCCAAAAATTAGTCAGCTTAACATCAACGATATTTCATAGCAACAATGGATTTATCTCTAAACCAGTTTGGCAATAATTACTTTTACTACAGTATATCCTGGATTTAATGCCTCTGAATATATATAATAATTTTTAAAACAGCAGCAGGAACAAAATAAACAACTGATCTCTGAGCTGGCAAGTGTTTTTCAACTTTTGTATAAAAGTTAGATCTCATTCATTGCCTTTTCAAACATAATTTTGTGCGTCTTATTGCTACTATTGACAGAAATAACTTGAACATTGCCATCAACAGAAACATACTTATATCAAGATAGCAGTGTTGGCATGAAAATATGTTCATACTTATATACACTGCTCCTCTTTACACTCTCCGTTAATATTATTTAAATACTACCTAAACTACTTGTGCTATGGACTTGCAATTTTTATGTATTTGACTTCTATGAATCAATGTCTGTGTTGTAGTCATATATGCTTTTATTGCATACAAATAATAATCTCCTTATATTGTAAGTGTATGTCCACACTCGGCGAGGCGAGTCGGCAACTTTTGTAGTTTGTAGACGATTACGGTGAGGGGAACAAAAGAAGAAAAATACTTGCCCGTTCTCGGCGATTCTTTATATTCCCTCATTCGTTTTTTTCTTTGTAGTTGATTATTTGACATTTCCTTTCATATTTTTTTTCGCTTTTTGGTGTACACGTCTTTTTCGTACAATCGCAGCGTTCGTTTTTCTTATGTTTTTTTCTTTTTAATAAGTGCAGCGTTGCCAGTTTATGTGTAATTACACAAAAATGGAAGAGAACACTTTTTCTTTAAATATTTTGAGATCATAAATTTTTTATATAACTTTGTCTCATAATTATTTCAATTAAATTATTTATAATAAATTAATTCAATTCTTAATGTTTTTAAGCAGCCCATAATATTGGTCACCATTTCATTTCATAGAAATCAAACATTATTCAATACCAGAAACAATATGAATCTTATGATAGCAAGATGTCGGTTAGAAACTACGAAGCAACGCGTTCAATATATGGATAGTATGAATTTTAATAATCTCCCTCAAGATATTAAAAATATAAAAAGAATTTCAATTTTCAAGAAAAGGATAAAGGAATATTTGCCTAAAGACTTAGAAACTCTTTTCATATGATTTACAGCAATCGTATACAATATCCTATAAATTAATAATTAAATTTTGTGTGCATATATTACTATTTTTTTACTTCTTTTATTTATTTCCTTTCTTTTGTAAATTATATAAATATATAGAATTAAATATCTTAAAATAAAATATTTGGGGTATTCAAATGCTCGTTTTAAAGTCATATATCATAAAACGAAAAAATATGATTGCTGTAAACAACCCGTCATAGTTTAGTATATTAATTTTAATTTTATTATTTTGTTATTTTTTATTTTTCAATTTATGACAAAATGGTAAACATAGGTTGAAAAGTATTATTGTTTTATGACTTTTTTATTCAAAGACCAACAACAAATTTTTTAAACTATTTTAAAATTGTATGATATTATGACAATATGACTTGATAGGACCCCGTTTGAATATCCCAATTATATATTGTCCCTTATCCTGCGACCTCTTCAATTTCGTCATGGAGAGTGTTTTGCGAAAGGCGGGTGTTCATCGAAATGGCACTATATTTAACAAAAGTGTCCAGCTCCTTGCGTATGCAGACGACATAGACATCATTGGGCATACCAAGCGAGATGTCACCGCAGCCTTTAATGCTATTGAACGGGAGTCTGCAAAAATGGGTCTGGCGGTAAATGAGAGCAAGACGAAGTACATGTTGTCGACGAGTAGGGATGTTGAACGTATCGGCTCCCAGGTTACAGCCGGCAACTATACATTCGATGTTGTTAAGGAGTTTATCTACCTTGGCACCGCCATTACCAGCAAGAATGATGTCAGTCTGGAGATCAAACGAAGAATCACACTGGCCAACAGGTGCTACTACGGTCTCAGTAGGCAGTTTAGTAATAGAGACCTCTCTCGTGCGACGAAATTAACACTCTACAAGTCGCTTATTCTTCCGGTGCTTCTCTATGGTGCGGAAGCATGGACGCTGTCTTGTGCCGATGCAGCGGTCTTGGGAGTATTTGAGAGAAAAGTTCTTCGTAAGATCTTTGGTCCTCGAAGGCATGGCGATGAGTTTCGCATTAGAACCAACCATGAGCTGTATGAGCTCCTCGGCGATGTGGGCGTTGTTCAGCGCATTAACATCCAGCGGCTACGCTGGCTCGGCCATATTGTTCGGATGGATGAATCCGCTCCAGCGAGAAAAGTTTTCGATGCGAAGGTCACTGGACGTCGGCGTAGAGGACGACCGTGTTTACGTTGGAAGGACCAAGTTGATGAAGCCCTGTCGTCAATTGGTGTGACCAACTGGAGAAGGCGCGCGCTTAGCAGAGACGCCTGGAGACTAGTGTTAAGGCAGGCCGAAACCCGTTAACGGGTTGTTATGGCCATCTAAGTAAGTAAGTAAGTAAGTAAGTACATGTGTAATTCAAAGCTGTCAATATTTTACCGGCTCGCCTCAATAATGACTATGTGATGCTGAGGCAATCAAAATTTCATATGATAATAATATAAAGGAATGAATAATAATAATAATAAAAAAAAATAATATTAAAAATAAATAAAAAAATAAAAGTAAAACATTTAAATATTTTCAAGCTGACTATCAAAATTTATACCAATTTTAAAATATGTCCACTAGTGAGCTAAAGCAAACATTTTAGGAAATTATTAAACTATAAGTAAATTGTCTTTCAGTGGAGACAATATGCTTTTTTAAATATTAAGAATCATAATGAAATGTAAATTCTTCTGCCCGTATGCAAAAAAATTAAAATAGATTTTAATTCAAAATTCTAATGGAAAATAAAGACTGCAAATTTACTTTGTTATTTTGTATATGACTGTTAAACTGCTGAATGTCTAATCGACACATAATACGTGAATACATAATCAAACTGTTAAAAGACATTCATTTTGCAACTGAAAAGTTATTTGGTTAAAATATTTTTCATTAATAGAAAATTTAATTGTGTTGCATTACATTAAAAGAAAATATTTTGTTTATATCAACTGATTTTCATTATTTGCAGCTTATTTTATATGTAACATACCTTAATTTTAGGATAATTTTTAAAAATATAAAATATGTCTTATCCTCTAAACTTCTTCAAAATTTAAGCGGTGCTCCCGAACTATTTTAAGTACTAAGTAGTTCTCATTATCACTAGTATTCAACTGTAAATACTTTAATATTGTTTTGGGCTGTTCCAATAGCTCTAGGTTTTGTCTCCCACAGGGAAATTTATAAATATACTAATATTTATTCATATATTAAAATGATATACAAAAATAAAAAGCATTATATTCTATGTATGAAATATATTTCAGGCAATCTATAAAATTTTGTGTAATTTGTAAGTATTTCTGTGGCAACACGGCATAAATGTCAAATTGTAAGAAAAACAAGCAAAAGAAAACACAAAAATTGCTGAACAACAACAAAAAGTTGGGCAACTAAACTCTTCGAGTGTGGACACGAAGACAAGTTTAAAAGAGAATTGTTGAAGAATTGCCCAACTCTTCTCGCCGAGTGTGGACATAGACTAATTTAATATAAGAATCCATATTTTTTTTTTTAAACAAAATGAAACTCAATTGCTCTCTTTGTACTGCAATATTTTTTTTTAATTTTGCTACAAATCATTACAAATTATTCTAATTCTAATGCATTTAAAATAACTTTAAAGTACACATTGTATGCAAATAATATATATTTGCTTACTTGTGTTCATTCTACCGAAATATGTATGTATGTAATTACGAGTATTTAATTACAGTCAATATTTAAATTAACTGGGTTACACTATGTATAGGTTGGGGTAGAGAAAAAGTGATTTATTTTCATGTTTATTAAATTAAATTTAAATTCTTTCTTTTATTATTTTAACAATTACAGTATTTGTATTTCAATATTTAAATAAATTTTCTTACAATACTTACCTTAAGCCCTTATGACACCAAATTTTTTTCGTATTGATATGGATTTGGAGGGAATTATAACGAGTGTAATATAGATTCATATAAATATAAAATAGTCAAAATATTTATAGAAGATGTGGATAAGAAAATGGAGTATGTTCAAAAAAATATATTTTGGACTCAAATTCAGATTTAGAGCAAAAAATTCTATACAGTGCTGTTAACTTTTCAGTGTTATACTCCTACAGCGATGCCAACTTAGCCATTTTTACGCCGTTTTTTAGCTCTTTTCAAATGCCTGCTGCGCGTTTATTTTTTATTTAGCTCATTTTAAGAAAAGGAGCTGCAATCGCCTTTTGGATTTAGTTTTTAGCACTTTTAGCCCCTTTTTGCAAAAAATAAAGATCAAAACTGCTACCTTGGTTATAGTTTTGAAAAAGCTTATGCAAAATCGAAAATATCTTACTCAGAAATTAAATTAATTGAGAAGAACTTGATAAAATTTACTAAAAATTTAATTTATGAAATAAGAGCTTAATTACCAATAAACTGTAAAATATTCAAAAGCAAATATAATAATAAATATTTCCTGAAGAAGCTACGCAGAGAAGTAGCGAAATATCGAAATAATAATTATTTTAATCGACCTAAAGCTTAATTAAAAGTTTATATATTAATCAATAATAAGGTCAACTAAACTTATTGATACAAATATTTCTTCCTGCAATATGGAGGATACTAAAGCTGTAATTAAAGTATTTGTATAAAAATTGTGGAACTTAAACATTTTACGAACAATTTAAAACTAGAATAGTGGAATAGTATTTTGAATCGAAGTTCATCATTTTAAATATTCAATCAACAAGAATCCATTTCATAAACTATCATGTGTTATTTTAAGACTTTTCACACTGCCTCATTAAAATGCAGAAGTAGATCGCACATTCAGAGTTAAGAAGTTTTTAAAAAAAAAGTACGAAACAAAATGTCTTTGAATACATCGAATAGATTATTTACCTAAAGTATAGGTTAAAAAGAATAAAACATTACGAAATACCAGAAAAAGTCTGTTTGAAAATACTTTAAACGAAACATACAAGAAGTCAAAACATTTTATTAAATCTGTTTTGTGGACTGAAGGAGAAGAAAACGACAATGCAATGCTATGCACTTGTAACGAATTGCTCTTAAATATCACTTTTGTTATATTATTTTTTTGTACTATTCTCATAAAATAAATTTTACCTCGAAACTACAAATAAAATAAATTAAAACACCGTTAAATCTAAATTTAGCACTTTTTAGCCCTTTTTTAATGTGATGTTGGCTCTTTTTGCTTCTAAAAAGTTGGCATCGCTGTACTCTTATAAAGCGGTTTAACGGTATGTTTGTCTTCAAGGTAGAGCATTTTTTATAAAATAAAAAAATATCAACATGGAAATAGAAGTTTTGTTCACATTCTTTATATTCCACTCTTTCTAGCATTTGTTATTTCCATAAGTCGGGATTCACAATTTATTGTAGAAATTGAAAGGCAGACATTGTTAATTTCTCTTTTGCTGTTTTGTAACCATAGAACTTAAGGCCCAACCATAATGTACTTTCGTAGACGTATGCTAATGTCAAAAATCAACGAAACGTCTGTCAAAAATCTAACGAAGCTTTCGAGTGGCTATAATGTACTTTTTAAACTTAAGTGCAAGCTGTTCTTAGTTGCAATCATTATTACTTATGTAAAACTTGATTTGTCTCATAAATATACAGATTTTTATCACAAACTGTTATTTAATATCTACAACGGTTAAATATTTTACCGAAAATACGTCAGTTATATTTATTTTTGTTAATTAAAAAAAAATAAATCATAAATAAAAAATAGTACTAAAAAATCCAACCGTGTGTTCATTCCAATTGTAAACACAAGCACATTTCTTTAAATTTTATTATTAATGTACTACAAAATGAACAGAAAAAAAAATAATTAAATGGTTGAAAAAAAATAAGATACACATTTGTCACAGAGAAATATTATATATTTTCAATTAAATTTCAATAAAGTTATCCTCGGTTTTCATTGCACACTGCCGTCTTTTGTTTATTATTGTTTACATAAACACAAAAACAACTGTTTGCGTACGTTTGGTGCGATCGGCTTCGCTCTAAACGTAAATAAATGAAATTGAACGAAACTCAACGAAACCTTTGTTATGTACATTATGGGTATACACATTTAATTGCATGCATTCGCATAGTTGTTTAAGCTAGCTTAAGCACATTATGGTTGGGCCTTTAGAAGACAAAACGAATAAGTAAATATTACGAAAAGTGGAAAATAAAACGGAACAGTGTAGACGAAAATGTGTAGAGTATACACATTTTCGTCCTAATTTCTACAAACTACACCTCCTTGTCATCCAATTTTTACATTGTAAATCCCGACTAACAATCTAATAAAAAAACAAAAAATGGAGTGTCAAAAGGGATTTAAAGGAACAATTTCTTATTTTAATATGTAAATAATATATATATATATCTAGGAGTGGAAATAAGGAAGTTATTTTCTCCTAATCTCTTCTTCTTACAATATATTACTAATTACTCTATAAAAATGGTTTACCATCATTATTATTTTTATAATTATGTTGTCCATAATAATACAAATCTTTAATTGAATTACCACTATTGCCACCCACATTACGATATGAATTGTAAGGCATTTCGTGTTTTAAAGTGATAGGAATATATTGTTGTCCCGCTGTGGTTGCTGCAGTTGCTACATAATCATTATTATTACTGTCGGACCATGTTTGATCATTCAATAGTGAATAACCATTTGAAGCAGAACGATAGGGTCTACCATTGGGCAAATAAATTACTTCGAAACGATCTTTGGTATCATAAATATTGCCCGAGAATATCCATTTTAAAGCCAAAAATCCAGTAGTTATTAAAGAAATTTTACCCAATACCAAAGCAGTAGATGAAATCGCTGTCAACATTTTTAAAATTAAGGGAATTAGAATTATTTTGGCAATGAGAACGCCCATAAATAAGGGATACATAAATTTGGTGAATTTCTTATAGCGATGAGTTTTACCTCGACCTGAAAATATAAAATGTAATGCAAAGTATTATTATTTTATTTTTTATTATTTATTAATAGATATGTATATAAAGTTTACAATGTATAAATCATAATATCAATTTTGTACCAAGATATCTATATATGGTTCTAACTCAAGTTGTGAACCGGAATGACAACCATCGAAATAAAGATATAATAAGTGTATTATTAGATGTGTATGTGTAGTATAAATATAAATTAATGCATATTAGTTATTGTATTCATTAATAATCAATTTTCTATATTTGAGAGAGATATTCAAATAGCTATAAAGTTTATTAAAACTTTCGCCATTTAATAGTGAAATAACTTCATAATGCGAAGTATGTAATTATGGAGTGCAATAATTAAATGATAACGAGTTTTAAGTAATTTTCAATAAATAAAATGTAATAAATGTTAATAAAAAAGAATAAAATGTTTAAACCCAAGGACGAATAATCATACCAAATAGAACTTCTTAGAGTCAAATATTTAGAATTGGGCCAAAAAATTTTAATTTAGGTATTAACTACAATTGAAAAAAAAAAAAAACAAATACGTATTAGATAGCATAGCATATTTAGAAGGGTGGCGTAGTGTAGTGGTTAGAGCGCTGGCTTACAACACCAAGCAACCCAGCTTCGAATCCCAGTACTGGAGAAAACTAAGAACAAAAACTATGCGGCATTCCGGAGTTTTAATTAAAAAAAAAAAATATAAGAAGTTCCCCACTCACCTCTAAGAAGTCCCTTTTTAAGGCGGCTGTTACCTGACATACCACCCTATCTACCTTTGAATTGTCAATGGAATAATCACAAGAAAGCGCCATCTACTGGGAAGTCATAGACAGAACTAAACATGAATCATAATCACTTACCAATTTAGCAAAGATCCTCACAACTTCACAAATATAGAAAATTAATATCAACAGACGGGCCAACTGATTTTGATCATTTAAGGGTGAAGGTATAACACTGGCCTTTGAGTGATCGACTGACAGCAACTTCTCCCATTGACATAAGGCAGATATAATGAAACTATTTCTTATTCAAAGAAAAAAGTATACTATATACGTCAATATGATTACAGAAAGATTTCTCATTATTTTGTCCTGTGGTAACAAACCCCAAAATTTTTTTGAGACCAATATTTAGGTGTAAATCCTTACTTATGCTGTGCATTGTATTGGAATTATTTCTGGAAAGGATAGGGTGGCGTTTTTCTTCATAAGCTCTTTACGACTAAGACAAGTTGTTGTCAGTTAATTTGATGATCATTCATAGGCCAGTGTTGCACATTCTTCTTTGAATGATCAACAGCAATTGCCCCATATGTAGTTGTATGTTGATTGTGGTGAGGATTTTTGCTAAGTAGGTAGCTGTTATCTACTACTTCCAAGCATGTGGCGTTTTTCTCTTAATCATTAATTTTTTGATATCAATGCCAAAGGTGGAATAGAACGGAATGTCATAGAGCGGTTTGTTGTGTATAGACTCCTTGTAAGGGGAGGGTGGAACTTCCAATTTTTTTTAAATTAAAATTTCGAAGAACCACAAATTTGTATTCTTAATTTTTTCCTTTTCGTCTTTTATTACAAATACGAGTATATTCTGTTTGTTTTTTACTTTCAATTTATTTTCTAAAATTTAAATAAATTACAAAAATATTCTAAAATATTTTCCTGATTTTCATCTGCTGCATACAGATTTGCAAAAGTAAGCAATATAAGCAATTTTGGAGAGCGTTTAAGGAAAATTTATCTCTTATAACTTCCTTAACTGTCGAAATGCCCATTCGATTTATTTATAATTTGTCACAACATATACTCTTAAAATAGACTACAGAATGCGAAATCTGATATGTAATGTTATTTAAGGAATTTTCTTACCAAGCAGTTGATATTGAAGCAATTATGTATGTTTGGATTGTATGGAAGTTTTGCAGTAGTTGAATAATTTATTAACTGCATTACAAGATTTAGAAAATATACGATATTTTGAATTCGTATGAACTCCTAGTGCTTTTTGTAAACAGGTGGCTGAAGAAAGTTTTTTCTTCATTTTCGAAGGATGGAGCAAGCCAATCGTATTAAAAGAGTTATGTGACTTTCATCAAATAATATTAAAAATAATAAATAGAACTATATTTAGATTAATTTTATTCTCATTCCTTTTTATAGTTTTATTATTATTTCTTAGCTTGAAATGTTTGTAATATTTCACCATGTTTGTAACAAAAAATAGTTGAAAAATTCAGGCAACAAAGACAATCAAACCAACTGTTGTACAGTTCTACGAACTTTCTTTAAAAATATCATTCATGTTTTACACTATACGACCTAAGTTACTTACTTGTATTGTTTTATTAATGTATGTACGGACCAAAATGTTTGCCCCTGAATTTTTCCCTAAAAGTTTTTTATTTCCCAAAATTTCCCAAAGCGCAAAAAATATCCCAAATCTTGTTTAAAAACCCCAACCTGACAACACTGCAATGTAGGCAGTAATTTGTTAAAAATGAGTGCTGCAGTTTCACCGACTATCTTTAAAAATGGTGAACAGGAAAATTAATTAATTACAGAAAATTATTTCTGTGGAAAAGGTTGTTGCATTGAAAATAATAAATAATTCGAACAGGGTATCTACTCCTATAACTAAAAGTCAGTCTTTTGTTTTAATAGCAATTCCTAAAATTTTCAAACAATTATGTATATACACACCTCCTTCAATATCCTCCAGAACTTGTTCTAATAACAACAAATCTTCATCCTTCTCCAAAGTAGGCCAAAAACTTAAACTTTGTCGTGATAATTTTGTCGATGATAATACATTTGTATTATTATACTTTTCATTGTCATTTTCCTTTTCGTCTATATTATCAAAAACAGCTTCAGTTGTGTTGATTATTGCTGTGGGAGGACTTTCATTTGTTCTAACAATAGCGGCAAATAAACCCACAATTGCACATATTCTTATATAATTTGTGAATTTCATTTTAAAGTATTTTTTTATAATTCTTATTATTTCTTTTTTTTTTTTTTTGATTTGCACCCGCGTTAGAACTTTACATTTTCAAAAGTCTTTAAGAACTAAAAACTATATAAGTATTTAAGAAAGATGTTTTCAAATTTTTATTGTATTTTATTCGATAGGAACAGCATAATTTATTCATAAAATATCCTCTACAATTGGTTGCACATGGTTAAGTTTGTTAGGAGAACAAAAAACAAAAAACAATAACAACAACAAAAACGAAAATTACTTCTAAAATCATTATCTTCTTCATTCATATGCTGGACGTGAACTTCAATATACTGCAGCAAAAATAGAATTCTTTTATGTTTCACTCGTATTTAGGTTTAAAAAATAGTGCAATAAATTGTTTAAGCAATTGCAGTCGGGTGGTTTTTTAGACAATTTGTGGCATAAGTGTTTCTCAAAAGCAAATTGTATTAAATTGAGAGCAATTCAAGCAAATGAAATAAAAATTGAAAATAAGTTTTTGTAAAGTTTAATGTCTTTATAAGAGATTTATGGGGAAATACATAAATAGTTTGTTCTAGTAACCTAAAAATGGTGTAATTTGTGGCAATAATGGAAAGGTTTGTGAATTATTGCAAAAATCTTTTTGAATTTTAGTTGTTGTCTATATAAAGGGTGTTTTTTATAGAGTTTCAGAAATTCGAGTTGGCATAACTGCTTTATTGGACCACCCACTTAACAGCTGATAGTTACTTTTTGTTAAGTTTGTTTTGAAATTTTGAAATACGAATCGACTTACACCAGAGCAATGCGTGCAAATTGTTTAAATTTTTAATCAAAATAGTTGTTCTATTCTATTGATGTCGATTTTGAATTTCCATTTAAAATTTTATTTTCCGATGAAGCTTATTTCTAGTTGAATGGGTAAGTAAAGTAAGCAGAATTGTAGCGTTTCCATTACATTACATCCACAGAAAAGTACTGTTTGGTGCGCTTAATGCACCGGCGGTATCATTGGCCCATATGTATTAAAAAAAGTTGTTGAAAATTAGTGTTCCAGATTGCCCTTTCTACGCGCCAGCTGTAGCCGCCACATGACAGAAATTATGTTTAAACATTAAATTTATAAAATTTTCTTTTCAATACAACACGTTATATTGATATTAAAAATATATTTCATTGCTTTATTATGATTTAAGCTTGTGTCACTCTATAAAAAGCACCCATTATATGCAAATGCCATATGTGATTAATCAAAGGTATTTGGTATTTGCTTTCACACTGTGATTACTTTCAAAAAGATAAACTTTATATTTCAAGTTGATTTTAAAGATGACTTTTAAGTCTACTGTAGCTAAACTATTACTATACGAAATATAAATACCATTTTTAATACAAAGCAGTGTAAAATATAAAATCGCTATTTTTTTAATTATTGCATATTGCAAACAGTCTGAACGTAAGAAGTGATAATGAGCAAAGCACGTGTCTACGTAATATATGATTACAAATGTGTAAACGCATTATAATTTAAAATTTTTTTAATTTAATTAATTTTTTTAACACACAAGAAAAAAAGTGTTAATATGTTGACATAATCACACATCTACCACACCGAACTTGGCAACTAGTCATGTATTGAAAAAGAGGAAACAAATAATTTAATTTGAGTTTTTCAAATCAATTTTATGCAATCATGGCTAACATAGGCTGTGCTTAAATTAATATTATTATTTTATTTAATTTAATTAAAGCAGAGAAAAAAGTGAATAAAACAAATCTTAATAGATTTCAAGCAATATCAGTTTATTGAATTAATTTTATGAGCTTTTTAATTTATTATTATTTAATTTATTATTAAAAAAAGAAAAATATTTTTTTCTTCAAAGCTCGTTACCACTGAGGGCAGCAAACAAAATTTTATTTAAAATATTTAAATTATTCTTTGTAAAATAATAAAGTTAGCACAGTTTTAGGCTGACTGAAAATTTTCTATTTTATTAATTTTGCTTTGGGAGGTTGTGGTATAGTGGTTAGTGCGCTCGAACAAAAACTCAAACAGCCCAGGTTCAAATCCCAGCGAAGGAGAAATTTGAAAAAATAAAATTTGAGGTTTTTCAAAATAATAACTTAGAACTAAAAGGTTCCCTCTCCCTCCAATTAGTTCATCTTGAAGAAATCGCTCCCTGGCATTATAGTATATTCCACCTTTGACACTGGCATCAAAAAAGAATAATCATTAGCACAGCGCTACCTTCTGGAAGGATAAGAGTTAACCTACTTAGTGAAGACCCTCATCACTCACAATCAACCAGAGTGAGCAAACAAACAAAACATTTCGCAAAAGTTACCACAAAGTCATAAACTTTTCAAATTTTTTTAATGGTATTGTACATGAGCAAAACGAAAACAAATACTTTATAAATGAGAAGGAGCGCAAACGAAACAATTTGTTTTTAGCTCTTGTGCTTGCTTTGTTATTCCGTTACATTCGTATAATTTGTTCTATTATCTCTTCTTCTTTTCTTTTTCTCCTCATTCATTTTTTGTTCTACCTACGCACATTTCAGTTAGTGTATTTGTAGTGCTCAAAACAAAAACAATATACAAAACTAAATGGATTAAATTAACTATTAAAGGATTTCAATGTCATGATGATAATCTTGCATAGTAATGCACATTAAAAGCTATCGGTTATTTAGGCAATTTTTAATAATAATAATAATTTAAAAGTAGTGATAGAGTAACACAATTGTACATAAATTTGGTGTATGTAAAGCAGTGATGTCCACAATTCTCTTTCCCTATCACGCGTGATAGGAAAACAAATTCTGCTTGCGTCGAAGCCAAACACGTACAGAATAAAAAAAAATATTGTTACTCTTGCTCTTTTAATATTTTAGCTTCTCTCCAACATAGTGCAGGGTTGGATAGTGCATATTTTTTGTATCATTTTTATTTAACTGAAATAATTATTCATTATTTCCTCCAAATTTATGTGACCTCGGTACTCCTTTATTCTTAATAGATCGGTCACATATCTATCGGACAATCGATTACGCACTTTACTCAGATTTATGAAGAAATATTTATGAAGTTATTAACAGAAAGTAATTCGAACATTCCCATTTCTGGTAGAAGTAAGCAGTCTTTTCTCTGCTTCATACACAAGCGCAAGTGTGTTTATGTAGTAGTGGACATCACTGATGTAAAGTAATATTACGTGATGTTAAACAAAAAACTAAAACAAATTAAAAAATTTAACACCATTTGTCCTTTGAATCACATTTTTTTTAAATAATGTAAGAAGTAATTGAATACTATCTTTCTCTTTTCGTTTTGTTCATCACCATCCTGTTTATATTTATTTTTATATTAAAATTACGGAAAAATAAATGTAAATTGGTAATTGGTTGAATTGAATTAGAAAATAATAGAATATAGATTTATTTTTTTAATTTACATTCGTGATTTCTGTACTGATTGGTGATAAAGCTTGTATATATTTGATTGAGTGGAGACTGCAGTCATTTGCTATTTAACGAAAATTTTCAATTATATAATTTTAATTACATACCGACTCCTGCAATTATATTTGCTGTATTCTTTGTAATATTTTTTTCTTTACTTTTATTGTTAAAATATAAAAAAAAAACAAAAGCACAAATGTCGTTTATTGTATGATTAAAAGCAGAAACAATCCCACAATAAAAATTAATTCCCGTATTCATAAAAACTAAAACAGTTTTATTAATTCCTTATTTGACAATTACTCCGTAGAAATATGTCAAATAAACACTCTATAAACCAATTTTATTTTTTATGAATACGAGCATAAATATTTAAAAATGGTTGATTAGAGCGTTATGACACTGTCTGTCGTTTATGAGTATAAAATTATGAGCTCTTGCTCTTGTGGGCATCGTTATACTTACTTACTTAGCTGGCCGTAACAATCTGTTAACGGGTTTCGGCTTGCCTCAACACTAGTCTCCAGGCGGCTCTGCTTAGCGCGTGCCGTCTCCAGTTGGTCACACCAATTTGTCGTGCGGTAGTTTAATATGAAATGGCGGATAGAGCACATAAACTCCCGCACGACGAATTGATAACAGGAACTCATCCACCGGGGCCTTTCTACAACACATGGCCGTCTTCTACGCGGACGTCCAGTGGAATGAAAATGAATTCAAATGAATTTTTATTCTTTAAGCCGCTTTACACGCATTTTGCCAAGTTTTCTTTAGTTTTCTAATAATTTTTTTTATAAAATTTAAAATTTTAATTTTATAAGAGATACTGAAGTAAAAAAAATCCAAAACAAAATTATTCTTTGATTTGATTAGTAAAATGAAACAAAATACTTTTCGAACGTGCAAGTCTTGCAAACATTAATAAGAGGTTTTGTAACGAAGTGTGGTTTTCGAGTATGTAGAAAAAAAAAAAACGTAAATATCCCAATTTGTTTTAAATTAAATCCTAAAACATTTCCTTTTTATTTTTTTTTAACATTAAAAGAAATATTTTTTTTAAGTCACACGAGTTTTTTTGTTTGTTTGCAACAATTTTGCAAAAATTTTTGTTGAAAAAATTGAAAATTTATTCAATATTTTTTAACTACAATTGCATTGCGACTATTTGACTTTAAACTCATAACGGCTGTAAAAAGAGCGAAGAAAAATCCGGCCAATCCTGTGGTGCCTACCAATAAGACAAGACCTCCAACCAGTAGAGGTAATAACGCTATAAATTTCAATTTATAGGCCAATAAGAGAGGTAGAAGAAATCTTCTAAATTTCTTTTTAACTTTTTTTATTTTTCGTCCAGAAATAACTTCAATGCTTAAGCTCCTAGATGTTGACATCTCTGATGATTGTGATGGCAATGACGTCATTATGTTCCATAATCCTACTCTGTGTTGGGTGTTGTTGGTTGTCAGGATTTGTGCTACTTGTGATAGAAATGAGTATTAAAAAAAAATCTTTGTTATAAATTTTATTTGTTAAGACATTGAACTTTACCTTGTGGCACGTTTGCCAACTGTCTTTTATTTTCCATATTTAATAAATGAAATTCTTCTGCAGCAGAGTCTGCTGTTGCTGATGTTGATCTGGTTTTAATCACTAACTGTTGTGATGGAAATTTGATTGAATTCAGGTGGTTTTCATTATCGATTTGACCTGCAAATTAAGGTAAGCGAAATTAAATTGAAAAATTTTAAGATTTCTTTTTATTGGAAAACCTTAAATTGTTTTATAAAATTTATAATTGAGAACAAGTGTTACACCTTCAAATCAAATAAGAAATATATCGAAAATCGATTAAATTAAAATTAAGGAAAAAAACTTTTCTGAATATCTTTACATTGAAATGAATGAAGTGTGTAGTTTAATTTTTTTCGATTTGTTAAAAAATTTTCTTCACCATTTTTAAACTCTAATATTGAACAGATACAATATTATGAGTATGTGATATAATTAAACAGTTTCAATGAAAAATTTCGTACTTCCTTTTCTTAATTAAATTTTTTATGAATGCAAAGTAATGAAGATAATGAATTTATTTAATTAAAAAATTTGGAAAGATAATTTATATAACAAACTCTTATGATACTTGTTGAAAAGGATAAATATCTATACAGATAAAAAGAATATGTTTTGTAAAATTAAATAAAATTAATGAAATTTCAAGCACAGAAATGTGTGTTGAGGTATTCTAGTAAGTAATGCATTAATATTATTATTTATTCCTCTTGACTACTGTGGGAAGTATAGAGACACAAGGTAATAATGTAAGCGTATGTGTTATTCTAATTAACTCGTTTAAATAAAATCTATTGCTAAAAGTCTTGCTTAAAACTGTTTTAACATTTTAACAGCCTGTTCATTGATGACGTCAGACTGAAGACACGAACGAGTGGTATATAGACGAGTACGTAACAATTTTGGTTTTTATAGCACAATGGTACATTTTTCGCCCACGTTACATTATATGGCGAACATGGCTATGTAGTGTTAGCACACAGTATTGTCATTCTGCAATAAAACCTGGGGGCTAATTCTGGCAGTCGTGATCGAAATTACATTCGAATAGAGAATAATTTCGACACCGAACAATTTTCTAATTCTGTTACCATACCAGTTATGTATGTATGTATGTATGTATGTGTTACTCGATACGATACGAATCGAATTTTTGTTTAGTGTTGTAAAACATGCAAAAAAAGTCGTTTTACAATACTGACAAAAATTCAACAAATAGTAAACATAAAACTTATGTATGTACATATATACATACATACATATGTAAAAAAAATTAAAAGAGGAAAAAAATTTAAATCAAATTAAAAAAAAATAAAGCAAGTTTACTATGAATCCATCATTATTTTTTTACTCATCATCTTCCGATACTGATGAGAATTTAAATATGAATCTTGTTCGGCAAAAATGCGGAGTACCAGTGATCCCTTAAGTCTGCCAAGCAATGCGTAAATCTTGTTATAAGCATTTTGAATATGTATTATGTATCTCCAAAGTTCCTCATTACGAGAATGTATATCAAACACCGATAGAAATAACAAATTAAACAGAGTATGACGCTGAAACCAACACAACAAATATTGGAAAAAAAATCCTCGAAAAATAAATAAATGTATGTAGGAAATGAAAATTGATTTAAATCATATTTTTTTATTTAAATTCGTATTGGTGGACTAGAAGCATTCAATTTTAACGCTATTTGTTCCCAAAGATGGTAAAGTCTTGCCTTTCCTTGCTAAGTATTCGGCAATATGTTCTTTGCCAAGTCCGTAAGTTATGCCATGAAATTTCCTAGAATTTCTTTGTGCATAATTTATTTTTGACCTGAAATATATTTTATAATTTGAAGAAATTAAAAAAAAATTAACTTACATGTTTATTTTTTGTCTTTACTTATGTATGTATATAGAAAAACGTTAATTCGAATGGCTTTTTGTTTGCGAGTAAAAACTCGCATGACTGCATTCGAACAACCATTCGTTATCGAATGGCATCATTTGAAATTTCGATACATGTTATTCGATAACGACTCATAGAATCCCAAAAGTAAAAAAACTCGTACATACGAGTAAGAATTCGATCGTAATCGAATGACAGAATTAGCCCACTGATTTGTTTACTTTTGCTGATAGAAAATTATTAAGCGTACTCACTTAGGGCCTTGCAATCTGTGCAAACTATGCAAAGTGTTTAAAAGTACATCATGTTTTTTCAATGCAACAACAAAATATATAAATTCGCCATTTGCATCAATTGCACTGAAAACCCCTAAAGTAAATTGCCTGTGTATTTTTGCTTAAAAACTTTTGACAGCCATATATTTACGCATGTCAATATAGCCAAAACGCGAAAACGATAATATTTCATATTTCGTTATTGCCTTTATTTATTAGAAAGTCAATTATTGTTTTCTTTTCCCTGTTTTTAGGCATCTTTATTTGTAATATATTTATTATTATTTTTTAATACGCAGTGTTTTTGACATTTTAGGGAAGATATGGTACATTTTTGTTCAGTCGGTAAGTCTGGCAGCACCGGGACAAACAAATACAGTGCGAGCTCGATTTTCGCAACTTGAAAAAATCTGTTCTGTTGCAATTACCGAAAAAGTTGCAATTATCGACCACTTTTTATTGTACCTGAAAACACCCCATTTTTAATAAAAAGAAACAAATTATTTGTAAAAAACAATTTTTTTATTAAAAAACAAAAAACTAACTGTTAAAAAAAGTCTTCTTGTTGAAACAGTGGCGAAGCGAGCAATTTTTTTTTAATGAAATTATACAAATATGTTAGTCTACGCATCTGTGTAAACATACATATGCTGCAAAACAGAAAACTGATGCGTTTTTATTTGTATTTTAAGACGTATTGGGACAGCACTAACGTGGGAGAAATGCTATTGAAATGGCATTCTTTGATTAAATATGATTACTTTTATAAAACTACGTTTCTGAACAAGAAATACAAACAGAAATCATTGTAAATATATTTAAAAAGAATAGTGTTGCACTTATTGAGACTCATTTTTGAAAATCGTTGCACTTATAAAGACTGTAATGTAAAAAATTTGCCTGTTGCGCTAATCGGGGTGTTGCGTTAATCGGGGGTTGCGAAAATCGAGCTCGCACTGTACTTCAAAAAATACAATTAATTATAAAAGGATGCTCACGATATATAGACATCGTGAGTACCCTTATTATTTACATATAACAAAAAAAGGGTACTCCTAATATGGCAGAAAAAATAAAAACAGCTTCTAATTCTAAGCAAACAGAATAACAAATAAACAGAAAATTATATATTTAGAAGTTGGTAAATATTTTTATATTAAAAATTAAAAAAAAAAAAACAAAAATGTATATATTGGTGAAAAAACATGTGTTCATTATATCAGTGTAAATAGCAGAAATATTCTTTGTATTTCATTTATTTTTGAACATAAATTTCTGTTTGCGTTGCTGCCTTCGGCTTTAACAGAAAATTTGTGTTACAAAAACTAAAACAATCTGCCAGTTGTTACGTTTTTTACACAAAAAATGACATTCGCTTTATATGAACGCAAATTTGCTTGACGTTAATATTTATACGTGTGTTATGGGTAGGGTTACCATTCCCTTTCCCGGAAAAAGAGGACACGAGCCTCAAAAAAAGAGGACATCTGAACTAAAAAGGAGGACGACTATTTTTTGATAATAAAAACGCAATAAAATATACGAACGTGAATTTATAAAAACCATTTTTATTCAGAATAACAAAAAAAAAAAAACAAAAGTAAACATACATTCATATAACAATTAATAAATTGTTTGTATACAAAAAAAAATCAAAAATAATACTAAAGAGATCTTGAATATAACAAAATATGCTCAACTTTGAACATAGCACAATCAATTATTGAAATAAACAAACTTCAATTTTTTCTAACTAAATCTTTTTAAGTTATTTAAAAATAAAAATAAAAACTAAATTATTTCTTAAAATTCTTTGAAGCAATACATAACTCTTTTCTATTGCCCTTCAATCGAATTCACATTTAAAAATCTTAATTAACCATCAAATATTTTATGAATATTTTTTAATGCTTCTAATTTGAACTAAAACATAATCATAATTTTTTTTAAATATTCATAAAACTCTTGACAATTCATATTGAAATTATATTTCACTCTGATAATATCAGAAATAGTATCTGCACCTAAAATATTTATATTGTATTACACAACCTTTCTGAATAGAAACAATAATTTTTATACGTTATGGTATTTCTTACATCGAAAAAGTACTAAAATGTAAAAAATTCATCTCTGACTAAATGACTTTAGTAACTAAAGCAAGTGATGCCAAGTCATTTTAAATAACAACGCCAAAAACAGTTTAAAATTTAAAATAAATACATAATTCATTGAATAAATTGTAAAAATAGTACAAACCCAGACATTTACAAAAAAAGAAATAGGACTCCCCCGGACGCCCTAAAAAAGAGGACAGTGTCCGGGGAAAAGAGGACGGATGGCAACCTTAGTTATGGGCAATTCATGTACTATAAACAGGCTGTAAATTTAATATCGTTCAGCATAAATCCGACGGTCAATTTCATGTTGTTGTGTTAAATTGCCGCCAACAACATTTGAGTCTAAATTTTCTGAAGATTTCGAAATTTTTGTTATTGTGTATACTACTTAACAAACACGCATACATACAAATCTATGTACTGTATATACTTCTTTTTTAATTAATTCCTTTCGATACTACACAAATATCGAAAATAAATACTATATATTAATGCCCGTATTCATAAAAAATAAAATTGGTTTATAGAGTGCTTATTTGATATATTTCTATGGATTAATTGTCAAATAAGCAATTTATAAAACTATTTTATTTTTTATGAATACGGGCATAAATATGTACTTAAATAGAAATTAAGTTTCAATATTTGTTTATTTATTTATTGCCTAAATTATAATATTAAACTATATCCACTCACTACCCTACTGGGGACCCATTTTATTTAATTTACACCATGTGTAATTATTTAATTCATGGATATATAAAATTTTCGCATAAAAGTGATCTATTTCTCAAGCTCATTTCTTGTCAACCGTTCGGAAAGTGGTGGCTCTTGTCTCTCTAAAACATATGAACTTCCTAGGAATTATTCTTAACGTCTTAGCGTCGCACAGTGGCAATAAGTAATTTTTTCGACACATAAAATTTAAAAATGTAATGATGCAGTTTTGTAGAAAAAAGATTCACTATGAAGAATCAATAAATTGTATCCCAAAAAAACGTATATTTGTCTTTGAGTGTGGGCGTTAATTGATATAATTTTTTCGTTCTATGGGCGGTGGGCGTGGCCAATTTTTATGAAACCTTATATTTTTCTTAATTGATCTAACTAAAGGCTCAGAGAAGAATTTCAAAAACATTGGGCCAAAAATAAATTTTGGGTTCTACGGGTGGTGGGTAATGGGAGTGGCCAATTTTGATGAAACTTTATATTTTTCGTAATTGAGCTAACCAAAGGCTCAAAGCAAAATTTCAACATTCTACGAGCACTCCTTTTATTTTTTGCCAAACATTGTATGAACAAATCCCACTGTGCGCCGTATTGCTTTTATATTGTCTGCTGGATTTACTGTTTTGACTGTGCTGCTGCGGTCGGTGAGTGATCGCATGAGTTGTTTACTGAGATCATTGGTATATTTTTGTAGTTCATTGTTTCTTTAAATTTTGAACGGTTTGCTACCTATGAACCTAAACAGGGAAAGAAATCTAAGAAAAATATCGAATTTTTTTTTAACTTTTTTACGATTTTGATATGGAAGCTGAAGCTTTTTTGATTTTATATCTTCACAATTTTTGTTCTTCATGACAAGAGTTACAACTTTGCCTCAAAAAGTAAATAAAAATTCCGAAAGTTTTGCAAGATATGAGCCTGAGAAAATGATCACTTTTTTGCAAAAATGACACCGAGACCCCAAATGTTTGGAAGCTCAAGAAAAAGTTTCTTATTTTTTGGTCTTTTTCACGTGGTGTCCGTATATGGTTATTTTTTTTTCATCGTGTTGCACTGTGTTATTTAACTCTTATGACCAAATATGAAATCTTTTTTTATAACTGATCTTCATTACATCTAACTATAATTTTGTCTGTTTGCTTCAGCATATCGTCATGTGGGAGTTTAAGTGCTCTATACGCCATTTTTTAAATCTCGAGATAATGATGAAACTTTAGCTTTTTGTCACCAAAATTTTTAAATCTGCAATCCGTTTTCGGCTATTTATCTCCGAAACTTGACGAGATATCCTAAAACTGAGTATAGATTTCAAAAATTTGGGGTCGAAAACCTAAAGTTTCATCATTAACTCGAGATATATAAAAAATATGAAATGGCGGATAGAGCACTTAAACTCCCGCACGACCATATATGTATCTGTTGTCCTCAGTTTGTATTTTCGCATGACTAAAATTGGGATTTTATTTCAAGGAGCGCCAGGACTTTTGTCGAACACAATTTAATATTTTTTACTGTAATAAATACTTGAAAAATATTTTTTGTTTTTTGTTCATTCGCAGTAATTGCTTGAGAAGTATAAAATTATTATTTTTTTTTTTTAATTTATGATTTTTTTCCTTTCTCTGTAAATATTTTTATCATCCTACTAAGATGGTGAACTCACATTACTAAACTATGGTACTGCTCAGTATTCAACCGGCTTGCTTGCTTCCGAAAATTTAATTTATGCAAATACGTATGTTTTTTATGAGCTAAAGAAGTTCTATATGGTTTGATATGAAAATTATTTGACACTATGATTACTCAGTGTCAAGACATCCTACGTGTTTATTAAAAAATTAATTTATACATAACTCTTCCGTTGAAAGCATTATAGGCTTTACAACAAGTGCACTATGGGCAATTTGTTCAAATTTTGGTGGCAAAAATTATTTTTTCTCACTTTTAAGAAATAATATTTTTGTGGTATTTGACACATTAAAACTAATACATGTAACGACATGTTTTGTTTTTGTATGCATATAATGAAGATTTGTTTCCTAGTGACGAAATGTAATTTGCAGGCATTCTCGTTTCTTCCAAAAGTATTGTCCTTTGCAATTTTTTTTCTTTCTCGCCTTGCCAAAATATTATTTTTTTTTCATTATCGTTCGTGTGTACGTATTGTAGAATTGAAAAGTACGTTTTTCTTCGAACACTTACCTTTATTTGTTTTCGGGTTAGAGTTGCTTTCGTTTTCTCTTTTCTTAAAATTTTCTGTGCTGCTCCACATCATAGTATCCTTAAAAATGGTGTTAAATATGCGATTATCACTTAGAATTGATTTAATATTAGAATTCATGGCATGAACTTGTTCATTTAGTGAAACATTTTTTGCTTGATTTTCAGTTTTTGGGCCATTGTGCTGCGTATATGGAATGCTTGTGATTTCCTCGTTATTAAGAATTTCATTAAAATCTTTAATTTTGTTTTTTAAAGGGTTGCTAGTTGAGTTCTTTAAATTCATATTTTGTTTAACAATTTTGTTTTCAATTTTATTTGATTTTGTACTTGAACTGCCAATCAGCAGCAAATTATTGTCATTTAAGGCCTGAGAATGAGACTGTTTTAAATATTGTTGCCAATATGGTAATGGCTTTGGGCTCAGCTGATGATGATGATGTTGGGGGGGGTGGTGGTGATGGTGTTGTACATTTTCTATATCCGTTACTTGATGTAAATTGAGTTGTGATTTTATTAAATTTTGTTCATTCTTTTGTGATAGTACTTGAGCCTGCCATTGTGAGTTGTTTGGTACTTGACTTATAATCTGTGGATATAGGGTTTCAATATTATTCAAAGGATTATAAAACTGCCAATGCTGTTGTGAATTGTATTGCTTTTGTTTGTCACTGTTATCCATGGTTTTTAATAACGAAGGCTTTAATTTTGTATGTTTTCCTGTCTCTGAGTAAATTGTTTGAGTTGCTATTGGCATTGAATGCTGTTGTAGTATAAGTGGTTTGACATAATTTCCGCTACCGCTACTAAGCTGCATGTATTGTTGTTGGTGGGCTTGGTTAAGATGATCAGTATTACTTGTATAGTGAAGGTTGTGTGTAAAGCTGTCATATGTTTTCGCTCTGTCATCTTCTTTAATTATAGAATTTGAATTCTGCTTTAATGTTGGTGGTTGTGGCAACCATTTGTGTGTCGGTATATAAGGCTGCCATGCATCCTTTTCATTGTTAAATATACCACTGCTTGTTGTTGTATCTTGGCGAGTTGGCACATATTTTTCATCTGCCGCGTTACTGGGATTTAATGTGATTATAAATGAGTATAAAACAATTAATTTATTTAACATTTTCTTCTTTTCTCTATACTCTTTAACAATTTATATATAAAATTTATTTATTTTTTTTAACTATTTCTTGTTGCAGTACTATTTTTTTAAATTTTGTTCTTTTTTTTAAATTCTTTCACTTTTTATCCGTTTAAACCACTTGTAGGTGAACATCATCCATTTAAGTTTTACACGCAAATAGTCATTTTCACTCTTGGGTCAAGTGTTTTATAAAAATAAAATTTTACATTTTTTTAATTCATCAACACAATCATTCACATTTAACTTTTTCTTATTCAATTTCTGTACAATGGACTTAAAATATTGTAGAAATTTTTTTATTTCAGTTGCTATGATTTTATAATATTATTACCTTTGATGTAGTTCACTGATTTTTATGGTTATTTAGCTGTAAATAAACCAAAATATATAAATAAGTAAACTGAAAAAAACGAATAAAAAAAAACTAAATTGAATAAGTTTAAGATTGAAATAAAGAAACAAACTATTAGATCGTTGTCATAGACAAGAACGAAATCAAAAGAAGCCTACACTGCATTGGAAAACAGTTTTTTTTTAAAAAGAAAGTGCTTAAATAATAAAAACAAACTTAAACTTTTATAGCCCCATATGACAAAAATCTAAAAGACTCTTTTTAATTCTACAATAAATACATTTTATTTAATCACACACATAATTTCACAGCATTATGTCCAATTCAGATATCATTCTGAAACATGGCAAATGCTTAAATTTAAATGTTAATACATTTGTTGTAATCAATAGTTTTACACTCACTTATATATAACAGCTCTGTTACGCTGAGTTTATAAGTTAGTTTATATCTCAATCGCAATCTTATTTTAGTTTAATACACATTTTCCACCGTCAACAGTAACTGACCAATCAAAATTAGAGCGTAAATTGTGACAAAATTTTACGCTTATTACACTATGCGACATATGAAGACTTTTGGAAAAATGCACGAACTCGATTGTACTGCCAAAACTTAATAAAACCCTGTACTCGGTTTGGTCAGATTGACTACCAATATTTTGTTATCGATATCAAAAGATTTTGAAAATTACTGCATCACTCAAAAAAAGGTGTCCTCAATTTTGGCCAACAGCTAACTCAAACTTAAAGATACATCTTGACTATGTTTGGCAACAATGACTCTACTGAACAAATTTTAAAATATTTTTTGTGCAAAAAATAATTTTTTCTTGAACTTTTTAGCTAAAATTTACGAAAAAATGTTTACTTTTTTTACTTTATTTAGCATAACTTACTAAGGGGTTTACTAAATTTTGGTAGTACAATCGAACCTATACTGTGGATTCCGTGCATTTTTTTTTTTCGCTGTTGCACTGTGTTATTAACGCTGTAATAAATAACTCAAATAAAAGCGTAAAGAACCACGACAACGACAGCAGTCGTAAATATCGTCGACGTCGTCTAATGTAGATAAAATGGAATAAGAGGGCAAAAACAAGAATAAAATCGTATTTCTGTTTCATCCAAATAGGATTACAATTACAGAAACTGCAATGATGGTGAGAAAAGGAGAATATGATAGAAACTGTATGTACATACGGAAAAGGTATATTCAGTATGTGATTTCTTGCAAAGTGTGAGTTAAATACAGTGCAAGCTTGATTTTCGCAACCCCCGATTAACGCAACACCCCGATTAGCGCAACATTCAAATTTTTTACATTAGTCTTTGTAAGTGCAACGATTTTCCAAAATGAGTCTCAACAATTTTTTTTTTATATATTTACAATGATTTCTGTTTGTATTTCTTGTTCAGAAACGTAGTTTTATAAAAGTAATCATATTTAATCAAAGAATCCCATTTTAATAGCATTTCTCCCACGTTAGTGTATCCCAAACACGTTTTAACCCTCTGCGACTGACGTGATATAGTTCTTAAAATTCTAATGACGTGGTAGTCTACCGGACACCATTTCCATGGCTTATATTTTCCAAAGTTCCGATTTGTAAAACTAATAAAACCAATTTTTTTATTGTTTTTGAGTATAAGGTATTATTTATATAATTAGTTTTCTAATTTATAGCGAAAATTCGTGTTTATTGTTATTAATCGGCATGGTATGCATTTTCAAAATACTATTTTGTGTTTGTTGGTGTCTGACAGACTACCACATCAGTCGCAGAGGGTTAAAATACAAATACAAACGCATCAGTTTTCTGTTTTGCAGCATATGTATGTTTACACAGATGCGTAGACTAACATATTTGTATAATTTAACTTTTTAAAACAAAAAATTGATCGCTACGCCAATGTTTAAAGAAGACTGTTTTTTAACAGTTAGTTTTTTATTTTTTTAATAAAAAAAATTGTTTTTTACAAATAATTTGTTTCTTTTTATTAAAAATGGGGTATTTTCAGGTAAAATAAAAAGTGGTCGATAGTTCCAACATTTTTGGTAATTGCAACAGGACAGATTTTTTCAAGTTGCGAAAACCGAGCTCGCACTGTAGTTGATATTTGGTCTTGAATATGCACAGGACACAAAGAACTTTGATGAGATTACCGTAGCTGGAGTCGAAGACAATTGTTCAGTTTGGCTAGTGTACTATTTCTTAACGAACATCATTTCTTCTTTGATTACCAAAAGAATTCATTGCAGTTAAGTTTGATCTACTTAAAGCGATTCTGACGAAACAAAAATGAATTCCTAAAGTATTTTTTGTTTTTATTTTTTCTATAACTACTCCTGATGTTTTAATTTTTACTCCTTCTTCTTTTATCGAGGTCTCTTGTAAACCTGCAAACATAGATTACTAATATTTGTTTTTAGGGTGCTAAGCGTAAAAATCTGTAAATAGTTTAGCGACAACAAACAAACTTTTACCAAATTTGTGTTACTTTATTTAGTTATTTATTATAATCACAACGAGGTTAGAAAACAATTGAATTACACTGAAAGAAATTGTCAAACAATAGGTATGAATGTAATTTCACACCTAAAATATTCTTTTTAGAAAATGAAAAAACTTTAAATGTCAAGTAAAGTATCTGCTTATGAACTGGGTATTTCTTTAAAATTAAATAAAAACGAAAGTAAAAAATCAAGAAGCTGAAATACCGTACAACAATACTATTAACTGCGTGTAAAAGCTAAGAGAAATTTTCTTACATTAAAATTTATATTTGAATATTAAAATGATTTCATTTTAATATTGACAGCATTTTCATAATTTATAACTTCAAAAAATATTTAACTCAAAAGTCTTCAACAGTGAACTCAGAGTTACATACATAAATACATAACTGGCCATTACCACCCTAGTAGTCAAAGTTACGGCCTATCTTATTGCAGCACTCATGCGAGTGTGTGCCGAAGACCTTCAGTTTAAAGTTGGCTCCGAACGACAGACGTGAGACACATTTTCATGGTAATCAGTTACTCTCATAGCTTTTGCTGGAAGACTGATAAGATGCAGTAGCAGAATGAAATTTTTTTCAGAGTTATGACTGTAAAAATTTAGAATCATATGCATCTAAACTAGCAATTGATGTATTTTTATTGCATAGTGCACACAAAAATTTTGTGGTTAAAACAAGAATTGCAATGAGCCATAAACAAATTTGCAATATTAAACATCAAAGCTTGTAATTATTTGTTAAAAAAAAGCAAGATTTTTTAATAAAGCATTAATTCTATCAAAAAAAATTTTTTATTGAAGTCACAAAAGAAGTGAGAAAATTTTTTATAGAAACAAGTTAAAGGTTTATTTCATATTAGCAAACGAATCAAACAAATAATTGTTAAAATTACATAAAACTTTATTTTAAAAAAATTTTGCGTTTAAATAGAAAAGTTACCGAATTGAATTAAAAAATTATTTGAAGAAAAACTGAAAGTTCAAACAAATATTTGTTCAAATCAAAAGAACTTTTCTCAAAACTATTTTCGCATTGAAAACAAAAACTCATGGAATTGATAAAAGTATTTAATAATTCTTGTATTAAATAAAAAAGAGTTTTTTAGTAAACTAAACGCTGAAATTTATTAACTGAATTTTCTTTAATAAAAAGTGTTTTATTTTAATACAGATGGATGTGTTTATTTTAAAATATTTGTAAACAAATATTTACATACTACAGTATTCCACTGATAATTGCCCCAACCAAAATTTCAATATTTTTTGGTAATTATGCGTGGAAGTAATTAAAACCAATACGGTTAATTTCCTCTTTGAGGTAATTAAACGAATACGCTTAATTTTCTACATACACTGCCGTCAATACATATGAAAAGTAAGAACATTATACTTATAATTATACATAAACTTGGTAGACTTGGAAGGTTGTATCAAAAAGGTAGTTTGAAAATAAATTTAATGGACATTTAATGGCTATATAAACATACTAGTTGAGTTAAGCTGCAGTTTTTAGAATATAATTATTTTGGGGAATTAAACAAGCAAATTTGAAGGGAAATTTCTCTTTGGGGAAAATATATTTGAGGTAATTAAGCGAATAATGCAATTAAGCGAAAGTTAATTAACCATGGAATTTGGTTATAAAATGGTAGGATAAAATATGCGCATTTAGAATTTGAGGTAAATAAGCTTTAAAGGCAATTAAGCGTTGGGCAATTATCCGGGGAATACTGTACAATTATATAATAACTCTTATAGCTCTATCTTTTGGTCTAATTCTTCAGTAGTTTAACCTATTTAAGCGAATCCTTTCAGGGAACCGGTAATTGAAAACTTCTTTCGTATTTTTAAGCCACTTTGTTTCGTAGATGCTTCCTATTATGGCGGAAAAACATTGTGCAGGAACAAAAATAAAATGTTCTCTTCATGGTTAAATCAAAATATTTAATATCAAAAATATTTCTTTTAACAATTTATAATAAAATTTCTAAAAACTTTCGCTTTTGCCATTCTTAAGGTATACAAAATTCAATATTTTAGCCCACTTTTTAAGTCAAAATTTGGAAACATTGTTACGTTATTCAGAAATAATTTAATAACTTTAGCTATAAAGACCAACTTCGCACCATCTTTCCGATTGTTGATTTTAGCAACTACTAAGTAATTCACACCGAATTCCGTTACTTTTCGGTTTAAACGTTCTTAAGATATAAAAAATTAAACTTTGGCTTGTATGGAAGGTATCACGCCCACTTTCTGATGGATTATTGCCTTCGCTCTAATGTGAATGACACCGAATTCAGTCATTCTCAATATATGTACAGGTCAATTTAAAAAAAAACATACCCAATTGCGCTTTCCTTAGTTGAATCTAAATATCGAGCCTTTGGTGCAATACCGTAGTAATTCAAAAAATCGTGAACTGAGAAAAATGCTTTTGAAGTTTTCATCCATCTTTTTCATAGTATTTTCGTTTACTAAAGTTATTTTGTTATAAGTTTTTAAATAAAGAGGAATGTTTTGTAATTAAAAAAGGTAAATAATTATTTAATCATAAAGGAAGTATTTCTTTATTGCAAATAAATATTGTTATAAAGGCAATAAAGACATTTTTAGCTGTAGAATCTGAACGATTAGAGATAGAACCATAAATTTTTTTCTTTAGATAGATATTTCCCCAAATATCATTTCTGCATACCCAGCTCAAAAAATTAAAATTTTGAGTTACTACGGTCTTGCACCAAAGGCTCGATATGTTGAACAGGATCAGTTTAGTTGTTTAGTAGTAATTTACCGACAAACAAACAGACCACAAAAACAGACTTTCAATGAGATTTACAGTGCACTCGCGGTAATGTGAACACTGTCTAACATGAACATCGTCGAACATGAACAAGCTTTTGTTTACATTGACTACTCTGTAACGTGAACAAACTAAGAAAACTTTATAACGTGAATCATTTTTTTATTGCATTGACACTGATATTACAATTAAAGCATTGTTTTACTAACTTTTATGGTGTGCTTAGCTTTCCAATGTTTCTTGTGTTGATGAAAAAAAAAAAAAAATTAAGTCACGACCATTATTTTCTTGTTTTCTCGTTTTGTTTTAGTTTGATATTTTTGTAATTCAAACAACAAAATAATTTCACTTTCAAGCTTTTATATTGTAAAAGTTTATACTTTTGTCATGAAATTTAACAATCGTTAAAGTGAACAATTTCGCTAACATGAACTACCTTGGTTTTAACTAGTTAACGTTACCGCGAGCGCACTGTATGTATAAGTATATACATGGATTTTAAAATAAGAATTGGTGTCACCAAAAACAAAGCAACAACATGAGAAATAAAAACCACAAAGATCCCTAAAAGAGGAGTATCAAACCCTTGGTTTTTACACCGACAGCCTAACTATGTATTTGAAATACATCAAAGCCTACTTTATCAAAAACATAAATTTCTTTTTTAAAAGTAACAACTCCATCACCCATTTATTTCAGTGTATTTATGTTTGATTTTACAAAGTTGTTTATGTGATCGTTCATCCATTAACTTGTAAAATATGAGTAACACTAAAAGCCTTCTTAATGCTGCTAAGTTTGTAAGCGTTTCTTTTTTCCCTTAACTCATTTCTATTTTGGCACGATATCAAGCTCTGTAATCATTGTATTTAAATTTCCACCTTCTGCATTATAAGTTTTATTTTCTTTTAACAGACAGTACCGCTGGTTTATTCTGTGTTTCTTTATTGAAGCATTTAATAGTTCTTCCAGCCTTTTGTTAGTATTTTATAATCTATTGCTTGTACTTACAAGCAACAGATGTTACAACATCTTTTGTTTGGTGATAATAGTGGCTTACACATCAATTTCTTGTTCGTGCGGTTCATTGCCAACATTGTTTCTTTCTATAATTCTTTTACGGTAATGGTAATGGTTAAAGAAACAGTTGCAAATTCTATCTATTTATGTCGTAGAATCACACAATGACCACAGAGAGAATGATTATTTTAAGAGGGAAAATAAAATACAAATTAAAACGTTTATTTCTTTTTATTTTGTACTAGAAAAGAAGACGTAATTTAACTGGATTTATTTTATTTGGAAATAATAGACTTTTCGAATGATTTTTAACAAGATTTTAATTAAAACCATTTTTTATAGGTTAATCATAAATACATTTACATTGACCGCAACCGAAACTTAACTTAAATCTAGGAAGTAACAAAAAGTATTATTTTAAGGCATTTTGATTTATGCACAGAGTTTGTACTTTATTTTAGTAGGGTTTTCTTGTTTTTTTCGAAGTTAAATGACCATAAAAACTGCTTTCTTTTTTTTCTTTTCTACAGTATATTATTATTTAATACGAATGTTAAGTGTTTAATAAAAACTTCAAGAAGATAATAAAAACCTTTGTTTTTAATTTCAGGAGTATAGACTTTTATTTTTTTTATGGACAAGGTTTTACAATTTTTAAATATTGTGACGTTTTTCAAACAACTAACAGCCTTATTTATAATAAAAAGTTAGCAGATCGTTGTACGTGGTGGTTAACTTTGTCATTCCTATACGCGGAAAAGCTTCTCAAATCTGTCGTTTGGAGTATAACTGTATGTCCCGGTACTCATGGATAAAAATTAACACACGCAACATGAGTGCTGCGAGAAGATAGGCCGTAACTCTGACACAGGGTTGTAATGGCCACTTATGTATGTATGTATGTAAACGCGGAAATTCTTACTCAAACAAACGAGTTCTTAAATTTTTTGGATTCCCTGACCAGTTATCAAGTAGAAGGTGTGGAAAATTTTGTAGCCGTAAGAGTTCTTGGAGAAGTTATTCTTAAAGGGTTGTAAGTTTGACTTTTTTTTTCTTTTTAAGACCAATAATGCAGTGCATTGTATTGGAATATTGAAGAATATTTTTTTTTATCACCATGAGACAAGTTGCTATCAGTTGATCACTCAAAGGTCAGTGTTATACCTTCACCCTTGAATGACCAACAGAAATTGCCCCATTTGTCGGTGGATATTGAAATGTGAGCAACAATTTGGTCAGGTAGAGACAAGTGAAAATCTACTTTAAACAGAAAAGAATATTTTTAACCCTCTGCCAACCACGCGAGAGTGACTTTATTGCTTTTCTTTTCTTTTGTTGTTTAATTTTTATATTATATTAACTTTATAACTTTCATACAAATATGCTTCAATGTCATGGTCCATTGAACCCATTTTAATAATTACCGCAAGTTTTTCTTTTTCAGTAGACAGAGTGTTAAGTTGTTTCAACTGAAATGGTTTTTAAATTTAATTCCAACAGCTGTTTTCTGTTTATAGTATATAAGTAAAAAACAATAAGGGTATTCATGATTAAAGTTGTGCGAACTAAAATATATCAAATTTTTTGTACAAATGGCAATAGATCGCGAGGGTCCTTTTACAATTAATTGTTTTTTTTTTTTTTTTTTTTTTTTTATTTTTTTTAAGACCAATTCTCAGGGGTAAACCCCTGTTCAAGCAGTGTATTGTATTGGAATGAAAAGATGGTTGATAGATAGATTTTTTTGTTTGTTTTTTTTCCTATTTTTTTATAAATATTTGTCTATTATGTGCCTTTTTTTTGGTGATGAGAAAAGTTGCTGTTAATTTGACCACTCAAGGGCCAGCCTTATACCTTCACGCTTGAATGATCAACAGCAATTGCCTTATCTGTCGGTGGATGTTGAATGTGAATGGTGAGCGTCGATTTTAATCCACTTACTTGTTTTCAAAAGCTACTTTAGTGAGTTTTACTTGTCAACCGACGAAATATAATAAAACAAAAATATTCTACTTTACGGCCAACTTAGAGCGTGAATAAAATGAAAATTTATTGGAAACGTGTGTTTTGTTTAAAGTTAAACGTCCGTAACTCAGCTATTTTCCAACCGATTTTCGAAAACATAATTTTGTTTGAAACGTAAAACTAATATCTTCGAATTAAAAAAAAATTGTTCGAAAATCGGCTTTAAAACAAAAGGCTTATGATTTTTGAAATTGTAATTTCGTGAATGTGAGTATTACACTATATTTGCTAAGTATTAAAAAAACACACTTAATGAAGTGATCGAAGAAAACTAAAACCATTTTAGTACTCTATGGACAGAATTGCTATGTCTGAACATCTGCTTATTTTTGGTGAAGCACAGTGTTATTCTTCGCAATATAATAAAATTTTATTTTACTAATAGACTGATTGATTCTACTTCTTTTTTTTTTCCACTTAATTCTGTTTTTCTATTGCAACAATAATTACAATATATGCCCTACAAATACATCCCTAGTATATTTTGTAACACTTTTTACCTTTAAAATATATGAAGACAAGTGCAACAAAAGACACTTTTTATATGGATTTTGAAATTTATAATTTAACGTTTCTATAGGAAATTATGAATAAATTATTTCCTCATGTGGCACATTTAACAAAATGAAGAAGACAATTTTTATATTAATCTGAACTCGTATGTTCATATATTATGTTCTTATTGCTTTTTTTATTTCCATATATGTACATATGTATTCCTCTTGCCTTTTCTTTCTTAATTTCTGTTATGCATGAAATCAAAAAAAATTTTTTTTTCTGTTTTGCTTGTTTTTATTTCCCGTAAATAATGTTCTCAATTTATGTTTTCTGTGTCAGTCAAATACAGTTGCAAATTGAATTGTTATAAATAATTTATTGTTAATCGTGTAGCACGTGCTAATGTCACTGTTGATCATCTTAAAATGTTATACATTTGAAGCTCAAAAGGAAATTACAGTAGAATTAAAATTATTTAAAAAATTTATATTTCTTGTATATGCCTAAAATAGGTTTCAATTCAAAGCATCCCATTAAAAATATAGGTTTTAATATGCGAAGTACAATTGCTGTTGATCATTCAAGGGTGAAGGTATAACAATGGCCGTTGAATGATCAAATAACAGCAATTAGTCTCATTCCTAAGGTGCTTAATAATATAAGAAAACAAAATACTTATATGTTCTGTTGTCATAATTTACTGTCCTTTCCACCAAAATTTCAATACAATTTAGTAGGGGTTTACCCCTGAGTATTGGTCGCAATAAAGAAAAAACAAAAAAAAAAGAGCTCTATTCAAAAATAAATAAATGTATCTTTAATTTATACTTTTATCACTTTTTTAACATTAACTGCATTTCTATATATGTACATATATATACTTCGTTATCCTTTTAAATAAATTTGCATTTAATTTACATTAATAGCGTAGAAACCAATACAACTTTTAAAAAACACAAGAAAAAAAATCGATAGATGAAAATTACTAACAACAAGCATACATTTCTATAGTCCAAAACAACGAAACCACGATATAAGAATCTTGTGAGTTCGGCAATTATTAAATAGATTGTGCAGCAACGTGGAAAGTGTTATTCTATATAAATAGTTTTGCTACGAAATATTAAAACCAATTTTTTTTTCTCAATTAAATTATTCAATGAAATTTTTATTTGAAATAGGCCGTGTGCCCCAGTAGTCTAGTGTTTAGTGTGCGACACTGTGATTTCGAAACTCTGGTCTGCTGACACTACACCGAGAACATGGTCTTTGTCACTCCGTTAGTAACAATTATAATGTAACACTAACTTTGTATTGTAATTTAAACAAATAAATGTTCAATATGAAATAAAATTTAAATATAAGTACATATAGTCTAGTACATATACCATTAGTAAGTCAATGGATAAATCTTTTCATATTGCCAAAATATGCTTATCTTAAAATATCAGTTGCAAAAGGCGTTGCGCAGAATGGCCCCAAGAAATATGACCCCAATTTAAAAATGCAAATTAGCCCCATTTTTGGGACGAACTTTCATAATGAAAATTAAACTCAAAAATAATTCGAAGAATGACCCCAATCGACTGAAAATTGGCCCAAATATTAATTTTGGGGCACATTTTCATTTATTACTTTAGGGCTTTTCTTCATTATGCAAACTAACCATAATTTAAAGAAATGAAATATAACCCTAACTGAAAAGAAAAATGGCCCCAAAATATTGAAAGTAAAAAAAGAAACATTGTTTATGTACAGTATTATTTATTGAATAATATAATTTGTAATTAGGCGAAAACTTGTATGGAATCGATAACGTCCACTCTACAACAAGGACACTTATACTTTAATCCATTTTCTTGTACAGTTGCGGCTTGCAGCAAAAGATTGCATTCGCTACCAACTTTTAGGTACTTACAAGGTAACATAACATAACAATATCGGAGTTTCTGTCGTGACAAACCACGCAACCAGTTTTTATTAAATTTGGTGGTAACAACGGATGAACCATCAATTTCCGATATGCTGTTTTTGCAGCATCCGATGATCTTATAAAATTTAAGAGCGAATGGTTTTTCATGACACTGGGTTTTAGAGCTTGACAATAATCAAACCTGTTTAGAATTATATTTGTTCTTTATATACGAAAAACTATCTGAAAATTTTGACCACACACATCACATCTCACCAGCTCCATTCACACCACTATAAACGTTCCAGGTCAAACATATTATTTATATACAGTAATCCCTCGAACTGCGCGGTTTCGGACTTGCGCGTTTTTATTTTTACCACCAAAATTTCGCATTGCGCAACAAAAGTTTCGCAGCAGTGCGGTTTTTTTTTTTGTTTTTTTTGTTTTGAGTACATATTACATATTTCGTGCAAAATATGTACATAAATATATCAGTGATGTGCCTACACATACTATCCCATATTGTGATTGTTTGTGTAGCAGAAAAAAATCAAGTTTAACTTACGCACCCCTGTTACTATTAAGCAATCACTATTAACAAATTTTTTTACGAAACCATTAGAGGAAAATAAAACAAATTCATCAGAAGATGAAAATTGACTTATTTAAAGATTTTTTTTAATTACATATTTACATTTTAATTATGTACATACTATGTACAATGAACTGATTTCAAGATTTTATTTGTTTAATTTTTAAGAATTAATTTATAATTTTTATTTAATTTTGTTTATGTTAATTTTTAACTTTATGTTAATATTGAATAAAGTCTATTTTTTAGTTATCTACTTGGTTTAAATTTAAAATGTTCATGATCATTTTAGGATTTGGAACGTATCCCCCTAATTTCATATAAAATAGGGTTCACAGTGCGCGATTTCAGATTGCGCGCTGTTTTTTCAGAACGTATCTACCGTGCAGTTCGAGGGATTACTGTATCTGTAACATCAAAATATAATTAAATAATCCTAATTTTACATGAATTATTCCAGCAAACATATTTTACAATATCCTTATAGCTAGATTTCTTTTTAAAAATCATTTTTTGATTTACTAAATATGTATAATACCAGCAAACTAATTCTTTTCTATTAAATAATGTTAAAAATTCAACTAAATCAAAACAATCATAAACCAATACCGTTATAAAGATTTTTGTTTTCCTAAAAAACCGCATTTAATGAAAATGAAATTTGGCCCTAAATTTAACATCATGCAAACTGGGGCCATTTGTCATTTCTACAAATTCGGGCTACATTTCAAAACGCAATTCCACCCCACACATAAAAAATGAAACTTGACCCCAAACTTTTGATGTCATTCTTCATTTCTGGTTTTTGGGACAGTGTTTCATTTCCCAGGCCCCACCAGATGAAAATACGCCCCAATTATTTCCCTTTAATTTTTGGGGTCATTTTTCATTTTTCACTTTGGGACCAAATTTCTTGGGGCCTCATTTCATAGCGCCGTTGCAAAATGGGTTGAAATAAAACGAGATAAAAAAAAGAAAAAAAATTATATAATATACTTGTATATAGTAACAAAAAGCTATAGTTAAAAAACGCCATAAAGATTGTTCTCTGTTTTTGTTAAGTCAATCAATATTCTACTGTAGGAACTAAAATATAGTTGAACACTTACTCTAAATTGAGGTAAATGGCTAACTGTATAACATTCGTCATACATATATTCGCCAATGTGTTCGTTACTGTAGTTTTCAAAATAAATGTATATCTACATTTGATTTAAGACAGCAAAGTATTATTTTCAATGTGAATAAAAAAAATTCAAAGCCGTGACGAAATAACCAAGAAAAATATAACATTTTTGTTAAGTTTTAGCCAAAAGATAATTTAGGCATTAAAAATTTGGTTAATCGTTTAAAGAAAGTAAAGCCTACTTTTGAGCACTTTACAAGCTTGAGTTTAAAACATGAAAATTTTTAAAGTTTAACCAAAGATTTTGAGAGAAAGTAAAGCATATCTTTTGGATAACATGAAAAAAAAACTTCAGCACAAATGCGCTTTTATAGTTTATCCAGCAAAAAATTTTCTTTAATTCGGTTGCCTCAGTGGCATCGAAAAATGTCTACGGGTATGCATTATATGCAAACTTTTGTCTTCCTATATAATAACTTTTATTTTAAAGGTAAGTTGTAACAGCGAAGAGCATTTTTATTTAGGGGGTACGTGGTATAGATCGCTCGTACAAAAAAATTAAATTAAAATTAAAAATTTAGTATAGGGTTTTTCTTTTTTCCCCTCAGTAAGAAGTCCATCAACAAAGAAACCGCTCCCTGACATTCCATTATTATCCACCTTTAACCATCGACAACAAAGACGAATGATCAGGGACAAGCGCCATATTTAGTCCTCCCGTTAACAAAAGTTAAATTTTACTATCTGACACTTTATAGGCAAGTTGTAATATTGGGTCTTAGGGTAGTAGTTTTTGCTTGAAGTATCTAACCGTTGGAAGCTTCGTCATTTGCTGAAATCGGTAATTCGATATAAAAAAAAACAGAAAAACGATATAAAGGTTACAAAATATGGAACACGAAAACGGCTTTACTTTAGAACAGGGGTGAGCAACCTTTTTAATCAACGGGCCACTTTAAATTTTAAAATTTTTTGGCGGGCCGCACATAAATACTAATAATTTACAAAACTGTATTTATAATAAAAATTAGAATAAAAAATTTTAAATTTAAGAAAGAGTAAAAATTTCATATATACATTTTAATGCCAAAAAAAAAGTATTTGCTTGAAATTTTTAATAAGAAATTTGGCACTGTTTTTTCGATACAACCTGATCAATATCCGGAATTGATGAGGTAGCTACACATACACAAGTTTCTAATCGTGCATTACTCAGTCTTGATCGGTGGTAATTGGTCGGTGGTCGGATTTATAAACATTCTCGATGTTTACTGAGGGAAATACATTTTTTACATCAGTATTATTCTGCATGTCCATCACTTCCATTTGAAAGTCTTCGGGAACTGTATCCACATCGATAATTAATGATTAGGAAAACATTTTCATGGAAACTGCTGTCTTCTCAGTTTCTTCATAATTGAAATTCGTTTATTAATGTGTCAATATATTATGTGTATTTTTGAGAAGTAGTAACATTTGTTTGGCGGGCCGCATAAACATGTTGAAAGAGCCGCAAGCTGCCCGCGGGCAGCGTGTTGCTCATCCCTGCACTAGAGAATTACTGGTCTAACAAGAACCATATATTCAATAGTTCTAATGACACTGATGATTTACAATAACAAGCACATGTAAACTGTCTATAGTAAAAAGCATTGTCTGGGGTATAATTTGTCTGTAGTACTGTTGACAATGTCAACAGTAAATCAGCATATTTTTATTGTAGACATTTCCTACACGGTCTCTATAGTGTAGCTTAGCATGTGAACGAATTTTAGACGATCTATGTCTTTACTTAACTATAGATTGCATTCTGTAATTAAAAGATATCATCTATTTTTTTCTTTTGCTTTTTTAAATGCAAATCTTTATTATTCGCTATAATCAAAAATAAATAATTTACAATACAAACACAAAAAAAATATAAATAAGTAAATAATTTAAATAAATTAAATAATAAAAGAAAATAAATATTTATTTATAAGAAAAAAAGTAAAATTACAAATTAAGTTAATAGCTTATCAAATTTAAATACAATAAAAATTAATTCAATAAATAATAATAATGAAGAAACACTGTGGCATGAAAATAGTGATGAAAAAACAAAAACTAATTGAATAGAAGAAAATACTGAATTTTTTAAAGAAAACTTAACGGCATTAAAGAACACAACAATGGTTCAAGAAATAAGCTCTTCTGCAATTTTATAAAAATTACGGTTTTCTATATGAAAAAAAAGAAAAAATTAAAATTGAAGAGGAAGAAAAAAAAACAGAAAGAAAACTTATCAGTCAACTTTTTCACTTTAACTTTCTTATGTTTGCCTGTACGTTAATGGAAAGGAAAAACTGTTAAAATTTTAATAAAAGCACGTCTAGATTTTTACAACAATTCAGAACATGCAATAGCATAAGGAATTGTAATTTATAACGCCTTTTATTCTCAAATGCTTTCAAGTAAATACACATTTAGAGATGCTGAAGACTAATCAGAAAATAAAGTAATTTCAGTTCAAAGTTGAGCAACAATGCATTGCAATGAAACGAAAACAGTAAAACTAGCAGAGGAAAAAAGAAAAACTTTGGAGTTTAATTGCACATCTTAATAGAAATTGCGTTAGAATTGTTGCAGTAGTAGTTTAATGGTACAAAAAAACAAATCTTGAGTGAAATTAGAAAATATACGATAAATAAAGAAAAATCTATTATTAAATTACTGTAAACAAAATGAAAACCAACGGAACAATACTTTTATTACAACAATGTTTTGCTACCTTGTTTATATAAACTAAGAAATCCTGCTAAACTCATTTCTTACACTCAAGATAGTTTTTTAAATAAAATTATAGATTTGGTTTGGGCAAAGTTTGAAAAGAGGTATGACAATATATGCAAAAGAAAGATGTAAATACGGTTTACAGTCAAAACTGTTTTTATGTTGCTGCAAAAACATAAATACTTTAATCTTAAATAAAAAAAATATATGACAAGTATTTACTGAGTTGTCAACTGCAGAGCCAAAAAAAATCGCAAAAATCACTTAAAACAAAATGCGCACAAAAACAGTATTGATTGTACAGGTTAGTTGAACTATTGCAGATTTGTTTTTTTTTAATTTTAACCTATAGTTTTTGTTCTGTTGTAGACTTTTGCTGGTGGTGTTCTTGTGTTTGTTGTGCCTGTTGCTGCTGATGCTGCTCTTGTGGTTGTTGTTGTTGATAAAATTGTTTTGTATAACTACGATACGCTAAATCATGTGCTTGATTCAATGATCGTCTATCATAACCACCGCCACCACCACCAGATGACCAACCGCCACCACCTCCACCAGACGACCAACCTCCTCCGCCTCCTGATGATTTACCCGATAAAAGTTTCTTTAAACCCATAATACCCGCCAATAACAATGCAATTTTGGATATGATTAAGGCTTTGCCAGCCAGCATATATAACATGCCCATGGCAACTGGTAACATGCCCATCATTTTCATGGCCATACCCATCATCATCATGCTCATCATTTTTTTCATTTTACCACGACCTGAAAACAAAAAAAAAAAAAGACATAAAAATGTTGTTAAAATTAATTTATAATGTTTAAAAATTTATAAAGCGTTCAGTTTTTAAAAAATTATTAACAAAATGCGTTTTTGACTTTCATTGTACGTGCAGTTTTTATCATAAATTTTCCAATGCAATGAGTTTTCACACTTTCATGTCTTTGGCTTCATAATTAAGTGTAAAAAATATTGTATTAATTTTTTAGTTCATTGAATTGCGTTCATAATTAAATATAAAATCTAATGATTTTCTTTTTTGTTTAGGTTTGAAGTGAAAATTTTGCTTGCAATCACAATAAAGTTTTTAAAAATCAATTATTTAAAATAAATTTAGTGTCTGACTTTTGAAAAATATATGCAATAGTATGTAATATTATTATATACTGGGTTATTTAGTCGCCGTGGTCTAGTGGTTAGTGTGTTGGTTTACTAAGACATGGGCCCTGGGTTCGACTCCAGGCTCTGACATCTTAAAAAAAAAAAAAGAAATATGAAAAAAATATTTCTTTCGGCGACTACCTCTCAGCAGTCTTCTGGCAAAAGCTCTGAGAGTAATTAATTTCCATGAACAAGCTTCTCAAGTCTGTCGTTCGAAGTCGACATTAAACTGTCCCGGTACTCATGGATAAAAATTGACACACACAACATGAGTGCTGCGAGAAGCTAGGCCGTAATATTGACACAGGGTTGTAAAGGCCAGTTATGTTATGTTATGTTATGTTATGAGTTATTTAGTTTTTATTAATTTGGCCCGAACCTTTCAACCACGCCCACTAATATTATTTACCAAAACATACACACACAGGAGAACTTTCATAGTAATCTGTCAACATTTATTTTTGCCTTTAGCCCTCAAAATGAAATTTTGAGTTTTTTTCTCAAAACAATGTAACACAAAAAGGGGTTGCGTGTTCTTTAAAAAAAATTGCCATTGCAACTTTTCTCGCCCGGTCTCGGTACTCATGATTAAAGAAATTGACACACACAAACAATATGGGTGCTGCAAGAAGCTAGGCCGCAACCCTGAAACAGGGCTGTAAAGGCCAAATATGTATATATGTATGTAAATATATTGAAATTTGTTTGAAGTATAGATAATTAATATTAAATGAATTTAGCCTTTGAATTATAGTAAGCATTAAAATTTAATCACGAAAACATAAATTCATACTTTACATATGTATTAAAGATTATTGTTATACAATGTCACTCTAGCATACAATATTCACGTTATACCGTATGTATATAATTAACTGAACAAGTAAAACTTGTTCGAACCTGGGGTTCGAACCCGAGCCTTCAGCATCTAAAACTAAAGTATATTTTAAACAAATCATACTCAACCAATCAAAGCTGCAAATAAAAGTTCTGAATTTTTATTTAAATCTTATCATCTTATCATTTTATAGTCTCAAGCACCGCATAAAGTGTATATGTATGTACTTGTATTTTTAAACAGGGAATCAAAACTGCATTATTTAATATAGTTTAATTGTTCCTAATTTAAAATGTTTATAATAAACACTTATGCTACATCTCACTTTAAATATACTAGTAATTTAACCAAAATTTTTACTTGAATTAAAATGTTTTTTTTATTATTTTTTTTTTTTGCAGGTGAGTGTGATATGTGAAATGTATACATATAATGCGTGTAAGTAATAATGTGTAATAATTATATATACCATATATACATTTTTAAATATAAAATTTTTTAAAATAAGAGATATTTAAAAACTTAGTGATTTCGCTCAACAGAGAAATATTTGTTTATAAAATGGAAATATCAGTGGAAGCTCAAGATTTCCACATATAATTTAAAAAATTATTTGATTTTAGACTAACTTGGCATACAGATAGAAGATAGGTTTTATAGATCTATATATGTATTTGTGTCAAATGTTTGTTCAGTCAAAATAATATTTTAAGAATTACTTGTATCGATGTTATATAAATTATAACTATATACACATACAGTATATAGACTTGTAGAAAATACTTCTTAGTTGCTTAACTTTTTACGTTACTGTCATGTATTGATAGTTTCTGTCTTATCAAAAAAAAAAAAAAAATAATAAAAATCAACTTAATTTTTTAACACTATGGCGTTCATTTATTATTTGTATATTTAATACTAGCTGATCCGGCAAACGTTGTTTTGCCTAGAAAAGTATTGTTTTTGTGTATATTTAAAATACAGGTACAGGATCAGGTACAAGTAATATTTTAACCCATTAACCGCCAAAATAAAACGAAAAGAGATAATTAACAAGAAAGTTTATTTTTTAGTTAATTTTATATAAAATTAATACAAATTAACAAAAAAAGTTTTAAAAGTGATAAGTAGGCTGAGTGGGATGGGTGTACTCAATTGAGTACAGCGGCGGCTTACAGGTGGAAATCTTCAAAACATCTTTTTTCAATGCATAAAGTTTTTGAACATTTTTTGCATTGCCAGCGAACTCTTTCATGACATAAAACACATCTTAGCTGTTTTTCTAGTTTTTGGGGGTAGTGACCTATACCATCTTGAGGTAACCCCAGTACCAATGAAGATGAATGTCGAGCTTTTGTTTGCACGTTTTGGCGTAATTAATACCTCGCAATGGAACGTCTAAATAAAAGTTGGTCTATTTTACCGCTGTGACTCAAAACATATAGTCTCCAAGCATTTGAAATGGCCATATCTATAATATAGGTGAGCAAAACTCACCACCATTTCTTACCATGAATGGCTATTCTATAAAATGAAATAGATTAGTCTAATTCATCTACTCCTCCCAGATGTTTATTGTAAAACTGAAATACTTTTGGAATACTGACATCAGTTTTTTTCCCTTGTGTAGCAGACCAACGTTTGACAACTCCTAATGGCTCAATTGTATCATAATTTGTTGCCATTGTACATACACTATTGTCTTTCCATTTCACCAAAAGAACTTCATTTTGTTTGTCAAACCTATTGTCATATGAGGCTCACTCTCCTTTTTTCATTTCTTTAGAACTTTTTAATGGACATTTTTTAGTTCTGTTCTCTCTAATTGTTCCAGTAGCATTAAATCCTTTTTCCTTGAGTTCCATCATGAGATTATAACTAGTAAAAAAGTTATTTAAAAATATTTCGTGCGATGCTGGGTCAGTCTTCATTTTGGTAAGCAACTTTTTAACTACTCTAGACCCTAAAGGATCAGTAGAATTTTCCTCTGATTTTCCACAATAAAAATCGAAAGTATAACAATATCCGATGGAACTGGCTGCTAGCCAACAAGCCAACAAGTATGTTATTTTTGTAACAGTGTTGCCACAATTTTTATATGGATTCTGCCGCTGTACTCAATTGAGTACAGTTGAAATTGAAATTGTGTAACTTTGTAAAATTAGCTAGCAGGTCATTTGTTGTTTGCTTAGTTTATGAAGAGAAATGTTCGCTTCAAGGTAAATAATGCAGGAAAGATATCAGTGATATTGTGAAAACTGAAAAACGGCAAAATTTGTACTCATCTCGCCACACAAACTTTCTGTAAGTTTAACAGTACATTTTGGAGAGTTGATGTGTAATCTAGAAAATCTTCTTTACTTTTTTAAAAGGGTTATAGCCTTCTTTTAACATAGAAATGCAAAAAATTCACAAAAATTTTAAAGCTTTTAAAATATATGCCTATATTTAGCTGTACTCAATTGAGTACAAAGGCGCCAAATGGGTTAAGGAGATCGGTGCAGATAATTTATCTTTATTTACAAAAAAATAAATAAAAATTATGAAAATGTGAATAAGAAATAAACTATTGAATAAATTAAGAGAATATCATTAAAACACTTTGTGATAAACAATATTCTTCATTTTGTTGTCATACTACATAATTGTCTCTATAGCCATTTTGTCGAATTCTAGTAACGAAGTAGATTTCGTTTTATATGGGAAATTTAGTGAAGACCGACTAGATTTTAATTGAAATCTGGTAATTAGTTGATTTCCGTTTGGGGTAAATGCACTATCAAAAAATTTCTTGAATATACCATAACGTTTTTGGATTGAACAAGGATGGTACAAATTTATGAAATTTATTTGTATTCCTTGGATTGAATCATTTCTTTTTTTACTTTTTTAACCAACTATAAAATCAAATCACAACAAGTACATATTTTAATGAGCTCGACAAAAAGTATTGGAGAAACGTTGGTTGAGAGAAGGGATGTACGTTGTAAAATATAATAATTTTTTTTTTATTTAATATCTGCCCTCGCATAATAAGAGAAGCTAACAAAATAATTTCCAACTTATCCCTGCTACTATTTGAATTGTCATATAACAATAATTTATATATTTTGGCTTAAATCTATTCAATAGCAATGAATTGTCATTATTAATACGTTTAATAATAATAATACTTCATACGCTGCCACAGAATCAAAGTGATAAAAAAATAAAATTTTAGTATATTTCCGTTATCAAATAAAAAACTGACAATAATAAAATGTTATAAAAAAATATAAAAAATCATGCCATAAATCAGGGAATAAAATACTACTGGAGAAAAAACCAGTAACAAATAATTTTCTATTTGTTATAGATTACTCTTTACCCTAAAAAAAACTAAAAGTTAGTTAAGGTTTTTTGTCTTTTACTATTATTCTTTTACTCTCATTACTATAAAAAAAATATAAAAAAATACAATGACAGAATGACATCATCAGTTCCTCTAACTCGCCCGTTTCTAGATCGACTTAAAAATCAAATCACTGCTCTGCAATGTTAAGATTTCAGTGTGTAAATATTACAGTCTTTCTAAAAGAAAAACCAACAACATAAAATTCACTCATTCTAGTTTACATAAGTAAAGTCTGTACCTATATAAAGTAAAGAAATGAAAAACAATTGACAATATTCTCACAACTGGTTTACGAGTGTAAATAAAATGTAGATTTTTCCCTACAACGTTTTTTTATGTTTTCTTTTCTCAGTAGTTTTGGCATAAATTTTGTCACGAAATTATTTTATTGGCTGGCACAACGAAACACTCTTAATTTACTAGAAAATCAAAACATAAATAAGACGCCGCATTTTTTTTTTCTTTTTTTTGTCATCAAAATATTTATGTTTCTGTTCCACTGACTATTAGACAGTTAGTTGGTCTACCTGGTTGCTTTTTTAGTTTTAAGTTAAATGGGCCTGATAAAAACCTATACTAAATTAGATCATAAACAGTGGCTCACAGCTTATTAAGTGTAGCTTTAAAACATAATTGTCCATAAAATTATTTTCAAGAAGAAATAAAAATTTTTGCTGAAAAAGTTAAAACGATTGAAGGAATACATTTTTTTTAATTCTGTAATTAAAATTTAATATTTAAATTTTTAAGTAAGTATGTAGAGTTGTAAATAAATAATTCAAAAAAGACATAAAACATGTATACAAAAATACAAGTGACAGATTATTTCGTGAAGTATTTAGTATTGTGACCTTTCTGTTTCAAAAATTAACAAGTTTCGGTCTACTTTCCCTTTGGAACTCCTACCGGCATTTTATTATGGGTGTTACATTTCCTAATTCGTCTTTTTCTGTATATCCAAAGTCGAAAGATAAAGATAAAAGGGGGGGTCGTGGTATAGAGGGTATAGTGCTCGCACAAAAACTCAAACAACCTAGGTTCATATCCCAGCGAAGAAGAAAAGTTAAAAAATTAAATTTGAGGTTTTTAAAAAATTATAATTTAAAAATAAGAGATCCACACACCCAGGAAATCTCTTCCTTACATCCCAGTCTATTCCACCAGAAACTAATAATTAGGATTATAGCGCCATCTTTTGGGAAGATAACAGCTAACCTACTTAGGGAAGATGTTCACCACTCACAATCAACATCCACCGACGGATTGATATTGATCATTCAAGGGTGAAGGTATAACACTTGCCTTTGAGTGATCAAATTAGCAACATCTTGTCATCAACGAAAAAGGCGCATAATATACATACCCGGCAGAAAATATTTCAAATTTGGAAGCAATAAATAAAATTGTAAGCAATAATGGATGCATTATATTGTTTATGCATACCTTAAAGCTTCCAAAATTGCTACAGGATAAGGTATTATTTTTGATTTTATATAATATTTGCTTACTGGTTGCAATAAATTTGCGTTTCTATTGCATTCTAGCGGCTCATTTCATATAAAAATCATGCATTATTGATGCGCACTAGTAAGTGATAGTTCACAATTTCTCCCTTACAAAATAGCTTATTGGTAAGCTCTAATTTCTGCTGGGTATGTCTATAGAAAAAAACTATCTATGTTTAAAATTCCAATATAATGCACAGCATGAGTACGTTGTTTACTCCTAAGTATTGGTCTTAATAAAAAAAAGATGGAAAATCAATATTATATAATGTTTCTTATTTGTATTTCCGAACATGTTCCTGGTAATAACGAAAATGAATGCTTTGGCGGAAATTGTGTTTTAATATTCACAAATAATTTTTGTTCACTATGGCATCAACAAACGCAATGCTGTTAATTTAGAGACAGTCATTCAAGCCTAAGCTATCACACTTTCTTTACAGCGTCAATTCGGTAGCCTTGTACTGGCTTTACTGCACTTATAATTAATGAGTTTTAAGCTAAAAATATATAAAATTTCACTCATTCACAAAAGTATTGTTTTTTTTTTTTAATGGATTTGATTGTTTTTTACAATGGCTTGCAAATCTCAGGTGACTTTTTTAATTTATTTCTTGATAAAATGGCTTTTTGAACTTGAATAACAGGCCAAATTAAATTAGAGCTGAAAGCGCAAACTATCTGTCAAAAATTCTGTAGCCTATACAAAATGTATGAGATCAATCCAAACAGCTATTTAGTTGCAAACAACTGTTTATTTTCGTTTTAATGTAATGACCTTTAGGCAACAGGTACTTTTAGGTAAATTTTTTGATTTTATTCCTCTTTATTATGGATATTTAGCGGTTTTTATCAAACGCGGTAAGTAACCATTACTGCTCTTGACACAACTTTGACACTTTTATTTAAGTTGCCCATAACTTTAATGACAAGCGCAAAATTACATTGCGGTTTACTCTCTAATTTAAGTTGGTCTGTAAGACATCATCATATCCTACAAACTTTATTATAAATATGTACTAGACCATTTTTTCATGTTAAATCTTTCATAAATAACTCTGTATATCAATGGTCTTCAAATAAGGATTACTATGAAATATATCGTCGTGCTGGAGTTTATGTGCTCTATCCGCCATTTCATATTTTTTATATATCTCGAGTTAATGATGCCACTTTAGTCTGCAATTCGTTTTCGGATATCTCGTCCTGTTTCGGAGATAAATAGCCGAAAACGAATTGCAGATTTTATAAATTTTTGTGTCAAAAACCTAAAGTGGCATCGTTAACTCGAGATATATAAAATTGCAGATAGAGCCACGACGATATATCAACATATTACATGTCTTTTATGTAAAAACTAAAGTGTGTCTGTGGTTCGGTTTAAATTTTTATCTGATTATACGTCTGATTTTAAAAACTATGAAGGCATTGCTAAACTAAAATCTAGTTCTATGGTTTTTGAAAAATTTTTTTTAAATACAAATAGATTCTTAGCCAATTCAAATTAATATGAGAAATGAGCCTTTTATCTCCCATATAAGCTAAATTGTCATTGCTGATAAATTTACTAAAAATAGTCTACTGGTTAGTACACACATCATCATATTGGATTATTGGAACATGTTCTTTCTGCTCCTAATCTTATTAAACTTTTAATATAATTCAAATAGGAGTAGCGCAGTACGTTGGGGCTTAGTTGGTTTAATTATAATATTAATATACTCGTAATTGTAATAAAAATCTATGATAAATTGCGGTATTCAATATTTTACATATAAAAAAAATTCCAAATGTTTTACACAAAAACAATAGATTACTTACATACTTCTTCATTTATGTGGGAATATACTATGTACATCAACATTTATTTATTGATTCTGATGTTGCTACATATCTTTTCGATTCCATAGCAATGCATTATTCTTGTTTTGAAGTAATATATGTATTACTTATATAATGAGTTATTAACGTAATCAATTCAGTATTTTACCAATGGAGTAGGGAAGATCATGTGTTTATTGAAATTTTTTAAAGGTGACGTGGTAACCGTAGCAATAATTTTTAAGAAACTTTGCTGTATATACTTATGTACGTATTATGTACATATGTATGTACGAGTATGTATATGTACTTTTCAGTCAAATTATTATACTAATTTTATCCTTCTTTAAAAAGATAGAATTATTACTGATTTAGGCAATAAGTTCTTTTTTTTATTTAAGACCAATACTCAGGGGTAAACCCCTACTCATGCAGTGCATTGTATTGGAATTTGAAGATACATACATAGATAGATTTTTATTTAATTTTGTTATTCTGCACCTTTTTTGTACCTTCACCCAGTGCCCCATCTGTCAGTGGACGTTAAATGTAAGTGGCGAGCGTCTTCAGTAGGTGAGCTGCTATCTTCCCGGAAGGTGGCGGCGCTGTACTCCTGATCATTCGTTTTTGATGGAATAGTCTGGAAGTGTTAGGGAGCAGTTTCTTGAAGATGGACTTAGTAGTCCAGTGGAGGGAAGGGGTAACCACCTGTTTTTAAATTATAATTTTAGAAAAACCGCTCATTTTATTTTATAATTTTTTTCCTTCGCTGTAAGCTTCTTCCAAAAATATTTCTTTTTGATCCTTAGAAAAGAAAATTAACTTTTTCAGATATATGTACATATGTATGTACTCAAGTTTTTTTCTATATTAAAATAAAATATAAATAATTTTTGTTTCTATATCGTACTTTGTTGTCTTATATGTTCAATTTAAAAGGTTTTGTTATGTACCAACACAAAATTAGCTGTAGGCCACTGTAATTAAAAAAACATATATTTTTTCTACGAAACTTACAATTAAATGTTGTATGTTATTAATGTCGCTCTTGTTTGTTTTTGTGGGTAATGTCGCTCTACTAAAATGATTTTAATTTAATAAAAATAAAGCAGGTTATACCTAAATATGTATTACTTTCATGTATTTTATTCAATTGAAATGTCAGTAGAGAATTTATTTAATTATCTCTTAATTTTATTAAAGTTTCTGTTTTACATTTTGCACAGAGGGAAAAAAGGCGTTCTAAAATTATTAACCAAGGGTATCAAATTAAGAACAAATTGTGAACAATATTTCGTTAACTTTCGGTGCCAAATCAAGTTTAATGCACAAAATACCATAAGATAACAATCAAGAACAAAAGGTAGTAAAATCGTGAACAATTGTGTAAAAATATCATAAGTTAATAAAAAAAAAAAAATCGATACCAACCGTTAACGAAGTAAGCACAAATGGACTTAACTCAATTTTAATACCAAATGGTATCAATTTCGGTAGTTTTCTACCACTTTTTTGGTTTTATAACCAAAAAAAAAGCATTAGAAAGTTAAATTAAAGTCCAAATATTTTAAAAAATATTGGCCATATGATTTAATATTAATGCGCATACGGGTATGATGAGAAAATTTCACACCAACATACATACCTAAGAAAAAAAACTCACACAAAAGCAATTACGCGAATGATAAAAACAATTGCACAAAAAATTGTTTGCCTGTAATAATACATACATAAGTACATGTTTGGCAATTACAAGTCTTTTTCAAAGCTACTGAATGAGTAGGGATGCCTGCTTTTTAATGTCGACTCCGAACAACAGATTTAAGAAGCTTGTTTATAGCAGTCAGTTACTCTTAGAGCTTTTGGTACAAGACTGCTAAGATGAAATAATATTATGAATGTATATAATATTCTTGGTCTAGAGGATAGTGTTTTGGCTTACTAAGTGCTGGGTACAAATATCAGCTCTGACATCTTGAAAAAAAGAAATATGAAAAAATTAATTCTTTCTGCGGCTACCTCTCAGCAGTCTTCTGACAAAAGCTCTGAGACTAATTGATTGCCATGAAAAAGCTTCTCAAATCTGTCGTTCGGAGTCGACTTTAAATTGTAGGTCCCGGTACACATGGGTAAAAATTACCACACATAACATGAGTGCTGCGAGAAGCTATGCCGTAACCCTGACACAGGGTTATAATGGCCAATTATGTATGTATGTATGTATAATTCTGAACATTTGATACTGTTAAATCGTATATTTGTATATCATGACAAAATGACACAACTTGAATCCCTTAAGCTAAGTAATTCCTAAGCCGCATAGATTTCAATAGAGGCATTTTAAAGGTCTATTAAAAAGTAGGCGTGGTCGAAAAGTATGTAGAAAATAAATGAAAATTAAATAAAACTGTATAAAATAATGATACTTGAATATAATTTAGAAGCTTTATAACTGTGACAGTTGGCGAATATTCTACAAAAAACAGGCATGTAGTTGTATAAACTTAAGCTACAGCAATTACAGTCACCAATATTTGTGCTTTAGACGGTCGTGGCGAAAAAGAGCGTGGTCGTACTGTATGTGGCAAATAAAGACAACGAAAAACCTGGGTAAAAACCAATTATAAATAAATAAAAAATTATTGTTAATTAGGGCAATATCGACATGTCTCCCTATTCTGTAAGATGTTGTCAACAACAACAAAACGCGGCACTAAAAATTTACAATAATAAACCAGTATTAATAAGTTCTTCCTACTCTCCAAAACCTAGAAAATCACAAGGAGCTGTCGTCAGTGATCAACTCTTATCTAAAACGAATACACAAAATAGGGAGATTTGATAGTGCCAAAAGTAAAAAAAATTAAAATAATTTTGTTCGAAATGTGATTCGATCATGAGGTCCGGGAGTCAAATATATTTCGTTATTAAAGACTAGCGATAAAAGTGTTTAAATTAAAGGAAAATTCTGGAGTTCTTTAAACTACTCTCAAAGTTTTAGGACCTATTTTTTAAAATTTTACAGCTCCGTTTTACTTTTGGTATATCAAAAATAGTTTGTTTGACTATTAAAACAATCGCTTTTAAATGATTGTATATGATTATTAAAAGTAATTTGTCTAATGGTACGTTCACATTAGGTAAACATTACGAGTATATGACGAAAAGAGCGTAACCACTATTTTATGAAAACATTTTGTCAAAGATGTCACAAAATTCTGAGGTCGGAATTGGATTTGAAAACGACATGAAAATTTCGAATTTCTTTACTTCTTGACTTTGTACAATTTTTTATGAAAATTTTTTCAAACTACAGTAGAAACTCAATTCTTGCACGTAATGAAAATGGGGCTCGGTGCAGGTTTCGAGGTTGCCGCAAGTACCGAGTATTAATTTCCCATACAAAATGAAAGGCACATACATCTGTTTAGAATCTAAGTTTAATATTTCAATTAAAAACACGTAAGTTCAACTCATTCGAATACCAGTAGATACACATTTTGTGTGGAATTAAAGAAATTTAAAAGTTTTGTTTGTTTTGTACAAAGTCTCTTGTTCAGTATCACACTACTTCTTAGTCTCTGGAGCATCATAATATCGTCCAAGGCCGGATTCAGAACGGTGTTCTCATTTCTCTTAATACGAGTTATTGTTGATCTATACACATGCAAATTTTTGGCTAAGGAATTGGTGGAAAATCCTGCACTTAATTTCTTTAAAATCTCAGCTTTGTCTTTAATTGTCAGCAACCTAAATTATTTCTTTACCATTGTGACACCCCACCTCTCAATAGTCAGCCTAAAACTAATTCAAATGACATACAACATTTCATCAGCAGCATAAAACGACGGGGATTTTCCGAAGTGTATTCAGTCTAAGAAAATGTAAACAAAGCAGCACGCAAGAGTAATACAAAAATGTTGCAAGTATCGAGTTCAACTTTTTCGAATGTCGCAAGTACTTAGTGCGTAATGAAAAATATTTATTACCCAATTCACAAAATGTTATAGTTGTCGTAGATCGGTAGAAACCATGACAAACTACAACTATTGTAAATAATGTTGTTGGTAATTTCCATGTCAAAAACTACTACAACATGTACGACAATTTTTCCTATGTTTCCGAAATGTCGTATCAATACACCAGAGTTGGAAAACTTTTTTTATTTATTCTTTTTTATTTTTTAAATGTATTTTAAAAATTGTTTGAAATGTTTTTCTTCCCTTCTTCTTTTTAAATTTTTTATTCAAGAAATTTGATAACACTGGATAACATCTACAACAATATTTACGACAAGGGGCCTATTTCACTAAGCTATAAGTTTACAATTACAAGTGTTTTTGCCTTTAAAATTGTAAATTGTAAATAATTGTGTTTCATAAAAATACAATTACAAGTTTGTAGCTACAAGTAATTTTTACAATTCACAAGTCTACAAGTCATACTTCTACAAGTCGTTTTGTTTTATTAAACTAAATTTTCACTTGTACACGGAGACTCTCAAAAAAATTTTACAAGTTACAAGTGAATGATAAATTGAATTTAAACTTGATTTTTAACTGTTGTTTAATAAAAATTAGTTTAAATAAACACAAAATCAAACAATTTTAATATTAATTACCATTATTTTATTTATTTTGTTTGTTTTTAATTATTTATTTTTTTAAATAAGTGATTATCTGTAATAAAAAAACTATGTATATCTTATTATTATTATGCTTATTACAAATTATCGATATTAAAGTACCCATAATTGTAAAAGTATTTAAAATAACTTTTGGAATTTTTAGACTGTATTCATAAAAATTCTTATATGTTTATGAACCTCTCAATAAACCCATAATATTTTTTATGAATACAGCAGTTCTATATAATTCCTGGGTACTCTAATATACATACAGTGACTCAGACAGCTGACCACGTGTTTGAACGTCCTATGTTCAAAAGCTTACAACGCCAGAACTATTTCTCCGATCTTGTTCATGGAGCACTCATTTGTTTTGTTATTGTGTTTTCTTTTAAATGTGTGCATGAGAAAAAGAATGTAGGAAACCGTTATCTTTTTATATTCAGATAATTAAAAAAGTGCACGTTTTTAATTTTTTGAGTTAAATTTTTCTAAATAACTAAGAAAAACTTTATCATTGAGAATATGTTGGAGTTGTTAAGAAAATCTTTAACTCTTTTTTAAGAAGTTTTGATACATTTATTAGTTTTAAAGACAAAATTGGAACGTTTTTGGCCGAAGAATATTGAGCTTAATTCACTAGTTTTTAGGAAAAGGTAAAAGCTGTCATGCAGAAGCAGTAATTATCGACTTCAGTAAAAGGGTCGTTATAAAATTGCACTAAAATGTGGCTTTTCCACTACCTATTTGTGCAAGTAGATAAAATAAAATTTTGAGCCAGCAGAAAGTGGAGACTATAAAAATTTAATCTTGTTTGAAGTTAAGCAAACCACTGACCAGAAAACGCCATTTAAAGCTTCGCCTGGATTTTGATCGTATGCACTTAAATTGGATTATGGAGGATTGGAAGATGGTCCTATTTCCGGACTAAACCAAAATTAAATTAAATTAGATTTACAGCAATACAATAATTTGAAATTCACTGCCAAAATAACTCAAAAGTGGTTAAATGATAGCGAACTGAAAGTAATATAATGGTCACCGAAATCGCTTGACCTCAATCCGCTTGAGTCCCTCTGGGAGAGCTGAAATTGAGTCTAGTGGGAGTCCCAAGTTTTTTGAATGAATTATGGAGGCATGTGTTTAAAACATGGGGAGGGAAACCTCTCACTATCTATGAAAGAATGCTACGAAAAATTGAAGCTGTAATAATTGCGAACGGTTGCTATATAAAATATTATTTTATGTATTTACTTTAAGAAATTTTATATGTTTAAACAAACAGAAAAAATTTACCATATGCGCTTTTTCATTTATTTGAATATAAAAAGATAGATTTCCTAGATTGTTCTCCTAATGCACTCATTTAAAAGAAAACACAACAGTAACAAAAATATGTCCTCTACGAGCAAAATCGAATAATTGGTTTTGGAGTTGTAAGCTTTTGAACATGGAACATTAAAACACGTTCTCAATTGTTTGAGTCACATATGTTCAATTTATCAAAATAACTTTGTAAAAATAATTTATTTAATTTAAAAATTGACGAAGTATTATTAAAATGCGTTTTCATAGGATATTTTAGCATTTTGAATAATAATAAATAAGAATTGTAAAATTAATATAGAATATATACAAAAGAACTTGTAATTGTAGAAATTGTAGTTTACAAGTACAAAAAGCTACAATTGTTATGAAAATTTTAATGAAACACAATTCATCAGCACTTGTAAGAATTAGACTTGTAATTGTAACTTGTAAACTTGTAGAATTGTAGTTTAGTGAAATAGGCCCAAGGTATTCACAAAATGAAATGACATTTAACTATAATCTACAACAATATAACATTTTGTGAATTTGGTATATATGTTGAAAGAATCGAGGTGTGCAAGTATCAATTATGTGCATGAACCGAGTTACTACTGTATTTTTTTCAATTTGTTAAATAAAACCTAATTTTAGCATAAAATTTTCACACCAAATAGTGGTTACTAATACTCCTTTAAGGTATAGGCACACTTACTTATACATATATAAATCAATTATTTCGAAAAAAAAAACAAAAAACACACACACACACTTTTTTTATAACAGCACACACATCCACACATCATTACCTACCTTCTTCTAAACCGCGACCTATTTCATCTGAAGTCAATTTTGGAAAACTGACCTGTAACGTATGACCATTAAAGAAAAGTGCTAAACGTTCAATCAGCATATTTGTCAGTTTCGTATCACGATCTTCAGCGGATCGCGATAACGACGATTCCACTTCATTTTCACTAAACATGGGTCGTAAAGCAGGCAGTTCAGGTACCGTTACACCCGTTAGACGTACCACTTTAATGCCATCGGCTACAGTAATGGCATCAATGTATGATATACGATCAATAAAGGATATCGCTTTTTTCTTAAGACATGGCACAAAACCACCTTCGGCGCGTGTGCATTCATCGTAAATACGTAACACGGTACGAGCGCCAGCATTTTGTAGGGATGTTGTAGATGTCGATAATAGAGGAGTTGAGGATATGTTTTCAGTGCTGGCATTTATGACGGGTATTGCTGTCATTAGACAAAACGTTATAATGAACACTAAAGAACACAGTTGTTGCTTTCGATAAAAAGTTTTTTTTGGCAACATTTTGTAAAACAAATTTATCTTTCTTTTTTATATAAAAATTTTTGTTTTCTCTTAAATTGCACTTTTGTTTTTGGTTTATTTTTTAGTTTTGTATTGTGTTGTTTATAATTTTTTATTTTTTGCTTTGTAATCCTTAGGTGTGAGGTGAGGGTTTTGATCCTTTTTAAACTTTAGCGCGGCACTAGTTTTGTAGTTTAAAATAAAATTGTTTTTAAACTTTGGTTAAATGATAGCCTGCTGAGTTGTAGTGTTTGCAATTTAAATTATTTTTTAAAACTAATGCCATCATTGTTTGTTGCCTATACTTTTATACAAGCCATTCAATCATTCAGGGTCTCTTATTTTCTTCTTAACATTTCATTTGTGTTTTGTTTTATGTTGAAAATCATTTCAATTGTGCTTTTCTTGTGGTCTTTATTTCATTACTTTTATTTTGATATGCTTAGCCGTTGAAGTATTCTCACCAACAAGCATTTCTTGTACTCTTTCAAACTTGGCTTAAACCAGCCACAACATGTCTTCTGAGGTTGCAGTTGCGTTTATGTATCTGCGCTGTATGACTACCATTCATTGGTTTGTTTTGTAAACAAAATTTTTGATTGTTTGTTCAGGCTACTGGTTGCTGTTGTTTTTACCTCATTTGCTGTTTAAATTTTTTTCCCTGCTATAAAATTGTAATGATCATTAAATGTTGTTGGTCAAAAACACTTTTGCTTCTAAAATTACAAAATTTTTTTCACTTTTTGTTGGCCTCAACACATGTTTTCTTACCAATTGTGGTAATGACACTTAAATGTTGACTATTTTCTTCTTAAAATCGTTTTTTGTTTTACTGTCTTGTCTATTACCAATACTCCTCACCTGTTGGTAATGTCTTTTGTTTTGTGAAAATCATGCTGATGTTGGATTTGTTTTTTTGTTTAGACAGATTGTTGTAAAGGTAACCGCCACTATTTATTTAGCAGTTAGCTTGTTTGTAGAGTTGTCATTATTGATTTTGTTGTTTCAGTTTCTGGCTTTTCCAGGCAGACATCAATTTTCTCATTATGATTATTAAAGTCTAATTACTTGTGTAGAATTTCAGGGGTAGATAGTAAAAGTTCATTTAAGCAATGATTATCAAAATTAAATATTTAAATTAAAATTGATTTAATACTTAATTTTTTTTAAATAAATAAATACATATAATGTACATAAACACAGTAGAATCTCGAAAAGGTTAACTTAAGTACAAGCGAAACACTCGGACAAGTTTACACTAGTTTAGCTGTAATGTGCCTTTCTTCTGAAAAGTTAAATGAAGAGTTAACTTTTCAGGGCATTTAATTTCTTGTTTATACAGTGGTTTTTTTTATTGTTGATAACATTGAAATATTGAAACAACTATCAAGCTTTAGAAGATGATGATAATTTCTAAGTGTTGATAATGACGAGTCAGGTTTAAAAATGGTTTCTTTAAACCACTCCATATAAATTTTTGCAGCCGAAAATATATATTCAAGGGTGACTGTAAGCAACACGGGTTAGAGCACGAGCAACAAGTGCTTTCATATAGAACAATTTGGCAATTTAACTTTGAATTTTTTAGCATATTGTAAAGGGTGATTTTTAAGCTATTATCTTTTTGGCAACACTGGTTTAAACAGCTGAAGCACATTTCGTGTTTTGTTTCACTGTCAAACATCGTCAATTTATTCTATAATTTAACCATGAATCGTCTTACAAACGAACAACGCTTGCAAATTATTGAATTTTATTATCAAAATGCGTTCTCTGTTAAGAAAGTTCATCGCGCACTTCTTGCATTTTATGGTCAGTTTAATCGGCCCACTGAAGGGGCTATTCGGGCTATTGTGACTAAATTTCGAACCAAATTTACATTGTTGGACATTAAACCACCAACACGCTTACGTAGAGTGCGAAATGAAGAAAATATCGCAGCTGTATCGGCCTGTGTTAATGATGGCCACCAATTATCGATTCGTCACCGGTGAGCGCTACCGTGAGATGATAATCAACTTTTTTTTTGTCCAAAATGCAAGAGCTTGACTTGCATGGGGTTCCAACAAGATGGTGCCACATGCCACACAGCACCCGTAACAATTGACTTATTGAGAGTCAAATTCGGTGAACATTTCGTTTCACGTTCGGGACTGGTCAATTGGCCGCCTAGATCGTGCGATTTTACGCCTTTAGACTATTTTTTGTGGGGCTATGTTAAAGCTCATGTCTATACAGCCAAGCCCGCTTCAATTGACGCATTGGAAGACAACATTGAAGAATTTATTCGTGAGATACCGGCCGAAATGTTGGAAAGAGTATGCCATAATTAAACTAAGCGGATTGACCATTTGAGGCGCAGTCACGGTCAACATTTGCATGAAATAATCTTCAAACATTAACTTATATGGACCGGTACTATCGATTCAAATAAAGATTTCATTTATATTTCTGAATTTTGTGTTTTTTTTTTTGAAAAACTTTCCTATAGCTCTTAAAAAATCACACTTTATATTTTTGACAGATTATCAGCTCACAATAAAACAAATAATATTAAAAAAAATTTAGAATAATGATGCGAAACCTTTACTTTCATTATGTAAAAAATTCGTTTGTAAACGTTTTGAAATATACATTGAAAACAACAATGTTTTGTGGTTTAAAATACAAAATTTTAAACGTTTGGAAAAATTATTTTGTTAATATTAATAAATAGTAATAAAGAAAATAAAAAAGCATACATCTAATATATAAAATTCTCGTGTCGCTGTGTTTGTTGCCAAACTCCTCCGAAATGGCTCGACCGATTTTCATGAAATTCTGTGTGCATATCGGGTAGGTCTGAGAATCGGTCAACATCTATTCTTGATATCCCTAAATGTGAAGGTGACCCGCACCAAGGGGAAATTTATGTCTCACTTAAATAACGTACCGACGTCGATGAAATTTTAAACTGGATAGATCTGCATACCGTAGAATACATATCTGTTAGGTTTACAGGGGATATTTCTCCCTATCGCCAACTATCAAACTGAAGTACCGAAAATGACGGACAAACATTTATTAAAATTAGACAGACATTGATTGCTCATATCAAGGTTGATTTTGCAGTTCGGTGAAGATTATCAAATATATTTGAACTAAAAATGTTTCCTAGAGCAAATTTATATGGCAAAACAACGTTTGCCGGTCAACTAGATATTTTATAAAAAAGAAACCCATGATTGCAAAATCTAAAATAGAAAAGCCAAACTCGTAAATTAACAGACAAAAAACAGTTGAAAGAAAATGAGCGCGTTGCGTAATTTACCATTTCACGTGTACTATTGAGAGATCTCTTCAATCATAAATTGATTAGTGCGCTCCCTATCCAATTTTAGTCTGGCAATGAATCAACAGCCTTCGTCGGCCGAATATTTGTCATCATCTAATGTAACACATTTAAGTTAACTTTTGCGAGATTCCAAATATTAAGATATTAAATAAAATCGCAACACCCAAATTTAAAACTTTTGTTGGACAAGTTTATCTAACGATGTTATACAATATTTTTACAATAATATGGCTTTTCTTCTTTTTACGAAGTTCTTGTAAAAAATATAGGAAATTTGTCTCCAAATTGTAAGCATGACGAAAAGTATGAATGAAAATCGTTTACGCTGATAAAAGAGTTTTCGTATTTCTTATATAATATATTTACATATATGTCAGTCATCTAAGTTCACCTGTTCTAAAAATCCTTAAACATGAGTGTAATTTATTATCTATTGATTAAAAAAAAAATTCTAGAAACCATTTTTTTTTTAAATTTTAGATGTACATGTGAACTAAGACGTCCACATACTTGTAGGTATAATAGGCTATTAGTGGTGTTATGATTCGTCTATTACCAATTATAATAATTTTATTAAGCTTGCGGCTTGCAACTCTTTTTTTTATTAATTTTTCTACGACACGATTATTTTCATGCAACGCATGAGGTCTATCATTATAGACGATGCATTGCAATTTGTAAATATTTATGATTGACTTTTTTTTCCAATTTAATTTTTCATTTTTTAATTTAAGCTTGTTTGTTAAATTAGGTTTTTCATTTCTTTTATTAAATTTTTTTTTATTTTTTTTAGCAAGTCATTGACATTGATACTGAAAATTTTAAATATTTTACAAAGATCGTGACTTGCATTTGCTTTAAAGTTTTTCTTATTAGTTTAACCTTTAAAAATATATATTTTGCTTTTAAATATATAACAGTCTTATAAAAAATAATTTTTGCAATAATATGCAAAAAAGTAACCAAAGAAAACTAATTTCTGATTAGAAAAAATTTCTTTACGCACCACACCCAGCAAATAAATTTTAGCTAAGTTTTTAGGTCAGCTCTTTTGAAAATGAAGGTGGTTCTACAACATATACAGTAGACGCTCGTAAATTAGAACCACTTTGTTCCTGGGGTGATTCTAATTTTCGAGAAGTTCTAATTTCCAAAGGTTTTTTTTTTTTAATATAAAGCAACATAAAAGTGTATCTTCGTTTAGAAAATATAATAAAAAAACTCTTCTGCGTAGATATTTTAATTTTATTTATATAAAGCGAGCATAAAACATACTATTTCATTGAAATATATTACAGCTAATTTAAGAAAAATATACACACATATGTACATATATGTGTCTAAAGTTGAAAGAGTTGTTAGATTACTTAAATTTCTTAGTGCTCAGTGAGCCAAATTTCAAAATTACTAATCTTTTATCAGATAATCAGAAATTTTTGTTTGCTTTTTGGCTTTATTAAATTTTTCCTAAAAATATCATTTCGCAGGGCTAAAAGATTGCTCATGTACTTTGTAGAAAACAATTCACTAGTTCTATACCAATTTATTAAATTATTTACGCTCTCAATGGCTAAATCATTAGAAATAACTCTTGTGACTTCAACAATATCTTTATCGCCGCTATCTAAATTTTCATCATCGCTACTTTGTTCATGTTCCGATAAGTACTCAAACATGTCCTCATTCCATTTTTCGATTTCATCTGCGCTAATGGAATGGTTTGAAGCAATTTCTTTTAAAAGCGTTTGATTAATTTGGATAACTTCATCGCAGTCATTGTTTCGCACTAACTGGGCTATAGGAATGTTGTCGTCGCGGTCGTATTGGTCCGAATCCCAGTTTTTCAATTTAGACCAAGAACTCTTTAACACATTTTGAGGCAACTCGTCACAAGCTTGCTTGAGTAATATTATTGCAAATGTAACTAACCGTTTTAAATTTCACACACTAATGAACAAAGTGCAAAGAAAATAAAAATTACATAAATATTATGGGATTCCCCTTTTTTACTATGTTAAAGCCAAATAAAAATTATAGAGACAATTTTTAAGTGTTAAAAGCTAACAAAAAGAAAAAAATAATAATAAAAACGCTCAATAATTAGAACCGCAGTTCTAATTTCAGAGCATGTAATGTATTAAAAACGTTGATTCTAATTTCCAAAGGATTCGAATTTCAGCGAGTTCTAATTTACGAGCGTCTACTGTATTTCGGTAACTCAAAAATGGTTTAGTTTATTGAAAAAATTAGAAAGAAAAACAAAAATTCTGCAATAAAATTACCGTTAAGTAGGGTTATAAAAATTGCTTAACTGCTATATCCTTTTAGAAGCTCATATAATTATAAATATTGTTTGTAAAAGATTTGAAGATATTTTCTTAAAAATCAGAGGTAAACCAACACTAGGAATGCTCGATGTTTATCGATGCATAGAAAACCATACTTATAAATTTGAAAAAAAAAATTAAATTTTGTAACTCAAAGGCTTTGGAACAATACAAGACACAGACGAGTCGGGCACAAATATCTTCACAAAAGATGGAAAACAAATAGAAATGAAGAAAGTCTTATAAACTCTCTATGTATTTACGTAGTTCTGTAAGTTGATTTAATGAAAACTCTTTAAAAGTATGGGCCGATTATAAGGTGCAATTCTTGAAATTTTACAATGTAGCATACAAACACTTAACATTGGTTGCCAGTTCCGTGCCATCTGAAAAGCTCCATCAGTTTTGGCACAACAAAATAGGTTAATAAAATATTATTTTTACAAACTATATTATATTGGGACTTATTAAATTATAGTAATGTTTGGTATGGCCACATGGTCATGTGGTTAGTGTGATGGCTTACTAAGACGATAACTCCGGTTCAAGACAAGGCTCTGGCATGTTGAATCAAAGCAATACCTTTTTGCAGATTTCTGGCAAAAGCTCTGATAGTAAGTGATTGCCATCAACAAGCTTCTCAAATCTTCCGTTCGGAATCAACATTAAACTGTAGGTCCCGGTACTCATGGATATAAATTAACACACACAACATGGGTGCTGCGAGAATCTAGGCCATAATCTTGACACAGGCTTGTAAAGGCCAATTATGTAAGTAAGTTTTGGTAAAAAAAAATTCTTATTTTTATTGAAATTTTTATATATTTTTTTTTTGTTTTGCTATATATAAAAGTTTGTTTATTTGATACATCGCAAAACATCGATGTATGTACACGATGCATAGCATCGGAAAAAACTTCGATGTATTTTTTTTCGTGAGCATCTCTAACCAACACCTGAACATACGCATATCCCATAATCAAGCCATCGTAAATTTGGACCATGGGAAAGACAACTTGATTTGAAGATATTTTCTTAAAAAGCACAGACAGACCAACACCTGCAGTTACGTGTATCCCATAATCCAGTCACCGTAAATTTTGACCATGGAAAGACAACTTGACATCGATTATCATGAACGATATGTCTCAGTTCCATCTCATTGAAAACCTGACTAACATCATTGCTTCAGTGTTAAAACACAATATATCGTAAAATTCTCTTAAAGGTACGGTATAGCATTGGGTTTATGCTTGAGTCGTCCAATTGATTTTTGCTGTTCTCCTTCTAATCCTATTTTGTGAAGAACGGAACAAGAAGTAAAATCATTAAAGACATTAAACATTAAGACTAACCAATGTACTGCTAACAACTTCTACTTGGGATCGTGATGATGGTGTGTTGTCATCTGTTACTATACTCGTAGGCAATAAATGTTAACGTTTTTAAATGTTTAATGTTAACTATGATGTTCTGTGGTACGATTACATATCTCAAGTAATGAAATAATTATTCAGTGTCATGGCTTTATAAAACATTGTGTGAAACACTTCACTTCCTGAGTATTTACCTCTTAAGAGTATTTGCCGGTGCTTTAATGCCTTTCTTTTTTCGGTTATCTGACCCCGAATTTGATATTTACTATCTTCAAGCATGGCAGTAGATTATCCAACTCTCTTGATTCAGTAGATTATAGTTGCCATGTGCGTGTGTTTTATTGTTTTATGGAAAGGAATTGTTTTACAATAAGCGCATATTTTTAAATACTACTCATATTTCTCACAGGGCACATTTCTTTGTTTAAAGAATGTTCTTTTCGTGAGAGATTTTGTTGGTATTTACAATAAAGTTAGATTCTAAACAAATGACTACAAACACTACTTTTCATATTTTCTTTTTTTGGCATAATCCATTTACTTAGCAGTAGCATACTTTATGGAAATTCCCATATACCTACTTATATAGTGAATATATCTACTTGTAAATGTATGGCTTAAAATATTTAATATCTTTATTTGAAATCTATTGAAACTTATTTTGTTTTCTCAAAGTATTTTAAAATTAATAATTTTCCATACAAATGTACTTTAAAAGTTCATTTCCATTCAACTGATTTTTTTCTTTCTTTTCACAAACAACTTTCAGAAAAGAAAATAATTCACCTGCTGATGAAAAATTACGAAATAAATAGGGAAAGTCCTTCTGGCCAGTCATTATCTTCAAGCATGTTTTCTTTATTATTTTGTGTTTTTTATTATTTTTGTTTTTTGTTTTTGATTTGAAGATATTTCAATTTAGATAATTTGCTTTCATCAAATCGGCAAAACAATTCAAAAATGTTTGGAGAGGCAGGCCGACAGTACTGCTACAAAATTAATTTTTCACTTTTAGATCCCTTTGTCTTCTTACAAACACTTTGCCATTTTATTGTATTAAAAAAGAAAATCGTAAATTATGTCCAACTTTATTAAAAAAATGGTTTTCTGTTTAAGAAATATGAAGACAGGGATTTAAAAAGGTAAATATTTCTTTTACTTTGTATGTATGTATTACACAAAAGCCATAATTGAATAAAGTTATCAAAGAAAATGTTCTTTTATGTCATTTAATATATTGTAGTTTTCAATGCTTGTTTAGTATTGATTTAAGAAAATATATTTTTCTTTCCTTTTTATAGAAAAGAAGCAACATACGAGTAATAAATATTTTTTTTATTATCAATATGACTCGTAATGGCCAGTGTTTCTTTTCAAGTTGGCTGCTACTCATATACAACATACATATACAATTTGTTTTTTAATATATAAAAATGCTGTAAGCTTTTGAATAACAGTAACTTACTTTATACTCGAAATATTTGTCAGCAACTTGTCACAATTCACTTGCACTATTGCAACATATTAAAAATGTCTGCACTGGTGCTGATAGGCATTACTGAATATAGCCAAAGAGAGACCTGTTTGTGTTGCAATTGCCACAAAATATCCATAATAAGTTTAGTCCATATTTTTTTCTAAAAGCATTTAATGAGTTTGAATAATACTTGATGAGCAAATGTTTTGAAAACAAAAAAATAAATAAATAAAAAAAATATGTATTTTTATATAAATTATTTAATTAGAGCACTGACGGGGAAACACGCAATAACATGAATTGGAAATCCACTTTAATCAACAAATTTGTATTTCGCTTATAATTACTACCGAGGTCTAGTGGTTCGAGTGTTGACTTACTAAGGCGATAGCGCTGGGTTCAAATCTCAGCTCTGACATCTTGAAAAAAGAAATATGAAAAAATTATTTCTTTCGGCGACTACCTCTCAGCAGTCTTCTGGCAAAAGCTCTGGGAGTAATTAATTGCCATGAAAAAGCTTCTCAAATCTGTCGTTCGGAGTCGACTTTAAACTGTAGGTCCCGGTACTCATGGATAAAAATTAAAACACAAAATATGAGTGCTGCGAGAAGCTAGGCCGTAACCCTGACACAGGGCTGTAATGGTCAATTATGTGTGTATGTATGTATGTTATAAATACTACCTCCGCTGCTTTTGTCACTAGGGTTCTTCCGAAATTTTCGAATGAACTACATGCCCCCTTCTGATTACTACAATTTTAGACTTGACATCAATAGGCGTTTCATAGTGAGGATTCAAACAAGATTGGATTTCGATATTAGAGATTATACGGATAGTTCCAAAATGGACTGTGGTGCTAGACATTGTGTTTTCTCTGGCAAGGGTAATTTGAAGCACTTTCAGTTGTCTCTATAGCCTGGAAAAGCCTGATCGCTGCTGTCCTCTAAAGACACCCGGAGGTCACATTTATATTTGCGTGGATAGCCAGGCGGCTTTCCTTGCACTTGACCGTAAACTACTACTTCTCGGTTAGTGAAGAAAAGCAGAGATGCACTGAACGCTTTGTGTCTTTTCTCTGAGACAATTTCGTGGCATCGTAGATTAAAGCACATAAGCTCACGGAATAATTGCTCCGGTAGGATCTCTAATAGGGTATTTACAGAGAGGTATCCCTAGCGTCTTCTGTACGGAGGCAAATGCTAGATGGATTGAAATTTACTCCTATATAATCTCGAGTCTGGCTTTAGACATACTAGATCGCTATTATGAAAGACATCATCAGATTGGTATCTGTACTTAGTGGACACCGGCGGATCAGAAACCGCTAGATGGATCTTCGATACACCGATCTCTATTTCTGCTATGATGATGCGGAGGAGGAAATAGTTGAGCACTTCCCGTGCACTTGTCCTCGTTAAAGGACGTTTTAATGCTCTCGGTTTGGCATTAGTACAAAATATCGTGGACAAATCCGGAAACATTCTTAAATAACTCAATCTGGTGAACTGAATTTGAGGAATATTTTGGCCGTGATATTTTTCACAAAGGCGCCGTATCATGCTAATTAATGGACTAAATTATTTATAACTATAATATAGTCAACAGTCAACAGGACCACATCTTGAAAGAAAATTGTCAGCAAAGTGATTCCTTAGCACGTTGTATGGCAAGTTAAGCCATTTTGTTGGTACTCAGCTTATGGAAACATAAGCACCCGTTCCAAGCCGTCAATTTTAATTGATGAAATGGTAATATATAGTTAAATGACTATAGAATTTATTCAGAAATTATTTTCATCGCCAAATACAAATTTTTGATATAAGTGTTCAAAGAGAAATGAGCCTAGAAAGGAAAATGCGAAGCAAACAACTCTCAATTGGTTTCAATTTTTACAAGAACAGGCAATATCTTGGATGTGATCTATATATTCTGCGAACAGGTTTATCATTATTGTTTTTTTTTTTTCAAGCAAAATTCTACAATTTAGCAGCATTGTTCTGGGGTACAACCGATTCATGATGATGTGCCAAACTTGAGTAAACTAAAATTTATACGCAAAGGGAAACATCTCTTAATTGTTCTCCCTTAATTTAAACTGATGTTAAGGAGATACACAAGCCATGTTGTAGCTTCTACGTTTGCTCCACTGATAGTGCATATTCTGACATCAGCCTTAAGTTACCGTCTTTGCGTTCTACAAATATTTGTGGGAAAATGTGTTACTACACTTATAGAAGAATGAATTTTAATCACGCATTGCAAATGTCCTGAATATTACTTTACTTTTTCGCTGCATTTTATGTATTATCTGTAGACAAAGTATATATTATTCAAAAGAAGGCGTGGTGCAATCGTTAGAGTATTGGCATGCAAGTCATATTCGAATTATCATAACTTTGTTTTTTGAAAATTAATTGATTGGCAATATCACCTACTGTGCGGAAAAGTTGAAATTAATTCATTCATTAGGTTAAATTCATAATTTCTTTGATGCCAAGTGGCCTCTCATTGATGTCATTACTTCCTGGGTATCAATTTGGTCAAATAATGTAAAGCTGTAGGTACTACAACGTTATAATGCATCAGCGTAATGATGATTTTGGATGTAATATTTTATACAAATATGCAATTCTTTAAAAAGTAAACAAAGAAAAATATTTAATTTTTCATATTTGAAACAGTAACTTCAAATAAAATAAAAGTTTCCATCATAAAATGGTTACAGTTTTTTTATATATTTTCCCAAATGCGACCATATTTTTATACTTTCACTGAAATACCACAAAATAGCCAATCAAAATCAATTATTTGATTGTGGTAAAGAAACCTTTTAATAATTATAAAATTTTTATTGATTCAACAAAAGCAAAAAAAAAAAAGAATATACTTTAATGATATTCAAACCACTAAAATTAAAAATAAATTTTTCATTTGTGGTCAATATTTTTCTGGCACATTTTCAAATGTCATTTCTTAATTAGTAATGGAACTTTTAAAGCTACTACAGTATCTAATTGGGGTATATACAGTCAATGTTGATGTTTGTAATGTACGAAAATTATGTTTGAAAGCTGTATCTTATACGGAGCAAACAACTATATGGGTTTAATGTGCGTTGCTGTCCTGAGACTTACCACATGCCGCCCGTTGCCAGGGCGGTGGTTGAATACAATGCGTCCAACCAACGCCATTCGAAGCCTTACCTTACAAGAAGGCCCATAGACAACGAATTAGGAAGTAGTATTACCACTGCCTGGGTAGTAATACTCCCCTTGCTAAGAGGTTTTTTAACCATCTAGTGTTACCACAATCACTACTTGTACTTCCCGCAGGGTCGCACCAAAACCATCAGGCCGATTAGCCTCACTTCTCGAATGACAGGGGAGCCCAGGCTAACCGGGGGCTCCGAGCTGTAGACAAATTTATTTCGAAAAGTTTCCGCCATACAACCATCCTCATTCTGTAATGAGGAAAACATATAGGCTAGAATCCCATCTCTAGACGAAAACAGGAAAAATTTAACAAAATACAAATTCAGAACGCAATTCCAATAGAAAACTATTCAACAAAATTAAATAAAGGAAATGTAGAATTTAAAATTAATACCAGCCATAGTAATGCCATTAACAGTCCAGTTGCAAATTTAATTTGAAAATAATGGTGCAAGTTCAAAAAAAAAAAAAAAATAAAATAATACAAATTCCATTTCAGAATCGTTTTAGAGAGGGAAATATACAATAATAATACATACCGTATACTCACTAGATCATGTCTTATAGTCAATTAATAAATAATAGTTTTCTGTCCATTAGCACCTTCAGGTCAAATAAGTCACAAGCCGTCTCTGCGAAGGCGGTCTCAAAATCAATCGACCGAATACAGAAAACAAAAAATCTCTTTTTCTCAACATAATCTCCTTCTAGGCCTATACATTTCTTCCAGCGGTACACAATATATCTGGCCTATAGTTAGAACAGTCTATGTCATAAAAAAGGCAGACTACATCTTTTCATTGTGGTCAAATCTACTTTCTAAGTTTGAAAATAAAACGTTATTCAAAAGATGCAAATTTGACAAATTAAGTGATAAAGCGGTAAGAAATTTAGTTGATTGTTTTTTGTTTTTTTTTTAATTTGTTTTCCATAATGCTCAGGAGTAAACCTCTACTTATTCAGTGCATTGTATTGGAGTAATAAAGATAGAAGAGAGATACATAGATTTTTTTTTTTTTGATAGCCATATATCAATAAGACAAGCTGCTATAAGTTGATCACTCAAAGGCCAGTGTTATACCTTCACATTTGAATGATCAACAGCAGTTGCCCCATTTGTCGTTGGATATTGATAGTGAGTGGTGACCGTCTTCACTAATTTTGTTAGCTGTTATCTTCCCAGTAAGTGGCGCTGTACTCTTGATCATTGGTTTCTGGTGGAATAGACTGGATATGTCAGAGACATAATACTCTCCATTAATTGTTTTTTTTTTGTTTTGTTTTTTAAAAAGTTTTTAGTAAATATAATCCTACAAATAACCGAAGAAACAAACACCATTAGCTTACCTGCAGTTGGAATCGTCTTAGCCATCTTTAGACATGGTTCAACCGTTCCAGTCAATTGCTTTTATTGTTCGCTGGGCTCTGTGTGATGGACCTATCTTCCGTTATGAATCGAAACAAAATCTTATCTTATTGCAGCGATTAATTGCTCAGTACTTTTTAGAAATCTCTTGATGACACTTTTTTGCCTTGGTCTGGTATAAATTTTGCTACCGCGTATATAATAGCTCTTTTTAAATATTGGTTGAATTAAGATCATTCAACTAGAATATCGCGTAATATTTTGTTTATCTTAACAAATTCGCTGTGATCGTTATTTTTAGTAATTCTAACACAAAAAAAAAAAAAAATTACGATACATCATACGATACAAAGGGAAAAGAGAATAGAACTTATTTTAAACAAAACTGAAGTAAAATGAACGAAAGTAACAATAAACTGAAATATACATAGGTTGACTGAAAATGAACTAAAATAGACCCCCGTGTTGGTGATAATGTTTGTATATATTTATTTATGTTTTTATTGCGTTGATTGTAATTTTGTTTAATATAAAAACGCAACGAACGGTAACAACACTAACAACGTTTCTGTCTTTATTCTAATTTTTATATTGTGCTTACTATAGTTTTACTTAAATAATGTCTTTTGGTTTAGTATTTTACTGACAAACCACATACATATATAAAACCAGTAAAGAGCTATTGAAGATCTTTTCAAATAATTCAGTACATACAGTGTTAGCTCGCTAATCCGAAGGCGTGTAATCCGAATTATCCAGCAAGTCGAATTGAATTTATGGCGTATTACAAAGTCTATAGTCTATAGTCTTAATTGATTGCAAGCTCAGTAATCCGAATTGCATAGTTTTTTAAGTTTTTCTGTTTTCATATTTCATATTGTGTCTGCTCTTTTTACAAAACCATGTGTGGAAAACTGACGGGAAGTAAATACTCATTGGTTTTCTATTTACAGTTTTGTGGACAGTTTTTTTGAAATAGTTGTTTGTGTATCCTTGTGTACAATCAAGCTTTCGTTTTGGACACTTTATCAATAAAAATTAAATAAATTTGTTTTGAAATCCTAGCTTGTGTTTTATTTTCGAATATAGTAAATTATAATACATAATGACAGCACATTCAGTAATCCGAATATCTCGTTAATCCGAATCAGGGTCTGCACTCATTAATTCGGATTAGCGAGCTGGCACTGTACTTGTTTTGCTACTAACTTATCAAAACATAGAATTTTTAGTTTTACTATGAGAGCTGCAATAGAAACTGTAATGATTTATACTGTACAGTAATTGAAACAGTTTTACCACAAATACAAATATCCAAATATATGTGTTGGCCACAACTGCAGTACAGTTATTAAATTTAACTTTTGAAATCTTTCGTGCAGCTCTATCAATTGTACATAATAAGAAATGATTAATTGTTCTAAATTTATAAAAATATATCAATAATTGTGCAGTCCTGCTGAATAAATTAACAGCCATCATATAACAGTCTAGTTATGTGGTCTGGGAATCCGGGTTCGAATCCTAGTCCAGCGTCAAATGGTTGAGTTTTTCTTTAGCCCTACGTTTTATTGAAACCTAAAGAGCTAGTTTTAAGGTAATGTTTGCCCAAAGCGAAGCTTTCTAATTCGCCAGCCTGAGTTTTAACAGTTAGCAATTAGCCTTTAAAAAAAATTATAAAAAAGAAGTACCGATATGCTATAAGGAATCTAATAGTCTGCGCTAACTAACTTTACTTTTGTTCCATTTTTAGTTTTGCGATACTTTGAGGTATAAATCTATTAGTAACACATACACAAATATACTTATAATGCTGGTTTCAAAGCAAAATTAATTTAAAATTCATAAAAATTTTATAGCAATATTTAGTGTTTGCAAAATGGGCATTTGCAATCTCATACTTAATCTGTTTTTGGCACTCTTTGGGCAGCATTCTATTTGGTTGGAGAGTAAAATTATCCAAATTACTGAGCTTTTCAATAATTACCACTAATGTTCATATTTTACATATGTATGGATGTACAATTACAGCTTTTGTTGTTGTTTGTTTTACAAAACTAGTTAATGAAAACCACTATATATACACACACACAAATAGAATAGTAATTAAAAATTTATTATATTTTTTAATTTTCTTTTGTAATTATAAGAAGAAGTTAATTTAGAAGGTTTTTACAGCAATTTTAGTATTACGAGTATATTTAAAAAAAAAAAATTTACAAAAAGAAAATGTTATCAAATGTTGTGTTTAAAAGAACTTTCACTGCCTAATACGGGTATTTCAGTTTATTACCACTCTTTCTGCAGAAGTAAAGAATAAATTTTACAATCTTGTAGAAAAATTAACGAAAGTTACCAAAAATATTAAAATGAAATTGTTAGTCATTACAGAAAAGAGAAAAGATAAATACGGAAGAAATAATTGAAAAATTTAAACTCTATAACGTTGTAATACAAACGATATTGTAGAGTTTTCTTTTTAATAAGGCTGATTAAAGTTATTGGACTGATTTAAATGGAATTGTTCCTAAAACGCTTTTTAGCTAATTTAATTCCTCTCACAAGGTTTTTTATTTTAAGAATTTTATGTTTTTGGAACTACTGATTTTGTTTTTATCGTCTTTTTTATTTGCATTGTAATCATATTACTTTTGGTATAGATTAATAGAACAATGTCTCATCGCAAAAATTTTGACACATTTAGTGATGATATTGTATGCCGAAAATAACAAGGAAAGAAACTGTTAATAGGAATTGAATTGGATCGTTTCGAATATAGACGGCCAATAGATAACATTAAACTATTGTTACAAACCTACACAAATAATAGAGAAAAATTCGTCTTTCTCGGATTTTGTCCAGTCAAATCTGACCCAGCTTAGTTTGTTTATCATTATAGTACATTTTTTTAATAACCCTATACATACACTAATTCGCCATTACAACCCTGATTCAGAGTTTCAAGACTAGCTTCTCTCTCTTGTTCGCCAATTTTTATCAATAAAAAAATTTTTCCATTACCTGGTGTATTGAGAAGAGAAAAGAACTTTTTTTTTTAACAATTTTTCAAATTTTTAACCGAAGCTTTGCAAAAAGTTATAGTGTTCGACATCAAATTAAATTTCTATTAAAATTGGTTTAAAATATAATGAACTAGCAGACCCGGCAAACGTTGTTTTGCCTAGAAAAGTATTGTTTTTGTGTATACATATATAAAATACAGGTACTTAGATGGCCATAACAACCCGTTAACGGGTTTCGGCCTGCCTTAACACTAGTCTCCAGGCGTCTCTGCTAAGCGCGCGCCTTCTCCAGTTGGTCACACCAACCGATGACAGGGCTTCATCAACCTGGTCCTTCCAACGTAAACAGGGTCGTCCTCTACGCCGACGTCCAGTGACCTTCGCATCGAAAACTTTCTTCGCTGGAGCAGATTCTTCCGTCCGAACAATGTGGCCGAGCCAGCGTAGCCGCTGGATGTTAATACGCTGGACAACGCCTACATCGCCGAGGAGCTCATACAGCTCATGGTTGGTTCATCGCCATGCCTTAGAGGACCAAAGATCTTACGAAGCATTTTCTGTCGAACACGCCCAGGACCACTGCATCGGCACAAGACAGCGTCCATGCTTCCGCACCATAGAGAAGCACCGGAAGAATAAGCGACTTATAGAGTGTTAATTTCGTCGCACGAGAGATGTCTTTATTACTAAACTGCCTACTGAGACCGTAGTAGCACCTGTTGGCCAGTGTGATTCTTCGTTTGATCTCCAGACTGACATCATTCTTGCTGGTAATGGCGGTGCCAAGGTAGATGAACTCCTTGACCACATCGAATGTATAGTTGCCGGCTGTAACCTGGGAGCCGATACGATTAACGTCCCTACTCGTCGACAACATGTACTTCGTCTTGCTCTCATTTACCGCCAGACCCATTTTAGCAGACTCCCGTTCAATAGCATTAAAGGCTGCGGTGACATATCGCTTGGTATGCCCAATGACGTCTAAATCGTCTGCATACGCAAGGAGCTGGACACTTTTGTTAAAAATAGTGCCATTTCGATGCACACCCGCCTTTCGCAAAACACTCTCCATGACGAAATTGAAGAGGTCGCAGGATAAGGGATCGCCGTGTCTGAAACCTCGCACGGTATCAAATGGTTCGGAGAGGTCTTTTTCTGCCTTGACGGAGCTGCAAGAGTTGCTCAACGTCATTCTGCACAGTCTTATCAGCTTTGCAGGAATACCGAGCTCAGACATTGCGGAATATACGCGATCCCTCATCGGGCTATCGAACGCTGCCTTATAGTCGACAAAGAGGTGGTGTGTGTCGACTTGACTTTCATGGGTCTTCTCCAGGATTTAGCGCAGTGTGAATATCTTGTCAATGGTGGTCTTACCAGGTCTAAATCCGCACTGATAAGGTCCAATCAGTGAGATGGCGAATGGCTTCAGTCGTTCACACAATACGCTCGAAAGAACCTTATATGCGATAGGGAGAAGGCTTATACCCCTGTAGTTGGTGCATATTGTGGGGTCTCCCTTTTTCAGGATCGGACAGAGGGCACTGACATTCCAATCATCGGGCATACTTTCTTCCAGCCATATTCTGCAAATGAGCTGGTGCATGCACCTAACCAGCTCATCGCCTACATACTTGAAGAATTTAGCGGGCAGACCGTCAGGACCGGCTGCTTTGTTGCTCTTCAGTCGCCATATGGCAACCTTGACCTCTTCATGGCTGGGGGACAGGATCACAACGTCATCATTGATTGGGTCCGGCACAGCATCTCTAGCAGCGGAATTTGTATCATCATCGCTTTGCAGTAGATTACATAAATGCTGTCTCCATAATCTCAGTGCACCATGTGCATCTGTAACCAGATTACCATGTTCGTCTCTGCAGAAGGTTGCTCCGGGTTTAAAACCAGTAGTAAGACGCCTTATCTTCTTATAAAAATATCTAGCATCATGTCGACTCCTGCACATCTCGATTTCCTCACGATCACGCCTTTCTTGCTCCTTTTTCTGTCTTCTAAATAGGCGTCTCTCTTCCCTCCTCTTATCTCTGTACACATCAACAGTTGCTCTTGTAGTGGTGGACTGCAACGTTCTTCTGTAGGCAGCATTCTTTGCCGCAGTGGCCTCACGACACTCTTCATCGTACCATTGGTTTCTGCGGGGAGGACGCTCAAAACCAAAGACTGTTTCATGTGATCGCAGCTTTTTGATGTTCATTTTCCCTCGAACACTAGAACTAGCCATATTCGCTGCGCATATGCGCAGTCGCATCGGTGCAGATAACTTATCTTTATTTATAAAGAAATATGAAAATGCGAATAATAAATAGGGCAACCAAAAATATGCATTAGCACCTTTTTTTCTAAATGTTACTGACAAAACAACCAAAATATTAATTTATTTTAGGAAAAACTACGACGTTTGACCCCTATTTGTTACGGCATATTTTTGCATATTTCGTCATAAATGCATACTTTTGCATTTTTCAAATTTTTTCATATGTATATGGCATATTTTAAAAATTTTTACATATTTTAGAAGAATTTACCATATACTGAGACATTACTTAAGTATAATCTACACAGAAAAAACTAGATTGTAAATACAACAAATTTTTTTGTATATACAATTAAAATATTATTCAATTTTGCGCTAACAACGGTTTTTGTAAATACAAATACGACAATTGTAGGTTTCCTTAAGAAAAGAAAAAAAAAAAAATGCAACGGTACCATGTTTTTTCAACTATTGTGGTTAACAAACTATTTTTTGAAAAGATTACAAGACTTTCAGTAAATGTTTTTGTTGCACTATTTTATCAATCTTTTTTTATAAATTAAATCGTCTTCGTTTTCTCCTTTGCTGGGATTTGAACCTGGGCTGTTGTGTGTTGTATGCAAGCGCTCTAACCATTACACCATCACTCCTAATTTTTATAATGTTGTTTTTGTACTAAATATGCGCAACTAACCTAAAGCAAAGAATTCAACAAAAAATTTATTTAATCGTTTTTATTGAAAATGTATGGTACCGTAATAATTTATTTTATTTTTTTTTTTGTCAAAGTTTACTTTGAAAAAAGAAAAAAATGTAACGGTACCATCTTTTTTCAACAATTGTGGTTAGCAACCCAATTGTTGGAATAATTTCAACACTTTCAATAAATATTTTTGTTAAACTTCTTTATAAATCTCATATGTTTTTGTTGTTTTTTTATAACTAAGTCTTCTTGTTTTTGAAAATATTGCTTAAATAATAACAACAATTTTAATTAGCATAATTTGTTGAAAATAAATCCTAATATTTGTAATATCAAAAAAATATTTGATTGTATTTATAAAACACATATTAAAAATAAAATTTTACATTAACAACCCACTTTGTTGATTGAATTTTGGTGATATTTTTTTCTGTGTATTAAATAAAAAGGGTACTCATGAAAACTCTTAAAACTAATATTGGGAAAATGGGCGAAGCTCCTTTTTAAACTATTGTGCAATATTGCTTAATAATGAATTCTCAATTAAAAGTAACGTATTTTTCAACGTTGTACCTAGGGTATTCAATTATTCGACTTTTTTTGTTGGTCGATTAATCGAGTGAGTAATTATTCGGGTTTTTTTCTTCATCGATTAATCGAATAAAATTTCAAAATTGTTCGATTAATCGTATTTTGTTTTATATAAAATAACATACCAATTTTATTAAAAAAAAAAACAAATAATAATAACCAAAAACATTGTATTGTAATAACTTTTTAAAAATTCATTAACTATAGTGCACAAACATATTGTAGGAAAACTAAACCATAAATAATTCATTAATTAATTTTAATATTTGAGATCATATATACATATATAACGATTTTATATATAAAAGTAATAATTTACTACTTCATATGCAATAAAAATATTAAATAAGTAATTAAAAATAATTCATATTATGAGTTAAAAATTAATTAAAAAAAATTATGCACTTCTATTAAAATAGTCTTGTAATGTAATTTATATTTAGTAATTTAGTTTAGCTCTCAACCGATGGTTTTCCTTAGTTTTAATAAGAACGATTTTGAGAACACTCTCTCGCTGATTGTAGATGTTGGAGAAATTGAGACAAGTGCATGGAAAAGAATATATAATTTTTCGGTTCTATTTTTGGTTTTTTCTAAATATAAGAAATCATCCATTAAATCATTGCAGCCTCTTTTAGGTTTTTAGAATTTTTTTTTTTACACTTTTAATTGCTTCATTGAATTCTGATAATAGATTATTTTCGTTTATTTCAATTAAATCTTCTGCAATCACATCATCATCTGACACATTTTGTTCCGTATTTTCTAAAAGCATTCTCAAAACCAATTTGTTTGCAAAATCTTTTGTTTCAGTTTTTGTGCAATACTTTAAAAAAGTGAAAATGAACTAGAATTTAGATATAAAATAAAAGTACTAAGTAGTTTTACACGTCTTTTATTTATTCGAATCTTAAGCCTTTCTAATAAATAATTTGTAAAAGGATTGTTTGCATTTTCCATTGTATTAATAACAAATTGTATAATGCCTTCTAAATCTATCAAGGTAGCAGAATCCGAGCTCCGTAAAGCGACATCAACTGGTTTAAGGGCTTTATTCAATTTTGATAAAACTTTAATTTCCATATCTGTAAAAGTCCTCAAACCAAAATCAGATAGAGCGTAATTTACGTATGTATTTACAAATACGAAGAAAATTTTCAATCATGGAAGATAAGGACGACCATCGATGCTTTACAGCATGTACAAGACGAATTTCTTTTTCTTTTCTTGCAGCACAACATATGTTTGCAATTTCTTTTGTTTTTCATTAGATTTAGGAAGTTTATTAATACCATTTATTATTTCTATAAATAAAGTACTTTTTTATATGGATTAATCGATTAATCGTATGAAATTATTCGAGTTATTCGTTATTCGAAATTTGACTATTTTTAATTGTTCGAACAATTATTTGAACACAATTGTTCGATTAATCGATTAACGATTAATCGTTTGAATACCCTAGTTGTACCTATTGGAGAAAAATTGCCATAATTGCATGACGTAAAAAATTAAATTAAAAGTTTATTTTTAAATTAATTAAATTTTCGTAAGAATATGTAGAAAATCAAGCGATCTGGGTCAAACAGATTAAATAATATATTAGCGAATACCGAGATTTTAAAACTAATAGGAATATTCTGTTTTGTAAAGTTTGCAATAAGCCAGTGTCAGCAAAGAAAATATTTACCATAAAACAACACCTCGGAAGTCAAAAACATATTGAGCTCAACGCAAGAAATTATCCTAGGAAACGTTTGTTTTCAAATTTGCATCAATTACTTCCGTTGATGTCGAAAGATGTTTCTCGATGTACAAAAGCGTTTTACGACAAAGCTTTATGTTTCAAAATTTAAGCGATATGATTGTTATTTACAATAATTTAAATTAATTTTTTAATATTTTATTTTGTGTTCTTGTCAGTCCGAATTTTTTGAAATTTTTTTATTTTTTTGTTAATTTCGGAATTGAAATAAATATATCGCTCATTTGCGAGAAGAGTGGCATAATTTAAAAAGCGATTCTGAGATATATGTATTTAAACATTTTAATTTAGCCAAACTAATAGGAAAAGTACAAGGCACTTTTGGTTGCCACTCAGTGAAAAAAGAGATAAAAATAGAAATTTTAGATATGTTTTAAATTACAGTTCGTCTCATATTTCTGCATTAATAACTCAAAACACATTTTTTGAGTTATGTCACTCTTCTCGCAAATCAGCGATATGTAAATATAAAGGAAATTTATTTCATATGGTTGGTGAATAATAGTTATTCTTCATGTTTAATATACGTACTTTTACATCAACATATGTATGTATTATTAGTTTTATAGAGCATATTTTTAAAGCTTAAAAGTGTTTTTTCAATGCATATTTTAGGCGCTTAAAACTAATTTTATAGAGCATATTTTTGGTTGTCCTAATAATAAATAATCTATTGAATAATTTAAGAAAATATCATGAAAGCACTCTGCGATAAACAATTACCCAATTCACAAAATGTTATAGTTGTCGTAGATCGGTAGAAACTATGATAAACTACAACTATTGTACATAATGTTGTTGGTAATTTCCATGTCAAAAACTACTACAACATGTACGACAATTTTTCCTATGTTTCCGAAATGTCGTATCAATACACCAGAGTTGGAAAACTTTTTTTTTAGTTTTTTTTATTTATTTATTTAACTAAGTATAATCTACAACAATATAACATTTTTTGAATTGGGTAAATATTTTTCGTTTTGTTGTCATACTACATAATTTCGGTATTCTTACCTTTTTGGGGGAGTAACTTCCCCTGCCCCAAAATAATATTATTTTTACTAAGCTGGAAAGCTTTATGTGTTACACTTCTTTCAAAGAGCGATAAAATTTGTTCTACCTTCTGCGGGTATACCCCTTTCTCTGCCCTTATCCCGCTCGGATTAAGCTGTATCATAAAAGGTGGTACTGGAAGCATTCGTACCATGTTTAAAGGCTTTATGGGGAACGTAAACAGAATTTTAGGTTCACGAACAAAGTAGGTGGTGAAGGGGGCGTGGAGGTATAAAAAATAGATTACGGTCTATTGTAAATCGTACTGAATATACATACAAAATTTTATAAGAATCGGTCAGACAATCTCGGAGAAGCTTTGTCACAAACATTGTGACATCACTCCATACAAAATGTACGGGAAAATGAATTTTCTTTATAATTTTTTTTTTTTGCTATTCTTATTTGGCCAGAGACTATTTCGAATTGGTACGATTATCGGTGCAGGCGTACTTGAGTTATAAACGTTATAACTTTTATATACTAAGTATATAGATTTTAGTTAAATCTCAAATGGCAAAGTTTTCTTCCGGATCAAATCAAGTAGATATAGCGTTCGAAAAATGGTTAGTAGGCAATTCAGAATTATGAAGTGCAGTTTTAATTCAAAAGTGTTTTTATTTTTTGTTTGTTTTTAACACTAGCCAATTATCTTCATAACTTTTATTTGAGGAAACTAACTCAAACAATTCTGTCAGCACAGATAAAATGGAATAATGAAATGTAGACATACTTGTAATTAAAAACTTATAGGGACATGAACAAAGTAGCGATGACGACATTGTTGAAGAAGATAGCGTAAAAAATTAAAAAAAGAATGTTTATACTCGTAGAACTAGTGATCTGTTTTTCACAAAGTACATAACCAATCTTTTGGAACTTGTGATGATCCAAATTTAATAAAGCCAAACAAGTACATAATGCGATATTATTGAAATATGAGTCACTAACAATTAAAAATAATTAAAAAATTATTCTTACATTTTCACAATAGAATTAAAAACTTATATTTATGATGTAGTCACCGTGGTCTAGTAGTTAGTGTGTTGGCTTAATAAGACATGAGCCCTGACATCTTAAAAAAAAGAAATATGAAAAAAATATTTCTTTCGGCGACTACCTCCCAGTAGTCTTCTGGCAAAAGCTCTGAGAGTAATTAATTTCCATGAACAAGCTTCTCAAGCCTGTCGTTCGGAGTCGACATTAAACTGTAGGTCCCGGTACTCATGGATAAAAATTGACACATTGCTGTGAGAAGCTAGGCCGTAATCCTGACACAGGGTTCTAAAGGCCAGTTATGTATGTATGTATGTATTTATGATGATAAAATACTAACACGTAAATATGAGTTTTTTTAAAACATTTTCTTTAACTTTGATGACTTTCAATAAATTGGTATGTTTTATGTTCGCTTTATATGAATAAATGAATTTAAACATTTCTTTGTATATTGATTAAACGAAGATACACTTTCATGTTGCTATTAATTAAAAAATCGTTGGTTAATAGAAGCTCTTAAAAATTAGAACTATGCCAGGAACATCATATAAGGCACTATAATAAAATAATTATGTAAGTATTTACAGAATGCTATTCAAGAGTTATGCAGCTGGCAGCCAAAAATTATTTCAGTTTAGCAGTATTATTAAAATATTGTACTAACAGTGATTTCGTAATTCAGTGAAACAATACTTACAATTGCCACTAAAGGCTTTTAGTAAAATAAATCTGATTTAACAATATTTTTTAATATTCTTCTCAATATTACTGCATGTTTTAAGCTGGTATTTTCATTTCAATTTACAATATTTATCATATCAATTGGTTTTAATTTTCTTTTTCGTACGATATATAAAAAAATAACTTTATCTCTTGCATTTATTTTATATAAAAACATTATGGCCAGTTTTATTCACCCCTTTTTTCATTCTTCGCTTTATTCTTTTTTTATTATTTTTACATTAAAAAAGTGAAAATTATATATTTTTTTCTCCATTATTCATTGAAGCAGCATAGAGTCATAAGTCTTTTAAAGTGTTTATACTGCGTTTTAATGCGTAGATAGATTGAGAATTAACTGGATGTATACAAAATAACTGAATAAACCAGGGACCGTAATGGTTATAAGTTATATCAAAAAAATTATTTTTATGGTAATTATTTTTCTCGACATAAAATAAAATTGATTTTTGAGTTTTATTTTGCAGTCATATGAAAGATTTTTTACACCTAATCCTGATTTTACACATTATCCTCTGCAAAAGATTACAAATATCATTTCTATCATATATCGTTCCTTGCAGAACATCGTAGGAGACACAGTCATCAAACCTGCTTTCATTCTCCTCGTCAAATATTTGTAACGCGTTTAGGAAGTTCCGGCCATTATCGCTTTTAATTGTGTAAATTTGCCTTTTATTAATATCTATTAAAGCACCCTAAAACTCGTTCAACTTGAGATTTGAAGTATTCGGCTATAAACACCAATAAAATAAAGCAACGGTGTTAGACTAAAAATAAAGTCTTTATTAAAAACGAGCTTTATTTTATGACAGAAAAAAATCAAACTCCTAAATAGAGTTTTATTTTTTGTCGGAAAAATAAAATTCGAATAATAACGGTTATTTTCTGACTGAAAAATAAAACTCAGAAAAGTATTTTAAAGGTTTCATTTAACCTTTTATTTTTCCGTCAAAAAGAAACAGTTAAAATCCGATTAATGATCACTTCCGCAAGATCACCATATTTTCTCATTCTGTGAGAGATCTCCAAGATAATTAATTTTGTATATAACATCATATCTATTGTCGACTCTAACATGATGATTTTTTTAGTTTTACTTTTAAGCAATAACTGTTATTTGCGGTCCCTGGAATAAACAAACCCTCAGAAGAAAGTAATATGGAACTATCTCAGACAATTCTATCGAATTAAAACCTCTACTTAATTTAAGAGTTGTTTCCAAAAGTAAGAAGTTTTGAATGAAACTTCAAATGACTAAAATTGTAAAATGTTATAAAATTTTAATATTTTTTGACTCACTCGCTTAATAATGATTAATCTCTTCGATTATAAAAAAAAATTAAAATATTTGCTGCATTGAAGATTTTTCTTTAAAAAAAAGGACTTGTTTTCAGTTATACTTTTTTAATTATTTTAAAGCTTCGCTTTCAAAGGAAAAAGTTCTTACAGAAGGATATTTCCGAAACATTATTCGAACACTTACAGTCTGTTCTACAATATCGAATGTTATAGTTTGTTCGCATTCACAACGAAAAACAGCGATTTTACGTAGCAATAATTGTTTATAGTACGACAACGCTAACTGACAATAGAATTAAAAACTATTATTTGTGGTGTAAAATTTGAACGATAACGTAAACGACATACATGGGCATACTGCATTACTTTTTTACTGCAATACGTAAACCAGTATTCAGTAAAAAGTACTGATTATTGAAAAGAAAAATCAGTATTCAGTAAATTTTACTGATTATTGAAAAGAAAAATCAGTATTCAGTAAATTTTACTGATTACTGAAAAGAGAAATCAGTATTCAGTAAAAAGTACTGTTTACGGAAAAGAAAAATCAGTATTCAGTAAAAAGTACTGATTACTGAAAAGTGAAATCAGTATTCAGTAAAAAGTACAAAATCGAATAAAAATGTTAAGATTTGTAGGGTAGTGTAATGAGAAGGAGTATTCAAATTTCAGAAGTGTCTTCTACCGAATACAGGAAACTGACAACGTAAGTCTTATTATTTTGCTTTGGATTGTACTATTGGAATGGTGAAACACATTAATTACGAGTAAATATAGTAGCGGTGGTTTAGTGGTTAGTGTGCTGGCTTCTTAAGACGATAGCGCCGGGTTCAAATCTCAGCTTTGACATTTTGAAAAAAAAAGAAATACGAAAAAATTATTTCTTTCGGAGACTACCTCATAGCAGTATTCTGGCAAAAGGTCTGCGAGTAATTGATTGCCATGAAAAATCTACTTAAATCTGTCATTCGGAGTCGACTTTAAACTGTAGGTCCCAGTACTCATGAATAAAACTTAACACACACAACATGAATGCTGCGAAAAGCTAAGCCGTAACTCTGAGACAGGGTTGTAAACTTAAAACGAAAAAATTTTGAATTTGTATTTTACTTTCAGTTCTTAAGTAACTTTACAAGCACTACTCGTAAGCTTAACAAGTTTATAGGCCTGCTTTTTGTGTTGATTTTCATTTAAAGCCAAAAGGGTAATAAAAAAGAAAAACACATTATGCCAGTGCCAATGCCTATTTAAACCCAAATAATTTACAACTTAAATATGGAAATTTAATATTAACAGTAAAAACAACAACAGCAGAAATGGAAATTAAAACAAAAAGTTTATGACCATTTAAAAAATCATTTAAAATAGTTGGAAGCAAAAAAAACTCGAAATAATTACAAGTGCTTTATTACCTTTTTTGTTTTCTAACAAAATAAACATATTCGAGTATTCAACTGCTATAGGAATTTCAAATAATATTTCTTATCATCTCAAAGGAAATCCTATAAGTTTTTGTTTTAAAGTAATTAATTAAACTTATGGTGCTATAATTACGAGTATATTTTCATATTTGTTGGAACAAATTAAGAGTCAAGAGTATTTCTTTCCATAACTTAATTAAATTTCACTTTCAGTTGTAAAATGGAGGAAAAAATATTATAAAACAGTTCTGCATGTACACAAAAAGGGCGTATAGACTACTGTTAACAGGTGGTATTCAATTAACAGGTGTAACATAACTTATCGATTTTAATTTTACCGCAATAAATGCCACACACGTTACGCACGTCATGCGTTATTCACGGTAGTAGAATATTATCAATGTAAAAATGAATTTCAAAGAAATTCATATGAATGGTAGGCCAGAAGAAAAAAAAACAAACAAAACTTGCCTTTTATTCTTCCTCTTCATGTTTAATACTTAAACATCACCTGGTGTTAGCGAGACAATCAAGAGAAACGGTGGGAGCCATAATATCGCTAGCAACAGCCGGGTGGGGAGGTTCTTGTTTCTCAAAATTGACTCTATAAGTTACAGATATTATTTATATAGACTCCCTAATTTTCATACTTTTCATTACTTTACATGGACCAAGTAGCTATAGACACAAAACAAATCCCCGATATAGCCACTTATGAGAAGAAAATTTGACTTGACTTTATTAATTAATGTTGTAGACTTTACTGTTCATAATCAAAGTGAGCTTCCTAGATGGATTTAGGAAACTGTGCCTCAAAACCCACACCTACCAATATCCTGATGGCAATACGATTCCCAGGATCCCAAAACATACCTATCCTAACTTATTATACCATTATTGAAAACGATGACGTATCTAGCAAATCATTTTTGAATTTATTATCTAAATCTTTATCCATTCACATTTCAAATTCAACATATGAAAAAATAGTATTATTATAGATAAGCAAAATCTTAAGTATTAATAACATTTATGAATTATTAGAACTAAATTAATTTTCAAGATTTAGCAGAACTTAAATTAAATTTTATCATTAGTATATATAAAAACTTCCAAATAACAAAAACACTCTAACTGACCAAAAGAGTTATAAATGAGTTAAATTTTGTAATGACATTTAAGAGAAAATGATATTCATGAATATTTGAACTAAGAGAATTAATTTGAATAGGAATCTACATTACTTATTAATCGTCTCAATGTTGTTGTTATTTGTACTTTACTTTAATATATCTTCTTTCTATAATTAATCTGTTTTAATTCTTGGTTAATTTCTTTTGTTTGATTTCTTTTTTTAATTTTACTTTCTAATTTTCTTATGTCCTATTTCTATATGCAAGAAATTTTTGTTTTGTTTTGTTCAGATATTTCTTTTCGTTTCTGATCTTATTTCTTATTTAATCAAAATTCTTATTTCTTTTTTTCTTTATTAAGCTATATAAATTGTTGTTATTTCTTTTATTTCAAATAAAAAAAAAATTTTAGACTCACCAAAAAATCCATGACGTCGCAGAGGCCTCTCGATATGTCAGGTTCTTTTGCTGTTTAATAGCTGTTGTCGTTGGAGTTGTTTTGATATCAATTGTTAAATTGTTGTTTTCTTTTTATATCCATATTTAGGACAACATATGAGCTCTATTTGTAGTTTATATGATATTGAGTTTAGTTTTAAATTATATTGAAAAATAAAGGGTTTTGCAATATAATTACTAAAATTTGTTAAATAACTACATTTTATACACTTACTTAATTTAGAAGAAAAACATTATAATGTTAAAAAAAAACTTATTGGAGAATGGAAACTTAAACAAATTATAATAATACTAGAAAAGAATGAAGTTTAAGTTTGGCATTATCGTTCGTTGTTGGTGGCATGTTTAACAATTAATATGCCAACAAATTGTCTTTTACTTTTCTTTAAGTTAAATGAAGTTTCTGTTTCTTACTATCTTTTCACCTTCATCCAGTTACATTAATATATGTATATGTACATATATATTTAAATATCCATATGTTTATGGCCTACATTGATTCTCTGCACTGTAGTTTGAGTAGAATACCCAAATTATAACTCTAAATTACTTTTCAGTGCTTGTCCCTTTGCCTAAACGTGGTTGGACAAATTCTGTACAATTATATACATGGATGTAGTGTATACAATATTTTATACTGTTTCTATATTTTCCGGCAAAATTTTATTGGCCGGCTATCGATCAGCAACATACCGACGATAGACCTAGTAAAACATACCAAATTTAGAAAAATTTCACTTTTACAAAAAACATTATGATAGTGGTTCTTACCAGCCAAATTTTGCAAATTTTTTTTTTCCGAATAATGAATCCCTGGTTAGTTAAAATAATGAAATTTGATGTTCACGTGTTTGAGGGTTGCAAAAATTTCCCTTTGAAGCGTCTAAATGGTTATAATACTTCAAAGGCACGACCGATATGGTGTCACTTTCTATTTATAAAGCAAATTGTGAAAAAAAATGTGCATAACCCAATATTTAGTTATACTAAAATAATAAAATAACGTACCTTTTATTAAATTATATTACTACCACGCTATTAATGAATGTACAAATTTAGAGCACTTCACTCTTGTAGATCGTAAACCGGAAAGATATTTTAACACGTTTTGATTCTAGAAGAAACTTGTGGTTAACTTTTAGGAGTTGCTGGTGTACTTGTAACGAGTACTAAAATTACCGAATATTCTCTTATTACAATATCGACGTAAAGTTACTATGATGGCATTGCCATATTGACATTAAATTATAAAATAGAAATAGTATTATAAACAAAATGCCTTTGATGATTCATATTAACATTAATGTGCAGGATCATGTCCATACTAAATTGTCTGTTGACATACTCAAATTGATCCTAGACTCTGTTGTGGAACGTAAGCTACACATTTCGATAAGCTTTATTCGTTTAATGTTCAGCCACATATAATGATCATTAAAAGGGATACAATCATAATAATAACAAAATTTCTCTCAACTTAATACTATTGAGAAGGATACCTACAGAACGTTAAAGTCAATATTATTTTAATAATAAAGAAAAAAAATTTTGTACCATTTGCATTAAAAAAAATAAATAAAAACAGATATCCCGTAACCAGTAAGATTCGCCACAAACCAGATAATATCGACTTTTGAGTAACGATATTAGATGGAAAAGATGTCATAAGCGAAGGTCCTTAGCATGATATGTGCCCACAACTTTTCCCTCAACATCTTCAAGTCTGTAATAATGACTTCCTAATTTCTCTTTGACTATGGCCTTTACAAACAGAGGAGCAAACTTTGCATTAAATTTTCTTTCGGCATTGCTTTGAGCAAAATTTCTTCGATAAACCTCTTGACCAACTTGAAAAACTTGTTGTCTAGACCTCAAATTGTAATAATATTTATTTTGCTCATATGATTTTTTCATGGCTTTTTGCAATTCACGTCGAATTAATTGGAGATTATCATCATGGGATAGTTTACAAGAAGGATCATCCAAAAGTTTCAGTTTTCGTAGTAACGCATATGTTGACCCGTGTGTTACCATATCAAGACCAAACAGTGCATGGTAGGGTGATGTATTTATAGCTTGATGGTAGGTGTTACGTAGGGCACAGCTAATAAAACTTAAATTTTCATCCCACTGAGTATGATCATTTTTCAAAAGGGATCGAATACCAGAAATAATCGACCTGTTCACACGCTCCGAGGCGTTTGACTGCGGTGAGTAGTAGGCTGTGTAAATGTGAGTAATTGCAAGAGAGGTAAAGAAGGCATTCAGATCATTGGCCTTGAATTGTGAACCATTGTCACTCACTATATATTCAGGTACACCATACACATGAAATATATTCTTCTCCAAAAAGTCCTTTATAGTTTTCGAAGTAAATCTACGTAATGGACAAAGCCAATGAAACTTAGAAAGGTGGTCTAAAACAATTAACAAACCTATATTACCAGCTCTGCTTTTAGGATAGGGACCTAACAGATCAATATATAATCGCTGGAAAGGACGTTCTGAAATGATTTGCCTTCCCATTTCAGGTTTCATAATAAAATTAGGTGCCTTAATCGTTTTGCAAGTTTCGCAATCTTTTATGTAATTTTGTACGTCTTTTACCATCCCTGGCCAAAAGAAATTCCTCCGCATTAACTCAAGAGTCTTTACGATACCTCCGTGCGAAGCTGTTTTTGTGTCATGATAATTTTCAATTAGCTCTTTACGCATATTAAGTGGAATCCATAGTTTCCACGATTTTTCTTCATTATTGTCAGTACCATCATTATGCTCAGTTCGAATATAAACAAAGTCGTCCACTATTTTGATATCTGGATATTTAGCTTGATTTTCCTTAACTTTTCCCTGCAACTCAATATAATCAGCTTCCTTAAAGCAAGGCGAATTCAGATCAATTACCGGATACTCAGTTTCCAGTGCACTTAGTGCAGTAGCATGAATCCTTGATAGTGCATCGGGTACGACATTGTCCTTACCCTTGCGATGGCTAATCGTAAATTTAAAAGTTTGTAATTTTAGCACCCATCGAGCTAATCGTCCGGTTAAGTTAGGCTGTCGCATTAGCCAAACTAGGCTAGCATGGTCAGTCACTACCTCAAACTCTTGTAACTCTAAGTAACAGCGAAAACGTTGTATGGCTTCTATTGCGGCGAGACACTCGCGCTCTGTTACACTATAATTCCTTTGAGCTGAGTTAAGTTTCCTACTCATGAAAGCTATAGGTCTTTCTTGGCCTTCACTATCCAACTGTACCAGAACTGCACCAATGCCGTAGTCACTAGCATCGCAATGAACATAAAATTTCTTCGAAAAATCTGGATTTATAAGAATAGGCGCAGAGGTAAGAAGCTTCTTGACTTTCTCAAACGCTTGGTTAGCCTCAGGAGTCCACACAAATTTCCTTTTAGAAGAAAGAGTTTCGGAGATAGGAAAAACGATAGTCGAAAAATTTTCGATGAACCTCCTGTACCAACCAGCAAGGCCTAAGAATCCTCTCACTTGACGTATACTTTTGGGCACTGGCCAACTTTTAATGGCGCTAACTTTTTCAGGATCAGTAGTGATCCCTCCGTCTCCTATTACATATCCAAGGTATTTCACCCTAGTTACGCAAAAGTGACTTTTTGCAATATTGAGAGTTAAATTTGCCTTCTGAAACTGACCTGCAATTCTTAGCAGTGTTGTTAAATGCTCTTGATAATTATCGGAAACAATAATGAGATCGTCCAAGTAACCAAAAACACTATTTTTAAGATCGGCTGGTATAATTTCATCTATCAAACGACACATGGTCTGAGGAGCATTACAGAGGCCGAATGGCATAACCACAAATTGGTACAGCGGCCTACCCGGTACTGTAAATGCTGTTATTGGCTTACTTTCCTCAGACAAGGCAATTTGCCAATAAGCATCTTTCAGATCAAGTTTAGATATGATGTTTGCCTTTGGTAGGCGAGAAAATATGCCCTCTATTGATGGTAACGGGTACGCATCTTTCTTGGTTACACTATTTATCTTACGTGCATCAAGACACAATCGAACTTTGTTGGGCTTTATCACCAACCTCATTGGTGAGCTCCAAGAAGAGGACGAGGGTTCAATAACCCCAAGCTCCAACATTCTATCTATTTCCTTAAACATTAAATTCTCAACAGCTGGAGAAACGGGATAAAATCTCTGCTTTATGGGTTTTGCACTGCCAACATCTATTTCGTGTTTAATCAAACCTGTCCTACCGAGACCTTGTTTTGCAAAATTGGGAAACATTGAAATGACTACATCGAGCTTTTGACGCTGTTCCGCTGTCAGCTTATATAAACTTTCATCTACCCTTTCTGCCTTGACTACTTGGCTGTCATTATCTACACGTTCTGCTGTTCCGTATTCACATATATCCGACGAAGAATAAACATTAATACTCGATCTATCAACTACGTCTACAGATTCTATAATATTCGGCAATAACTTAAATTTTCTCCAAAAATCAATTCCTAGTAAAAGCTTTTGTGAAATTGATGGAATAACAAAAAGATCAATTTTCTGCGTTATACCCTTAAATGTCATTTCTACATTAAGCCATCCAACAACAGGCTGGACTTTTCCATCGGCAGTCTTCACAAATGAGTTATATTTAAAAAAGTTTGGTAACTTAGAGAAATCCTTTTTAGCTAAATCAGCTCCTATGCAGCTTATACTTGCACCTGTGTCCAAAAGACCTAATTCAACAAAATCTAAAAATGACACTTTAGCATAGAAACGACCATCACTACCATTACTAACTATAGCCGAAACTAGTAATTTAGCACAGTATTTTCCTCGTTTATAAAAATCTCTGAGACGACGTGTGGAACGTTTAGTTCGATATTTTCTATCTACTTGAGAATTAGTAAAATCTTTAAAAATTTCATTGCGATTTGCAATATACATCTCTAATCTCTTATGATAAGGTAATTTTGGTAAATTTAACTTTGTCAAATTATCTTCATTATTTGTATTCCTCTTCAAAATTTTATAATTATTCGAAATATTTATATAAACATCCGAGTTACTGTCAGTCTGAGTTGACACATTATTCACATCTGGTACTCTGACGTCACAATTCGGTAAATTATTATCTTCCACTAAGTTAGATTCCTTTATTGTTCCTTTGGTGGAACAATAGGCTTGCAGTTTTTTGAAAACTTACGTGACAAACATTTTGTACATTGCGGCTTATAAGTATTCTTAGCTCCACATCCGTAGCAGAATACTGTTCTGTCCTGTAAGCAGTCTTCATAAAAATGCCCTAACTGATCACAATTCCAACAACATGGAGTCCTTTGACATTTTTCAATTGCTTCAACAGATGAATCAGCAGGTATTACATAATTTCCATCATCCTTAAAATCTGCATCTAATTCAGAAATTTGTCGCCTAGGCAAAAATTGATTCTGGTTCCTGTTAGTAATTTTGCTTCGGACATATTCATCATTTAGAAAACTTTCCCGCATTTGAACAAGCTTTCTAAGATGTGGTATTGAATGTATGGGTATATACAGCAATTCGTGTCGTATTTCCGGTCTCAAATTCCTAGTAATAATTTCTATGAGCTCCTGTTCTGATATAGGACTGGGCAGGCGATCCATTATAGATGACAAAGCTTCATAAAACATATCGAATGTTTCTCCTGCTCTTTGCTTTCGGTTTCTAATTTCCTCACGAATGTCAAATGTGGATTTAAAATCTCTATACTGAAATCTAATTGCTTCACAAAAATCTGACCAAATAATAACATCAACTTGTTTGTGGTATCGCCAATACCAATCTCTGGCCTTTCCTGCTAGTAAAATATGTAAATTTTTACAAATTACAGAAAAGTCAGCATTGAAGTTATCATGAGTTAATGATTTAAGACGATATAAAAATTCTTCAACCGTCAGACCATTAGAAGAGCCATCAAATTTGAGTCCCCAGTTCTGTATAATAGAAGTTACTTTATCAATTTGTTGACTTGAAAAACCAGATGATAGTGGGCTTAAATTATGACTATTGGATAATCTAGGACTCAAATTTTTCCCTATTGGCGGATTACTATAAGTAGTATTTGGAAATTCATTTTGTTCTCTATTTTGAACGACATTATGAGCTGTAATATTGGGAATCAAATTTAGGTTTTGTAATACTCTGGTTATGTTGCTTTCAATTAACCTGTTAATTTCGTTATAATCAATTAATGTATTCTGAGAATTATTTGCATTAGAAGGATTACTATTTAAAACACCTACGTCATTATTCGCCTTAGCACTTTCAGATATATTAATATTATTTTTCCGAGGTGTGGATAAACTTTCATGTGGATGACTAATACCAATATCTATTAACGGCGCATTATGTTCATTATTAGCATTACGATTGAAACTTCGAGTTTGGTACTGTTTTGATATAGCACCACGACTATTACTTTTAGTTTTCCCTGTTTTAGCTGAAAAATTAGCCTTTCGTAAATCAGATAATTCACAGTGAAGTCGACATACAGGACACTGACTGTCTTTAGATAAATAGTTTTCAATACATGCCCTGTGAAAAGTATGATTACATCTAACTATTAACAAACATTCAATTTTATCATCCATCCGATTCGTACAAATATGACATGCATTACTTGTAGAAGAAGTTTGCGGTGAACCTATTGCAGGCATGATTGCCGACTGAGGTGGGGAATGTTCCACCGACATAGTTAAAAAGATTTCTGTCTACTTTTCGTTTTCAATACTTTTCTCTTTACACTCAAGCTGATCAATGTATCTTAAAAATAAAATAACGATTCAATAAAAATTATTCAAGTATAGTAAGATAACAGACGAACATACGAACTATGTATAACAGTTCATTAAAGTTTTGAATTAAAAAAAAATATTTTCATCCTTATGTCAGAAGAAAAATTATATATGTATGTATATGTATTAATTTAAAATTTTCATTCAAATTTCGTTTTCAATCATGGCAAAAAAATAAGTTAGGTTTTAACAACATGTAAAAATCTACAACTGGAATAATAAACTGGGCTATGGAATTATCTGTGGTATCTATGCAAAATATCCTGACGAAACTGTAATCTAATCAATAATAAAACTATCTCAAATATATTGGATGTCCATTGGCAAGAACCAAAAAAAAAAAAAACATGTCTCAGATATATCAAAGGATAATCATAACTACGTCAGCAATATCAAGCAAGTACCCAAAATAATTTTCCCGCAAAAATATAATAGAAATTCTATGAAAATTTACTCTCCACCAAAAGGAATAATCATTGGTAAAACGGTTAGTTTACTCGAACCTCAAGTATCTAAAATCCTGTAATACGTAATTATCTATTTGCAAGAAGGAATAATCACACAAAAACTATTAATAATTGCGCTTACTGAACTCTAAAAAAAATTTATATAATAACAGAACCGACTATGTCATAAAATCACAAAACGAATAATCATTGGCAAAACGGTTAGTCTACTCGAACCTCAAGTAACTAAAATCCTGTCATACTTAATTATCTATCTGCCAAATGTGAACATATTCGGCCCTACGTTGGGCGCCATTTTCTGTAACATAACTTATCGATTTTAATTTTACCGCAATAAATGCCACACACGTTACGCACGTCATGCGTTATTCACGGTAGTAGAATATTATCAATGTAAAAATGAATTTCAAAGAAATTCATATGAATGGTAGGCCAGAAGAAAAAAAAACAAACAAAACTTGCCTTTTATTCTTCCTCTTCATGTTTAATACTTAAACATCACCTGGTGTTAGCGAGACAATCAAGAGAAACGGTGGGAGCCATAATATCGCTAGCAACAGCCGGGTGGGGAGGTTCTTGTTTCTCAAAATTGACTCTATAAGTTACAGATATTATTTATATAGACTCCCTAATTTTCATACTTTTCATTACTTTACATGGACCAAGTAGCTATAGACACAAAACAAATCCCCGATATAGCCACTTATGAGAAGAAAATTTGACTTGACTTTATTAATTAATGTTGTAGACTTTACTGTTCATAATCAAAGTGAGCTTCCTAGATGGATTTAGGAAACTGTGCCTCAAAACCCACACCTACCAATATCCTGATGGCAATACGATTCCCAGGATCCCAAAACATACCTATCCTAACTTATTATACCATTATTGAAAACGATGACGTATCTAGCAAATCATTTTTGAATTTATTATCTAAATCTTTATCCATTCACATTTCAAATTCAACATATGAAAAAATAGTATTATTATAGATAAGCAAAATCTTAAGTATTAATAACATTTATGAATTATTAGAACTAAATTAATTTTCAAGATTTAGCAGAACTTAAATTAAATTTTATCATTAGTATATATAAAAACTTCCAAATAACAAAAACACTCTAACTGACCAAAAGAGTTATAAATGAGTTAAATTTTGTAATGACATTTAAGAGAAAATGATATTCATGAATATTTGAACTAAGAGAATTAATTTGAATAGGAATCTACATTACTTATTAATCGTCTCAATGTTGTTGTTATTTGTACTTTACTTTAATATATCTTCTTTCTATAATTAATCTGTTTTAATTCTTGGTTAATTTCTTTTGTTTGATTTCTTTTTTTAATTTTACTTTCTAATTTTCTTATGTCCTATTTCTATATGCAAGAAATTTTTGTTTTGTTTTGTTCAGATATTTCTTTTCGTTTCTGATCTTATTTCTTATTTAATCAAAATTCTTATTTCTTTTTTTCTTTATTAAGCTATATAAATTGTTGTTATTTCTTTTATTTCAAATAAAAAAAAAATTTTAGACTCACCAAAAAATCCATGACGTCGCAGAGGCCTCTCGATATGTCAGGTTCTTTTGCTGTTTAATAGCTGTTGTCGTTGGAGTTGTTTTGATATCAATTGTTAAATTGTTGTTTTCTTTTTATATCCATATTTAGGACAACATATGAGCTCTATTTGTAGTTTATATGATATTGAGTTTAGTTTTAAATTATATTGAAAAATAAAGGGTTTTGCAATATAATTACTAAAATTTGTTAAATAACTACATTTTATACACTTACTTAATTTAGAAGAAAAACATTATAATGTTAAAAAAAAAACTTATTGGAGAATGGAAACTTAAACAAATTATAATAATACTAGAAAAGAATGAAGTTTAAGTTTGGCATTATCGTTCGTTGTTGGTGGCATGTTTAACAATTAATATGCCAACAAATTGTCTTTTACTTTTCTTTAAGTTAAATGAAGTTTCTGTTTCTTACTATCTTTTCACCTTCATCCAGTTACATTAATATATGTATATGTACATATATATTTAAATATCCATATGTTTATGGCCTACATTGATTCTCTGCACTGTAGTTTGAGTAGAATACCCAAATTATAACTCTAAATTACTTTTCAGTGCTTGTCCCTTTGCCTAAACGTGGTTGGACAAATTCTGTACAATTATATACATGGATGTAGTGTATACAATATTTTATACTGTTTCTATATTTTCCGGCAAAATTTTATTGGCCGGCTATCGATCAGCAACATACCGACGATAGACCTAGTAAAACATACCAAATTTAGAAAAATTTCACTTTTACAAAAAACATTATGATAGTGGTTCTTACCAGCCAAATTTTGCAAATTTTTTTTTTCCGAATAATGAATCCCTGGTTAGTTAAAATAATGAAATTTGATGTTCACGTGTTTGAGGGTTGCAAAAATTTCCCTTTGAAGCGTCTAAATGGTTATAATACTTCAAAGGCACGACCGATATGGTGTCACTTTCTATTTATAAAGCAAATTGTGAAAAAAAATGTGCATAACCCAATATTTAGTTATACTAAAATAATAAAATAACGTACCTTTTATTAAATTATATTACTACCACGCTATTAATGAATGTACAAATTTAGAGCACTTCACTCTTGTAGATCGTAAACCGGAAAGATATTTTAACACGTTTTGATTCTAGAAGAAACTTGTGGTTAACTTTTAGGAGTTGCTGGTGTACTTGTAACGAGTACTAAAATTACCGAATATTCTCTTATTACAATATCGACGTAAAGTTACTATGATGGCATTGCCATATTGACATTAAATTATAAAATAGAAATAGTATTATAAACAAAATGCCTTTGATGATTCATATTAACATTAATGTGCAGGATCATGTCCATACTAAATTGTCTGTTGACATACTCAAATTGATCCTAGACTCTGTTGTGGAACGTAAGCTACACATTTCGATAAGCTTTATTCGTTTAATGTTCAGCCACATATAATGATCATTAAAAGGGATACAATCATAATAATAACAAAATTTCTCTCAACTTAATACTATTGAGAAGGATACCTACAGAACGTTAAAGTCAATATTATTTTAATAATAAAGAAAAAAAATTTTGTACCATTTGCATTAAAAAAAATAAATAAAAACAGATATCCCGTAACCAGTAAGATTCGCCACACAGGTAACAAGGAAATCATTAAAAATAATTGCTTATTGTTGTGGCATTCCGAGAATAATTTAGAACTGTTTTGTAAGATGCAACGTTCGAATTTATGTAGCAGATAATGTGACAATTTTTTTAAAATCATTGTTTCGAGAACGCAAGTAGATCTGAGTGCTAATTACATCAATTTATTATTTCACACAGCAGTTCACTTTTTGTCACTGGTAGACATGACTAAATGGCTGCATAGTTTGCGAAAGGATATGGATAATTTCATGTCATTTAATATGGTTTTTTCCAATAAATCTGGCAGTATTATGTCAATTCCAGCTTCAATATTGCCGCCTTTAATATTGGCTTTTAAGGCTTCAAGAAATGCTGGTTTGTCAGCATAAACTATTGACGTAACATAGCACCTTAATAGTAATCCTTGAGTGGATCCCGAAAACAGAAAAAGCACTAGCTTGGTGTTTTTTAAATTTTCTAATGGTGCCTATAGTGTTTTTTTTAGAAATTTTAATATTTTTACGTTTTCTAATATAACTTTATCTTTGTTTTACTTTATCTTTGTAAAATTTATCATTCTTTTAGTATTGGTAAAACTATTTTTCATTGTAGACTGATAAAAAAAATGTAGTTTCTGCGTTTATCTATATAAGTCGGCCTCGATTGATTATCTGAAAACAGGAAATCCCGTTAACAAAAAAGTCAGAGAAAAAAATAAACCAGGAAAAATGGAAAGTGAACCACTCTTTAAAAAATTGATGTGGTAATACGGTGCTTTTTTACGCCTTTTTTAGTTCAAATTACGATTTTTAGTGCTTTTTTTTAGTTTGTTTGCTTTTTCTTCGAAACAAGTTGGCATCACTGACTTCGGTGTCTTCTTTAATACTTTGCTCTATAGAACAAATATTTTCTTCGATATGCACATTTCTTTATCTTCTTGATAAGAGTAGTTTGGCGTAAAATTATTGCGAAAACTACAAGTAACTGTACTAACTGCTTGCTTAATAGTCACATTATATTAACCGTAAAAAGGACGACGTGCTCTATGTACTGCTTACAGTAGCAGATTTATTTTCTATTTTGTTGTTGAACTATCCATGATGACTTCTTAAACGTTACTGACAGAAGTGTTAACACAGTTTGAGATTCTTAGCTGTCAAGCATTAGTTACCGATATCGGTAATTGTCATGCAGCTTAAATAATATGTACATGCCTTCTTTTGAAGGTTTTATACTTTCAGTTATCTAAGTTTTCATAATAAATACGAATTTTAATCATAATCGATATGAATACATACATTTGTAATTATATTAACTATAAATATCTTCTGAACAAATTAAATTAAATTTAGAATATGGGTAAATATAAGTAGATTGAACTACCGAAAGTGCAATAGAGTATGTTTTTTTTTTTTTAACCCTTAAATGCGCACGGTTTTCTATCTTCATAAAAAAAATATATTGTACGTAAATAAGCATAAAATTAAAAATTGCGTTGTCATTTTTTCAAATATTTGATTTTTTAAATTTTATTAACGAAAAACTGGTTGTATCTTACAAGATACACTGCGCACTCCACACATAAAGAGAAACGCATAAATAATGATAACAATTTTTTTGTTTACATATTTAAAGTTTATTTTTAATACTAAAAAAATAAAAATTATTGCAATTGTAAAAAATATAATTCAAATTCATTTTAATTTTTTTTTTATTTTGGTTTTTTTTAATTTTTTTTTATTAAATTTTTATTCTAAATAAATCTTATATCTAAAAGTTAATAATATGAAAAACAAAAAATTTTATTGTACATTTTCTTTAACTTCTATATTTATTGCTTATGATATTCCAGAAAACAATTTCTTTCAGGGGTCAAACACAGGTTTAGCTCGCACTTACTGCAAAACATTTTTGTTTATCCTTTACAACCTGGCATTTTACATCTTCCTTTTTTACTGACAACGGTCCAGTGTTGAGTGCCATCTAATCTAACATCTTTCGGAGGCGGGATCTGCGAATTTGGCTTATTCCTCTTCTGTTGTATTTCAATTTCAAGGTTAGGACGTCCACGTATCAAGGGCACTCTTGATTTATTCTTGTAGCCGAAAAGCGAATCGGCAACTTCAAGCTTAAAATCTATCAGTCTTTGATTTTTTACATCTGGACAATCTTTATTAATCCTTTTCAATAAAACTCAGGCGTTGATACAAGTTATATCTAATAAGTGGTAAAATAATCTGTTTGTCCATTTCCTACTCTTCATAGTTATTTTGTGACGACTTAAGGAACTGTCCATTAGATCAACACCTCCCATATTGGCGTTGTAATCCTTTACAATCTGTGGGCAAGCTACGATTTTTATTTTATTTTGTGCTTTATCAAATCTTCGAACAGATAGGTTTTCGTCTGTTTCATTTCAGCGTAATACTGGCTTTGTTCCGACATACGTTGAAACCAAGTTAATAATTCTGGTGTCTTTCCAAGAAACTGAGGTTATATCAATTCCGTACACATTGGCTACAAATTCCTTACTAGTTCCGCGCTCAAACTTTATCACAATTTTTTCTTCCGGAAGCTTACAGTTTTTTATTCTATTTCGGCGAATCGTACCAACAGATAGAATTCCTTGGGTTCTTAGATATACAAGCAAGGGAATTGTAGTATAATAATTATCGAAGTATATAATATAATTTTTAAATCTAGGAACTTCCCGAACTAACCTCACTACAATATTTGCAGATGCTTGGAGGTTCGGCTCCTCTGGCTTAAGGCTTTCATTAGCTCCCGTATAAATTTCAAATTTATAAGCGTAACCTTTAGTATCGCATAAAACAAAAAATTTAAAACCCCACTTCTTTGGCTTATTTGGCCAATATTGTCTCATGTAGGTATGCATTTTAGTAGAGCACATTTGCTCATCGACAGGCAATCTTTCCGTTTTAGGCACAGATCCAAATGTGACATTAAGTGCATCTACAACGGGCCTAATAAGATAAAGTCTATCTCGATTTGGATCGTCTCGCGATGGTTGTTTTTTTTTGTCGTTAAAGTGTAGGTATTGTCTAATTTTTTCAAAACGCTTTTGAGACATTTCCTTGGTGATAACGTCCACTGACCTATCCTTATTATTTGACCAATAGTCTCTGGAGCTTGGTAGATTAAAATATGTCATATAATATAAAATACCAATAAATTTTCGCAATTCTAAAGCATCGAAAGAAAATCGTTCATCTATTCCAGCATATCGCAAAGTCTCTTCAACTATTAAGTTTTCCAAACTCTCAGGAAATAAGTAACGCCAAACTTGATACGGACTATTATTATTATTTCATCAGGGAGAGAGCTTTCGCCTTTAATCTCTACTTCTTCATGGACAAATTGCATATTACCCTGTTTCCAAATAATGCAGAGGATTTTGGATCTAAGGATACATTTTGAAATCTTGAGGAATATAAATCAAATGACGATGTACATTATGGTGAATCTAATGAACTAGTTTGGCTCTAGTTATATTGGGACTCTGGTAAGCCTGCAGTTGGGGCACTGGAAACAATAGGATTTGATAATGAGCCATTTCTGGCAACAGGGGAATGTATGGGGCTTGAGAAGATATTATCATCGTTCATCAATGTAATAAATGAGTCATGAACTGAACATTTATATCAACGCTAATCTCAGAATCAGATTCTTCCTCCGGATCGACATTATTATCAATAAGAATAACACTTTTATTTTTGGAAGACACTATTTTTGAATTTGCAATTTCATCATCACTACTTCCATCAGTGCTATCATAGGGAAATTCTTCGCTGTTGCAAAGAACCTTGCATATCTCATCATTTGTCATCTTTGATCTACCAATACGTCTAAACGCATCCATAATTAAATTTGAAATTATAATTAGAATAAAATTAAATCTTCTACGCAGCGAACGAAAAGAACTTGTTGCATCAAATGACAAAAGACAAATGTAAAAGACAATACAAGCAGTGTATACAAAAATAACAGCCAATATTCATAATTTGTGTGGAGTGCGCAATGTATCCTATAAGATACAACCACTATAAATAATTTTTTGACGGAAATACAAATTAGATCGTATTGAAAAGTTATATATAGTTTAAATGCACTACTATAATCAATATATACTTTTTTTTGAGTAAATTCGTGAAAAAAGTATGGAAATAAAAGTGGATAAATATTAGCTTTATTTCAAAAAGTACAAATTTTGAAATTTTGAGTTTACGGCACTATATTTGTCAAAAACCTAACGCTTTTGATATAAAATTAGTCTAGTATAATAGAAAAAAGTGCTATAAGTAGTAATCATTAAACTTGTGTTCGTTTTTTTAATATACTTATGTGGTAAAATCATGAGTTTTATCGGTTGTATCTTTAAAGATACACTGCGCATTTAAGGGTTAAATTAAGCCTGGACGTGGTACCTTCCATACACACATATGATTCTAGAGAATCGTTAAAGCTAAGGTTTCTAAAATTGGTCAAAATTACATAAATAATTGACTATTACAACCCTGTTTCAGGGTCACGGTCTAGCTTCTAGCAGCACCCATGTAGTTTGCGTCAATTTTTATCTACGAGTACCGAGACCTACAGTTTAACGTCGAATCCGAGCGACACACAAGTGAAGTTTATTCATGGTTATCACTTACTCTTAGAGCGTTTGCCAGAATACTGCGAAGAGATGGTCACCGAAAGGTTTGAACCCGGAGCTCTCGTATAATAATCGAATGAAGCAATAAAATTCCTTAGTTCTTTAAAACGGTGCAACAAATACTGCCCTCCATTTGTACTGCAAAATATTTACAAGAGCTTTATCCACCCAAGGTGATATACAACTCTCATGCGCTGGTGCTTCAAATTCTATTTTATGGCTTCTCGGCACCAAATCGGACAAATCTCTGTCGATTCATTGAAGCATCGGCGCAATTAGGTGTGCATTTCTTTGTCCTATCGGTACTAGCATGGAAGGTGCTCTGTAGAAGTAAAGGCCTTGTTTCCGAGTGAGAAGTGCTGGCCTCAATATAAAAAAGGGTGCACAAAATTTGTTCCGACAATATTTTTCAATGTTGAGTGCACTTTTTGAAGCACCCTGTTATATGAGGGTGATGTGTGATAAATGGTTTTGAAGTCTTTCAATAAATTCTTAAATTGTATAAAGTTAAAGCAAATCAAAATCTGTTAATACGAGTACACAAGTATAAGAAAGTTACATAGAAAAAATGTTAAACTAAAGTCACGATTATTTTAGTTGTTAAATATGTTTAATAAAACAAGAAAAATAAATAAACACATAAATTGATTTTTTAGTCGTACTTTTAAAATGTTTATGTGTTTTATAAACGTGCAGTACAATATCGAGTTTTTGACAGTCCCATATATCATTCTATAATAAAAATAGCATTCGAAATACAAACTTAATAAATTTAAATAAATAAAAAAAAACACTTTAAAATTTAGTCGATTTTTTTTTTTTTTGTGAAGTATAATTGTTGCGGTTAGAAATGGAATGATACCTCATTAATATGGCTGCTGCGGTTGGCCTCACATTAGCCCATCCCATCCAACCGATTTTCATTAATTTTTAAAAAATATAGGCCCGTGATGCCTCTGCTCCACAAGCCGCATCCAACAGTCATTCGTAATGTGAGCACTAAGTACAGCAATTTTGCGTATATACCTACCCACCAAGATAAAAATTAACACCATCCGAAAAGACGACCATTCTTTGATTTGGAAATAAATTTCCTAATAATTCCAAGCGTAAATCGATTCATTTCGCTTAGCGGATAAATATACTGAATTTTATAACAGAACAGAATGACATAAGTACTGCCAGATTCTAAATAACCGACGGTTCAAATTTAAAGCGAGAGATGGCTCATTCTATGTGTAGTCAATAAATTCTATTGCACAACCATAACAATATTCTAAACAGTTTTTTTTTACTAAAATCGTAATCGTATATTCAGAAATTCGCTAAATGCCGGAGTTTGGAAACTCTTATTAAAAAGTGATTTTAAGTAACCCTTGATGTTCATTTTATTATTCATAAATATTTGTTGTTGCCGCAAAATATTAACAAACATCTACAATATACATAAATAATATTCTATATTGAATGTCAACTGATAATATTTTATGCTGAAGATGATGAACAAACATGAACTTTCTCATACGCACGAGTGTGTTTTATTGTGTTTTAAACGTGGCATGATAAACATGTGCTACTAAAACGGTTTGTATGCAAAATTTTAATATAATTAATTCTTCAGTTAATGTCAAAAGAATAATCATAATGGACGAAATTTAGAATTAAAATCTTTAATGATAAGATGAATAAGTAACAGATACAAAGAAATTTTAATGGATTTTAGTCTAGTGGTTAGTGTGTTGGCTTACTAGACAAGAGCATCGTGTTTAAACACCAGCTCTGACATCTTGAACAAAAGAAATATGAAGAAATATTTCTCTAGCCGACTACCTCTTAGCAGTCTTCTGGCAAACGCTCTAAAAGTAACTGATTGCCATAAACAAGCTTCTCAAGTCTGTCGTTTGGAGTCGACATTAAACTTTAGGTCCCGGTTCTCATAAATAAAACTTGACACACACAACATTGATGCTGCGAGAAGTTAGGCCCTGGCTCTAACACATTGTAATAATGGCCTAATAAATTAGTAAGCACTCGTAAGTAAACAATTACCGTGGTTAAAGGCTAGTATTTATATACTTACATATATATAAAAATAGATGTTGGTTTAGTTGTGGCTTAAAACTTGATTGTATTGACCAAAAGTCCAGTGTTTTATTTATCATTCAAGAAAATCATAATTTGATCCGATGAATGTAAAATTCGACATAAAAAAAACTCTTAAACCCTAAAAAACTGTATATTCCCCTTTATTCCACCTTGGCAACAGAAGACGAATGATTAAGAGAAAATGCGCTAACTTTTGGGAAGTAGAAATTCACAGCTAAAACACACTTAGCAAAGGCGCTCACCACAATCAACATGTAACGCTGGAGCAATTGCTGTTGATCATTCAAGGGTGTACGAATAACACTGGCCTTTGAAAGATTCAATTCATAGCAATGTGTGTCATTCCTAAGGCTCTTAATAGTATAAGACAACATAATATATACTCTGTTGTCATGAAGTACTGTCCTTTAAACAAAAATTTCAATAAAATTCACAGTTCTAGTAGTCGTTTGCCCCTTAGTCTCAATAAAAAAAAAGAATTATCATCTCAATTCTTAATAAAAGTTTCCCGGGAGTTCGTTGCCGGGAGAGGAGAATTTTTATTTAGAATTTGGCTGTATATCACTACAGCAAGCACAAGCGCAGCATCAAGGACAAGGTTTCCTTCTGAAATATTAAAGATTTTGGAAACAGCATACCGAACTGACAATGCGTTGCTATTGGAAATAAAGAAGCATTTTATAGTCGAGTTAGTTAAATATGATTTAATGTTTTTATTTCGTTAAATTATAATAAAACAAAAATTAAAAGAGAACTCGGCTACATTTATCGAGAGCCGCATATAAGCCTTCGTCTAGCCGTATGTAACTCGGGCATTGACGTTTGGCCAGCCCTGTTGTATCTGATCAAACTGTAACTTTTAATAAAAGTAAACTTCAAAAAACTTATGCCATGCTTTTTTTGTGACTATAATTATGGCACATTGTCTTTTAAAAAATTAAATTTAATTTTTAACTCCAACCAAATTTTTAAAACTGATTTTACTACTTTTTCGATGTATAACGTTGTTATTGTTTATCAGTTTAAAAATTTTATTAATTATTTGCTTTAAATACTAGTAGAAGAACTTATAAAAGCCTTCTGTTTCTTACTTCAAGTTATTCCAAAAATACAATTTCTTGGTGTAAGTCAAGTTACTTGTAAAGTTAAATGTGAATATGATAAATTTATTTTAAAAAATAATGAAAGACCATAAAAAGTTCTCTTTCTTCAATTGGCTGCAAAAATCAATTCCTGTACAGTACTGGGGGAAATCATTCTAGGACTTTATATCTAGTTTAAACGTTTTTATACTTTCACTTTTGTTTTGCTATTTTTTTTCGCAGTGGTTATTGTTGTTGATGTTTCAGTACATTTTGTTTTCATACCTACATATGTCACGTTTTTTCGTACAATACTTTATTTGATTTTGTCTTTAAAAATAAGAAAAAAAATTATTTTGCCCTATACACTATTTGCTATGAAAACGTTTCAGTTTATTTTTAAAGCAAAATAGTTTTGGCTTTAAACATTTTCTTCTAATTTTCTTTTCTCATTGTGGTTCCCTTTGTAAAACAAAAAAAAAAAATTCTCAATACATACTTATGAATGTGCACAATACGTGCCTTTTATGGCAAAACGTAAAAATTTTGTTTATTTTTTCCACAAATTCATCTAAAACAAAAAAAATAAAAGTGCATTGACTTTAATCTTTAAAGCTTAAAGCAATGTTCGGCACATAGAAAACATCCTAAAAATGTATCAGTAGTTGTGAGCACCATGTGTAGAACTGTCAGAAAGCTTTTTACTGTTTTTATTTTGTATAAATTAACTAATTCAGTTTAAATCAAAAATTTATTAAAATTCTAGTTAAACTCCAGCGTGTTTCACCACCCCTATTTGAGTTTGATAAAAAATTTATTATAAATAAATATAGCAAGAGCCACTTCTAAATATTTAATGTCGTACAAACTCTGATTAACGGCGCGTGATATACTGGCAACAATATTTAATTTGTATGGTATGGCCCACATCTCCAATTCTGCCCATTTTTTAACCACTATGCTAGCACGACCATATTTAGAAACTTCTGTTGGCAATGTTTTTAAGACATATAAGTCAGTATAAATTTTTAGGGCAGATACCAAACCCAATTTTGACTGCCGATTTGTATTGATTTCTTTCTTATAAAGGTCGAATTTTATATATTTATTTAACCCATGGCTGGCCAAAGAGATATCGAAAGAGATTGTTTTTCCATTTCTCGGCTTTATATAAGTACATACATACATACATACATACATATATACATAATTTGCCAGTACAGCCCTTCTTCAGAGTTACGGCCTATCATATCATAGCACCCATATTATGTGCCTCAATTTTTATCCATGACTACCGGGACCTACAGTTTAATGTCGAATCCGAACAACAGACTTGAAAAACTTGTTCATGGCAATCGGTTACTCTCAGAGCTTTTCCCAGAAGACTGCTTAAAGGTGGTCGCCGAAAAAAATATTTTTTCATATGTCTTTCTTTTCAAGATGTCAGAACTGGGCTTTGAATCCGGAGCTCTCATCTAGTAAGCCAATACACTAGTGGCATAGTGGTAGAGCGCTCGCACAGAAACTCACACGGCCAAGGTTCAATCCCAGCGAAGGACGAAATTATAAAAATAAAAATTTGCGACTTTCTACAAATTAAAATTTAAATTAAAAATTAAATTTAAGAAAAATAAGAGGTTACCCCCCCTCCAGCAAGACCATCTGCAAGAAATCGCCCCCTGACATTCCTAATTCATTCCACCAGAAACCAATGATCAGGAGTACAGCGCCACCTTCTGGGAAGAGAACAGCTAATCTACTGAAGACGCTCACCATTCACATTAAACATCCACCGACAGATGAGGCAATTGCTGTTTGATCATTCGAGGGTGAAGGTATAACACTGGCTCTTGAGTGGACAAATTTTCAGCGGCTTGTTTCATCAACAATAAAAAAAAAGGCGCAATATATACAAACATCTATGACAAAAAAAAAAAAAAAAAAAAAACCTATCAACCATCTTCACATTTCAATACAATGCACTGCATGAGTAGGGGTTTACCCCTGAGTATTGGTCTTCAAAAAAAAAAAAAAAAAAAAAAAATACAAGGCTACGGCGTCGGCTATATATAAAGCCAATTACAATTAGACGATTAAGCGCCCACATAGCGCAGGGAAAGATTTTGTTCTTTCAGACATACAGAAATACTGTAAAAATTAAAAAAAAAATCGGTTCAGCCCTTTAATTGTCTAGAGATTTCAAACAAAAACACAAGCACACAAATAAGATTCACATTGCTTGGCCGACCTCATTTTTGAAGCAGTACGGCTCAGTGATACTGCCGGAATATAAAACGCACCACACGGTCACTCCTTGTGGATGCATAGATTTTTTAAAAATAACTCGGTAATTCACCTTTGTCCAATTCTGCTTGTTAACTGGTTCCCTAAGGTTGCAGAGTGCCTCGTCACTCAAGATAATTTTCTTTGTAGAGTTACCATTCACTTCTGTCAATTCAATTAACTATTCGGTGTATTGACGGTGCTTGAAATGGCCAGTAGGCATCAACTCTTGACTCAATTGAACCTTGTAAGTGTTCAAATACAAACTTTTCTTCAAAATTCACATCAGTGATGTTCGTAAGATGTTCAATTGTTGGGCACAACGACGAGTCGAGGTTGACGGCTCTTCTGTAACACTATAGCAAACAACAGCAATATTCCTTAAAAAACGAACTGGGAGAGTCCCCACAGGTGTTTCCTCATTTTTTATAGGTTCGGTTAGCTGAAATGTATGCACAATTCCCCCGATTTCGTTTCTATTTGTTTGATTCTGCTGACCAAATAACTCACCAAGTGCAGATTTATTTAAACGCTCGTTTATTTAACGTACTGCTCAATTGTATAATTCTCCATGATTGAATTTGTCAAACACTGAAACAAAGAAATGTCAAATTAAGGGGGAAAAGCGTATTGGTTGGACCACCTTTTATGTTCACTTTTTTCTGAAAACGCATAAAAAACACTTTTAACTGTTTTTTTTTATTTATTTTTTTTTTATTGATACCAATACTCAGGGGTAAACCCCTACTAAATGCTGTGCATTGTATTGGAATTTTTGTTTACAGGGCAGTACTTTATGACAACAGAACTTATATTATGTTTTCTTATACTATTAAGAGGCTTAGGAATGACACGCATTGCTATTAATAGATCATTCAAAGGCCAGTGTAATACCTACATCCTTGAATGATCAAGAGCAATTGCTCAAAGTTTCATGTTGATTGTGGTGATTGCCTTCGCTAAGTGGGTTTTAGCTTTTAACTGCTAGTTCCAAATAGGTGGCGCTTTTTCTCTTGATCATTAGTTTTTCGTTGTCAAGAGTTAAGGTGGAATAGAGTGGAATGTCAGGCAGAGGTTTCTTTGTAGATGGCTTTCTTGGTCGGAGGGGGGGGGAGCTCTTATTTTTAAATTATAATTTTGAAAAAACCGCAAAATAACTTTTTCATTTTTCACCTTTGCTGGGATTTGAACCTGGGTCGTTGGAGTTTTTGTGCGAGCGCTCTAACCACTATACCACGCACCCCCCAGATAACCAAATTTGTATTTTTGTAAAGATTTTGTTTTAATGTTGAGATCTTATTTAAATCCTTATAAAATATTTTTATTTTGTTTTTAATATAAAATAGCGCCCAAAAATATCTACGAATTTGAAAATTATAAAAAAAGAAAATCGAAGAAGCTATTTTTTTTGTCAAAAGGGTACAGATTTCTCATATCTACCTTAACAAGATAAATATCATTTGAAAGACCAGAGTCTTCTCTTTAAGATAACAGTGGGAAATTTGGAATTTCTCAACACTCGACTAAGTAGTGAAAAAACTCTAGAAAACAAATGCTTTAAGATTTTGGAGGTGTTTTATAAAATTTCAAGAACGAGTCCTTATTATGATCGATAAGACCCTTCAGAAAATTTGCATTACGCCTCAGTTATTTTCTTCTTTTGTACGCGTAACTGTCTTACATTCTTTTATCATAATAAACAAGAAAACTTTTTGCTTTATTTACGATTAATATCGTGCTTTTTGGTTGGCCCACCCCTTATAAGATGAGGATTTTGTCTCACATGACCAATAAAATCCAATATGTAAATAATGTCTAGCAAAACATGTTTGGCTGTATAATTTTCTGAATGAATTTTTGTTATTTTGTTCACCCCCCTGTTATGAATTTTGTTTATATTCGTTTCATATGCATGAAATGTTTATCCCTCGGGGTCTATCAGTGCCGATCATTGCTTTTAAGTCATAAAAAAATAGTAAAAAAAGAAGAAATATTATTTGATTCCATTTTTAGGCTTAATAAGATTGCTTTCAAAAGAAAATCTTGCGCTGAAAATAAAATTGAATTTACTTACATTTACATATTTTACATTCTCGACACATGTAGTACTGCTTTGAAAGATGACGATTACAAATCTTGTGACTGTTTTTCTCTTTTCTCGGTCTCTGTTGGTATACATTTTTGTAAGGGAAAATAAGTGATTTAATGTTAGCAAAAGAATTCATAATTCGTTTTTGTATTCACTTTGTGTTTGCAAAAATATTATTTTACTTCACCTTTTCATGCCCAAAGGAAAAGTTAAATAAAAATATTTTCATTGTTTTTTTTTCTCTTCTTGCTTTTTGAAGTTTTTATTAAAGAAAGTGAAATTATGCCAAAAAATATTTATTTACCCACAGATACATACAGAAAGAAGTATGTATGTTATGCATGTACAATAAGTGATTTTTTTTATTTATTTTATTTATTTTACATACACTCGCCACCGCACAGACCACAAAAAAGTTTATTTTCTTATGCCTGAGATGGGTTGTGTTGTAAAATTGAAAAACTAAAAAAGTAAAAAAATTAAAAAAATAGACAAAAGTTAAGCATCACCACCATTCTTTATGCTCTCGAGTCAGTGTTTTTTTATGAGGTGAAGCAGGCGGAGAAATGTTCAAAAATTATACAATTTTCATCCAACCTGACACGCAATTTTTATATCACTGGTTATTTTTGAGTTCATTTTTTATTGTTTTTTATTTAACTTTTGTTGGTTTTTTTTACTACAAGTTACTAAAAAAAACTGTACATAAAAGCCTTCCATACAATAGATTTAAAAATAATTTTATTAACTAGTAAAGCAAAAATAACAATTGAATTTAATTTGAAAATGCCATCATTAAAAACTGAGTTTTTTAAATGGGTAAACTATTAACCCTTTAAGTGACATCGAATCTATTTGTACCGTTAAAGGTCGATTAATATTTATTTTGTGAAATTACTTTGGTAGTGGTACAAAGCATTGCCGTCGCATTATTCTAATCAGGAAGCTTTTGTCAAAGTAAGAGAATATGCAGTAATTGTGATTTAATCCAACTGTTACCTTCAATTTTAGTGCAAAGAGTTTGCAGAGTTGTATATATAGAGAAGTGGATTTACTGAAAAAAGATATACCAAAAATGGTTATTTTTACTTATTTCTTGCTTCGAAGGGAGATATTCATTCTAATGCTCACCCTTCCTCACTAAAGGAAAGTCAAGATTAGTAGCGTTAAATCCAGTGTTATACCTTCACCCTTGAATTGTCAACAGCAATTGCCCCATCTGTCGGCGGATGTTGATTGTGAGTTGTTAGCGTGCGTCTTCACTAAGCAGGAAAGCTGTTATCTTCCCAGAAGGTGGCGCTGAATAGACTATAAATGTCAGGGAGCGATTTCTTATGGATGGACTTCTTAAAATATAATTTTTGAAAAACCGCAAATTTTTTTTAATTTTTCTTTTTCGCTGGGAATTGAACCTCGGTCGTTGAAGTTTATGTGCGACCGCTATAGCCACTATACCACGACCCCCCAAGTAAACTATACCAAAAATTTACAATTTGGGTATTACTACCTGGGCTGTAGAGATATACAAAAAAAAGAAGTTCTAACTCAGACTCCTACTCTATCCTTTCACTTTTTAGAGTTCCAATACAATTACCACTCCTACTCGGACTTGGACACTATTTGTAGATATATAAACATACGCATCTAAAAAAAAAAATAATAACCATGCAGTGAGCAAGTATTTCAGTTTAATATTTCATTTGTAAAATATTCCTTTAAGAATAGACAAAACAAGCCTTCTTTTCTCTACTAGATAAATAACGGAGTATAAGTTCTGCTAATAATGTAGTTGAGATTTTTGCCTACACCATATAATATATTAATAAAATACTACCAGAAGCTTACAAGAATAAAACTTTAAATAATAAATTTAAAATAAAAAATTTAATATGCATTTGGCTTTAGAAATAGGATAGTCCCAATCAAAGCTGGTAGAGCAGCCTTTAATGCTGATCTTTAATTTCAAAATATAAAGACTGACCAAATTTCTATATTACTTACATACTTGTTCAAATATAGAAAAGGAACTATCCCCTGTTCGGATCTGTGGAACGCCAGCTGTGATGGTATTTTGAAGATGGATATGCCAGAGGGCGTTTTCTGGTTGACTACGCAGACGATATTGCAGTTGTAATTCAGGCTAGAGCCTTGGAAGAAGGGTAGCGCAAGCTAAACCAAGTCATGATATTATAAAGATGTTGGTTGAAATCTCACGAACTCGAGTTAGCTGTACATAAAACGAAGTTGCTACTATTAACCGGACGCCGTATTTCCACTGAGATTAGCATGAGTGTTGGAAATGTGGTGATGACTACAAAGAAATTTTTTATCTACCTCGGAGTGGGGTTGGACGCGAAACTAACTTTCTCCCGATAGATATAATACTCCACTAAGAGAGCGAGTGACATAACAGCCAGATTGAGCAGAATATTACAAACATAGGCGGTCCAAATGCGAATAGAAGAAAGCTCCTAGCCTTAAGAGTGCAAACTATAGCGGGTGTGCGCCCAATTGACCTCCAAGTGACGCAGGGAAAACTATTTTTGAGATTAGGCAAGCTGGGCAAACGAACGTAGATTTTTCAAAAATATGAAACTGACACTCTAAGAGTGTGGCAGGTTCGTTGGGAAAATCGACGGCTACACTAATCCCTGAAGTTGGAGCGTTGACGAGGAGGAATCATGGCGAGGTGAATTATTACCTGATACAGCTGCTCTCAGGTCACGGGTATTATAGGAAATATAATAAGAAATGCAGAAATACTTCATCTACAAGGACGAAGAATAGATGTATGATGCAGAACACACCTTCTTTAAGTGTAGCAAATGGAGAAGCCAGTGGGAAATTATAATCGAGAAGATGCGAAGGAAAATATAATCGAGAAGATGCTAGCAGAAGAGGAGAGTTGTCATAAAATTACCAGGTATTGCGAGATAGAGCTAAGGACGAAGAAAGCAGACCTTGACAGAATGTAGGAGAAAGGCCTGAGTATAGGCGTAAGGAGATAACGTAAATAGCCACAGAGGCAGCCATCTCAAAGCAAAGACAAAGCCTCGGGACTGCTTTGTCAACCTCCTATGGTATGAATAAACAATATAGTACCTCCATTAGTGCTTACAATTTTATATATTTGCTTCCAAATTTTATAAAATTTCTGCTGGGTGTCTACTAAATATAATGCTGCTCTGCTAAATAGTGTTCAAATTGATCTGTTTCAATGGACTCATAATTTATGTTTGATAAAAAATTGTTACTACGTTTTTCATCTTTCAAACGTATGCTACGAGTACGAATAGGTAATTCATATAGACACATATAGCTTTAATATTACTTTCCTCGTGGAATCTATATAAAATATCACTGTCTAAGAGACTAATTTTTCTGCGTATCATTGAATTCTTACTTGAAACAGCTATTTTACAAATAGTTTTAGAAAAACGGAATATAAGGTTGTACCATTTTTTGTAAAACATATTAAAAGTTAAAACATTGCCTGTAAAATTTTTATTTGTGGAACAAAATGTCAAGACTAAAGTTTTTCTACTACGGTGTTCTGGCGAAGGGTGGGCCAGCTATCGGTTTAAAATTAAATCACTAGTTATTTAAAATTTGGCATTAGTTATCTCATTATCTTCTGTCACTAAATTCAGTATGTTATCTACACTGAATGAAATGTTAATTGATACTTGAGCAAATTTGGGATTTATTATTGGTCGGAAATTGCATGAAAATAAAAAAAAATATTTTTTTTAATAAATTACATTATTATCTTGGTGGGTACGTTAATAAGCAAAATTGCCGTATTTGTAACTCAGAATACGTGTGGGTTGGTCTTACAAAAGCCAATACACACATTACGAGGGAACGATTGGTGCGACTTATGGAGCGGATGCATCATTTACTCTTTGACACTTGCGGTCAATGGAGACAACTATCACACCATGATAACCGTTTTTTTGTACCCGCTCTTCAAAGTATTGATATGAACGATTTATGGTTCCAACAGGATGGCGCAACATTCAATTTATTGCTTCAAACGTTTGATGGTCGCTCAATTTGCCGAAATGGTAGTGTCAATTAGCTTTAAAGAAGCTGCGATTTAACACCGTTGGACTATTTTCAGTCGAGCGTCTTTAATGGCAAGTGTTATCCCAACAACCCAGAGACAATTGCTTACTTGAAAGACAACATTCGTAATGCCATTGCCGAGATAAAATGCCATACACTCAATAATTTCTTCGATAGAATGGGGTACTGTGAGCCCAGCCGCGGCAGCCATATGGATAAAATAATATTTCATTTCTAACCGGATAAATTATACTTCTCGTTTCTTTTTAAAAATATGTATTACTATTTTTAATGTTTCGTCACTGTCAGTAGAGCTAACAAGGGGTCCGGTCATGAATTTTTCCTCTTACCAGGATGTTCAGAGGGTTTATTTCTTGGACATGATGGTTTCGTGATGCTCGTTAAATTTTTTACAATAATGCTTTCAGAATTCCTAATTTGGCGATAAGATTTTGCTTATACAAGTGGTACAGTTTAAAAGTTATTCTTGGAATATCACATAATCCCCATTCATCAGTTTTTGCTTTTAAATATTGTAAAACTAATTCTTCTTTAAATAATGGAATACATTTTAAAATAATATTTAGCAACAAAAAGAATTAAAAATATTTTTAAAACTTTATTTAAATGTAAAATTAATTACTTAAATGTAAATTTTTTTAATTAGAACTGATACTCCCGAGCACAAACCTACAATTTTTATTTAATTTTTACCATCATTAATCATAAAAGCATTTCAGTTAAGGGGTTAAAATCAAAGGTAATAAAAAAAGTTTCTCAACTACATACAAAAGTTTAACTGCTTATTTTCAAATGTTTTTGTTTTTTTGTTTTGGTCTCAGAAATAAAACAAAACGTTAAGCAGTAAATTAAAGTAAAAGTGCTTTGACCGTGTCAACTAAATATTTTATGATCAAGTCGTTTTAACATTTCTCCACTAATTTTTTTGTTAACAATTATTTTCTTGTCGCACTCAACTCAAACCGTTCATAATTGTCACGAAGACCCAGAAAAATTTAAAATCATTTTTGTATAACTTTTCATTTAATAACCCAAAACTAACAATTACATGTTCTGTACACTCATGTACTCGTACACAGTGATAGTTGACACTTAAAAAGTTAAAATAAAAAATAATAAAACTACAATAACATTACAAAACGAGAAAGGGATATTTCTTTAAAGGTGTTTCAAAAATAGGTGTTAAATTTTTAATAACAATACATGCATAAATGGCCATTGGTGTAAGGGTAACGGCTTAGCTTCTCGCAGCACTCATGTTGTGTGTGTTAATTTTTATCCATGAGTACCGGGACCTACAGTTTAAAGTCGACTCTGAACGACAGACTTGAGAAGCTTTTTCATGGCAATTAATTACTCTCAGAGCTTTTACCAGAAGACTGTTGAGATAGTCGCCGAAAGAAATAATTTTTATATATTTCTTTTTTTCAAGATGTCACAGCTGTGATGTGAACATGGCGGTATCGTCTTTGTAAGCCAACACACTAACCACTCCACCACGGCGACTACGATAATACGAGTACAATAAAAAAAAAAAAAACTAGAGACCTTTGAATACAAAGGGTTTTCAATTTTAAAAATTTAGTTTTTCTAAAGTTTTTTGTTGTTGTTGTTGTTGTCAAAACAGAGTTTATTTGCAGCAAAGAAACTGCTATTTCTTATTATAAAGTTAAAGCTTAATCAAATCACCCTTTACCACCTATGACTCTACAAATGTGGTTGTGGCTTTAACACAAATTGGTTTGCTTTTCCACTGGGGCTAGCTTTTATATTTAATTGACTGTAAGAAATAATTTTCTTCTTACATGTATCGACACTTTCTCTTTCCGTTAACAAATTAATTTGCTTAACGCTAAATTTGACCAACACAATAATTAATTTCTATTGTTGGCGGTCTCTCAAGTGAACATTTATTTCATGCAACTCAAGCAGACGTCATCTCCTATGTGGTTTTTCTATACTTCCCTTTGTTACAGACAAGAAATGTTCTGCTGTTGTAATGCATAACTTTGTATTTCACACTGAATTTCAATTTTGTTTAAAATGCTTTTCTTGAGAGTTAATTAACATCAAATACCGATAGAAAAATGAAAATTTTGATAGAAAATAAATTTCAAACACATGCTAAGCTGTTATGGTTTATGAATACTAATGCCATATGAATATAGAATTTCTAAATTGGTTTGAAGAAATTTAAAATTTTTCGAAAACTACAATAAATATAATACAAACGCTTGTTAGTTGTTTCTCACAAAATATATCACGCAGCTACATATGTGTTAGGAGGAAAATATAATTCAGGAAAAATTAAAAAATTGATGAAAAAAAAAATGCATCAATAACATAGAACCTTATTATGGGTTTTTTCTCCCGTCAAAATGAAAGCAGCAGATTGTTATTTTTTTATTATTTCTATATAAATAAATGGATGTTTGTCTGTTTTTCCGATTGGCTTATCATAGAAAAGGTTTATTTTTAAATTAAAAATTTTTGTTGCAAATTAATACAAAGTAAATAACTCAGTAGATAAGAGTCATAAAATAATTCTTGGTTTATACCTGGAATAGTTGTCCATAATTTAAATACAAATTCATAGTTTAAGAAATACTTCTAACTTACAAACTACTTAATCTAAAGCAATGAAATTTGGCACGAATCATAGCTGGGGAATTTCGATTAGAATTAAAAATCATTACGATTAGAGAAATAAAATAATCCAATCATTGGAATTAAATTTTGATAAAAATTTCAGATTACTGATTGATTAGATTAGAAATAATCAAAAATCTAATCACAATTAGTGATGATTAGCATTTCTAATCAAATATAATCGAAACTAATCGAAAAAATAATTGATTAGATTTCTTGATTATTTTTGATTAGATTTGATTAGATCAACTATTTTTAGTTATTTTTGTGAAAAGAAAATATTTATTTATCACATTTGTTGCTATATTTACATAATGAAACAGTTTTTGAATATTGCATAAAATTACATTATATATTACCACATACATATATATTTACATACTATTTAGATTTATACATACCATACATAAAATAAATATAAAGAACGAATTTTACAGAAAGTCACAGAAAAAAAAAAAAAAAAACTAAAGTGCATATTCAATAAGTTCTGTAAAAAAAGAAAATAGGTATATATGTATATTACAATTACGAGTATGTCGTTTTAAATGTATGCTGATTCTGCTTATATATCTGTGGCAATATGGAAGAATAGCTTAAGTCGACATAAGCTTAAATTAAAATAGTATTTTTTCGCTTTCTAAAACTCGGAATAGTAATAACATGTTAAATATTATAGTGGATATTTGTTTCATCACAAGCCTATTATCATCGCGCAAAATTAAGTAATTTTTGCAAGAACTGATTATAGTAAAATTTATATAAATTTGGGGACATTTTAAAATTTTATGTTTTGACTTAAGGTGATCTTCCATACCGGCACAGATATAATTCACAAAAAATTGACATTTCAAAAGAAAAGTCTGACAATGAATTTCATCTTGGACTCGGCTCGCTCTTCAAAGCTATGTTCCGGATCACCTTCGTCGGTACATAATTTGGATCACATACATCATCGTCTGCGGAGAAGTCTTGGTCATCAAAAACAGTTGGATCCATCACGACAACTTGTACTTCCACAAAACACGTTGGAAATTAACATTAATGATAACACAACAACAAATTGAACCAGCTGTGTCAATTGTTTAGTTTAAGAACAGGGTGCACCGTATGCAATATTAAAACACTGTTACATTATGTAAACATAGCAACAAATGTGATAAATAAATATTTTCTTTCACAAAAATAGTTAAAAATAGTCGATCTAATCAAAAATAATCAAGAAATCTAATCAATTATTTTTTAGATTAGTTTTGATTAGAATTGATTAGAAATGGTAATCGTCACTAATTGTGATTAGATTTTTGATTATTTCTAATATAATCAATTAGTAATCGTCTAAAATGGCTAACTAATCATAATTAATCAATTTTCCAGCATAATTAAAATTTCTAATCCCATTGCTAATCATTAGGATTTCTAATCATTATTCCCAAGATATGGCACGAATATGCACTTTTTCGTAGAAAATCTTTTTGTCTAAAACGAGGCGTAGACAGCCGCTCTTTAATATTACACCCAACCCCCTTTGTATTATCAAACGAATGATCAGGAGAATGCGCCTACTACTGGGAAGTAATAGTAACAGACACCCCTTGGCAAGGATTAAAACCTACCATTCAACATAGCAAAGACTCTCACCACTTCACAATAGACAGAGAAAGAACATCAAGAGATTGGGCAAATTCTATTGATCATTTTAAGGCTGTCAGAAACTTGTCCCATTGACATAAGGCGCATATAATGGAACCATATCTTCAAGCATTTCCATACAATGCCGGCGGGAGTAGGGGTGTAAATCCTGAGTGTTACAAAAAAAAAAGAATAAAACCTGGGTATACTAATAGCCTGTTTCCAGAAGGCGAATAGTTTAAAATGTTCGTCTTTTTACATGTGAAACAACAACAAAACACTCAAAATTTAGAGTGTGTTTCATATAAAAAACGAACGTCTTAAATCATTCGTCTTCTGGAAACAAGCTATATGTCTCTAATGAAAGTCGAGCCCAAGACTTTCACACTAACACTTTATCACACTATACACTAGCCCACTGGAACAAATATGGAAAAAACATTTTGCGGTCCTCTGTTTGCCTTACACACCACAGGATATTTTAATAGTGTAGTGCTAAATATTTTAGGGTAAGGCAGTGACTCGTTATCTTAAAGCCTGAATATTCGTAAAAATCAAATATCGCACCTTATTAATAATTAACTACTACACAATTCTTTGGCTTAGAACACAGCAATCTAAATTAGAAAGTGAGGCGTAATTTTATTGCCAAAAATTCTTATACCCATGTAATTTGTAAGAGGCCAACTCAAATAGCGCAGCGTCAACCGTCAACGGTTTGCAATTAGTAAATCCGATATTGTCAGTTATTTAAATAATAAAGTTGGTTACAAAACTACTGCCGTTATTTTTATTTTTACAGAGTTGTAGTTCTTATTGTTAAGCGATAGTGAAATTTTGGCTTCCTCCGGTTAAAATTTTGTTACTTAATGTTTATGTTTCTAATTGATTACGACATTGCTTTGTCGTTCTAAATTAAATTACTTATTTTAGCATCCCAGCTTATGGCAACTAAAATAATGTTTGACGCTCTTATTTAGGTTGCACTATAAAAGCCTCTACAAAATACTATTTAGTTTGACCACATTTCTAAGTTTTAGCTTATTTGCTATGTGTGTATAAGTAAATATTATATGTATGTTTAGAAGTTCAACTAATTTTAATAATTTTTCTTGTTTTTCTTCTTTTTTTCAGAAAAATTTCAAATATAATCTTTTATTTATAGAAATGGTATGTATTGAAAAAGTTTTTTTTTTTTTTCATTCTTTCATTTGTTGCATTCTGATGGTTTCAATTTGCAACCACCTTCAGTATTAAATGTTAAAAATGTTTCTATTAAAAAATCTTTACAATATAAAAGGTCATATTAGAGGAATTTTTTGTATCATTTTATAAATATATTTGCCTTCAAGAAAATAAATATAAAAAGAAACAAAAAACAAAAATCAATATTATGTTCTGCAAAACGAACATTATTTTAGTAAATTTACAATGTTTTTCTAATTTTCAATAAAATCCATTTTAAATTTATATACTTTTACCTGTATTTGCTATTATGCATAAATTTGCCTCTGTCAACGAATGTACAGTGTCGGTCAAAACTTGATGAACAACAAACGGGCATGTGAACTTTGATATTTTTCCTAATATTACTCTCAAACAACTTATTACTTTAACGCTTAGTTGCAAAATTTTTTATATAATATACTTCAGCAGGTTTTTTTTTAGAAATAGGATAGATAGGATTGTTTGTTGTTGCCTTTGGTACCACCGACCAAGTATCACATCATATATCTGGGTAATATCATCCTTTCATAGATTTCTATGTACACATTCATGGTTACGATGCCAACGATTTCAAATAAAGTTCCGTAGCACTGCCATAAGCACTATCCTATATTAGCACATAACCTCTACGTACTTAACAGTGACTCGGTATCATCGAAGATACATCCGCTGATTTAGGGGTCGACGTAAAATTTTCATAAAACTGGAACTTACAGAATTCAATTTAGGTTTGGCGGAAAATAAAACATTCTTCAACTGTAATTGACTCCAATTAGGTTTGTTCCGTACAAATTTAAATACAGCTTTTTGTTTTTGTTTGATCTATAAAATTTTGAGTAGGTTTTTTGGGTTTTTTATTTATTATTTAGTTTGTATGAAAGATATCTGTTCTGAATCGCTCACTTTCAGACAAAAGATTGTCAGTGATATATATGTTATTCAGACCAAATTCGAAAGATTTTCCTTTTTTCGTTCTAAAGATACTCAAAAGTTAATAATTAGTTTGTATTAGTTTGAACCACGCCCAATTCCGCCCAGTTTTTATGTAACGATATGCATTGACCATGGAGTCATTCGGACTAAATTCAAAAAATTTAGTCTTAACCGTTCTTAATATGTACAAAAATCAATATTTAGTTTGCATGATATAAACCACTCCCACTTTTCCAATTTCACCCGATTTTTAAGTGATGAATATGGATACTTTCCGACTCCGGATATATAAAAACCATAGACAACTTAGAGGTGATTTGGGGCTTACTTATCTCACAGATGCGATTTCGGATTTTAACCAAAGACTGTAATAAACAATAAAAGTCCCAGCACCTATCCTCTTTATAAGCAATGTTAAAATCCATCCAGAAATGGCCTCCCTTATCTAAATATATAAAACTGAATGTGTGTTTTTTTATTTGTTTGTTTGTTTGTACCTTATAGAAGACCAAACCTCTGGACCACAGCATTTAACTGGGACTCTAACATGATTACTTTATTTTCGACCACGCCTACTTTTACGCCCACTTTTTTAAATTATGTAATTGCCCCCATATAGTTTTTAAAAGATTTACTTCAAATTGTATACACATTATACTCCACGCGAAGTATAAATAATAATTTATTACTCCACGCCCTTTTCCACGCCCCTTTTCACGCCAAATTTTGTTTGAAAGTTTCAAACTTTTTTTCTATGTAGAAATTTGTACTTTTTTTTTGGTAATATATTGCTCTTAATACTGTTAACGTCGTCATGGAACTATGAACCACGTCCACTTCACCGCCCCCTTCTCTTTTAATTCAGATACTTACTTACACCACTAATAATGTTTGCTATACAAAATACTTTTTTTGTAATATGTATATAACGAGGGGGTAGCGAAGCACACCGGGTTCAGCTAGTTATATATATAAATAGATAGATGAGTAATATTCCTACCCTGCATTTATTAATAATATTAACTGCTGTATTCATAAAGAACAAAATAAGTTTATTAACGACTTTTCTGATAAATTTTTATGCAATACTTGCCAAATAACTCCTATAAAAACCTGAAAAATATATTATGAATATGAGAATAAACATTTATTTGTTTATCACTGAATTTTCCTACATATTTCTTTATTTATTGTCGTATGTTATTGAGATTTCTGAGATGTATTTTCTTATCCCTCTATATTGGAATTGAGTTTTTTTTTTTTTTTTTTGTTTTTGTTATTTAGCAAAATTACTTTCAAACAGGAATGAATTTTTCTACATATTTCTTTATATATAAATCTGTTGTTTGTTTTTCACTTTGCATTGTCGTATGTTATTGGGATTTCCGAGATGTATTTTCTTTTGCCTCTATATGGGAATTGAGATTTTTTTTTTGTTAATTAGTAAGAATTTCTTTCAAACAGGAGTTACACTTTCTAATGTAATTCTGTTTATTTTTTTTTTTTTTTCTCTAAGCAATGTGTTTAAAAGTAGGATTTGTTCAGACAGTTTTCACTGACACTGTGTTTCCAATGGCCTTCATATAGCTTGTGTTTTATAGAAAATTGCAATTCTTTTATTGTCAGGAATATAAAGTTCTATTCAAGTTAAGGAGAGCTTGCAAAATAGCAGATGCTTTAAAATACGGTCTAAGAAACACGAAGAAACTGCACAATATATTTCGTTATATTCATAGTAAGAAAAACTTGCATCTTTTTCTGCCATTTTTTTTACTTTTATATAATTTGTTTGCATATAAAAAACACATTTTTCAATTTTAAAAAATTTCTAATAAATTTCAGTTGAACATATTTTTGTGTGCTCTACTTTCCTGTTTTCAAAAAGGTGTTGTTTTCAAATTTATTTTCTATCACGTTTGTTTCAAGAGACTATTTGGAGGATAGTTTTAAGAGAATCTAAACACAATCAATATATTGCCACTTATAATAATATATATTAAATACATACATACATATACTAGTATTAATTATATATGAGCATACATATTTGTTTAACCATTAAGTTATAAAAAAATTATGATTTTTAAACTTTGTTCCCATATTGCGAATGGAATACACTGTACTAGTGTTAGGAAAATATATTATGAGGAGGAAGAGAAAGGGAGTAGTTTTTGAGGATATTTGATATGAATTTGGTCATATTGTAATTGACAGAAAATTGCATTTTGTTACTTAAAATATGTATTTGCTTGTGCAATACTTTCATCGTTCGAAACACAAATCTTTCCACACAGCCATTTCTTCTCATTTGGAAATACGACATAGGCACTCAAGGCTAAATTCCGTAAACAGAACTATTGAGGATATCCTATGTCTTGTGATTTTATAAAAATTACACATGTATGCACATTTTTACTCAGTTCAAATGGTTTTAATTCGTTTTTGATTACGTTTCGGCTTGGCGTTGAGTTTTGGGACACCCTGTATATAGGGTTTTGCGTTGGTAAAAAGTGTATAAAAATATAACTCTTTTAATTGTTAAAATAACCATTCGCTATTGCTATTTATTTTTGTTTTGTGGTGACAAATGCTTTTAAATCAGACTACAAATTTGTTGTATCAGCTTTTTTGTCCTTTAAAGAATTTTCGCACGAACAAGTTAATACATATTTCCTCAAATACACGATTTCTTGAAGTCTTCTAATTATATTCCATTAATAAAACATTGTATAAATTATTCATAAAAATCATTCATGGATATTATATTCCACACAACGAGCTACAACAGGTTAGCCGATTGACAATAGCATGTTAAGACACTATGATGACTTTGAATGACATGGCATGACACTGTGTTTGAGACGACATGACTTGGAATAGTATTACTTTTTATGAAATTTTTATACAAAATATTGCGACTTTTCTTACATTTAAATTGCCTTAAAGACCAACCAATTATAAAATTAAATTTTATGTTTTAGTTTGTTATACAAGAAAAATATTTCTTTTTTCTGACGGTATAATATTACATTCATGAAGTGAAAAGCCTTCAGTAAAAAAGTCAATATGTGGAAAAAAATAAGTTTTGACCTCAACTTGTCTGTTGTTGGTTAATTTTTTTTTTCTTAAATTTAAGAAATTTAAAGTTAAATTATGTTTTTAAAGAAAATTTCACAATCCTTTTACAAAGGCTTAATATGTAAGTGTATATTTATCTTTTTTAATTCATCCCGAAATATAACCGCACATCACTCCAATAAATTTTATAAAAAAATGTGATAAAAATGTGTATACCTCCTATTCCTTTTCCCATTTACATATATGCTTTTGACAAAAATTATAATTCTACCAAAATAAATTCTATCAACAGGTAGGGGCGATCCGATCCTGGGTTGGCTGTTTTGTTAAAAGCAATAATAGAAAAATTATGGAAATATTTTTTGTTACTTGAAATGCTTTTTCTATTCTTATCTACATACATACATTCATATTTATAGTTGAATGGATTTAAAATATTTTGTCAATGAACATGTCAAAGTACTTGGGTTCAAAATAACGAGCACAAACAATTTAAAAATTTCATAAAATTCAAAAGTTATATCAATAGAAATGACAAATATTACAACTATACAAATAAGTACATATGTACATATATATGTTTGTACATATGTATATACACAGTGTGTTTTTTATGATATTGTTGCGAAAAGTATTTATCTTATTCGAAATCGTTGCAAATCTTTGTTACGTCTTGGCGATATATATGGTGTTTTTTATTGAGGTATAGAACTTTAAGTTGGCATCACTTTTTTAACTGGTGGCCATTTTGTCAGCTGTCAAGTGATTAATATTTAGTTTGGTTTGCCATTTCATCATGAACAGGTTGACAAAAGAACAACGCTTGCAAATCGTGCAAATTTATTTCGAAAATAATGGTTCAGTTCGCGAAGTTTACCGCAAGCTCCGTCCATTTTATGGTCGACATAATCGTCCATCAGAGCAATTAATTCGGTTAACCATGGATCGTTTTCGCACTACGTTTACTCTATGTGATAATACGCATCCGCAGAGACGTCGAACAGTGCGCACCGAAGAAACAATTGCCGCTGTAGAGCAAAGTGTTGAAGAGAACCCGAATGAATCGATTCGCCACTGTGCACAGCAATTGGAGCTTTGTCCATCAACTTTATGGAAGATTTTGCACAAAGATCTTGGCTTGCGAACTTACAGGATCCAGCTTGTGCAAGAATTAAAGCCGCGAGACCATGCAATGCGTCGTGATTTTGGTGTATGGGCCGAAAATGAGATTGATCTCGATGCTGATTTTCATCGCAAAATTTTGTTCAGTGATGAGGCTCATTTTTGGTTGAATGGCTACGTCAACAAGCAAAATTGCCGCATTTGGAGTGAAGAGAATCCACATGAGACCCTTGAGACGCCATTACATCCACAAAAACTGACTGTTTGGTGTGCTCTATGGGCTGGTGGAGTCATTGGGCCATTCTTCTTCCGAAATAATGCTGGAGAGTCAGTTAACGGAGACCGGTATAGAGCCATGATAACCGACTATTTTGTTCCCGAATTGGATGGCATGAATGTGGATGAGTTGTGGTTCCAACAAGACGGCGCTACATGCCACACAGCGCACGTCACAATCGATTTATTGAAGGAAACATTCGATGAGCGCATAATTTCGCGGAATGGACCTGTCAATTGGCCACCAAGATCGTGTGATTTGACACCATTGGATTATTTTCTTTGGGGATATGTGAAGTCGCTCGTCTACGCCAACAAACCAGAAACGTTAGGAGACTTGGAAGCCAACATTCGTGGCGTTATTGCCAACATTCGGCCCCATATGCTCGAAAAAGTGGTTAAAAATTGGACCTGTAGAATTGGCTTTATTCGAGCTAGCCGCGGCGACCACATGCCCGAAATCATATTCAAACATTAATGGCATAAAATTATCTCTACAATAAAGCCAAATTGATGGACATTAAAACGATTTTCTTGTGTTTTATTTCAATTCGAAGTTATATACCTCTAAAAAACACACCCTGTATAAAATGCAAGTGAATGTATGGCAGTGCCTGTTTTTGGTACCGTTCATACTCAAGACTACTGCTTGCTTGTAAGGTCTTAACTATACCTCTAATATTTTTTTAATGAAGCAGTATATGTATGTATAAGTGTTTCCTATCATTTAGAATTTCCGTAGAACAGAATGTATATAAGATATCGATGAAATTTTGTATTTGTTTAAGAGAACTATCAAAGTAATTTTGTGTAGAGTATAAGAATGCAAAAATACCCGCTTCAACTCCTATGGATGGTTCTCCGAAATTTCCATTTCGCGATAAGTTTGGCGCCTATATTAGTTTCTAATTTGTAGATGATTTTGACTAAAGGCACCCTTACACGATATGTTTTTTACACGTGTTTTTTAAATTTAAAATACATAAGTTTTTTGTTGTGTTTGTCAAAATTAGTCAATTTACATAAGGTTTATAATTTTTACTCACAAACGTATATGTACAATTACATATGTAAATAAATAATAAATTTTCAGGCATACAATTTATAAAAAAAAAACTATTTTACAAATACTTAATTCATTGCCGACTAATGTTTGTACAGGCATAGAAATTTAATATCATATGTGTGTACATATGTACGAAATTAGAGCATGCTCTAATTGAAATTTTGTCATAAGACTTTCCTTGTGTTTTTTACACAAGCAATGTTTTAAAAGTCACACACGACATGTAACTGTTTACTCATGTAAAAGTTGACAGTAACAGTGTAAAAAACATGTCGTGTAAGGGTGCCTTAAGGAAAACCTCACAAGTTTATTGAAAATTCTGATTTTAATAAAAAAAACTTTTATTTTACATCAACACATTTAGTTTGTATCAAAAAAAAAAAAAAAATAAATAAAGAAAAATATATCAATTAATGTCTTAAACAAAGCCGTTATAATCTTTTTCGACCGCATCACTAAAACGTACCCAAAATAGTTATATTTTTGACATGTATTTAATGCTTTTGTATCTTATATTTTAGATTCCATATTTTACAATTTTACTCAGAAAGTGGCCAGAATGAGTCTTTTTAACAAAACAATTTTACAATATTCATTAGTCACCGAAATCTAGTGGCTAATGTGATTGATGGCTGACGGGTTCAAATGCCAGCTTTGACATCTTAAAGAAAAGAGTAACTGATTGCTATAAGCAAACTTCTGAAATCTGTTGTTCGAAGTCGACATAACACTGTAAATTTTTGTTGTTCATTGTATCCTTAAATTGTGAACGGTTTGCTACCTATGTGCCTAAACAGGGGAAAAAAGATCGAGTTTTTTATGTTTTTTACGATTTTGGTCTTGAAGGTGGAGTTTTTTGTGATTTTATATCTGGACAATTTTTGTTCTTTATGACAAGAGCTACAACTTTGCCTCAGAAAGTAAATCAAAATTTCAAACGGTTTGCATTTAATGAATTGTTTTGGGGCCCATAAAAAAAATTTCAAGACTTTTGGCAAAACTGGCAGACACGGGTCTTCTTTTTTTTTTTTTGGTCTTTTATCATGTAGTGGTGTCCGTATATGATCATATTCCCATGACTTAATAATTACACACAGTGTATTTGGTGTTGCACGCGTGTAATGGTATAGTCCCGCTCAGGGTTTTATGGACTATTGGCTCTTTTAAACTCTAAAAAGCTCCAGGCAGGCATGTGATATTTTCGCGTCTCTTTCAAAGAAGTTCTAACATAATTCTGTCATAACTTTTGATAATTTTTAAAGCCAACTACAGAGAAATATTTCAATCTAATTTCCCAATTTCTATGCTATGTGAGAAAAACTTGTAATTTTCATGTAAACATCTATTGATATATTTTAAATAAAAATAAATATATGTAATCGCTTATTTTCAGTAAAGCATTGCTGTGTAGACAAAAAAAGATAAAATGGCAATAAAAATTCTTTAATATTTGGTCTTTGGTTATCGTTAACGGCAGCCTGTCGAATGAATAGTTTGTTAATGATTGCCAGATGGTTTAAATACATAAATTCTATAGAGTTTTTCTTTTCTAATAGAAAGTTACTTAGAAATTTTAATTTTCCTGTAAAAATATTAATTTTTGTTTCTTCCTTTATATCCATAAGCTAATAAGGTCAGCAGTTTCCTCGTTATGTAAATAAAAACAAAATTTTTTTATTTAATTTATCCCCGACGTTTCGTCAATTATTTGTTGACTTTTTCAAGGGTGTCTATTTTATTTAGAAAACATATACATTAAAAAATAATTTTTATTCAAGGGTTTTAGCATGGTGGAATTACTTACAAGGTGGTGTTACCAACCCAGCTGGGTTTTTTTTTTTTTGGTCATACCGCTCCTGTCAAAAGTTTTGTTTATATTTATGTTTTGTTTACATTTTGCTTTGTGTGTATTCGTGTTTTTGTTTTGGTGTAGAGACATGTATGTTGTTAAAAATACACACACACACACTTCTGACATGTGCTTTTTTAATTCACCATACCTGCTTTTGACATTAAAGAGCTGAAAAAACAAAAACAAATTCCCTGTTGTTTTTGTACTATATTCACCTGCCACCACCTTGTAAGTAATTTCACCATGGGTTTTAGGAATTTATATTTGTATAGATAGTAAAATAAAATATATATCTTTTTCCTATACTTAAAATTTGGACAAATAATTCTAACGAAAAAGGCAAAATTCTCGTACTTTGAACAATTTCAATTCATATTCAATTTTATCACTTAATTTCATAAAATTTTTGCGTTTTTTTTAAGGAACTTATGGTACGAACACATTAAGGGAATGTTTAATGAAGAAACTTAACCACTATTTTATGGAAAAATGTTGTACAATTCGTTATATGTGCACAATTTCGTAAAAAAATTTTGTGAAAACGAATAATTTTATAAGAAATAAAATTTAAATATTCAATTAATCACACTGAAAGTAATTAAAAATGAAAGAATAAACGTTTTCATAAAATAGGGGTTCCGCCTTTTTCCAAAAACATTTGCCTAATGTGACTGTAGCATTATTCGAACAGTTTTTGTCTTGTTTTTCTGTTTTTTTTTATTATTTGTATTATCAAGTAAGGAGAATAACTGACAATTACAAATTCTGTTACCACACTCACCGATTCAAGGTGCGTTTATCAAATTAATTTTGCAATTTTCTTGTTAAATTCTATTGCCATCTGAAAACAAAAATTGTTTTTTTTTACCATTTACTTATTTCAAATGACTTAATGGCGGCAATACAAAATAATTTCGAAAATTTTTTCTTTAAAAATTGTTTTCTTCATCAAATCACCCTAATCTGTCTTCATCAAAACTAAAAGACAAAATATTATTTTATTATTATTTCTGTTGTTGTTGTTGTTGTTATTTTCAGTTTTTGCTGTATATTTGAACAGTTTCGACATTTGGGTACGACAAATTGTTAAAAATTACAAAAAAAGTTATGGTCACATGGTGAAAATGAGGAAAATGTGTGTATGGATATGCAAACAATTCGTCAAAAGTTCTTTACAACTACAAATAAAAAATAATTTCGTTAACTGTTATGAAAAGTCTATTCACATAAAAAAGTAAAAGTTTTTTTTCTTATAATTTAGAAAATAGAGAAATTATTGCACACATGTGGTATAACGAAATTGGCCTTTAAAATTTTAATTAGTTTTTCCAGCTTTAGGACAACGTAAAGGTAAAGGTTCTTTGAATGAAAATTTCGTTTTAAATTAAAATATTTAAGAGAAATAATTATGCTTAAAAATATTATAAAACATTGTGTGCTTCTAAATCACAACGTGGTTGCCGCGTGTTACTCATCCCTGTTATAGAGTGAACGCAAAATGTAATGAGAAAATTTTCTATTTGATATACTGACAATGAATCAAAACACCATTTGAGTTTCTTTTTATGAAAATCTTAAAACTTCTAGAATAGTGCAAACAAGCCTTAAAAGTGGATTAATTAAAAATTTGTTTATATTATTTTGTAATATACGAGTACGTATACTGTTAGTTAATAAAAGAAATTATATTCTTTCAATTAAATTCAAAAATTCTCATTTTGTTTTTTAACTTGTACTTAAGTAAGTAGTTAAACAAAGAGATATATTTCTTTTCTTTTTTTTTAATGATTAATTTGAACAATTTTTGCAGCATGTTCGCCTTTACTCAGTTCATGTTCCCCTGTAACTTTAATACCAGAAATGTACAATAATTTTCACTTTTTTGTAGTGCGTTAAAATTTTTTCAAATTTCAATGCATTCCAGAATAGATACTCAAACAAAGAAACAAGAAAACAAAAAATAAAATAATAAAATTTCATCAAAAAGTTTTACATTAACATGCAATTTATATTGGCAGCTGAAGGCATAAAAATGCTGCTATTTGCTGCAACAATTTACAACACAATAAGGAAAATAGAAATTGGCAACAGAATGGAAAAAAGTTACAAACAAAAAGTACTTGAGAAGAAATATTTGAAACATTTTTTATGTTTCAAACAAAATAAAAGTAGAAACAACAATCGTTCAACAATCATTCTCCATTTAAATAAAATAATAGATAAAAGTAAACCTGCATCTAGCCGGAATTGGTTGCAATTGTAAAAATAACAATAAAAGTAGTTTTAAATTGCATCTGCTATGCAGTAGTTGTGTTGTCAAGCCAAACTTACAGTAGAATTAAAAACAATTACTTAAGTAACAGTCGATAGGTAGATACTGTTCATCTGTTTTAATAGTTAATAGTACCATCTAACAAATGTCACGTAAGCTCTGTTTAAGGGACATCGATAAGAACTAGAGTACCCCAGAAGCCTAGTGGGGAGTAATTATCCCCAGTCATTCTGGTCTGTTACACTACACAGAGGATATGATTGTTTTCAGACTTCTCGTAGTTATGAACTACATATTAGAAAAAATGTTTGTTTGAAATTAAGTATAGTGTACCATCTGGGCTATTTCGAAAAGCTTTAGAATTTAAAATGATAACACAGAATATTCAAATTATTGAGTTAAAATATTTTACATACATACATACATAACAACCTTTACAACCCTGTGTCAGGATTACGGCCTAACTTCTCGCAGCACTCATGTTGTGTGTGTAAATTTTTTATCCATGGGTACCGGGAGCTACTGTTTAAAGTCGACTCCGAACGACAGACTTGAAAAGTTTGTTCATGGTAATCGGTTACTTTCAGAGCTTTAGCCAGAAGACGACTAAGAGGTAGACGCTGAAAGAAATATTGTTTCAAATATTATTTTCTTTTTCAAGATGTCAGAGCTGGGGTTTGAATCCATGGCTCTTGTCTTAGTAATCCCACACTAACCACTAGACCACCGTGACTACAAAGACCGTACATAAGAATAGTAAATAACTCTCTATCCATATGTATGTCCTGACGACTAAAAACAACTCTGCCAATGGCTAGGCAAACTGTCATGTTTCTGCAGAACTATAAACATAAAACGAAAATCTGTTAAAATTCAATCAAAGGATTCTGAACATAAAAACGCAATTTAGTTTTTCCTTTTTTCTGAACTATTTTTTTTTTCAATATTTGTTTTTGTTACAAATAAATAAAAAAAATAAATAAAATAAGTACAAGTACCAAAATATTATTTAAATTGAAAAGAATTGTTTAAAAAAGAGAAACAAAAACTGAATAAAGTTTTTTTTTTTTTTAAACATTCAGTAAATACAACCATCAGTTGGTGGCCATGGTAATGAACTTTAAACTATTTGAAATAAATGAAAAGAAAATTTTCAAATAGTAAGTAAGCAGTTTGGCAGGAAAAAACTAAACAAACAATAGCAATTGTCGTAATAACCAAAACAGCAATCTCTACTAGAATTCAAAAGGGGAAACATTATGATTGTTTTCGATTTCCATTAAATTTTTTTTGTGTTTTTGGTTTGTTGATGGCGGTTTACAAGCTCTGCAGCAACACTAATATTTTTTGTTGTCTCTAGCAGCAGTAACAACATATTGCTGTTGTTGTTTGTTGTTGTGTTTAATGGTGGTTATTTATTTGAACTTTAGAAAAAAGAAAAATATATGTATACTCGTATATAAGTACATATGCTATGTATAGAAAACCAAGCAAAAAATAAGAAACAAAGGTTTAGTAAGTACCTGGGTTACAAGCTTTGTTAAGTTAAATGTTTGTTTTTTTGGCATTTTTCAATTTTCCTTTAAAAGAAAAAGTGAAAGTAAATATTTTCACATAAAGTGGGAAAATTGTTCAAGACAAGATGAAAACGATATGCTATCCATACATAATATGATTGTCTTGTTGTCAATTTTTAGTGTTGATGACAAAATATTTAATGAATAAAAGGAGATTTTTGTTTCGATATTGCTTGTATAAGCAAAGAAGATGTCCAATATCCATAATCACAAGCTATTAAGCATCGCGATCAACAGAAAAATATATAAATTTGTGGAATATTAATTACATTTACTTGAGAGCAGCTTTTGCTCGGAACTGTTTACTGGTAAAATCGTAGTTGACTTGATTTAGTAATATAACCGAATATAAAATTTGAATTCGTCAGTCAGTTATGTGCACGAGGTCTACCAGTGGCCGGCGGAACTGTTGACCAAATTTTACCGTCCTTTGAGACTTGTACGATGCAGTTGACTTCGACGAACTTGACAAACTTTGTTTGTTTACAGGTAGATGCAGGCCCGCCCATATATGACCGTCCAGTCCATGCCGCATCCTCTGCCAAAAGACCATCGTGCTTGCTGTATTTTAAGTTAATCAAAAAACAGCGAAAAACACATTTTCATTGAATGCATTGCAAAAATCCGATATGCCAACAACTCTCAAATGCCAGGTACTTCTGCGTTAAATGCCGTGTATAAAATTCCTTTGTAAACATATTACTAATAAAATACAATTAATAGATAACTAAGATGTATAAAAATGCGTTTTTAATGTTAATTTTGTGGTTTTCCTAGCATAAAATGCATTTATACTCACTTTTACGACACCTGTCTATGCATTTCCATACAAATCCCATATAGGTCTGCACAGACCTGGTTATGCTGTTTATGACTAAAAATTTTTATACCCGGATCAACCCGAACCCGGATCCATAATAGCTCTGATTTTTCGCTCATTGTGTTTTGAGACAGTTGCTCCAGGAAGTCATGGAATAAAAGCCGAATAAAAGGTGTCTCCCAATTTTTTTGTATTCGCTGTTGAACAATAGTTGCTACTTTAAAGTAACCGAATATAGGAGCGTATTTAAAAACAGCCAAATATAAGGACACTCTCAATTTCCTTATATTCGCTGTTGTGTTGAAGTCCTTATTAAGAATATACAGCCTACCGTAATTTCCTTATATACTCTGTTTTCTGACATAAAACAAGTTTTGGTTATCGCTATTTCCATACATTTTTCATGTTTAGAAAACACAATCTAAAACCAGTTTAGCTGTAAAACATATCGAAAATTGCCAGTGTAATACTATATGGTTCTCATGATTACAAATACAACTATGGGTTATCCATTCAATGTGATTAACAAATTCGAAAAGTGACATTCAGTTGTTCAAAAAAATAAACAAAAAAATATTATCAAACACTTCAAACATCATATCATTAGGTGTGTTTCTTTACTTTTTGGGTAAAGTTCGGTAAATAGAGTGTAAGCAATAATTACTCTCAATAAGAGACAAATTTACCCAAAAGTACGGGAACGCAAAAAAGTAAATATTTTACTCATTCACATAAAAATATGAAAAAACACAACTTTATGTCACACACACACGCATATTGAACATGTACTTTCGCAAAGAATAAACGAATAATAAAACCAATTATACATATTAACTAAATAAAAAAAAATTTTTTATACATATAAATATTGAATTAAATTATACTATACGCCGTTCACTGCTGGTTTATAAATACTTTTTAATTCAACTTTTGAATTTTTTTTAGTTTTCTGAACCTTTCATGTTTCTATTATTTTTTAAACAGCTGATTATTTGTTTGTGTGCACAAACTAGCCCGAAGAAAAAGTACGGGCTATTTCGTGCATGAAGAAGAAGAATGTTACTCTCTTAAAACTTCTCTCATTTAACCAAGTTTTGTGTACAGGAACGCTTTTTGGTAAAATTTGGATCCCGCGGGCGCCCAGTGTAGAGTTAAGAAACAGACATATTGTTATAAACGATATAATTTTTTTTATTATTATTATTATTTTTTTTGTTTTTTTTTTTTTATTAAGACCAATACTCAGGGGTAAACCCCCACTCATTGCATTGCATTGGAATGTGAAGATGGTTAATAGAAGTTTTTTTTTTTTTTTTTTTTTTTTTTTTTTTCCGCGTAGATGTTTGTATATTTTGCTCCTTTTTTTTGTTAATGAAACAAGTTGCTGTCAATTTGTCCACTCAAGAGCCAGTGTTATACCTTCACCCTCGAAATTTCAAACAGCAATTGCCTCATCTGTTGGTGGATGTTTAAATGTCAATGGTGAGCGTCTTCAGTAGATTAGCTGTTATCTTCCCAGAAGGTGGCGCTGTACTCCTGATCATTGGTTTCTGGTGGAATGCATTAGAAATGTCAGGGGGCAATTTCTCGCAGATGGTCTTGCTGGAGGGCGGGGGGAACCTCTTATTTTTTTTTTTTATTTAATTTTTAATTTAAATTGAAATTTTAGAAAACCGCAAATTTTTTATTTTTATAATTTTGTCCTTCGCTGGGATTGAACCTTGGTCGTCTGAGTTTCTGTGCGAGCGCTTTACCACTATGCCAGGACCCCCCCTAAGGCCAGTACTCAGGGGAAGACCCCTACTCATGTAGTACTAATACATTCCTACAGCTGGAAAAAATGTTATGAAAAAAGGGGAAAGAGGGAGTAGTGCTTATGGACATTTGATTTAAACTTACTGATATCGTCACTGGCAGGGAGCCCGTTCTATGAACGAGCGGTACGACTACAGAACGAATTCTCTTTATAATGCATTGTGCGATTCACTGGACAATCAACTGTAAAAGGATGTGCTCTGAGAGAGATACGAGTAGTCCGCGAAAAGATAAGATTATGCGAAAGCCCGTTCCATAAACGAGCGATAAAACTAAAGAACGGCCGTATTGCTACGAATCGATATAGTTGGATATCCTATCGTCGCTGATAAGCATCATTGCTCTTTCCTGTACACTGTCACAGATGGCAGGATTAAACCATCACAACGTCTATGCGTACTAAAACAACATTGGGTCATGCGAATTATAAAATTGTGGAGAGTTATTTTTTTATAAAAATATATACATATATTTATTGTTCAAAGGTTGCTTTATAACTGAATAAAATAAATCAATTTTGTATTAACAAATGTTTCAAACTGAATATGAAAAAGAAAAATTAATGAAAATAATGTTAAAAGAATTAAATAACAAAAATATAAGAAACAATAAACTTTAAAGTTCCCGAAACCGCACTCGCAAGTCATTTGTAAGTGTGTCATTCATCTTCTGCTTTCTCCCCCCATCTGTAAAAGGCTCGGCCTACGATTAAATAAATATGAATGATAAATATTACTGTCATCTGCCAAGGAGTAAACGAGATTTTTGGTTAAGAGGAGAAGATCGTTAACGAAAATTAAACAGAGGGTAGGAGATAGAACAGAGCCACCGTCTGTAACCACTCTTATAGAACGGTCCCTGAGAAAGCTCGTTATAAAACGACATAAATGGTTACCGACCCCAAAGGCAGCTAGTTTGCAAATAAGAAGATCGGAACAGACTCGATCAAATACCTTTGAAATATCCAGAGCAACAACTTTATTTTCACATCTCAGAGAGTTATGCCAGCAGATCTTCGCTGACTGACTATCGCTCAGCAAGTTATTGGACTCTAAATACCTCATAAGGTACCCTGCAGTAAATAAAATAATCGGTTGATAAAATCACTAACTATAAATTAACTATTTCGCAAGTGACTACAAACCGGTTTAAATCTCGTGGATATATCAACCAAAAATATTACATAGAATTACACGTCAGTATTCAATAAAAGAAAAAAAAAACAAAAATAAATAATAAAATAAAAAAGAAGTCAACTATAAAATGTTCTCTTGAAGTTTTGAAGCAATTTGATACAAAATTTGCAGAAATAACATGTAAGATTAAAATATTGTTTATTTTAAAAAATATTATGTTTTTCATACAAACTTTTATAGCCTAAATTAAGGAGATCAAAATGATGAGACTATAATGGCAGCATTGTTTGCCCAAAAAGTTGTCTTGCTCGCCAGGAAAAAAACAATGTGGCAATTAAGAATGTTTTCCCAATAAACACTATGGAGGAGTTGAAAGCACTCAGTGACAAAATAAGTGATGAAAAACTACAAATTTATGTAAGTTCTTATCTTTCTCTATTTTTACCACTTTTTTTAAACTCTTCCGACCTTTTTTTTGCAGACCAATGCCATGAAATTATCTCTGAAAGGGAAATTGCCCAAAACGTTAACGACAATTATATCTTTGTAATTGATTCTCGCTATAAATATTGATGGTACTCATGGAAAAAAACGCTTGAAGGATTACGAAAAATTTTTTGAAGCATTAATGGATGCGGTTCGGCCTCTCTGTAATGACCCACAAAAAGAATTACGCAACGCCTTAGCTGTTATTCAAAAACTGTTATTAAAAAATATTATTAAAACAAAAAATAATTTAATTGTATATTTTCTATGAACTGTACAAAATTTAAATTAAATTAAACTGTAATTTAAATTCAATGTAAATAAAAATGAATTACAAAGATTTTAAATAATTTGTTATAAACTCGTTATTAATAGCAAATTTTTAAATTAACTACAAATTGGTTGAAAAATAAGTAGTTAGTAGTCAATTTAAAAGTCATGCAGATGTGGACAATTGACTACCGCCTATGACATGCCCATGTTAAAATAGTGAGTTTGCGACAAGGAAAATAGTCAATAAATCAACTAGATATGCTTATTATAAAACCAATTTGAAGTTACTTAATAATGAGTTTGACTTCCTACAGGGTAATGACTTATCATACTCTCCATAACTTTGTTGAGAGTGTTGAACAAACTGCTATTGGGCAGTAATTTTCGGTATTATTAGCCTCACCCTTTTCAGGTATTCGCGTTACATTAGCAACCTTCCAGTTAAATGGATACACACCGGTACGAACGCTGCACTGAAAAGGTTAGCCAATGAATGGGCAACCGTTGAAGAGCACTGCTTCAGGACCAATGCTTTTATACCATCCAGCCGCGTAGATTTATGTACGTTGAGGTCTGGAGGAATCCTTTTGATGAACATTCTATTGTATTTTGCATTTTCAACAAAAATTTTCCAAATTTGTTTTGATTTTTTATTTGTTAGAGAACAAAATCCATTAAAGTATAGTGCAAACGCATTTTTTAATAAATAAATTAGAAACTTAATGATAAAGATTTTGGAATATGGCCTTAAAACTAATAAATTGCTAATACGAGTAGAACGTTTATTTTTCTGTATTCAATGAAAATACTAATATCGTAATTTAAAATAAAGGAAAGTCATGAAATACATAATAAAATATTAATACGCTGCTTCAATAAAAATTCTTTAAGCCTTTTAAACTATAAGGCTTGCGATTAGAAGCAATCTCTTTGTCTTCACTTGTTTGTTTGTACACACTCGTATATTTATTAATGACCTGCGATTATTTAGCTTTCACTGTTTGCCTATAAAAATTTTTCTTTCAATAGAAACATATTCGCGTGTAGAAAATTAATACTGACAGACGAAACGTCAACTCTAAAATCAAATAACTTCTTTGCCAGGCTAAAATGTTGAAGAAAAACAAAATTAAAAATCTACATGATTAGACTTAATTATGTTACAAAAAAATTTATGAGATGAATGTAATTTTGCTATGAAAAGAAATAAATAATTGAGAGGCTTTAAAATAATAAATAAAAAACAAAAAACCTTAAATAAATTTGAAGAAGAAAGAAAGTGGGTGTTGGAAAATATAATTTTTTTTTTGCTTGTATTGTTAGGAAAGTGTTAACGATGTTTTTTTTTTGTTAATGAAAACGATAAATAAAATATTCATTAATAATGATTGCCTGCGTAGTAGAACTACCAGATAAACTGGAAGCAAAAAAAAAAAGGAAAACAAATTGCATTTCGTAAAAAACTAAAACGCGCTTAAGAAAACAATTACAATTTATGAGCCAAATTAGCAGCCAAGCTTGAGATTCTGTTTAAATATTTTAAAGAATCTCTCACATGTTGTCTTGGCAAGATTGTGAAAAAAAAAATATCTGAAAATTTCTTTCTTACATGCTCTAAATATTCAATATTGTGCAGTGTAGTATTAACTGGGTCCATTTTGGCCATGAAGATTGTTGTTACAATGCAGACGCTGCAATTAAAAGCAACTAAAATGTATAAATTTCTTAACCACGCTATTACTAAAGATCAGTTGTATTTTGTTAAGAAATCAAAGTGGTTCGTTTAAGAAAACATTCAAAGAAAGAAAAGTTTAAAAATAAAAATTAAAACGTACATACAATAAAGGAATAAATAGGGGAGTTTGGCAACAAATCTTAAACTGAATATTATCAAGGACTCCAGTTTTTATACACACACAGACAGACAGACAAACAGACAGACAGTCCTTGTCAAAATGTGTTATAAATTGAAAAGTTTAAAATTAATTTTAATAGTGGCATTGTGTTTTCATATCACCTCAGCTGAGTTTGAAACAGTAAACAGTCATAGTGGGCGCGGCCTTTTACATGATTCTGGCCTTACACGCACAGTGCATCACATATTAAATCACTGTTTAAATAGAGACGATGTCGTTTTGTGTTTTAAAGTTCAAGGAGCTAAACTGCTCGGACGTGCTCTGAAATTTCAGAACATCAACATTTTAGAGGGTGTGGCTCTGGTAAAAAAAAATGACTCGGAACTAAGAGTGGGCCGTTCTAGTGTGGTAGATCTTAAACTAAATAATCGAGATTTAGAAAATCTTTCTATGAAAAGTTTAGATGCTTTACTAATGGAAAGATTTCTAACGTTTATGCGCTCAAGACAATTACAAATCAATATGCCACGTTTATTGGCATTTGGCAAAACAAATGGCCAGGATTTATGGCAATCAATAATGGAATTTCTTTCTTTTACCACGGCCTCTGAAGAGCATGAGGAAGGACGTAAAAAAAAAGGAGATGATAAAAAATATTTGGGTCCCTTTATAGCAGCAGTCATGTTAAAGGCTGCTATTTTAAAAATGGCCTACCATTCGATAGCCATAGTAGCTGGCAAAGCTTTAATCGTAGGCAAAATCGCTTTGATTATCAGCGCTATTATAGGTCTCAAGAAATTGGTCTCAAATGAGGGTGGAGAAAAGACCACATACGAAATTGTTAAACATCCTCAAGTCCAGCAAAGTCATACGTATTCATCGAGTCATGCAGGCGAATATGAAGGCGGACATGATGGTGGCTCCTCTTATCATCGCAGCATGGATGATGAAATGATGATGCAGGATAAGGCCTATAATGCCTGGGTGCCGTCAAGTGCGTAATTAGGGAAAATTCTAAAAAAACCCCTTAAAAAAATGAGAATTATACAGGGAAAATCGAAAAATATATTCCCAAAAACAAAGAGAAAAAATTCAAGTCTTTCAATAGTGATTACAAAAGCAAAAAGTAAACTACTAAAGGAGAACCCAAAGAGTTAAAAAATTGAGAGAGAATTATGCAGAGTTTAGAAATAGTTATAACATAAGCCTATCAGAGAAATTATTTAAAATAAAAACCAAGTACACAATATCGTCTATGTTAACTGCCGAAATTGTTCATACACAAACGGTGAAAGTTGTTCCACAAAACAATTAAAACTTTTATCATGAGCATCTATAATTATTATTTTTAGCATATTTATTTAAACCAAAGATAAATTTATTGTTTTTTTTTTTATTTTTTTTTTTTTGTTATTTATTATTCGTTTTAAAAGATAACATTAAATACAAAACAATCAAATCATTAAACCATAAAAAGCTTGCGTGTGTTGCATGCAACATCTTTATCGTTATCACGTTTTTATTAATATATAAAGCAAGCAAACAAACAAACAAAAACTCTTAATCTAGTTTATTTATTATACCTATACATATGTATGTATAGTATGTATTATTTATTGTATTTTTAAGTTTTTATTGTTTATCTTCTAAAGAAATTTGTTTCTACTACTAATTGTTATAGTTTTTAAGAGTGTCCAATACTTATTTAAATAAAACAAAATAATTATTTAAATTATTATATCAAACATGTAGTTTTCATTTATTTTATTCAATAATGTACGTTATTCACTTTAATATTTTGTTGTTGTTGTTGTTGTTGTTTCTGGAAGTCATCATTATGAGAAATTTCATATGTAACAGGTTGAGTATATTTGTTTTCATCGTCGGCTGTAGTTTCCCATTTATTATAATCATAGGGCATACTACGATGCCAACCGGAACTATATTCATGACTATGGCCACCACTACTGCCGCCACCACCACCACCACCACCCGTAACAATAACATGATCAGTACCACCTCCGCTACCAATCGGACCCTTTTTGAGACTACCCTGAAATGTAAGCACTCTTAGATAGGCTTTGTTTTTAACTATTAATGAGCATTTAAAAAGAAAGAAGGTTTTGGCCGAATTTTACTTTTCTTAGAATTTCTTATTATTTAACACCCTACACCACAACACATAAATTGCTATTAACAACCTTCGTATATAACATAATCATACAATGATTTACAAGCAATCATTTAGTATTTCAAATATTACATCCCTTGATCTCTTGTATTTCAATACAAATAGACATTTTAAGACATTTCATCCGAAAAGACGATTGTTTTGACAAAATCGACATCATTGGGCAGTTTCTCGTTGGCATATGCAGCGAAACGAAAACGAAGCGGAGGGTCATGCGGTTTCAACTCTTGATCCAATTGAACTTTACAAGGCCGCCTACAGAGACTCAGTTCTTGAGATCAATGACGACTTGATGAAATGAAACCTGTTTCACAAACTTTAGTAATAAACTTATGTATAACGGGTGCTGTTCTGGTTCTTCCTTTGACCAACTTTTGTACAACATTTTGTAATATACCATTGTTAATTAGGAAAGGAGAAAAGAAGAATAAAATTGAGTTTTAATTTTAACGGTCTTCAAAGATAGATTTTCTCACCACCAAGAGTTGCATTTATTAAGATGTAACCTGACGCATAATAACGCATATCGACGCATGAATATGCATTATTATATTTGTCGTTTGGGGTCGCTTTAAATAGTTATTTAGGCCTCGTGGGTATCTGCAGGAAACTAATTCTTTCTTTTCAATTCTATAGCTCGAGCGGTAAGGAACCTAAAGAAAATTGGTCAAGTGGGACGAATGCCATTTTAAAATGGAAGTGATTGTAAATTGTTTGTATAATTAAATCTGAATTATAAAGAAAAAAAAATTTAAAAGTAATAAAAAGAGCTAATTGTAAGAGAGAAAAAAAGGAGAAAAGTTATAGTGGAGATCAAATCTACATTCATTTCTAAGGTAATGTAAAAAGTGAAGGAGAAAATTTTTTGGTTTAGTTATGATTAAATTTTACTTAAATTTATAACCTTAATAGGCCATAGACACATAGCGTAAAAGGTTTCAAAGATCGTTTGGAAGGGCATGATCAAGTCTTAAGACACTTAAAATACTTTTGAAAAGGAGCACTTTAAAATTCTCTACCAATAACTTAATTATAACAAAACTGCAATTAAAAGGAAAAAAAAAGAGAGAGGAAGATCTGAATACTGTATATTTGCAGTGGTGGACATTGTTCTGTCCATCACTGTACACCTTTTATTGCGTCGTATCAAAAATTGTCGAGAGAATTGATAATCAACATCTGGAAAAAATTATTAGAAGAATAAAGAGAGAGCATAAAATTTATTAACTCCTCATTATCAAAAACATACTTTTCATTAACGTAAAGGTACTTAAGATGCCCGACCAAAATTCTATTTAAAATAATCTAAATACAATATACAATAAGAAAATTAAAGAGCTAAATTACAATCAAAATATTTTATTCGACATCATTATCAGAATCCCCCGCAATTGAATTACAACATTAGTTATTAGTAACATACTGTGTAAGTGAGTTAAGGTGTTCAAAACTGGCCAGAAATTGTTATAAATTGTGTAAAAAATTACTCGGCAAATATTCGATATACATAAATTATGTTTTTAGCACCTTAACTATTTAATTACATTTCATACATAATTCTTACATTCACATAAACGTTTCTATAGTTATATATATATTTTTATTCTAAGGTGTAAGCTCCACATGTAAATGCAAAACAAAAATTCTTGTAACCTTTAATAGCTCCAACAATTTTATTGAAAAGCAGATTGGGAGGCCTCTTCAGTCAGCAGAATAATTGTTTTGGTGAGTCAATATAAACCATATTATATTTTGTTGTTTAAAACTTAATTATTTTGTTTTGTATATCAAAATAATAACTAAGTTATATCGTAATTTAAGAATAATTAATCTAAATAAAACGCTAGTGAATTTATCGAGAGAATACTGTTGAGTAATTTGAGAAACATTGATAAAACATAATAAGAGAAAATTTGAACTATGAATATTATCTCTTTAAATAAAAAACAATAATAATCATTGCAACAGATTTTACGTGATTATTCTTTCAAAATTCTTTCTGATCTCTTGTAATACGATCACAATATTCTCTCAATATAACTAAATTTATTAGCTGTATGCAATAATAATAAGTACACTGGCTGAATTTAATTATAATTTATAACTTAAATTTAATCACTTAAATTTTTCTATTATAATTTGTAAATTAAAATTTTTTTGAATAATGTTACTAAATCTCCATTAAAGTTAAAAGTATAATATGTCATATTTAATAATTCAAGTTTAACGGAATAAATAATTATTATGGATAATTAAAGTGAGTTTGAGGTTTCGTATGTGAGACATTAGGTGGGGTGGTAAAATAGGGATCTTGACAGAAAATGTTTTAAGATCAATGGTAGGGAGGGTAGAGAAAGATCTCCATGACACCTGGAGATTTATATATTTATATATGTATTTTTTTTTACACCGTATACCGCAAATAGACAAATTACATCGTTAGTTTATTTTTGTATAATTTTAACAGTGGCAAGGGAGTCTATAATTTATTTATGAGTGTTAATTTTGAGGAGAACATAGAGAACAATTAGAACCCCCCCATTTAACTCCGCTACAAGCTAGTTTTATCAATGACTCCCATTTAGTTCATCTATGCTTTCCAGATTGTCAGCTTGAACCATCTTACTTGGCGACTACGTCGCTGGGTAACAACATTGTACACTACATAAATTGGCGCCCAACGTGGGGCATCAAAGGTTATTCCATCTATTTAGAGATAAACGGAGTAAATTTTTTTTACTGTAAATGAATTTTACTATAGATAAATTCTCAGGCCTTTGGCTCCTAAATTAGATTCAGTTGTTATAAGAAGGTTTAAAGTTTTAGGATATATGGTTTTTAAACACTGGAAAACTATCAGCACTTTTTGGATTTTCATTAATTTGGCATTATTTTCGGAGGTCCGAGTTGAATGACCAAGAAGTCACCTGAGGTTTGTTTGGTTTGGATCAATCAGGTTTCATAAAATTTTGGCTTTCTTTATTATCTTTAAAATTATCTTGGGAGAAAACAAAGTTTGAACAGAGACCGGTATCCTAATGGTATTCGGATTTACATTGATTATGCAGAGAGCGGATTGATGTCCAATTTCATTAGTTTATTTTGATGACAGTAAATGCATACCAGGTGTTTAAGTTTTGTGGACCTATCTTAATTTTATTAGATAATGATCGTTTTTTTTTTCTTTTCGGTGTTTAAGAATTGCATATGGGAATATAGAAGAATTTACACCCCACTGAAATTGTTTCTATACATACGAAACCGAGTTTAAAATATAAATTGTAAAACTATTAATTTTATATTTATTTTAAGTGATCAGTTTTCATTAAAAATTTTTTTATTTTAATTGAAAGTAGAGTTGTTTTGAAAAGTTTATACAACTGTAGAGACAGGATTAAATTATTTGCCAAAAGGCTACATTTTATTTTAAAGGAAATCAGATTTGCTAATTTAAAATTCATAATAATGTCCCTTATGCATTCTCCACATAATAATTTTGCTTCGAATGCCTCTAATGAACCTTTAAATGAACTGTGTTTTGTTTGTAAAAATTCAATAAATGGGAATCAGGAAATTTTGATTATTTCAAATTGTAGACATGAATTTCATAAACAGTGTATAGAGGATATACTTTCTCATTCTTCAAAATGTCCTTTATGTAACAATTCTTGTAACTTAGCAGATCTTAGGGTAAAGAGATTTGATTTGGAAATTAATAGAAATAGTCCTAGACCAAAAGCAGGTGAAGGCACTAGAACAAAGGCAAGGGGTGCTATGGCTAAAAAGCATTTTACTAGAAGTTGTGGCAAAAATTTGACGCAAGACTTTTTACAACCTGCAAATTGTGAGATGAATGTCTCGAACCACACAGTAACGTCAGAAAGCGGAGTTGAAAATTCGATTCGAAATAGGCAAGGGGAAAATGTGAATACGGCTCAGGTGGATAACGGACCACAAGTCCAACCACAAAATAGTTCTCAGGTTGTACCGGGTATTGAATATTCCCAATTAGGTCAAATAATAGAAAATACATTAAGTCATTTATTAGAAAATTGTATTCCGATGATAATGAACACTTTGAATGCCAATCAAGCTTTTGTTGGATCATCATGTCCTCATAATCAATACCATGACCCTCCAGGAAATGGTCAGAATCCTTTGGTACCACCTCGTCGACCAGCCTTAGAAAATCAGTTTCTATTAGATCCAAATTATAGTGTCAGGGCAGATAAGATAACATCGATAATACAGAATTGGAACCTCAAATTTGATGGTTCATCAAACGGATTATCTGTCGAAGAATTTTTATATCGTGTAAGGTCACTTACGACAGAAAATTTTGATGGTGATTTTAATGTTATTTGTAAAAATTTACCCATCCTCCTAACGGAAAAAGCTCGTGACTGGTATTGGCGATACCATAAGCAAGTAGATAGGATCAATTGGAATGACTTCTGTGCAGCATTAAAATATCAATATAAGGATTTTCGTTCAAATTTTGATGTACGAGAAGATATACGAAATAGAAAAATGAAACAGGGAGAATCATTTGAATCATTTTATGAAAGTATATGTTCAATGTTAGATAAATTGGAAACACCAATACCAGAATATGAGTTAATAGAAATATTAACCAGAAATTTAAGACCGGATATACGTCACCAGCTACTTTATGTACCAATTTATTCCATAGCTCATTTGAGGAAGTTAGTCCAGATGAGAGAAAACTTTTTGTCAGACGAAAGTGTTAGAAGACAAATCACCCCTCAAAATATTCATAATATGAGTCATCGTCGAATGGTAGCAGAAATAGATTTTCCAGAGAAGAAAATGGAGAATATTCCTATTAATACTGAACTGTCAGTTGAAGCACTAAGACAGGCTCCGATAGTTTCAAAGTGTTGGAACTGTGATGAAGTTGGTCATCACTGGGAGGACTGCATACGTGATCGAATGATATTCTGCTATGGCTGTGGGTTGAAACAGGTTTACAAGCCCCAATGTCCCCGATGTTTGGCCAAGAAAATAAATAATTCAAAAAACTAAGTATATTAAATCCTGAAGAGGGCTCCTTAATTACAACTTTGAAAAATATAGACTGTCAAAACATTAATAAAATTATACATCCTATTATACCCTACCATGAAAGACTTTCTCGTTATCTTAAAAAACGGGATGAAATATTTAACAACGGTTTAGTAAACACTTCTTCACATAACAAACCTAAACGGTCGACAATACGCATTAGAAATTATTACAAAAGACGTAAACTTCTCTCTAAATATATTATATCGGAAATTGTTAGTAATCAAAAGGATCAACGCTATTATGCAAAAATTAAATTTCTTAATTTTTCTGAATATGGTTTGCTCGATACTGGAGCCAATGTATCATGCATTGGAGCAGGTTTGGCTAAAACTGACTTTAAACATTTTGAACATTTTATAGATCTCAAATCGTCGGTAAAGACTGCAGATGGCAAAATACTTAAAACTCAAGGTATTTTAGAAGTAAAAGTTCAATTTAAGAATCAGGTTCGTTCTATGAAATTTCTTATTGTTCCTTCTTTGTCTCAAAGAATAATTCTTGGTCTTGATTTCTGGAAAAATTTTAATCTGGCGACCGATGTTTTTAATTCCGCAATTATTTACAGTGACCAGATGAATTTGGGCTCAAAACTAGATAACGTAGTCGACGATGTTAATTTAAATGGTTGCATATCAACCGAATCACAAAGTGAAGAGTTTGGTGAAAACAATTTTAGATATCCTCTAAATCAAGATCAGGTCCAACAATTAAATGCTATTATAAATCTTTTCCCTAATTTTGAAAAGCAAGGGTTAGGCAGGACAAACTGGATTCAACATGATATCGATGTAGGAGATGCCAAACCTATTAAACAGCGTTTTTATCCTGTTTCTCCTGCAGTGGAAAAACTGATCTATAAAGAAATCGATAGAATGTTAGAATTAGGGGTAATCGAAGAATCATACTCACCGTGGAGTTCTCCTATACGGCTAGTAGTGAAACCAAATAAAGTCAGGATGTGTTTAGATGCACGAAAAATTAATCAGGTTACTAAAAAAGATGCCTATCCACTACCTATAATAGAAGGGATATTCTCAAGATTACCTAAGGCTAATATAATTTCTAAAATAGATTTAAAAGACGCATACTGGCAGATCGGTTTATCCGATCGCGCAAAGGCTATTACTGCGTTTACCATTCCGGGTCGTCCCCTCTACCACTTTGTAGTAATGCCTTTCGGTCTTTGTACAGCGCCTCAAACAATGTGCCGTCTTATGGATCAGCTGATTCCACCCGATTTGAAGCACTGCGTATTCGGATACTTGGATGACCTTATAATCGTGTCTGAAGACTTTTCATCGCATTTATCGATACTTGTTAGAATTGCAGAACAATTTAAAAAGGCTAACTTGACACTCAATATAGCTAAAAGTTCATTTGCTGTCACACAGGTAAAGTACCTTGGCTTTATTATAGGAGATGGGGGTATAAAAACGGACCCTGAAAAAGTCGAAGCTATACTTAAATGGCCTGTACCAAAAAATTTAAAACAAGTTCGGGGATTTCTGGGACTTGCCGGTTGGTACCGGAGATTTATAAAAGATTTCTCTACGGTAGTTTGTCCGATCACAGCAGTGTTATCAACCAAAAGTAAATTTAATTGGAGTAACGAAGCCCAAGAAGCTTTTGAAAGAATTAAACAATTATTAACAACGACACCAGTTTTAGCAAATCCGGATTTTTCAAAAAAATTTATTGTACAATGTGATGCCAGTGATTACGGCATAGGGGCTGTTTTAATACAACTAGACGAAAAGGGTGAAGAAAGACCAATTGCATATATGTCGAAAAAATTAAATACAGCCCAACGAAACTATAGCGTAACGGAGAAGGAGTGCTTGGCAGCCGTTGAAGCCATTAGAAAGTTTCGTTGCTATTTAGAAATGCAAGAATTTGAAGTCGTTACAGATCACGCGTCCTTAGTTTGGCTTATGAAGCAACCCGACCTTTCCGGTAGACTAGCTCGATGGGTTTTTAAATTGCAAACTTTTACTTTTAAAATTAGCCACAGGAAAGGAAAGGATCATGTTGTACCAGATGCTCTCAGTAGAATTGCTTCCTTGGAATTGCCAGAACCAGAAATCGATCTTAAATCAGCACACTTTGATGATAAGGAATATGAAGATCTCAGAAATAAAATAATTGAAAATGCAGCAAAGTATCCGGATATCAAAGTGCTTGAAAAATATATATACATACGAACAGATCATTATTCCGGTGAAGAAGAACAAGAACAGGCATGTTGGAAATTGTGGGTACCATACCAATTAAGACTAAGTGTTATAAAAAGAGCTCATGATTCGGCCACGGCAGTGCATGGTGGTATGGCGAAGACTATTGAGCTGGTAAGACGAAGTTTTTATTGGCCAGGCATGGTAACTAACATTCGTGATTATATTCGAAAATGTGATATATGTAAACAGACAAAAACTTCAAATGCGATTTCAAAACCAGAAATGGGCCAGCCTGTAGTTTCTTATAGACCATTTCAACGCCTTTATATTGATTTATTAGGTCCATATCCCAGGAGCAAAACTGGACATATTGGCTTATTAATTGTCCTAGATCATATGTCGAAATTTCATTGGCTTTGTCCACTAAAAAAATTTACAACAAACCCAATCAAAACATTTCTTCTTACTAATATTTTTCATGTTTATGGGGTGCCAGAGTCAATAGTGACTGACAATGGGGTTCAATTTCGTTCGAACGACTTTCAATCCTTTTTGACAACTTTAGGAATTTCACAGGTTTTTACAGCATTGTATTCCCCTCAGGCAAATGCCTCCGAAAGGGTTAATCGATCCATAGTAGCAGGGATTAGAACTTTCGTGAAAGACGATCAAAAAGAGTGGGATCATAATATCAGCTCCATTAGTTGTGCTTTAAGAAATGCGTACCACCAGGCAATTAAATGTTCACCATATAAGGCTTTGTTTGGCATGGATATGATAACTCATGGTTCATCTTACGAACTTTTGAGGAAATTGAAAATTGTTGATGAATCATTTTTACCGATTAAAAGAGAAGACTCGCTTGCGGTATTGAGAAAAGACATTAGAAAGAATATTCAAACTGCTTATGAAACTAATAAACGCCAATATAACTTAAGAGCTCGGCCAATACAATTTTATAAGGGGCAGGAAGTTTTTAGAAGAAATTTTACACAGAGCAGTCTGTTGAATAATTACAACTCGAAGTTAGGCCCCACTTTTGTTAAAGCCAAAGTTCGTGAGAAAAAAGGAAACCATTACTACATATTGGAAGATATAGATACGGGAAAAATAATAGGAACATTTCACGCGAAGGACATTCGAGCATAGACAGTTTGTTTTCCATCTAATTCTGTAGTTTATTAACCAGAATTATCTGGTTTGTAATATACCATTGTTAATTAGGAAAGGAGAAAAGAAGAATAAAATTGAGTTTTAATTTTAACGGTCTTCAAAGATAGATTTTCTCACCACCAAGAGTTGCATTTATTAAGATGTAACCTGACGCATAATAACGCATATCGACGCATGAATATGCATTATTATATTTGTCGTTTGGGGTCGCTTTAAATAGTTATTTAGGCCTCGTGGGTATCTGCAGGAAACTAATTCTTTCTTTTCAATTCTATAGCTCGAGCGGTAAGGAACCTAAAGAAAATTGGTCAAGTGGGACGAATGCCATTTTAAAATGGAAGTGATTGTAAATTGTTTGTATAATTAAATCTGAATTATAAAGAAAAAAAAATTTAAAAGTAATAAAAAGAGCTAATTGTAAGAGAGAAAAAAAGGAGAAAAGTTATAGTGGAGATCAAATCTACATTCATTTCTAAGGTAATGTAAAAAGTGAAGGAGAAAATTTTTTGGTTTAGTTATGATTAAATTTTACTTAAATTTATAACCTTAATAGGCCATAGACACATAGCGTAAAAGGTTTCAAAGATCGTTTGGAAGGGCATGATCAAGTCTTAAGACACTTAAAATACTTTTGAAAAGGAGCACTTTAAAATTCTCTACCAATAACTTAATTATAACAAAACTGCAATTAAAAGGAAAAAAAAAGAGAGAGGAAGATCTGAATACTGTATATTTGCAGTGGTGGACATTGTTCTGTCCATCACTGTACACCTTTTATTGCGTCGTATCAAAAATTGTCGAGAGAATTGATAATCAACATCTGGAAAAAATTATTAGAAGAATAAAGAGAGAGCATAAAATTTATTAACTCCTCATTATCAAAAACATACTTTTCATTAACGTAAAGGTACTTAAGATGCCCGACCAAAATTCTATTTAAAATAATCTAAATACAATATACAATAAGAAAATTAAAGAGCTAAATTACAATCAAAATATTTTATTCGACATCATTATCAGAATCCCCCGCAATTGAATTACAACATTAGTTATTAGTAACATACTGTGTAAGTGAGTTAAGGTGTTCAAAACTGGCCAGAAATTGTTATAAATTGTGTAAAAAATTACTCGGCAAATATTCGATATACATAAATTATGTTTTTAGCACCTTAACTATTTAATTACATTTCATACATAATTCTTACATTCACATAAACGTTTCTATAGTTATATATATATTTTTATTCTAAGGTGTAAGCTCCACATGTAAATGCAAAACAAAAATTCTTGTAACCTTTAATAGCTCCAACAATTTTATTGAAAAGCAGATTGGGAGGCCTCTTCAGTCAGCAGAATAATTGTTTTGGTGAGTCAATATAAACCATATTATATTTTGTTGTTTAAAACTTAATTATTTTGTTTTGTATATCAAAATAATAACTAAGTTATATCGTAATTTAAGAATAATTAATCTAAATAAAACGCTAGTGAATTTATCGAGAGAATACTGTTGAGTAATTTGAGAAACATTGATAAAACATAATAAGAGAAAATTTGAACTATGAATATTATCTCTTTAAATAAAAAACAATAATAATCATTGCAACAGATTTTACGTGATTATTCTTTCAAAATTCTTTCTGATCTCTTGTAATACGATCACAATATTCTCTCAATATAACTAAATTTATTAGCTGTATGCAATAATAATAAGTACACTGGCTGAATTTAATTATAATTTATAACTTAAATTTAATCACTTAAATTTTTCTATTATAATTTGTAAATTAAAATTTTTTTGAATAATGTTACTAAATCTCCATTAAAGTTAAAAGTATAATATGTCATATTTAATAATTCAAGTTTAACGGAATAAATAATTATTATGGATAATTAAAGTGAGTTTGAGGTTTCGTATGTGAGACATTAGGTGGGGTGGTAAAATAGGGATCTTGACAGAAAATGTTTTAAGATCAATGGTAGGGAGGGTAGAGAAAGATCTCCATGACACCTGGAGATTTATATATTTATATATGTATTTTTTTTTACACCGTATACCGCAAATAGACAAATTACATCGTTAGTTTATTTTTGTATAATTTTAACAGTGGCAAGGGAGTCTATAATTTATTTATGAGTGTTAATTTTGAGGAGAACATAGAGAACAATTAGAACCCCCCCATTTAACTCCGCTACAAGCTAGTTTTATCAATGACTCCCATTTAGTTCATCTATGCTTTCCAGATTGTCAGCTTGAACCATCTTACTTGGCGACTACGTCGCTGGGTAACAACATTGTACACTACAATTTTCTTTGAATTCATGGGAAATTTGCTTTGTTGTGGAAATAAATTTATATTTAAAGCGTAAATCAATTCATTTCGATTAGTTTAGATGATATACTGAATTTTGTGATAGAATAGAATGTCGTAAATAATACCATACTCGAAATAACCGGTGTTTCAATTTTAAACCAATAGATGGCCCACTTGATACTTGGACAGGGTAATGTTGCTCTGTAATTAAGGCTACTTTAAAAGTTATGTACATATTTTATAGACTGCTCTTTTATTAGTTGTGAAGTCGCCATTTCGACATCTGAGTTATTTGAGCAGATAGACTTATAGAATTATGTATTATTTTTATTTGGGGGGCCGTGGCATACTGGTAGAGCGCTTGCACAGAAACTCACACGACCAAGGTTCAATCCCAGCGAAGGACAAAATTATAAAAAATAAATATTTGCGGTTTTCTAAAATTACAATTTAAATTAAAAATTAAATTTAAATAAAATAAGAGGTTCCCCCCCCCTCCAGCAAGACCATCTGCAAGAAACCGCCCCCTGACATTTCTAATCTATTCCACCAGAAACCAATGATCAGGAGTACAGCGCCACCTTCTGGGAAGATAACAGCTAATATACTGAAAACGCTCACCATTCACATGTAAACATCCACCGACAGATGAGGCCATTGCTGTTTGATCATTTGAGGGTGAAGGTATAACACTGGCTCTTGAGTGGACAAATTACCAGCAACTTGTTTCATCAACAAATAAAGGCGCAAAATATACAAAATCTATGAAAAAAAAAAAAAAAAAACTTCTATCAACCATCTTCACATTCCAATACAATGCACACTGCATGAGTAGGGGTTTACCCCTGACTATTGGTCTTAAAAAAAAAAAAAAAAAAAAAAAAAAAAAAAAAAAAAAATTTAATTGATTGATTAATTTAATTGATTAATTAATTGATCAAAAGTTTAAAAGTATAATTTTTTAAGAAACTTTTTCAAACTGTAATTTAATTTCCAATTATATATTTGAGGGGTTTTCAGCTAAATCCAGTTTCACTTTACATAAAAAACTCCTTTTAGGTCGCTAACTTTAGTGCATTGGTCTTTGAATGTAATATTTTTAAAATTTACACTGTTTAAAGGCGTGAAACTTACTCGTAAATTTATGATATTATTTCACCATTGTATAAAATTAATTATTAAAGTGTTAACAAAATAAAGAACAGAAGGAGCAATACTACGTTCGGAAATTTTGCGTGTTTTGCAAGACTCAGTCCTTAAATTTTTGTCCAGATAAAAGATTGAAATTTTCGTTTCTTCAGAAACTCTTTAATTAGATCAAAACAAAATCCTATTAAGATTATAGATTTTTTGCAATGATTTTTGATAATCAAAGCATTTTGATTTGTTCAAACAAACACTAATACCGGTTCTTTTTACGTTTAAACTAAAGACTAGTTTTTAGTTTTTCTGAAACTATACATAAATTTTGGCAGTAATTGATTGATAAATTTTGAGAGTAATTGATTGTCATGAAAAAGCTCTTCAAATCTGTCGTTCGTGGTCGACTTGACACTGTAGGTGCCTGTACTCATGCATTGAAATTGACACACACAACATGGGTGCTACGAGAAGCTAGGCCGTAACACTGAAACTGGTTTGTATTGGCCAATTATGAATGTATGTAAGGAAATAATAATACTTCCTAAAACCAATTACAAGGAATATTCACCTCAATTATTAAATCAAATTTTGGAAGAACTCAAGTGTAATTGTGGAGAAACTGGTAATATCTAAAATCGATGGACCTCCATATGCAACAATATTATTTAGGATTCAAGTCAAAAGCTTAAATGATTTAATTAATGAAAATCCATTTAAGAAACTGTCGAATTTGGTACTTTCTTCAGTCGAAGGTAAAGGTTTGACCGTTTTTTTTAGTCTTATAAAAACTAAATTAAAAGTAATTTATTAACCCTAGAACCATAACGTACGTAAATTTTACGTGCACTTTTTTTTTTAATTTGTCAAAATTGTATGGAAAACGATAACTGAATAATGTAAATATAGTAAAAATTCTTTTCTTTTTATACAATATGAATTAAAATAAATAAATTAATTTAATTTAATTAAATAAATTGAAAATTTTCTAATTTGAAAAATTGCCTAAAAATTAGCGTTATGGTTCTAGGGTTAAAATATATCACACGAATGAGAAATTTACTGAAGTTGGACAGTATTTGCAGCTGTACAATTTAAACAACTGACTATCACGTTGAGGGCAAAGCGGTTTAGAAGAAAACTATCCCAGTAGGCCAAACCTTAAAAAAATGCATTTTATATTTTTTTCACATAATAAAACCTCAAAAAATCATCTTTGACTGATGATTGCTTTTGCAAAAATTTTCAGTAAAGGATTCTTTATTTAAAAACCTCAACAAATTCCACTCAGTATCGTATATAAAAGACCTACAGGTTCTAACTAAAAACAATGACTGGCGTACAGAAACGTACGACATGGCACAACACAATGGAATAGGTGTCGTACGGAAAAGTACGACGTGGCACACAAAAGATAAAGAAGATAAAGAAATCACAGAAAGCTTAACTCTTTTTCAATTACAATTCATTTAAAATTTTACCTGTTACCGGTAATACCCAAAAAGAATTTAGCACTTGTTTTGGATAACGTAGAATATTTCAGCACTTTTCTTTAGAAATTTTCTTCCCGTCAATTTCTAACCACATTCAGCCTGCCACAAAAAATTCTCAGTAACAAAAAGAGACCTTTTTATTGCAGATATATATTGGGTTCGAAACAAATGGGTGCTAACAATGTACCTATTATGTGGTGTAGAGTATTAAATGGTTTTTAACATCAAATTTTCTTGGAAAACAAATAAAATTTTTGTTTTTTTTTTTCTAAACTTGTTCGTTATAAAGAAATAAAATGAAATTTCTGAATAATTTCAGAATGCAAATTGTGAATAATTTTTTCTCAATTGAAAACTACTCACCAGTACGGAGATGAGCAAAGCTACTTTAGCCATTATGAAGGCAGCACCTGCTATAAGTATCACTTTGCCGAGAAACATTTGTGCAACCATTGCCATCATAGCCATGCCACCTATCATTGCCATATTCTTATCTTTGTCCTTTTTCTTGCGTCCTTTGGGTGGTTTTATGTTGAATAGTGAATAATAAATTTTATTTTTATTTTTATTTTTGTGTTTATTTTTATTTTTATATTTATTTTTATATTTTTGTTTTTGTTTATTTTTGTTTTTATTTTTATTTTTATGATTATTATTGAATAGATGAGATGTGGGTAAGGACGTTATAGCAAAATCGAGAGGAGAAGAATAAGAGGGTTTGTGTTTTTTAAAAGGTTTTTTTCTTTTTGATTTTATTAATGCAATTTTATCATCTACAAGACCATTCAATATACGTTGCGTACCTTCTTCCTGTTCCATTTGTTCACGACTGTCATCAAGGCCATTATCAACTGCATTAGCACCACCATCAAAGTCATCCAGAGCTGAGGAAAGTCCACGCATTTCAAATGTTCTACTAAACGTGGGCGATAATTGTAATTTTATGGATCGTGTTTGTGCCAGTTTTAACATTTTTAATGCTAAAGTATCACTTAAAGAACGTTCTTGCGCCTTTTTTTCAATGTGTGCAGGATTTTGTACACTTTCATTATTGGAATGAGAATTTTTTTCTATAATTAAATAATCCGTTAACTGCCATGTTTCATTGTTCGCTATGGCTTTGTCCATAGCTTCAAATATTTTATTTTCAAGACAATTTATTACAAAGTTTTCACTGAAACAAAGAGCCATTGATTGGCCCATTTGTCGTGCAGAGAATATATTATCCGTTTTACTTATTATAGCATCACTTGGACATGAATTGAGTGTTAGAATCATTAAAAGAGTTAAAATTAATTGTAACATTTTTTCTTTATTATTTTCGTTTTAATTAATTGTCACTTTTACTTAAGGGTTTATGAATTGCTTAAGAGGAAATAGTCCTTTCCTTTGATCTTTTTCTGTACAATATTTGGTAATAAATTTATTGTTTTTTATTCTTTTTCTGTTCAATTGTTTTCTATTACTTGTGCACACTTTATTAGCTATAAAATAAAACTAAAATAATTTTTCGTTTGTCAATCATAATTTATATGCAAACGATGTTTCTTTTCCACAAGAAAAATAAAAAGAAATGTTTTAATTAAACGAACAATTAATGAGAAAGATAAATAAACTTTTCAATTTCACTTCAGCCCAAAAATATAAATGTCAAAAGAAAGAAAGAAAGAACTTTTCGATAAAGAGTAATTAAGTTGCTTGTCTAACCTTAACAAATCTTTTAAATATTAAACTGAAATAATTATGTTGCCCAGTAAACATTGTAGGTGAGGGTTCTGTTGGGCCGCATTTAATTGAAAAACTATTTACCGAATTGAATTAAAGAGAAAATTACCATTTTTTTATTTTAAATATTAAGTAGAGAAACGAAATATCCAACAGGCTTTGATCTTACTTTTAACAACTTAAGACATATTTTAGATGAGGTTTTGAATAATCAAAATACATATTGCTTATTTTCATATTCAAATTCCACGTGGAAACAAAGGGTTTCATATTTATTGTAACATAGCTGTTCAATTTCATTAAAATTCGTTATTCGCAAAGTATTTGATGGACGTTCAGAACGCCTAAGCTCGTAGACAATCTAAAAAAGACAATACAATTTTGCCAGCGATATTTGACAGCTTCGATGTACTGTTTATAGTAAGAGCTCTCTAGGCCCTTAAAAGGAGCTATGAACCGCAGACTTTACCTCTTCATTGTTGGCAAGCCTATTACCACCACGTTAGTTTTTTAAGTACGTTAATTGAAATTAATATGCAGAATTTCAATTTTATCACTAAAATGTTGCAATAAGTTAGCGGGATAGTCTTTGTTGATTGTTTTTTCCTTTTTTTTAATAAGGCATTGAAGTTATCGCAGTCTTATGCAGAAAAACAGACGTTTTCTTTAGACATGACGCTCAAATCTTAGTTCACTTCAATGACAATGCCCTTGTTACGGATGTGCAGCATCTTATCGATGGTTATGTTTGGATCCAAACAACACTTAAAAACATTTCATTCAAACATCAATGTTTTAAATTTATTGGGAGCAATCGCAGCACCCATTTTGACGTCAGTTACGTACTCATCAAATTTTCAATCAAGTTGCGTTGCACTACACTTTTTGAAATTGTGAAAATATAGCCTGAATTAAGAGTTGTCTTATATCTCATTAGAATTTTCTACAACTTTATATTTTTACTTGGTTCCTTTCTTTATACTTAAATTTTTCAATTTAATTAAATTAATTTGCGGTTTTTTCAAAATTATAATTTAAAAATAAGAGGTTCGCCTCCTTCCAAGTAGACCATTACAGTCTATTCCACCTTAACCACTGACAAGAAAAAAACGAATGATCAGGAGAAAAGTGCCAGCTATTGGGAAGTAGCAGAGATAACAGCTAAACCTACTAAGCGAAGGTACTCATCACACAATCAACATGCAACGATGAGGCAGTTGCTGTTGATCATTCAAGGGTGAAGGCTTCTGAATGATCAATTCACAGCAATTTGTCTCATTCCTAAGGCGCTTAATAATAATATAAGAAAAATATATATGTACCGTCGTTTCCAAAAAATTCCAATACAATGCACAGCATTTAGTAGGGGTATACCCCTGGTAATTGGTCTCAAATAAAAAAAATTTTTTTTTGTTGTAAATTAGTGTTAATAAAAATAGTTTTAAAATTTCCGTAGAAGTTTTCAATTCTAAATGGTATAGGTTTTGTTAGATTTATTGATCTGAATTTTGTATATTTGAATTATTCAGCTAGTTCACGCAGCTAGTTCAACCAAAACTGATCCAATAATATTGGTTTTTTGTGAATTTTCTTAGCCGTTTTGGGCGATTTTTATTATTTTATTTACATATAGGTAATACATATTTACCGATTGGTTTCAATTCACACTAGATTGTCTCCCTAACTATAGGTTTTATTCCATAGCAATAGTGCATTCGTAGTCGCCGTAATCTAGTGTTTAGACTGTTGGTTTAAATAAGATCTCAGGGTTAAAACAACAGCTCTGACATCTTGAAAAAATCTAATATGAAACAATTTTGTCTTTAGTCGACTACCTCTCAGCAGTCTTCTGTCAAAAGCTCTTTAAACTATAGCTCCGGTACTCATGGAAAAAAATTAACACACACAATATGAGTGCTGCGAGAAGCTATGCCGTAACACTGACACAGGGTATGTGTGCATTTATATCTGGACAGATTAAATATTTGTTAAACATTTAGTGCGTGCTGTAACATATACCATTTACAATAATATACTCGAATTTCAAAAATATTTCATCGAAATCTCATAGCAAGGTAGAGGTACTAAATCTAAATCTAAAAATTAGTAGACTCCCAACAAATGTAAATTCACTATCAAACATAACTATCTTTGTTTTTAATCTTATAAAAAATATATTAGAAAAGATTTTCATCGAAAAGGGTACCTGAATATAAATTCGTAGTTTCGATACAGTTTTCTATAAATTGAAGTAAACTTTCTGGTTATAGCTCTACAAATATATAGATACGCTAAGGATATTATTGTTAAGTGCATAAGATCAAGACTGGCCAAGGACAGAGTGCCAAATTGTTTTCTTAAAGTTCACTCGACTATTTTATGGTACCCACTTTCCAAAGCTTTCAACACAAAAATTAGTTTCCACATGAATTCATTGAAAGAGCCAATTATTTGCATTACAGTTTAGCTGCGTAAAGAGTTCTAAAAAGTTTTTTTTATGTTTTGCATTAATTTAAGGGTTCTACTAAGTTAATCACAAGCTTAGCTCTATAATAAAAAAATACAAAAAGTAAAATCATATTTTGTAGCTTATTTTATCGCAAAATAAAACTGTAGATGTTGGTTAGCTGGGCTTTAATGTTTTTCTTTCATTGTTTTACTTGTCGCATCTTTGTCATATATATATGCACATAATCGTTTTATTTCCTCCACCCCCTATTCTCTCTTAACCATTTTTAAACAAATTTTCGTAGTTTTATAGTCTTCTCCAACTTTAAAAACAAATTTTTAACCTTTTTCATAGACAACTGAATTAGATTGCGGTTATTGAACCTTGAAAATATTTCACTTGTCTATTGTCTTCTATAACCTTAAATTCTTATTTTATTTATTTCATTTTTTAACAAAAATTGGCCAAGAAAATTTCACTTTCAGCTGTACAGTTATGTTAACTTTTCTTCTCATAAGTTATCTTTATAGCTCTAATAAATAATTGCTCAAAGGCTGCAGTAAATTCGTTTTTTTTTTTGCAAGTAAAAACTCTGGTTAAATATTTCTAGGCAAGTTATGACAATTATAAGAAATGGATTGAGGGTTTAAAATATATTTTAAATCCTACAATTAATTATAAAACTTAATTAGTTTTAATTAGCCAATTTAACTTCTTGCCCTTAATAATACAAGTATTAAAGAATACTAATTTGACATTAAAGCATTTAATCCAACAACAGTTAATTACAAAAAAAAAAAAAAAACATGAAAAAATAAATATTTAGTTTCCTCGTTTTCCTAAAAGAAACAAAGCAACTTCTACAATATTTATTCTTAAAATTATACCGCCCAACAGAACAGTTTTTTACAGGATGTATTAAAAAAAATGAAGGTTTTGCGAACATAAGATACTTTCTAATTTTACGATACCATAATATAACAGTACATAGCCATCAATACTTAAAGCAGAGTGGGCAAACAAACAAAACATTTCGCAAACTGTACAACAAAGTTATACGCTTTTCAAAACTTTTTTAATGGTATTGTACATGAGCAAAACCAAAACAAATACTTTCTAAATAGGAAAGAGCGAAAATTAGCTTTTCGCTCTTGTGCTTGCTTTGTTATTTCGTTACATTCGTATAATTTGCCCTTTTTTCTCTTCCTCTTTTCTTTTTCTCTTCTTCTTTTCTTTTTCTTCTCATTCATTTTTTGTTGTACCTACGCACATTTGAGTTAGTGTATTTGTAGTACTCAAAACAAAAACAATATACAAAATTAAATATGATAATCGTTCTCACTGTTTCTGTTTTATTTTTGTTTTACTCATTGTAAAAAACACAACAAAATTAGATCAAACGTTCAGTTTTGTTTATTTTCCTACTCTGATTTAAAGTCCCAATGACACTTTAATTCAATTGCGTCCACGCAATACATGAAATGTGCCAAATGATACAAAACTAAATAAATTCAGAAATTATTTTCTTAAGTATAATATAAGGAAAATAAAAAATATATACATATTTGTGAACACTTTTGTTACTCTATAATCGTTTTCTCAAATTGAGAATTCAAAACATGCCTTTTTTGCATTCTATTTATTTAAAGACCTTAAAACTATTTTGGATCAATCCTCATTCGTCACTATCACTGTTTTTTTAGATACTCGTTCTCCGTAAATTTAAAATTTCAATTCCATGCACTAAGGCCCATTACTACAATGTGCCGTTTGTTAAAGGCAGAATTTTATCAGAAAGATAAATCGCTTTTTGTTATTACAAATAAATTTTAACCTAAAGTGACCGATAAATTTATTGGAAAGATTGCCTTACATTTAGGGTAAAGTTAACTTGTAATAACAAAAAGCAATTTATGGGTCTGATAAAATCCTACCTTTAAATAACTGCAAGTTGTAATAATGGGCCTTAACATTATTTTGCTAAAGACACTTAATGGTCACCTTGACTTTATGTTTGATTTCATAATCTTAGTTTTGTATAATTTATTCTTACAACAATATATACTAAATTATATATAAATAAAAACAATAATAAAATTTAGTTATAAATGACTTTATTGAAAGAAATTCTAAATTAGAATAAAATACGGTTATAACGAACTCGAAGAAACCGAGTTATAGACGAAGTTTGGTATATCCGTAATAAAAGAATAAAATTTTACTTTACGTTTAATGTACATGTTCCGATAGTCACATACGTAGCGCATGCATCTGGCTAGATGCACTATGTATTTCAATACATTTACATATAAGTACATATGAAAAATATGCAATTTTAGTGATAACATTATATATATATATAGTGTTATCACGTCAGACAGACATTTATCTTAATTTTTTTTTCTTTTTTCAACTGCGATTGTGTGCAAAACTAGTTAATTGAAAAAATCTGTTATTTTCTTTTCAACTTTACTTTTAAAAACTATGAAGAACGTTAAACGAGTTTCATTTTGAACTCAAAAATTGCCGAATTTTTTAGGATTTTTAAAAATTTGAAAATGTTTTTTGTTTTAATTTAAATGAAAATTCATTGAAGGGAACAGAAAAAAATGTTCGCTATTAGGAAAGTTCGTTATAACCGTGTTCGCTATAAACATGTTTTATTGTATATGTTTTTGTGAACAGTTTTGGAAGTCACTGTAATTGGGCGCGATACATAACATACAAATTGATTTTAGTGTGTCTTAAGAAGCGTATAAGCAAAAGTTTCTAAATTTGCTCTACATGACTTCATAGTAATACAAATCCTTAGTCATATGATGGGCTTAATAGGACAATTCGGCATGGCTAACTGTAATAGAGTGTCCTGAACTTTGGTACAAATAACTTTGTTGGCAGTATACATCGTTCGTTCAACTGTGAGTCATATTGGATTTTTGGAATTTACTCTCGCTAAACTTATTTGTATTCAACTTTTTATTAATAGGAACTTACTAGTTTATTATATAAATCGATTGCTTATCCTCTTTGATCTCTTTCTTTTTTTTTAGTTGTTATGTTTGGATTTTATAAACCAATGACTTGAAATTAATAGGCAAAATTTGTATTGTTTCAATAAAAACTTTGTAGGCTAGAGTTTTCTGTTAAGTTCTTTAAGCACAAAGAAAATGGTCATGGATATAAGCGAATCTGCTCGCAATACATTTCGTTCATTTGAAAATATTAATGGAAATTGCATTAAAAACTTCATTATATATACATACATACATACATAAACACATATACATACATGCATGATGCAACAGATCCGTGCACATAAATTTCGAAATACATATTATAAGAAATTTTTTTTTAAATTTCTTCTGGTCTTGTTTTAGACTTATAATAATTTATTTATTATCTTATTTTAAAGTTATATAACTAATATCAAAATTTAAAATAATTTAGAATAATCTTACATATACAACATATAAGTACTATATATTTATGTTTTAAGTACATATGTATTGTATATATGTTTAAAAAATAATTTTAAACTTTCTATCGAGGTACTACTGTCAGTTAAACTTGACAACTTATTTCTGTTTTACATAATTTACGCTCTTACATTTATCACCTTCCAACCCGAGCTATCGCTTGTCTTAAAGTGGTGACCGGGTACAACGTTTATAACGCCAGCCACTTCCTCATCATCTCCATCATATGCAGATGGTCCCAATTTACCATTCGCTTGACGTGATTTACCACTACGGTCCTGTATTAATGCTTGCCTCTCATAATCATAAAAGTGATCTGTAGCTGGTGTAGCCAACATTGTTGTTGCAGTAGTATGTGGAACATTTTTATTGCGAATATTTATGCGCCCTTTTGTGTCTTTAGTTTTTTCAAAAACAACTTTACGATCTTGTCTTTTATATGGTGAAGTATGTTGCAATTCATCTTGTTCGTATTGAGAGTAAACGGTATTTTTACCAGGATATAAACCTACACCTGCACCAAAATGACCATCTGCATGACCATGACTGTGACCGTGTGGTGGTATGTATCCTGGTACTCCAAAAAAGCCACCTAAACCGCCAATAGAGCTCAGTGCACCAGCAACACCACCAACGCCTAAAATGCTGCTGATGTAAACCACCAGTTTGGCTATAAAAAGTGATTTCTTAAGTAGTAGACAGATGACAGTGAAAAGTATTGGCACCAGTGCTACCAAGTTAAATTTTAAACCAAGTAAAAATGGTAACACATATTGTTTGGTTAAAATGCGTGCTAGAAAAGTATTTAATGATTGTTTAATAAAGTTTAAATCTTTGCTAAAGCTTGAGTCTAAAAATTATTTCAATTTTAATATAAAAACTTACCTGTGGATGCTTCTTCATAATTGAAATTTCTTTCATCCACTGTGGGATCTAAAACGAATTGTGCCACACTATTTGCATCTGCTGATGGACCAATTTTAAACATTAATCCAGGATAAAAGGCATCCATATGAAATTCTAGAGCACGTTGACTAAACACGGCACCTGCATTTTCTAAAATGCCTCTGCAAGAAGAGTAAAGAAAAAAAAAATTTTATTTTCAGTTTTGATACTTTATTCCTACTACGTTGACTTCTATATTATAAATATTTTTTCAGAAGAAGTGACATGATCTCCAAGAGTAGGTAAAATTTTTTCAACAGCAAATGAATCGTAAATCTTTTTAAACATAATAAATAGGTTTTTTTAAACTTCCAGTATTCAGTCTACTTGATAAAGGAGAAAAGTCTTACAAAACTTACATTTTAAAATAGCATAAACTGTATCACCCTATTAAAGTTTGACTTAAATCAGTTTCTATTTGGCTTTAAAAACCAATGATTGTGACTAACAAATTTGTTGATACAAGTAATTGGTTTTTACAACTTTATTCTAATGGTCTATTATTACTTTTATAGTTCACCGTGTTTTACTTTTCACTGAGACCAATACTCAGGGGTAAACCACTACTCATTCATTGTATTGAAAATTTTTGAAAAGGATAGTGTTTTTGTTTTTTATTAAGCGCCTTAAAAACATGCCAAGTTGCATGATCAACAGCAATTGCCCCATATGTCGTTGGATGTTGATTGTGGTGAGGACCTTGGCTATTTAGGTAGCTGTTAGCTGTTGCTTCCCAGTAGGTGGTGCTTTTCTCCTGAGCATTCGTTTTTGATGCCAATGCCTAATGTGGAATAGAATGGTATGCCAGGAGCAGTTTTTTTAGTATAAACTTCTTGTAGTAGGGGCGGTGAAGCTCTTATTTTTTTAAATTAAAATTCCGAAACACAGCAAATTTTTTTTCACTTACATATTATATTTTATTTTGGTGTTTTATATAAATTTTAAATCACATACAATAGCAATAATTGGAAGGAATTTAAAGCAATAAAATTTTCATAAAATAAAATCGTGTATTTACTGTACAACTGAATAAAAACTATACATATATAGTGAGGTGCGAAATTCAAAAATATATCGCAGTTCTCTAATGTTGACTGAATATAAGAAGCTGCTGCAATTCAGTCATATTAATGGAACAAGTTGTTAAACATTCTATCTATTATCAGCCCTCTTTAAAAACGTTTCTCTATTCTATGCCTAACCTCAAGCGACAGTATAATGACCTCTGAATGCCCAATAATATTACAGTATAACACAGGCTTCTAGAACAAATACGTTCACACTATAGGCACAATGGGCAACATTTCACACTGACGAGAGCAAAACAGCCAATAAAATCTTCGGAACAAGAATGTTTGCTGTTTACTTTACAAAGAAACAACGATCAGTAAAAAAATTTTAGAAATTTTTAAAGCTGTTTACCACAAATGCAAACATCAAAGTATTTGGCTGACTATTTGTACTAATGCATAGTTTGCATAGAGTTGCACTACGGTATTTAAACTACATACATACGTATGAAACATTCCCAAACAATGCAACTGAGTACTTGGTTTATATGTATTTACAATATGGAGTGTGTACAGTACAATGTATCATTTTGTTCTGTGTAATCATATTAAAAAATTAAGATGGAAAATACAGCGATTAAAATTTTATTTGAATGCTTTTTTAAATTATCAGGCAACAAAATCAATTAGAACAAAAAAAGTGTAAAAAAATTTGCAAAGAAGAAAAATACCAAAAACTTGAAATTTTTGGAAAGTTTTATCAAATATGACAAACAATGTAGCCACCGTAGAATGATAATTAATTAGGTTAAATAATTCTATTTAAATTTCTTTTCACTAAAAAATATGTAAAAATAATTAAATTGTGTCATGAAAAATGGCATTTATGAGTCCGGCTTTTTTGTTTTTTTTTTGTTTTTTAATTTGTGCGCGTAAAATGGCAAAAGCATCTACTATTAAGCCGATGCGTAATTGCTTTTTGACTGCGTTAACAATACTTCTTGGCGGCATTTTGAAATAGTAAGCATTGTAAAAATTGTGTACTGCTGCATTTTAAAACACAATAGTTTGTTCAAAGGCAAAGCAATTAACATTTTGGAAGTCAGTCATATAAACTTTTATAGGTTTTATGATGACAACTCCTTCCGCTTCTCATAGAAATCCCCTGCACAAACTTAGAAATTGCTTTCAGGAGTATTGAAAATGAAGCACTTAAATATCTTGAAATAACGCCTACTTATAGAGTGGTGAAAGGAAATTAAATTATATCTTTAATCTCATGTCTACCACATAGGTCTGATGAAACCCAGGGTAAAGGATTTTACTTATAGACCCCATTTTGACTTTACTCTTTAGCTCAATTTTCTTGTGTTTTATGTTTAATTTTTATATTATTTTTTTTTAATTTTTTTTTGTGTAAATCATTTTTCTATTACTCTGGACTTGGTAATTACTGCAATTTTTTTTTCGGTAGACAGGGGGTTAATGTAATAAGTGGATCTATTATCATATCCTTTTTAAATCGTACGAAAACCAAATCGAACACGGTATTGCAAAAAGTTAAATGTTGTTGTTGTTTGCTTGAATGGGAACACTACTTAAACATTCTAAATTTGGTTGACGTTTAGTGCAGGATGCATACATAAATAATTGGCCAATACAACCCTGTGTCAGGGATACGGGTTAATTGTTATCCATGAGTACCGGGACCTACAGTTTAAAGTCGACTCCGAACGACAGATTTGGGAAGCTTTTTCATGCCAATCAATTACTGCCAGAGCTTTTGCCAGAAGACTGCTGAGAGGTAGTCGCCGAAAGAAATAATTTTTTCATATTTCTTTTTCTTAAGATGTCAGAGCTGAGTGCAGGATATTCCCTCTAAAATGGAATACAATTTATAGTCAAAGACATTAAGTTTGTTTCATCTTCAAGAAGGCGATCGTCATTTTTTACCAACATGTTAATGCAGCGGAAAAGTGATCAACTTCTGCTGGTTATCGGAAAGATTCAGCAAGTTTTCCTCTCATTTATAAGCATAATTTCAATATGAGCTTTGTTCGCATACTGACGAAATTTTAATTAGAATTCTGCTTTCGTTTATGCTTTAACATAATTGTAACCAAATGTCAGGCATGTCTTTTACAAGCCCGAATTCCGAAATCATGTTTAATGATATGGAAAAGTGTACCGACAATAATCGGATTTCACAAGACAATATTTTCTACTTCCGAAGTGCTTGTACTTGAATTTTGTCCCCCACAGCTTTATTATTCTTTTTAGTGCTTACACTGAGTGTTCCTCCAGATCTGATATGACGGTTATTCGTTTGATATGCTAAATGCGTTTTAAACTTGTAAAATGTGTGTATCTTAAAGGGTTATAGGGTATAAACGAGTATATATTATATAAGTTTTACTTCAAATAGCGCCTAAAAGTATGCATATTTTTTATTATTCCATTTCTGTTTTACAAACAATAATAAAATTAATTAAAAAGTATCCTAAGTAGGAACTGACTTTGAAAATTTATTTTTATATTATTTGCTTATTATCGTGTCCTTACAATACCCACAACTTTGCATTATCCATGTGGTTTTATTTTATTTTTTCTTTTTTCATACCTAAAATCCACTGGATCCGTATCCAAAAAATTTACTAACGATCTTGCTGACACTCTATCATCACGTGTTGCCACTACATCCTTCGCAAATGTAAAATTATCATTTTCTTCGAAACGTTGTAAAAAATTAATAGCCGTGCGGCCAACACATTCACTTAAATTGGGTTGCGCCGATTTTCTTAGACAATATTGAAATTGATTAAGGCCACTGCCACCATCACTATCCGTTGTGATGGCAAAAACAATGTCAAATATTTGTAATGAAATGAAAACCGCTAAAAACATATTTGCCGTTTGAAATTGTTTATACGAACTTAATGAAATATTTCAAGCAACTAAAACAGCTTTCAAAGAAAATACACAAATTTATAGTTGAAGATTTGCTATGAAATAGAGGGTGGTATGGGTAATGTGTTTTAGTATAAAAGCATGTCTTAACTCAAGTGAAATAATAGGCTAAAAGTTTACATCATTACGGTTAGTAGACACAAAACAAACAGAAAATAAAGAAAACTTATTAACAAAAGTTGGGAAGAAGACTGCAGGGCAAGTAAGGGAGTGACTGGTTGGCTTTTTGACCAAAAACCCATTAGAGTGCGTAATTTGCAACAAACATTTGTTGAGAGAAAAATAAATGGCTACAAAAGACACATTAACGTAATGATGAAAACAAAATCTTCAGTGAAAAACAAATATGAAATTGTTTGCCATTAGATCTCTTAGACAAAAGTTAATTGAGTTTTTGGTGGGTTTTTAGTTCAAACATTATAACGAGCCACGTTACAGTTCCATTGTCATGGTCAGTGCACATATTTTTTTTTTTCTCTCTTTTTTTTTTTTTTTTTGCAATGGACTATTGTTTTTCTTTAGTGGTGGTTTGCTATTCGCACATTGTTATTTAATAACTTTTTTATTTGACTGCCGAATTATGTGATTTTTATTGCATGTTTTTTGCATATTATGTAATATTTGGTTTTCCACAAATTTGCAATCAAATCTTTTGTAACCATTTCTGACCCATTACAGTTTTTTTTTTTTTCTTAACTCAGTTCTATATCTGAAACCCAAACAAATTTTCTTGCAATAAAACCCAGCCAAGTGTAAAAATTCAAAACAAATGTGTCAGTGTACTCATATAATTTGTACCCCCTAAAATATTAACGCTTATGAGTGTAATACATATTTAAAACTAAATTATTAGTTCATCTACTGGTACCAGAAGAAAAAAAAAATAAAAGCAAATTATAAGAAATTATTTGCTGCCACCAAAAAGCAATTATTTAACATTTAAACTCAGTTATAGAATTATTAAGTTAATTCGCTTTAATAGTGTTTAATTTAAATTGTGTGGGAAAACATATTAAATTTTGAGGTGGCATATGAAAGTGTGACAAGGTGTCAATTAAACTTTCTTTTTAATTTGAAAATAACATTTTAGTCACAAATAATTGAGTGAAATTGTTTTAAAATTGTTTAAATTTTAAACAAAGTTTTCTTTTTTTTTTTGGTTATCTAAGGGAAATGTTATTAAAGAACTTTATTAAGTAGAACCTAAAAACTTTAAACTACACAAGTCATATTACAGTTAAGATGATGAGCTAGAAATTTAAAGAGAAAAATTTACACAAAAATTCAATCCTTCTTCCTCAGTATGAATATTTTGAAAATATTTATTTATTTTTTTATTTATTTATTATTAAATCCTAGCACAACAAGATAGAACATCTTATAAATGATAGTGCTAGACCAAAATATAAACATGTATATGTAAAATTGTAATGTGTACAACTAAATATAAAAATAAATTATACAATACTGTAATAAGAAACTAATATAGCTATAAAAATTAAATTGATAATAATGATCATATAAAAATATTTAATGAAGTAAGATTGAAAAAATTAAATGGTGTTGGATTTGTTATTGAATTTAAAATGAATTTAATAGAAAGAATTAAAATATTTAAGTAACTCCTTTTTAAATGTGGTAGCGTTGCGCTTTTTTTGAAGGTTATTAGGAAGACTATTCCAGAGACTTATAGTATAAACAAGGAATTGCCGTTGAGACAAAAGGTTCTTATATTTCGGCACAATAATTTTCGTTCCACGGTTTGACCTTGCAAATACAATTCTGTTATAAATGTAGGGAGGATTTTTTAAAACAATAATTTTGTGCAGAAAGGTCAGACACTTGTATTTCAATAAATCTTCAAAACTAATGTTAAAAATCTGAAACGAATAACTAGAGATGCGGTCATGGCGACCCCTTCGGAAAATATATCGAGCAATGTTATTATAAGTTACCCTAAGTTTATGTAAGTAAATGCTGTCACAATTTGCAAATAATTCACATCCGTATAGGAGTGATGGAATTAGGTATGTTTTTGCCAATAACATCTGTATGGAAAATGGTGTCGAATCAATGACACCCCATAAATTAAGCAGCATTGCATAGACTCTACCTACAACGACATTGATATGAATAGTCCATGTAAGCCTGTTATTAAATGTGACCCCAAGAAATCAAAATCAAAATTATTGCCATCTATATGTATTCTAATATTCTCAATTGTCCTTCCTGACTTAGGAAGGAGAATGAGTTCGGATTTTATGGGATTTATACAAAGTCCATTTGACTTGGCCCAGCAATTTATTTTGGACAAATCATTATTAATCCGAGTCACACAAGAATTTATGTCGTTAATATTGCAGCTATGATGAAGTTGAACATCATCTGCATACATTCGAATTTTGTAGTCAATACCAAAAGTCAATATATATGCAGAATGATAGGGGCCCCAGTAAAGAACCCTGAGGGACTCCTCTATTGACCTGAAGTTTATCCAAAATTTCACCATTCAATTGAATCAATTGAGATCGGTTGATAAGGTAGGAGGAGATAAGATTACAAGCCGAGCTAGAGAAGTAAAGTTAACTTAAGAGAATTGAATGATCTAGAGTGTCAAAAGCCTTGCTATGATCTTAAAGAATTAGAAAAGACACCTTATTCTCGTCCAGTTTTGATCGTATGTCCTCAACCACATCCACAAGAGCTGTTGTACAACTCCTACCTTTCATAAAACCGGATTGCCGTTCCGAAAACAATTTATTACGTGTAAGATAATCATTCATCTGGTTGCCAATAAGATTTTCAAAAACCTTAGAGAGAAACGGAAGTATAGCGATAGGTCTAAACCAGTGGTCATCACCAGTATTACTCAGGTAAATAAATTGTTCGGATATTTTTTTAGTTTTTCTTACTCTCTTCGTGAATATTACAACCAGGGTTGCTTAATTCCACAAAAATTCTGGCAAACAGCTTCTTAAAATATACCAAAACTACCCGTATCGTTAATTCTTATTATATTATTTTAAAATTAAATGTATTGTACTTTATTAACAGATATCACTTTTAGAATTCCTGGAAACCAGTTTTTGTTTTATTTTCCTATGAAAAACTTAATTAATTATTAAAAAATTTGCAATGTTAAAAATCTTTCATAAAAAGAAATCCATACGCTTTGTTTTCATCATGCTAAACGACAACCACAATTATTACAAAAACATGTGTGTGAGACAAAAATTGCGTATGTGTTTATGTTTTATTAATTTTCAAGAGAGCTAAATTTGTTTGTCAGACACTGAGAAGTTATGATAATAAGCAACATAAACTTATTAATGTTTATATTTCTTTTAACTACATTTCAATTTGTTAATAGCATTTACAAACAATTTATTTTATGAATAATTTTAATAAATTAGTTTAAATTTTAACATTAAAGGTTTCTAAAACGAAAATTTTCACAAATTTCATTCAAGTTGTTAAAAACAATACAAATGAAGAAACCAATCTCATCTCTCAGTGTATTTTTGTGTGACTCTCTTTGTGAAGACCACTGGTCTAAACTCACTATTCGATTTGGGTATGGGAATAATTTTCGATAACTTCCAGTCATCCGGAAAAACTGATTTTGTGAAAATATTGTAAAACAAATGTGTATTGCTTAACTACTTCGGTTAAAAATTGTAATTATAGAGAATTATTTGGTGGAAGGCGAAATTAGCCGACAGAACAAATGATTTCTTTACATATATCTCGACATATTCTCCTTTTATCTGGATTATCTTCATCTAGTAATAACTTATTGCCAAAAATTTTACCACCGAGTAAATTTTTTTTATTTTTGGAAATAGAAAAAATCTAAATCTGGGGAATAAGATGCGTGATAGAGCACTTTGACTCTTATTAACTGGTTTTTGTCATTGCTATAATATATATTTGAAATGGTGGATTGTAATTATGCAACAACATTACGTTTTTAGCCAAATCTGATCTCTCCTTTAATTTCATAACCTAATCACTGCATGCAAGAAGTATCATAATAATCGCAGTGATTATCTCACTGCATCATAAAAAACAAAAGTCACCAATTTGTCTGCAAGTGGAAGTATATCTACACTTTTAAAACACGAATCTTTCAGTACAGTCCACTGTTTTAATTCCGCCTTTGTCTGGGATGTAAAGTTGTGAATCCAATAGACAAACATTAGGTTATATTGCAGTATAACATCCCCAGACACTTTTAGAAAAAAAGTTTTCACGACGATGTTTTGTTCTATTGCTCATAATTTTGCCATCATCAAAAATTTCCGTCAATATGCGGGGTTAGTAAGTACTTTTCGAAATATCTAACATTTCAGACAGGTTATATATCTTTAGTCGACTATCATCCATTACCATTTTTTGCATTTATTAATCGTTTCTAGCGTGCTGAAATGGTCGAACACACCGGTGTTTGTCTTGGCAACTCATATGGCCTAATTTATTTCTAGTTTATTTTATAGTCGGTAAATTTGGAGTAGAATAGCAAATAAAAGTACTGGATTGGCCAAATTTTTGTTAACTTAATTTTGAAGATTCAGGAAAAAAAAAACTGATAGTTAAAATGACGCTTGAAACTATCGGTTTAAATTTGAATCACCTGTTATTTTAAATCTGGCAATACTTCATTCTTCTTCATTATATTCTGTCACAAAATTGAGTATATTATCTCGACTCAACGAAGTGAATCCATTTAAGTTTGAGTAACGTGGGGATTTATTACATACATAAGTACATAACTGGCCTTTACAACCCTGTGTCAGGATTACGGCCTAGCTTCTCGCAGCACTCATGTTGTGTGTGTAAATTTTTATCCATGAGTACCGGGACCTACAGTTTTTTAATGTCGACTCCGAACGACAGACTTGAGAAGCTTGTTCATGGCAATTAATTACTCTCAGAGCTTTTGCCAGAAGACTGCTGAGAGGTAGTCGCCGAAAGAAATATTTTTTTAGTAAGCCAACACACTAACCACTAGACCACGGCGACTACGGGGATTTATTGCAAAATGTATTTCGAAGACAAAGACAATTGGGCGGAAAATTCACAAAAATTAAAAATATTCATCTGTTTATATTAAATTCATTTTCGTTTTAATAGGAATGTTAATAAGCAAAATTAAGGTATTGAGAACTCAGAAAACCCAAACATGGTGGTGGAGCAGAGACATCATTGGCCTACATTTCTTTGAAAATGAGGACGGAGTAACCATCACGGTAAATGGAGACACCTATAACACCATGATAACTAATTTTTTTGTGTTCGATCTCTTGGTACCGGACCAACAGGGTACTTCACAATCGGGAAATAAATTCGACAAACTTTCAAAATGTTTTGCATCGCATTTTTAAATTTTAATTTTTAAATAGCCCACCCTATATAATGTTGTCACTAATAATGAAAGGAATTTTTATTAAACTACTGCAATCAGCCCGATTTGAAAGTAGAAGAGTCAACATAACTGATCAAATAGAAATTTGATATACATTAAATTGATTGAAATTCTTGCAGTAAACATTTTTTTATATTTTTATTAGATATTAGATATTAGAATTGGTACTCCGTAAATAAGTATTAGTTCTCCAACAGCTTTTCAGTTAACATATTAATAAATCTTAAAAGTGTCTTTTAATTATATCTATGAGAGTATGGAAGAATAGCTTAAGTCTACATAAGGTCGATTAAATTAATTTTTTTTAACTTCATAGAATTCAGTGTAGTATTAAGTATAATGCAAAGTATTATAGTGTTAATTTTTTGTTGTCTAATAAATCTATTAACAATATGTAAAATAATGGATTTTTTGTAAGACACAATGATAATAAAATTTTTGTTAATTTGAGAATATTTCAAATATTTCATTTCTTACATTAATCTTTTCTTCCATATCGACACAGATATATTATCTGCTGTGTTGGTCGTAAATAAAGTATTTGAATTTTTACACAAAATTGCCATGAAAAACTTTGATTTACAACGTTCGAAACAAATAGCAGGTGGCTGGGGTAATGTCTAGACTATAAAGTGGAACAACAAAACTGGCGTAATTATTTTTTTAAATTGATGACTTGCAATGAGCTGGAGATCATTGGCAAAATAAAATTTTACAACTCGAATTATGGTGTCAATTTCAGGCGCTTTTCAGCCAATTATTGTTCAGTATTAATCCCATTTTAATTAAGAAGTTCACACTGAAATTGTTCATTCTGATTCTATTAAATTCAAAAAACTACCCTTTTACCATAACCATTCGATTTAGCTCTTAATTCGGCTGTTAATCCAGAACTTTGCATTGAATTTGTTGTGATTGTTGTAATGGCTTTATTTGTCAATTCCCGAAATGATTAAATACAAAAATGATCTTTTTCTGTACTGTTGAATCTTCTATCATTTATATTACTTTTTTAATACTTCCGCTAATTGCAAATCATTTTAAATTGCTGCTTGAAAAACTTCCAGTCATTTTGTCAGTTATGCTTAAGTTCATAGATGAATGTTATTCCAGATCCAATCAAATGTCCACACACAAAAAACCGTCTATTGTTCATTCCCATAACAAGCTCAGCTGTAACTTTCAAGAAGCCTTTTCATTGCTGACCTTTTAGAAGGGCGTCTGGCTGATCCAATTCTCATTATAACTTGCCTGCCGAAGAAGTTCTTCTAGAAGCCTGTTATCTCTAAACGATCTAATACACATTTTTCATGTTTTTTACTTATAATAATTTGTCTAATTATATTTCATTTTAATTAAGTTTGTTTTTATTAATTTCTAGTTTGTAGTTCAAATTTACACTTTTTTTTACAAATTGCGCACTCTACTGGTAAAGCTAATTCGAGTACGCTGAATTCAATGGCATTAGCCGTATTCGCGATATTCACGATTTAAAATTTGTACTCTAAATTAGCTTTACCAGTAGGGTGCCCAACTTTTTAAAATTTGCGACTAGCACAGTGTTATTATTCATGCATATTTTTAATAAAAAATTTTAAACAATATATATATGTTATATGTTACCTCGGTGGTCTCCGTATGTAGTCGCCGTGGTCTAGTGGTTAGTGTGTTGGCTTACTAAGACGATAGTGCCGGGTTCAAATCTCAGCACCGACATCTTGAAAAAAGAAATATGAAAAAAATATTTCTTTCGGCGACTACCTCTCAGCAGTCTTCTGGCAAAAGCTCTGAGAGTAATTAATTGCCATGAACAAGCTTCTCAAGTCTGTCGTTCGGAGTCGACATTAAACTGTAGGTCCCGGTACTTATGGATAGAAATTTACACACACAACATGAGTGCTGCGAGAAGCTAGGCCGTAATCCTGACACAGAGTTGTAAAGGCCAGTTATGTATGTATATATGTATGTATGTATGTATGTATGTATGTATATGTTACCTCTTAAACATTCATAAATTTCTACGAGTTTAAGAAGTATAATAAGCATTTAACAGGTTAAATGAATTCCTGTAACCAATTAGGTGCCTATGGGAATAAGCATGTCTCTAGATATTTCGTTTGTGTTCAACAAACTCACCAGGAGAATTTTTCAAAATTTTTTTATAAACTATGAACCCATTCTTTAGTAGGCTCTTAAATTACTCAATAAATCCAGTTTTTGAGTCCTTTTACCTTATCTTACGTAGAAGGACTACTTCTTTTCCCTTTTTACTGTGGTCTTGATGTAGTTTCCAAACGAAACTGATGTGGTAATTGGAGCCAGCCATGCCTACGTTTAACTAAATACCCTACATAACCTATAAATTGCTGAAAGCTAGAGTAAATATATTGCCTGTTTCTATTAGTGGTCAAATAAACCAAAACGAGTATTTTTTTTTTAAGAAAACAGAAACAATTTTGAAAAATGTTAACCTCTACCATTTATTCTGAAGACCACATCATGTTATGTTGTATCTCAGGATCTCCATTAGTCTACTCATTTCCACCGCACACTTTGGTCTGCTAAACTATACCCAGCACACACACATACAATGTATGTATGTATGTGGTACATTGTCCAAAATCAAAGTAAATCACGTATTTTACTAAATGTCATTATATATTGTGTTTAGGAGATAGTTTGTCTAACAAAATATGTATGTATTTGATAATTTAAAGCAAAACACAAATCAGTGCATATTACGTATCATTGTTCTCATATTTCAAGTTTATTTTTATTTTCATTTCATATTAAAAACAGGAGTTATAAAATAAATACTTTTAACAAACTTAATACATATGCTCATTTAAAAAAAATAACTTTGGCAACCCTATTTAAAGCCATGTTAAATTATTAATGATACAAAATAATTTGTGTTCCGGTTAAAAGCTTTTGTTTAAGGCAAAAATATAGTCTAACTTAAGGCATTAAATATTTAACATGCTTAGCTTTTCTGTTAGAATACTTATAAAAAATATTGACTAGAAAATATATATTAGAATGAATTGCGTTTTGTAGAGAAAAAGAATATAAAAATAAGTGAGAATTGATTTATTAATATTGAAGAATATATTTTTAAAAGTTTTAAAAGCAAAAAATTTGCATAAAAATTTATTTTCAATGGTTGTGTTATACCCTACCTTATTATGCATCCCCTCATGTGTGTAATAAATCACAATAATGGTCTTATACACTGTTAAATAATGCTGATAGAATTAGTTTTGACTTCTAACAAAGAACATAATGATATTTAGAAAAAAAGTCAAACAAATTTGTTAATTTATCTACACAAGGCCCAATAAGAAGAATTAGAATAGTTTTAATTTTAGTCAAAGTTTACATCACTGTTTACGTGATTATAAAATAATACCACCAAAGAAATTGGTGCCACCTAAATATTGAAATCGATAAGTATTGCTTGACAGCTGAAAAAATCAAATTTTGTTGACATTTCTTCTCATCAAATTTTGGCAAGTCTGCATAAATCGCTTACTTCCAGAACAAAGACTACAAATTGTCCAGATTAACTTAAAACATTTTTTTACGTACCGAAGTAATATAGCTGCAGTGCAAAAGCTTAAAGAAGACGCTACAATATTGTTTGTCATCGTTCTCAACTTGATATGCTTCATTTTGCAATTTCTTTAAATATTTTACGTAAGATAATCACCTTGTCGTGGTGTAGAGGCTTATACTGCAAGGACTCAATTGGCTAAGCTGGCGGAAAGCAATAGCGCTCTGACACTCCAAGCCGTCGAAAAAGGGCACCCCAAAAACTTCAAACAAAGAAAATGTTCCACAGTCTCCCTGTCAGAAGAATCCCCGCAACCTGTGCAGTGCGGATTAAAGGGAAGGCGCAGCCTCCCTGCGTGTCTACGGATCAGCCAGTGACCCGTATACACCGCTATGAGCCTGGAGAAGGACTGTCGAGGAATCCTCAAGATTCCCAGAGTCTTACCCCGGTTATACTGTGGCCAAAGTGTCCTAGAAAAAGCACAGGTAGTGATGAAACTCCAGCTGCTCTGTGCTTTCTCAAGGAAAAACTTGGAGATCCTTAATGGTGGTCATAGAGCAGTGGACATCCAGGTAGGAAGCAGCATGCTCCCCTCCGGCAGAAGCTTCCCTAGCGAGCTCGTCTGCCTTCTCATTTCCCAGGATATCCCTATGACCACGAACCCAGACCAAGGAGATGCAACAAACGTCCCCAAGACACTTCAGCTCTTTCTTACAACGAAGAACGAGGGAAGAGTTTCTCATGGGCGAAACTATTTTTAGAGAAGGGTTGTGTTTTGTGATGAAACTGTAAACAAAACTGCGCAGATAATCCTCGAGCCGTTTATGAGTCAATGTTGCATCTATTAGAATTGATTATTTGTTGTGGTTTATATGCTGGTGGTCCGTCCTAAACTCGTATGAAATGAGCAGGAAGTTACCGTCATTGTGAATGGAGACCAATATAGTTTTTAAAAATTAACAAGTTTCAAAAAGACGAACCTACTTAGCATATCGTTGTGCGGGAGTTTAAGTGCTCTATCCGCCATTTCATATTTTTTATATATCTCGAGTTAATGATGCCACTTTAGGTTTTCGACCCCAAGTTTATCAAATCTTCAATCCGTTTTAAGATATCTCGTCAAGTTTCGAATATAAATAGCCGAAAACGGATAGCAGATTTGAAAAGTGTTGGTGTCAAAAACCTAAATTAGCATCATTAACTCGAGATTTAAAAAATGGCGTATAGAGCACTTAAACTCCCCCACGACGATATAGCGTGCTTAGAAATAGATTTATTGTAAAATTTGGTGACATTGTTCAAAATAAAATTTGGTGACTGGAGTGTTATCTAACTCGTAGCCGCTATGAAATTATAAACCAGAGCACAAAAAGAAATTTAAGTCTACAATATACCTGTCTTGTCTACATTGCCAATTTAAGTTTTCCTGCTCTTAAAAAACATTTATTACTTCGGAGATATAATATCAGAAAAAATAAAATCAAAACGTTCAAATATAGACCTACTCGTGTGACTGAAGGACACAAACCCAAGATCCTTTCATCAGTAAACTAGCACACCTCATTTTAGTCAATTTTGGCTTCCTAAAGACCAATAATCATTTTCAAGCCTTCTCTATTTAAGTTTTTACATAACTTTAATATATTTAAATTTTTGAACCTTTTATTATTTCTACTCTATTCGACTCAGAAATAATATTTTCCTACCAAAAATTCTATATATTTTTTTGTGTCTTTAATAGTCAGCTAAATAAAACTCACAAAACAAATGCTTACAAAACTAAATACAAAACAAATTAAGCCAAAATATTGAAAAAGTTTATTAACATTTTGTTTTATTCATATAATTTGTACATGCATACATACATATGTAATCCCTAACTAACTGGCAGGTCATAAAAATAATGATAAATTTTACTGAAAATACATACAGGGAGAAACATTTCATAAAACCATATCTCTAATGTGCTATTCTCTAATACCACAAAAAAAAATGAGAAAGCTTTACACTTTGTTATAAATCATGTTGGTTTTCAGTTTTGCGATATTTTAGAAACTAAAAGTATTCTAAAAGTATTCTTTTTAAATAATAGATTTTAATGTTTGCTTTATTTTTTTTTAGTTTAAAAATGGTGAAAATTTTTTAAAAAGTTTAAGTCCTTATTTTGCAGTAATACAAAACAAAAAATAATGGTGGTGGTTAAGGTTTACTATGAATTGTTTTCTATAAATCAGATCAACCTCAACTGCCACAAAGTTCCATTTGATATGTCAAAAATGCGGCAGAACTCTTGCTAGAAGCAGCTACTGGTAGTGCTAAAATATTAACAGGCCACGAACTCGAAATCATTAAACAAATAGTTCTACTTTTAAAATAAACGAATTAATAAACGAATTCTCTCTATATATAATATACCTCACCTCTACGATGGTGCTGGCAAAGTATTGAGTAATGGGTATCGAGTATCGAGTACTTATACGAATTTTTTGATAATCAATACTTAAAAGTAACTACTCAATACTACCAGGGTTGTAATATTCTTCGAAGTTGTATGGAAAATTTGAATTTTAACGGCTAAAAATTTCTGTTTAAAAACACAATACCTTATGAAATTGTTTTCTCTTAAATATAAAATCCGTTAAAAGTATTGAGTAGTATTGGGTACCCAAATGAAAGTACTCAATACTATCGAGTAATGAAAAGTAGCAGAATTTGACAGCACTACTCTACGATGGTGAGGTACTACTCTGTGAGAGGTACGTACGAATATAGGATTATTCGGAATTAATGTCTTTATTTCATCAGAGCACCCGTGGTAGTACTGAAAGAACAGTGAGAGACTGTTTTCTAAAGTAGGATATAGTTGCAGCAGCTAGAAATCTTTTGTTTAGCAAACACCTTCAGAAATTATCATATTGAAGAAATACGTCCCAAATCGACGACTTTGGTTTTTGTAGATTTTTTTGTTTTTAGTTTTATTAAAGGATAGAAATATAAAAAAATACAACAAAATTAGGAGTATGTAGATATGTTTTTACAATTATAAGAATATAGAAAAAATTGTACATAAAACTTACTATTTTCAATCTGGAATAACTTAACGTTGCAAGTACTTATCGATACTTTCCTTGCGATACTCTTTCGAGTAAAAGTATCGATATCTTACTGGTATCATTTCATCCCGTATAAACTGAACAAAGATTAACGAACCATGCCCAAAATTGTTAGTGTCGTAACCAGACCGTACATAAGTTAAAGAGCTATTGAAACAACAGAGAAAGTGGTGGTTAGTTTTGATACTTATACACGCAATTCTCAGCACTTATTGACGATATATCTCTTACGAAGAGATACCAGTACAAGCAACAATAAATGAAATGAAAAGAGGCTAAATTATCAGGTTATACAGCTAAAGCACTGTTTATTCCCCGTTTAAGTTACCATTTTCGGGGAAATATTCATTCACCACACAATTAATTTTAAAATTTCGAAAAAAAACTACTTTATTTTCAAAAACTACTTTAAATTAAAAATACAGGAAAGCAAAAACTGTTTGAAATTTTGCTAAATTAATTGTTTTATTGTCAGGCACTATTTATTCCGGCTAGAAAATGAAATATTATTTTATTAATATGTCTTTCGCAGTTAGCTTCAGAGTACCCCATTAAATCGGACCAATTATCGAAAATAGTTCCATTCTTGAATCGAATGTTCAATTTTTGAGAACGATGACGAGTTGGAATACTCTCTCTCTCTCTCTCTCTCTCGAATACTCTCTGCCACAGTTTTGATATTTTCGTGTGTACTCAGTGTACGAGCATGGTCACTTCTTGACGCATCAATAATAAAACCAGTTTCACGACTTTAGCATAAACTTGCGTATACCGGAAACTGTTGGTCCTTCTATGCGAATAAGCTTTATACGATATTTTCGTGGAATTTCTGATCAATTGTTTTTGTTTTGGAAGTAAATTTTTAATAAATCCCAATATTTCTCAAGCGCAAATTAATTCATTTAGATCAATGAAGATAATATACTGAATTTTTCGACAATAGAATGACATAACTATTGCAAGATTCGAAATAACCGGTGGTTCGAATTTAAACCGATAGATAGCCCACTCGATAATACTATTTTTTTAAAGAAAGGCGTGAGTTCATTCTGTCCTAATGGTGTACTAAGTTTTTTGAAACTTTTGTCCTATAACACTAAATAACTCCTATATGTTTAGCTCGCTCTATACTCGAGTATGTTATGCGGAATCCCTACTTTACCATCTGTACAATGTCCATTTATTAAACAATAATCTTTTCCAAATTTCATTATAGAATTATTATACAATTTTAAGGGCATTGGCCGAATATTCATTTTCACATTTTGCATTCCTTAATTATTTCATTAACATAACACCTCAGGTTACGGTCAATGTTTTATATACATATTTCAAAATATCTTATGTTACAAATGCTTTCAAAGCTCCACATTTGTAGTTGTAAGAAATTATAAATAAGCATAATTAAATAGGAATAAGAGAATTAATTAGAATTAATCAATCAAAAAACACATGCTAATAAAGAATCATCAATGGGTAACCGGGAGTTTTATTATTTATTACAGTTCTGATAGGGTCGTCGAATAAATTCATTTGGAGTTTAACACCTGCTTCTAAGCAAAGTCTCTTCCTGTGGGTTGTTTTTGTTCAAATTTTTTTGTGTTAGGATACGCAGCTGGCGGAAGGGTTGGAACCACTTGAGTATCCCCATGAGCTAGACGGAAACCTGGCCAGTGCAAACTTGGGTATTAATCTTTTATGTGGAATCCCTCCTTTACCATCCGTATTCAGAGTATAAAATCTGTACACAATCAGTGTATTATATTCAATTTTAGCGTTAGATGGAATTCGTATTTGTGGCTTTTAAATTAAAAAAGGCCAATTTTGATAAGTCGACGGGTTATCCTCAATATCTCTTTTTTCGTAGTACTTACTTTTGAGGATGTATCTGGTAAATTCAATATTTCACTTATATTCAGACCATCACGCAATTTAAACCTAATAACTTCACAACATACCAAATTTTTTTACCCTCACAATGACCCCTTACGTGTATGTATGTTTTAATAATAACGAACATCTTATAAATTTTTCTGAGTGTAATAATATTGTAAAAAGAATACATATTTTATCTTTAAATAAAAAAGGTTCACAAACCTCATCAAGCAATAAAGAAAATAATTTCCTACATTAGTTTTTATTTCTTACACAAGTTTTTAAATTCTTAAATTTTTCTGTTTACCAAATTTTAAATCTAAGTTTTGATTAAACAAAAAGAAAGAAAAGATATATTTTTATATTGATAACAAAAAATATTTCTGTGAAGTTATGCTTTAAACTTTTGCTTTTTATTATGCAATTGACGCAAGTCACCATTACTCGACCTTAATAGTAAAAGGATATAAGTGACGAAACTTTAGACCCTCTTGGTTAGTTTGTTTTTTTTCTGGAATATTTATTTGTGTTTTCTTGATTTAATAAATGGAGCTTTTTTAAAGTACTTAAGAAAACAAATAATCAGCTCGTAAACTAATTCCTTTTTAGTATTTTAAAGGCAACGAGTTTTTCTAAGCCATTGTTATTGTAAAATATTTCAAGGTTTGGATTCAGAAGAGAAAGAAAATATATTGTTCTCTACCTAATGTGCTGTAATTTGTTTTGTCTTGTTAGCTGCTGTTTTTACACACAAATTATAATATTACTTATAAATAAGGAGTAAATCAAGGAAATGTATGAAAAATTAGAAAGTTTTCATAATAATGTGTAGAGAAAACTAAAGTATCTCCCCGCAGTACTTTGCAGTACAAGATGAAAAAGTGCTTATAAAGAAACAAAATTTATTTTCATTTTAAATAGTCTATGTATTTCATTTTTTTTTATTCACTTTTCAATCAATTTAGATTACTGAAGCAATAGAATGTCTATTTTAATTAACAAATTCGTATTACGTATCAATGAAATTCTTTACTATTCTTGCCCTTAGGTTGGGTTACGTAGAGAAACCTCATTTAAGGATAAGGTCACACTTAAGCGCACATAAGGTGAAAGATATAATCCTCTTTCAACTCAGGTCCTCATTCCTAATTGAACAATTAGTTTTCTTTCCTTTCATATCAGCCTAGAATAGTTTAGAAATATTGCATATTTCCTCATACTTCCGACTAATATGCAGTCGGACTGATGATACTTATGTCGGGATCAAGTTCAAAAATTGTCTTTAAATCAATACTAACAGTAACAATTAAACAATTAGTACTTAATATTTATAGTTTTGCAACAAAAAGACAAAAAATTTATTGTATTAACTAAAAAATTAATTGGGGTAATTAAATTATATTAATTAACTTTTTTATTGACATTTTTCGGGCACAAGATTGTTTCTGTGTAAAGTAACATAGAAAAAATTAGAAAACTAATTTTAATTACAAAGTCAACATATTCAATTAATATTTGTTTGAAATTCTTTTGACAAAAAAAATTGTTGCAACAATTCATGAGAGAATTATTATTTTGATGATTATTATTTATATTCAATTGATTAATTTTTTCATAATAAGATTATTTTTTTCTATATTAAATAAATTTTGGTTTTTAAATGCTTTTACATTTATGTAGTTTTGAAACCAAGAAATGAATATACTGACTATGCTGTCGAATATCTCTGCGAATAAATATACATACATAATTGGCCATTACAACTCTGTGTCAAGGTTACGGCCTAGCTTCTCGCAGCGCTCATGTTGTGTGTGTTAATTTTTATTCATGAGTACCGGGCCCTACAGTTTAATGTCGACTCCGAACGACAGACTTGAGAAGCTTGTTCATGGCAATTAATTACTCTCAGAGCTTTCGCCAGAAGACTGCTGAAAGGTAGTCGCCGAAAGAAATATTTTTTTCATATTTCTTTTTTTTTGAAGATGTCGGAGCTGGGTGTCGAACCTAGGGCTCATGTCTTAGTAAGCCAACACACTAACCACTAGACCACGACGACTACAGTTATACATATAGCGATTGTGATATATTTGAAAACGAACAAATGACATTTTGACCACATTTATAGCGCATAAATTCTGTAACTGCTTCGACCTTCATGTAACCCAAAGCAATTTTGTTCATGTAGTATGCAAAGTAAAACCCAATGCTTGATATATGGTAAAGGTATTATAGATTTATTGGAAACTTGAATCAGGATAAGTTTGATATCAATTGGTATACTAAAGAACTCAACTTAGACAATAATATCCATGGTGTTCATGCTAATTCTACTCGCGAATACATTAAGTGTTTTGCATTCTGCTAATTCTGGACATTCTGATAATTCATGTGAACTGAGATCAACTTAAGTAATGCACTTAAATATAAACCCAATGGTATATACTCAGTCAATAAAACTACCTAAAGGCCACCAACTTTTATCGTAGGAGACCTAAACTTGTTTGCTGTTGTAGAGTATGTTCAAGAGCTGACGCTTGAAATAATGTTCTTGTATTCTCTGATATAGAAAGTTGAACGTCAAACTTCTACCTGAGTGTCTTCCAGGTTATTATAAGGTAAATTGGCCATACTGAACAGTTCTAGGAAATAGAGGAAAAGCTTAACGTGGGGTTATTTATATATTTAGATGACAATAAATAGAGCGATACAGGGTCTTATTGAATGACACCTCCATCATTTAAATTTCAAACTGGTTAGCGTTCATTAGGAAGGCGTTAGATCTGTTAAATAAACTGGATAATAGAAAAAAATTATAATAATAATAATACAAGTATCTTGCTTCTCACATGTGATGTTACGGCATTAAATTTAAGGCAAAATTGAATTACATTACATGTGTTTATTTAAAATATTTATATGTTTTAAAGTTCAAAATAATCTTTTTTGTTCAAAATGAATGCAAAAAAATTTGTAGATTACAAAAAAAAAAAAAAAAAAGTTAAAGATAAAAAAGAAAAGAAAGTGTTCAAATCTTTTTCCATGAAGATAAAAATATTTTTTTTTTCAACTGTAACATGTATAATCCCTAAAGGACTTTTTACGCTACACTAAACAGTAAAAGTATTTGATAAAACTTAACAGATTTGTTTTTTATTTTCAATTCATTTTTTCCTTTTATTTTTATTTCTTATTTTTTTGTGTGAATACAAGTCCGTGACTATTTTTTTTATATTTCTTTGGCATGACTTTCATTTTCATTCGAGTATAGGTACAAGAGAAAAGAAAAACATCCTGAACATTTTTATCTATTGTGTTTATCTGCAACATAATGATAATAAAAGTTGAATGAATGTTTTTTACTTTGCTATGCTATAAAAAAGAAAAAAATCAAATGTAAATTTAAAGTTGTTGGAGAATGCGATTTTGTTGCAGCTGTTTTGTATTCTACAATACTCGTCTAAGGAAATTTCATAGATTAACGAATATTTAAACACTACAGTTCGTTACTTAAAGTTTGGTTGACATTGAAACTATTTTTCGGTTTCATAGTTATTTGTATGGAACTGAAGTAGGTACTAAATATTTTTAAATATTATTTATTGTGTATGGGATTTCTTAAAAGAGAACAGAATAGAAGTGAGAGTGAAACCACTAAATTATCTTCCGTGGAGAATAGGTATAGAAAGTAAAATCACATCAATATTTGGCGAACAGACAGACTAATTCTGAGGTAGGGGATCTTATTTAAATGATATTCCATATGATGCGAAGCCTACATTTTTTAGTTCTAAAACTAATAAATTTAAAATCTATGGCATATGGCGATATTCAATTTAAATATTGGGTGTTTAAAAAAGCTCGGTTACCAATTATATATATATATATATATATATATATATATATATATATATATAAATTGTAGCAGGCAATATTATAGCTTATTTTAAAAGGGACATTTTTAATTTTTTTTTTTATTTGAGACCAATGCTCAGCTATTTAAGACTCCTACTAAATGCTGTGCATTTCAAAGTATTTTCTTGGAAAGGACCGTAAATATATATTTTTCTTATATTATTATTAAGCGCCTTAGAAATGAAACAAATTGCTGTGAATTGATCATTCAAGGGCCAGTGTTATACTTTCACTCTTGAATGATCAACAGTAATTGCCTCATCGTTGATTGTGTGATGAGTGCCTTCGCTAAATAGGTTTAGTAGGTTTAGCTGCTATCTGCTACTTCCCAATAGGCGGCGCTATTCTCTTGATCATTCGTTTTTTGTTGACATTTGTTAAGGTGGAATCGAGTGGAATGTCGGGGAGCGGTTTCTTTGTAGATGGATTACTTGGAGGGGTTGGGGGGAGAGACCTCTTATTTTTTAATTATAATTTTGAAAACACCGCACACTAACTTTTTCATTTTTCAGAAGACAAGTTGCGTGCTTATTTTTGATCTAGTTCAACAATTAATGAAAACGACATTGAAATCATGAGAACCAGTTACGAAATACCACCACACAGAGGGGAGAATCTTGTTTGAAATTATTTGCTCAGCACCAAAGAGTTATCAACTCTATATACATAGCACATTTAGCGCCATGTGCGGCACCGGTGTACACGACCTGAGTACTGGTTTGGGCCGCGTGTCCACATATCCACACGCTACCTTAATGCCTTTAAACGTGAATATGGCATAGTGCACACGATTTACATTGGGTTTATATACCTGAAATGAATCTGTGGCCCCAGGAGAACGTGAAATTGTGCTTGGCCTAAGCATTTTGCATACCCATAATGCGGTAGGGGCGGACAAAATATAGGGTGCACACACGGAAAAATGATGAAAAATCATGTAAAAAGTAAACATTTTCATTTTCTGTTTTTAAATATACAATAAATGAACATAAACAGAATGTTATCAGAAAAAAATTATTTTGGCCCGAATGAGTAAATCGCGATTTTGGGGCTTGGCGCAAGATGTGATAGAGGACCTCTATGAACTTGGAATTTGCAATGCAGTATTGAATAGACCAAATTTTCATTTGCGATTCACTCCTAAACAGGAACGTAAGAGAGATATTTCTGAAATGAATGATTATGGGCGATGAGAAGTAAAAGCAATTTGAAACTTCGTAAACAATGATAAAGCCAGGACTGACATCACGAAATGTAATGTTGTGTGACTGGTGGTTTTGACAGGTAATTCTTTATTTTGAGCTCAAACGATTGTGTTCTGATCTCAGATTCGACTTTTGACGATTAAAGCAGACAGTATAAATAAAATATTCACAAGTAATAGACAGAAAGGATATTGATCTCTGCAGAACTCACTTAATGGTGTAAATTCCCTATAGGTCCGCAAAACGCAATGTCTCAGACAACACAAAAGATCTACATAGACGGAATATTGGCGTTTAATATACATCCCCAAGTCACAAGCAGATGCGTTTATGTGGTGGTCCATGGATAAACCCTTTATAATAAAACTAATCACATAAAAATTTTTGAACGACAACGCTTAGCTTTCGATATATACCCTTTTATGTAAAACTATTGATCCACCTATATTTCGGCAGTTTCAACAGTAAAAATAATTTAGACTAAAGGTGACTTTTGTACACTTTTTCTTTTTTAATGCGTATCTGTTTCAATAGTTTCAGAAAAAAAATATATTTTGGCAACTGATAAGTGCCATCTTGGGGAAGATAAATCTGTCAAATTAGCTTTCATTTATTCAGTTGGTTTTGCCAAATCACTATGGATGAATATTACAGTAAAGAAGTTGCTTTATTAAAATTGGTATTCTGTACCAAGAACGGCCAAAGCATCTCTACAAAGTCACTGTTTGGTGTGGATTTGCGGCTGGTGACGTCATCGGTCCATATTTCTTTGAGTGTGACGTTGGCCAGGTCTAATTTTTGCGCCAAAGTCATGTAAAATTAGACATTTTGTATGCGCTACAACCATAATGGAAGAGCTCCCACATATAATGCCATCATAAGGTCTTTAAAGGGAATAAAATATTTCCGTGATTTCTCTCAAGGTATTTAAAGAAGCGCCTAATGAAAAACTCTGTATGTTCATATTTACAAATTTATTTAAACTTTGTTTCTGAACTTTTTAAGCATTTATTTCATTGCTGAATCTTTAAGATTATTATTTTGTCATGAGGTGTACTTGTGAGAAAAATAAATTTCCATATTTGTGTTAACCAAAACCACCTAAAATTTATTTGAAATATTTTTTAAAAAATTTTATTTTTTTTAGTATTCATAAGCACTTTTTATATAATTTTTCTTCTTCTTTTTTTTAACAATAAGTAATTGAAGAAGCCTTTCGTAGCAAAAAAAAAATGCTTCAAGGCAGTAGAAAGAAAAATTGCAAGGAAAGCAAAAACACTTTCACCACCAATGATGGTCACAACACTTTATAACGCATGCAAATATGGTCATAACCATTGTTGGAGTCATTTCTTAACCATATTTTATTTCATTTTAATTTCAATTTTCATTTTAATTTCTATTTCGATTTATTTTTTTTCAATTTCAATAAATTTCTGCAAATTAGAAAATATTTTTTCATATCTTAGATGATCATTAAGAGTGACCGTAAAAGAAGATGTTGAAAACAAAAAGGAGAGGAGCTTTATTTTAACTTACAAAACTGTTATAAAATTATTTTTATATAAAAATTATTTTAATTTATTTTTTAATAATTTTTTCTGTTAGAATATCACCTGAATAGAAAGAAAAATCCATTTGAAAATTGAAATAAAAAGCAAAATGAAAACTTTCTTTTAAATTGTTTGCCATTGAAAAAAGAAAAAAAAAACCAGTTTGCTATCATTAGCCTTTTATAAATATTGGCTTAATTAAAAACAAAGAAGCAAAACAAAAAAATAATCAACAAATCAGTATTCCATAAGCCAGTGTTTGTTTAAAAACGACAAGACATGTTAGTTTTTCAAAACACCACCACCACCATTGTATTGTTTAAGATAAAACATCAATTATTTTTTAATAAATTTAAGAAAAAACAATTAACACTCCTTTTGAAAGCACACAAGTCAATGACATTTTACCTGCACCGCACTCGGTTCATAAACAAACCCATATGGTATGCCTTTATTGTGATGTTTGTTTTATTAAAATTTTATAAAATTTGTCAGCCAGTTGTGGGTATCATGTTCGCACAACAATGCACATTTCAACTAAATTTCAGTGACATCAATACCTCGAATTAAAATGCAAAAAATAAATGATTGTACAGTTGCATTCAAACTTGTAGCAGTAAAATGTACGGTTTTGTATGAATGAAGCAACTAAGGATTTAATTTATTAGACTATGGCTGCTGTTTTCCTTCTCCCACTTGTATGTTTTTGTTAAAAACAAATAATTTTGTTAACCATCCATAAAGAAGGTCACTGTCGTTACTTTCAATAAATGTGTGTTTTTCTTTTTTTTGGTTTTTGGAGCGACACCGGGTATGTTTTTGCATTTTGTTTTTCAGTATTTATAAGTGTAAGTGAAGTTGTTTACAGTTCTTTAAAAGAATTGCTACTATGAGCGTATTATATGTTACTTTCAAAATTGCTTCGGCAAATAGTACTTGAGTAGGCAAATAAGAAAAAACTTAAAATTGACTTTCCTAAACCTAAACGTGCAATTGAGGTGGTGCCTGCAAGAACTAACGACTACAAAAGTGGACTCTAATCTAGCCTATTAGACAAGTAGATGGTTTTTAAAATAAAATAATATTTTGGTAAATAATGGCAATCCTATAAAATATATGTTTTAAGTTAAAAAAAAAAAAACAATTGGTTACCACTTTATAGCACTATTTGAATTAAATGACAAGTTTGATTTTCGTATATTCAACATCGCTCACTTTCCAATTAATGATTTACACCTAAAAAAAGTTTAACCTTAAGAAAGCCGAACCCTGATATTCCACACGATCCACCTTTGCCTTATCAAGCGAATGATCAGGAGAAAGCGACACCTACTTGAAAGTAATAGTCAGAACTAAGCAAGGACGTACCTACCATCACAATACAAACTCAGATGTTGCAATTGCTGTTGATCACTTCAAGTGTGAAGGCCTTTGAATGGTCAAGTGACAGCAACTTATCTCATTGACATAAGGCGTTAAAAAGACTCCAAGAAGATCTGAAGATCGAATTTTTAAAAGTTTTTTGCGATTTTGGTCTTGAAGGTGAAGTTTTTTTGATTTTATATCTTCACAATTTTTGACAAGAGCTACAACTTTGCCTCAGAAAGTAAATCAATTCAAAAAAAAAATAAAACTTCATGGTGGAAAACGAAAAAGTTAGTTTGTGGTTTTTCAAAATTATAAATAAGAAAAAGAGGTGCCCCCCCCAGTCCATCTATAAAGAAATCGCTCGCTGACATTCCACCCTATTTCAC